>CM061545.1:228325223-229642723 GCA_030864215.1 Capsicum pubescens
TGGCACCAGCTCCATCAAGATCATCATCATCATCGTCGAAAGCTGGCTGCATAGGTTGGCGATCATGTCTATACCGAGCTTGTCGACCTCTTCTGTTGGCAGGTGTTGTGATTTCAGCATCATGCCTTGGGTTTAGTAACTCGTCATCACCTAAATCCTCATCGTCAGGGTTTGTTGCTCGCCCAGGGTTATCAATATTTTGTTGATGTACTTGGGCGGCGGCAAGAGCAGCTAATCTCGCCTGCTCCTGTTGAGCAGCCATCCTTGCGATTTCAGCTTGTGCTTCCATTCTACCAATGCGTTGTGGTTCAGGATTGATTGGTAATAACGGTTGACCAGAACTTCGAGTATGGGGCATGCACTAAAATAAAAACCTGCAGTAGACAAAAACAAAAACTAAAAGTAAAAGTACGAGAATCTTTGACCAAAGGGTCTAGTAATTTTCACGAACTTAATTGACACTTGTATTCCCCGGCAACGGCGCCAATTTTTGATAACGCTCAATCTAAAGCTCTCGTTTGAGTGTAAAGCGGTCGTTAGCAAATATAGAACCCAACCTGGGTTGGGTGTCGATCCCACAGGGAATAGCTTGGCCAACAAGTAAGTAAAATTACTAAACTTTTGGTGCAAGTCTCGTAAGAAGGGGGGGATTCTTGTTTTGCAAGTAATGTAAACAAAAGCTGAAAATAATAAAGTAAAAAGAGAGAGATTGTTACGTTGGTTGTAAACAATGAGAATTGAAGCGTTGGGGTTATGTCCACCTTCTGAGGTATACGTCTCTATTGTCTATGAGTGTGTAGAATTCTAACATGCAATTGCTTATAGAGGATTGTAGTCGATGGTAAATCCAAGCGTCTCTCGACCTAAACAAGGACTATTTCACTTTAACTCTCTCGATCTTAAAGCGTGTCTAATGGTACGAATTCTCCAAGAGGTTAGTCCAGTTACGACACTAGCTTTTTAATAGGAAAGGGTGTCCTACTACCTTGACATTATCTCTTTTCCAGACAAATAACTTTTCTCTCGAACAAGTTAAATGTTAGACTGGCGTATTCTTGCGTTTGCAACCGCAAAGAATGTAGATTAAGATGAAGAGAATAATGATATAAGCAATATACGTGCCTCGAACTCACAAACTCACAGCAATAGATAGTAACTCATTCGGCTTCCATAACCCCAACAGAGAAGTTTAGTTACCCATGAATGCGAAGGAAATCACGATTGACATTGTTATTATATCACGATATTGAGTAATGGCGTGTAGATCAAGTGATAGGCGTGAGGCGTGATTCCTTAGCAAGTAACGATTCTCTTGTTGTGGAGTTTAAGAATAGAAGAGTAGATTAGAAGTGTTTGTAGTGGAAGATGAGAGGGATGGAAGAAAATTAATTGTTGAATGATGAATGTCTCCTCCCTCTTAAATCTCTAGCATGATAGGGTATTTATAATACCCATATCCTACTCCTACTAAGCTAATGAAATAAATAACCAAATCCTACTAGACTAATGAAATCCTTAACCCAAATGTACTAGGTTAAGGTAACATTATCATAATCCTCATAAAATAATGAAATACATAACCTAATTGCACTAGGTTAATGTATCATTGTCAAAATCCAGCTTTGTGTCTGTAAGTCCCCAAAGTCTTCAGAATTGCTGTTTCAGCCCGGGACAGATTTTTCATGCAGCAATTTTGGTCCTTTAGGTGTCCCACTTCCTTCTCCTTCGTTCGTGAGCTTTCTTTTGCGTCAAGTTAGCCATAAAATGCTGTATTTTGCATCATTTATACCTGAAACTTTCCTAGTCATGTTCGTTAGCTCATTTACGGGAAAAAGGACTAAAAGTGCATGAAATATATAATTTGTTCTCAAAACTAGGCTAAAATATGGGCAAAATATATTGATATAGGCGTGTAAATCCACCTATCATCACTATCGCAGTAGATGACTTAATCTGTTTGATAATTTACAACAAATTCATAATATGTTGCAACATATTACCTAATCTGATTGATAATTTATAACAGATGCTAAATCTGATGCAACATGTTGAACATTTGTTTTTATATAATTTCAATTGAGTTCATATGTTAGACTAATAGTACCCTTTTGAAAATTGCATGATGAGAGGGTTAAAAAGTACGCATATCTTTTATAATTTTAAAAATAATTAAGATCAATTCGAACTAAATTAACATTTTCAAAACTTGTCATTCTCTTCCAAAATACAAATCAACCCATACAAAACATTTCATCATTTCAAATCTCGAGTTCTCGCTCTTTTCTCTCTCATTCTCGCTCAATAACACAGTACAGATAATAACTACTCAACAAATTGCTCAACCCTTTACAACAGATCGTTTTTCTTCTCATTTCCAACCACATAGGTGTTATTTTTTACTTCATTCTTTCTTGTATCAATCATTTTCTTTGTCTTTGTAGGTAACAGAGTTCGAGAAGAGTTCTATATTTGTTATTTTTTTCTAAAAAATAAGGACTTTTAAGTTAATGATGAAAAATAAAACTTTTAGTTGTATTATCTTCGAGAATGGGTTTACAATTTTAAGTTTTGATGGTAAAATCATAGGAAGAACTTGAGAAAACCCTAGTTTCTGTCGTAGTGTTCCATTAACTGTTGTGGTATTATTGGATGGTGTTTGTGTTGTTGTTGGTGGTGGTGTTTGTGGTCATCGTGGTAGCACTGGTGGTGGCATTAGTTGGTGGTGTTTGTGGTGGATGTTGGTGGTGTCGATATTTGTACTGTTGGTGGCATTGGTTAGTGGTGTTTGTGGTGGTGGTTGTTGGTGTGTCGGTATTGGTGGTGTTTGTAATGTATTTTTTAAAATTTATGCATACATCAATGGTAATGTAATTTTTTTATGTTGTTTGTAGGTAAAACATGTCTCCCACAAGAAAAGAAAGTGAAAGTGGATCAACGTCTGACCACCCAAAAAAAAGGCTACAGTACAGAAGGATTCGAAGGAGCTTCCTAAACAAAGTAAAGCTGAGGAGAGATAGAAAAACACCATTAAGGAAGGTGGAAAAGGGTCTGTAGATGGCGATAAAGAAAATGAAAGTGACAAAGAGGAGGAATTAGAGAGTGAGAAAGAAAAAGAGGATAATCATCAACACGATGATAATGGATCACCAATGGGGTGTGAATTAATATCGACATTCCAACATGATCCTGTCAAAACTTTTAGTATTGACAGGTTTCAAGTTGTGATGCTGAACTAACAGGTGAAATTGTACTTAAATGTCAGATGGGGAAAATTTTTAATAAATTTAGGAAAATTATAAAGAACGAAAACATAGACAAACTTTTTAAAAAGAGCTGTTTTTGATGCTTTCTTGAGCTGCCTGAGGATCCCCCTACCCATTTTTGTTTCCCTATGACGATGGTATATGGTCTTCTTAAGCACGTGATCAAGTACGCGGGGGGTGATAAAGATTCGGAAGAGGGGGGAAAAGGAAGATGGATGAAATCTGGATCAACTACTAGGCATGCCAGTTTGTTTTGGCTTGCAAGAGTTTGTCATAGTGACGGACTTGAGATGCCATCGTCCAGAAGAACCACCACCCCACAAAATATCCAAGGCAAGAAAATGCAAGGAAAAAATAGATGGGTTGTTTGACAGATTTGTTGACAGATCCCAAGGATAAAACCACACCAGAGCAGTACAGGGAGCAATTGTGCTTAGTTTGGTTTGCCCATTCGGTTATATTGGAAATAGACGTCAAAGAGATCATAGAAGATGATTTGTTGACGCGTGCTGAGGATTTTGATAAATTCAACAATTATTCCTGTAGAATGACAACTTTTACTTGACTGTCCAATATTTACTGACAAAGCTATCCTCAGGGACGACCACATTATATGGCTTTCCTTGGGATTTCATGGTAAAATTAATCACTATTTTTACTCATCCATTAATTTATATTGAATATAGTTATTATGAATTTTTTTTACTTGCTTCTTGTTTACATTTTTTAGGCTTGGGCATTTGAAGCCATTCCTCCCCTCCGAAAGTAGGTAATGGATTACCCGGATGAGGTTTCTCATCCAAGGATGTTTAGGTGGTTGGATGCAAAGAGCAACACCAAAATTAAGGAGGCTGATATCTTTAACCCTCTGGATGATGCAGTACGTCTTCTTCAAGTAAAATAATTTTACTCAATGAAAGATATTGAACAGATGTTATACTTGGTGTAACAGACGTTATATCTGATGCACCAGATGGGACATCTATTGCGGCAGATTACTCATCCTGTGCCAATCGGTGCAACAAATGGATAATTTGTTACGACATATCTTGTATCAGATTACCCGTCCTGTGACAACCGGTGTAACAGATGGATAATCTGTTGCGACATAGCTTGCATCAGATTACCCATTTGTTGCTTTGGTTCTCTGAACCCAACTTCTAACAAATTAACCATCTACTGCAAATTATGCAATAGATGTGTAATATGATGTAACATGTTGTTAATCTATTACGACATACAGATCATCTGTTACATAACATGTAACCCAATAGCTTACCCGTCTTGTGAAAATGGTGTAATCTGTTGCACCAGATGATTGATATTTTGCATCAGATTATCCATGTGTTGCTCTGGTTCTCTGAACCCGACTCAAATGGATTTTAACCATATACTACAAACTATGCAACAGATGGGTAATCTGATACAACATATTATTAATCTGCTGCAGAAGTTGACTGTTATAATGTAATCCAATAGTGAAAATTATTATATTATATGATTTAAATGTATCTGTCTTTTTTTTATAGGTTGTGTATCCATGGATCGTACTTACTGAGGAGTCGGTGATGACTTCTTATATTACTCTAGGTCCTGTTAATACTATAGCAGTCCCAACAGTGGAGTTAATAAAGAAGGAATTAGCTGGAGCAACATCCATAAAAAGAGAAGTTAGGCAAGGTCGGCCTATTATTAAGGCTCTCATGACCAACCTACTAAGGTAGATCCGGGTGCTTCTTCTGGTGGAGTTGTTAGTGTTGGTGGCAGGCATGCCAATGCTGCTACCACTCGAGATGATGAGCATGTTGATGCTCAAGGAAAAGGGAAAAGGCATCATTTCCACCCCATACTATACAAGAAAAGTTTAAGCCACACCTAAATTATATAAGTGACCTATTACACACCTTAACTATATAAAATTGATATTATTACCTCCCTACGACCCCCATTCTAAGGCGTGTGTGTTACACTTATTTTAGGCACGTCCAACCGATTAAATAAAAAAAGTAAATGGCTAAAAACATTAAGGGAAAAGGCATCGTTTCCACCCCAAACTATAGTCGAAAAGTCGAATCCACACCTAAACTATATAAGTGACCTATTACTCACCTTAACTATAAAAAAGTGATACTTTTTACTAACGTGGTGCTAACGTGGCAGCGTGTGTAAAACACTACACCACATGCAAGTGGTGGTAGCCTGACAGGGTGTAAATAGTTTCACTTTTTTATAGTTTAGGTGTGTAATAGGTCACTAGTATAGTTTAGGTGTGGCTTCGACTTTTCAGGTATAGTTTGGGGTGGAAATGAATATGTTTGAAAATACCCCTTTCAAAGGTCCCCCTAAACCTTACAAAGGTCCCTCTCACCCTTACATCAGTCCCTCTCACCCATCTTCACCCTTGTATTTTCATTGCGAATACAAAGAGTGCAAGGACAACCAGGATAAACTCTTTGAAAAAATAGAGGATATCTCTAAATCTGTCAAGAAATTCAAATCTAAGAGGTGTATCATACTATCCAAGAAGGTGAGGGAGCCATACACTCTTACAGTGTTGGTTAGGAGAAAAGAAAGAGCAATTAGAGACGTACTCTTCGATCGAAAACAAAACAAAATTACAATTCCTCCCTCTCCAAAAGCCATTGAAGTTCAGGGGCTAGTCAAGAAGGTGGACATATACGCAGAACTTGGCGCCGAAGAGAAGAGGGATCTGTGACAGGCCAAGAATGCCAAGTCAGGCGCACCAAATTACCCCAGGCCTCCCTTACCCCCCTCCCTCCAAGACTTCCAGACTAGGACTGATATGCGTATGCCTACGAGGACAAGGCAAGTTTACTTTTCCTAACCTAGCCTTCTAATCTACCCCATAAATAAGAATCTACGCAACAGATGTGAAATCTGTTGCAACAACTGGGTATACTGGTATAATTGGTAGTGGTTCTGTTGCAACTTACTATCCATCTGTTGCATAAGTTGCGTTGGATTATTGATTCAGAGAACCCTATGCTATAGATGGACCATCTGTTTCATCTTTACAATTACTAACCTATTTAAAATTGACTTCTTATATCATAGCATGTTGACAAAATTCTCTACCTCATGAGGAAAAGGCAATTAACATACCGGGAAGCTTATGACGCTGTCGATAGGATAATGGATCTCGACTTTTATAAGAAGCTCAAGGATAGGTACGATCAACTCAATGGGGAGGCGTCATCCTATAGCGTGGGACTTGATTTCATAGTTTCTACATTGTACTTGGATGAAGAAGAAATGATAAAATATGTTAAAGGGGAGAGGCCAAATCCACACGGCAAGAGCTGGACCAAGGCAAAGAGGATTCTTGCAGTCATTAGCATGAACGACATGCATTATCGGGCTGTTGAAATACTACTCGAGGAGGGAAAGATCAATGTTTATGACTACAACAAACCTCTTATCGATGATTTCGATCTTTTTCTCCTCGTGGAGCCACTGATGGAGCTGTTGCCCATTTTATTGATGGAGAGTAAACTGATGAATCATTTTCCAAAGGAAGTGTTGATGAAGAAATCATGGGATTTTGAAAGTTGAAACAAGGGAATGATCCTTCCAAAAAATGATATCGATTACACGAGCGGCTCGCATGCTCTTGCACATCGAATGTTTGCTGATCGGCACAGAAATAGCCGAGCCAATGACTTTTCTATGCGCTAACGCTGTGGCAAACCTGCAAGAGGTCTGGGCTTATGGGGTACTAACTGGACACTTGGAGCCTATGTATATAGAAGAGCCTGTGAAATAACAATTTTTAATTTCAAGTCACCCTTCACTTTATTACGTGTACATGTAGTGGCAATAATTTTTTTCTGATGAAAGTTGAGTTTTTTATTATGCAATAGATTGTCAATCTGTTGTAAAATATATTGAATCTGTTCTGGCAGATAGTTTATTTGTTGCAATAGGTTGGTCATCTGTTGCATTATGCTGATGTTATTTTTATGTAATCTAAGTCTAATCTGTTGCAACAGTGGGAAGACCTGTTTGCTAATTTCCAACAGATGACCTAAATTTTACAACATATGCCTAAATCTTTTTGATATTTTCCAACAATTACGCTTGAATATTCATGCGCTCGACAACACCAAACCAGTAGCAAATACACACACCACCATGAAAATTTCAGCAATTAGATTGAATATCCATGTGCCCAATAATACCAAACCAGTAGCAATAACGGCAACAATGTAGTATCTTCTTGCTCGATTTTGTTTCTCTTCAGAAGCCTTGACTTTGTTCAACAAACCCCAGATTACACGATTTGCTTGTGAAAGGTGTCGTTCTTCATAACAATCAAAGTAATCGCATCCACCCAATTTCTATAAAAATAAGAACACCATTACAAAAAAATTACAAGTCAATAATTAATCAACTAATTAAATAAAAAATATTACCTTTGAAATATTACAAGTAAAAAACCTACGATCTGAATTTTGTTGAGTTCAAGAAGTCTTTAACAGAGCTTCATGACCATACTTACAATATCAAAAATCTTTATCACAAAAAATAGGGAAAGATGCGCTCGACATTGTCAAGATCAGTTGGAAAAAATGAAAACAAGATGAAGAAAAGAAAGATCAAATGCAAATAATTTGAAGAATTTGGATAGATAAAAGAAGATGACGATGAATTAGAAGATTTGGGAATTTAGGAGGAAGATGAATATATAAGATAACGAGGGGGGATGACCGTTGGGGGGCAAATAATGGCAAGTCAACAAAAAGTGTCAAACTGACACATTTGATGCCTATTTTATTTTTTGTGTTTAAAATGAACACTGTCTACTTGATGCCTATATGTTGCAATAGGTTGGTCATATATTGCATTATATCGATGTTTCTAAGTCTATCTATTGCAATAGTGGGAAGACTTGTTTGATAATTTCCAACATATTACCTACCTGTTGCAACATATCTCTAAATTTGTTCGATTTTGTCCAATAGATGTGTCGTCTGTTGCAACAGATACATTATTTATTGCAATATTTGAATCTAGTATTCCTTTTCAATTAATAAGTTCAAATTTAAGGAAAAAATAAAATTCATAGACAAAATAAAATAATCGAAGCCTTTAGAAATTAGCTTAAATAAGTCAACAAATAAATGAAATGTAAAAAAATTATTATGGGTACAGATCTCAAAAAATCCATCACCAATTTAAGTATGATGCCAAGGATTACTTTTACATACTCAAGCTATAAAGATCTACTCAATATGGACAAGTTGTTCTTCATCCGGTGCTATAGAATTCAGCTTTGCTCATCGTGGACCTTTCCTCCTATTTTAAATTGTCCCAAACAAATTATATTTCTGTTGGAATAATGAATCACCTGTTGGGACAAATTTCTACATGAGGAAGACCTGTATGATAATTTCCAATGGATGAACCATCCTTTGCAACATATGAATCATCTGTTGCAACATATGAATCATCTGTGCACAGGGTCGTGGGGGTGGTCCTCAGGGTTCTAGAGGTGGTTCGCTGGGAGGTAAGATAAGTGGTCAGACAAACACCTAGTCCAGTAGTAGACATGTTCATTTGTATGTTATACCAGGTAGACCAGAGGCTGAGGCTTCGGATGTTGCGATCACAGGTACTATTTTTATATGCTGTTAGCCAGGTTCTGCTTTGTTTGATCCCCGATTTCATATTTTCATATGTTTTTTCTTATTTTGCATCACAGCTGGGTTTATGTTTAGAGTTCTTATCCATGTCATTAAGTGTAGCTATCCCCATGGGTGATTTTGTAGTAGTGGATCGGGTATATAGATCTTGTTTGGTGACTGTTCGGGAGTTCGATACTCAAATTGATCTCATTATCCTAGATATGGTAGATATTGATGTGATTCTAGGCATGATTTGGTTATCTCCTTACCATGTTGTCTTGGATTATTTTGCTAAGACTATTACCTTAGCCTTGCCCGGCGTACCCCTGATTGTGTGGCAGGGTTCTATTAGTCGTACGCCGATGGGGATTATTTCTTACATTTGGGCTAAGAGACTGATATTGAGGGGTTGTGATTCATTTCTTGCATATGTTCAGAATGTTAGTGGTGAGAGTCCATCGCTTGAATATATCCTTGTTGTTTGTGAGTTTCCTGATGTATTTTCGACCGACCTACCTGGCTTTCCTTCTAGGCTTGATATAAAGTTTATTAGTAACCTCGAGCCAGGCATCCGACTTATTTCTATAACTCCATATCATATGGCTCTTGCTAAGCTAAAGGAGCTGAATAGTCAGCTTCAAGATCTTTTGGGTAAGGGTTTTCTTATTATATGATATCTTCTCCATGGGCATACTATCATATGGTGAGTTAGTTTAAATACAGGAGTCAAACCATTTAGCCGAGTTAGGGAGTCAACTATTGCCCTACTTTTCGAGAAAGAACCCCAAGTCAGTAAAGTAGTTAACCAAACACAAGTAACAAGTTCGTTAGTCCTTCTCTAAGAGAGAGTAGATGCGAAGGTTCGGATAGACGATCTTTGCAAGGCAGCCCCAGGGCTCCATAGTATGTCGGGAATAAGGGGGACACACCAAATATCAGGCACCAGTTGGAGATTTAGAATTTTTCGAGTCTTTGCCAATCCCTCAAGATTTATCCAAAATCCCATATGCACAAACGGACTATGCTACTATATCAAATTCAACGTTTAGACACAATGGTCCAGTCAAAATTTCTATTTGAGGCTATTTTGATGAAAAGTGGGTCCCATACCCACTTGCCATTTTCTTAACTTTCGGCTAATAGCCCGAAATGAGTCAGGGAGCCTCGGTACCCAAACCAAGGGTTCATCTAGCCTAAAATCTACATTCCAGGGCTATTGGAACAACCATCATTGGAACGCAAGGTCATTTAACTAAAGTTTTTGCTCGATGGCCAATTTGAACCAGCGAAGGCTTCAAAATAAGGAATTAGCTCTTAAAACCAAGCAAACTGCTCGGTAACCAAAGTGTTAGTTCCAGCAAGTCATAAATGACTTGAGGTAGCTATAGGAAAACTCTAAACAACAAAAAAGTAGAACTACAGAAAATGACCTGGACGGTCATTACGATATCCATATTAAAAAAACTTTCATCCGCGCAAGTAAAGAATTAGAATGTACTTGAATCCTCAAATAGGTAAGGATATTGGGTTCGCATCTCACTCTCGATATCCCAAGTAGCCTCTTCTACTGGGTGGTGACTCCGCTGAACCTTAATTACTTGAATCTCTCTAGTGTACAATCGTCTGACATCACTAGACAAAATGAGGACTTGCTCCTCCACGAAGGTCAAATGCTCATCCAACTGAACTAAGTCCCATCTAAGAACATGAGACAGGCCGGGAATGTATCGCCGTAAGATAGAAATGTAGAAAACCGGATGGACGGCTGCAAAATCTGAGGGTAAGGCTAACTCATAAGCCACTTTACTAATTGTACAAAGAATCTCAGAGGATCCAATATATCTGGGGTTGAGCTTGCCTTTTCTCCCAAATCTCATCACACCCTTCATAGGAGATATACGGAGGAATATCTGATCATCAACTCTAAATCTCAAGGAATGAAGTCTATTATCTACATAAGACTTCTGCCTTCCCTGAGCTACCCTCGATCTATCCTGAATAACCCTGACTCTATCTAACAACTCCTGAAGCAAGTTATTGCTACAGGGTATAATCTCAATGGTCTCAAATCATCCAATCGGAGAATGGCATTTCCTCCATATAAAGCCTCAAAAGGCTCCATATCAATACTCAAATGATAGCTATTATTTTATGCAAACTCTGCCAAGGCTAAGTGATGCTCCTACTGACCTTCAAAATCCATAACACAGGCTCGGAGCATATCCTCGAGAACTTGAATAGTCCATTCCAACTGTCCATCAATCTAAGGATAGAAGGTTGTACTATGATCCACCTGAGTACCCAACTACTCCTAAAACGCTCGCCAGAAGTAAACACTGAACCCCGATCTAAATTGATAAATACAGGTACACCATGCAAATGAACTCTCTCACTAACATAGATACGAGATAACCTCTCAATGTTGACGGACATCTAAATAGGAATGAAATATGTTGACTTGGTCAACCAAACCATAATAACTCAAATACCATTGGAACCACGGGAAGTACGAGTAAACCTACTAACAAAGTCCATGGTAATTCATTCCTATTACTACTTGAGAATGAGCAATTTCTGAATCAAACCATTAGGTCGCTGATGTTTGACCTTCACCTGCTGGAAACATAGGTGATGAGCTATAAAGTCCATCACATCTCTCTTCATACCACTCCATCAATAATAGTATCCCAAGTCTTTGTACATCTTAGTTGTACCTGAGTGGATAGAATATCTGGAGCTGTGAGCCTCATGCAAAATTGACTGAATCAATTCATCAACCCTTGGAATGCAAATTCGACTATCAAATCTCAAGACACCCTCAGAATCTAGGGTAGCCCTCTTAGACTCACCACTCAACACCTGATCACGGATGATACAAAGTCTCTTATCCTCAAATTAACGATCTCAAATCTGCTCAAATAGGGAGGACTTTGCCTCAACAATAGCAAGAATCCTCTTATGGTCTAAAATATCAAGTCATACCATCAAGTTGGATAAGGACTGAATATCTTGTGACAACGACCTCTGAGAAACTAAAATACAATCCAAGCTACCCATACTCACTGTCTTTTGGTTCAAGGCATCATCTACCAAATTTGTCTAACCGGAATAATACAAAATAAAGATATCATAATCCTTAAGCAACTTCATCCATCTACGTTGTCTAGCATTAAGATCACACTAGGTCATAAGATGTTAAAGATTATGATGATCCGTGAAGATCTCACAATGCACACCATAAATATAATGCCTCCAAATCTTAAGCGCGAAAACTACCACTGCCAACTCTAAATCATGAGTGAGGTAGTTACTATCACGACCCAAAAGCGAAGGTCATGATGGCACTTGTCGCAACATACCTTGACATGTAAGCCTATCACCCAAAATGATACAAAAAGAGGAAAAGACAAAAACATCCCAAGGTAAGGCTTCTAGAACGAAGCCGAACCATATAATTAATCATAACAATGCGAAAAAAACCTATCCAAAATACAATCATGCCCAAAACCAGGTGTCAATAGTGTAAGAACTACTAATACAATCCAGGAGTCAAATACAACAGAAAAATAACCGAAAGGGGATTATATTTGTCTCCGAATACTAATAAAGACATAACTACTATAGAAAGATAGAGGTGAACTCGAGCTAGGACCTGCACCGAAAGGGCGCAGTAGGCGTGAGTACGATCCACTTGTACTCAGTAGGTATCATAGGCCATCCAAGTAAAGTAGTAAATATAACATATAAAATATACATTAAGGGCACGTCACCTACAATCAAAAATGCTCCACATTGGTAGCCCACACTGCTTGCACTAATAGTTTTATAATATCCATACATAATACAATAAATCACAAAATAGAGATACAAATATACATAATATCACATACAGGTAGAACAAAAGAGGGACATGTATAATCAAGATCATCAAGTACAATTAAAGGAAGATAGAACAATTAGATGTTAACAAGTCAAGATATAGAACAAATAGGTAGATGACAAGTCAATATGGCAATTCAAACACAACATAAACATAATAAAGCGGGTGCAATATATATGATGATGATGATGATGATAATGGATGGTATTAGCACACAGCCTCAAGTTTGGCACACATCCTCAAGACACCAATATCCGCAACTCTTCTCTGGCATGATCTTTCGGAGATGGTCCATAAAATCAAATATTCGATACCGATATCTAGTATTCCAGTATTTCCAGTATTTTCAAAGCACATACATAACATAAGACATAAATCAAGTACACATACATGACAACAAGTATATATAAAGCAGTAAAACGAACAAGTAAAATAATGCGTATGATGATATGAGAATGATGATGCAATGTTCACAACCATTCAAAATAAGTATTTCCACAACCAATCCACGGGATGTATTTTCACACCCAATCCACATGATGTATTTTCACAATCAACCACAATGTTACAATTCTACAACCACATGAGTTAATATCCACTCATTACTTCTGTTTCATCCATGAATTTCCATATATCTCATATACCAATAAGTATGGATATATCACATTATTCCAATGAAACCACATTACGCCTTTCAATAACACAATAAAATTATTTACATGAATTCAAGGCTATCAATGTTGCATAGGATCCTACACGGTCACACATATCACATAATATCTCAAATTCGATAATTACATCACATATAAGCCCCCACACGGGAACAACACATAGATAGGCATTTTTCATGATTAGTTCTCACTCTTAACATACATTTCATACCATCATTTACTACCCAACCCAGTCTGAAAGAGTTAAGCCATAAACTAACTCAAAAGCCAAAACTGATCCGCTACTCTTCGAACCCACGATCTTACTTTTCACGAACAATCTCGAACTCCACTAAACACATCAAATATAAAATCTACACGTCAAAATAAAATCAACGACACCTATAATGATTACTTTGGGTTCAGGGTCAAAACGAACCCCCAGAACGAGTTTTTGAAAAAGAAGGGAAAATTAGACCTTTACTTCAAAAATATATTTTCCATATTTTTAGGAATCTACAACTGAAAATCCAAGTCAAATCGAGTAAAAAAATGAGGTTTAAATTGAAGAAAAATCATTTTTAAGCTTTACCGAGTAAAATCTTTGAAATTCGGGTTAAAATCAAGAATCGGTGTTGTTTTGAAGGTTAAATTGATGAAAACTAGTAATTATAAGATAAAAATATTATTCAAGTGAAAATGAGTGAAATTGGGGTTTAAAATCAAGCCCTAAGATTTTTGAGGTTTTGAGAAATTAATCAAGAAATTACTAAGAAAAGGGTGAGTTCTTACCTTAAATCTGCAATACAACCAAGAAATATATGTTAATCTAGCTTCCCAAGCCCCCACAAGCTTCACTTTTAAGCTCACAAACTATTTTAGGGTTTAACTTTCAAGAGGCAAGATGAAAAATGAGCAAAATGGGCCCAAAAAGTTGATTAAATGGTGCAGATTTTCTGCACTGTTATAGCAGAAAATGCTGTTATTTTTTCCTCAAGTCCAATTCGAACTTCGATGGGGTGCCCGAAATTTGTTCGGAGTTCGATACATGCAAACAAACTATGAAAACATACTAAATTCGATTTCGAATGCGATGACAATATTAGATTTTCAAAAAGACATCGTTTTCACAAAGTTGACCCCTGAAATCCGAAATCACAATTTTTCAAACCGAGGGTCGAAATGAGATTTAAAAGCCATAAAATCATACCAAACATGATAACACCCTAAAATAATATTCTGGATCTGCTGGCAAAGTCGTATTTTCTAGTCAAGGTTATTTCGATCAAATGTGGGTCCCACACCCATATTTTTAATTTTTTCATTTTTTCGATCAATAGGTCAAAATGAGCTCGGGTGCACCAGGATCTGAACCAAAGGTTTACCTATCCTAAAATCTATATTTCGGAGCTACTGACACAGTTCGTTCGGCCATCCATTGCACGAATCAAAAGATATCCCCTTAAGTCCAAAATAAGGCTCTCGGAGCCATCAAAAATCACAATATCACATAAATGGTACCAAAATGCATCGAAAATAATGCCAATCACCCCCACACCCCAGAAATATCATAATGCAACTATGCAGAGGGGTAAAATAGTCAAATCATACAAAATCACAAATTTTACATATTTCATCAAATTTTTAGGTCGTTACAGTTGCGCTGGTGCACCCTCAGCTGCCTCGACGCATAATTAATGACATGACCCTACTGATACACAACCTAAACTAACACTAGAAGCATCATAATACACGGTGAATCCCTCACCCTTAACAGGAAGAGTTAAAATAGGAGCTGAAGTGAGAAATCCCTTGAGCTTTCGAAAGCTCAACTCACACTCCTCGGACCATCGGAAAGGAACTTCCTTTTGAGTCAATCTGGTCATTGGTGATGCAATAGTAGAAAAACTCTCAGTGAATCATCCATAAAACTGGTCAAACCAATGAAGCTACAAACCTCAGTCAGAGATGTAGGTCTGGCCCAATCATGAATGGCCTCGATATTTGATGTGTCTACCATAACCCCATCCTTAGACATACACGCCTAAGGAATGTCACCGACTTAAGCCAAAACTCACACTTAGAGAATTTGGCAAAAACACATGATCCCTCAAAGTTCGTATCACAATCCTCAAATATTGCATATGCTCCTCTCTACTCCCCGAATATACAAGGATGTTATTGACGAACACAATCACAAAGAAAATCAAATAAGGCCTGAACACGCGGTTCATCAAATCCATAAACATAACTAGGGCGTTAGTTAATTTAAAATACATCACAAGGAACTCATAATGACCATAACGGGTCCTAAAGGTTGTCTTCGGGATATTCTTGACCTAAATCCTCAACTGATGGTAATCGTACCTTAAATCAATCTTAGAGAATACCGTTGCTCCCTGAAGCTGGTCAACAAATCATCAATGTGAGGCATAGGATAATGGTTCTTCATTTTCACTTTATTAAGCTGCCTATAATCAATACACATATGTATGGATCCGTCTTTCTTTTTCATAAACAACACAAGAGCGCCCCAAGAAGGCACACTCATTCTAATAAAACCCTTACTAAGAAGATACTGAAGTTGCTCAGCTCCTTAAGTTTGAAAGTACCCATACAATAAGGTGCCATAGAAATCGGTTGGGTACTCGACTCAAGATCAATAACAAATTCAATACTACGCTCAGGAGGAAGGTCAAGTATATTAGTAGGGAAAACATCAGAAAATTCATGATCTATAGAAACAAAGTTAAGCGATGGACTCTCTATACTAACATTATGAATACAAGCAAGATAAGACTTTCAACCTCTCAAAATAAGCCTCCTAGCGCAAATATAAGAAATAATCCCCATCGGATCGTGGATAACAATTCTCTGCCACACGATCCGAGACATGTCGGGCATGGCTACGGTAATGGTCTTGGAAAAATAATCCAGGATATGTCTAAAATAATAAGATCAGCATATGTATCAAGCTCTCAAACAATCAAAATACATGATCTGAAAACCTGATCCACTACTAAAAAATCACCCACGAGAGTAGATACACGTAATGGCATAGATAATGAATCCCAAGAGAACTCTAACTGTGGAGCATAATAAGAAGACACATAAGAATAAGTGGATCCCGGATCAAATAAAGCAAAAGTTGATTGACGGTACACTAAGTTCGTACCTGAATAACAACATCCGAAGACTCAGCCTTGGGTCTAGAAGATACTGCATATAACTGACCACACTCGCCACCTGGCTGGGATACTGACTGATCTCATGTCCTACCTACCTGAGAACTTCCACGAGTACTCTGGAGACCATCCTTGTGATCATGCATACCACTTCTAGCTAGGGGATGAACTTTCCTGATAGGAGGGATACTCTGAGCTGAAGGAACAATAGCTCCACGATTGGGGAAATCCTTCGAGAAATGACCAAAATATCTACAACCATCATATGCCCCTAGTGCGAGCCAAAACAAAAAGATTCGTCTAACCTGGAATAATCACCACGACTAGAATAGCCAGAAGACAAACCCCTCAAAGACTGACCACAATGATCACTAGAGCTAGACTGGCCTCCATTGGTAATCTGAAGCACAGCCTAAATGGGTCTACTAGACTGACCCTGATGCTAATACAGATGATGCGGAGGGTACCTACCCTGAGAACCATTACCTCTAAACCGCGAGCTACTATGACTCCCACTGAACCTACCCTGATATCAAGACCACTTAACGTTGTCTCGTTGGGCCTCATGATGCATCTCTTTCATAGTCTGAGCATGATGAGAAGCATCAATAAAAGACCTACTTTTAGCAACCAAACCTTGAGTATACATGCGAAGTGGAAGTATTAATCCTCAGATAAAGAAATAAACCCTCTTATATTCTGTAGTTAAAATAGAAGTAGCATGCCTAGCCAACTCATAAAATTGAGCCTCATACTCTACAATAGTTATGGATCCTTGCTCCAACCTCGAGAATTGATAGCTCAAATGATCCTTAAGATTGTGAAGCATGTACTTCTCCAAGAAGATCTCAGAGAACTGGGCCCATACTAAAGGAAAAGATCCAGCTAGCTTGGAATCAAGATGACCCCTCCACCAATGTCGAGCTACTAAGTCCAACTGAAAAGTAGTGTAATCTATACCACGCATCTCAAATAGGCCTAAATTATGAAGCCTATCCTCACAAGCAATCAAGAACTCATAGGAATCCTCACTTGGTGCACCAGAAAACCTAGGCGGAGCCAATCTCTATAATCTACCCAACATCTTTGCTCATCGGCAGACATATCAAGCTAGACAACTATTGGTTGAGTAACTACTGGTGCAGGAAAGACCTCAACTCTGGGAGTTGCAACTACAGGTTACGCCCCCGCCTCTATACTACTCTGATTTGTAGATTACGCACCATCAGATGGTACACCACTAACCAATCCCAAAATATAAACCAAAGCATCCCTGAGTGCCCAAGAAGAAATAAATCTCGGTGGAGCCTGGGTTGATCCCTAGCCCACCGCTAACTGTGGCAGAAGAATATTTAGCTTGGGAGCAGGAATAAGGTCTGGGGAAGGGCTCCTATCTTGGCACCAAGCTGGGGATATATCTTGAGGTTGTCCATGATCTCTAGGTTATCCACAAACAGTGATAGAATCCCTAGACTTGATGTCGGGACCCTCATCTAATATAGAAGTAGCACATTTCCTAGCCATCTGCGAAAGAGTGAAACCAAAGGAACGCTTTAAAAGCCAACTCAGACTCTTAGCATAAAATAAATGAAAGAAGTGAAGAACTCCTAAAAATATCCTATAGCCTCTCAAAGACAAGAAACAAACGTCATCATTCTAATCCGCGGAACTCTCTAGATATTTGCTCTTGTACCAACAATACCAATGAAATCTAGGCTCTGATACTAATTTGTCACGACCTGATTTATGAGTCATAATGGCACCTACTCTATCCCGTCAGTAGGTAAGCCGAACCATAGCCCAAAACTAGATGCAATGAGCTAACTTTTTGGAAAATGGACTAAAATCCAAAAATTAACAATTGATGACTTAAATAGCAATAATACAGTCATAAAGGCCTAATAGATAGATAGGAAACCAACAACCATCCTAAGACTTAGTAATGTCGGTATAAGAGCTACTATAAATGAACTATGAGTGATGAATAGTCAAATACAACCGTCTCAAATATTAAAGAGTAGACATGTATAAATAGAAGGAAAAATGGTAACTCCGACTCTAAGAGCTTACCCAATCTCACAAATCAACCTTGTACGACGTCGAATCAGCATCAACAACTAGTACTCAGATCTGCACCAAAAAGATACAAAAGTGTAGTATGAATATCAAAACCACAGTACTCAGTAGGCATCATCGTTCGATTGAGCTAAATCATAATATAAATACGATAAAATACAAGATAGAATAAGCTGAGTTAATATAGAATAAGCTAAGTCAAGATAAACTTAAAAATACATTCCGAAACTATTGTATATGAATAAGTAAATATATACAAGATAATAACATAAAGATCACAAAATTATAACTACAAGATTGGCCCTTATAAGCCAATACATGCAAAAAAAAGTAAATAACCCAACGCAGGCTCTCATAAGCCTGGAGGGTACAATAAAGGAAAACTAAATGATTGAATAATGGTGAATCACCAATTTACCATGCCATAACCAAAAATCTGTCCAAATAGTATTATCTCATACTTAGTTCCCAATGCCAGACTTGAACCAAAACTCAATAGCATCATCATTATTATCATCTTTTGTCAGACTTGAATCAAAACTCTATATCATCATTATTATTTTCTGGACTTAAACCAAAAATCAATAAATATATCCAAACTCTTCAAGAGTCAAACCAACCATTAATGCTATCATAATTCTTGTTCTAAGGTGGGCCGGAGGGGCCCACTTATAATCTTTGTTCATTTTAGGAAACTTCTACCCTGGACTAGGCTAAGGTATCTAAGTTTATTCCTAGACATCAAGTAATCCATAAATAACCCCAAGATAGTAATCCTTCCCAAACAAGAACTACGAAGGCAATCCTACCAAAAACAATAGCAACTAAGGCAATTTCTCCTAACTTAAGCAACTAAGGACTATTCCATCCTAAACATAAATGACTAAGGAAATTTTACCTAGCTTGAGTAATAAAGGCATTTCCATTAGAAACAAGAACCATGAAGCTCAATTCACCTAAGGCATGAATAACTACGCTAAGTTCTCTAAAATCGACTTCAAGATAGCCTAAATGGTCAAACTAAACCAAATATTCTCATTCATACTTTCAACACCTAAATCTCACCCCATATCTAGAATAATATCATAAGCATACTATAAGATAGCTCTTCTATGAATAAGGTAAACCTAGCCTACCTGGATGCCAAGGAAAACATAAAGAATCTGCCAATTCACCGATCTTCCCTTGCGATAAGCTTTCGCAAGGTTTCACGCTATCAAAATTACAATTTAATCATAAATATGAGAACAATGATACCCATATTACACTACTATGCTTCAGGTCTAAAATTATATAAAAAAATTCCATGTGGGGCCCATTTACGAATTCACACTTTAATGTTTCTCTATGTCAAGGAACATTTATCCTAAAAATGAGTGGATTTTGAGCTATAATGATGCTAAAATTAAGTCACTAAGTCTTTAGGGATTTTAGATAAGAATGGAGAAATTAATCATGAAATAATGGAATCTTACAATAAATTCAATAAAAAAATTGCATAAATTAATAGTACTAAGTCCCCACAGTCACTCACAATTGATTCTCCGTAGAACTCCCACTTTTAGGATTTAAGATTCTAGAGAATGGATGAAAATGATAAAAAATCAGGCCAACTGGGTACTTATACCCTTCCCAGGCATGCGGGTGCTGCTAAAACAAACACTTAGCCACTTTAGCGGTCACTGCTAATGTGCCTAGTATTGCTAAAGCGGTATTCGACCCCACAAGCTAGGCCGCTAAAGTGGACCATGTGGAACAACTTAATTTTTTGATGAATTATGTGAAATATGTATTTTTGTATGAATTAACTATTTTACCCCTCTTCGTGGTTACATTATGATATTTCTGGATTGTGAGAATGATTGGCACGATACGTGATGCATTTTGGTGTGATTTATGTGATATTGTGGTTTTTGGTGGCTTAAGAAGCCTTATAGTTGACTTCAGTCAACATCTTTTGATCTGTGCGTTAGGTGAAAAACAAAACAGCATCAATAGATCTGAAACATTGATTTTAGGATCATAACATTATTGGTGTGGTTTTATGGCTTTTAAATCTCATTTTGATCCTCAATTCGGAAAGTTGTGATTTTGAGTTTCAGGGGTCAACTTTGTGAAAACGATGTTTTTTTTTAAACTTTGATATCACCATTTAGTTCGGAGCATCAAATTATATAGGGTAGCATATTTCATTTGCATTCATAGGATTTTGAATGAATTCCGAGGGTCCATGGAGATTTGAACCCTATATATACCTAAATTTTGATATTCTTTTTCCCATTTTTGAGATTTGGAGCTTAGAGTTTCACACTTCTGAGCAATTTATTTCATTTCTAAGCTTGGGTAAGTTTCTAAACACCTATTTCAACTACCTTACTCTAATTTTATCATCTATTTTTGGTTTTAACATGGGTTAAAATGAGAATTGGGGATTTTGGCCTAGAAGGCCCAAAATTATATTTCTTTGATTTAAACCCCGATTTTAACCCATTTTCACTTAGGTAAGTTTCTAATATTATTATTATTATTATTTTTCTATCAATTTCATCTTCAAAATAACTTCAATTCTTGAATTTTAAAATGGATTTCAGGGATTTTATTCGGTAAAGCTTGAAATTGTTTTTTCTTCGATTTGAACCCGTTTTTAACTCATTTTCTCTTGAGTTTTTGGATGTAGACTCCTAAAAATATAGAGAACATGTTTTTGAAATAAAATTATAATTTTGTTCTTCTTTTTTGAAAACCCATTTCGGGAGTCCGTTTTGACCCCGACTTAAAAATAGGTAATATGGATATCGTTGGTCTTTTTTTGATGCATACATTCTATATTCTCATATTTTAGTTAATTCTGGGACCGTTCGTACAGATTAAGGCTTTGAATTGAAGTCTTATAGACCGATTTTCGACATTCAAGGTAGGTTATGGCTTAACTTGTTTTTGAATGGGTTGGGTAGTTAATGTTGATACAAAATCATGTTAAGGGTGTGGGAACTAAACATGAAAATGGCTAATTTTATTGCGTTGTTCCCGTGTGGAGGCCTATATGTTGATGTATTTGGTGGTTTTGGAACATTATTTGCTAGGTGTGACCGCGTGGGATCTTATATGATATTGTTGGACTTGTATATGTGAAACTGATTATATATTGCTAATAAGAAAGCCTAACGTGGTATCAATAGACATATTGTGATGTATTCATACTCTTTTGGCATGTGAATCATGTTGGATATCATGGATGGTTGGAAAATTAAGTGGATGTTTGGCTCACTTGGTTGGTATATTGATTGGATATAGAAACACTCATGTTGGTTGGTTGTGATCATTTCATCCTCATGTCATAATCATTCATGAAAAATTGGTACCACTGTGGAAATACTAGAAATATTAGAAGTACTATTTTTTTCTAATAAAAAATATTACATCTTATAAAAACCCTCCCTAAGGGATGTGCCGAGGGAATATATGGATATGGATTGGATATGGATTATATACGGGTTAACAAACCCCCCATGGATCATAAGTGGGGAAGCTTTAGCTCCGCAGGTGTATACGAAGGTTGTGCTACAACCTCGTGCATTACATCATTATCATAATCATCATCATTTTTATTTTATTTTCCTTATTATGCTTGTGTAGTGATTGTATTTTTGTGTTGAGTTGTTACTTATCTATCTGCTCTAGCTTTCTCTACTTGTACTTGATGTTCTCGTATATGTTTGTTCTTTTTTGCTTTACTTGCATGTGGTATAATGTATACTTGTATTCCGTTTTGGTGTTTGTTGCAATGTATGAGTATTATAGAGTTGTTAGTACAAGCAATGTGGGCTACCATCGTGGAATATTTTTTTATTACAGGTGATGTGCCCTTAGTATGTACTTTAATATGCTTTATTTTCTGCTTTGCTCAGTCAGCCTATGATACCTACTAAGTACAAGTGGATCATACTTGCCCCTACTATATCCTTTTGGTGCAGATCCTGATTTGAGTGCCCCTCACAGTGGTTGATTCGGGCGCCTTTGAAGTTATTTAAGGTAGTGGTTGGATTTCATGCGTCTTGAGTTCACTTCTACCTTTTTATATTGGACTATTTCTTTACTAGTATTCGGTAATAGAGTTGTACCTATTGGATTTCTTATGTATTTGATTCATGGATTGTATTAGTAGTTTTTACACTGTGACACCAGGTTTTGGGAGTTATGGCATTATTGGTTATGTTTCTTTCCATTTTTATTATATGTATGTGGTTCAACTTTATTCTAGAAGCCCTGCCTTGGGGTTATTATTGTATTTTCCCCTAGTATATCTTTTTAGGTAATAGGCTTACTTGTCAAGGTTCACCGCGACAAGTGTAATCATGGCCCTTATTTTTTGGGTCATGAAAAATTGGTATCAGAGCATTCAGGTTCATTGGTCTTAATAGTGTGAGAATAGAACGTCAAATAGAGTCTCACGGATCGATACATAGACATCCATATCTATCTACGAGAGGCTATAAAATGTCCTTAGGAAATTTATATCATTTTGTTCCTTATGTGTGGATTTCTTTCATACCTTGTGTTCTAAGACATATTTTACTCTTTTCTGTGCTAGATAGTTTTGACTAAATATCGTAAGGTTAGAGATGTGAAGCCTTCATCTAAGGAGAGAGCCGAGTCTAGAGGGTGAGTTGCAAGTCACGCACGAACTCAAGGTGGCGGATGGGCATGTGGATTTGCCTCATCTAAGAGTAGTGCCAGGAGCACTCTCATCTGAGCCTCGTGTTGAGCATGTTGGAGGTGTGGGTTCTACTTTGGTTCAACCAAGTTCTTCTGCCCCAGTCTTGGAGGGATTGTTGATTTGCTTGTTGACCCATTTGGAGGGTGCTTCTTCGTGTGTGTATGGTGTTTCCCCAGCTCCGAGTGTTGTACCCTCACCTGTGCCAGAGCCTGTTTATAGTGTTCCTCCAGCTCTGAGTGTGGATCCTCCAGTTGTACCTACTTCTGCTTTTGGTACTCCACAGACTCCGAGTGTTATTCCTCTCTTGGCACCTGCATTCAATTATGGTATTTTGAGGTCAGGAGTCCAACCTTTATATATGTTTCCCCCTCATATGGGATCTCAGCCTTCTAGATTTACCATGTCTCCTCTTATTATAAGTACAGTTATGTCTTTTAAGGATCAAAAGAGGTTTGAGAGATTCACTCATTTGGGTCCCCCTAAGTTTAGTAGTGTTGTGGGCAAGATGCCTATGAGTTCTTGATTTACTGTTATGAGAATCGGCATGATTTGGGTTCACTTGAGTCGCATATACTACTTATTAGTTGAGAGATATTGCTAGAGATTGGTGGAGGTTGCTTGTTAATTGCAGACTTCTTAATTCTCCTAAGATGACTTAAAATCAATTTGTTGAGGCCTTTTCGGATAGGTTCATGCCTTACAGCATGAGGGATCGGACGATAGATAAGTTTTATTGCATGGAGTAGGTCTCCATAACTATGGCAGAGTATGAGGCACACTTTCATTCTTTATTCGGATATTCCTATGCCAGCATTTCCATCGAGTCTGAGAAGATTCAGAAGTTCGTAAAGGGGTTGAATGTCTTTATTCGGTTAGCTATATCTTAGATGGTTGTATTTGGAGCATCTTTTCAGAATATAGTAGATCATGCTAAGATGACTGAGGGTACTCTTCGAGCATTTTAGGTAGGAGCCAAGAAGGTGCGCTATTTTGGTAAGTTCAGAGGTCACACTTCTCGAGATAGATATTCCAGAGATTTTTATGGATATCATAATAGACCAGTACAGGCAGCCTTGCAAATTTCAGGTAGTGGGTCTTCTAGTTCAGTAGTTTAGGATGGCCATTTTGATCCAGCCGTACCTCCTCCTATTGAGTCGAATCATAGAGCTTGCTATAAATATGATGACACAGGTTATTTGGCCAAGGACTATCTCTATCGTGTGTTTAGAGATACTTCTATTTCAGCTGTGAGAGGTAGAGGTTCTACTATAGGTGTGCGAGATAGAGGTAGTGGTGCCTGCAATGGTGGTCGTTGGGCTACTCAGGCAGTTTGTGGTCGTGGACAGTGCTATGCTATACCCACCAGACCAGAGACAGAGGCTTTTGATGCTGTTATCACAAGTATCGTCTTTCACACATACAAATATGTTATTTGATCCAGGATTGATTTTTATCATGTGTATGAGTATTTTGCTTTGGGTTTTGATTCTGCTAGTGAGCCTCTTTCCATGCCTATTCGTGTATCTACCCTGTAGGAGACTCTTTAGTGGTGGATCGAGTGTACCGATCCTGTGTTGTGACTTTTGTTGGGCGTGAGACTTGTGTAGATTTACTTATCTTAGAAATGATTGATTTTAATGTCATCTTGGGTATGGATTGGTTGGCTCCTTACTATGTTGTCCTAGATTGTTATGTTAAGACCGTGTCTTTAGCATTGCTAGGTGTTCCAAGGATAGCTTAGAAGGGTGCGCTTCATTCAGGTTCAAAGAGGGTTATATCTTATGTTCATGCTCGTCGATTTTTTGAGAGGGGATGTTTGTCTTATTTAGTTCATATTTGTAATACTAGTGTTGCTTCACCTCCTTCAGATTCTCTTCATGTTGTCCATGAGTTTATGGATATATTCCCTATGGATTTTCCTGGTATGCCTCCATATTGACATATTGATTTTGATATTGATGTCTAGCGGCCCCAAGCCCATTTTTATTCCTCTTTATAGGATAGCCCCAGTCGAGTTAAAATAATTAAACAATCAGTTGCAGGAGTTATTGGATAAGGGATTTATCCAACCTAGTGTATCACCTTGGGGTGTGCCTATCTTGTTTGTGAAAAAGAAAAATGGGTCGATGCATATGTGTATTGATTATCAGCAATTGAACAAGGTGATGGTTAAGAATAAGTATCCTCTTCCTCGTATTGATGATTTGTTTGACCAACTTCAAGGTGCTTCAGTGTTTTTGAAGATTGATTTAAGATCTGGGTATCACCAGTTGAGGATTAGAGCTTTGGATATTTCGAAGACAACTGTTCGGACTTAGTATGGTCATTCAAAGTTATTGGTAATGTCCTTTGGGTTGACCAATGCCCCTGCCACATTCATAGAGTTGATGAACCGGGTATTTTGATCGTATCTCAACTCCCTTTTTATTGTATTTATAGATGATATCTTAATTTATTTTAAGAGCGAGGCCAATCATGAGGAGAATCTATAGATTGTGCTTCAGAGGTTGAGGGATGAGAAGTTGTATACTAAGTTCTCCAAGGGTGAATTTTGGTTGGACTCTGTCTCTTTCTTGAGTCATATGGTGACTAAGAAGGGTATTATGTTTGATCCATCCAAGGTTGCATCATTTTGTGATTGGGCTCGAACTACTTCGCTTATTGAGATTTTGAGTTTTGTTGGCTTGGCAGGTTACTATCATCATTTTATTGAGGGTTTCTCATCTTTTGTGTCTTCATTGACCAAGTCGACTCAGAAAAAGGTTTCTTTTCAGTAGTCTAATGTTTGTAGGGTGAGCTTCTGAAAACTCAAGGATTTGTTGACTTCAACTCCTACCTTGACTTTGCCCAAGAAGGGCGTGAGATTTACCATCTTTTGTGATGCTTCAGGTGTTGGGTTAGGTGTTGTATTGATGTAGGAGGGTAAGGTGATTGTGTATGTTTCTCGTCAGTTGAAGCCCCATGAGAGGAATTACCCTACCCATGATTTGGAGTTGTGCGTGGTTGTTTTTTCCTTGAAGTTGTGGAGGCACTACTTGTATGGAGTCCATTGTGAGATTTTCTCAGATCATCATAGCCTTAAATATTTCTTCACCCTGGGAGATCTTGGTATGAGGCAGCATCATTGGCTTGAGTTGCTTAAGGATTATGACTTGACTATCCTCTATCTCCGGGCAAGGCTAATGTAGTTGTGAATGCCTTGAGCCGAAAGTTGACTAGCATGGGTAGCTTGGCATATCTTTTGACCCAATAGAGGCCTTTAGCCTTAGAGGTTTAGAATTTAGCCAACCAGATTGTTAGGCTTGACATTTCGACACCTGGGTGTGTTTTGGCATTTATGGAGGCTAGGTCTTCTTTGATGGAGTAGATTCGAGCTCATCAGTTTCATTATGTTGGATTGAGGTTGATTTGGGATAAGGTTTTGGGTGGTGGGGCTAAGTAAGTCTCACTTGATTTAGGTGGTGTCTTGAGGATTAGAGGTTGATACCAAACGGTCCAACAAGGCCCAAAACAGTCCACAAAATGTCACACAACAAAATGTACACTAAGCTACGGATTTAACACAAATCGTGAACAAGATAGACAAACAACAATAATATGAAAAGAAAGATAGGTAACTTGACATACAAATGCATAAACACTATGAACCTAAGTGTGTATCAAACACAAAGACCCAAGAATTCATACAAGATAACACCAAGTTCTTACGGGACCTCAAGGGAACCGGAATTCCTAAGCAACCACCGTTTCTAAGCTAGTTACCAACACAAGTGATGTCCACACTTGTCACAAGTGAAATCCAAACTTACAAGACTCTCTCAAGAGCACTCAAAATATATCATCAAAATTAAGGACAAAAGACCTAACATGTTCTATTTATAGTCTAGGTTAAGCTTATACACAAAATGACCAAAAGGCCCTTAATGAGCCATTACAAAGGGGCGGCCTTGGAGTGTGCTCTTGGACGACCTTGGAGTGTTTTGAAGGCTTTCTTGACACTTCAAGGCTTGTTTTCTTGGTTGGGAAGAGCCTTAACTCGAGTCTTAACGTATTGGTCTCCACTTATGTCCTCGAAAGCTAAGAGGCTTCTTTGTCCTGTATCATTCTCCCCTTCTTGAAAAGGATTCGACCTCGAATCCGAACCTTGCAAAACAATAGAGGAGACAAAAGAATACATATTCCTCATGGAATGAGGGTTAATGTTAGCACAATCAAAAATAGTATCAAACCAAGGTTGCACACACATCACATGTCGAGGGGTCTAAGGGAGTAGAATACCCTTCCTACCCATAAAACCATGCTTACACAAAATGCATTTTTAATACAAACATGGTCATCATCATAAGCAAAAAAGATAGAAAAGAAAAGAGTTAAGTTCACCATAGGATGAGACAAAACATTTGAAGCACATTACATATTTTCTTCAAGCAACTTCCCTCAAGAAGTGCATTCACCAAAGGAATCCTGCTATTAGAAGAATTAGATAATTTATGAGAAACTGAATCACTCCAAGCCAAAGTGTATACCCAAGAAGTTGGGTGACTTCTTTTCATGGAACTTAACATGATCCTAAGAGTCCTTCCTATTATTTCAACTTGTCTAACCACACAAGTGCAAAAAAGGACTAGGAAACAAAAGTTGTACATCAAGCACACACCAAGGACTCTTCTTCAGGAAAATAATAGATTGGGAATTAAGATTGTAAGGCCCACACAATTCAAGCACCAAAGGCAAACACCATAAAGGAATTATGAAGACACTAATACACTCATGGTGTGACATAATTTCAATCAATTTCAAGGGTCTATTCAATATAAGGAAAATATCATCATGTCTTTAAGGATCACTAGGAATAGGAGGGGGTAGGTACATACCTTAGAAGCAACACCTTGAATTTTTTTCCTTGTCCTCCAAAGCTTTGATAAGTTCCACAACTAGGTGTTCCTTCTCAACCTCATTCAATTCAACCCTTGGCTCAATGTTCTCACAAAACTCTCCTTCTTGAGCCAAGTTCTTCTCCCCATTCTTAGCTTCCACTTTCCTTTCATCCTCAACTTAATTAGGTTGGCCTTGGTTTTGTAGATTTTGGGGTAGTGTAGGGAAGGCTTTTTGAACATGTCCACTCAAGGGAACTTGACAATTTGGAAGAGCGGAAAGTGTGGATTTAGGAAAGCTTGGATGTTCTATCAAGTTATCTAACTTCTTGCAAAGGGAACTTTCCATCCCTTCCACCTTCCCTTACATCCTTGCCATTACACTTTTATGAGATTCAAATTGGCTATCTATGGCATCAAACCTTGCCATGATTGATTTAACCCAACTGGGAATTTCACCTCCATCTGCCATTGTACCTTTCAAAAACCACTAAACAAAACAACAAAAAACAGCAAACACGTTAAAGGTTAGTCAAAAAAGGCCTCACAAACTCTCAAGCTCACACCTTTGAAGTATTACTCAATTGGCCTCACAAGTGTTGGTAACCCGATTATACTTCAATGAGGTTACTTGGTTCCAATTATGGATCGAGGTTGGGATAGATTCTCTTTTGAAATGACTCAAAGAAAATATTAACGGACTTGAGTCAAGAAACTTCAACGAATCACAAAAATGATAAAAGCATACAACAAAATGCAAACACAAACAAACAGACTCAAAACTAACTTAAAATCTAGTAGATGAGTACTAGCTTGTCAGTTAGTATTAAAAATAATAAATAAAACTAAGTAACAAAATAAGAAACTAAGAATCCAAAATGTGATCCTAAAACGTGATATGTACGGATTTAGTGACGTGGCAGCCTTGGGTTGGTTGAAACTTTTTCGAAAAATTTCTTGTTTCAATTTGTATTTCTCAATATTCAAGTTGTATGAGTGAAAAATCAGCTTTGGAGGGAATAACAACAAGTTTTGGATCCTTTTTTCAAATTCAAAAAGTGTTTTGACTTTCTTTGCATCTTTTGGGCAAAACACCTTTTTGAAGGGTGGTTGGCTCTTTCCACTTTTGGTTAGTCTTGGAAAACCTCCTTTATCCTTTTTGGTAACTAGTCTTTTGGAAGTCTTTTTTTCCCTTATTTCTTTAGTATATTTTGTGACTTATTTCAAGGAAAACAAAAAGACTACACTCTCTTCCTCCCTGTTTTAAGATCAAACCACCATTTTTTTTCTTCAACAAGTTATGAAGATGGTGAAGAACACCAAGAACACAACTTTGAAAAATCTGAGTTCTAAGGTTCAAGATGGGTTTTTCAACATCAAAAACCCATGTTCAACCTCAAATTTTTAGCAACAAACAACAACAACACATTTTTTCAGCCACCAATCCTTAATAATAAACATCAACAACGTTCAAGCTCTTGAACCCATAACAACAATACCACAATAAATGTTCAAGATCAACTTGGATCTAGACTCAAGAGTGTTAGTAAAGACAAAAAGATAACACAAGAAACACTCAAAACAAGTAAAATACACCTAGATCTAAACTCAAACTTTCGTCCAAGACAACAATGACACCAACTCTAGGCCAAGAACAACAACACACGTAGAATTTTTTTTTTTGTATTTTTAAGTGAGTTAGACCAAGATTGATTTTGTTGGAACAAAATCAATTATGACTCTGATACCAAATGATACCAAACGGTCCAACAAGGCCCAAAATAGTCCATAAATATCACACAACAAGATGAACACTAAGCTACGGATTCAAAACAAACCGTGAACAAGATAAACAACAATAATATGAAAATAAAGGTAGGTAACTTGGCATACAAATGCATAAACACAATGAACCTAAGTTTGTATCAAACACAAATATCCAAGAATTCATACAAGATAACATCAAATTCTTACGAGACCTCAAGGGAACCGAAATTCCCAAGCAACCACCGTTTCTAAGCTAGTTACCAACACAAGTGATGTCCACACTTGTCACAAGTGAAATCCACACTTTCAAGACTCTCTCAAGAGCACTCAAAATATATCATCAAAGTTATGGACAAAAGACCTAACATGTTTTATTTATAGTCTAGGTTAAGCTTATTACACAAAATGACCAAAAGGCCCTTAATGAGCCATTACAAAGGGGCGGCCTTGGAGTGTGCTCTTGGATGGTCTTGGAGTGTTTTGAAGGCCTTCTTGACACTTCAAGGCTTTTTGTCTTGGTTGTTCAGCCCCCGATCTTGAGTCTTAACGTATTGGTCTCCACTCATATCCTCAAAAGCTAAGAGGCTTCTTTGTCCCGTATTAGAGGCTGAGTTTGTGTACCGAGAAAAGGTGATTGGATTAAATTTATTTTAGGAGAGGCCCATTTTTTCAGGTATTCAATCCATCTGGGAGTGACTAAGATGTATCGTGACTTGAGATAACATTACTGGTGGGGTGGTATGAGAAAGGATATAGCAGATTTTGTAGCTCTTTACCTATGTTGCCAACAGGTGAAGGCCGAGCATATGAGACCGGCTGATTTGCTTCAGAGGTTACCTATTTCTAAGTGGAAGTGGGAACGGATTACTATGGACTTCGTGACTGGATTTCCTCGTACTTCTCATGGTTTTGATAGTGTTTGGTTCATTATGGATCGATTGACCAAGTCTGCTCATTTTATTTTGGTGGTTGGCCCGTATCTACATTGATGAGATTGTACGTCTTCATAGTATGCTAATGTCTATATCTCAGATGGATGTTCGACATTCATATCTCACTTTTAAAGGACTTTTTAGGAGGATTTGGGTACTCGGGTTGATCTTAGTACAATATTTTACCCCAGACCGATGTTAAGTCAGAGCGGACTACTCAGACTTTGGAGGATATGCTTCACCCTTGTGTGATAGACTTTGGTGGTCAGTGGGAGCAATATCTAGCCTTGGCGGAGTTTACTTATATAACAACTACCATTCCAGTATTGATATGACTCTTTAAGGCTTAGTATGGTAGGCGTTGTCGCTCTCCAACTGGTTGGTTTGAGGTTTTTGAGATTATACCTCAAGGTACATACTTTCTTCATGAGTCTTTGGATAGGGCTCAGATCATTCAGGATAGACTTCGAGTGGCTCAGCGTAGGCAGAAGTGCTATGCGGATCGGAGACTTCCTTCTTTGAGATTTGGTGTTGGTGACTGTGTTTTCCTTTGAGTTTCACCCATGAGGGGTGTGATGAGGTTTGGGAAGAGGTACAAGCTTAGCCCTAAGTATATTGGCACATTTGAGATGTTTTGGACTGCTGGTGATGTGGATTATGAGTTGGCTTTGCCCTCAGATTTAGCAGTTGTTCATCCAGTTTTTCATGTTTCCATGCTTCACCATTATATTCAGAATGAGTTTCATGTCATTCTTTGGGAGTCGATTTAATTAGATGAGAGGTTGTCTTTTGTTGAGAAGCTGATGATAGGCGAATTTACACGCCTATATCAATATATTTTGCCCATATTTTAGCCTAGTTTTGAGAACAAAGTATATATTTCATGCACTTTTAGTCCTTTTTCCTGTAAATGAGCTAATGAACATGATTAGTAAAGTTTCAGGTATAAATGATGCAGAATTCAGCATTTTATGGCTTACTTGACGCAAAAGAAAGCTCACGGAGGAAGGGAAGGGAGTTTACACGCCTAAGGACCAAAACTGCTGCATGGAAAATCTGTCCCGGGCTAAAACAGCATTTCTGAAGACTTTGGGGATTTGCAGTAACTTAGTTGGATTTGGACAATGATACATTAACCTAGTACAATTGGGTTATGTATTTCATTAGTTTATTTGGATTATGATAATGTTACATTAACCTAGTACAATTGGGTTAAGTATTACATTAGCCTAGTAGGATTTGGTTAGATATTTTATTTATCTAATAAGATTAGGATATGGGTATTATAAATACCCTATTTTGCTAGAGATTTTACAACTTCGAATTACAACTCTCATTCTACTTCTAACATCATCTTCTTACATCTTCTAATTCTTTCATTAATTCTATTTTTCTTCTTCTACTCTTCTATTCTTAAATTCCACAACAAGAGAATCGTTACTTTGCCTAGGAATTCACGCCTCACGCCTACCACCTAAGCTACACGAAATTACTCAATCTTGTGGTATAACAACAATGTCAATCGTGATCTCCGTCGCTTTCATGGGTAACTAAACTTCTCTGTTGGGGTTATGGAAGCCGTATGAGATACTATCTATTGCTGTGAGGTTGTGAGTTCGCAACACGTATACTGCTTATATCATTATTCTCTTCATCTTAGTCAACATTCTTTGTGGTTGCAAACGCAAGAATACGCCAGTATAACATTTAACTTGTTCGAAAGAAAGGTTATTTGTCTGGAAAAGAGATAATGTCAAGGTAGTAGGGTCACCCCCTAAAATTCCCTACTAAAAGCTAGTGCCGTAACTGGACTAACCTCTTGGAGAATTCGTACCGTTAGACACGCTTTAAGCTCGAAAGAGTTAAAGTGAAATAATCCTCGAATAGGTCGAAAGACGCCTGGATTTACCATCGAATACAATTCTCTATAAGCAGTTGCATGTCAGAATTCTACACACTCATAGCCAATAGAGACGTATACCTCAGAAGGCGGACATAACCCCAACGCCTCAATTCTCATTGTTTACAACTTACGTAACAATCTTTCTCTTTTACTTTGCTATTTTCAGCTTTTATTTAATTGTTTTGGTGACACATAACAATCCCCCCTTTTTACGAGACTTGCACCAAAAGTTTGGTAATCTTGCTTACTTGTTGGCCAAGCTATTCCCTGTGGGATCGACACCCAACCCAGGTTGGGTTCTATATTTGCTAACGACCGCTTTACACTCCTACGAGAGCTGTAGATTGAGCGTTATCAAAAATTGGCACCGTTGCCAGGGAATACAAGTGTCAATCAAGTTCGTGATAATTACTAGACCCATTGGTCAAAGATTCTCGTACTTTTACGTTTAGTTTTTGTTTTTGTCTACTGCAGGTTTTTATTTTAGTGCATGCCCCATACTCAAAGTTCTGGTCAACCGTTATTACCAATCAATCCTGAACCACAACGCATTGGTAGAATGGAAGCACAAGCTGAAATCGCAAGGATGGCTGCTCAACAGGAACAAGCAAGATTGGTTGCCCTTGCCGCAGCCCAGGTTCAACAGCAGAACATTGATAACCCTGCACGAGCAACAAATCCTGACGATGAGGATTTAGGTGATGACAAATTACTAAACCCAAGGCATGATGCTGAAATCACAACACCTGCCAACAGAAGAGGTCGACAATCTCGGTTTAGATATGATCGCCAACCCATGCAACCAGCTTTCGACGATGATGATGATGATCTTGATGGAGCCGGAGCCACAGGAGCTATTATTCCCCCACCATTAGTGCTCGGAGCCAAGTTCAACATCACAAGCCCCATGATTCAGTTATTGCAACTCAAGGGATTGTTTGGTGGACTAGCAGGCGATGATCCGAATATGCATCTCATCAACTTTATTTCTACATGCAAGTCTTTTGACAATCCTGGTGTTGGTCAGAATGCAATTCGATTACGTCTATTTCCATTGTCTCTGTCTGGGGAGGCAACACTATGGTTGAATGGGCTGACTCCTGATTCAATTACAAATTGGAGGCAATTGAGAGACGCTTTCCTAGAAAGATTCTTTCCGCCTTCCAAAAGGGCACAATTGAGAGATGAAATCAGCAACTTTTGTCAGCTTCCCACTGAAGCTCTTCATGAAATATGGGAGAGGTTCAAGACAAAGCTAGCGAGATGCCCAAACCATCACATGACTAATGTTCACCTCATGGAGATATTGTATAGATCCTTGAATTCAATAACTAAGCCAGTGGTGGATAACGCAGCTGGAGGATCCTTTATGGATCTCACCTTTGGTCAAGCAAGAAATATGCTAGATCGCATGACGAAACAAAGTAGATCTTGGCATACCAGGGATTCCGAGGTAGCAAGCCCCACTTTATCTATAGGCATGACTGCAGACCAAAGAAGAAGACAAGAAGAACGTGATCAAGATTTAGCGCACATGAAAACGCAAGTGGATCTTCTGACAAAGCATTTATTATTAGGGAAGACCGAAAAAGTGAAAGCTGTGGCGCTAAAAGGAAGAGACGAATCTGATTCGGAAGAGGAGGCCAACTACTTGAACAATCAGGGGGGTTTCCGTGGGAATACCCAAGGAAACCAAGGTCGGAACTATTATGATAAATCTGGAAGCAAAGACCAAGGTAGTTGGAAGAAAAACAATGAAAAGAGTGGTTTGTACGTTCCCCCTGGTAGACGTGATATCACCACATCTAATTCTGGAAGTATGGAAGACATGATGGCTAAACTACTGAAAGGAGTGGAAGCAACGAGCGCAGGAGTTACTGAGGTAATTAATGATTTGTCCTCCATGAAACAACTAGTTGATTCTCATTCCACTTCAATCAAGCAAATAGAGCAGCAATTGAGCCAACTTTCAGCAGCACTCAATCAAAGAAAGGCTGGCACTTTACCTAGCGATACTGTGCAAAACCAAAGGAATGATGGGTCATGCATGGCCATCACTACCAGAAGTGGTAAGGTGCTGGAACCTTCATCAAAAGGCAAGCAAGTGGCTGACAAAGTTGCGGACATGGATGATAACGCAAAAGGAGAAGATGCCGCAACAACCAGTCCTGACGTCAAGGACGTCACGCCCAGTGACGTGCAGCCTGAAAAAATGGAAAAACGGAAGCAAGAGGAGAAGAAAACCGTGGAGAGAACACTTCCATACCCACCACCACCTTTTCCCCAAAGACTGAAGAAGGTGGCGGATGACACTAAGTTCAGCAAATTCATGACTATGTTAAAGCAGCTGACCATTAATGTTCCATTGGTGGAGGCACTTGAACAAATGCCTGGGTATGCGAAGTTCATGAAGGATCTTTTGACAAAGAAGAGGGCAACAAGTTATGAGCTAAAAGACGATGTGCATCATTGTAGTGCAATTGCTACCAGATCGATAGTTCAGAAGAAGGCCGACCCCGGAGCTTTCACTATTCCTTGCACCGTCGGATCTTTGAACTTTGCCAAAGCATTATGTGACTTAGGATCCAGCATCAATTTGATGCCATTATCGATCTACAAGAAGTTGGGGTTAGGAGATCCTACTCCAACCAATATGAGGCTCGTCATGGCAGATAGGTCGGTAAAATGACCTGTTGGTATTCTATGCGATGTCTTGGTAAAAGTTTCTTCATTTATCTTTCCAGCAGACTTTGTCATCTTGGATTGTGAAGCAGATTCTAAGGTTCCCATAATCTTGGGGCGCCCTTTCCTTGCTACAGGAAGTGTGCTCATTGATTTGAGAGCTAATGAACTTTCATTCCGAATAAATGACGAAGTGGTTCGTTTTGATGTTTGCAAAACAATGAAGCAACCCAAAGATCTTAGTGTATTTTCGGTGGATGATGTTTTCTTTGATGATGAGAAAGAACTACTTGAATAAGAGCAAATTATTGATGATCCCTTGGAGGTTGTGCTCATGAATGGAGAGAGTGAAGATGCTGAAAATTCTGAAGAAGCCATTTGTGCTCTATCGGGATTAGGAACATATCGCTATACTCCCAAGAAGCTGGATCTTGATCTCAAGAATCGGCCTACACCACCAGCTAAGCCATCTATTGAAGAGCCATCCACGTTAGAATTGAAGGAGCTGCCAAGTCATTTGAAGTACGCATTCTTAGGAAGCGGAAACACTCTTCCAGTCATTGTGGCAGCCGATTTGGGTGAGCGACAAGTTGCAGCTCTTATTGCTATTCTATGCAAGTATGTTAGAGCTATTGGATGGACCATTTCGGATATTATTGGTATTCCACCTGGGATTTGTACTCACAAGATTCAGCTTGAAGAAAATTGCAAACCAACCATTGAGCATCAAAGACGTCTAAACCCACCTATGCAAGAAGTGGTGAAGAAAGAAATTATCAAGTGGTTAGACGCAGGGGTTGTGTATCCAATCTCTGATTGTACATGGGTAAGCCCGGTACAATGTGTTCCCAAGAAAGGAGGCATGACGGTGGTCGTGAATGAGAAAAATGAACTTATTCCACTCAGACCCGTCACTGGATGGAGAGTATGCATGGACTACCGGAAGCTGAATTCTTGGACGCTCAAAGATCACTTTCCAATGCCATTTATGGACCAAATGCTAGATCGATTAGCGGGGAAAGGATGGTTTCATTTCTTAGACGGGTATTCAGGCTATAATCAGATTTGTATTGCTCCCGAAGACCAAGAGAAGACAACGTTTACATGCCCATATGGTACGTTTGCCTTCAAGCGTATGCCATTCAGGCTATGTAACGCACCAGCCACCTTTCAACGCTGTATGATGTCTATTTTTTCTGATATGGTTGAAGACACTTTGGAGGTATTCATGGACGATTTTTCAGTTGTTGGTGAGTCTTTTGAAGCATGCCTGGCAAACTTGAGCATGGCATTACAAAGATGTGTAGAGTTCAACCTTGTACTGAATTGGGAGAAGTGCCATTTCATGGTAAAAGAAGGAATCGTTCTTGGGCACAAGATCTCTGAAAGAGGAATAGAGGTTGACCGAGCAAAAATTAAGGTTATTGAGAGGCTACCGCCTCCAATTTCGGTGAAAGGAGTTCGTAGTTTTCTTGGCCATGCTGGTTTCTATCGTAGGTTCATCAAAGATTTCTCCAAAATTGCGAGTCCATTGTGCAAACTATTGGAGAAAGATGCAAAGTTTGACTTCAATGACGATTGCTTAAAGGCATTCGAATGCCTTAAAAGAAAACTCATTGAAGCCCTTATTATGGTAGCACCAGATTGGACTCTCCCGTTTGAAGTCATGTGTGATGCTAGTGGTGTAGCCGTTGGTACTGTACTTGGTCAGAGAAAGGAGAAGCTATTTCATCCTATCTACTATGCGAGTAAGGTCCTAAATGAAGCCCAAAGGAACTACACGGTTACTAAACAAGAGCTCCTAGCGGTTGTGTATGCATTTGAGAAGTTTTGTGCCTATCTATTGGGTACTAAGGTGATCATTCATACAGACCATGCAGCTCTTAGGTATCTAATGACAAAGAAGGATGCAAAACCAAGGTTGATTAGATGGGTATTGCTGCTGCAAGAGTTTGATTTCGAAGTCAAAGATAGACGAGGTTGCGAGAACCAAGTGGCTGATCACCTATCTAGACTTGAGAATAAGCATGTGGCGCAACCTGAAATTCAGATTGATGATGCATTCCCGGACGAAGAGATATTAGCGACAACAATAGAGAAATTACCATGGTATGCCGACTTTGCAAATTTCGCAGTCAGTAATGTGATACCTGCCAATTTATCTTACCACCAAAGGAGGAAGTTTATGCATGATGTACAGCACTACTATTGGAATGAGCCTTATTTGTTTCGACGATGTGCGGATGGTATCATTCGACGATGTATATCCCATGAAGAGGTGCCTAATATCTTGGAAGCATGCCACACTTCGCAAGTTGGAGGACATCACGCAGGCAATCGGACGGCCAGAAAAGTATTGCAAAGTGGTTATTATTGGCCTTCGATATTCAGAGATGCCTACGACTATGTTAGAAGGTGTGACCAATGCCAGCGTCAAGGTGCGATTTCAAAACACCATGAAATGCCCATGACCAAAATTCTTGAGGTAGAACTCTTTGATGTGTGGGGTATTGATTTCATGGGTCCATTCATGAATTCGTTTGGAATGAAGTACATCTTGGTTGCTGTGGATTATGTATCGAAATGGGTTGAAGCTGTAGCATTGGCCGACAATGAGGGAAAGCGTGTTGTAGCGTTCTTGAAGAAGAATATCTTCTCTCACTTTGGAGTACCACGTACTATCATAAGCAATGGAGGATCTCACTTTTGCAACATGCTATTCAAGTCTGTATTGGCAAAATATGGTGTCAAGCAACATAAGGTAGCCACCCCTTATCACCCACAAACTAGCGGATAGGTAGAGGTTTCCAATCGAGAGATCAAGCAAATCCTTGCGAAGACGGTAAATGCTAATAGGAAGGATTGGTCTCGGAAGCTGGACGATGCACTATGGGCGTACAGGACTGCATTCAAAATGCCAATTGGCATGTCCCCTTATCAACTAGTTTATGGGAAGGCTTGTCACTTACCCATTGAGCTCGAACACAAGGCATTGTGGGCATTGAAGCAATTAAATTTGAATTGGGATGATGTGACGAATCTGAGGTTGGAGCAGCTGAACGAACTAGATGAATTCCGTCTCCATGCATATGAAAGGTCAGACCTATACAAGGAGCGGATGAAAAAGTATCATGATCAGCGGATTGTTCGACGAAACTTCCAAAGGGGTGATATGGTACTTCTCTTCAACTCCAGATTAAAGCTCTTCCCAGGTAAGTTAAAATCCAAGTGGTGTGGTCCATACAAAGTTATCCAAGTCTACTCGTCTGGAGTAGTTGAATTGGAAGATAATAATGGTGTTGTCTTCAAGGTGAATGGCCAACGTGTTAAGCCTTATATCGGTCCTCTTGACTCGATGAATTCTATGTCCATCATCTATCTTGACGAAGTCTAAGTACTCGAGGTAACTATGTCGAGCCACGATAATAAAAAAAGGCGCTAGATGGGAGGCAACCCATCGTTTTATCGTTTTATCATTCTTTTTTTTTACTTGTTTTGCTTTTGATAATGAAAATCCAAAAATAAGAGTCGTGCCACGACCAAAACTAAGGCGCTTGGTGGGAGGCAACCCATCGTACTAATCGTTTTCATTTGGTTTTAAGCAAAAATAGGTGCAAGAGGTATTCAACGAGGAGATTGATTTCAATTGACGATTTGGACGCATTATTTGGTAAAGTTGGTAAGTTAGGAATAGTGATGCATAAGGCTATGGATTGAGCATTGCTCATGCCAAACTAGGCATCGAGGAAGGCTAGGCCTAGGTAAAACTAGGCCACGAACGATGCACAACCTATCCTATAGCCTAAGGTCTCGGAATCTAGTGTGCTATACACTATGCGCCGCACAGTCCTAAGTGTGCTTTTGACTATGCGCCGCCTATGCTATAGCATTAGGTCTCAGGATATCATATGCCATAGACTATGCGGCGCATACGTCCCTAAATGCCATAGACTATGCGGCGCATATGTCCCTAAATGCCATAGACTATGCGCCGCATATACCATGACTATGCCAAGCATTATGCGCCGCATATGTAGCATTTTTGTCTCCAAAACCGATTATAAATGGGTCAAAACCCGACCCATTCTCTTCCTATATAAAGGGGACTTAGTCTTGAAACATAACCACACTAGAAATTAACCTAAAGGCGCCGCATTCCCTCTCCAAACCATCCCAAAATTTTTCTTTTTGCTCTTCCAATTCACAAAACCATCTCCAAAAGCTTCAAGCAAGTAAGTACTCTCTTATTCTTCATTTATTTCTCGTAAGTACTACGTTGCTATGTCTATTATAAATTGCTACATCGTATAAGATTGATTGGTGATGTTCATGTGTTTTGATCGTTGATACCAAATCATGTGAGTAAACATATACGTAGGAAAATCTTGACTTGTTTCCGACTTGAATTTGGTTTTAATAGCATTGTTATACGATTTGCGGAATTTCTATGGTGATGAACATTGACTATCATGTTATGATCTTGTTACTTGGATACTTACATGCTAGACTATCTCGTTCATCGGGATAAGCCTTATAGTTGCCTACCGACTTAGGAGGTTGCGATTGTTGAAAACATCCATACCATGTTACAACCCCTATGTAGTAGTGTTGTTATATCTAACATGAAAGTAGTGCAATGGCTGCAAGTAGTAATACATTACTGATTTTCTTGTCGGAATATAATCCTTAAACGTATGTCGACGAAATCTGAGTAATCGACCACTTTCACTTCACTGAATTGTGTCAACAAAACTAAGTGTGGGGTGGTACCCCTACTGCTTGTTTATAGATTGTATCAACTGAGATTGTGCTGCCATTAACACTATTTCTAGTCTCAGGTACAATGGCACCTAAAGCGAGTCAAGGCAAGGAGAAGGCTACCACTTCCCAAAAGGGCAAGAAGAGAGGTAGAAAGGACCAAGGAGAATCATCCTCAACACAACTACCCCGCAGAATATTTGGAATAAAATAGGTTCTTGAGGAGGAAGCCAAAGAATGGTACAGGAACAACAAGGAAAGAAGATATGTTCACGTCGACCTGATCAACAAGGACACCTTAGCGAAGAAGGAGCCACGTATATTGGCGAAAATCATGGCATTGAAGCTGGATTTCATCTTCCGCGATATGGGAGAATGTAATCTTGATTTGACAAGAGAGTTTTACGCCAACTGGTCGCCGAAAACAACAGGCAACGAAGTCAAAATTCGGGGCCAAGTGTTACAGCTCAACGCGGACTGGATCAACTCTTTTCTTGGCTTACCTTCGGTCGACCCAGCACCATTCAAAGAGCTGTACAGTAGGCCTCCTTATAGAGCAATTAGACACACACTTTGTGGAAGTAGATCGATGGCAAGGTGGGGCAGACATAAAGACACAGGACGACACAACACCTTCCCCTATGCTTCACTGAATAGGGAAGCAAGAATCTGGATGCGTATTGTCAACTCATGCCTTATTCCTGGGACTCAATACACCAAGATATCAAGAGATAAAGTGTGTTTGGTCTATGCTTTGATGACGAATGTCCCTATCAACTTTAGGGCAATCATTCGCTCTACCATGAGGAAGGCCAGACTCCACAAAAGGTCCCACTTCACGTTTGGAAATCTGTTGACAGCAATCTTGCGGAAGGAGGATATCGAAGAGGAACCAGCTGACCACAAACTCCCACATAACCCAAAGAAGGTTGACCTTACTAAATTCAAAGATGCTGAAACAACTCATGGTGTCAACCTTACTACTGCGGAAAGACATGCTCGTGATGAGAGTTTCTTCCGTCATCTTTATGGCATGACACGATTTACTATGATGAGTGGTGGACGTGTTCCAACAACTGCAGAGCTCCAACAGCTGGACCACGACTATCCCATGAACATACATGCACGGGAGATGTGTGGAGTGGGCGTATACTTTGAGGAACCTCTAGATGATGATGTGCCGACTGATGACAATCGACGCTTGCCAGACTCTAACGAGGAGGAGAACTCTGACGACGACTCTTATGATGATTCCGACGAAGGGGGTATGACCCCCGACAATGAGGAAGAGTCCGACTAACCAGGTTCCTCGTATTTATTTTCCACTGAGGGCAGTGTCCCGTTTAAGTGTGGGGTGGCGGTATCGTATGCTATACTTCTCTATCGCATCTATGTTTGTTTATTTTGTTGTTTTTTTGTTGATTTTTTTTCGTGTTTTAGTTTTTTGTTTTTGTTGTTTTTTCTAGCTTTGCATGAAATTATTTTGATAGGCAGCATGAGATTATAACAAGAGTATGTGCTATAATTGTGACCATTGAGACGTTTAGGCTCCAGTTGTGACTCATTATGTGATATTGTGTGGTTAAATTCCTTCACTTGTTGGGTCGAGAGTCTATATTACTTCCAAGCAAGTCGACCATGTGCCTTGTGTGTGTGAGATAATCGTATGTTCTATGTGTGTGGCTGATGCTAGAACTTGCCTGGTATGTATGCAAAGCGAAAATAAGGAGTGTAAGTTTAGGATATGATTTAGGCATTTCTTTGGCAACCTATATTTGTTTACCTTCAGTTTTACCTACCCATGGACATCATCCTAGTTAAACCCTTTTGAGCCTTTAGCCTATTTTCTTTGACAACCTTGTATGTAAGCCTAATCCATTTTTTTCAAGACCATAATTTGATCCAAACTCCTAAGTGCTTTAAAGTGAAAAAGTCATGTGACAACATAAGAGGAAATTGGGTGAGTATGATGCTATAAATTGTAATGGTGCTTGAATGTGTTATGAAAAAAAAAGTGCTATCATAAGAGGTATGTTGTGAAAAGAAAAAGGAAAAGAAAGCTGAAAAGCGAGTTGTGCTTAAAATTGAAAAACAAAAGAGGAGAACAAGGGTGGTAGAATAAAAGAAAGAAAGGTTGAAAGAAAAAAAAAATGTCAATGATACAAAGTGATGTATTAAAGCGCTTAGGAACTTAGTCACTATTCCTGGCCAAAATAGTCCTACCCGTCCCTTAGCCTACATTACAACTATCAAAAGACCTACTTGATCCTAAGCTTAGCATTCTGACATTTGGTAGAGTATTACATTAAGGGCAAGCCTATGGTCATCAGTTGCTACATATGAATTCTTTGTGAGAGCGAGAGCAAGGACATTTTGATACCCATGTTTGAAAAATATGCTATACTTGTGAGTAATTATGGGTACTATAGTGTGAGACACACATGGCTGATGAGTTTTGGGTAGTTATATATGATTCCTTGTACCTTAACGTTTGCATGCGAGTTGATCACCATCACGAGTCTATGCTAGAGGTTAAATTGTTTCTACCTATAATCGAAAAGCTACTCTTTGTTGATAATTGTTGTGCTTGTCCTGACAAATGTTTTGTGTTGTTGCTGTGAAACCCTAAGTTGATGTTTAGAAGGACATGGTATTTCGTTCGAGGACGAACAAAGTTTCAAGTGTGGGGTGTTGATGATAGGCGAATTTACACGCCTATATCAATATATTTTGCCCATATTTTAGCCTAGTTTTGAGAACAAAGTATATATTTCATGCACTTTTAGTCCTTTTTCCTGTAAATGAGCTAACGAACATGATTAGTAAAGTTTCAGGTATAAATGATGCAGAATTCAGCATTTTATGGCTTACTTGACGCAAAAGAAAGCTCACGGAGGAAGGGAAGGGAGTTTACACGCCTAAGGACCAAAACTGCTGCATGGAAAATCTGTCCCGGGTTAAAACAGCATTTCTGAAGACTTTGGGGATTTGCAGTAACTTAGTTGGATTTGGACAATGATACATTAACCTAGTACAATTGGGTTATGTATTTCATTAGTTTATTTGGATTATGATAATGTTACATTAACCTAGTACAATTGGGTTAAGTATTACATTAGCCTAGTAGGATTTGGTTAGATATTTTATTTATCTAATAGGATTAGGATATGGGTATTATAAATACCCTATTTTGCTAGAGATTTTACAACTTCGAATTACAACTCTCATTCTACTTCTAAAATCATCTTCTTACATCTTCTAATTCTTCCATTAATTCTATTTTTCTTCTTCTACTCTTCTATTCTTAAATTCCACAACAAGAGAATCGTTACTTTGCCTAGGAATTCACGCCTCACGCCTACCACCTAAGCTACACGAAATTACTCAATCTTGTGGTATAACAACAATGTAAATCGTGATCTCCTTCGCTTTCATGGGTAACTAAACTTCTCTGTTGGGGTTATGGAAGCCGTATGAGATACTATCTATTGCTGTGAGGTTGTGAGTTCGCGACACGTATACTGCTTATATCATTATTCTCTTCATCTTAGTCTACATTCTTTGTGGTTGTAAACGCAAGAATACGCCAGTATAACATTTAACTTGTTCGAAAGAAAGGTTATTTGTCTGGAAAAGAGATAATTTCAAGGTAGTAGGGTCACCCCCTAAAATTCCCTACTAAAAGCTAGTGCCGTAACTGGACTAACCTCTTGGAGAATTCGTACCGTTAGACACGCTTTAAGCTCGAAAGAGTTAAAGTGAAATAATCCTCAAATAGGTCGAAAGACGCCTGGATTTACCATCGAATACAATTCTCTATAAGCAGTTGCATGTCAGAATTCTACACACTCATAGCCAATAGAGACGTATACCTCAGAAGGCGGACATAACCCCAACGCCTCAATTCTCATTGTTTACAACTTACGTAACAATCTTTCTCTTTTACTTTGCTATTTTCAGCTTTTATTTAATTGTTTTGGTGACACATTACAATCCCCCCTTTTTACGAGACTTGCACCAAATGTTTGGTAATCTTGCTTACTTGTTGGCCAAGCTATTCCCTGTGGGATCGACACCCAACCCAGGTTGGGTTCTATATTTGCTAACGACCGCTTTACACTCCTACGAGAGCTGTAGATTGAGCGTTATCAAAAGCCGGTCTCCATCTTGGCTGGGGATGTTAGACGATTGCGTTCTACAGTTATTCCAGTGGTTAAGGTTTAGTGGAGACATAGACCTGTAGATGAGCCTACTTAGGAGGTCGAGTATGATATGTGTAGTTCTTATCCCTATCTTTTCGTGGTTTTAGGTGTTTCTCGTGCCTTTAGTTCGAGGATGAACTAGATTTTTAGTGTTGGGTGATGTAATGACTTAATTTTTTGATGAATTATGTTAAATATCTGTTTCTGTATAAATTGACTATTTCATGCCTTCCCGTGGTTGCGTTGTGGTGTTTCTGGGGTGTAGGGATGATTGGTATGGTTTTTGATGCATTTTGGTGTGATTTATGTGATATTGTGGTTTTTGGTGGCTTGAGTAGCCTTATAGTTTACTTCAGTCAACATCTTTTGATATGTGTGTCGGATGACAAAAAAGATTGTGCCAAGTAGATCCGGAACATCAATTTTGTAGGGTGGTAACATTGTTGTGTAGTTTTATGAATCTTGAATCTCATTTCGACCCTCGGTTCGAAAAGTTATGATTTTGAGTTTCAGCAGTCAACTTTGTGAAAACGATGTTTTTTTGAAAATTTGATATCATCATTGAGTCCGAAGCATCTAATTTGATAGTGTCTCTATTTCATTTGCATTCACGGTGTTTGGTGAAAATTTTGACTTTTGCATTCACGGTGTTTGGAGAAAATTTTGACTTTTGTATTCACGATGTTTTATAAAGTACTTAGATGATTCAAAACAGAAAATCATTTAAGTTAGAGATTTTAGGTAAGCGGTTCCTATTAACGTTTTAGGAAGGTTTTAAGGCACATAAAATGTCTGCTAACTTGTGGTAATCCGGACTGTTTAAAAATATCTTTTGACTAACTTGAAAAAGATTGATTGTTGAAAAGTGATTGATTTTAGGAAAAGACTTGTGTAAAATAGATTTGGACAACTTACTAGGGATTTTAACTAAGTCTAAACAAACTAATAACAAAGCATGTAAAAGGGGAAGGGGAGAAAATACAAGACTTAGGCCATTGGGCCCAAATTAATAGACCCTGTCCTAATCTAATTGGGCTTTTGGCCTACTTACACCTGTCCTAATCTAAATGTCGGGTCTTGGCCCATAACCTTTCCTAAACTATTTTTCAGGCTCGTGGGCCCAAACTCTATTTCACCTGAATTAAATTTACAACTTTAGCTTTGAGGCCTAAATGAATGAATAATGAAATGAAGAAATAAATAAATAATAATAAAAAGACAACAATAAATGAATATAATGAAAAAAGAGACTTTCGAGTCTCTTTGCCACTTCAAAGACGGAACTTTATCCCATTCTTCTTCTTTCGACTCCTTGTATTCACGCGCTACGTAGTAAATTTTTTGGGGGCTGTCTTTCGGGCTTGACTCAAAAGATGGCCCCCCTTGGCCCATTATGAAAAGCAAAGGGAAAGAGTCTGTTTGGACTCCAAGGTGGGTTCATGCAAAGAGAAAAAACAAATTAATAAATGCCCAAGATTTAGCAATTTACAAGATATAAGATTCATGCTTCATCTAAATATATTCATACACAAGTAAAATACAACAGAAGCAAAATCCATGAAGTTCAAAGAAGACAATCATAAATAATTAATTAAAGCAATTCCGACTAAAGCTCAAAACAGGGCTTCTTATGGTTCTTAGCAAATAAAACTAATAAATTATTATTCTAATGTTACGGAAGGATTCACAAGCATAAAAAGAATTTATAAACAAATCGTGGAAAGGATTAATAGACCTAAGCACAAGCACAACATAAAAGGCAGAATTCAACCTTAAATGGGTTACTGCTTCTCAAACAGGATATAAGACCAAAAAATAGAGGGTGAGATCGCTTAAGCAAACAAACTATTAATTTCTAAAAAAAATTATATTTTGCAACACGACCATGCTAAAGTAGGCAACAAATTGAACTTTATAATTATGGTATCACCAACATGGTTACAAAAACACAAGAAAAAGCAGGGGTTATAAAGAAAGCTTATGATCTTATAGGAAAGGTCTAGAACACGCAATTTATCAAGACTAGGAAAGACGCACACACCGAATATATCCTACTCCTCTCTTTGACACGCCACAAGGGCTTTCTATGCATCAAAAGTGTCCTGGAGGGATCCTCGGATCAAATACACACCACTTATGAACTAACCCTGCTATTCCCATTGATAATACGAATTAAGGGGTATGAGGGAAGTTCTTCTATATTCGAAAGAAATAAAGAAAAACGAGGAAATAAATGAGCAAATAGCTAGAGAGTCGAGAAAATAAAAAAGTTCACTTCCAGAGAATCAGAGATACGTATAGCAATTGGAATAAAACATTAGATCTTATAAGTGATTTCTTTCTGGATCGACGAACTATTAGAGACATGATCCAAAATGACTCTTTAAGAGACTTTCAGGATTTTCACAACTAATAAACCTTAGACAATATTCTGCACTAAAGATCAAATTTTTAGACACAAACAAATCTCTCAAGGTCCCAAAGCGTCATAGTCAAAGCAAACCAACGCAACTCTATGCTACCAGTCAAATTGCTACCTTAGCTACTATTAGACTCAGAAGCTTAAACTGATTATGAAGTGATTTTATATGTTTTGGGCACGATAGTCACATAGATACAGGTAAAAAATGTCAAAGCAAAGTCAAACGAGCACACATTAGTATCGAATTCAAGCATGACACAGAAACTGTTACTTATTGCACAGAAAATCAAAAAATACTTTTATCACATACAAATGTCATGATTATCAAAAAGAAACAGCCAATCCACAAACTAACAAACCATATATTTCAAGTCTATTCACCCTTACGATAGACAATATTAGATGAATGTATATTTGAACTATAATAATAACTTTGACAATCAAATTTTGCACATAAGAATCAGTGAACATCAGAATGATTCCCTATTGCAGAATATGAACATTAATTCAACATGAGGCCGACTATTAGAAAAAAAATCCTATGGCCAACGAGGCTTCTAAAGCTACTCCCAGCAAGCAGGTAACAACATAAATATTATAAAGAAAGAGATAAAGCAGAAACAAAGAAAACGATAATAGAAGTTGAAAATGAAAAAGATGTTACCTCCTTCGATGCAACAAAATGAGACACGAGCTTCGTCGGAATCAACCACTATCGAAAAACATCGTCGTCAGCTCGAAAACTTTGATTAGCCGACAAATTTTACGGAACAAATTTTTTACTAAAAAATAGACTGTGATTTTTGCTCAAAGGTATTTTCACCTTCCGAGACTTGGTCTTTTTTGGCTCAAGGATGAGCTATTTTTAGCAAACAAGATGGGGAGTGGACTCTTGATCCACCAATGTGGGAATTTTTTCCTTAGGGGTAATTTTTGGAACATTTTAAGAGGTTATTTTCAAAATTGACATAACAGGATAAGGGGATGAGCTGTGTTATATGAATTTATACTAATTAGTACAAGATTCGAATTTTGAATTTCAAAATTACAAAGAAAACTGAGTTGTTGTATTGCGGGTTGACGGATTACGGGTTCGGGTTGGAGATGGTCGAGTTTTTGTTATGCGTATGTTGTTGTTGCATCAGGTCAACGCTGCCGGAGGTTTGGGTCAGAGTCGGGTCACGAGTTTTTATCATTACTGTCGTTTGAAATTGTTATCGCGTTTGTTTATTGTTGGTGGTGGAAACAAGTGAGTGTTGTTGATGCTTTTCGTTGAAAGAGAAGGGGAGAGCAAAGGAGGGCTGAGTCAAAGGGAATTTTTGGGTTTATTGAGGTGGCTGACTGGGCTGCTGAGTTGTTGGGTTAATTGGTGAAGGGAAATGGGCTGGACCGGTTTTGGGCTATAATTAGGATTATTTTAATAACCCCAATTAGATTTAATTGCGATTAAAATAACCCCAATTAGATTTAATTGGGTTAAAATAACCTTAATTAAATTAGAAACTTGGTAATTTTTGGAATTATTTAGAAAAAAAATAATCTCAATTCTAATTTAGCCCATTCTATTTAAATTTTAACCAAATTGAAAGTTAATTGGTCAATTATATTGCAATTATAGGCAATTTGATTTCAATTATGGTCAATCTAATAGATTGACTAAATTAAATTAAAATTCGATACGAATTAATACTTCCTTTAACTCCGAGCTTCTTGATTTAATAAAGTCAAACAAGTATTTCTCCAAATAAATTATTTGTATGAATAAATTATATTTAAATCAAGATTTTAATAATTGAAATTATTTTCAAGATAATCCTTGTTTAAAATCTGATATTCCATAGAATAAATATTTAATTAATCAAATTATATAATCTCGTATAATTGAACACGATAATATATAATCACTACCCAAAATGATAAAATTGTGTGCAAAAAAATATTTTGAAAAAATTTTATTTGGATGAAATAAATATTTTCATTTTATTAAAAACCAAAGAAACTCAGGATTAAATTTAGTCTTGGAGGTCAAAAACTAGGTATCAACACACAGGATTTTGGATGAATTTCGAGGGGTCCGCAGAGACTTGAACCCTGTATACACCCATATTTTGACATTCTTTTTCCTATTTTTGAGATTTGGAGCTTAGAGTTTCACACTTTTGAACATTTTTTTTATTTCTAAGCTTGGGTAAGCTTCTAAACACCTATTTCGACTACCTTACTCTAATTTTATTATCTATTTTTTGTTTTAACATGGATAAAGTGGAAATTGGAGATTTTGGCCTGGAATGCCCAGAATTATATTTCTTCGATTTAAACCCCAATATCAACCCATTTTACTTGTGTAATTTTCTAATGTTGTGATTATTATTATTACTTTTCTATTAATTTCATCTTCAAAACAACTTCAATTCTTAATTTTTAAAATGGATTTTGGGGATTTTATCCGGTAAATCTTAAAAAAACATTCTTCGATTTGAACCTCACTTTTAACTTATTTTTACTTGGGTTTTCAGATGTAGACTCCTAAAAATATAGAGAATATGTTTTTGAAATAAAATTATGATTTTGTCCTTTTTTTGAAAGCTCAATTCAGAGATCCATTTTGGTCCTGACTTGAAAATAGACAATATGGATATCGTTGTCTTTGTTTTGACACATAGATTCTATATTTTCATATTTTAGTTGATTTAGGGTCCATTCGTGGGGAGTAAGACTTTGGATCGAAGGCTTGCGAATCGATTTTTGGCATTCGAGGTAGGTTATGACTTAACTTCTTTCAGACTAGGCTGGGTAGTTAATGTTGATACAAAATCATATTAAGGGTGGGATAACTAATCATGAAAATGGCTAAGTTTATTACGTTGTGCCCATGTGGGGGCCTGTATGTTGATGTATTTGGTGGTTTTAGGACATTATTTGCTATGTGTGACCATGTGGGGTCTTATATGATATTGTTGTCCTTGTATATGTGAAATTGATTGTTGGACTTGTATATGTGAAATTGATTATATGTTGCTAATGCTAAAGCCTAACATGGTATCAATTGTACATTGTGATGTATTCATACTCTGTTGGTATGCGAGTCATGTTGGATTTTATATATTGTTGAAAAATAAAGTGGATATTTGACTCACTTGATTGGTATATTGGTTGGATATAGAAACACTCATGTTGGTTAGTTGTGAGCATTTTATCCTTATATCATACTCATTCATGAAACATTAATACCACTATGGAAACACTGGAAATACTAGCTTTTTTTAAGAGAAAATGTGATATCTATAAAACCCTCCCTGAGAGATGTGCCGGGAAGGAGATATGGATATGGATTGTATATGGGTTGACGAACCCCCCATGGATCCTATATTGGAAATATTTAGCTCCGTAGGTGCATATGGAGGTTGTGAGACAGTCTCGTGTATTACATTATCATCATCATCATTATTTTCATTGTATTTGTCGTATAATGCTTGTGTAGTGATTATATTTCTGTGTTGACTTGTTACCTATATAGTTGTTCTATCTTTCTTTACTTGTACTTGATGTTCTCGTATATGTTTGTTCTTATTTTCTATACTTGTATGTGGTATAATGTATATTTGTATCCCTTTTTGGTGATTGTTGCAATATACGTGAGTATTAAAAAACTATTAGTGCAAGCTGTGTGGGCTACCGCTTGGGATATTTTCTGATTGCAAGTGACGTTCCCCTAGTGTGTATTTTTGTATACATTTCTACTTTTCTCGATCGGCCTATGATACCCACTGAGTACATGTGGACCGTACTCACCCCTATTGTACTATTTCGATGCAGATCCTGGTTCGAGTATGCCTCAAGTGGTTGATTTGGGCGCCATTAAAGTTATTCAAGGTAGCAGTTGGATTTCATGTGTCCGGAGTTCACTTTTATCTTTCTATAATAGACTATGTCTTTACTAGCATTAGGAGATAGAGTTGTTCCCTATGGATTTCTTAAGTATTTGACTCATGGATTGTATTAGTAGTTCTTACACGGTGACACCAGGTTTTGGGAGTTATGACTTATGTTTTTTTTCTTTTTATTATATGTATGTGGTTCGACTTTGTTCTAGAAGCCTTGCCTTGGGGTTATTGTTGTACTTTTCCCTTGTGTATCTGTTTAGGTGATAGGCTTACTTGTCAAGGTTCGCCGTGACAAGTGCCATCATGTCCCTTGGTTTTTGGGTCGTGACACCATGGGTCGCTTTAGCGCTAGTCGGTAAAGCACCCAAGTGTTGCTAAAGCGTACCTGTTGGCTGAGTTAGGGCCGCTAAAGCGCTCAGTGGACTGATAAAGCACCCAAAAGGCCTCTTTAGCGGTTACACTAGAAATCAGACACCAGCTGTAACGACTCTGTAACGCCCCGATTTGCTAAACCGGAACGTTACACGGTGCTCATGACCCCGAGGGACCACAAGCTAACCCATGACTGATATTTATACCTGTATACTGCAAATCATAACATAATAATGTGGAATACGTAAAACTGTAAGGCCATAAGGTTCAACTGAATAAAACCATGTCTGAAAATCATAATGTCCATGTGGGTGAAAATACCCAAAACAACTCAATCTGAAAGCCTCTAAACTATCTGAATAAGGAGTTGAAGGAACATGTGTCCAACTAACTCCGTAACACCGAACTAAAGAAATAAATAAATGTATCAAATCATATTGTCCTCGAATCAATGAGGACTCACTGTGTCTCTGCGACTGGAATGCTACCGCTACTGCTGGGCTGGAGCTCGTGTCACGGAACCTATGGTGTAACATGAAAAGAAATTACCATAGCGCAAATGCGTCAGTACAACTGAAGAACTGAGTATACGAGGAAGGTAGGCTAAACATAAAGGGTTTCATCCATGAACAACACTGACTGACTAATATGAACGTGGGAGTGCAAACATACATATACAGAAACTTTCATGACTGATACTGTAAGCTGATAACATGGACGACTGTATCTGATAGTCTTGTATATACTAAAATCTGATAAACACCCTGAGTTCTTTTACTGAGACTGATACTGAAACTGTGGGAGGTAGTGTTTAACCGGTATTCCCCATGTATGCTGTTATGGCTAAGCTGGGGTCCAATCTCTGCCCCGACTGGAGGTGTGTCAATACTGTGCCACGGGTAAGGACAGCTTGTGAGTGACCCTTATCTGGCAGGTACTCAATGAGAACGGTGGGACCCTAAACTGATAGGTTAAATCACCTCATCAACCCTAATATGACAGGTTAAGATGTCTCAACCTACGCTGGCTACGTAGTTCTGGAACACAAGGATGACTACTAAGAATCACACCCTGAACTGGCGGGTGAGTTACCATCCTTGAGTTTACTAGATGCTAACCTCTACTCCCATCTGGAGGGAATGGACATGAATAACTGACTATACATGACTTAATCTTACTGAATTCCGTTGACTGGCGTAATGTTACTGATATCTGACAACTGACTGAGATCATGAGGTTTTCCTGAGTCACATGACTGACTGAAGTTTATGGAATCATAGCTTGAGTTCGGATATCATGAAACATGACATGGCTCTAGGCACACAGCTATAGTTTTTGGGTACGAATACCCCCAGGACTCGATAGGAGGAAACTTACACACATGACATGACTTGATCACAAGATTTGAGTCCACAATTCACAATATCATAAGCAGGGGATAGTATACTTCATGTATTTACTCAATATTTCAAACATGATAGGAAACGCATGGATATATTTTGTGTACATAATTTATATCTCAATTATCATACATGCTTTATACCACAACAATAACAACACATAATTTGCATGGAAATTCATATTGGAGTGTATGGCTAACATGAACTTGTTATTTAGATATCATGAAATCATGTAAATATGAAGCTCTAACATACTAGGCATTTTATCGAACACCTTTCATGCATTCTTTAAGGCATAGGTGTATTTTATACTTGAATTCTATCAATCCATCTAAAGATCATCTTTTTCAACTAACAACACCACTTTCATGAGATATACAGTCACGATACTATTATATAGCAAAATAAACAAGCATCAACATAGGTATGATCATATCACCATAACCAACCAAGATTTTGTATTTTAAAGATTGATTCTTGAAATCCACGGATGAAAGGAATTCGTGGATGAACACTGCGCATACCTTGGAAGGGAGGTTCTTGATGATTGACGGAGAAATTTCCTTGAAATTTGATCTTCAAGCTTGATTGTGCAACCCTAGTTGTTTTTATCCTATGGTGCTCTTGGATAATGAACTTTGAGATGTTAATAGGGTTGTAATGTGTTTAGAAGATATAAATTTCGTGAGGTTAAGTTTAGAGATATTTAAGGAGTGTTAAAAGACTTAACTACCCTCAAAATAACTCAAAAACTAAGTGTTTTCGTGGCTGAAATCATAGATGTGCGCCGCATATGATATCACCTATATTTACAAAGGCGCCGCATATGATATCGCCTATATTTACATAGGCTCCGCATATGATATCGCCTATATTTACATAGGCGCCGCATATTTTATCGCATATGTTTTCCAGTGGCCATGTGTGATCGGTTAAGCGATGCATTCTACTTTGAAAGGCCATAACTCCTTTCTCGGGTGTCGGATTTTGATGAAATTGGTATCGTTGGAAAGCTAATTCGATTCTCTACAATTTGGTGGGTCTAAATCTGCCAAAATGTCACATATAAATCACGTTATTCTTGTTCAAAGATGACCCTTGCAAAATCAAACACTAAGACTTGATGGATTAAAAAACTCTTAGCTTGCATCACTCTAAAAGACTCATATGAGCATACTTAAGACATCGCAAGCTATCCTATCATTAGGATATTCATTGTAAGTCATGCACTAAAATGCTACTCACAATATAGGAGGTTTCATATGTAGGAAAACTTATTCACTTCCTAGCTTAGAAACATGCGGGGTATTACAATATCTCCCCCTTGGGAACATTCGTCCTCGAATGAGAATTTATTGAGAGGGGATACAAGACAACAGAACCTGAACTGAACATGAAGAACTGAAACTTGATATCATGACTGACATGCTAAACATATTAAACTCGTGCATATCTGATGCACGTACAACTGATACATGAATGCATGACTGAGTATGCAACGGTTAATAGGTACCAAGTTTATACTGGAAACATGAACATGAAACTAAATAAGCTTAAGGAGAACTGTTACCTTGAGCTTGATTTGAATTGGCGGTGAATAGGTGAGGATACTTGGTACGCATATCTGCTTCTGCTTCCCAAGTAGCTCCCTCATGAGACTGATTTCGCCAAAGAACCTTGACTAGAGGGACTTCTTTGTTCCTCAATCTACGAGTTTGATAATCTAAGATTTCGAATGGAATCTCTTCATAAGAGAGGCTATTCTGAATATTGATGCTCTGAATAAGCACAACAACGGTTGGGTCACCTATGCACTTCTGGAGGAAAGAGACATGGAAGAATGGATGGACTGAGGCTAGATCTGAAGGCAACTCAAGCTCATAAGCTACCTTGCCGAAGCGACAGAGAATTCTAAAGGGACCGATATATCGGGTACTGAGTTTCCCTTTCTTGCCAAACCTCTTCACTCCCTTTATGGGAGAGATCTTAAGATAGACATAGTCATTGACCTCGAACTCGAGATCCTTTCTACGAACATCTGGATAGGACTTCTATCGACTCTGAGTAGCCCGGAGTCTCTCTTTGATCAACTGAACTTTCTCTAAGGTGTCGAATACTAAGTCAGGACCTATGACTAAGGCCTCACTAACTTCAAACCAACCAATCGGAGATCTACATATCCTACCACAGAGAGCTTCGAATGGAGCCATCTGAATACTAGAATGATAGCTATTATTGTATGCAAACTCAATCAAAGGCAAGTGGTCATCCCAACTTCCATTGAAGTCAATTGCACACGCCCTTAGCATATCTTCAAGAGTCTGAATGGTCCTCTCTGCTTGACCATCTGTCTGAGGATGAAACGTTGTGCTGAGATAGACTTGGGTACCGAGACCCTTTTGGAACGCTTTCCAAAAGTAAGAGGTGAACTGGGTACATCTGTCTGAGATGATAGATAGTGGAACACCATGTAACCTAACTAACTTACTGATCTAAAGTTTGGCATAATCCTCGGTGGAATAAGAAGTACGAACAGAAAGGAAATGAGCTGACTTGGTCATTCTATCTATAATGACCCAGACTGAATCATGCTGATAACGAGTTCTAGGAAAACTCATCACGAAGTCCATGTTCACTTTTTCCTACTTCCAAGTAGGAATGGTGAACTCTTGTATGGAACCACTAGGTTTTTGATGCTTTATCTTAACCTGCTGACATGTAGAGCACTTAGCCACAAACTCTGTAACATCTCTCTTCATCCCACTCCACTAATAGATCTCCCGCATGTCGCGGTACATCTTAGTGTCCCCTGGATGAATAGAGTATCGCGCACCATGTGCTTCTGCAAGAATTCGTTGCCTCAATTCATCTACACTTAGAACACATAGACGACCCTGACAATGAAGAATATCATCTCCCCCTTGGGAGAAAACCTCGACTTTCTGATTCTGAACTGACTCTTTGAGCTTGACAAGGCTAGGATCCCTGTCTTTCTTCTTTTTCACCTCGGAAACTAGAGATGACTCTGAACTACTGTGAACACATACACCACCTTCTGAAGAATCGACTAAGCGAACGCCTAGTCTGGCAAGCTAATGGGTCTCCTGAGCCATATTTTTTTCTTGCTACCCTCAACGTGAGAAATACTACCCATGGAGAGTCTACGGAGAGCGTCGGACACAACATTGGCCTTGCCCGGATGATAAAGAACACTCATGTCGTAATCCTTCAAGATCTTTAACCACCTTCTCTGACAAAGATTGAGATCTTTCTGGGAAAAGACATACTGAAGGCTTTTATGGTCTGTGAAGACATCTACATGAACTCCATAGAGATAATGCCTCCAAATCTTCAAGGCAAAAACTACCGCTTCTAACTCAAGATCATGAGTAGGATAATTCTTCTCATGTGGCTTTAACTGTCTGGAGGCGTAGGCTATGACCTTACCATGCTGCATGAGGACACAACCTAAACCCACTCTGGATGCATCACAATAATTACAAAACTGTCTGAACCATCTGTAAGAGCTAGAACTGGAGATAAGGTGAGTCGAGTCTTCAACTCTTAAAAGCTCTTCTCGCATGAATCTGACCACTGAAACTTAATCTTCCTATGAGTCAATCTGGACATGGGAGATGCAATAGAAGAAAATCCCTCGACAAACCGTCTATAATAGCTATCCAAACCCAAGAAACTCCTGATATCTGATGGAGATAAGGGTCTGGGCCAGTTTCTTATTGCCTCAATTTTCTGAGGATCTACTCTAATGCCATCACTAGAAATAATATGGCCAAGGAATGCTACTGATCTTAGCCAAAATTCGCACTTGCTGAACTTAGCGAATAACTGGTGATCCCTGAGAGTTTGAAGAACAATCCTGAAATGGTCTGCATGATCACACTCTGTGCGAGAATAGACCAGAATATCATCTATAAATACTATGACAAACATGTCCAAGTACTGCTTGAACACACGGTTCATCAAATCTATGAAAGCTGTAAGGTCATTGGTAAGACCAAATGACATGACTAAAAATTTGAAGTGACCATACCGAGTATGGAAAGCTGTCTTCAGAATGTCACATTCTCTAACTCTGAGCTGATGATAGCCTAATCTGAGGTCTATCTTAGAGAAGTAACTGGCACCCTGAAGTTGGCCGAATAGATCATCAATCCTGGGAAGATGATATATATTCTTGACTGTGACCTTATTGAATTGACGATAATCAATACACATCCTGAGAGCACCGTCTTTCTTGCGCACGAATAATACTGGAGCACCCCATGGGGAAATGCTGGGTCTGATGAATCCCTTATCTAGGAGATCCTTCAACTGATCTTTCAGTTTCTTGAATTTTGCTGGTGCCATTTTGTATGGAGGAATAGAAATAGGTTGAGTATCCAGAAGAAGGTTTATGCCGAAGTCTATTTCCCTTTCGGGAGGAATGCCTGGAAGATCTTTGGGAAAGACATATAAGTATTCATTAACAAATGGGATTGTTTCGAAACTGGGAGATTCAGAACTGGAATCTTTAACATGCACGAGATATTACACACACCCCTTAGAAATCATTTTCCTTGCTCGAAGGTAGGAAACAAGTTGACCCCTGAACGCTGAAATGCTACCCTTCCACTCTAGGACGGGCTCATTCGGGAACTAAAACTGAACTATCATATTTCTACAGTCGACTGTGGCATAGCAGGAATGAAGTCAATCCATGCCAAGAATGACATCAAAATCAGTCATCTCTAACTCAACTAAATCTGCTGACGTGGATTTCAAAGATATCATAACCGGGCAGTTCCCGTATACCCACCGAGCTATGATGTTTTTACCCACTGGGGTAGGGATTGAAAAGGGCTCTGCTAGAATTTTGGGACTGATTTCAAAATCGCCTGCTATATGTGGAGTAACAAAAGACAAGGATGCACCTGGGTCTAGCAAAGCATAAACATAAACATGGAAAATCTGTAACGTACCAGTAACGACATCAGGAGAATTTTCCTAATCCTGTCGGGACTGAAGAGCATAGAGTTTGTTTGGGCGTTGCCCACTGGTAGCACTGGAAAAGGCAACCTGCTGGTTTGGGCGACCGGACTGATCTGCAGAATGACCCTGAATACTTGACTGCGAACACTCCCTAATCCTGTGTCCTGGCTTGCCACAACCAAAACAAATATCACTACTGGCTCTGTAAATGCCCTTGTGGTTCTTACCACAAGTCTGACAAAGGGGATTCGTTTGGGCACTGCTAACACTGCCTTGAGATTTAGAGCCTGGCGCTTTGTCTTTGTTTCCATCTTTGAACTTCGGCACTAAAGCACTGGCAGAGAAAGGGGCTGGAACGGCTGACTTGGAGCAAAACGATGAACGGTTTCCTCCATCTGACTTAGGGTTAGCAAAGTTGAAGTTACCTGACCTTGCTCTCTTGTTCTGCCTCTCCCTAGTCTTAACCTTCTGCTCTTCTACTTTCTGGGCATGGGTCATGAGTCTAGCTAAGGTCATATCACCGATCCATATCATAGACCTACACTCATTTACCATGCTATCGTTGACCCCTGACACGAACTTACTCATCTTAGCCCTATTGTCTGCAACCACATGAGGAGCATACCTGGCTAGATGAGTAAATCTGAGAGAATACTCCCTGACCATCATATTTCTCTGCCTGAGGTTGATGAACTCAAGAACTTTGGCTTTTCTCAGCTCTTGGAGAAAGAATCTGTCTAAGAAAGCCGTGACAAATTCCTCCCACTCAATAGGACCTGCATCATCTACCCTCTCAGACTTCAACTATTTGTACCAAGCATGAGCCACATCTTACAACTGATATGCGTCTAACTCAGCACTCTCAATAGAAGTAACACCCATGATGTCAATGACCTTCTGGACTTGTTCAATGAACTCCTGAGGGTCCTCATCAGACTTAAACCCATGGAAAGATAGAGGGTTCATCCGGGTGAAGTCCCGAACCCTAGTTGCTATGGAATTGGCCACTGGATTGGCCGGAATGACTGGTGGCCATTCATTTTGTGCAGCCACGGACTGAGAAAGTGTGGTAAATATGGATCTAAACTCCACATGGGAAACATGTTCGCCCAAAGGATCTTCGGGCTGAGGAGCTGGCTGGTTTCTTCTCTTTGGGGCCATGGTCTGAAATAAGAGAAGAATGGATTAGACTGAGAGTTTAACTTGTGATTATGCTCACTAGCATGACATGAATACTGAAGAAAGTGGACTGTTCCTAAAACATCTTATAGACTCATGTACATAAATGTGGCGTGCAATACACCAATGTACAAGACTCTACTAGATGCGGCTTTTAGACTTCCTAGGACTCTATTGAACCTTAGGCTCTGATACCAAGTTTGAAATGCCTCGATTTGCTGAACCGGAATGCTACACGGTGCTCATGACCCCGAGGGACCACAAGAAACCCATGACTGATATTTGTACCTGTATACTGCAAATCACGACATAATAATGTGGAATACGTAAAACTTTAAGGCCATAAGGTTCAACTGAATAAAACTATGTCTGAAAATCATAACGTCCATGTGGGTGAAAATACCCAAAACAACTCAATCTTAAAGCTAAGTCTGAACGTAACTATGAACATAAATCTGAAAGCCTCTAAACTATCTGAATAAGGGGTTGAAGGAACATGTCTCCAACTAACTCTGTAACACTGAATTGAAGAAATAAATAAATGTATCAAATCATATTATCCTCGAATCAATGAGGACTCACTGTGTCTCTGCGACTGGAATGCTACTGCTGGGCTGGAGCTCATGTCTTGGAACCTATGGTGTAACATGAAAAAAAGCACCATAGCACAAATGCGTCAGTACAACTGGAGTATGGAGTATACGAGGAAGGTAGTCTGAACATAAAGGGTTTCATCCATGAACAACACTGACTGACTAATATGAACGTAGGAGTGCAAACATACATATGTAGAAACTGGGACCGTGAATGCGTGATAGCAAGACCTGTAAGCTAATACATGGTTTACTGATAACTGTCATGACTGATACTACAAGTTGATAATACGAGGTCATGTAACTGAAGTTTTTGTTCGGTAGCCAATTTAAACCAACGAAGGCTTTAAAATTAGGAAATTGGCTCTAAAAATCAAATGAACTGCCCACTAACTACTTGGGACAGCTATATAAAATCTCTTAAAAATAAAAATAGCAGAACTATAGAAAATAACCTGAAGGGTCATTACATATATCTAGATACTCTATTCACTCTAGGGCAACTAAGATGCATAGAAATTTAAGGCAACATTACTGGTGGAGTGGTATACGAAGAGATATAGAAGGCTTTATGGATCGATGCCTTTGTTTTTAGTAGGTAAAAGTTGAGCACCAGAGGCTGGGGGATTGCTTCAGTAGCTACCCATTCTCGATATTAAAAGTGAGAGCGAGTTATTATGGATTTTGTAGGTGGGTTGCCTCGTACTTCTCATGGTTTTGATAGAATTTGGGTCATCATGGATCAATTTACCAAGTCTGCATATTTTATCCCTATTTGAGTTTTCTATAGTGTCGAGAGATTAGCCTGTGTTTATATTCAGGAACTAGTTTGCTAACATGCGATACTTGTGTCTATTATTTCTGACCAAGGCTCTTAATTTACTTCTAGCTTCTAGAGGATATTTCAGGAGGATTTGTGTACCCAGATTGACCTTAGTACTGCATTTCACCCTTAGACTGATGGGTAGTCAGAGCAGACTATCCAAATCTTGGAAAATATGCTCCATACTTATGTGTTAGATTTTGGGGGTTAGTGGGACCAAATTTTATTTTTGACAGAGTTTGCGTATAAAATTAACTTTCATTCCAGCATTCAGATGGCCTCATTTAAGGCATTATATAGTAGGCGATGTCTATCTCCTATTGATTGGTTTGAGACTTCTTAGTCTAGGACTCGTGGCCTAAATTTGCTTCGTGAATCATTAGATCGGGTTCGGGTGATTCAGGACAGGATATGAACTGGTCAGAGTAGGTAGAGGAGTTATGTTGACCGTAAATATCGTCCATTGGGATTCAGAATTGGTGATAGAGTTTTTCTATTGAGTATTGCCTATGACGGGTGTAATGAGGTTCGGGGGGAAGGGCAAACTTAGCCCCCGAAATATTAGATCCTTTGGGATTCTGTAGACAGATGGGGAGGTAGAATATGTGTTGGCATTGCCTCCTGCCTTCACAACCATTCACCTGGTATTTTATGTATCTATGTTTTGAATGTACTTTCCAGATGAGTTGCACGTGGTTCAGTGGGACTCGGTTTAGTTGGATGAGAGATTGATAGTTGTAGAGGAGTCTGTGTCCATTATGGCTAGAGATGTTAGATGGTTTCAATCCAGAGACGTTCTAGTAGCTAAGGTTCAATGGCGTCACCGTCCATTGGAGGAGCCTACTTAGGAAATCGAACGTGATATGCTGGCCCAGTATCCCTACCTGTTTGATCCATCGGGTATTTCCTTATCTTCTACTTTCGCGGACAAAGGTATTTTAGTAGTGGATGTTGTAATGACCCTCCTGGTCATTTTCCTGCCTTCTCAATGTTTAGACCTTTACTATAACTGTCCCAAGTTATTTATGACTTGTCGGGACTAACAATTTAGTTTCCAGGCAGTTCATGTGAGAACTTTATTAATACCGAATTAGTTTTGAAATATTTAAATTGAATTAGAATTTGATAAGATGACACAGTTAATTACCTTTCCAAAATATTTTTGATATTGATAAATTCTTTAGTTATGATATATTTATATTACTTTAAAAGCTATTAATATTTTAAGAAAAAGAAGATAGTAAATCTAACTATGTTAAAATATTATTATTATTATTATATAATAGAGGTTTTATTAGAAATAATTTTTTATTAGTTATAATATATTCAAAATATGATACTTATTTTACCATGAACATATGCAATACTCGAATATACATATAATGAATTAAGTAAAAGAGTTTGGAGGAACTCCACTTTCACGTGGAAGTGGAGGGATAACACAACAAAGGATTAGGGTGGAAAAAATTTGCTAAGACTTTCTGCCACTTAGCATACAATATTTGAAGTAACAAATATTGAATATGTATTTAATAAAGTTGACATGCACTAATCGTATGTATGTATATACGTGTCTCTCTGTGTGTGTGTGTATATATATATATATATATATGTAGCTTTAATAGCTACTTCTCTTATTACATCTATACATATATGTACGTATGTGAGTTTAAGGGTGGATCTAGGGGCCCAGGTGGGGGTTCCCGGGAATCCAGTAACTTTTATGTGGATCTAGTATTTATATAGAGAAATCTAATAAATGTATAAGAATTATCAGTTGGGAACCCATAAACAAAGTGTTTTGTTGGTCTAGTGGATCAGAGGGGCTTGTAACAATTTTATTGACCTCATTGTTGTAGGTTCAAATCCCCTTAGTTACTATTTGTTTATTTTCATCTAACATGATGAACCCACAAACTTTAAATCCTAGTTCCGTCTATGTTGAGTTGTGAAAAATTACGAGGAAAATTAATTATCTATCAAGTTATTCAAGCTCGTGCTCCAGTAAGGCACTATCCAGAGGCTTCTCGAAGAGGCTTTTAGCTTTGGCGTCCAGGTAGGCTAAACTTATCCTATATTTAGATTGAGCTTATTTATGTTAATTGTGTGCTATTATGCTAGTTTTTGGTAGGTAGTTGTAATTTGTGTGTCATTTAATATAATATATATATATATATATATATATATATATATATATATATATATATATATGTATATATATGTATGTATGTGTATGTGTATGTATATCATGCCTTATTTTTTTTGTTAGGACCCCGTTATAGTAAATTTTGGTTCCATTAAATTATGATATAGTATTTATGAGCATAGGATATGATATTAAATTGCAAAACCTTGGATTCATCCCTTTTTAACTAAGTTACATGAATGGTTATTTAAATGTATTTTAATTATTTTTAGGGTCAACGTGTACTTATTTCTGTCATTGATTCTGAAATTTGAAACCACTTGGCATCAATTATGGTATGATTTTAATTTTATAATTGGTAAGGTTACTATAAGTTCAGATTCGAGTTCGGTATCTGGTTATGATGATCTGAGAGTTCTGATACTGAATATTGTTGATTAGGGAGTTGTGGTTTCTATGAGTTTTGGTTCGAGTCCGAAATCTAATTTTGAGTTCTGTTGTATATCATGTATGTGGCCTCTCGTTATTACCCACTATTTTTGGTTCATATCCGACATATGGCCTCTTGTTATTATCCATCACTATCGGTTCAAGCCTGACGTCTGGCCTTTTATTACTATTCATTGGTGTCGGTTCAAGACCAGTGCATATCTGGAAAACTACTATGGTTTCATGGGATTGATTCAGTTATGCATTATTTATATTTTTCTTTAAAATTATTTCTTGTGTGTCCCCACTGATTTATGAGGGTACGATTGGGTTGATTGTCTTCTTTAGTGTGTCTGACAGGCTTATGGGGGCCTAGTTAGGTTATTTTTAATTTTTATTTTATTACTACATTATTTATCTCTGTGTACCACTTTTACTTATTCCTTTATTGCATTTGCATAGATCTATAGTTGTTTATCTTTTTATCTTTATTTACTGTTGATTTAGACTACGCCCTCGCATTTTGGTTATACTTTTTTATATTGGGCTCAATCGATCGATGATGCCTAATGAGTACACGTTGCTTTGGTACTCATACTACACTTTTGCATCTTTACCCTGATGCAGATCCGAGTACTAGCAGCTAACGTTGGCGTGATTCTTATTTTTCTGATTCGGAGAAGGGTGAGCTTGCTATTGTCCGGGGCTGATCCTCATCTATCTGTTCCAATTTAGTCTTTTGTAGTTGACACTACTTGTCAATATTGTGTATGTTTTGAATTCTGTCTAGTACTCTGGTATTTTTTAGTCATGGCTCTAGTACCGACCTTACCAGGTCTTTGGACAGATTCATTTGTATATTTTAGTTCTTTTTCTTCTCTCATTTTGGATATAACTTACATGTTTCCTTTCCATTTTTTCGCTTATTATTATCACTGTTAGCATTATATGTGGTCTTTTCTGGTTTCTGCCCATTAGGATGTTATATATACTTTTGGGATATGGCTTGGCTTATCTACTAGTGGGATAAGGTAGACGCCATCATGACTTGAGAAATCGGACCGAGACAGTCTTTATTATGTTAATGCATGCATTAGAATTCATTGCATTACTAATAATGAATTTCTATATATTAATAATACATACCTTAATACCAATTAGAGTGTATAATCAATGCAAATATTAATTATAAAGGATAAAAAGTGTATCAAACAAGGTATTAGTAATACACAAAGCTAATTCATGCATTACTTTTTCTAATGCACTCTATCAAATGATCCTATATGTGGTAGTATTATTAGTACTTTTGTTTGATAAGAATTTTGTCTATACACCCTATTTGATATTATAAGGTGTATAACTAATACCTTTCTACTATAGTAGAATCACCAGTTAAAAGTAGAGTATCAACATGTCTCTTTTATGTAAAAAATTAAATTAATAGGGGTACTTCTGTTATTTAATTAAACTATCCTACATTCATTAAATTCTCATGATTTTCATAGCCAACACAACTTTATACATGGCTTTCATGCCCACTTGATTTTTATGTTCATTCGGTAAATTCCTCTACACTTTCATCTAATGTCTCTCTTATTCGTCTATTTGTTTTTTATCTGACAAATTTATCTGTGTTTTTCAAGGTGTTACTGTGAATTTCAGGTATTTCTTTGTTGTTTTTTTCTCTTCGCCTTCAATTTTGTTCATCTTTGTGATAAGTTTTTGTGCATCTGATAGAATATACAACTGATTAAAATACCATTGAATCTTTAATTCATGAATTTCATGTTCATTTTGGTCTCTTACTACAATTGTTTGGTCATTTTGTTTATTTTCAATTGAGATTACACGGGAAGAGGAATAGGGAGAAAAGGGGGATAAAAGTAACAGTTAAGAGCATAAATTTATAATCCACAAAATAGATATATATGCACAAATAAAATTGAACAAACTTCTCTAAACTTATTTTCAGTTTTCAAACTCTACACAACAGACCTAAATCCTAATACCTTCAACTAATTCCGTCTTCACTTTCATCTTCGATTCCTACTTATTCCATGGTTAAAAACTGAACTAACTGAAAGCTACTGTAGAGTTTCTGGGCCATTCGTGTTTTTTATATACTACTTTGTGTCAATTTTATAACAGTTGATGGTATGAATAACTCAATAAAAATAGAGAAAGATTATTAACTTTTAGCTTCTTCTTGCTTATGTTTCATTTTGAAATTGGTAAAAGTAAATTACCAATTAGTCCTTAAGTGAATTATAAGGATATTGATGGCTCCTCCCACCTTATCTCGCTACATGTATATAAAATTTGGTTAGATGTATAACAACACATGCTCAATTAATTTGTTTCAGAGGTGACTGTGTATTTGAGTGAATATGTTGATTTTTGTGTTAGGTTTTGAATTTATGGTGATAGTGAAGCAAAAAAATAGAGAATTTTTTTTGTTGTCCGATTGTGCGTTCCATGGCTCATGTTTATACTAGCATCAATATAATCTGAAAAAAAGTATTGATATCATAGGAATATGAACCTGTAAACAACATATGTATTATGTTGTTTGTGTTATGTACTTAATCCTGAGCTGCTTGCGAGAGGATAGCTGGTATGTGAATCTATTGGATTCATAGTCCTATTTCATGGGGAATTTTTAACTCACATTTTAATATTTTGTATATTTTTTTATTTATAACTCATTGTTAGATTTTATCCAAAGACATTCTACCATAATCAAAGTGCATCACTGAGGAAGGGCAAATAGAACGCCGATAATAATCTGTTTTTGAAATTCAAAATTGACTTTGATCTAAAATGTTCAACTCAACTATGCTTTATTTCAACTTGTAAGTATTGCTAATTTTCTTGGTAATAAATTTTGGAGATGTGTGTGTGATAAGAATTGGGTTATGTTGATATACAAGAAAAATAATGCGGAAGCAAAAAACCCTAAGATTAAAGACAAGAAATTAAAGATAGATGAAATTTGCGAATAAATCCTCAATTTTGAGATGAAGTGCTAAGAACCCTAATTGATCTTAGTATTCAAAATTAGTGGATTAAGACTAATTATGATACCAATAGAGTCAATTCAAAAACTTAGATCCAAAGGTGATCTAGACACCTATTTTGAAGAAATTAAAGACAACAATTAGTATAAGACTAATCATCTTCTTTAATTAACTTTAATAGAAACCAAAGATATCAAGTTAAAAATTAATCTTACCTCCTAAAGAATCGTTCTTATAAGGTTGCAAGATAAATCCCAAGTAGCCACACACAAAGGTGTAAATAACAGAAACTCTTAATTAATAATAATGTTGTTTGATTGAAAATAACAAAATTCATCCCTATATATAGGGAAAAAAACTTATCCCAAATAACATGGGATTGGGATCTACCTTTATCAAATCTAACTAGGACTAGGAAAAAGCTATCCCAAATAGCATTGGATTAGGATCTACTATTATGGAAATAATAAATAAAATCTTACTAGGATTAGGAAAGCATATAAAAATAATACCAAAATTCTCCCCTACGAAAATAAGGAAAAGTTTCTAAATTTACTCACAACCCATATGGGGCCAATCTTCTTCCTTTTAGACTTGAACTTGAATCATAAAATATGTGTTGCACTTTGCCCATTCTTATCCATAATTTTTGGACTCGTTCTGGGGCTCTACTTCCATCATAAGCATCTTCTTGATTTCACATTGAAGCCCAATAATATGAGCTTGAGGCTTTGACGAAGGTCTTCTTAGGGCTTCAATAACATCATCATTGCCCATGGAGCTATCATCCCCCTATTCTTGAAAAGAATTCATCCTCGAATTTGATCCTCCATCAAACAAAGATAGGTCCGCAACATTGAAAGTAGCACTTGCTTGATAGTTACGGGGTAGATCCAGCTTATAAGCATTGGCTCCAATTCACTCGAGCACCTTGAAGGGTCCATCGCCTCTAGGATGCAATTTCAACTCTCATTTGGAAGGAAACCTTTCTTTGCGCATGTGAATCCAGACTAAGTACCCAGGCTCAAATATGACTTGTTTTCGCCCTTTGTTTCTTCTTAAAGCAACTTGTTCATTCCTCTTTTCAATGGCCAATCTAGTTTACTCATGTATCTTTATCATCATCTTAGATTTATTCTTCCCATCATGACTAACAATATCATTATTAGGCAATGGCACTAAATCAAGGGGAGTAAGGGCATTAAAACCATAAACAACTTCAAAAGGAGAAGACCCAGTAGAAGAATGAATAGTTCTATTATAAGCAAATTCCACCAATGGAAAGTGATCCTCCCAAGAAGTTAATTTACCTTTCAAAACAGCCCTCAACATGTTACCTAGTGTTCTATTGACCACCTCAGTTTGCCCATCAGTTTGTGGGTGACAAGAAGTAGAAAACAATAATTTGGTTCCCAACCTTCCCCAAAGAACACGCCAAAAGTGGCTCAAGAACTTAACATCTCTATCACTAATAATAGTCCTTGGAATTCCATGCAATTTCACAACTTCTTTAATAAACAGATCAGCCACATGAGAAGCATCATTAGTTTTCAAGCATGGAATGAATCGAGCCATCTTAGAGAATCTATCCACCACAACAAAAATGTTATCTTTACCAGACTTTGTTTTTGGTAAACCTAAAACAAAATCCATAGAGATGTCTATACAAGGTGAAATTAGGACAGGTAAAGGTGTATACAACCCATGTGGTAATACCCTAGACTTGGCATGTTTACATTCTAAACATTGTGCACAAAATTTTTCTACATCCTTGCGCATGCCAATCCAAAAGAAATTTTCAGCAAGTATATCCAAGGTCTTTGGCACTCCAAAGTGTCCCATAAGACCCCCACAATATGCTTCTCTTACAAAAACTTCACGCAATGAGCATATTGGCACACACAATTTATTTTCCTTGAAAAGAAACCCATCACGCAGGGTGAATTTCTCAAAGGGTCCCTTCAAACATGTAGCATAAGAAACTTTAAAGTCTGTATCATCAACATACAAACCTTTAATGAGATCAAATACCATTAGCTTAGAAGCAAGAGTAGAAACAAAAACGTACCTTCTAGATAATTCATCAGCCACCACGTTGTCCTTACCTTGTTTGTATGAAATCATAAAAGGAAACATCTCAATGAACTCCACCCACTTGGCATGTTGCTTACTCAATTTAGCTTGTCTTTTCAAGTATCTCAATGATTCGTGGTCAGTATTTATCACAAACTCTCGTGGCCATAAGTAATGTTGTCAAGTATCCAAAGATCTTACCAAGGAGTACAACTCCCTATCATACGTAGAATAATTCAATGTAGCCACTAAAATATTTAATAGGCTTAGAATCTTGCATTAGAACGGCCCCTATGCCTTTTTCTCTAGCATCACATTTAATTTCAAAAGATTTGGTAAAATCAGGTAATTGCAACAAAGGAGCAGAACACAACTTATCTTTCAAGACATTAAAGGCATGCTCTTGTTCTTCTCCCTAAATAAAACTCTTATCCTTTTTAATGACTTCAGTTAAGGGTGAAGCAATTGTACTAAAGTCCTTCACAAATATCCTGTAGAAGCTAGCAATCCCATGAAAACTCCTAATCTTTGTCATACTCTTAGGTGTAAGCCATTCTTTTATTACTTTAATTTTATCTTCATCAACTTCAACACCATTCGAGATAACAACGAAACCAAGAAATATTACCTTATCAACACAAAATATGCATTTCGTGAGATTAGCATACAATTGCTTCTTTCTTAGCACTTGAAAAACTAGCCTCAAGTGTTCCAAATATTCTTCAAGAGAGGTCAAAAAGATCATAATATCATCAAAATAGACCACCACAAATTTGCCATAAAAATTCTTGAAGATATGATTCATTAACCTCATGAAAGTACTAGGTGCATTAGTTAAGCCAAACGGCATCACTAACCACTCATACAAACCATACTTAGTTTTGAAAGCAGTTTTCCATTCATTTCCCGGATTCATTCGGATTTGGTGGTATCCACTTTTTAAATCAATTTTAGAAAATGTCTTAGAGTCATGCAATTGTTCAAGCATATCATCCAGGCGAGGAATAGGATGACGGTACTTTACCGTTATTTTATTGATAGCGCGACAATCCACACACATCCTCCAAGTTCCGTCCTTTTTTGGTACCAAGAGTACAGGAACAGAGCATGGACTCATACTTTCTCTCATAAACCCCTTTTCAAGAAACTCTTCCACTTGTCTTTGTAGCTCCCTTGTTTCATCGGGATTGCTTCTATAAGCGGGCCTATTCGGAAGTTAAGATCCTGGCACAAAGTCAATTTGATGTTCTATCCCCTCAAAGGAGGTAAGCCTTTAGTGATATCCTCAGGAAAGATATCATTAAAATCCTGCAAAAGTCTTGAAACAACACTAGGCAAAGAAAGAGTTAAATCATTAGTGTTGATCATAACTTCCCTATAAGTAAGTAGGACAATAGGCATCACCTCATTTCGCAAGTAAACATTCTTTGGATTTCGCAAGACACGCCATTTTGTCACCCTTAGATGCTTTTCTCTCACCAATTCTTTCTTCTTTATCACTCCCTTTTGTTGATCCCTCCCCATGTTTTTCCATTATTTCTTTCAATCTTTGTTGGTCTTCATACACTTAGGAAGGAGTTAAGGGTTCAAGAATATACTTCTTTCCTTTATGTTCAAGAGATTACTTATTTCTCCTCCCATCATGGATGGCATATCTATCATATTGCTAGGGTCGACCCAATAAAATATAACAAGCTTGCATTAGTACAACATCACAGAGAACTTCATCAGAATACTCCCCAATAGAAAAGAAAATCATACATTGTTTGCTCACCTTGAGCTCTCCACATTCATTCAACCATTGGAGCTTATAATTTCCCTTACATTTTGTGCATGGAATCCCTAATTTTTCCACTGCATATGCACTCACCACATTAGCACAACTACCATTGTCAATAATCATTGAGCAAATTCTACCCTTTATCCCACATCGTGTATGAAAAATATTTTCTTGTTGTGCCTCATTAAGCTCTACCATATTAATGTGCATAAGACGCCTAAATACCCCCAAAAATTTTCCCTCATTATGAGTAACCACATTTATTTCGTGTTTACACCCAACACCCTTTTCTTCTTCTTTTTCTTCCTCTTCTTCTTCTTCTACTTCTTCTTCACTTTTTCACTTTCATATTCCCCATTATCTTTAATGATGATAACTCTTCTATTTGGACACTCAAATGCCTTATGTCCCTTCCCTTGACACTTGTTACATTGTATAGAACTAGATGGAGTAGAAGGAGAAGAAGTTTTTTAGTTGAAAGTTTTACCTCCATCTTTGGCCTCCAACTTACCTTTGCCTTTATCATCTTGTGATTTAGGCATAGTTTTATCCTCGTAGATCGTCCATAGCTTCCTTGGAGTTGTATTAGACCAATTTTTCCATGAGCTAGTTTGTTACTTCCTTTTATTTTGTTTTTCTACCTTTACAGCCAACTCTACTAACTCGTCTAAATCAACATATTGTTGCAATTCTACTACATCGGCAATTTCTCTATTTAACCCATTAAGAAACCTAGCCATAGTGGCCTCCTCGTCCTTATTACAATTTGCTTGGATCATAGTCATATCCATAGCCTTAAAATAATTATCCACGGACATAGATCTTTGCCTCAAATTTTGAAGGCATTTTTGCAGATCTCTTTGAAAGTGTGATGGCACAAAGCGCTTCCTCATAACCCTCCTCATCTCATCCTATGTTGCAATAGAAAGCTCTCCATTATCTAATCTAAATTTCTTTCACCAACTAGCAGCAAGTCTGAAAACTCAACTACAGCAAGTTTAACTTTCTTAACTTCAGAGTAGTTATGACAGTCAAAGATAGCCTCCACCTTTCTCTCGCAATCAAGATATAAGTTTGGATCTCTTGTTCCTTTGAAAGCAGGCATCTTCATCTTAATGCTACTAAGATTGTCATCTTCAACCCTAGCTCGTGGTGCTCTCTTTTTCTTTCTCCTTTGGTAAGCTTCCTTTAATTTATCCTCATAGTCGCCAAAAGGATTCTTATCTTGTTGGAACTGAGGAGCTCAAACCACTTGTCTCCTAACTTGAGGCATCGGGTTTTGTTGCATTCTCCTCACATCGGTCATGTTCACTGGATTAGGAGGATTGTGGGTGACCTCCAATGCATCAAGTCACGCAGAAATCCTTCTAAGTGCCTCGGCTATGTCATTATTTTGAGTCCCGGCATCAGTATCCTTTCTGGTTTGAGACATTTCCAGAAGTTAAAGAAAACAAAAACTCTCAATTTGGCCTTTTTTTATCTCACCTCTCTTGCCTTTTCCTACTCAAATTATAACCTTTGGTTGATTCCTTTAGGATTTATATATTAACCCTACTAGTAACAATCCCTTTAGAAGTAAGATGTAGAGATAAAAAAAAATTACCAACTCCCAGACGGATTGGGTTTGGTGAGACAAGAAAAAGACCAATTAAAAAAAAGAATCCTCTTCTTGGTTTTTCCTCCTTGATGTTGGAAAACAAGAACACAATAAATTTGAAATTTCTTGATCTAAAGAAACCTCTTTTTTTACTAGGAAACTCCCAAGAATTATCAAGAACGAAACCTTGATAGAATTGCTTCGATACTACTTGATAAGAATCGGGTTATGTTGATAAACAAGAAAAATAATGCGGAATAAAAAAACCCTAAGATTAAAGACAAGAAATTAAAGATAGATGAAATTTGAGAATAAATCCCCAATTTTGAGATGAAGTGCTAAGAACCCTAATTGATCTTAGTATTCAAAATTAGTGGATTAAGACTAATTATGATATCAATAGAGTCAATTCAAGAACTTAGATCCAAAGGTGATCTAGACCCCTATTTTGAATAAATTAAAGACAACAATTAGTATAAGACTAATCACCTTCTTTAATTAACTTTAATAGAAACCAAAGATATCAAGTTAAGAATTAATCTACCTCCTAAAGAATCGTTCTTATAAGGTTGCAAGATAAATCCCAAGTAGTCACACACAAAGGTGTAAATAAGAGAAACTCTCAATTAATAATAATGTTGTCTGATTGAAAATAACAAAATTCATCCTTATATATAGGGAAAAAAACTTATCCTAAATAACATGGAATTGGGATCTACCTTTATCAAATCTAACTAGGACTAGAAAAAAGTTATCCCAAATAGCATGGGATTAGGATCTACTATTATGAAAATAATAAATAAAATCCTTCTAGGACTAGGAAAGCATATAAAAATAATACCAAAATTCTCCCCTAAGAAAATAAGGAAAAGTTTCCAAATTTACTCACAACTCATATGGTCCAATCTTCTTTCTTTTAGACTTGGACTTGAATCATAAAATATGTGTTGCACTTTGCCCATTTTCTCCATAATTCTTGGACTCATTCTTGGGATCTGCTTCCATCATAAGCATCTTCTTGATTTCATATTGAAGCCCAATAATATGAGCTTGAGGCTTTGACGAAGGTCTTCTTAGGACTTCAATAGCATCATCATTGCCCATGTAGCTATCAGTGTGTGTTTTCACACTGTTATACTTGTGATTTAGGTGTACTGAGCTTACAGGTGATGACTCCTGTATGAAAGCAAAACAGGGTGTCTGTTCTAGAAGTTTTCTAAAGGCACAATGCTCTTGAACTTGTATATAAGGTGATGGCTCATAGAGAAAATATGGAGCTGAAGGCAATCAGAGAATTCTGATGTAAAAATGACGGTTAAGAGTATTGGCAGGCAGAAACAATTTGGTATTTTTACTGAATGATGAATTTTTGTTCAATGTCTTATGCCATGTCTTTTTCTGACGCACTCAACTTTTTTGGCTTTGAAGTTGCAATATTAGAAAATGTATGAATTGTTTTGTCAAAAATATCTTTTATGTAAACATATGTAATCAGTGACATTGTATACTTTATATATACATATCTTACTTATGCACTGAAACTACTTTTATTTGCTATGTTTTGTAGAAATTTAATGGTTATTATATATCTCTGAGAATGTACGTGAATGAGACACTAGAAACATAACTCTTAAATCATTTCTTATGTTAGGATTGTGCCCCACACGCGCAACCTCATCTATTAGTAAAAAAATAAGTCAAACAACACATGAACTATCAATAAATTTTTCCTAAATTCTTTTCGTTTTTTCTTTCAAAGAAACAAATGGTGATATTGTTTCTCTTAAACAACAATATCAAACAATAATATTTATCGTCCATTACCAAAAAATGCAAAAGGATGATGAATAGTGGTCAAGATTTTATCGTCCATTTTGTTTATTTTCTTGCTTTTCATGTTTCTTTATATATATATATTAAATAACAATAGCAAACAATAATATTTATCATTCATTACAAAAAAATGCAAAAGGATGATGAATAGTGATCAAGATTTTATCGTCCATTTTGTTTATTTTCTTGCTTTTCATGTTTCTTTATATATATATATATATACTAGTTTAGATATACGCGCCTCGCGCGTGTACCTCATTTTAATGAGTTCAAACGTTACACTAAATAAGATATTTGTTTAAATAATAAAGAAGAATACGATAATTAAATTCAATATCTTTTAAACATGTAACGATGGAGAATTTATTTAATTAAACATAACATTTACAAAAAAAAAAAAATCTCAAAGTCAACCGAAATTTAGCTACCATGTATAAACTACAATAAAATAATACGATGATAGAGATATCAAAACAATACAATTAAGCCTAACCTTTACCGAAATTTTTTTTAAAAGTTGACCGACATTTATCTACCACCTGTGAACTACAACAAAATAATACGCTAATAAAGATACCAAAATAATATAATTAAACCTAATTTTTACACAAAAAATTTATAAACTTATTATTTGAGTAGAAACCACAAAGTTACTCAATAACGTAAGCTTGTTATTCATGACCAATAAATCCAACGTAATGGAAAAGAAAATTTAAAACCTAGAAACAACAAAGTCATGATGTAGATTCAATAATAAAAGTTACATAAATACAAACATAAAAAAGATGTTTCGTTGTTCTTGATCAATAAAACTAACGTAATAGAAAAGAAAATTCAAAACCTAAAATTTAAACCAATACATTATATTAGAGATCCAATGACAAAACTATTTACAAACATAAAAGCACGATTTATTATTTATAATCAATAAAATCAAAACGTAATATAAATAAAAATTTATCACCCAAATAAAATATCCATATCAAGGTAAAAAAGGACTTCTAAAATTGGAAAAAAAAAATATAAGGACTCCTAAACCAAATATTATAACAAAAAATGGAAAAAAATAATATAAAGACTGCTAAACTAAATATTATAACAAAAAAATAATAGTTCTAACCTAAAAGAAAGTGTTATAAAATAATAAAGAACAAAGAAGAAGAGTAGAGAGAGAATAGAGAGTAATTCTTATTTCTCTTGAGGGATGCATTACAATGAAGGAAAACCCCTTTATTTATAGGAAAAAACTAACATTAGGGTTTGTAAATTTTCTATAAATAGACATACACAATATATGGTAAAGTAGGTATTCACTATATATGGTAAAGTAGACATTCACTAAATATGGTACATTTATAACACCCCCCTTGAATGTCTAATTGATAGATAATATGCATTTATGCTGCCTCATTAAAAACCTTACAAGGAAAACCCAGTGGGATAAAACCTTGTAAGGGAAAAAGAGTACAACGCATATTAACTCCCCCTAATGAGAACATCCTTGAACCTTTGCATTCTGATCTTATGCACCATCTTGTTGAAAGTTGTAATTGAAGAAGACTTGGTGAATAAATCAGTCACACTGTCACTTGAACGAATCTGTTGCATGTTAATATCACCATTCTTTTGGAGCTCATGTATGTAAAAAAAACTTTGACGAAATGTGCTTCGTTCTATCTCCATTTATGGATCCTCCCTTAAGTTGTGTTATACAAGCTGCATTATCTTCATATAAGATTGTGGGCATATTGTCACATTTCAAACAGTATTTTTCTCGAATGAGATGTATCATACCTCAACCATATACATTCTCGGCTTGCTTCATGAATAACTAATATCTCAGCATGGTTCCATGAAGTGGCTACGATAGACTGTTTTGTATATCTCCAAGATATTGCAGTACCACCACATATGAACACATAGCCTATTTGAGACCGAGCTTTATGTAGGTCAGATAAATACCCAACATCAACATGACCAGTAAGATCGGGACTGTAAACTTGCTGACAAATTAACTGTAAAAGGCTATATCAGGCCTTATAGTATTTGCAAGATACATTAGTGCATCAATTGCACTAAGATATGGTACTTCATAACCAAGGAGTTCCTCATTCTTTTCTTAAGGTCGGAATGGATCCTTATTCAATTTTGCATGTTTCTCATTTAAGCAAAAATTCTATTACTTTTGAAAACTCTCCAAGAGTTCCAATGATACTCAAATCATCAAATTATTTTTTATGAGGATAATAAAAAAAATTCCAGAAACTTTATATGCTTCAGGCATTTTGAATCCTTTAGAGATTTTCATATGAATTTTTGTCAAGTGTGACATCTTCAAGTGTCTGGACTGCAAATCAAATAAGTTTTCTACTTACCAAAATTCATCCTTTCGTGTTACTTGATAAATATTTCTATGCCATCATGCTTAAATAAACGTAGAATTCAGATCCTCATAATACTTTACAATATTGCGTCAATATTGTATCAAAAATATAATCGATGATATATCATTTTGTATCGGTTCACAATGTGACATAACATTTTGAGATCTCATCACTTCATTATTTTCAGGTACCTGAACCTTTCAGAGGTTTCATGAAGTGTTATGACATAGGCTCTTCAAGAACACATTGCCTTCTTATTATGATTATTTTCTCCTTATCCTTTTCGAGAATTATTTTATTTGGAACGGATTAGTCTACCACGCTTCATGCATGCATAGATTTTGTCCTTTAAAAATACAAAATAGAAGCACTTGCATCTTAGCTATGAGATTAAATTTGAGTCAGTAAATGCTTCTGGCATATGACTTGAATTATCTTTTGAATGAGGATCTGATGATAATTCATAACATATTTCATAGATGCTTGTAGTATCCCCCTTATGTTAGGATAACTAACATACATCCTCCATCTTTTTTTGAAGAATACTTCTTTGTGCATCATGGTATATTTATTAATTGTATACCGCACATCAAAACTATTAGATGAAATAGTTGGTTCCTAACCTTGAACCAATTGAGAGGAAAAAAATAATCATAATTTATTGGTCTAATACATTCAAGTCTTATTGTATGCAACATATTGTATTTTAGACCAACACATGAAGCTTCGTTCTCATCAACAATGGTTTAGCTATTTATTGAAGGCATTCAATGTCAAACCATTTTCATCAAGATGAATTGTCTTGATTGTACAATCTGAAAGTTATCCTCTTAACTCAATTTTATTGAGCAAGAAAATTTATGAATGTCAAATTATAGGTTGACAATAAATGTACATGTGACTATCTTATTGATACATCTTTTCAACATATCACATGAAAGGTGAATGGGGCCTTATTCACCTTTTATATTTTTTAGATTTTGAGAGATTCAATCCAATAATTAGTTGATCCAACCAACTTATCATGAGAACAAACAACATGAATAATTCTTGAAGAATTTTCTAATTCTTCATTACATGTTCAATACTCAATATGCACATCTTTGGGATGTCATAATCGTTCATGTCAACTTATGAACTTTTATTCTAGCAAACTCCAAGTTTATCATGACATGTACCTTTTTTACTTTAGTAAATTTCAAATTCACTATTACATGAATAAATTTCAGATTTACTACTTTAGAAGTATATTTCAAAACAACTCTTCTCGATTATTCTGCCTTATTTGGAGGTGAGTTCTGAAGCCATCACAATCAAGTTCACGTTTGTTGATAAGCTTCACTAAATATCATCACATTCACCCAGGGAATGGATCTATGCTTATAACAATTGAAATTCTTATTCTCATGAATGAAATATAATCGTGTCTAAAGCCTATCAAATTGATAGCTTATAACTTTTTTTATGATATTGCTACTTCATGAGCAAATCGAGGCATACATATGATCAAGAAAATTTTTCTCTAACGTGATCATAATACGCGTATGAAAATATCATCACTTTTGATGATCATTATCATATTGTCCCTCCACGCGCATATCCGTGCATTCAATTACTTGTTTCTTTCAGACATATTATGCACTGCTATCATATACACTTCAAGAATGAAGTAAGTTGTCATGTTTCAGACTTATCATATATTGCTACCACATTCACTTCATGGAATGGAGCATATTCAATGGGACATATTTCATGACTCTTCATTAAAAATACATTATTTTGCCTTAGCCATCATAATATCATCAATATGGTGCATTGAGATTCAGACTCAACGTCTTAGCCATATAAAGGCGTCTTAGGCATAAATTGATGGGATATAAACCCAACATATTATCATTCCTTTTGATAATATTGTTCTTGGGGAATAAATTTAAAACTTAAACGGTTCCAAACCAATTATTTTTCCTCAAATCCAACAATAGTTATATTATTAGTAGCAAAAGACAGATAACATAAGAAATTACTAACCTTGAAATTACGTTTAGATTAATAATATCACCTTGTTTGGTAGAGTCTCGTGCTGATAACGTGTTATAAAATAATAAAGAACAAAGAAGAAGAGTAGAGAAACAATAGAGAGTAATTCTTATTTCTCTTGAGGGATGAATTACAATGAAGGAAAACCCATAGGGGAAAACTAACATTGGGGTTTGTAACTTTTTCATAAATAGACATACACAATATATGGTAAAGTAGGTATTCACTATATATGGTAAAGTAGACATTTACTATATATATGGTACATTTATAACAGAAAGACCTTTTTTCTCTTGAAAAAGTTTACTACCTTTTTTGACAGATTGCTTTTGCTTTTTGAAAGAAAAATTTCCTTCTTTTTCTTCTTTTAGGAGTACTCTTTAACCTATTTTATGTAAAATATTTAGAACTTTATTTTGCATAGAACTTTTTTTATACAATAATTTCTATGAAGTTAGAGTTCTATCACAAAATATTTTGGTAAATTTAGGATTTCAACTAAAAGTAGAAAATCTTTTTATTTAATTTTTATATATATTTATTATAGTTAATATTTAATATTATAAATTGAATAAAAATGTGCAATGACGATTTTGTCTATTACGGGGTCTTTTAATGAAGGGCAAAAAGTTTAAATCACTTTTCTAAGGGTCTTCATACTTTTAATATATTATAGATATAGATATAGATATAGATATAGATATAGATATAGATATAGATATAGATATAGATATAGATATAGATATAGATATAGATATAGATATAGATATAGATATAGATATAGATATAGATATAGATATAGATATAGATATAGATATAGATATAGATATAGATATAGATATAGATATAGATATAGATATAGATATAGATATAGATATAGATATAGATATAGATATAGATATAGATATAGATATAGATATAGATATAGATATAGATATAGATATAGATATAGATATAGATATAGATATAGATATAGATATAGATATAGATATAGATATAGATATAGATATAGATATAGATATAGATATAGATATAGATATAGATATAGATATAGATTATAGATATATATGTATGTATGTATGTATGTATGTATGTATGTATGTATGTATGTGGGATAAATTATTCTTTTTAATTTCATTTATCAAGATGATAATTTTCTCCAAATAATATAAGTTGGAATATCATTTTTTCTTTAAAATTTAATTTATCAAGATGATAATTTTCTCCAAATAATTTACGTCAGAATATTATTATTTTTTGTCTCATTTTCATAATGAATGACAAAATTTTACAAAGAAAATACACAAAGTTATGAATATGGATGATATTTTTGTAAATAAATAATATCTTTAAATATAACAATACATGTTGTATTTAATACATCAAACCGCACACAGATAAAGAAATAAGGTCAATATAACTAATCTCAATATTGTCGATACACCCTATTCAATATTATTCATATAAACTCTACCAAACGACCCTATATTCAAGTGATCAAGTGGATTGCCCCGACCTAAATTTTGAAAATAAATAGAATCTATATTTAATTGAAGATAGTAGTTAATATAGATATGTATTTTTTTATGTTAAAATTACAATATAATTTATCTTATATAGAAGTTGGAATTAGTTTTTCTCCGTCTTTTGTTTTTTAACATAAATTAGGGCAGAGAAGAAATAATGGAGAGGAAATTATAATGTGGGATGGAACCTCACCAACAAGAAATTAGTTGTTGTTCTTTTTCTTTATTTTTTTAAATAGATTGGGGTAGGAAAAGAAAAAATAAGGAGAGAATTACAATGTGGGATGAAACCTTCAAACTAACAAAAAAATTAATTTTTCATAGAGTTTAACTTATTTTTATTGTCAGGGAAAACTCCATTTTACACAAGCAACAATTTTAATGGGTAATAAATAATTACCACATTATTTTCTTAACTACTTTTTTTTTTCTCTTCACTCCTTAATCTTGAATCTTGCTATTTTCCTGTTGTTCTCTTTTTCTCTCTTCCAAACGAAAAATTCTACAATAAAATAGAATTATACTCAAGAAATTAAAATATGTTAACTACTTTACTTAGTCCCAATTTACTTGATGATGTTTTAATTTTGAGAATGAAAGGAGTAAATTTTTATTAATCTTTGTCATATATGTTAAATATTTTAAACTATTGATTATTATAACTTATGCCATAATAATTTTCTATTATAATTCTTAAATACATAAATTTTATTTAAAAAATACTACATCATTCAATGTCGTTCAATTTTACGATCAAAATTATAAAGTTTGGATCATAAAATGTGATCAGTTTCATATAAATTGAGACACAAATAGAACTATATTACAGAATAGTGATGCTTATAATTGATAGTTATCACTTAGGTTTTTAGTTTTTTCGATTACTTTGATGGTTGATGTGGCTGATGGATTTAAATTTGATGGTGTTGAACATCAATAAAGTAGACGATCACTGAAAATAAGACACTATTTGTAATACCCCGTATTTGACTTAGCTTAGTTCATCCCCTAGCGCATGCATAAAAGGCTTAAAGCCTAAAAATTTAGCTAAGTGTTGAGGACTTAAGCTATTTTTAAGAACCTCTAACTTCGAGGAATTTTAAGTCGACCTTCCGAACTCCGAGATAATGGTTTTTGAGTTGATTCATGTTGAGGGGTGTAAGGAGCAAGTCTCGAGGAATTTTCAAATTTTTTGGATGAGGATTGGGTTGTGTTTGGATTTTGATTCCAGCAGTTCACCGTGATTGCATCGCGTCGCGCCCTATATAGCGATGAGCATGTCATCGCATCGTGCTAGGCCTCCAAACGGCATTTCAATTATGAAATTAATCTCCTGGGGGGAAGTTAGGTCTTTTTCCATTGCCCCAAATCTTAAAAACAAAATATTAAATGTCGGTTTAAGCATTATTTACCCATTCTCCTTCACTTTTCACTGCAAGAAACCCTGACCTCCTTCTAAGAACTTCAAAACTCCATTACATTCTCTTCAAGATAAGCAAGAATCTAAGTTTCTGAATCCAAGAATCTCAAGAAAAGCTTTCAAGATCATCTCCACGACTTCCAAAGTCAAGCTTTCTATACAAAGTCAAGTCTATTAAGGTATATGGGGTTATGAACAAGGGTATCCTTTCACCTTTGTGCCCAAATTACATGATTTTAAGATTAGGTTTACTTGTTTTGAATTAGGGTTCATACCCAAGTTTCTATACTCTTGAAACATGTGATTATCATGAGATTTAAAGCTTTAAGTATATCAAGAAGTGCTTATGTCTATGTTTTAACTTATAAGGTTTACATTATGAATGAGATTGCACTATCTTGACTTGATATTGTTGAAGTATTTCAAGATTGTTATTGAGCATGAAGTGATGTTATGAATTACCATGATTTAAAGCATGAATTTTAAGCCTTAAGTTTAAGTGTTGAGATTTCAAGAAGATCGTGCTCTTAAGTTTTATTTGATAAGTTTATACCAAGAATGAGTTTGATATTTCAAGAAGACTATGATCTTAAGCTTCTTTAATGGTTTTATACCAAGATTCAAAGAAATATTGATCTTTTCATCCTAAGCTAAGATACTGAATCCACACTTGTTCATTTTGATTACAGATTAAGGCAAAGAGAAGCATAACTGGTTTTCATTATAAACCTTATGCTACCTTATGCTAAGTTAAGGTGGATTTCCTAAAGTATGAGCATAATGTAATAAGGGAGTAATATTTAGCACCGAGTTGGGTATTAATCCAAGGTCACATGCCCCAGAACTATATGTCACCATAAGTTTAACCACCCATAGCGGGCTTAGTATAGTTATCACTTAAGTTAAGATTCTATTCCGATGGAAAGGGTAGAACAGCTTTCCCCAACGTGGGTAAGACGTTGGACTCCATGATAGCTCACACGATTTATGTCGGTTAGAAGAACCTCCCTAAGAAAGAATAAAGTAAATCTTTTAGAACTAAGTGTTATGGCTCATAAAGTTTATCATTATGCTTTATTACTCATGTTTATTATTTCACAATTTTGGTTTTATTCAAGCCCAAGGTGAGTCAATTACGCTTAGCATGCATTATTTGAAAATCTAAGTGCACATTGAGTTATTATTTTACTTATGCATTCATCTCCACATGCTCAGTACATTCCAGAAGTACTGATCCACATATTTGTCTATGTGCTATATTTTCTTATAATATAGGTTCTGGTGCTCAGTTCCAGCAGTGTGATTGATTACGAGCATTTCCACCTACATCCCGATGCTTAATGATTCCTCATAGTTTGAGGACCCATTTTATCAGACTTGTTATTGATAAAGTATTTTATCTATTTGATTCTATTTAGTTTGAGTCAGCTGGGGCTTGTCCCAGTGGCTCTCTAGTTAGAAGTAGAGGCTTGTCCGACTGTTTCGGTTATAGACTTAAAAGTGTTTGGTTTCAAGATTTCAAAGTTTAAGACTTTCAGTGAAGACATTAATTCAGTTATTTCAATATTTCATATGTCATGTTTATCTTTATTATGAGTTCCAAAGTTGTTAGAAGGCTTAAAAGGTTAGGTTGGGACTACTTGTAGTCTTGAGCACCGTGTGATGTCTAGGGTGTATTTCTGTGGTATTACAAACTTTGAATTAGATCCTAAGGTTTTAAAGAGTCTTAGGGATTTAGACAAGCCACGTTGCGTAGAGTCTTGATCATGGATGTGAAGCGCGTCATATTTATGAGCAAGAGGCTATGGAACGAGTTAGGAATCATCATTTCTTTCATGATCTATCGTGCTTACAGTTGTATCTACCTTTTTTAACTCATACTTTAACGTGACCGAATATGCTTTCTCGCTGAGCCAATGCATGCAAAATGGTGATCAACCATTCCTGCCCATCGACCCTTTGAATGAAAATGTCTCATGTTGAATTTCGGGTTGCCTTTTAGGTGTTGGCCCAAGCTGTGAATGCCAATATTCAGGGCAACCAACAGGAAGTGGTCCCACTTCAGAAGAATGGTAATTTAGCTGCAGCCAGTATTTGTGACTTCATAAGAATGAATCCACCTGAGTTCTTTGGGTCAAAGGTTGGTCAGGATTCACAACTCTTTATTGATAAGGTGAGAAATATCACTCAAATTATGCATGTTACTGAGGAGGAGAGTATAGAATTGGCATCCTATAGGCTAAAAGATATTACTTATGATTGGGTTGTTATATAGAAGGAAGGTAGAGGAGAGAATGCAACTCCTATGAGTTGGCAGGTATTTCAGGATGTATTTCTGGACAAGTTCTTTCCACGTGAGATGAGGAAAGCTAAGGTTGAGGAGTTCATGAACCTGAGGTAGGTCTTGATGATAGTGAAGGAGTACTGCCTTAAGTTCACTCAGTTGTCTAAGTATTCTCTTAATTTGATATCTAACCCTAGGTCTACTATGAGTAAGTTTGTTACTGGAGTATCTGATTTAATAGTCAAGGAGTGTAAGATTGCAATGCTTATTGGGGATATGGATATTGCTAGGCTGATGACTCGTGCTCAGCAGATTGAGGCAGAGAAGTTGAAGGGAAGAGAAAAGAGAAATAAGAAGGCTAGAACTGGACAGTTTGAGTATGGTCAACCAAGGTTTAGACGGGGAAATCGTTCAGAGTTTTAGGGTCATTCATCTATGCCAGCGCATCTTCATCCAGTGCCCCTGAACACAGAACCAAGCAGGAGCAGTAGGGAAGGACTTCTATGTCTAGGTCTCAAAATAGTATGGGTGGAAGGCCCAGTTATTAGACATGTGCAAAGTATGGCAGAAACCATCCTGGTGAGTGTTTGATGGGAAAGAGGGGTTGTTATGGATGTGACAAGTTGGGTCAAGGAATCAAAGAGTGCCCATATGCTAAGTAGAGGAACAGGGATGTTCGCCCCCAGACTCAGGCTACTAGCGTACCCGCTCCACCGGGTCGCCCAGTTCCTCCTCAGGGTATATTAATTAGTACCGATAGCAGTCAGTGCCAAAATCAATTTTATGCTTTACCATCCCGACAGGAGTAGGAGAGTTTGCTAGATATTGTTACTGGTATGCTTCGTCTCTTTCATCTTGATGCATATGTGTTGTTAGACCCAGGATCAAATCTCTCTTATGTGACTCCTTTGGTTGCGGTAAATTTTAGGATAGGTCCTAAAAAGATCTCCAATCCCTTCTTAGTTTCCACCCAAGTGGGTGAGTCAGTTGTTGCCAAGAGAGTCTATAAGAAGTGTCTTATCACTTTCCTACATAAGATCATATTAGCAGACCTCATAGAGTTAGAAATGGTAGATTTCAATGTCATTCTAGTCATGGATTGGCTCCATTTATGCTATGTATCAATAGATTATCGCACCCATGTGGTGAAGTTTCAATTTCCTAACGAGGTAGTTTTTGAGTTGGGAGGTAGTTCTAAATCTCCCAAGAGTCATTTCATATCTTATCCTAAGGCTAGAAAGTTGATATCGAAAGGGTGCATTTATCATTTAGTCCGAGTCAAAGATACTAAGTCTGAAGCTCCAACAGTTCCCGAGGTGTAGTCAACAGTTCAACGAGGAGTAGTCCGTGTAGTCAACGAGTTTCCCGAGGTGTTCCTCAAAGATTTACTAGGGGTACCTCCAAATAGAGAAATAGAATTCAATATTGATCTTCTCCCTGGCACTCAACCCATCTTCATCCCTCCATACCGTATGGCTCTGGTCGAGCTTAAAGAGTTAAAAGAGCAGCTTAAAGACCTCCTAGATAAAGGCTTCATAAGGCCCAGTGTTTCTCCATAGGGAGATCCAGTCCTGTTCGTGTGTAAGAAAGATGGCTCTCTCCGAATGTGCATCGACTATAGCTAGTTGAACAATGTCACAATCAAGAACAAATATCCTCTTCCTAGTATTGATGACTTATTCGACCAGTTTCAGGTGCAAGTTATTTCTCTAAGATAGACCTCAGATTTGGCTATCATCATCTTAGAGTAAGGGAATGTGACATTCCAAAGAAAACCTTCAGAACCCGTTATGGTCACTTTGAATTTCTGGTCATGTCCTTCGGAAAACGAATGCCCTAGCAGGCTTCATAGACTTGATGAATAGAGTGTTCAAGCATTACTTGGACATGTTCGTCATAGTCTTCATTGATGACATCCTTATTTATTCCCATAGTGAGAATGATCATGCAGACCATCTCAAAATTGTACTACAGAGTCTTAGAGATCATCAGTTATTCGCCAAATTTAGTAAGTACAAATTTTGGCTAAGATCGGTATCTTTCCTTGGCTATATTATTTCCGGTGATGGCATTAGAGTTGACCCTCAAAAGACTGAAACAGTGAGAAACTAGCCCAGACCCATCTCTCCCTCAGATATCAGGAGTTTCTTGGGTTTGGATGGCTATTACCAATAGTTTATTGAAGGGTTTTTATCTATTGCATCCCCCATATCGAGACTGACTCAGAAGAAAGTCAAGTTTCAGTGGTCAGATTCTTGTGAAAAGAGTTTTCAGGAGTTGAAGACTCGACTCACCTCAGCCCCAGTTTTGATGTTACCAGATGGTTCAGATGGATTTGTTATTTACTGTGATGCTTCTAGAGTTGGTCTGGGTTTTGTGTTAATGCAAAGAGGTAAGGTCATAGACTATGCCTCTAGATATCTTAAACCTCATGAAAAGAATTATCCTACCCATGGTCTTGAGTTAGCAGCTATTGTTTTTGCTTTGAAAATTTGGAGGCATTATTTGTATGGGGTACATGTTTATGTGTTCACGGACCATAAAATCTTGCAATATGTACTCTTGCAGAAATATTTAAATCTTTATCAGAGAAGGTGCCTAGAGTTGTTGAAAGATTATAACATGAGTGTGTTGTATCATCCGGGCAAGGCCAACGTAGTGGCAGACGCCCTTAGTAAATTATTATGAGTAGTGTTGCTCATATTGAGAATGATAAAAAGAAGTTAGTTCAGGAAGTTCATCCGCTTGCTAGATTAGGTGTTTGATTGGTTGATTCAGCTGAAGGTAGTGTTTGGGTTCAGAGTAGTTTGGAATCTTCTTTGGTTTTTGAAGTGAAGGAGAAGTAAGATTGGGATTCCAGTTTGGTTAAGTTGAAAGAGCCAGTCAGAGATCAGAAAGTAGAGGTTTTCTCCCAAGGGAGAGATGGTGTATTGCGGTACCAGGGTAGACTGTGTGTGCCATGTGTTGATGGTTTGAGGCAGCAGATTTTGACGGAAGTGCATGGTGCGCATTACTCCATTCACCCAGGATCCACAAAGATGTATCGTGATTTGTAGGAAATCTATTGGTGGAGTGGCATGCAGAGGGATATTACAAAGTTCGTAGCTAAGTGTGACAATTGTCAACAGGTTAAGGTTGAACACCAAAGGCCTAGCGGCACTATGCAGGAGTTTAGCATTCCCACTTGAAAGAGGGAAGAGGTGAACATGGATTTTGTGACAGGTTTACCCCATTCGCCTCGTCAGCATGATTCAATTTGGGTTATTGTAGACAGAATGACCAAATCAACTTACTTCTTGCCAGCTCATACTTCCTATTCAGTCAAGGATTATGACAAGATTTATGTTAGAGAGTTGGTGAGATTTTATGGAGTCCTGTTGTCCATCATTTCAGACAGAGGTACTCCGTACCTCTCACTTTTGGAAAGCTTTTCAAAAGGGTCTTGGTACCTAAGTTCATCTCAGTACAGCTTTTCATCCTCAAACAGATGGTCAGGCAGAGAGGACCATTCAAACCCTAGAGGACATGTTGAGAGTATGTGTTATTGACTTCAAGGGTAGTTGGGATGATCACTTGTCGTTGATTGAGTTTGCCTACAATAACAGTTATCACTCCAGTATTCAGAGGGCTCCGTTTGAGGCTCTCTATGGGAGAAGATGTAGATCTCCCATTTGGTTGGTTTGAGGTAGGTAAGACTGGTTGATAGGGCCAAATGTAATGTTTAAAGTTATGGAAAAAGTTTAGTTAATTTGACAGAGGTTAAAAGCAACCCAGAGTCATCAGAAATCCTATGCAGATGTAAGGAGGAGAGATCTAGAGTTTGAGGTTGGTGATCTGGTTTACTTGAAAATCTCTCCCATAAATGGAGTGAATAGATTTGGCTAGAAGGGAAAACTTAGTACCCGGTAAGTTGGTCCTTAAAAAATCTTGAATCGTTTTGGGAAGGTAGCATATGAGCTTGATTTGCAGACAGATTTGACATTAGTGCATCCAGTGTTTCATGTCTCCTTATTAAAGAAGTGTGTTAGTGATCCAACTGTTGTAGTTCCTTTGGAGAGAATAGATAATTTTGGATAGTCTTTCTTATGAAGAAATCCCAGTTGAGATCCTTGATCGTCAGATTCGAAGACTAAGGAACAAAGAAGTTCCCTTGGTCAAAGTTCTTTGGCAAAATCAGTCCGTTGAGGGAGCCACTTAGGAAGCAGAAACAGATATGCGAACCAAGTACCCTGATCTTTTCTCTCAAAGTGCAGACTCTACTTAAGGTAATAGTTTTCCTTAGATTATCTCTTTTCCATTCTCAATTCCAGCTTTATATAATCATTCTTATGTCATTTCATGCATTTACAAATCAATTCAGTCATGTAATCATGTTTTCAGTTATACAAGTTCAGTACGTAATCTCAGTTCCTGAGAATCCTCAGCTTAAGTAGTCTCATTCGAGGAGAAATGTTCCCAAGAGAAGATATTGTAATACTCAGTATTATACTTAGCTTAGTTCAGCTCCTAACACGTGCATAAGAGACTTAAAGCCTGCAAATTTAGCTAAGTGTTGAGGACTTAGCTATTTTTAAGACCCTCTAACTTCGAGGATTTTCAAGTCGACCTTTCGGACTCTGAAATGATGTTTTTTCAATTGATTCATGTTCAGGGGTGTAAGAAGCATGTCTCGGGGAAGTTTTAAATTTTTCGGACGAGGATTAGGTCGTGTTTGGATTTCTATTCCAGTAGCTCACTGCGATTGTATTGCGTCGCGCCCTATATAGCGATGAGCATGTCATCGCATCGTGCTAGGCCTCCAAATAGCATTCCAGTTATGAAATTAATCTCCCGAGGGGAAGTTAGGTCTTTTCCCATTGCCCCAAATCTTAAAAACAAGAGATTAAACATTTGTTTAAGCATTATTTGCCCATTCTCCTTTACTTTTCTCTCCAAGAAACCCTAACCTTCTTCCAAGAACTTCAAAACTCCATTACATTCTTTTCAAGATAAGCAAGAATCTAAGTTTTCAAATCCAAGAATCTCAAGAAAAGCTTTCAAGATCATATCCAAGGCTTCCAAAGTCAAGATTTCTATACCAAGTCAAGTCTATTAAGGTATGTGGGTTTATGAACAAGGGTATCCTTTCACCCTTGTGCCCAAATTGCATGATTTTAAGATAGGTTTACTTATTTTGAATTAGGGTTCATACCCAAGTTTCTATACTCTTGAAGCATGTGATTATCGTGAGATTTAAAGCTTTAAATATATCAAGAAATGCTTATGTCTATGTTTTAACTTATAAGGTTTACATTATGAATGAGATTACACTATCTTGACTTGATATTGTTGAAGTATTTCAAGATTGTTATTGAGCATGAAGGGTTGTTATGAATTACCATGATTTAAAGCATGAATTTTAAGCCTTAAATTTAAGTGTTGAGATTTCAAGAAGATCATGCTCTTAAGTTTTATTTGATAAGTTTATTCCAAGAATGAGTTTGAGATTTCAAGAAGACTATGATCTTAAGATTCTTTGATGGTTTTATACCAAGATTTAAAGAAAGATTGATCTTTTTATCCTAAGCTAAGATATAGAATCCACACTTGTTTATTTTGATTACAGATTAAAGCAAAGAGAAGCATAACTGAATTTTTAATATAAACCTTTTATGCTAAGTTAAGGTGAATTTCCTAAAGTATGAGCATAAAGTAATAAGGGAGTAGTATTTAGCACCGAGTTGGGTATGAGTTTAAGTTCACATGCCCCAAAACTACGTGCCACCGTAGGTTTAAGCGCCTATAGTGATATTTCGATGGCAAGGGTAGAACAGCTCTCCCCAACGTGGGTAAGACGTTGGACTCCATGATAGCTCATATGGTTTATGTCAATTAGAAGAATCTCCCTAAGAAAGAATAAAGTAAAACTTTTAGAACTAAGTGTTATGGCTCACAAAGTTTATCATTATGCTTTATTACTCATGTTTATTATTTCGCAGCTTTGGTTTTATTCAGGCCCAAGGTGATCATTTACGCTTAGTATGCATTATTTGAGAATCTAAGTGCATAATGAGTTATTGTTTTACTTATGCATTCACCTCAGTACATTCCAGAAGTATCGATCCACATATAAGTCTATATGCTATATTATTTTATTATGTAGGTTCTGGTGCTCAATTCTAGCAGCGTGATTAATTACGAGCATCTCCACCTACATGCCGACGCTTAGTAAGTCCTCATAGTTCGAGGACCCATTCTATCAAACTTGCTATTAATGAAGTATTTTAGTTATTTGATTCTGTTTAGTTCGAGTCAGCTGGGGCTTGTCCCAGTGGCTCTCTAGTTAGAAGTAGAGGCGTGTCTGACTGTTTCAGTTATAGACTTAAAAGTGTTTGGTTTCAAGATTTCAAAGTTTAAGACTTTCAATTAAGACATTAATTCAGTTAATTCAAGATTTCATATGTCAAGTTTATCTTTATTATGAGTTTCAAAGTTGTTAGAAGGCTTAAAGGGTTAGCTTGGGACTACTTTTATTCTTGAGCACTGTGTGACGTCTAGAGCGTATTTTCGGGGTGTTACACAATTGATCTTTTGTAATTTTTCATAATGCGAATAAATAAATGTAAAGTTCGAGTTGCCTTCTATGCTTTAACTGGTGGATACTAGTTAAACTCCCTAACATATTTTGAATTTTTAATAACAGAATTGTAATTTTAAAATATTCTGAAATATGTTTTCATTTTATTTCAGAATAATTACTTGGCCATGAGAACCAAATGCGTATTCCAGAATATGTTTTTCACAATTTTTATTTTTTTTAAATACCTCTTGAGGTGTTTTCACTTTTTGGGACTCAATATTTTCTCTCACTTTATAAAAAAGTACATTCAAATTTTAAAATACTTTTGAATATATCCAAACACAATTTCAAATTTAAAAACACTAAATAAAGTGAATACGTTTTTTATTTACAGGAATCCTTAAAATTTAATGACCTCTCAAAGGTTGAACTTTTTTTTTTACGGAAAAGGGCCTAAAATATCCAACTATGTAAAATTGTGCAAAAACACCCTTCGTCTACTTATTGGTCCTAAAATGTCCTTTTCGTCTACCTATTGGGCCTAAAATGCCCTTCTCACCTACCTATTGGACCTAAAATACCATTTCCACCTATTGAGCCTATTCTGCCCTTTTATTTAGGCAAATTACATGGAAAGATCATCCTTAAAACTTAATTACATAAATAATAGTACTTTTTCAATATTAAAAAAATATATTTTTTTAGATATATAGCCATTTAAAAAAATCAGAAAAGATAATTATAATTCATAATTTAATGTTATAACTAATTATCAATTCACCTCAATTTAAGAGATATATTTTCAATCTTCAAATTAAAAGTGGAAAAGATAATTCATGTTTTCAAATCTTTCTCTCTTATATTCAAAATTCAAATATTTATGGGAAAAGACATCATTTCCAACCTATACTATACAAGAAAAGTCTAAGTCATACCTAAATTATATAAGTGACCTATTACACACCTTAACTATATAAAAGTGATATTATTACCTCCCCGCGACCCCCATTCTAAGGCGCGTGTGTTACACTTATTTTAAGCGCGTCCAGCCTATTAAATAACAAAAGTAAACGACTAAAAACATTAAGGAAAAAGACATCGTTTCCACCCCAAACTATAGTCGAAAAGTCTAATCCACACCTAAACTATATAAGTGATCTATTACACACCTTAACTATAAAAAATGGATACTTTTTACTGACGTGGTGCTGACGTGTTAGCGCGTGTAAAACACTACACCACATGCAAGTGGTGGTAGCATGACAGGGTGTAAATAGTTTCACTTTTTTATAGTTTAGGTGTGTAATAGGTCACTAGTATAGTTTAGGTGTGGCTTCGACTTTTCGGATATAGTTTAAGGTGAAAACGATGCCTTTTCTCAATATTTATAAATAAACTAAGTATTCCATTATTTGCTCGTGTATGTTTCGTTTTGTTTTTTATAAATGTTAATCATCTAGTATTATTTTATTATCGTGTATTTTTAATTCTAATGTAACGGGTTAACCAAAATTTTTTATGGATAAATATTTATAGAATAAAAATCAATATGTTAAAAGTACATATATACCATGTATTTTTGCTGTATAAATATAATTTATGTCAAAGTCAGCGTATTATTATATTTTTGATATAATTTATGAAATAAATATTCATGGTATATCTCATTATGTCGGAAGTGCTTTTCTTGTTAAAAACTTATTTATTAAACATAAATATATATTTTCAGTATTACATGGTATAAAGTTTTTATATCTAATTTATATGATATAAATATATTTATGGCATAAATATAATTTATATGGTATAAATATAATTTATATGATATAAATGTATCATGTATTTTTATGATATAAATATAATTTGTATAATATATAAATATATCATGAATTTTTATAGTATAAATATATTATATATTTTTATGGAGGTATTGTGAAAGTAGATAATAAAAATAAAAAATGTAAAATTTTGATCTAGTATATAAAATGTCTTTTCATGTAATTTGTCTAAATAAAAGGTTAAAATAGTATTAGATAGATGAAAAAGATATTTTATACCCAATAAGTAAAAATAAAGATATTTTAGGCTCAATAGGTAGACGGCGTTTTAGGCCCTTTTCCCCTTCTTTTTTTTTTTTCGTTGTGTGTGTGTGTGTAAAAAAGCTCCAAGTATATGAAAAGGGATTATAGTATTATTCTATTTCAAGTGTAGTAGTTTTTGTTGGATTTGAGGATATGAGGTAAATCCTAAAAAGAGCCTAAACCATGGCAACAGCTCTGCTCTCATCTCCTCCTCTATTGCCCCCTTCATCCAATCTTTCTATCCTCTCAAAGTTACTACTCTTTCTTTCCTCCTATTTTCTCCCTTTCTTTATATCCTTATCTTAACAAAAAACATTACTTTTTTTTTTACCTTTAGTTGGTTTTGGTTTCTTGTAGAAAGCAGAGCAAGATTCTGTGGAAGCAAGAGAAATGTGGCAAATTCATGGCATCTTCACACTTGTGCAAAGAACCCACTTCCCACTGTGGGGTTTCCAGAAGGGACTTAACCTTCATTGCTCTTTCTTCTTCACTCTCTCTTATTTTCCCATTTTCAGGTAAAAATAGACTCTGTCAAGTTTGCATTTTTATTTTTAATTGGGGTGTATCATTCCAATTCCACAACATATATATATATATATATATATATTCTTTTGGGAAGGGGGTTTGTGTTGAGTGAAATTTTTCTTACCTTATCTCGGCTGCTGTTTCGGTTTGTAATGTTAATGATAATATAAATATCAGCATTGTCATTTGAAGTCACTTATTAACATTATTGAACTCTTTCCTTGTCCCAATAAGTTAGAAACCCTTTCGGCAGCCAGCCGCTAGATTTACAAGTTAAATGGTTGAAATGGTTATGGTCATAGTATAAAAGTGGTGTCGTGTCATCTTATAGGAATAATACTAGTAGTACACCTTGAAGGGAAAAAAGTCAAGTCATAAAGTTTGTATTGATAATATAAAAATGTTGTTTTCAAAAAAATTGGGAAGTGTAGATTATTTAATATCCATTAAGGGTAGAATGGGAAGAATTAGTGTAGAATAATCTTGATTTGATAAGTTGGACAAGTAAATTGAAACAAAATTTTTTAGAAAGAGGGTCAACTAATTTGAAACGGAGGGAGTAGTTGTATTACTGTCTCCGCCCCAATTTAAGTGTGTTAGTTTGACTGGGCACTGAGTTTAAGAAATGAAGTTAGACTTTTGAATCTTGTGGTCTTAAATTAAAGATGTTTGTAGTCCTTTACGTCTGGTGATCTTAAATTTGTCATGTTGTTGCACCCGTGTTAAATTTCTCCAAAATGCACTACTTTTGGAGTATCCAACACGCACCCGTCGATACTTTTTGAATAGTCCGAGCAACATAACATGTAGGATGCCAGAACAGGAAAATTTACTAAATATAGAAAAAGACTCTTTTTGAGGTGGACTAAAAAGTAACGTAAGACACTTAACTTAAATTGAGACGGATTTTGGAATCGTTAAAAAGTGGAATAGTATGTCAAGGAATGTCAACCAATTTTCATGGTATATGAAACAATGCTAGTTTATTTTTGTTTGAATTTCTGGAGAGAGAAAAGCTTTAAAAGATAGATTAGTCCTTTGAGGACTGAGGAAAAAAGTTATATTCATAAAGGGACAGTCTTTATATGATAATGACTTAAAACACATGTATGTTTAGGATGGTTATCAGAATAATCTGGATAAAGGAGAAAACAATATAGTTTATAATTTAGAAAGTAGTCAAGTAAATCTGGATGGACTAAGCACGGAAGCCATACATGTAATTAGGACTCAGCAATTAGTTGTTTCACCCTAAATCTTGTTACTGCAGATAAAACCTATGCTTTATTTGTGCTTTTAGTCTTTATTTGGTCCGCATGGAGGTGTAGGAAGTAAAATGAGGGATAAAGTGTAGCTTTGGCATTTGTATACCTTGTTAGACTACCTTAAAATGAATCAAGATGAAAGTTGGTGGAGTGTTGGAGAGGAAGGAAAGATATAATATTGCAGCTGATTCAAAATCAATGCCGGGTGTGTGGATGTTTGGACATCCAAGTCAGAAACGGTTAGTTTGGTATGCTGAAAACTGTACTAGGTCCTCTCCTAGTTGATTGAGTTTTTTTTATAAATAAAGGTAACTTATTTTTTATATATAAGTAATCATCAGCATAAAATACCGGAATCCAAAAAGATATTTACAACATCCTTGTTCTTCTTACAAGGATCCTAATATTTCTAAATTACATCATGACCATCTAATTTTCAGATTTGCGCCAAAACCCAAAAAGAAGAGCACAGTTGGATTTAATCTTCTGTAAAGAACAGCTTGTGTCTTTGATGTACCTAGAATTCCTCTCCTTCCAAATTGTCCACCAAATGCTTGCCGGGACCATTTTCCATCTCTCTGTTGTCATTGTTTCATTCATTCCAGATTGCCAGAAGATCAGCATTGTTGATTGAGATTATGTATAGTTTCTTTTCTTTTTTTTTTGGTAAATAAAAGGATGATGTGTCCTTTTAACAGCAACCGTGAAGCAATATTGACACTGAAGGGTATATTGTCTTTCTTCCACTTAAAAACTAAGTGAAAGAACTTGTTGGGGAGGACTCCTTAATGCTTTCTCAGGTGGTATGGATTAAGCATATCGTTTAGCAGGATCTCGTTCTGTAAATTAAGTATGTCCCACCGTCTTAAACTTTTAAAAACAAGTTAGCCCAAGTAAACTTTTTGGACTCATCAGCCCCATGAACTCTCAAATTGGTGCAATTAGGTACTTCCTTTCATTTTCACTTAAGTTTTAATACTTGTTCATTGCAAAGCAGTAGCTACTGGTATTTCCAGAAGTATATTCAATTGTTGCGTCGTATATTGGCTTGATTGGAAGTGGAACCTTTGGATGGTTAAAAATTAACAAGGTAGTTAAATACATGTCTTTGACAACTGAATTCATCTGGGATTGAAGTGTATTATGTAGGTTAGTTCGGGGCAGCATGATTTTATGTGTAAATACAGTTGAATTTTTATTCATATACTTAACTTAATGTAGAGATCCCTGTTTCAAGGGAAAATATTGTAATATTGTATTGCAATTTTCTGATCACTTTTAGGTTTAGTGAAGAGACACTTGCTTGGCTATATGCAGGTCGTAGTGCTGAAGAAGAATTGAAAATGGCTTCATCTGTCGATGAAATAAATGCCTATTCATACTTGTATCCTATTGAAATGCCATCTAAGAAGTTTGTATTCAAATGGTAAGCAATAGCTTTATTATTAGGTCCCTGTCTGCTTTCCATGTGTCTTTGAAATTGAAGAAAGAAAATCATTTAGCATGCATGCTGGTTTCTTGTGAGTTTTATACTCAGAAATAATGGGCATGATAATTTTAGGCCAAAGATGCTTAGACCTTTGAAAATTCTAATTTATTTTTCATCAATATTTGGAATAAAAAGACTAGTTGCTGAAGTACGCATTCAAATCCTTTTGTACGTTTGGACAGTCCCAGGGGGCCTTCACCGATACACTCGACTGAACTCCTGTCCCTGAATTCAGTTATTAAAATCTCATAATGCAAAGTAAGAACTTCTAGTTCTTTTTTCACTTGCCAAAAAGTTTCTATCCATTTTTAATGTCCAAATCCACTTCTGTTCTGTATAGTACACTTTTCCGCGGACACAGTTCTGCGGCTCACTTACAACAACAACATACCCAATGAAATCTCACAACTAGGGATTTGCGGCTCACTTAACAACCATTTTATATTTGTTCGTCTTGTGGTTTTATTTTATTTTATATAAATGAGTTGTAATTTTCACCATGTGAAAGAAAACCTCTATTTTCATGCACTGCATCCTTAACTTGTAGGAACCTCACTCTTTTATCTATTTGAAGGGTGGAAACCAGAAAACCGGAGCGTTATTCATCGGCTGCGCCACTATCACGTAAGTTGGTGTAGCTTGTCTCCCATTTCAAAGAAGGTGATACATAAAATATGGTTTATTCGATATTCTGGTAGGATATTAGGGAAGTCACTGAACTAGGTAAAAGTCCTAACTGAGCGGCAAGTGTCTCTGAGCACTGCTGCCCTATCATAGGCTACTTATACATACTTTCATTTATCCCAAAAAGGAAAAAAACTATACTTGAGTCACAAACTTCTAAAGTGCGCTTTTTTATTTTTCATTTAATGATTTTTTTTCCATCTGTTGATATATCACACAGCTGATGCACGCCTTCGAATTGTGTCTGAACGAGTTGACATCATTGATAATCTCATCATTTCTGTTTCGGTAATTCCTCTACACCTGAATTTATTCTTGTTAACTCTGACCATATTTCTGTTCTTTCTTTGAGACTTAATAGCAACATGTTTGTTCAGATAGGTCCTCCCAACTCACAGTTCTTAAAGTCAAAGGAGAAAAGTACATGGCGTGCAAAAGACGTTGCTGATTCTGTTTTGTCTGATAAATCTGCTTTGGTAATTGACTCTATGTTCCATCTCAAAGAACTGACTGTACGTCTCCAAAGGAAGAAATAAATAATTGAGTCTAGCAAGTATATGATGTGGTTTGCATATCAAACCCTGGCTGTTTGTTAGTAGATGTTTTACTAGTTCATCAGATTTTCAGCTTCTTCTTCTACTTCGCCAATACAATATGTAGCTTACATAGTGCTCTGTTTGAGAATAAATGATAACAATTTTGAACTGATCACCCAGAGAAAACAAATAAGTTGTTCATGCATCAAAAAATTTCTCGTGGGAGATTCGGTTACATAAACTCTTAAGTTGATGGCACATTGGTTGGATTATTGCACATGTTCTTTCTTGGACTGCCTTCAAAAACTTCTTGAAATGCCCAGCCCATTCTTTGCCCTTTTCTTTTGCATGGATCTCAAAATAAATCCATCATGGTGTCTGTGTGAGGTAACAGTTTCATATGTTTCAACAGCGTGTAACCTCTACTCAGCGATTGGCTGAAAGTTCACTTCTTGATGCTCATGCTTCTGAAGTGAGTTTCTTTTCACTCATGTGGTAACTGTGTTATACATTTTCATGATTTATCATTTATGAGTTCTTGGACTCACTTTGTATTCAGCATGCACTAAGTCTACCTTCTTTTATTTTTTTATAACAAATTAGATTGATGGTGAACCTTATTGGTACTATGAATACCTTGTTCGGAAATCACCAACCAGAGTAGTAAGTTTCCTAAGTTAAAAATCTAAATCCTGAATGATTTTCTACGACTCTCATATTTCATGTTGTGACATGCAGGCTCAAGAACCGAATCTTTTCCGCCACTATGTTGCTTCAACAGCTGAACGAGACGGTAAAATTGACTTATAATTAGTCTTCATCTTATTTACTTTCGCACACATAATATTTTGGTGAAAATGAAAGCGCATTTTATTAATAGGAGGTACTTTTTAGCTAAGGGGTCGTTTGGTAGAGTGTATTGGAATGTTAATGCATGCATTAGTTTAATGTGTATTAGTAGTACCTTGTTTGGTATACCTTTTTACCCTATATACTCTATTGTATATTGAGGTGTGTATTACTAATACCTCAAAATCCATGGCATTAGTAGTGCAATGGATCTAATGCGTGCATTAACATGCTTGAAGACCCTATTACCCCTCAAAAAATTTTCAGCATCCTTTCCAACATATATATTGAGGGTATTATGTAAAAAAAAAAAAAAAAAAAATATGTAATTCATATTTTTTAATACATCGAACCAAACACTGCATAAGAAAAATACAAGCATAACTAATGCAAGCATAACTAACACAAGCATTACTAATACACCATATTTTGCATTATTCTTATACACTCTACCAAACGACCCCTAAGTGTTCTTCAATAAAGCCATAACAACTTTGAGCCTTGAGGTGATTCAAAACAATAAGACATTAAACTTATGGTGGAAAAGTTTATCTTATGTGCTGACTTATTACTCATGATTTAGAGTACTCCCTCCGTATTATTTCATGTGAACCTATTTGACTTGGGGAGTTTATGAAAGAAAGAAAGACATAATTTGGAACTTGTAGTCTTATACATGCCATGATATATTTATGGCCACTAAATAATGTTAGTGAGGGTAAAATAAGAAGTTTAAGTTGAATTGTTTCTAAATATAGAAAAGTGTCATTCTTCTGGAGGTGGAAACATACTAAAAAGAGAATGTAAAAAAGAGTGTCACATAAAACGAAGTGGAAACATACTAAAAAGAAAATGTAAAAAAGAGTCACATAAAACGGAGCAGTGGGTACTAAATAATCTATTCCTTTTGGGGTTGTTTGGTTTGTAAACATTGGACTAAAAATGGGATATGTGTTTGGTTTAAACTATATTAACTTGGATGACTTTTATTTTCAATTTTAAACTTGGTTTTCTTAACAGACTTCGGAGAAACAGCCTCTGGCAGAAATGCAAAGTAAGTCTGCATACAATAGACCCTCGTGGTTAGGCCCTTCCTCGGACCCTGCACATAGCGGGAGCTTTAATGCACTGGGCTGCCCTTTTTACTTTCGGAGAAAAGTGTTGGAGATGGGCAAATGTGTCCTTTTGTAGTTTTATCCCAGGACTGTTAGTAATTTCGGGATGTTATCCTACATAGAGCGTGGTAACAACAACAAAAAAAAAAATCCCACAATTGTGGTATTGTAATCAATCAACATAAATTAACTCCAGATTTTATCCAGGATTTTAATCTCTTATCCTTGTGTAATCAATCAACCCTTTAAGATTTTCAGTTGATAGTCAAGAAGGGCTTTAAAAGGTGGTACAAAAAAGTGCTTATTTTCTGGTTTGATCTAGTTTCTTGGATATGGTTGATCATTGTTCCTCAAGCATATATCATTGGGTTAGTACGGGGGTAGTTATGACTTCATTGCGTCATACAGGCTATTATGGCTTTCATGTTTACAGATTTTTGGTCTTTTCCAAAGAATAAAAGAATCTTATGTAAAAATTTATTGAGGACATGACCAATCATTTGGTGTACATATTTCTGCACACACACGAGTTTATGAGGTGCGTATCTTATATCTTAATTCAAAAAAATTAGGAATATGTCGTTATTTTGGATTTATAACTGTTTTCTAAATTTACTTTGTCTAATAAACATTTGATAAAGCTAATGTCTTCTTTGAATAGTTCAAAAATATAAATGTCAGTAATAAATTCAAGATATGTTGTACCTTTAGCAAAGTGATGTGTTTCAGTGGCATGGAATTCTTAGAAATGTGTACTGTTGTTTGATATACCTAGAGGAATCAATTTGCTGGTTAGCTTATTGGAGAATGCTTGTCATTTCAGGTTATTTGTATACTTTTAGTGCTTCCACTCTTGGCAAGCAATGGGAAAAAGTAAGTGGTTCTATCTTGTGATTCTCATTTAGAATTTTTTCCAAGAATTTATAATATTACATAATGGTTGTATCATTTAGTTGTACAGTACTCCAGCACAGCCCTTGCATACTTGATAGTATTATAAATAGCCGTACACGAACCCGACAGATGATATTTTTGCTCCTTTCTGTATTTCATTGAAAATGATGAAGACATTTACGAAGTTCAGCTGGTAATCATCACGGGCACAGTGCTATCTAGAGATATTGTTTGTGATGCTCCCTTAAAAGATTCGATGGAAGGCGTTTCTTTTTGTGAAGTTCTACAGCACTGAAGCCTTCTTGTCACAGGATCAATTTATCGTTCCTTTTAAACAACATTACATGGATGCTTAGTTCTCCCATAAAGAAAGGCAATTCAGTGCACTAAGCTCCCAATACGTGTGGGATTTGGGGAAGGGCCAAACCACATTGAGTCTATCTGTTATACATAGGCTAACCTTGTATTTACGAAAGAGACAACTTGTGACGCCTTCGTTACATGCAAAACTCTTAACCATTGCACCATACAGCAACCGGCCATTACTAGCGATTCCGGCTTGTTTTCTTGACTTGATAAAGAAAACAAATACACACATTGTGTCAAGTTCCACATTCGCTGAGGAAATGAGTTGTGTTCTGCTTATAAAGTCTTGGATAATTCTTCCTTTATGAGTTAGCTTTTGGCATTGAGTTAGATCCAAATTTTATTTCTTAACATGGTATCAATCTCAGATCCTTCAATCCTTGTTGGTGTTTCTTAATGTTGGGCATCCATGTTATATTATCCATGCTCTAGTGTCCAGTCCTAGGCATGTAAGAGTGTCAAATCTCACATTGGTTGAATGTAAGGGTGGCAACGGACCGGAACCGGAAACCCCGGACCGGTTTTACCGGATCCGGAACGTTACCGGAACCTTGTTACCCGTATATTTCGCCGGAACCGGAGTTACCGGAATACCGGAACATATACCCTGTTCGGACCGGTCCGGTAGCTACCGGTGTGGAACCGGAACGGACCGGTCCGATACCGGAACGTTACCGGAAATTTGGCCACTACCAGTTTTAAGTTTTAATTTAAATTGTAACTTAATTGAGATTAATATATAAGTTAAATATATATATTTTTAACTTATATAGTTTATATAATTTATTAACTTTTTTATAATAAGTTTAAGTTTTAATTATTGTAAATATATGTTAAGTTAATATAATATTTTTAGTAAGTTTAAGAAGTTAAAATTTTTTCTAACTTTATAAAGTTAAATACTTAATATAATTTTATTTTTTTTCATAATTGCAACAAACAAATGAGAAAATTTAAAACAAAATTAGGCAAACATTTATTACAAAGATATTAAATGTAAGTCTAATCTACGCAACCACCTTCTAGGAAGGGTTCTGTGTGAATTAGATTTCTATTGTACAATCTTATTAATATCTAAATTGTCTATAATTTTTTTGGCGTAATTTTTCTAATTCTTCGATGGATAAATCCTCCGGAATTGGTCTATTTCCTTGTTGCTCCATTGCTTCCATTCCATCATCACTATTTTCGTCAAAAATTTCATCTATTTCCTCTTCAATATGGGGCGGTAGTTTGGGGAGCCCAAAATTTCTTCGTTCGGCATTGATCCAATCTCTAAATAATACCGAAATCTCCAAACTATCCCTTGCTAATGAATACCGATGATCTCCTATTATAAATCTTCCTGCGCTGAAAGCTTGCTCCGAAGCAACTGAAGAAGCTTGAGCTGATAACAAATCTCGAACCATCCTTGAAAGTTTTGGAAATTGTCTGATCCGGGTCTTCCACCACGATAAAAGTTGTTGTTTTCCAGTTTCATCTCTAATATTTTCCCGGTCCTGCGAAAGATACGAATCAAAATCATTACTCCTACAACATTGAAGACCAAGTTCTTCGCCCATCTCGTCATCTAAATCATCATATCTACGTCTAGAACTTGGAGGTTCAATCGGCCCAATATTTTGTTCCATAACTTGATACAAGTTATATAAATTCCTAGCTGTAGGTACTATGCTAGCACAACAAGTTTCAACTGATGGCTTTTCATGAAGTCCAATTTCTAAATTGTTGTATAATTTTCTAACCAACATCACTGTACCATGTTCTTTATAAAATGGGTTTAATAAATTAGTTGTTAAAATAATTTGTGGAATTGGAAAATAATATTTTTTAAATTTTTCAATCATAGCTTCAATTGCCTCTTTGTTAGGACATATTTTTTTATATTCAACAAGTACTTTATAAATAGCAGTAATAGTTACTAAAACAGAAGAAATAGTTGGAGTATATTGAGCAGATACTGTGTTCGTAGCTTGATAAAAAGTTTTCAAAAATTTACAAAGTGCTTCTACTTCAGTCCAATCATCTTCATCTAGCATTAAATTAACATCCTCATTATAAGAATTATAAACTAATTGTATAGGTTTACGATATATAACAACTTCAAACATTTGAAACAAAGAATTCCATCTGGTAGGAATTTCTTTTGGAATTTTTCTATATGGAAGGCCACATTGTTCACATTTACGTTTAAAATCATCCATTACAGCCTTTTTTTTATTTTTAAACATAGAACTACAAGCAATTCTCACTTTAACACAACCATTTCCAAACAAATGAATACCATCATGTACTATCAAATTTAAAATATGTGCGGAACATCTAACATGAAAATGATCTTGATACATTAAACATAATCTAGTTTTTAACTCGTCAATAGCTTTCAAATTATTAGAAGCATTATCTAATGTGCATGCCATAGGTTTACCAATAAATCTAAAATATTTCATGCTCTCCGTTATTGTATTAGCTATATACATACCGGTTTTAGACTCATCGACATATTTATAAGCAATAATTCTTTTTTGCATGTTCCAATCGTGATCAATCCAATGAGCCGTGAGAGTAAAATAATCATTACCGACAACACTAGTACCCATATCAGAAGTAACAGATATTCTACCATCAAATTTATCAAATAAGCAACGAAGAAAATGACAATGTTCAGCTTGAAATTTAAAAATATCATTTTTAATTGTATTTCGAGAAAAACCTTTAAAAGAGGGATTATATACTCGTTGAATATAATGAATAAAACCGGGATGCGAAGGAAAACTAAAAGGCAAACCCATAACAGCAACCATTTTTGCTAGTTCTTCTCTATCTACATCTTCACTATATGTCGAGGATGAACTTGCTTCAGCCGGGTTAAACATGTCTAAACGTGTTTGAACCATATTACCTCCTACAGATTCATGTACAAATGTTGTACCATCTTTTTTGGCCTTAGCCTCATTTTTTAGACGAATAAATTCTTTATTACATCTCATCAAATGCGAAGTTAGCAATCCTGTCCCGCCATTTTTTCCCCCAGTCAAATGTTTAAAAACATTCTTGCATTTATTGCAAGTAGAAGTACTTTTTACCCTATCATGCTCCATAAATTTCCAAACTAAAGACCTTTTAGTACGTTCGGTACCTTTGGCCCTTGTAAATTCCGGTAAAGGGGACAGTTCTTCACCGTGTTCCGGTAATTCCGTAACCGGACTAGTAGGGGTAGGGCTATCACCTAATTCTTGTTCTTCTATATCATCTTCCTCTGGTAAGTCTTCCTCAAAATTATTATAACGCCTATTCAGGGTCTCATTATCTAATTCCATATCGATACCAACATCGAAACCATTAGATTGTGATAATGAAGTTTCATTAAATCTACCCGGTAATGAACTAGTACTAGCCTTACTTTTTTTATTTCTACGAAAGACCTTACCAAAATTTGATTTTTTACCACTACTATTTTTTTCAAAATCCATATTTCAAAATAAAATATTAAAACAAGCAATACAAATACAAATTGATGTTCGTAAATAAAAAAAATATAGATAATTAACGTAAATAAAAAGAGATTAAAGTTGGAACGAATATACCGAACGTCTGCGTAAAAGCAGACGTATAACAAATGTCGGAATTAAATGAATCCTCAACTTCAAGTGTTCAACTAATATAATAAAACTAGAAATATTTAGAGAGAATTTGAGAGAATATTAAGAGAGAGTATGAAAATTGATAATATTTGTGTGAAAAAAATAATTGAAATGAAGTATATTTATAGTAAAAATTTTAAAGGAGGGGGGGGGGGGGGAGAGTAACGGCTACAATGCAACGGCTAAAAGCCGTTGCAAACCTGTTTTATAAAAAAAAAAAAAAAAAAAAAAACTAATGTTAAATCCAAATTTCTGACCGTTATTCCGGACCGGAAACCGGTCAACCGGAACCGGAAATACCGGAAATTTTCGAAGGTCCGGTCCGGTTTCGTTATCCGGAACATTTGGTACCGATAAACCGGAACCAACCGGACCGGTTTGTTACCGGAACCGGAAATCAACCGGAACGGAACGGAAAGTTCCGGTTCCGTTGCCACCCTTAGTTGAATGTATGAGTTGTGGTCTCCTTAGATATAGTCTTGGGCAATTCTCCACACATGAGCTAACTCTTGGGGTTGTTCCAGGTTCAAGGTCCATTTCTTAACCCACATGCAAAGAAAAGGAAACAGATTCTGATTCTGAATTAAAACTCTATGTTTCTTCATTTTAGGTGCTCAATCTTGGCATGGCATTGTTTTGCTAGATGCAACAACTAAAATAGCGGGGCTAATCTCCCATCGTGGAGAACTTTTCACTTTTTCTGTTCGCCCCCTCCAATATTTATGCTATGCTGCAGATTTCATTACATAGTCCTTATTTTGCAGATGGGGCTCGCATTAGAAAAGACGGTGGCATCTTTCAGACTTCTTCCTCCCACAGAAAACTATGTTCCTCCATACAAGGATCCATGGAGGTTTTGGTGATTGCATTTCAAGGTGTGGCTAGGATTAATATTGTCTCCTGGTAGCAAAGGATTTTTCAAAAGGTGAACAGAACTCCTGCAATGTTAGCAAAACAAGTTGTACAAGATGTGCATGTGAGGAAAATCAAGGCCAAGACTATACAATGTGCTACGGACTCTAAACTTCTACCCTGTGTAATGCAATTTGGATACTGGTGCAGGTAATTGATAGAAACTGATAGAATAGGAGGGTAAGTAGGATGCAAATGTAAACTGGGCCTGTCCAGTTTACTTTATTTTGATTTGTAACTGTTACTTGGTAATAAAATCACTTTATCTACCAAAAAAAAATTTTGGTGGTGATTACTACAAGTTCTTTATCTGCAGGCTTGAATTTTCTGCAGAATGCAGCGGCAGTTTGGATGGGAAGATTTATTTGATGAAGAGTTTGAATCACTGCTGTAATATAGAGATGATATTGGACGACTTATTTTGTATTTTTCTGATTGTTCTGTAATTATATGTTTCTCTGAATGAAAAATATATTTTGAAAAAATGATCTGCTTGTGTGTTTGAAGGTGCTTTTCTTCAGTCTGTGCTTTGGCCAAGCCACTTCTGCTACAGTACACTAATCTAAATTACTATATTACATATCATGAAGCACAATTAGGTGTTTTAGGGAAGTTTGGATGGGAAGATCAATTTATAAGCACTTTTTTTGGTTTATTTAAGTGCTAAGCGAGACAGTAAAAGTTAACAACCAAAATTGTCCAAAAGTCATACACATAAGTTACACTTTCTAACTTATGAATTTGCTCGTAAGCACAGATGTTTTGTTTAAAAGTTTACTATTTTATCAGTAATATCTTTTGTGATCTTGAAAACACTTTTCGCGGCCCCTCAAATTCAACTTCAATTGTTTGTCATTCCTCTTGTAAGGATACTTTTTAATAAATATCTCTAAGGACATCTTAATCATTTTAAGATATTAATTTAAAGTTGACATTCCAATTTTTGATTGCTTCAAAATATATACTAAAGTTCACATAACGATGTTCATAATCATAATGAATAGAAAAAAGAAGCATCTGCATCGGTTCCAAATGACATTTGAATTCAAACAGGGGAACTGCTCTCATTATGTCACTGTCAGTCACAGAATGCTCTCATATGCCTATCCTGAAACCCAAAGTTCTGTCCACACCAGAAAATTGAAGGAAAAATAGCTTTGGGATCAGTAAAGAGATGCAACTGTTTAAGTCCTTCAACTCAAAATTACCAGGATGAAGAGACATATAACAGTTGTCAACTTGCATATATTTGAACCAGAAGTAATGATAACCTATAAACATGCTCATTTGTTCCTTCTTTTAGCAAAGAATAATGGAATTTACAACTAATCAATATCATCCAGATGCAGCAATGAGGTTTCCTTTTTTAGTTCTCCTGTGGCTGACAAGTAGAGGATGGTTTTGGGGGGTTGTTCTAGACATCTAGGCTCCTATAGCAAGAAACAAATATGTACACGGTCCAAAACCTTAGCTTAATCTTGTGATGTTGAATATTCGAATAGAAGACGCTTGGATGGAGTAGACTGTAAAAGCACCCGGAGCCGGCTTGTCAGCTGATATATCAAGGTCCATTGCATTGCCATCTCAGAGTCCTTCATCTGCCTTACGACAGAGGCCTGGAAAACAGAGATGAAAAGCCTTTGTTACTGACAAATTGGTAGAGACAATCAGACATAAAACTACATTATGACTAAATAGAAGGCCACAGATAAATAGTGTGAGCTATACTGTTCTCTGTTCCTTCGTCGCTAAACTGTAAAAGAACATCATGGTATATGTTCAAAAGTTTCATTGTGGTCACGAGTTATCTGATAACCTTTTTACAGAATGAAATCCAAAAATATATAGTAATAAACAGTGAATAATTAGTTTGTCCTGTAATAAGCTGTAACACTCGGAAAATCCAAGTCAATATTAGAACCAAGCTTCAAGTTCATGCAAAAATCAAACTATCATGTTTTGGTAGTTTGATGAGTGATTTAGACATATATTAAGGCCTCTGACAACTCCTAGCTTATAGACAAGTCAAAATATCTCTTACCGATTGAATACTTGTGAAGAATATTGCTATAGTCAGCTTCAAACGAGCATAACTTTTTGATTACTAAGAGTTTTTGACCTCAAGACCCACTAAAAGACAATTGAATTAGCTTTCCAACGCTACCAATTTCGCCTTAATCCAATATCGGAGTAAAAGGTCATGACCAAATTACTAAAGCACTGTCAAAGCTGCCAGTGACGACTTGTCGTCGTCAGGACACTACGAGTCGTCGGGTGACTCGTCGTCACGGCAGCGGGGACCAAAATTTAGGTCCTTTGGTTACGATTCAGGCTACTATTCGTAGCTAGACCCTACGAGTCGTAGCCTAAGCCGTTGGGACTGCTTCAGGAGTTTTCCCGACGATTTTTGAGGGATTGTTTGGTCTTTTCTCACCATTTTAACACCAAAACTACATCATTTAAGCTTTCCAAGGGTTGAATGATTAGACTAGAACACCCATAAGTCCCCCCTCCTCAAAATTCATTTAACACTTAGAAAATTTAGATTAGAGAGAGAAAGAGGTGATTTCCTCTCCAAGCAAGAAATAGGGTTTTTCAACTTCCGGCTTCAAATCCAAAGATTTCTTCAAGGTTTTAAACCTAAGGTATGTGAGATTTCATCAATGGGTTTCCTTTCACCCATTGAGTCCCAAAGATTACTCAATTCTCTAAGTTTAATTCACCCTCCAAGCTTAGGCATTCCATGGAAAGTATTTATTTCTTAAGTTTTCAGTTTATTTCTTTAACTAAACCATGGATATATGTTTTCCCATAAATTTGAGCAACTTTCCATACTCAGAATTATAAAATCTCATTATATTGATAAATTCTTGATTTTTGGACTTGAATTATGAGATTTCTTATTACATTCGGATTTTAATATTGCCATGATTAATTGCATTCTTCAGAGATGGTGGGTTATGAACACCCGATGACCTAGGATTTCATGCATACACTTACGAATGCTAGATTCTCCACCTTACATGTTATTGAATACTTACAGATTATGCATTTATTGTCGATTTTCAGAATATTATTATTATTGAGCATTTTCAGTTATCAATGTCATTTAGTTGGAAGTAGTACTTAGCACCGAGTGAACACAGGGATGGAGGCTCACCTGGCAGTTAGATTGAGACCTTTAGTAGAAGTCCCCAAGTTCCAGAACTACGATGCCACCGTAGGTTCTAAAGGTCACCCGTTAGACCAGGATTAACACCTTAGTCCTTTCGGACATCAGTTTAGTCACGTTAGTCAATGTTCGTACCCTTGGCAAGGTACTGAACACCTATCCAATTAGAGTTACCGGCTGGGCCCCGATTAGCTCAAATTGGGGTATGGCGATTAATGATAGTTCCCACAATTCACAGTTCATAGTTCAGATATAGATACTTGCATGACCTTGTATTCGGTTGTTCAACTTATCATACAGTACACGTTATTACTTGGTCTTACATCTGTTTAGTATGTCACATGCATCATTTCACCCTATATAAGTTATTTTCCCATCTCACATACACACACAGTACATTCAAAGTACTGATCGCATACTTTCTTTGCGCTATATCGTCTTATAATATCGGTTATGATGCTCAGTATCCAGATTGCGCTTAGTACGATTCCGCACTATATCAGCAACAACGTTTGGTGAGTCCTCATCATTCGAGGGCCAAATATCAACATTTCTTTTCAATATATTTTTTTTCTAATTTCAGACAGTTGGAGTTAGTTAGGGGTTTGTCTCAATAACTCATATGATTTAGAGGCTTCCAAACAGATAGTTATATTTTCAACATGTTGATTATGTCAGACGGTCTTAGCTTTGATATCCAGTACTGATTTCGATTTTATTATAATCAGGTCATTTCAGTTTAGTTTTCGCTCAGTATCTCATTATTGACTTCAGTATTCTTAGTGTTTTGCCAGGCCATGGGTTAGCTTGGGGTCACTTGTGACTCTGAGCACCGTGTTACGACTAGGAGGCAGTCTTGGGTCGTGACAAACCTGGTATCAGAGCATTAGATTTAAAGTTTCCTAGGGTGTCTGAAAGCCGCGTTAAGTAGTCTTGTTCATGGGTGTGAAGCGTGCCACACTTATGAGCGAGAGGCTATGAAACGTTTTAGGAAAAGTTTCACTTCTTTCATGTTCATATCCGCGATGGAGTGTGAACTCTATTAAAATCTTCTAATAACTCATTCTCTACATGTTTACAGAAAATGCCTCCCAAGAGAACTAACGAAAGGAGGAATGGGAATCAGCAAGCACCACCACCAGCTCCAGCAAACCCTCTGAACGAACAAGCTTCCTATGTTGAGTTTAGGGTTGCTTTCATAGCATTAGCCTAGTCCATGACCGCACATGACCACACAGAATAATCAGAAGGTTGTTGCACCAGCCAACCCAGCTGTGAATACAGCATCAACTAGAGTTCGAGACTTCATTCGGATGAATCCTCCGGTATTCTTTGGGTCTAAGTCTGACGAGGATCCATATGAGTTCTTGGATAGTATACAAAATGTTATTGATATCACGGGTGTCACTTCAACTGAAAATGTTGATTTGGCTGCTTATCAATTGCAAGGAGTGGCTCACACATGGTTAAAGCAATGGAATGATGATAGAGGTGCAGATGCAGGATCGATAGAGTGGGATGAGTTTGTTGCTGCATTTTTGGACAGGTTCTTTCCACTTAAGTTAAAGGAAGCCAAGGTGCAGGAATTCATAACCTGAAGCAGGGCAACATGGGTGTGAAAGAGTATTCACCTAAGTTTACTCAGCCCGAATAAGCAAATTTGTGTTGGGTGTTTCTGAGGACGTGCTCAAAGAGAGTAGAACGACAATGTTGGTTAAAGAGATGGACATCTCCAGATTGATGGTTTATGCTCAATAGATTGAAGAGAAGAAAATCAAGGAGAATGAAAGGGATAGTAAGAGAGCCACAACTGGTAGCTTTAATTTCTCTCGGCAGAGGTCAGATGATGGTAATCGTTCTCAATTCCGTCAGAAATCTTCAGCTCCAGCCCCATCTACTGCTAGTGCTCCAGTAACCAAGTAACCAAGTTCAGGCAGGATACTCGAGATAGAGTGCCATGCTCTAAGTCCTAGGGTAGTGTGAATAGTGTTCGTACTAACCCAGTTTGCACAAAATGCAGTAGGAACCACAGGGGTGAGTGTATGGCAAGTAGTGATGCTTGTTTTGGGTGTGGAAAGACAGACCACGGATTGAAGGAATGCTTCGTCAACAAAGTCAATCTAACTTTCAAAAGCTCCAGCAAGTCGCCGACTCAACAGGGTGCCACATCTAGTGCAGCTGGTGGACATCGTCAGAATAGGTTCTACGCCCTTCAAACTCGACAGGATCAGGAGGGTTCTCCTGAGGTCACTGGTACGTTGCAAGTTTTTCATATTCATGTGCATGCATTGTTAGACCCCGGAGCCACACTTTCCTTTGTGATCTTTTTTATAGGAGTAGACTTTGATGTCAGCCCTGAAATTCTCGCAAAACCCTTTTCAGTTTCTACTCCAGTTGGTAATTCAGTCATAGCCAGATGGGTACACAGAAATTGCGCATTCACGGAATCCCAGAAAGTCATCTTAGTCGACCTTGTAGAGTTAGACTTGACAGATTTTGATGTTATTCTTGACATGGATTGACTCCACTCTTGCTATGCCTCAGTTAATCGTAGAAACAAAGTAGTCTACTTTCAGTTTCCAAATGAGTCGGTCTTAGAGTTGAAGGGTAATACCTCAATGCCTATAGGTCGGTTTCTCTCTTTCCTTAAGGCAAGGAAAATGATTTCCAAAGGGTGCATCTATCTTGAGTCAGTTCTTGTGGTCAAAGAATTTCCAAAAGTGTTTCCTAATGATCTGCTCAGAGTTCCTCCCGAGTGGTAAATTGACTTTGGAATAGATCGCCTTCCAGATACCCGACCTATTTCAACTCCACCCTATAGAATGGCTCCAACCGAGCTCAAGGAATTAAAGGAATAATTGAAAGATCTCCTAAACAAGAGTTTTATCGAGCCTAGTATCTCACCATGGGGTGCTCCAGTTCTTTTCGTGCGCAAGGAAGACGGTTCTCTTAGAATGTGCATCGATTACCGTCAGTTGAACAAGGTTACCGTCAATAATAAGTATCCCATTTCCAGGACTGGTGACTTGTTCGACCAACTTCAGGGTGCCAATTGTTTTTCTAAGATAGACCTCAGATCCGACTATCATCAGCTCAGAGTCAGAGAATGTGACATTCCAAAGACAGCCTTCAGAATCCGGTATGATCACTTCAAATTTGTTATGTCTTTTGGACTAACTGATACGGGAATTCCTAGCTCGAGACCTTTCACACGAAGCCAAGCACGTGAGTTGCAACGACTCCAAGCCTTGTTCACATTCTTGGCCATGTGTGAGGTCTTTGTGAGCCCATCTAAGGGCCTATATTTAATAAAATGTGAAGAGGCCCACCAAGACACCCCAAACCCACCCACTTAAATGCCAAGGGTATTTTGGTCTTTGTCCCTCCTTTCTAAGTGACTATATAAGCCATATAATAGGGCTAGTCTTGCTTTAGTTCATTCCTATTATTCAAGAAACAAAAGACTTGTAAATTTTTTACTTCTCTTTCACATTTGGAGAGGCCAAAACCGAATTCTCACTAGTAGAGTGATACTAGTGTTGTATTTTGGCTAGAAACTAGGTTCTTGGGGTTCTTTGAGTTCCTCTTGGTCCAAGTAAGAACTTGGTATTGATATTTATTAGTCTTAGGGTCCTTTCTCTTGTTAGGGTTCTTAGATTAATGAATATTGTATGTCAAGTTTCTATCTCTTTCTTTGTAAATCTTGTTAACATTGTGTTGTTGAATATAAAAGTCTAGTGAAGCCTTGTGGGGCTCTTTCGATTCACTAGCAATATTGTCTTTGTTGTTCTTGTTGTTAAACTCACTTTTCTAGCTCAAACAAGTGTTGCAAGCCTAGTGAAGCCGTGTGTGGCCATTTTCGATTCACTAGCACTTTGTTGTTCATGTTGTTGTTCTTGTGTTGGTTGGAATCTCTTGATACACACTTAGTATTGTATCATTTGGTATCAGAGTCATCTTTGGTATTGTTCTTACAATACCAATCTTGGGCTTTCTTGCTAAGAAAATCAAAAAAAAAAAAGCTGAAAACTGAAAAAAAAATCCAGAAAAGTGCAAATCTGTCCATTTTGTGTTCTTGGCCGAAAATTGTGGTGTTGTTATCTTGGCCAAGATTTGTTTGTTGTGTGTCTAGAACTTGTAGTCTTTTGTTTGTTTAGAGTGTTTCTAGTGTTGGTTTCTTTCTCATCAACACTAAAAAGTGTCCAAATCTAAGATTGAACTTGAACTTGTTGAAGTTGTAGATGTGAACAAGGTGTGGCCGAGTTGGATGTTGTTGTTACCTAAACCTTGGCCGATTAGATGGTCTTGTTGTAGTGGAGTTGGAAACAGAAATTGTTGTTGTTCTTGGAGTTGTTGTGTTCTTAAGGCTCTTCACCCTTTCATCACCTTGTTAATCCTTAAAGTGCAAACTAGATCTAAAAAGGTGAAAGACAAGCTTGTAGTAGTTGTTAGTGAAAGACTTGTCCCTATCACTTCAAAGACTTTTCATCAGCTTTTCCTTAATTAAGGACCTTGTTTCAAGGAGAAAGTTCAAAGAAGTCAAGTTTTGCTTTTGAAATTTGAACAAAAAGCCTCCAAGACCTCTTTTCCCTCCATTAATCAAATCCACCAATTCCAAATTGTATATTGATCAAGACTTAAAATTGGGAAATAAAATTTTGATAAAACTCGAGGCCAATAGTGGATTGTCACGTCACTAAAGTACTGTTCACGCAATATTTTTGAGTTCAAATTTTAGATTTCTTAGTTTCATTTTATTGTTTCCTAGTTTCGTTTGTTTGCTCGACACTAATTGACAACCTAGTAATAACCCTACTAGCTTTTAAGTTAGTTTGTGTACGTTCTTCGTGTCAACGTTGTTTGTTTGTGTGCTTTTGTCGTTTGAATACGTTGTAACTCTTGGCTCTAGTCCGACGAGAATTCTTTGAGTTTCAAACAAGAATCCATTCCGGGCAAGAGCATACTCATACCTTACGGATTCCCGAGTTCCTAGCCAATCTACAACACTTGTGGAACTTGAGTGTGAGTGAACCAAGAGAGTGTGAGTGAGGAGAGGGATTTTAAACTAACTTGCTTGTTGCTTGTGTAAGTGATACCTTAATAGTGGAGGGAACCACATCTCAAACCGTGGATTCTAATGAAATGGAGAATGTGAGGGTCACTCTTGAGGCTATGACCCGAGCTCTTGAAAGGTTGAGTACGGAAGTGGGAGCCATAAGGGGAGAAGTGACGACTATTAGTGGGAGGTTAGAACAAGTAGAGAGTCAAAGGAACTCTCGTCCTTCTACTCCTCGACATGTTTCGGCAAGTGGACATGATAGAAATTCCTACGCCACTGTTACTCCCGAAACATGGCCATAATTGTCAAATCCTTCACTAGCTCCACTAAATGCCGCAAGCCAAACCACTTATAACCCTCTAAACCGAGACTCCAATAGACCAACCCATTCCCAAACGCCTCAAGTTCCACAAGAGGTACTCGGACGTCAAATGCCTCCACAAAATCCGAACCCCCCTTCCAAGCTCCATTAAACCAAAGACCACCACCTCCACGAAATCCAATTCCTCCGAATCAAGTTCCAAATGTCCAAAACCGTCCCGTCCACCTTGAGGAATATGGTAAAGAGGATTATGAAGGGTATGGAGCCTTTGACGATGCCTACATGAGGGAGGAAGAGATGAGATGGGGTCGTGTGGATCCAAGGAGATACCGAGGGTATGGAGAAAGGGGAAACCGACACCTAGAGAGAGACGTAGGCATCAATACCATCAAATTGAGCCTACCTATCATTAAGGGTGAAAGTGACCCCGAGGTGTATCTTGCTTAGGAGTCGGCGTGTGATAAAGTGTGTCAAGTGAATGATATCTCGGAGGAGAAGAAGAGTTGTTATGCCATAGCTCATTTTGAAGGCTATGCTAACACTTGGTGGGAATACGTCAAGCGGTTCGGCAACGAGTTGGTAGAGGGACAACCACCACCATGGTTTCGGTTGAGGTACCTAATGAGGCAACGGTATTTTCCCGAAAGTTATCGTCATGAGTTGCTTGCTAGGTTGTACAATTTGCGACAAGGGAATCGAAGTGTTATGGCATACTATGACAAGTTTCAACAACTCATGTTGAAGCTTGATCATCGGGGGAGAACAAATTGGCCATGACATTATTCGATTCAAGTGTGGGTTGAACAAAGAGATCTCCACCCATTTGACGCTTCACAAGTTTGATACCGTTGAAGGGATTTTCCAAGTGGCTCTTGAGATTGAAAGAGAGCTTAAAGGGAGGTCGTCGTTCAAGGCAAAGGGACCATCAACCTCGGGTTGGCCGAGGATCAAAGATATGGTTCAACCATCTTCGGGTTGGCCTAAAAACAAGGACCAACCCGCCACTACAAGGCTGCCCGAGACAAACAGTCCACAAATTTCCTCCCCGGCAAGAAGCTCGCAAGTATCCTAATCCTAAAGGGTTCCAATGTTTCAAGTGCCAAGGTTGGGGACATAAAGCCAATGAATGTCCAAACCGGCGTGAAGGGAGATTGTATTACCTTGGTGAGGAAGTGGGTCTTGAAAAAGAAGAGAATGAGGCCGAGCCTCAAGATGGAGAGGAACCCGAAAATGATCCATATGATGATGATGATGATTGTGAGGATGCTTATCCGCAAGAAGGGGAGTGCGTGGTTCCAAACTTTGTAGTGAGGCGTGCCATGATTAGTAAGGCAATAGATGATCCTAGCCAACGGGAGAATCTATTCCATACTAAATGTCTTGTGAAGGGAAGTGTGTGCACTATGGTGATAGATAGTGGAAGTTGTGCGAATGTGGTTAGTGTTGCAATGGTGAACTTCTTGAAATTGCCGACTACACCTCACACTAGTCCTTATAAGTTGCAATGGTTGAATGAATGCGGTGAGTTAAAGGTCACAAGGCAATGTGTGATACATTTTAAGGTAGCCAACTACCATGACGAGGTGTTTTGTGACGTGATACCAATGCAAGCTTGTCACTTGTTGTTAGGAAGGCCTTGGCAATACGATAGGTCGACCAAACATGATGGAAGGTCCAATCGATATACACTTGAGAAGGATGGCCGCAAGGTCGCTCTTCATCCATTATTGTCTTCCCAAGTGAATGAATTACACCAAAAGATGCGAGAATTGAGGGAAAAAAGAAAGAAGGCCGAGAGTGAGGGGAAAAGAGGGGAACCAAAAAGTGAGGGAGTAGGGGAAACCGAGGGGCTCCTAATTTCTAAGGGGAAAGGAAGTGTGGTGATGATAGCTTGGAGGAAAGAATTATTTATGGATCATGAGGAGGACACTCCGATGCTCCTCTTGGCTCATTGTGTTAATACTAACGCCACTAACATTTCCATTTCTCCTCCTATTTCTCATGTTTTGCAGGATTACGAGGATGTCTTCCCAAAGGAATTACCGCAAGGATTGCCCCCACTTCGGGGAATTGAACATCAAATAGATTTCGTGCCGGGTTCACAATTGCCCAACAAACAAACCGGCTTATAGGAGGAACCCGATGGATACCAAGGAATTGCAACGCCAAGTTGAGGAACTCCTCAACAAAGGGTACATCAAGGAGAGTATAAGCCCTTGTGCGGTCCCGGTGCTACTAGTTCCCAAGAAAGATGGGACTTAGCGCATGTGCGTGGATTGCCGAGCCATCAACAAGATAACGGTAAAATATCGTCACCCTATTCCTAGGTTAGATGATATGCTTGATGAATTGAGTGGTTCGTGTTTGTTTTCTAAAATTGATTTGAGAAGTGGCTATCACCAAATTCGTATGCAACCGGGTGATGAATGGAAAACCGCCTTCAAGACCAAATTCGGTCTCTATGAATGGATGGTTATGCCATTCGGCCTAACAAACGCTCCAAGTACTTTCTTGCGGCTAATGAATCATGTGATGAAGCCATTTATCGAAAAATTTGTTGTTGTTTACTTTGATGATGTGTTGATGTATAGTAAGTCCTTAGATGAGCATGTAAAATATTTACAATGTGTGTTTGATGTCCTTCGAAAGGAGAAGTTATATGCTAATCTAGAAAAGTGTTCTTTTGGTGTCCATGAGGTTGTATTTCTTGGATTTGTGGTGAGCTCAAGAGGGGTCGAAGTGGATGAATCTAAGATTGACGCCATTAAAAATTGGCCAACTCCCAAAACCGTAGGTGAAGTGAGAAGCTTCCACGGGTTGGCTAGTTTTTATAGACATTTTGTCAAAGGATTTAGCATCATTGTCGCCCCCTCGACCGAAGTGATTAAAAAAGATCGGCCTTTCAAGTGGGGAGATGAACAAGCTAAGGCCTTCGAGGACTTGAAAGCTATGCTCATCTCGGCTCCTTTGCTACAATTGCCGAATTTTGACAAGACTTTTGAGGTCGAATGTGATGCTAGCAAAGTCGGCATAGGCGCGGTTTTAATGCAAGAATTAAAGCCTATTGCCTACTTTAGCGAAAAGCTCAAAGGAGCAACTCTAAACTACTCTACGTACGATTTAGAGTTGTATGCCTTGATTAGAGCCTTGGCCACTTGGCAACATTATTTGTGGCCTAAAGAATTCGTGATCCGAACGGATCATGAATCCTTGAAGCATCTACGGGCACAAGACAAGCTTAACCGGCGGCATGCCAAATGGATTGAATTTCTTGAAACTTTCCCTTATGTTATTCAATACAAGAAGGGTAAAGACAATGTCGTTGTCGATGCTTTGTTCCGAAAACATGTGCTTGTGTCTACTTTGTCGTCTAAGTTGAGTCTTTATATCCCGAGGACCCTCACTTCGCTCCTATCTATAGGGAAAGTGAAGAGTTGGATAGGGATAGGTGGGTTACGGATAGGGGTTCCCATCCCTATACCAAATTTGATGGATACTTGTTTAAAGGTAGACGATTGTGTGTTCCCTCAAGTTCGTGGAGAGAATTATTTGTGAGGGAAGCACACAATAGCGGTCTAATGGGCTATTTTGCGGTCGAGAAGACCCTCGGAATTTTGGAAGAACAATTTTATTAGCCTAGAATGCACAAGGATGTGGCCCGGATTTGCGGCCAATGTGTTGAGTGCAAAGGAGCCAAGTCACGGCTCCAACCCCACGGGTTGTACACCCCATTGTCCACCCCTTTGCGTCCTTGGCTTGACATATCAATGGACTTCGTGTTGGGATTGCCGAGGACTAGAAGAGGGTGGGATAGTATTTTTGTCGTGGTGGATCGGTTTTCCAAGATGGCTCACTTTATTCCTTGCTCTAAATGTGATGATGCACCCAGTGTAGCCTCTTTGTTTGTTGATAATGTTGTAAAACTTCATGGTGTTCCGAGGACCATAGTGAGTAATAGGGATTCTAAATTCCTAGGCCACTTTTGGATGTCCAAGTAGGGTAGACTCGGTACTAAGTTGTTTTCGACTTCATGCCACCCACAAACCGATGGCCAAACGGAAATAGTAAATAGGACCTTAGGGTCTATGCTACGGTCCATGGTTAAAGGAAAAATGACTTCTTGGGAGGAGCACTTACCGTTGATTGAGTTTGCTTATAATCGTGTTATACACTCGAGCACGGGGATGACACCCTTTGAGTGTGTATACGGCATCAACCCCCCCACCCCTTTGGATTTAACCCCTTTGTCAAGTGATCTTGTGATAAGCTTAGATGGAAGCAAACGGGCCGAGGCCATGAAGAAGCTACATGAGAAGGTGAGGTTGCGGTTGGAGAAGAAAAACCAAGAAGTTGTGAGGCGAGCCAACAAAGGAAGAAGAAAGCTCATTCTTAAACCGGGAGATTGGGTGTGGGTACACCTAAGGAAGGACAGATTCCCGTCTCAAAGGAATGCTAAGTTGATGGCACGGGGTGATGGCCCGTTCCAAGTATTAGAAAGGATCAACGACAATGCCTACAAGATTGATCTACCCCCGGAATATCAAGTGCACAACACTTTCAACGTGTGTGATCTCTCTCGGGTGGAAACGATGGAGGATGGCAATGATCCGAATTTGAGGACAAATTCCCTTCAAGATGGAGAGGATGATACGGGAATTCCTAGCTCGAGGCCTTTCACACGAAGCCAAGCACGTGAGTTGCAACGACTCCAAGCCTTGTTCATATTCTTGTCCATATGTAAGGCCCTTGTGAGCCCATCTAAGGGCCTATATTTAATAAAATGTGAAGAGGCCCACCAAGACACCCCAAACCCACCCACTTAAATGTCAAGGGTATTTTAGTCTTTGTCCCTCCTTTCTAAGTGACTATATAAGCCATGTAATAGGGCTAGTCTTGCTTTAGTTCATTCCTATTATTCAAGAAACTAAAGACTTGTAAATTTTTTACTTCTTTTTCTAATTTGGAGAGGCCAAAACCGAATTCTCACTAGTAGAGCGGTACTAGTGTTGTATCTTGGCTAGAAACTAGGTTCTTGGGGTTCTTTGAGTTCCTCTTGGTCCAAGTAAGAACTTGGTATTGATATTTATTAGTCTTAGGGTCCTTTCTCTTGTTAGGGTTCTTAGATTAATGAATATTCTGTGTCAAGTTTCTATCTCTTTCTTTGTAAATCTTGTTAACATTGTGTTGTTGAATATAAAAGTCTAGCGAAGCCGTGTGGGGCTCTTTCGATTCACTAGCAATATTGTCTTTGTTGTTCTTGTTGTTAAACTCACTTTTCTAGCTCAAACAAGTGTTGCAAGCCTAGTGAAGCCGTGTGTGGCCATTTTCGATTCACTAGCACTTTGTTGTTCATGTTGTTGTTCTTGTGTTGGTTGGAATCTCTTGATACACACTTAGTATTGTATCACTAACCAATGCTCCTGCAACTTTTATGGACTTGATGAACAGGGTGTTCAAGCAGTACTTGGACATGTTCGTTATAGTCTTCATAGATGACCTCATTTATTCTCAAAGTGAGGTGAACACGCAGACCATTTACGGATTGTCTTGTCAACTCTCAAAGATCACCAGCTATTCGCTAAGTTCAGCAAATGTGAATTCTGGTTGAAATCAGTAGCATTCCTAGGTCATATCATTTTCGGTGAAGGCATTCGAGTTGATCCTCAGAAGACCGAAGCCGTGAGGAACTGGCCTAGACCCAATCTCTCCATCAAATATCAGGAGTTTCTTAGGTTTAGCCGGTTACTACAGACGGTTTGTTGAAGGATTTCCCTCCACTGCTTCTCCCATGTCCATACCGTGGACATGACTCAGAAGAAAGTCAAATTCTAGTAGTCCAATTCTTGCGAGAAGAGTTTTCAGGAGTTCAAGACTCGACTCACCTCCGCTCTAGTTTTGACTCTGTTAGAGGGTCCAGATGGTTTTGTGGTTTACTGTGATGCTTTCAGAGTTAGACTTGGTTGTGTGTTAATGCAGCGGGGGCAAGGTTACAACATATGCCTCTAAACTCACCTCCGCTCTAGTTTTGACTCAGTTAGAGGGTCCAGATGGTTTTGTGGTTTACTGTGATGCTTTCAGAGTTAGACTTGGTTGTGTGTTAATGCAGTGGAGGCAAGGTTACAACATATGCCTCTAAACTCCTAAAACCTCGTTAGAAGAACTACCCGACTTATGATCTTGAGTAGGCAGCAATTGTTTTTTCCTTAAAGATTTAGAGGCATTATCTTTATGGGGTTCATGATGATGTGTTCACTGATCACAAGTCTTCAGTATGTGTTCAGCCAAAAAAGATATAAATCTTCGTCAGAGAAGGTGGCTAGAGTCATTGAAAGATTATGATATGAGTGTCTTGTACTATTCAGGTAAAGCCAATGTTGTGGCAGACACCCTTAGGGGTCGTTTGGTTTGAAGTCAAGTTATACTGGGATTAGTTATGATGAGATAAGTTATGTTGGGATAAGTTATGCTGGGATTATTTGTTATTGAGTGTTTGGTTTGTCATAGTAAAAATAGTATACATGGTATAATTTGTAAGAATAAGTTGTTTGTTTACAAAAATGTTCTTCACCTTATTTTTTTATATATTTTTCGTGCAAACTTTATTTGTTCTTAAAAATAAAATTTTCATCTTATTTAGCTTAAATATTTTTGTGTGTGAATTCTCATAATTGAATCGTGCATTTTTTAAAATAAAACTTTCATCCTAAATTTATTTTAGTAAAAGAGATTTTATTGTTTGTCACTTCACTTGAGCACATAGCACTCTTATACTGTAAAATATTAAATTTATTTATTTTAATTGATATATAAAATTTAAATTTTGAAGTGACAAAAGATTATTTAATTAAAAATATGTAATTAAGTAGTCGAGTCAATATTTTTATAAGAGAAATTAAATTATAAATAAATATAAGTATTAGGCAAACAAATTCAAACTATAATATATATATTCATAAATAAAAATTATATTTATAAGGTAACTTTTTAACAGAAAAATATATTATCAAAAAAATAATGAGTAGTGAAGAAAATGGTATTAAAAATTATGAAAATATATATGGATGTGAAAAAGTGATGTATAAAGAGGGTTTAAGGAAGGTATTTTTGATAATTTACATATTTACCTCGGTATAAGTTATCCCGGTATTACTATACCACCCCAAGGTAGGGATAACTTATCCCGGTACTAGCTATTAATCCCGGGATAAGTTATCCTACACTTTTGTAACCAAACAAGGGATAAAGAGGTACAAAAAAACTTATCCCGGGATTATCTTTCCTAATCCCTTACACCAAACGACCCCTTAGTAGATTGTCTATAGGTGTGTTGCTCACATTGAGGATAAGAAGAAAGAGTTAGTTTGTGAGGTTCACTAGCTTGCTAGGTTGGGAGTTCGGTTGGTTGATTCAATCGAAGGTGAAAATCTTAGTTCAGAATGGTTCAGAATCTTTGTTGATAGTTGAGGTGAAGGAAAAGAAAGATAATGATCCTATTTTGCTTAGGTTGAAAGAAGCAGACCAAAGTCGGAAGGTTGAGGTTTTCTCCCAAGGGGGAGATGGTGTTCTTCGTTGTCAGGGCAGACTATGTGTTCCAGATGTAGATGACTTGAGACGGCGGATGCTAGCAGAAGCTCACGGTTCTCGATATTCTATTCACCCATGAGCCACTAAGATGTACCGTGATTTACGGAAAGTCTATTGGTGAAATGCAATGAAAAAGGATAGCGCAGAGTTTGTGGCTAAGTGTCCAAATTTCCATCAAGCTAAGGTTGAACATCACAGACCTAGTGGTACGCTTCAGGAAATCAACATTCCTACTTCGAAGTGGGAAGTGATGAATATGGACTTCATTACAGGGTTGCCTCGTACTCGTCGACAACAAGATTCTATTTGGGTTATCGTGGACCGAATAACTAAGTCAACCCATTTCTTGCCATTAACACTTTCGATTCAGCCGAAGATTATGCTAAACTCTATCTTAAGGAGTTGGTGAAATTGCATGGAGTCCGTTTGACCATTATTTCAAATAGAGGTACCCAATTTACCTCTCGTTTTTGGAAGACATTTCAGAAGGGTCATAGTACCCAAGTTCATCTGGGTACGGCTTTTCACCCGCAGACAGATGGTCAGGCGGAGAGGACCATTCAGACCTTGACATGTTGAGAGCGTACGTGATTGATTTCAAGGGTAGTTGGGATGGTCATTTGTCTTTGATTGAATTTGCTTATAATAACAGCTACCACTCCAGTTTCAGATGGCCCCATTTGAAGCACTTTATGGTAGGAGGTGTAGATCTCCTATTGGTTGGTTTGAAGTTGGTGAAGCTGCTTTGATAGGGCCAGATTCAGTACATGAAGCTATGGAAAAAATTCAGCTGATTAGAGAAAGACTGAAAACCGCTCAAAGCCGTCAAAAATTCTATGCAGATGTGAGGAGAAGAGAGCTTGAGTTTGCCATTAGTGATTTTGTCTACTTGAAGGTTTCGCCTATAAAAAGTTTGAAGAGATTAGGCAAGAAGGGAAAGCTCAGTTCCCGCTACGTTGGTCTTTTTAAGATTTTGAGTCGCTATGATAATGTAGCCTATGAGTTGGAATTGCCTACAGATTTAGCATCAGTGCATCCAGTCTTCCATGTTTTCTTATTAAAGAAATGCATTGGTGATCCAGCATCAGTAGTTCCTTTAGAGAATGTGGGTGTGAAAGACAGTCTCTCTTATGAGAAAGTCCAATTGAGATCCTTGATCGTCAGGTTTGTAAGCTGGGAAATAAAGACGTCACTATGGTAAAGGTTCTGTGGAGAAATCAGCCAGTTGAAGAAGCTGAAGAAGCTACTTGAGAAACAGAGGCCGATATGATGACCAAGTACCCCCATCTTTTCTCTTCGAACTCAGTCCCAGCTTGAGGTAATAGTTTCCCCTTAACTAATTCTTTCTATCTCGGGCCACCCAGCTATTTTCATGTCATAACATGCATTCATAAGTTTGGTTCAGTCCATATATCAGTGATAGATTTAGTTATCAAGTCATAATTCATTTCGTAGAAATTCATTGGGGGAATTATAGCTTTTTCCCTAACACTTCAGCGTAGTTTTCGTTCGGGGACGAATGACCCCAAGGGGGAGATGTTGTAACACTCCAAAAATCCAAGTCAATATAAGAACCAAGCTTCAAGTTCATGCAAAAATCAAACATCATATTTTGGTAGTTTGATAAGTGATTTAGACATAAATTAAACCCTCAAATAACTCCTAACTTATAGACAAGTCAAAATATCCCTTACCGATTGTATTCTTGTGAAGAATATTGTAATAGTCAGCTTCACGAGCATAACTTTTTTATTACTAAGAGTTTTTTAGCTTAAGACCCACCAAAAGATAGATAATTGAATTAGCTTTCCAACGCCACCAGTTTCGCCTTAATCCGATATCGGAGTAAAAAGATATGGCCAAATTACAGAAGCACTGTCAAAATTGCTAGTGACGACTCGTCGTCGTCTGGACACTACGAGTCGTCAGGTGACTCGTTGTCACGACAGTGGGGACCAAAATTTGGGTCCTTTGGTTACAACTCAGGCTACGACTCATAGCCAGACCTATGAGTCGTAGCCTAAGCCGTTGGGACAACTTCCGGGAGTTTTTCAGACGATTTTTGAGGGGTTGTTTGGTCTTTTCTCACCATTTCAACACCAAAACTACGCCATTTAAGCTTTCCAAGAGTTGAATCATTATACTAAAAGACCCATAAGTCCCCTCATTCCTCAAAATTCATTCAACAATTAGAAAATTTAGAGAGAGGCGATTTTCCTCTACAAGCAAGAAATAGGGTTTTTCAACTTCCGTCTTCAAATCCAAAAATTTCTTCAAGGTTTTAAACCACAGGTATGTGGGATTTCATTAATGGATTTCCTTTCATCTATCGAGTCTCAAAGATTACTCAATTCCCTAAGTTTAATTTACCCTTCAAGCTTAGGGTTTCCATGGGAAGTATGAATTTCTTAAGTTTTCAGTTTATTTCTTTAACTAAACCATGGATATATGTTTTCCCATAAATTTGAGCATCTTTCATATTCAGAATTATAAAATCTCATTATTTTGATGAATTCTTGATTTTTGGGCTTGAGTTATGAAATTCCTTATTACGTTCAGATTTTAATATTGCCATGATTAATTGCATTCTTCAGAAATGGTGGGTTATGAACACCCGATGACCTAGGATTTCATGCATACACTTACGAATGCTAGATTCTCCAGCTTACATGTTATTGAATACTTTCAAATTATGCATTTATTGTCGATTTTCAGAATATTATTATTATTGAGCATTTTCATTATCCGTGTCATTCAGTTGGAAGTAATACTTAGCACCACGCGAACGCAGGGATGGAGGCTCACCCGTCAGTTAGGTTGAGACATTTAGTAGAAGTCCCTAAGTTTCAGAACTACGACGCCACCGTAGGTTCTAAAGGGTCACACGTCAAACCAGGATTGACACCTTAGTCCTTTTGGACATCAGTTTAGTGGATCCACGTCAGTCAGTGTTCATACCATTGGCAAAGTACTGAACACCCATCCAACTGGGGTTACAGGTTGAATCCCGGTTAGTTCAGATTGGGGTATGTCGATTAATAGTAGCTCCCATAGTCCACAGTTCATAATTTAGATTCAGATACTAGCATGACCTTGTATTCAGTTGTTCAGCTTATCATACAGTACATGTTATTACTTGGTCTTACATCAGTTTACCATGTCACATGCATCATTTCAACCTATATCAGTTATTTTCCCATTTCACATACTCAATACATTCAAAGTACTGATCGCATACTTTCTTTGCGCTATATTGTCTTATAGTATAGGTGTTAGAATATGAGTAGGAATAGGAATAGTATATAAAATCCTACTTGGAAAAGGATTGTAATGTAGTGTCCTATTGGGAAAAGGATTGGAATGTATTGTCTACAAATAGGGTCTCAATGTAATAATGTAGTTACAACAATTCAATAATATTTCTCACATGGTATCAGAGTCAGGCCCACCCAGTTCATTGTTTCCGATGTTGGGTCCCCCGTCTTATATTGTCCACGCTCCAGATGTCCAGCCCTAGGCGTGTGGGGGGTTGTTGGAGTCCCACGTCAGTGGGTTAAAGGGTCTTTGGTCTCCTTATATGGTCTTGGACAATCCTCCCCTCACGAGCTAGCTTTTGAGGTTGAGTTAGGCCCAAGATCCATTCTTCACATGGTATCAAAGCTTCCACGATCTTGGTAAAGAGGCTATAATCCTATATGCTGCCCGTATGGCCAATGATTATGTTAGCAAAAGTTGAGACACTGACTCACTGTGTATCTTTCTAATGACTATTTTCTCATATCTTTGCGTAGCACTATGCATCTGTCCGGTGACTACTTTCTACTTTTTCATATCTATTTTTCTTGGCACCGTACTTCTTTTAGGTGACTATTTTCTCATATCTGATTTGCGTAGCAACGGGCATCTTTTCAGACTACTGTCTCATATCTGAGTTGCATAGCACCATGCATCTTTCTGGTGACTCCTCAGATTTAATTTACATAGTTCCGTACGTCTTTTCGGTGACTCGTCATATCTTTTTCAGTAGGGTTGTGCCATTATTCCGACGCTGCCCATATAATTTCTCTTTTCCAGTAGGATCGTGCCGTCATTCCGACCCTACTCATATAATTTCTATTTCTCAACAGGGTCGTGCCATCATTCCGACCCTACACATATTTCTCTTTTTCAATAGGGTCGTGTCATCATGCCGACCCTACCCATATACTTTTTTTTTCCTCAGATTGTAGTCACTTTTCAGCCATCAAATCTAATAATCCGGCGTGTGAGCATGTTTCGGCTAAGTTTCCAGTGACTTTCATGTTCAAGATCTACTCGTCTCTTGATTTCAAGATGACCCGTATATTTTATACCAGTTTTCAACAATTTTCCAGCGACACGTAGACTTTACGACAATATTTACTACTTTTTGGATCATTTTTTTCAGTTTGTTCCGTTTCAATTGAGGTCTCCCAAACGTCCAAAGCAGTCCTTATCAGTTTTCTTGCAGATATCTTCACCAAGTCCCTCACCGATTCTCATATTAGTTACATCCATAACAGGCTTGGTACATATTTCTTCTATGCACCAGCTTGAGAGGGAGTGTTAGAATATGAGTAGGAATAGGAATAGCATATAAAATCCTACTTGAAAAAGGATTGTAATGTAGTGTCCTATTAGGAAAAGGATTGGAATGTATTGTCTATAAATAGGGCCTCAATGTAATAATGTAGTTACAACAATTCAATAATATTTTTCTCTTATATTTCTCATAATAGGTTCTGACGCTCAGCATCCAGATCATGCTTATTTCGATTCTGCACCATATTAGCAACAACGTTCGGTGAATCCTCATCATTCGAGGGCCAATTATCAGCATTTCTTTTCAATATATTTTTTTTCTAATTTCAAACAGTTGGAGTTAGCTGGGGGCTTGTCCCAACAACTCATATGATTTAGAGGCTTATAGACAGATAGTTATATCTTCAGCATGTTGATTATGTCAGGCGGTCCTAGCTTTGATATCCAATACTAATTTCGATTTTATTATAATCAGGTCATTTCAATTTAGTTTCTGTTCAGTATCTCATTACTTTCTACAATATTCTTAGTGTTTTGTCAGGCCATGGGTTAGCTTGGGGTCACTTGTGACTCTGAGCACCGTGTTACGACTAGGGGGCAGTCTTGGGTCGTGACATAAGCTCCTCATTTAGGGGTGACATTTGTTCCACTGAAGGTTCTGTTTTGTGCCCTAAAGGAATGAACCAAAGGAATCAGTATTTTAACGATGTCACATTTAGTCTCGTTAACTTTAACCTCAAAATCACTTTAGTTGCACATATGGACTCCACTCATGTATATCGTGTCCATCTTCCATAATCCTCAACCTAATGTAATATCTTGGATTTTAAAATCATTAATGAGAAGTTCTAGAACAGAATCTAAGAACCGGCAAACTCAGAGAAACGGAAAGAAAAAAAGAATCATTCAAACCTGGAGGCGCTTCCCTAGTTGGACTTCAACTTCTGTACCGAATGAAATATTGCTGGCCAGTGACTTTAGAGGATCAACACTCGGATCAACAGAAAGCAAATTGGGTATCTGTGGTGCATAAACTAGCCTCCACCTGGCCTGCCCAAACTCTCCTTTCCCCTCTATTCTTGGCATCAATGTTTCAAGTGTTGCAGTGGCAAGCTTCTTAAAGGCAAGCTGGCCATCACCTTCTAAAATGGATTCAGCTAACTGACTCTCAAAAACTCTAGCAGCCTGTTCAGCCAGAACCATTTCAAAACTGGTTAAGTCATGTACCAATACAGGTTTTGATCCATTTAAACTGAAATTTGTTATTGTACATATAGATAGTTGTATACATGCAGTTTATCCTTCCCAAAAGCATTGATAAGAAGGATGTCAGATGCGGAAGACAGAAGTCATGTCTCAATGGAGGGATATTGGCATGTTCATTAATTTAAAGTTTAGCTTGCTATAAAATAAACCACTAGAAAAAATGTTGTTGTTTCCCTGCCCATCACCCCTTTTCAACTAATTCTTGTGGGAAGCATGCTCTTGTATATTTAACATTGAGAATTTAAGATTGCCATCATTCAATAAGATATATTTCTAAATAATTTAACATAAAAAGTCTGCTAGATTTTACTGCTTAATTACTGAAATGATTGTGCATTGAGAAGACAATGGCATCCAAGTGACAACCTCAGTAGGTGACAAGACATCTTGCTCCACAGAACGCGTTGATGTCACCACTAACTTATCCTGCCATTTGCTAGCACGACTTTGTATCCTGAATTGCCACTCTGATCCAACCAAAGCCAAGTCTAACATTGGATCAAGTCCATTATCAGGCTCAAATTTGGCTATGTTTGGATGATCTCGCTTCAGTCTCAGCTGAACTTGAAGACAATAAGGATATCAGGTGAAGAGAAAATAAAATCTCGGAGTTCCAAAAGGAGACTAAGCAAATTAAAAAAAGAGAGAAAATAATTTCAGAACCTTCCAGTACAAGAAAAGAACTCAAAAAGCTTAACCTGTGTAGCAACAAGATTGACATCTCCATTCTCAAACATTAATATGCCTTTAGGCTTTATCAACTTGGGATGAGCAACACCATTTAACTCAAGTTCTCCGCTGACAGCAAAATTGAGAATCAGAGGATAAACAATTTTTAGTTCTGGTCCCAGAACAACTTTCAGGTCAGTGAGGCAGATATCCAGCTTAGGTTTGCTCTCTACTTGGACGCTTTCCTTAATATCTTCAGCATCTTTACCTGAATATTACAAAAAAGTTGGATTTAACATTCGTAATATTGTGCCCAGCAATGTCACCTCATCTTAAGCAAGAACAAGTAAACGCCTCAGGCAGCTGCTGGACCATTTGGTATCAAGTTCTAAAGCCACAAAACATTAAAAATATACCCATGTCTGTTTCAAAACCAAACTCAACACATTGTGAAATTAAGACAGTGGTATATCTAGGCACATATTTTTTGAAACCAAATACAGGTGATTGACTTCAAATCCAACTTGGATACCAAGTTGGTCGGTGAGATTCTTGGTTTTATTTTTTCAAAAATTTAGAATTCGGTCACTATTTCTCTTTTACGTTTAGGCCCCCACATTTCTAAACTGAATTTTCTTTTGCTTACAGGCTGCACGAGCCTTATAGCTGGAGAGGCCTCCTTTTTCCTTTTCAGCTATTCAATTTAAGTTCAGTATTCTCATAACTTTTAAAAGATGAAACGTTTTTGACATTTTAAGGATTTAGTGATATTTTTTTAAAAGTTAATAATTTAGTGATATTTTTAAAAAAGTTAATAACCAAAATCCAAACAAAACAGTTCTCCGAAACCAATTCTTCCAACACTAGAGTTTCTGAGAGGTTTAACATGTGTTTCAAAGAAGAAAATGAGTATACACATGTTCTCCATGAGCAAACGAGAAGAATCGGGACTTCACAAAAATGCTAAATCCAAATAGTGGCAAATAATATTACCCAAAGATCAAGTATTTTAAAAGCACTACAACTGTTAAGCTCAATGAATGTGCATTTAATAGTACTTTCTGCAAGGAATCAAACACAGATAATTTTGGACATTTCTCTTGTAAAATCCCTGTTATCCGTAAAGAGGACAGTAGTTTCTATCATGTAGAAAGCATAGCCTTAAAGAAATAGCTAACTAACACAAACAGAAAATCTCTGGTTCGACCAGATGGCCTGAACTCAACCAGGCAATTGGTGAAGAAATCCAACTATATAGACTGAGATTATACTCAAATTACCTGATGATTGATTGAACTGAATGTTTGAAGCAGCAGGCTTTAAACTGAGGAAGCGCGAAACATACTTTGATGCAACTATACGATTGTAACCTCCTGCTGGAAGTCTTGATTGATCAGATGTCTCTCTACTGAATGGAGCAGTTCCACTACCCTTGTCATGTGGCAGGTATGCTTCCCCATGACTCAGCTTCATCTTCCCAGAAATGTTTGGTTGCAATATGGACCCACTTACTTGCAATTGAGTATCAACTTGCCCACTGTTATATCAGTCATCATCAAGTTTCAGAAGGAAAGACGAGATGAGAAGACTTATATTTTTTTGCTAGAGCTAGAAAAATTTTAAAAGGAAAATAACTGAAGAAAACAAGGAAAAGTAGAGTGTAGAATGCAGTACAAGTCGTGTATGTCTACATAGATTCATCAGGAAAGCCTTGTACAATACTTTGAAAAAACTCCAATTTAAAGTACAAAAACAACATAACTTGTGTAATCCCACGAGTGAGATTGTTTCCAATAGACCCTCAGCTCAAAACAGACGAAAAAGACGACAATAAAAAGAAACAGAAAGAACAAGAAGAAAATACAATGGCTAGCGAAACAACCAACAGAAATAACACGTTATTTGTTTACATCCATTAGTTTGCAATAACAATCTAAAAATACAAAAATACAAAAATACAATACTGCAAATACTCCAGCAATGGGAAAGCAACACACTCGACTACCTACTAACCTAGTATCTTAACTCTCGACCCCCACACCCTCCTATCAAGGGTCATATGCTCGGTGAGCTGAAGTCACGTCATGTCTTTCCTAATCACCTCACCCCAGTACTTCTTAGGCCTACCTCTACGCCTCCTTGATCCCTCGACAACCAACCTCTCACACCTCCTAATCGGGGCATCCACACATCTCCTCTTTACTTCCTGCATCTCATCCTCCACAGGGGCCATTTTGGTAGTATTAGAGGATGAAGAAAACACTATGTCGTTTTCCTTTTAAGTGTGTTTGAGTCCTACATCATTTGTTGGTGAGTTCTAGGTATCCTGATATGGTCATGGGAAATCTTTCCTTTGTAAGCTAGCTTTTGGGGTTAAAGTTAGGCCCAAGATCCATATTTTACATGGTATTAGAGTCGAACCCATCCCGATTCATTATTTCTGATGTTGGACCCTCTGATCTGTCTACATTTCCAGTTCTGAGCGTGCGGGGGTGGGGGGTTGTTGGAGTCCCACATCGTTTGTGGGATGGGTTCTAGATCTCCTTATATAGTCTTGGACAATCCTTCCCAAACATCTCGTGAGGCTGCTCCAATTGCTTTTCAACGCTTTGAAGTAGCCGGCATCAACTCATTAAATTCTTCCATAACCGCCTGAACATGTCCAAGATAGATTGGACATATCTGAAACCTGCTTTTAGAGGGTAGTCAGTCGAGAAATCAAATTATAAAAGTGGGATATGTCATTTGTGTATATAGCCCACGAGTCTTTACCCAAACTAAGATGCAAGTTTGGAATGGTCGGAAGAACGACATCAACTTTGATTCAATAGATTTTCCATAACAGACCATAATTGAGTATCAGCTTTCTCCCCTTTTGCCCCCATCTTTTCCAGTCATATCCTCAACCTGTTTAACCAAGTGATCCTGAACACATTGTCCCTTGCACCATAACTGCGCAGAGGAAGACTAAGATGAATAGTTCACACTACCCATCAAGAGTTCTGTCGTGATGCCTTGGTTTGGGTTGTTGGAAACCATAGTTTTAGTGCTAAAAATATCGGATCCGAGATACATGATGGGTCAAAACAAAAACCAAAAAAAAACAGAGTGCTATTTAGTGTCCAAATAATAGAGTAAATTCTGATCCGAGAGAAAAGAACCTGAAGAACAGTTAGTCGTCGGAATATGGGAAAAATGCGATGTCGCGGGAAACTGGGAAAAAAGCTGCTTCTGTCGATAGGAAGTGGTGAAATCAGGAAAAAATATATGGGTAGGGTCAGAAAAATGGGGCGAACCTACTGGAAAAATAATCTGCCTGAAAAGTGGCTAAAGAACACCACATGGTGCGTGAGTAACCCTACAGCAGCAGAATTTTCTGGGTGAGTTCGTGCGAGGATTCCAGTTGTAATGATTGTACTGCTATATGCACAGTATCCCAGGAGTGTCAGAATGGTGGAACAGTAGTGGTTGTCGGAAAAATGCTCGGCAAGTATGTTTTCACTAAAAAAAACTTTTGATACCATGTCAAATTAGGTCTTAAATCTCGGTACACCTCGAATAATCATCCATGAAAGTCTAAGTTGCTCGGACTCGGGTGCGAGTATCTGAGACGGGTGAGGATCCGAGAGTCGGATTCGTCAAAATATAAATTTTAAGATTCGGGGGTGCGAATCCGAGTGTGGATACGGGTGCGGGGATTCGGCTAAAAAAAAAAAAAATATTATAAATATAGAGTTATAAATATATTCTAAAAATACTTTATAAAACAAACACAAGAAAGCATCGCAACTTAAGACATCAATTCAAAACTAACAGAACTAAAAGAAATGTCCACTATCAAGTTAAGTTAACTGCTCTTCTGCATCTTCCTTCAACTTCTTCCAAATCTTCGAATTCTTCGTCAAAAACCACTCCTTCCAATTGGGGTTAATTTATGGGAAAAGGCTCAAATATGCCACTGAACTATCAGAAATGACTCATTTATGTCATCCGTTAAAAGTTGGGCTCATTTATGCCATCGCCGTTACAAAACTGGCTCATCCATGCCATTACTTTTAACACCCGATTTTTAGAAAACAGCTTTGCCACGTGGCAGCATATTAGAGGTCCACGTCATTTTTAAAAAAAAATAAAAAACTTTTTTTTAAAAAAAAAATATAATTTTTTTTTTATAATTTTTTATTTAATTTTAAAAAAAATGGTGTTGGTTACGAAGTTTATAGATTACATATTTCTATGCTTTTATTTATCAAATAACGAATAATAAATTTTGCATATAACTAATGTTCATGTTTTTTCTAGATTCTTATTTTTAAAAATAATTATTTATATATATATTTGACCAATCTTCTAGGTATTTATTTATACATGAACCCAAAATATTCAAACCTGAAATTCTAGTTCATCATAACCATTGCTAGTCCTTATATGAAATGATAATAAAGGACGGAACCGTATTCTTGTCATATTTTGCCCTGACCATATTAAAATGATCAATTCAAAGACCTTAAATGGTTAATCCTTCTTAACTCTTCGAAAAGTACATGATAGAGAAAGAAAAAGAATGCAAAAATGTGAACAATTTCTTCCGTTGGTGCATTCTCTTTTCCTTACTTTTCTCTCCCTCTTTGTGTGTATGCATGCAAAACGTATGTAGTAAAGTATTGTGTGTGGATGTGTACGTTATCATTTATTCAATCCTTCCCCAGTTGATACGACTCACAATCTAACTTAGATAATTGGGACACCTTAGTTTATCCAAACTTCAAAAGATGGTACCTAGTTTGTCTAAATTGTCCAAGTTAGATTGTCAGTTGTGTCAATTAGGGAAGAACAATCGAGCTACTTTTCCACATAGTCCTAATAATCGTGCAGTGTCTTTTTCTCATTTAGTTCATTATGATGTTTGGCATCCTATAAAGTTAGTTATACGCTGGGTCTTAAGTATTTAGTTACTTTCATTGATGACTACTCAAAGTTTACTTGGATTTTCTCAAGGCAAAAGGACAAAATTTACCCCTTCACTTTCAAAAATTGGCTAACGTTACCCTTTGTCATACTATGGGGCCATATCTACCACCGTCCTTACCAAAGTTTTCACTTATACCCTTGAATTAGATGGAAATGCCCAAATTAAAAAAAAAAAAAAAAACTTAATGTACATAAACCCATTTTCAAAAAAGGGGAAAGATCCTAAAATTCAAGAACCCAAAATAGGTATGCACAAAACATGTTCAATAAACTATCGAACAAAAAGATCCAACAAAATCTGCATTAAAACCCCAAAATCATATAAAGTTTGGATCACGTATTGTAAAGTCAAAGGACCAATTGGTTAAAAAAGAGAAACTAACTGCATATTTAAAATCGGTGTATTAAGATGAAGTGAGAGAAGAAGACATTAGAAAAAAGATAAACGCGACTAAGAATTTGACAAGAAGCATTGGTATTACCATTAATTGAAGCAAAACAAAAGACGAAATGATAAAGATAGAGAAGTTAAAAACCATGACCCAATGTACCCGCCTGACCCATCTTTAAATCCATTTTTAAAAACGGGTTATTTTTGTTGATTTGGGATTTCCATCCAATTTGAGGGTATAAGTGAAAACTTTGGTAATGGTGAGGGTAAATATGGACACATGGTATGACAAAGGGTAAAGTTAGCCAATTTTCTTTAATTTAAAGCTCGATTTCAACTCATTTTTAGTTGAGTTTTCATAGTTAGTCTTCTTTTGATACGAGGAATATGATTCTTAAATAAATTTCAGTTTACCCTTGTATTTTCTAAAATGATTGTCGAAGCGAGTTTTGAACCAAACCCAAATGTATCGATATGGGTATCAATGATCTCCTTTTGGCATGTAGATGTCTTATTTGATTAGATTGAACGTGTTTGGCGATGATTCGAGGAAATAGAGCTTCCAGATGAGGATTTGGACCGTGTTTTGACTTGCGGATCTTTTTAAACGCAAGTTAAGATATACCTAGACTTTTTTTAGGTGTTTATGTGTTGCATACTTATTTGCTTGTGTTTTTCTGAAATCGCTTAGGACTGGTGGTCCTACTCAGATGAAATGGCAAGCATATCCGCGGGCATCGGAGTCATTTGATGGATTATAATTATATAACGGGTTATCTTAGTTATTTTAGCCACTTGTGATTATGCTTAGAATAGATTGTAGATAGTTGACATATTGACCTTGAATAATTGATAGTGGATACCTATTTTAGATTTTGAATCGTGTTTAGTGGATTTTGTTGTGATAATCGACGCTTAGTGACCTTTAAGGAGATAATTATGTTATTATTGTTATTTTGATGGAATGATTGAGGCTTAGCAAATACTTAGAGTATACATAAACTTGTAATAGTTGATGTAGTTATTGGGGTTTTAGAATCTTTTATCAGAGCATGTTAATTACCGTAGTTTTTCCTATTATTAATTTAGTCTAATGATGACATTTTGGGGAAAGATGCACCCATTGTAATGAACAAGCTAGCTTTGGGCAAGTTTCGCGATATATTGTTATTTCGATTGTTGCTAATTTCGTGTTGCTCATGTGGGGGCTTATGTGAATATTATTATTGACTTGAGAGATTATTCATTATTGTATCGTCCGTGAGGGGGCTTGACTTGGCATTATAGGCCTTATTTGAGCATTAAATTGCATTATCATTATAGTAATGCCCGAGTGAGGGGTTGTAAATTACATTATTGATGTCTTAGATAATTATTTATTCCAGTGGTGTCGTGCGAAGGCTTATATCATGATTATTGTCATATTGAGCTGATTCTGAACTCATTTACACCTGTATTGAATTAATTATTATCTTCATACTGATTGGTTATGAGCATTACATCCTTATTTCATACATATTCAAGAGATTTTGACCATTGAGAAACACTGATTTTGAACAAAAATAAGACACTTTATAAAACCCTTAGTGTGATAATTAGCCGGCAAGGTTGGTTGAGATATGAGACTGAGATTGTGAAAGCATTGGTTCTATCTAGCGAGAAGGCTTGGAAGGCGTATACGATACTTGAGATTGAAATTATGAAAGTACATAAGTTGCGAAAACCCCATGGGTCCTGTGCGAAGCGTTAAGGCTTGGAAGGTGTATACTTAACATTCCACCATCATCACTACATTGCATTGCATCGCATTGCATTTCCTTGGTATGTGTTGATGTGGTGTTTGAATATTTACTTTTGTATTGAATTACCGCGATTGAACCTTGTTTGTGATATTGTGTATTTTGCATCCATTTCACTACATAACATCACATTATACTACCTCTTGGTTGGTCTTGGGAATTGAGATATTTATGAGACGTGGGGTGTGGCTATGGCTTGGTTAGTGAGACTTGTAGTGTCGCACCTTGGTAGCATGTTATACACATAATTATACACTCTCACTATTGTATCCCAGATTATTGGTTGAACATGATTGATTCAGCCTGATATACTGTGTTAGTGAGTCTCCCCTATAAATGACTTCTTTTTACTTGTTGATCATAAAAATGACTAGTGTTGACTCACTTGGATTTTTTATTTTTTTTGGAGAAGGTCTCACTTGGATTATTTTGCCTACCCCGTATATTGATATTCCAATCACTGTTCTATTGGGATACCCTGTTAGGATGAAGTGGCGCATTTACCGGTTATACATTGATGGAACCTTGGATAGTTGGGTTGGTGGTCCTAGCCATCACTTTGGATTAGGGTCGGTTCTCGATGATGTTTTCTAAGTACACATGTCCGTACCCACTCTTGTTTTTCTTTTCTTTTTCTTGTCTTTTGCACACCGTGCAGGTCTTGGTTCGAGTAGTAGATAGTAGATTGTGTTTCCTCAACATTGAGTTGCGGAAATTGAGGTAGTAGTTGACATTTCACAGAGCTTACGTGGATCTTTTTTTATTTATCTTATGTTTTATCAGCATTTAAGATACTTTATATTATTGATATCACTCTTTATTAGAGGCTTGTACTAGTGACAACCAAACCTGTGATATATCTTTGAATTATTATTTCATGTTTAAGTATTTTGGGATTATTCTCTTCTTCTTCCACTTTTAATTTACTTTTAAGTCCCGAGTCTGGGTTGGGATTGGCTTACCTGTACAAGAGGGTGTGACAGGTGCCATCACGTACTCTGTTTTGGGTCGTGACAGCTTGGGAATTAGAAACCTGAATAAATAAAATAAGGGTCTTTAAACGAAATTGCCACCAACGAAGAGCATGTGTTATGGGGCACAACGATAAAAGCAAATTATGGAAATAAGGATTTTGGTGATTGAAAAGGTTTCCAACACTTATGGAATCAGTCTCTGGAAAATTATCAGAAACTATGGTTGAGTCTCAAAGCAGGATTGAGATTTAATGTGAAGGATTGCTGGAAAATCATGTTCTGGGAGGATCACTGGCTGGGCAGTGGATGCTTGAAGGTGCTTTTTCCTGACTTTTTTCTTGGATGAAGTGAAGATATAATTAATGGCATCAAGAAGATGCAGAAATTTACAATGCTGAGAACAAGGATTTAGAAGCAAAAATAGAGACTGGAGACAAAAACTGACAAAATCCATAAAGAGCTCAAAGTTAGACACAGGAGTCAGCTTGAGCCAGCAAAAAACTTGTATCACCCACTCAAATTTTAGGGAGATACATGAAATTGAGATTCTATCAAAACATTTTCTGTATCTCTCTTAACGAATGCACCAGAAAATAGCTCCAGGAACACCCCCCCAACCCCCAACCCCACCCAAGGCTTGCCGCATGACAAGACAAATGTATTCTTTAACAAGGTGAAACAGGAGAAGAACTCCATATGTCTTAGAAATTAGAGATGCAGCAAGTACCTCAACCAACTTTAACTTTGTTATTTCACCAAGAAAGAATTATGTTCTGTTGCACATTTAGATACTTTCTACAGATAAATGCATATAAAATATACCTGAAGATATTCTTTGCTCGTACTTCCAGTACTTCACATTTCAAATCAATTTTATCACCATCAGATGCCTCAACTGTTCTGAGTGGCAAATTTCCCTTCATGGAAAGTTTCCCTTTTCTGCTTACTCTACCTTCCAATGAACTAATGCTTAGTCTGTTTGAGTTCACTAAAACTGAGCCACCAAAGTTGGTTAAAGGTTTACGAAATACAGGTGAAGATACAGTCGCCCTGTGGAACGATGCAGACCCATCGAGTACCGGTTGTTCAACGGTACCTCTAACCTGCATGTTTGAAGAAGTGGTGTATATCAGCACTAAGAGAACGGGAACAGATACATAAACAAAAAACAATTGAAACTATTTTCTCGCTCTTTCTTTCCCCCAGTTTTTCGAAAACCAATTTTACCCAACTTGAAATAGTATGTTGCGGCATCACACTTCCACTTTGACATTTCTGCATGTATATCTTACAATTAATTGAACTTACCTGAAGCACAACTTCAGCATTTCCCTGGAGCCAGTTTGCATGTGGAGACAAAGCCGTCAACAACATCATGCCAGCGTCTTTAATATCAGCATCAATTCTGACTTCACCGGCATCAAGTAGGTTCCAGTTCAACCCTTTAAGGTTTTCAGCCAACTGAGTGTTCCAACCCTCCTCATTTCTCTCTCTGGGGCTTCTTTTATCACTAGCTTCATCTATAAGTGCCTTGCTCTTCTCTGCGCCCCAACTACGAATCCAGGAAGCTTCACTTCTGTCCCTTTCTGAATTATCTTCCTCCAAACCATTATTTTGGACAAAGGTCACAGGGACACTTCCTTGAATGTGCACATGGCCATTTTGGATAATCGGTTCAAATTTTGCGTTGAACAGGAAACGGCTGGTTGGGGTTAGAGAAGCAACAATTTCAGCTCGACCAAGGTCAATACCCCCAATGGCACCATCTAGGAGCCTTACTTGTACGTCACATTCTGGTTTAGCAAGATTTCCTCTAAGATCCCCTTCCATATGCAATATGCCTCTAATTGGAGACAGAAGTTGCCGCAAAGAATGAACTGCTTCAGCGGCAGTTGATTCAATAACCTGAACCAATGTAGGAACTAAACTAACGGGAAAGTTTAGAACAGCAAAATGTAGATTAGGCTTTGCCCCAACAAGAGTCCCATCTGCATGTATTGTGGCATTATCCTTTTGAATAAAGATTCTCTCAAGACGCAAACCATCATCATTGCTGTATGCACCAGCTGCCAGAACACGCTGAGTATTATAAGTACCCCATTCCCATTCCTCCCCATGAAAGTCGAACTCAGCCTAGAAATTACAGAAACCAGGACAAAAGTTGGCAATAAGAAGCAACCTGGAAGATTATTTATTCAAACATCTGAGGGCATCAAAATCATTTGAAAATCTATAGCTACATACCAACTACATATATGCTTCCCGCATTTTGCAATCCTACTTAAAAGAAAATATCTCCGAAGTCTGGCATTGTTTATAGAGCAATGAGTTCAAAAATTGACACGTGAAAGGATAAAGTTCATAGCCACCCTGGTAACTAATAGATCAGGTGGAAAGCAATTAGGTTGGAATATTTTCATGTAATACAATAGAAAATAAGAAGGCGCGGTCACAAGTACAGAATCAAAATTAAGAAGCAAAGGTTTGCATGCAAATTAGGGATGGAAACAGGAAAAATAACGAGGACAACCAGCTCAAACTTATAATTTAACACAAAATCAAAATGCTAGAGCGTAATAACTTTTAGCAGACATTACTCTGGAAAGAGACTTGATTTGCACCTATTCTCACGAGATTTGTGGCGTTAATTAAGGTGGGTAAGAATATATTGCAATGCAAAGACAAGCAGGAGCATTCCATATCGGAGTAACATGACCGAAATGTAGACTTATTTTACCATTGTGTCTCCATTCCCTCCGCCACTTGCGTCTAAAGAGCCACTCCAGCGACCCTTAAGTTCAGCTAAACCAGGAAGATTGAACTCTTCAAGGATCACTTCATCTGATAGAGTAGAATGACCCCGAATTTCCTATGTTGCCATCAAGAAATGGTAGAGCTGGTCTTAGTTTAATCTCCGTTAACTGGAAATCCAAGAGTAGCAGAACTAACAGAAGTTTCCAGAATTTATCATGGTATTAAATCCAAGAAGTACCTCAAGCAGCTTCTGGAGACTTTCAGCATACAATCCGATTAACTGCAAACTTTGCATGAAAAGGTCCTGCAAGCAAGTAAAAGAGCGTTAAAATTAGTATTTAGTGGAAATCATTCTGCAACAAATTCCCACGCCCTCCAACCCTGTCTTTTTTCATTATATTTTTATGAGAAACAGATACTTCTACTATTTCATTATTTATTCTACCTTTGACCTTGATTGAACAGCAGGGTCTGAACTTCGAGACAGAAGCCTTGCAAGTGGAAGCATCTCAGCAATCTCAGCTTTTGGAACCTCAAGCCTCATTCTCCATCTACCCATGGAGGATATAACACTGCCCAGATGTCCAGTCATTGCTCGGTGAAACAAACTACCTCTTTCCTGGCCAGATGGCATCCGATCTCGTGTGCCTGGCAGTACATATTCACCTTGAAGCTCATACTTACTATTGCTTTGCTCCAAAATGGACTTCTCAATGGTGATCTAAGAAAAAAAAGGTAAAAAACAGAAAATAGTCTAGGATGTTAGTCACATTACTAAAATTCAGGGGGAAAACCTAAATCATGGTACTGAAATATATAGTGGAATCGTCATTTTCTGCCGTATAAAAACGCAGATAGAAACACACATTCCATAAAGCACAGCATTACAAACCTGAGTAGATTTATCCGCTTATTAAGCAGAAGAAAGCAGACAGTTTCTGTTGTCACTGGAAGTCTTAAACAAAAAGATGTACTCCCTCCACCCCAATTTATGTGATTGTTTGACCAGGCACGAAGCTTAAGAAAAAAATTTGTAATTTGTGGTGTAAAACAAGCCTTAGATATTTTGTGTGCCATAAATCCTATCACTAAGGGTTTTAAAGTAGAATTGTTTCTAAAAATAAAAGATCAGTTTCTTTTGCGACAGACTAAAGAGGAAAGTGAGACAAATGAAGTAACATATTATGCATCAATGAACTAACTCTTGAATATATGCCTCCCATGATTTAACACATTTCCTATGCTTCAACCTTTATACATCACATGAAACAATTACCTTAAAGTTTTTAGCACCTAGGACCTATCAATTGAGTGGTTTCAGCTTGTCTAAAGCTAAGCTTGTCAAGATTTATTGAATGTTATCAAAACACGTCCACACATATGAGAAGTAATTTTTATGAGTTGAAACAATTCAAACTGTTTTGAGGTGTGGATGGAAGGTGGAGTAGAAGCAAGAAATTCACTAGCTTTACAACTTCATTTCAACAAAGGTGTTTCATATTATATAAGCTCTAAATTCTAATTGGTACAGAGGATACATTTATCAAAAAGAAACTGCAGTGACAATGAGTTGACATTTAGGTCTATTTACCAGGCAAATGAAAGATACATATGAATATGCATACTACCAATAGTCGAAAAGACTAGTTAGACAAATTTGAAGCAGCATATATGCAGGACTGAATATTGATACTAGAAGAATCAGGTGTATACCCACAATTAAGAGGACGAACAATAGTAAGAGCCCGTCTGGATTAGCTGACTAAAAGCAGTTGATAAACATTTAAGTGTTGAAACAGATTTATAACTAAGCAGTTACATCTTTGGATGTAAGTGTAAAAATTGATAATAAGCAATTACTGTGTGTGGTTATAAAATGTCGATAAACAATTTTTCTGTCGAAAAATGCCATTAAAGTTATATATACAAGTTATAAGTTAATAGTATCTTCACAAGGAGAAACATAAGCGATAAAAATGAAATGGGGAAGGGCGATAGCAGTTTTTTAGGAAGAGTACTTTGAGAGTTTAAAAAAGATATTAGGGATAAAGCAATAAAAATCTTGGTCAAATCAAAAGTGTTTAGAATCTGAAAAGCCCTAAGTTAGGGGTTTACTTATTACTGTTGTTTGATCTTAGCTTATAAGTAATTTTTTGTAATATAGCCTTGGTGTCTGGGCCAGCTTTCGCGCACCTCGATGAATTCCATGGGAGCGTATAAGTAATTTTGGTACGAACAAATGCGTAGATAAGTTAAAAAGTGCTTATAAAACAGTTTGACCAGAATTTAAGGTTACCTACAAACCCTCTAAACCAGTTACAAATACCCACATTTAGAGAATCTTAGAAAGTGCTACTGTGGGTTTATCTTAAATGGCTTTGAAAAAACTCTATTGTAGGTCTTCCTTCTTAGGGGATCCGTAACAATAAAGTTGATTTTCTCCTCATAATGTCGAAAATAACTTGATGGAGTTGGATGACTTCTTTTTCCGTAAACAAAATCAGCAAATTCTATTAATCATGAAACTTCTCCCATAGTACTTGGCAAACTACTATCAAAACTCAGGCATCCATAGCCAAACTTTCTATTGATTATCAAGATTCACATCACTCCCTCTTAGGCTAAAATAGGATCATACGTTTATTCTCTCTCTCAATATATCTCTTTCTATCTATCCATTGCAAGATAGTGCACTTCCTCTCCCTTGCATAAGATCAATGTACAAAGATGAATTTTGTTAAGTTGAGCGTGGTCTTCTACCCCTTATTTTCTTTTGGTGCACCCATGAAGTTCCTTGTTATATAAAAGATTGGATTCAAAATAACCCATGACTTTTTGTAGATTTCGTACTTTTTGGTATACTTCTAGTATAAGGGTTCATTTTGTCCCCAACATTAATAAAGTTTATTCACTTTATCAAAAACAAAAGTGGGGGTGCTCCTATTACTTATCTTGGCCTGCAACTAGGAGCTTCTAATAAGGACCAAACAAAATGGAACCCAGTGATTGGGAGGGTAGAAAAGAAACTTGCAGGTTGACAAAAGAAATACTTATTCAAAGAGAGAAAGGATGTGTTAAGAAAGAGTACTCTTTTGAGTGTTCCTGCATACTTCATGTCTGCTGCATGCTCCAATCAGTGTTACAAAGAAGCTGGAAAATTTTGTGAAGTCCCATATTGGTTGGAGGGAATGAGTTGTGGTCTCCTTATGGTCTTTGGTAATCCACCTCTCATGAGCTCGCTTTTGGGGTAGATTTAGGCCTAAGGGTCATCTCTTCATATGGTACCAGAGCCAGACCTATTGGCACTTGTTATGTTTCTCAATGTTGGACCCCATGCTTCAGTTGAGAGTGTGGAAGAGTGTTAAGTTGTGCATTGATTGAGTGAATAGGGTGTGGTTTCCTTATAAGATCTTGGCCAACCCTCCATTTTGTGAGCTAGTTTTTGGAGTTGAGTTATGCCAAATGTCTTATCTTCTCAAGTTTCAAAAGGATCTTCTATGGGATGCTTCAAGTAGGGAGAGGAAATTTCACTTGCTAGATTGGGAGACTGTCACAGTACCAAAGTGTAGGGATGGACTCGGGATTAGAGATTTAGAAGTCTCCTAATCAGAAAATATTATTTTTTTAGAAATTTAGAAGTCTTTTAACAAAGCAATAATATGGAAGTGGTTGTATAGATTTGTGGTAGAGGAGAATGTTCTTTGGAGCGGGTAAGAGCGGAAAAATATTGAATCTTGAATAGGGATGGAGGACAGAGGTGCCACACTTCCTTATGAGCGTGAGCTTTGGAAGAATATTTGAAAGGGTGAGACGAGATTTTCAGGAAAGTATCTTTCAGGAAGGGTGATAGGAGTAGGGTAAGTTTTTGGAGATACACGTAGTGCACGAACAATGGTTTGACGCTTTGAATATCACATTTCCAAATATGTACATATTTCATGCCAAAATTAGATGTCACACCAACATATACAAAGGCTACAAGGTGAAGAAGTTCATTGGGAGTTGAGATTTAGGGGGAACTTGCAAGATTGAGAGGTTACATAATTTTAAAGATTGATTAAGTTACTTCACAAGCAAAGGACACCACATGCTAGTTCATACGTATGGAGATGGGAGCGGGGGGAACATGAATTTTTTCTGTTGACTCCTATTATAAGAAACTTTTTAGTAAGGGAGGAGTTCATTTTTCCATATATGTTGGTATGAATCCCTAAGGTATTGAGAAAGGTGTGCTTTTTCATTTGGTTACTACAAGGGTAATCTTGACGGCTGATGATTTGAGGAAGAGAAGGATTACATACGTCTGTTGGTGCTTCATGTGCAAAAGTTCGGGTGACAATGGGAATCATCTTCTATTACATTGTCGAATAGTGTTTCACTTATGGTGGGAGAACCGTGTTGGTTTGGTCTTCAATTAGTGATGTCAGGCACAATCAAAGAAGTATTGTTTAGCTGGACTTTTAGAAAATGGAAGAGAAGACAAAGGGCTGGGATGCTGCTTCATTAGCACTTATATAGACTGTATGGAGAGAGAACTAAAAGAGCTTTTTACGGAATAGAAAAGAACCTTGCATACTTGAGGAATAGCATCTTATCCCTTGTTTCTTTTTGGTGCACCGACGAGGCTCTTATAGGGATAGAAAATCGAGTGTCTTCGTAGAAACCCATACCCTTTTGTAAGATTTCCCCTTTTGGTATACTCCTGGTTTATACGGATACTTTTTCCCATTGTTAATAAAATTTTATTACTTGATAAAAAGATAGGAAGAAGAGAAAGAGAGGTAAGTGCAAAGGCCTACTTTGAGACAACCAATTAGTTCTACGACGAATCAATAAGCAGGAACAAGGTTTGTCACATACTCATATCCATTCCTTGGATTTTTGAGCAAAGCTTTGGAAATGCTCGAAGAAGTTCTGGAGCTCTTTTAAACTGGAAACCCATTTCCACCATTTAAAGTTCCATAGAATTTTTGTTTTTACATCCTAAAAGAAAATACAACTTGCCAATTTACTTGTAAAGAACAAAAGCCTCATTTGACAAGCCAAGACTTATACGAGAAAGTATAGCTGAAGATGTCCAAATCCCAACTTCTTTCTTTTTTGGAAATAGAAAATACTAATTTTAAAAGATAGTATTGCGTCAGGTGGTTTTAAAATTGAGAAGAAACGACACAACAAGATAAAGCATTGGAATCTTTCTTGAAATAAAGAATGGGCAAACATCACAAGATCCTTTTTTTTCTTGCTTAATAAGAGATTATAGCGTCTCTCTTACCCCTACAAACTAAAGAGGCGCGTCTTGGCCTAGGAAATCGCGATCAATCAGACCCAAGAAAAGAATAGTGCATGTAAGATATTCCCAAATATGCATCAACACTTGGTAATTTGATGAATACTGGGACATTATTAAATACACACTTTTAGCATTTTAGCATTAATGCCAAATACACACTCTTAGCATTTTAACATTAATGTCAAATACACACTTTTAGCATTTTAACATTAATGTCAAATACACACTTAATGCATTTTAACACTAACATTCCACACTTCCTGAAGGATTTTTTTAACTGACGAACCCTTGAAATGCTAGTGGTGAACGTTTCGGAACTCAATGGATAATGGCCTTCCGTCTACCCTTCTCCACTTAAATACTAGGCTTTTGTATGTTCCGGCATTTTCAAGTCAGCAAAAATGCCCGAGGCTTGGAGATGGAGTACTATGATCCCTCTTTATAAGAATGAGGGTGACATTCAGAGTTGCAATAATTATAGAGGTATTAAGTTATTGAGCCACATTATGAAGATTTGGGAGAGAGTGGTCGAGTTGAGGTTGAGGAGGATAGTGTCTATCTCAGAAAATCAGTTTGGATTTATGCCCGGGCGCTCAACGACGGAGGCAATTCACCTGGTGCGGAGACTAGTGGAACAGTATAGGAAAAGGAAAAGAGATCTGCACATGGTGTTTATCGACTTGGAGAAGGCGTACGACAAAGCCCCTAGGGAGGTGCTTTGGAGATGCTTGGAGGTGAGTGGGGTACCGGTGGCGTATATTAGAGCAATCAAGGACATGTATAATGGAGCTAAGACTCAGGTGAGGACGGCGGGAGGAGACTCAGAGCATTTCCCTGTCTTGACGGGGTTGCATCAGGGTTCCACTCTTAGCCCGTTTTTGTTTGCTTTGGTGATGGATGTGTTGACGCGGCGTATTCAAGGAGAGGTGCCTTGGGGTATGCTTTTTGCAGATGATGTAGTTTTGATTGATGAGATGTGGGGATGATAAATTAGAGGTGTGGAGACGGACCCTTGAGTCTAAAGGGTTCAGGTTGAGCAGGAGCAAGACAGAATATTTGGAATGCAAGTTTAATGACATGAGGCAGGAAGACGAGGTGGTAGTAAGGTTGGATTCCCAGACGGTGTGTAAGAGGGATAGTTTCAAGTATCTGGGGTCCATGATTCAGGGGAATGGTGAGATTGACGAGGATGTCTCCCATCGTATTAGAGCGGGGTGGATGAAGTGGAAGCTCGCCTCGGGGATGTGGTGTGATAGGAAGGTGCCGCCCAAGCTTAAAAGCAAATTCTACAGGGTGGCAGTCCGGCCGGCCATGTTATATGGAGCGGAATGTTAGCCAGTTGAGAACTCTCACATTCAAAAATTGAAGGTGGCAGAAATGCGGATATTGGTTGGATGTGTGGGCTTAATAGGGGTGATAAAGTTCGAAATGAGACTATTTGGGAAAAGGTTGGAATGGCTTCGGTGGAGGACAAGATACGGGAAGTCCGATTGAGATGGTTCGTACATGTGATGAGGAGGGGCACGGATGCCCCGGTTCGTAAGTGTGAGAAGCTTGCTTTGGATGGTTTCAGGCGGGGTAGGGGTAGGCCGAAGAAATACTGGAGAGAGGTGATCAGGCGGAACATGGAGCAGTTACAGCTCACTGAGGACATGACCCTAGATAGGAAGATCTGGAGGGCGCGGATTAGGATAGAAGGCTAGTGCCAGTTTGAGTCGTTGGGGTAGGACATTACTTGGTAGATGTATTATTCTTGCTAGGACACTTTGTTGTATGCTTTATTACGAATGTGTTTACTATTCTTTGCTTATTATTCCTTGTGGGTGGCGTATTTTTGTCTTGACATCCTGTTCCATGCTCTATTAAGTATCTGTTTATTATTCCTTGTCTTGAGCCGGGGGTCTATCGGAAACAGCCTTTCTACTTCTCCTGAAGTAGTGGTATGGACTGCGTACATCTTACCCCCCTAGACCCCACTATGTGGGAATACACTGGGTTTGTTGTTGTTGTTGTATGTTCCGGGGTGTGACGTGCATCTAACCAACTCATCATGTATTGCGCTCTTACCACTAGATCAACGACCCAAGGACTTTCTGACGGGAAGTTTTCAGTTGTGATGGGTGATATGGATCACAAAGCCCGGAGCTTCGCAAACTGACATATTAAGCTTAATGGACGATAAACAAATACAACTTTTCAGTTCTTGTGATACCTTTTCTTTTCTCGGTTATAAGACCAACAGTTTGTAAAATTCAAAGTTGATTGTAGTGTTAACGCTGCAAAACATTATCTCAAGAAAAGACCAATTAACACAAATAAAGGTACAGGTGAAAGCATATGCACTTTCAACATCCCCACTATCCACAAAAGAGAGAGAGAGAGGAGATACTCACAACATCTCCACTCCATCTGGCAGCAACATCTAGAGCTTCACCCAACAAGCCGCTGAATTTTGGCCGGAGTACTGACAACACCCCATGACCTCTTCTCTTCTGAAAGTTGAGTTGAATTTCTGCCTGAGAGTAAAAGTAAGACTTTACAATGTAGTTACTCACAAGGAGAAGCTCCTATTCTCGGGCACAAAATAAGTATGACACTGTAAATCGCCGGGGCATTGTCACCACAACTTCAATTGGCAAGATAATGACAAAAATTTCAAGGTCTAGAGGACCCAATGGCCACCATAAAGAGGACGGATATGGTGTAGGCTTGGGTTGCCTAGCAAGGAGTTGTGTCGGTACCATAAAAAGGAAGAGAAAAGAAGGGAAAAAATGGTTTTGTCAAGCGGCGTAAGGCCGACTACTAGTAAGCCAAAGCTACTTGAGACTATACCAAGATCATTAAAGGTCCAAATACAAGGTGAAAATAGAAGAGCAAACTTAGTGTTGAAACAATATACAAGATGAGCTCCATATAAAAAAATGGTTGGATATAAAAGATATGATAGATAATCATTCTCTATGCCCATGATAGATAATCATTCTCTATGCCCAATAAGGTAAGCAAATGTTCTATAAATAGATATATAATATCCTATAGAATAATTATAGAAAACATTGGATGGAAAAAATATTTGAATGAATGGTTTCGGATAAAGAATCTTATCAATTTTAATAGAGAGACTCCGGACTCTCTAAATCACTTCCAAGTATTATCTGTAAGAATACCTGATGCGGGATATGAGGAACAGTGAGAAGAAAAGTCAGATAAACACTATAAGTTCCTTCAACACCTACGGCATAACTTAAATTATTTTCACCAAAAGTTCAGCAGTTCAGTTTCTATAGTTCTTTTTTACCTTTTATCAAAAAGGAAAAAAAAAGTTCTATGGTCCTTTTTCTTTTCCAGACCTGTAAAAGCATAACTCAAAGCCTCCTCAATATGCATGTATGAAAACGAAAATTCTTGGTCAGGGAGTCAATCAAAGAACATATTATTTCCTCTGAATCAGATTACCCTTTGAATCGTTCCACGAAGTGAAGCCAGCTCCAATTCATCCAAAGGCAAATGTCGCACCTGGTAAGCAAGTAAATGAAGTATAAGTCATTTAATCAAGTATCTATATAATCATGCAAGACATGGAATAAGTGGAAGTACCTCTAAATTAGCTGAGTGCAGCGGCTGATAGCACACATTAGCTTTTAAGTGTCCCTTCTGGAAGGAGAACGAGAACATTTTGCCGATCATATTCTCTTCAGAAAGAGGATGAAATGGTCCTCTGACCTCCAGATTAAGACTTTCATCTGGTCTACCCGTGGCATCCAACTGAATAGAAAAATAGAATCAAATTAATACACTACAAAAATCAGCTCATTAGTACAAATAATTAGAGTAAGAAAACAGACCATAGATTAACTCAACCTCATAAGGTAACTCCACAGTGAGGATTGACCAAGACAATAAAGGGAGACAATGGTTCATTCCCTCAACCAATGTGGGTCGTGGGATACCCTAGCAGAACTAAAGCAACCAATGTGGGTCGTGGGATACCCTAGCAGAACTAACGCAACCTATGAGGCATCAAATAACACCACTCCCACCCCCACCCCCCTAAAACCCCAACCCACAACAAAAAGTCTAACCAAAGCATAGCCATTCTAACTAGGTCATGTATTTTAAACTTACAAATAACTCACTTTGTTCAGGCAATCACTCATGATTAGCCACCAATATCTAGCGGTTATGAGCATAGTAACAATACGACAACAACATACCCACTGATAGAGGTAGAGAGGCTGTTTACGAAAGACCCTCGGCTCAAGTGCAGCAAATTCAAGTACAAAGAAGGAAACAGTGAAGAAAATATACCAACTAACAAGGGAATAGTGCAAAGTCTAAAGCTCCCACTATGTGCGGGGTCGGGGGAAGTATTGTATGCAGCTACCTTGCATTTTTGCAAGAAGTTGTTTCCAAGGCTTGAACCCGTGACCTCCTGGTCACATGGCAGCAACTTTACAAAATAGTGCGATAATCGAAACAGAATAAACCACAGACTATGATAGATATCACAAGCAGGGACTACAATACTACAGATAGTACAACGACAAACACCACAGCCTAAACCATCGAAAAGCAAGACAACACTGCTATCCGACTAGCCTTCTACTCTAATACGCATCCTCCACACCATCCTATCTAAGCAGAGTCTGTATATTTCGAGAATATCATAATTGACTAGCATTTGTCAAAGTTCCTAGAGCATTATCGTGGAGTAACTTACATTTTGTAAAAGATTTTATGCACTAATAATATCACATGCTTTGGAACTTGACAACCCCACCTGATCAAACAAGAGGAATAATAATGCCAATAAAACATACACAGATAAGCTTATCGTTAAAGTCTCACATTGGTTAGGGTATGAAATGGTGGTTTGATTAGATGAATTTGGGCAATCCTCTCCTCACGAGCTAATTTTAGGGTTGGGTTAGGCCCTAGCTTTAGGGTTGAGTTAGGCCCTGGTGCTATATTATTTACATGGTATCAGAGCTAGGTCCATCTCCATTTGGGCCCCAGTGCACACTTCACTTGGCTTGGGTGTGAAGGGGGTGTTAGAGTGGGTTATAATACCACATTGGTTGGGATATGTATCGGTGGTTTGTTTATATTGAATTAGGCAATCCTCCTCACATGATCTAGCTTTTAGGGTTGAATTACATGTGTCATATCTTTACACTTATCAAGTGGTCATTTCTAATCAAAAGATGAGAGCCCATTTGTTGATCCCGCGACTTAATGATCAAATCAGAAGACTAGACAAAGAACTCACAAAATGGGTCATTGATACCAACCTACTACATCCTAGAAATCATTTTATAACCGTAGTGCCTGGCCTAGCTTGTGCACAGCTCGCTAATTCCATGGAATTCCTTCTACCTCCCACCAACACAATACAAGATAACTCTTTCCACGAAGGCTTGGACAATAGTAAAAAAAATCACCTAGTTTGCTTCAGCTGAGGATTGAGGATTGAACCTGAAACCTCATGATTCTCAACCCACTTCATTGACCACTAGGCCACAAACACTACGTGATTTCTTCCCATCTGTTCTAGCCTTGGTGGATAGAGTTACTGGCGGTCGGAGGTGACAGGTATCCGGTGGAATTCGTCGAGGTGCGTGTAGACTGGCCTGGACACCACGGTTATCAAAAAAAAAAAAACTTAGAACCAAAAGAAAATGGGGACAGGCATATAAAAAGATATACACTTTTCTATAACAACTTCTCATTTGGTTGCATCCTCTTTGGATGGATGCATTTTCTTTTTAACCATGACCCCAGGTATTCAAAAAATAATACAGAAGATTTCATGGATTCTTTAGATGAAGAACCTTGTCTGACAATACTATAGGTAGGTAGAAATTTAAACAACAGCAAAGCCCTAAGTTAACAAGGAATATTTGAATGTTGTTTAAAAAAATATAAACTTAGGGTATACAATGATAAGGAGAAAATTGTGGGGAAAACCTTAAGACCCTGCGGCGTGATGCTCAATGCTCCAGCCAGCTGAGGTGCCAGCATCAGTTGGTTGAGTTTGAGGCCTGAGATTGAAACGTCACCAGAAAGAGTATCTGTAGGTTCATTACATTCAACTGGAACATCTTCTGATCTCTTTTCAGAATCCACAAAATGCTGGCCAGTGATACTGGAAGCTTTAACAACCTTTCCTTGAAACTTTATCCTTCCAGTAGCTTTCAGGTGCACGGGTCTTGGAGAATCCAAAGCATATGAAGAGACTGAACTGAAAAACTCGAAACTGCGCATTCTCAAATCCAGTTCAACTCCTTCCACAGTAAAGGGTAGGGGAGCATTCATGTGATAATCTCTCAGGTTTAACAAGTAATCATCATGATAGGAGGTCAGAATTTTTGAATACAAATCAACAGCAACTGATGAAGAATTAACAGTTATCTGATCATGCGAAATTATGATATCTCCACGAGCATCTGTGAGTGATCCTTCAGCTTTAGGCGCAGTCCATTTGATATCAAACCGTCTGCAACCAGAAAATTGGTCCATCAGCCAATATCATGATAAAACTTTATCTAACTACTGGAAATACAACCTCCTTAAAATACATAAAAGTATCAGATAGGGGAAAATTACCTACTCTTCCCACAAGAAAAGAAAGTTTATTATTAGAGAACTTGTACAGAAAACAAGATATCCTCATCTCTGAAAAATGTTAACGGATAAACATGGCCGGGAGCCCTCAGCTAGCGTGTGACGATTGCAGGGGATAAAACATGAAAACAGCCTATTGCCTTTTTTGGGACACTAAAACCCCACGACGAAGAAGCGGGAAGATTACTTTATCTAAAACTAGATTTATCGTGAGAAACCAATCTTCGGTAATCATGATGTAGTCTGAGAAACCAATCAAAAATGCTACATAACATCCAACAACATAATAGGCAGTGAGCCACCTTTCTAGACAAACTTTCCCCTCTGCACAACCAATAAACCCAATATTAAAATTTAAAAATTCACTGACTGAATGTGAAATCACAAAAGATACACCAAACAGCCCAAATCATCTTCATCACAATCCTTGTGCAAACGAGCAATGGATAAAAGATATAATTGCTCTTGCGCATAATGCACCATGCTTGACTAGTGGTTGTCGAGAGTATTCGCTACTGTAAAATGCCATTGGTGCTGATCAATTTTTTATGGAGCAAAGACTAAGCAAAAGCCTTGGTTCAATGACAGGGAAATAAAATAAGCCAGGGGAGGACTACTTGAGGGTTGTGGGTGCACGAAAGGACAGACAGATTCTTATCTGAAGGTCTCGGCTGAATCTAGAAATTGGATGTGCTAGGAATACAAACTATTACCATTCAGAAAGTATATACAGAACACCATTAAGAAAGATGTGTCTAGAAATCCCTTTCTTTTCAGAAAGATAACAGTATATTCTTCTGCACAAAGGCTATGCTGGCAGCCATATTTACAATTAAAGAAGTGATCAAAAAACATACAAGGATTTTGAGAACTCTAAATGAAGTTTCGCTTCATCTACATAATTTTCTTTTACACCAAAAATGCAAAGACAAAATACAACTCTTAATCCTCTGCATTGAGCTATTTCTATCTTCACATGAAAAGATGTGTCTAAAAATCTTACGGTCTCAATAATGACCCAAAAATCTTCATATCTCCATTTAAATGACCCAATTTAAGAGGCATCAGCTGAAGTAAGCCAGGTAGATAGCGATCCATGATTTTATCAAAGCTTAAATTACCAGAGAAGTTCACATCCATTGCGGTGTCATCAACCTCTCCCTGCAAAATTCAAAATGTCAACACCAAGGCTATGGACATGATAGAATTTGACAAGTTGGACATTATAGGCAATTTACTACTCTCTGAGATTTAATATGGTGTCACAAAAGCATCCCAAAGCATGTTTTTGTGTTGTGTAATTTGAACAATAAAAAGGGGTCCTTCTTTATACCTGTCTTCTGTGCATTTGTCAAGAAACTACAAATTCAGATGTTAAATTAGTTGATCTTATATTTTTCAAAAAATAATCCCAAGAAGCTAAAGCTTTGGTCTGCGTAAACACAAAAGAGAATGCGGTGAACAGATAAGAGATCCTTTTTTTTGGGCAAGCTGGTAAGAAAGCAATAAACAGATACTTCTCAAATACAACTTGATGATAAATAACACAATATGTAACTAGTTCAATTCAATTGAGGATATTGAAGAGATTTGATCAATAAATATAGACTCCGAAAGAGTTGACAATATACTGCAATTTTCAATAGCATTCCCTTAACTTAACTAATTATTATTTATCAACATATCTTGGCTACTTAATCATCATCCAAGAAAGACAGATTCATACATGCACATATTCACATACTCTCAGCAGATAGATAAACGAAGATTGATTCTTGACTTTCCTGGATAATCCACTTATTAAGAGGATATATTGATATACCAATTCTCATTTTTACTTTACCTAACTTGTTGGAGTTCCACATCGGTGGGATAATGGCAACTTGGTCTTCTTATGGTCTTTGGCTATCCTCCCGTCATGGCTAGCTTTTGGGGATGAGTTAGGCCGAAGGTTCAGTTCTTTATCATGGTATCAGAGCCACACCAATCCCAATTCATTGTTCCCAATGTTGAGCCCCCTATTTATATTGTCTATGCTCAAGATGTCCAATCTTGGGCGTGCTAGGGGCATTGGAGTCCTACATTGGTGGCATAATGGGAACTTAGTTTCCATCGTGAGTTAGTTTTTGGAGTTGAGTTAGGCGCAAGATACATTTCTTTATCATGAAATGTGAGAAAGCACAACAAATATTACAAGGATAAATTATTACATTGACTTTTTTATAGACACTATATTATAATCCTTATCCAGGTAGGAATACTATGTACAATCCTGTTCGTGTTCTAGCTCCTATCCCTATTCTAATGTCCCCTAAAACTGATGCATATAATTCATTAATATCAAGCTTGTTACAGATGCAACTAATAAGAGGACTTGTGAGGGACTTGGTGAAAATATTTGCTAGTTGACCACTTCACTTCACAAATTTGTAACAGTTTCTCCATAGAGTATCTTTTCTCTAATAAAGTGACAATCAATCTCAATGTGTTTAGTCATCTGATGAAATACCGAATTTGATGCAATATGAAGGACCATTGGATTATCACACAAGTTCCTTCTTACTTTTCCAAATTTTATTTCTCTGAACGACTCTTTGATCCAAACTAATTCACATGTAGCTACAAATACTGTCTGATATTCTGCTTCTGCATTAGATCGAGCTACCACATTCGGTTTCTTATTGTTTTCAGACACCAAATTAGCTACTACTAAAACACAATATCCACATGTAAAATGTCTAGCAGAGGTGATCCTGCCCAATCAACATTTGTATATCCTATGACCTCGATCCTTGAAGAGTAGTCCTTTTGTTTAGTAAAAGGTAACTTGTAGCATTTCATATCCAACCAAAAAACTCAACATCTAAATTGACCTATACTTTTGAGGTAAGACTAAGAGTTATTAATATGCTAAGAAGGATGTGTTATGAGGTATTCGAATCACGCAATGGTCGTATGTTAAAGTTTTGAAGTCAAGTAAGTTGTGAAGCAAAAGTCACAAAAGTTATCGCAAATTACTTTCATAACTCTCAAATTTGGGTCGCATGTCTCGGAGCTTTTCCCCAATCTATAAAAAGTGAGGGTCCACTATCTATAAGGTCTACGAGTCTAGTTTCCAACGCATTAAGCCATTCGCCAATACGACTTCAGAACGGAATAGAGATATATTTGCGTTTTCCCAAGACTGCGCAAGCAGGCACGTGGGCCGGGCCCCTAGGTTGGTGGATCTTATAAAAGCATCTTCTCCTTCATTTCTATTCCAGTTACTTCATCCAAGACTCTTTGAGCTCCAAAATACTCCATGGATGCTAGAGTTCTTAGGTTGGAAGCTGCTCTACATCGCGAGCCCATCATTTTGGTATAGTTTGCCCCGTCAATTTCGTGGTGTAGCTTCGGGGGTGTTGTGGCAGCGGCGTCTTGACTGCATAGTGTGTTAGTGGTAGTGTTCCGGGGGTGTATAGCCAGGTAAGAACCTTCAATTGTCGACTTATAGCTACTTTAGACTCCAGATAACAATTTATGGCGAAAATCTGTATCGGTTGTCTGATTGCTGTACTAATTCTTACTGTTTTGTTCATTGAGCTTACCTCATGTTGTAGTGTTGTGGGGGCACAGGCAGAAGTAATCTTATGATGTGGAATCGTCAAGAAAAGGTGAGTTTCAATTTTGCTTGATTAAAGCTCGTTCAAAGTTACTAGGGCAAGTTCAGGCTAGTTTTTTGGGTATAATATTTGCAGCCTTAAAATTGAAATATTCTGGAGGTCTCCTTTAGGCACTCATTGTGGTGAATCTCTTTTCTATCGACTTGAGAAACTTCTTGGAACATTTGGTCCAGTACACAATCATATTACTTGATCTTCAAGACAAAAAATAATCTCAGATGTATACATGTACCTCAGGGCATATCCATGCATTTCCTGCACCGCGAATTTCACCACCATCAATAAGGCTAGCTCTAATGCCATACAAGTCAGCCACCTGCCGCAGACATGATGAATTCCATAGTGCAGAAACATTTCAAAAACAGGAAATATTTATAGCTGATTTTGCTTACACAGTTATCCGTGTTGAAAGTAAAGTTGGCTGAGATGTAGGAGAATGGAACACGATCAATTGCTGCCACTGCACCAGCCTCCTTGTTATTAAGAACAGCTTCATATGCAGCAGATTTAGGAAACTCATTGGCCAAATTGGCTATCTTCCTCGACACCAATGCACTCCCCACAAATATGGGGATATCCAAGGGGCCTTGACAGTTGAATACCGCTGTTACAGATCCAGCCAACTGAAATAAATCATCAGCAGATTTTGAGATCAATAAGGAGGAAAGGCGAAAGAGTAGCCTGATCATTGTACCGTCTTAAATGAAACAACAAATCACAGAGAACGATAATAAACAACATATACACAGTGTAATCCCATAACTCGGGTCTAGGGAGGGTAGGTTGCACTAGACTTTACCCCTACCTTTGTGGGGTAGAGAGGTTGTTTCCGATAGACCTCTGCACAAAAGAAGTGTAATCAATGCAGGATTGAAAGGCAAATAACGGCAGCAATGGCAAGATACACAGAGCAAATGAAGCAACAAGTGTAGTGAACAATAACAACAACAACAACAACAAACCCAGTATATTCCCACATCGTGGGGTCTGGGGAGGGTAGAGTGTACGCAGTCCATACCACTACCTCTAAAGAAGTAGAGAGGTTGTTTCCGATAGACCCCCGGCTCAAGACAAAGGACAGTATATATAGAAAAAAAAAATGCATGGAACATGATAAAATAACATACGTATGACATCCACCAAAAAATTGAACACTGCCAAACAAGGACACCAAAGCCCTCCTACCTACTGCCTACGACTCAACCACACACCTTAGCCCTCTATCCTAATGCTTTTCCTCCATACCTTCCTATCCTGGGTCATGTCCTCAGTCATGTCCTCAGTCAGTGTAGAGAACAATAACACAGTTCATAATTTGATCACAAATGGTTGACCGCTTTGTTTAAGTACGAAAAGATCTGAAAGAATGTTTATAGTCCTCTTAATAGAATAATGAAGCACATTATTTGGCAACAGAAATGTGGACACAAAGTCACATATTTATCATGCTAATGGTGAAACTCCTAACCGATGTGGCAAATAATGAAGCTGAAGAACACTTTCCCATTAACTCTCTGTTGTTACTGATCAAGGATACAACAGTGTGTTTCGGCAAGCCAAAAGGAAACCAATTCCGTTTTATCCCTTGAAGCATTCTTACTCTTGCTCTTCATCAGTAGAGCAGAGCTTCAGTCAAAATAGTTTTTTGATAAACGAGTAACATTTCATTAAATAAAACATGTTGAAGTGGTGGACCTGTCTAAAAGAGTGCAGACTATAAAACCCGCCAGTAACATAAAGGATTTTTCTCTCAATACAATTTTTCATACCCTGTTAAAAATCCTTGGATTAGGAGAAACATTCTGATAAAGAATGGTCTATTAATAGCTTCATTCTGACATGGCACATTAAGTATTAAGCCACTCTCTCGGTACATTTTTTAGTTCAGCCTGCAACACTGAAAGCACATCCCTGAAAATAGGTTCCAACCCAAGTGCGCCAAATCTACAAGACAGAACATCTTTGTCGAAGCACTTAACATTTTACGACCCCAAAGCCCTACCTTATTTGAACATTGGAAATGCAGTTTATGTAAACTAAAATATATATAAATGTGGAGCTACATGTTGCTCTTTATTTTGCAAAGGATATAATGAGTAGTCAGACTATCCTTTCTTTCTTTTTGTGGTATCCAAGACAGTAGAGAAAAGTATTCTCTAGTTCAAACAATGAAGTTTGGAACAGGAAGGGGCTCATTAATTAAATACCTGGGCAACCTAAAATATCAGGGTTACTAGCCGTGTAGCCCAGAGAAATGTAATTTTACAGGAAGAATTGTAGCCAAAACAAATCTAGGCTTCAAGGGCTCAAGATAGATGCAAATATGTAACCATGGAAAGGTGAATAAGAACAAACCGGAAACAATAGGGGCTTCATCTTGAATGTTTTCATTAAGGCATTCACTTCAACAGATGGAACCTGAAAAAAATGACCATACAAAATCAGAACTATATGAAAGTTGAAGAAGAGAAGAGAACGACCACTGAACAAGCCATTACCACCTTTCATATTCCCATCACAACTGTTCAAACACTTATTGGTAAAACTTCTAAAGCTAAGACGAACAACATTTATGAACATCACATGACTGCTTGGAAAAGAATATCTTACATACAGAGGGAGTAGATCATCACTGCTCTAAGTGTAAAGAGCCCAAAAAATCTATCATGGTACCTATATCATTAAGGAGAATATTATTTGTGTCAATTAGGATAAGTAGGGAGATTCCATGCCTGCAACTATACACCCTTTCCTACATGTCTTAATACTATTTAAACCTGAATAATTAGAAGGAATAATCAAATTGAACAGTCCCACAATTTTCTTCTTTTTTTTCCTTTTAAAACAACGATTCAGCTGAACCCGTTGCTCAACATGGGTCCAGCCATAATTATTAAGCCCACCTGGACTTTAAATGGTTCAATTTGAGGCAAACAAAAAAAGACCACATTTCTTCCCCTGCTTAAAGGGATAGATGTCAAAGATTCTCATAGTATCTCATATAAATAAATCTAACATTTAAACTTGCAACAGAAGATAATTCAAACACCACTTGGATTTATCTACTTAAAAACCTCAATACTGTTAAAAACTAAACTAGACATGGTTCGTAGTAGCTACTTCCTAAAGAAGCCCAGATAGTATACCTGACACATAAGATGGAATTCTCCTTCCTCTGGATTGATGCCAAAATCCCCAGAAGCTTCTAAAGGAACATCACCAAACCAACCACTAGTATTGTGCAAGAATATACGTTGAGCACGAAAACATAAACTGGCAGACATGTCCTACACAAGAAAAGGAAATAGATGAAAATGCACAAGGGAATCAAAAAAGTTATTTAAACGGATCATCAACACACCTCACCAAACATGTGTTTGAATCAGAGCATGTAGCGCTATGAAAAATTGATACTTCTATAAAGCTACTCAAGAACAAAAAGATCTACACAATCCAAAAGTTAAGAGAAGCAAATACCTAAAATTACTTAGGGTACTCGTAAGTGAAATAGCAGACAACTCAGCACAAATAACAGACGGATAAGAATATGAACTGCGAGAGAGATCATAAAAAATTGTTTGGTTCAGTGACTCCAATGCCAAAAGACAGCTTACCCAAAATCCAGACGGAGCATCATATATTTGAAATTCCAACCCTGTTACATCAAGCTGCCCATGAAGATTTGGAAAACTTTCCCCCTTTTCCATGCACATGTGCACCTTTCAACATATGTTGGCAAAGTCAATGCTAAGTAGTTGTCAGACATAAAATTAGAAGAACATATGACCTTCTGCAGAGGATAATGGCAGCCATATCCAAGGTTAACATGCAAAAGGAAATATACAGAAATTACAAATACGTGCACTAGCAAATATTTGGATCTGGTGGAAGAAATCAACAAGAATAACCCCAAAATACAGAGTCAAATTTAGCATTATAAATGACAACACGAGGAATTTCAGGACAACAGTATGCGTCCAGCTTTAGTTTTTTGGGATATGTGAAGTATATGGCCAGCTTGAGTTTTATTTGATACATGAAATATGCATCCAGCTTTAGTTTAGCAAAGAAAAGTACCACTCCTAATCAATGGTCCAACGCTTAGCGATAGTGTTAATTAATCTCCACGTGACTGGCATGCACTATTGAGATCATTCATTACTGGGTCCTTCTTATAACATTTATTATAACACTTGAGAGAAGAGATTGGGAGAAGCATCAAAATAAATGTTTTACATCTATGTTAATCTACAGATACTTTAAACAGTAAACACAATTCATTCTTCCAATGATAGAGTGATGCATACCACTAGCCTAACATGTCAACTCACCCAACAATTGAGAAAACATGAAGTGTTAAAGAACTGAAAAAGTCTACAGAAACACGTCCAGAGTTAGGGCAGCACCTCGCCAGTAGCTCTTCCTTTGGACCATATGATTGGAATTTCCAAAATCCTCTCAAAAAGCTGCATCCAAGATATAGAACAATACATGACACATAAATCAGTAAGAAGTGGCAAGTCTTTTTGCAGTCTCGGTGTGGAATAGAACTCTTTTGGCAAATTTCACAAATCAAGTAACATGACAATGCACCTTACCGGAACAAAGAGGTTCACAATCTTCAGATTCGCATGCCATTTCTGCTCAGTTATATCAGCATAAACATCTGCTGATAACCAGCCACCATTGTCAGATCTGATGTCCGATCGCCACATCTTACCATTACCATCTAGCTGTACATGCACGCGTCCATAGTGGTTTTGAAACTTCACATGCCCAGTGACATTTTCCATCTCTCTGTATAGACAGACAAAGATAATATTGAATGCATAGATCAGCATGAATTAAACCTAAGAACGAGGAAAAAGACTGGTATTAAGACAACTCCAGTAGCAGAGCACGCACACATCATAAATGCATCTCCCATCACCACTGCATTTCAACAAGGCCATTTGGCTTTTATCGTTAAGCTAGCTACTAGGAAAAAGAAAGGTAACAAAACACTATTTATCCCATTAACCAAAAAAAAATGTTGTGTCAACCAACTATAATTGGTGGAGCATGATTTGTTAGTATGTGTACGTGTGTGCCTCTCTCTCTCTCTCTCTCTCTCTCTCTCTGTGTGAGAGAGAGAGAGAATAAGAGGGAAATTATTAAAAGGACAAATACTTAAATTAAAAGGAGTTTTCAATAAAATTGTTTTTGGACAGGTTTGAAAATTTTTAGCTGGTCCAAAGTTTACCTTGGCTCTGTATCACCATATGCAAGCAGCATCAATGAGCCTCCACTGTAATGTACAGAATCCAGAATTACCGGAACCATCTTTTCAATACTGGAGACATGTTTTCCTTCATCACCATCAACAAGTTCAGCAACGATATCCTCCACTGTTGGACTCATCTGAAGCTTCAACCTTTTCATTGGCTTTGCAATTGAATCAGCCCCGAGCTGTCGTAGATTCTTCACAAAAGAACACAAAGCTAACTTCAGGCTCCAGGACTGTAAAGTTTTTGATGGATGATGCAGAGGTAATGGCTCAAGCACTGTAAATCCAGAACCACAAGAGGTTTGGTCTTGTCTAATAGCTGAAACCCCCCAACGAGACTGTTGCACCTGCTGCTCGAATCTATGTGAATCATCTCTGCTATTGGCACCTGTACTCACGATATCAGCTGCAATTTCTTCACTACTTACTCCAGGCCAATCAGCTGTTCTAACTCCCATGACATTGGTGGGGGATATTTTTTCACTGAGACTTAAAGCTTTACAAAGTCTAACCAAAGTAAAAAGAAATGGATCGCGTAGAATGGCTAAAGTATTAATGCAATCATCATCACATTTATCTACAAGCAAAGGATATGTTCCCAATATTTTCATAAGATCAAGCTGGCATCTTTCAATTGGGTCTGACATTCCTTCACTTGAAGAACAACTATCAGACACCTTAGATTTTGCATTGCTGGTAAATAAGTTCCCATCAGAATTATTTACAGAGTTTACAACTTCTTTAGATATTGTTGGTGAAGATACAGAGGGTAAGGGATCGCCCTCGCTTTTGACCGGAAAAATAGCAGGATTTGCAATATCATAAACCTCAGATGGCAGGCAACAGGCACCGAGATTTGCGTTTCTCTTGAAATACAAACCGGCTGCTGATGCACTACGCTCAAGAATTCTTCTTCTAGCTGCAATACCAGCTGCAGATAAATCTCTACCATTAGCCTTCTTGAATCTCTGTCTTAACGCACCTGGTATGATTTTAGACCAAAACTTAGTCCCAGAAGAAGAAACTCTTGCACCAAATGTTTTCTCTAAATCCGCGTGCTTCAAATCATACTCCCCTCCTAAATCCATGTGATGCTGATCTCTCCAGTGCAGTTTCTCATCCATACAAAAGAACGACTCTGAAGTAACTATCCTCGCAAGAGAACTTGCAGCATTCTTTGAGAAGTCATCATCTAATAGAAAAGAATTTCCTTCAGGAAGAACATAACCCCTCTCTGCTGCTTCCCTTGCTGCAACATCTCTCTCCCTGGCCCAGCGAGTAGCTGCTTCCTCTTTGGCAATCCTCCTTAATTTTGTCCGCAAATCAATGCCATCTTCATCTGACAAGCGGCTCAGCGGACTGCCCTCATAAAAGGGAAGTCCAAGCCATGTATAGTTTTGCTTTTGTACTACCAGAATACTTGGGTTTGACAGGACCGCATCAATCACAAGCTTTCCCCTACTCAGACTTGAAAAAGGAAGAATTCGCAGCTTAACAGTTGGTAATTCCGCACAGGAGAACTCTTCACTATGAGGACCAATAGAGCATGACTCTAATGTGATACTTAAAGGTGATATTCTTCGAACCCTACCAAAATCAAGTTCCCGCTGAACATAATCACTCAATACTGCACATACAGAAGGCAAAAGCTTTGCTTCAATATAACTTTTTGCTTTCAACTGGCCATACCATAGAAGTAAACACACCCCAGATACTACAGCACAAAAGACTGAACATCGAAAAAAGAATAACCCTTCTTCCCAAACTGGAACTAGTGATTTCACCAAGCCCTTACTTCGAGCTAGTGGCTCTCTCACAGAGCATATTAATGTGCCACTTCTCAGTGCAAAACTCTTCCATAACAGCTCTACATTTCTTCCACAAAAATGTGTAAATTTGACTCCTTCAGTTATCCAGTCACCTTTTTTTGAAAATTTACACTTGCAAACATCTCTTCTTGATGATCTTACTCCACTAGTATAATTTCCCCTTTTCCTTCTGTTCAGGTTGCATTGAAGTGGAAGCCCAAGAAAGGGGCTATAAAGCTTGGCATGCATTATCTCCATATTATGAGTCTTCACTTGATATTCAACATAATTGCAGGGGACCAAGAGCCAACTCTTAGTCCCCCCTAAAAGCTTCAAGTTACTAAGAAGTTCCCAAACATTCAAAGCCTGGTATAGTTAAGCATAAAACCATTAACATTCTTTTCGTCACTAAATGCAGAAGTATCAATATTTAACATATCATGCAGAGAGTAGGAGGCAACCTTCGCTAGCTCAAGAAACATGGTAAAGAATTACAACAAGATTCTAAAAGTGCCTACATTCATCCCACTCTTGTTGACCTGAGCTGATTTCCACCGATATTAAGACTAAGATGCTTACATAGATTTTATTTTTTTATCTTTTAGTAGGCGTTTCACCAAAAAAAAATTGGATTTTCTTATCTTTCACTTTATTTGGAAATTTTGATGATGGAGTTGTGTTTGGTTATACTTTTCGCAAGAAGAGAGCATTTTATTTGAAGTTATAAGTTATTTTTCTACTAAGTTGCTCGGACTCGGCAATTTCGGTGCCGCACCCGTGTCGACACGACACTGACACGGGTAAGGGTGTGGGATCTGTGTCGGTCCGGTCAAACGAGATCGGGAGTGTTGACCAACAATTCGGAGAAAAATTGAAATTTTGCTATCTCAAAGTAAAGATTTGAATAGCTCGAAAACAAAATACCTTCAATTTTGCTGCTACATAGTAGTTAATACCAGTCCTTTTGTCTCGTTTGAAGCTTTTTTCTTGGTAAATCTTCTTGTTCGCGTTGGCTGTTGCAGGTATTGTTCACGATGTAACAGGTTTTTGAAGCCGAGAATATCGGTGCCGTGGTGGACTACTAAATTGTGCGCATAGTGATTTGTATTGTATTGGAAAAAAAATATATGCAAAACATGTAGTTGGAGACGAAGATGGAGGAGAGAACTGAGAAGACGAAGCAGAGAAACAAGGATGAAGAAGACGAGCTCAATATTGTTTTTTATTTTAATTGACCTTTAATCCTTTTAAGGGGTGGTTTGGCAGAGACCTTTAATCCTTTTAAGGGGTGGTTTGGTTGAGTGTATAAGCTAACTAGGTATTGAAGATTCGTGCTATATGTTATTTTTTAGTCTTAATTTATATGATATAAATAAAATTTTGATAATTAATTATTTTTTAAATATATTTTTAAATATTTTAAGTTGTTAGCTATTATAATTTATAATAGTTTTTTGACATTGTAATTTATTATTTTAAATTGTTAACCATTATAATTTATAATACTCTCCTTGTACAAAGTTTTGTAGCATTGATAGTCTATTATATTTTGAGAATAATTTAAGTTTTTAATTACTGAAATTTATAATATTTTTTCTTCTATTTCAATTTAAGTGACACTGATATAATTTTGAGAGTCAATTAAATATCACGATTGAAGTTCCGAAGTAGACATGTCTTAAATGACTCATAATAACTTATTAGAATTGATACAATAAAATTACTATAAAAAATAGTTGTCAAAAAAATTTAAACGGACCTCATATAAGATGTCAAGTTGATTTAAAACATCAATAATTAATTTATCTTTTTTTTGTTTATTTTATTTTTTTATTAAATATTTTTTTAATATTTAATTGACTCATAATAATTAATTAGGGACAAAATAGTAAAATTACTGTTGAAACAACTAAAGCAAACATATCATAAATGTCTATTTTATTTTTTTTATCAAATATTATTAATTTTTTAATACGTAAATGAAATATAATATCAATTAGGAAATAACTTATTAGAAGTTGTATAACAAAATATAAAAAATAGTTGTGAAAAAAATTTAGACAGGTCTTATATAAGATGTCAAATTAATTTAAAACTTCAATAGTTTGTTTATCATTTTTTTTATTTATTTTATTTTTTTATTAAATATTATTAAATTTTTTAATACTTAAATGACTTATAGTAATTGATTAGGGATGAAATAATAAAATTACGGTTGAAGCAACTGAAGCAGACATGTCATAAAGGTGTATTTTATTTTTTGTTAAATATTATTAATTTTTAATACTTAAATGACATATAATAATTAATTAGGGGTGATATAGTAAAATCACAGCTTAATACTTAAATGACCTATAGTAATTAATTAGGGATGAAATAGTAAAATTACGGTTGAAGCAGCTGAAGCAGACATGTCATAAATATCTATTTTATATTTTTGTTAAATATGATTAATTTTTTAATACCTAAATGATATATAATAATTAATTAGGGGTGATATAGTAAAATCACGGAGGAAGCAGGCATGACGACCGCCTCCTGCTTCCAAGCCTCTTCTATATATTAGAATATCTAATAAAGTGGTATTAGTTATGATTGTATTAGTTATATTGGTATTATATTTTATATATTATTTAATTTGATGTATTAAAAATAAAATATCTTATATATTTTTTATTAAAAAGCTATTAATTTATAAAAATACCCTCATCATCATAAAACTTCACTGGTAACTGGTTAAGGTTCAGGGACTTTCGGAATTTATGTTCAGGGGCTTCATCACTATAATTTTCTTAGAATTTGAGTTGGTGTAGGGAAACGCAATTTAAACTTGTAAGTTTATGACGTGCTCTATTATATGCTTATTATATGGTGCAATTTCATGAGGTTCTTGAAATTTTATGTTGCTATATTTTTTTGGATGATTTTGTTTTTTGGAGGAGGGTGCTTCTCTATCTTCTGGAGCCTTTAATGATTTGAAGACGGTGAGTACTGAAATGTTAAGCCATATGAAGAAAATTTGCGTTCGCTTACATAATCTGTATTAAATAGTATGAAGCAAGACCAAATATTGAAAAGATGGAGAGGAATTTAAGGAATAATAATGTCATTATTTATTTTAATGTATGTGTTGAGATTCTTGTATTAGTAATACATGAAAAAGTGGGTATTATTAATAGAGGTGGGCATGTTATGATATATACCGAATATCAGATCGAAATTGAAATTTTATACTGCGGTATGGATGTTATGGTATTTGGTAGAACTTTTAGATTATTTTGGTATTTGATATGGTATTTGGTATTTATGCAATAAATACCAAAATACCGTATACCGCACCGAAGTTTTTTAATAACATATAAAACTCATATATATATATATATATATATATATATATATATATATATATTATTTAAGATTATTAAATATATTTATATATCATACATTAGCCAATTGAACACAAAAGTAGCTTTTATTCAGAAATAAAAAATTTTGGAAGCTTATTATTTAAGAGTACTATGCTTAAGTTTAAGTACTGTTGTTCAGAGTTTGCATCTCGGACTATTCAATCGTGATTGAAATGTTATTTTTCTGTAATTGATTAATAAAAATAGTTGTTAGCCTAACATGATTGAGACGTTTTTAAAATTTAAAGTTGTAGTTTTTTTATATGAATATATGTAATTAGAAATCAAATAAAGTATGGTTATACCGAATTACCATACTGTAAAATATCAAAATCAAATTTAAAAATACCGAACCATATCGAACGAATTTGATATGGTAATGGTATTATTCTTTTAGATATCGAGAATCGAAGTTACCATACCGATGTTTAAAATATTGTACTGTACCATGCCCATTCCTAATTATTAATACATGTCACAATACACAATAGTTATACATATGCTAAAACATGTACCAAACAAAATACTACTAGTACACAAAAAAATGAGATATAAGGATAAAAAATATGCTGAGTTATTAAGACCAACACTAAGATACGCTGCCACGTTGATTATTTATTATTAAGAATAAATATTATTATTATTTTGATTAAATCAAATAAACATTCCATATTATAATTAGAGCTTAGTTAACAACTGGGTCATTGATTATTTATTATTTATTTGTTTTTTTAGTTAAATGAGATAAGCATTGTATATTAATTAGAATTTATAAAATGAGGATAAAGATTATAATTATTTAATTATAAAATAAAAATGAATATATATGCTTTGAAAGCACACATTTTTAAATGAAACTAAATTTAGCGTAAGCAGCACGGACCTACATATATTTTCGGGGTGCTCCAACACCTATTAAATTCGATTCGAAATAAGTATATATTATATAGAAAATATACGAAAATAGGTATAAAATATATAAAAGAACCCACTAAAACAAAAGTTGGTTGGGATGCACTGCCATTTAGATTGATCTTAAGGTTCTCCACTGAAGAGGCGTCCTGCGTTCGAACCTTGTTGAGGTGTTTTTATTTCAGTTGCTAATGAAATGGAATATGGGGAACTCTCCGTCTAAGTGGTTAACTTGTTGAGGCATTTTTATTTCAGTTGCCAATGAAATAGAATATGGGGAACTCTCCGTCTAAGTGGTTGATCTGATGAGTCAATTCTCAATGCGATGCATCCGTGAAATGGGATGAAAATCTACCCGAACTTAGTCCAGTCCTATTAAAGATGGGGGATTCCAGTCCTATTAAACATGGGGCGCATTTGCAGCTGCTTCTTTCCGACCGATACACAAGCAGTTGGGCGCGAAGTTTTCTTCGTGAAAAAAGCTCGTCCTTGTCAATATAGGACTGGTTTTCCAGCCTTTTAATTTTTTAAGCACCCACAATTCTTAAATTCTGGATTCGCCACTGAACGTAATTATATATTGAACATATTAATATTCTCATTCTTTTTTAGTCTTAAAATACTTGTCAATTTCGGAAAACAAAAAAAACATTAATTATTCTTTTTAAACTTGAACCTTTGTATTAGTCCTTTTAGATTTAAGAAGCATATAAATAAATAAATAAATAAATAAATAAATAAATAAATAAATAAATAAATAAAGACTAGCGAATTAATAACTATATTAATCAAATTACACTCTTAAATAATTATTTCTTTCAACTAAAAAGGAACAGAGAAAGTATATTATAAATTCTATATTAACTAACAAAAAACATTATTACATTGACTCAAATGTTATTTTTGATGCATTTAATCTAATATTTTTTTATAGCTATAATTATATTAAATTGTGTTTAAATAAAATTATTTTTAATGAAATAATGTATCTTTTAAAAGTCATAAAAATCTATAAACATATTCGATTCTCTTAGAACTAATTTTAAAAGAAAAGTAGTTTCTTATTTTTAAAGAAAGAATTGAAAGTCAAAAACATATTCAAATTAAGAGTAATCGAATATCATGTGGTTCAAATAAGGAAAGGTTTAACTATCGTAATACTCAAATGTAATTATATATTAGAAGTAATAGTTCTGAATTATTGTAATACTTAAAATGTAATTATATGTTAGAAGTAACAATTGACAATATTCGACTAACTTAATTGATAATAAGATATCATATTAGGGATCACATCTTGTTAGATCGTTTGATTCTTCTTGAGTGTAAGTTTTGAACTATCGAAATACTTGAAGTGTAATTATATATAAGAAGTAACATTTGATAATATTTGACTAACTTAGTAGATAACAAGATATCATATTCAAGTTCACATCTTGTTAGATAGTTTGATTCTTCTTCTCAGTGTAAGTTCTGAACTATCGTAATACTTAAAATGTAATTATATATTAGAAGTAACAATCGACAATATTCGATGACTTAATTGATAACAAGATATCATATTAGGGATCACATCTTGTTAGATCGTTTGATTCTTCTTGTCAGTGTAAGTTCTGAACTGTCGAAATACTTGAAGTGTAATTATATATTAGAAGTAACAATTAATGACTAATTCAACGATTGACTTTAGAATTAATATGATTTTGAAATTAAAGTTTATGATCAAAATTAAATTAATTAACTCTCGAAATTAAAATTGTGCCACATAAATCGACACAAAAAATATATTTTTACAAAAACATGATAAAATTTTCAAATTAAAATATCAAAAAATAAAAAATGAGATTTGTACTATTTTAAATAAAATAACCTTCAAAATACACTTTTTGATAACAAAAAAAGTCAAATATCATCAAAATATCACATTCTTGCAGATGAACTACTACTAGATAATTTTAAGGTCCATAAATGAGCCCAATGTAACTAGTTACAAATTTTAGATTTATTCTGTATATACCAAAAAGTTTAATAGAAAAATATGATATTACATTTTGATCAATATTCTACTGGTACCAATTAAAATTTTAGTATAAATAAAATAAAGTTACCTAAGTCACAAATACTTTTAAGTATTTTTGGTATTATGAAAACATTCATTTCTTAATATTATAAAACACTAAGGATCTAAAAAAAATTTCTTTTCTATATCGCATAATGATATAAATTTATTACGATTTAAAATATAATTTTATTTGTTAGATTGAATTGAATTATACGTGAAATATACTTTATTCAAGGAAGAAAAAAATCACATAGTATATTTAATTAATTTTCAACAGTGTTCCTAATTCCTTTATTTACTTTGGAAGATCTTTTAAGTACACAGTTTTGGTACTTCTTTCTTCGTTATTTTTTGCACATAAATTGTTACTTGTACAATATTATTAATTATTAAAATAATGTTAAATTTTAATTGATACAACAACATACACAATATATAATTTCACAAAATAGCTTTGAGAATAGTCACAAATATAAATTAAAAAATTGCTGAAATGACATTTTTACCCTTGATCGTCATTTAACTCATTTTTTTTATATAAAATAATAAAATATAATAAAAATAGGTTAGTATGTGTTCACGATACATATGAATGTATTTGTATCCATCCGATTTTAAAGTCCATCAATTTTTATGTATCTAAGAGGTTAGGACGTGTTCATGATATATATATATATATGTATGTATGTATATATGTATATACATATGAATATATATGTGCGCAGTTGTATACACATGTATCTAAGTGTTTATATATATATATATATGTATGTATGTATGTATGTATATATGTATATACATATGAATATATATGTGCGCAGTTGTATACACATGTATCTAAGTGTTTACTTTGTTGGATACATCAAATTGATAATAGATAAATCAGATTAATGAATTTAATATTTATAATAATAATAATAATTAAAAAAATAAAATTAATCAAATTACATAACCAAGATATATATATATATATATATATATATATATATATGTGTGTGTGTGTGTGTGTGTGTGTGTGTGTGTGTATGTATGTTTCTGTCTTATATTAATGAAATTAATGAACTTATTTTAAAGAGTAATAAAATGAAATTAATCAAACAAAGATATATTACTTGATTTTTGCTTTATATTAAAGGGTTTGATTAATTCAAATTTTCAACATTAGTTGGTCATGTATCAGAAATCACAATATATTCGGCTCTCTAATATTCGCCCACCTTTTTATAAAATTTTATGTAATATTCTAAAGTTGTAAGAGAGAAAATAATTAACTTCTATAGTTACAAAATTCGTGCAAGTTGCTCAAAAAATATTTACATTCTCAAATTTACTTTTAAAATTAACATTTTCTCAATTTGAATGGTAGACATTTTCTCTCTCTCTATCCTAACTTTTTAAAATGTCTATTTCCCCTTACATAGCTAATCTTTTTCTTTTTTACTTCTTCAAATCATGAATTTTTTAAAAACATTTATATCACAAATCTCTGCAGGAAAAAATAAGCACTATTGATTAGGAAAAAAAGAAAAATGAGAAATAGTAACTTAAGTGCATACATTATTGACGTTTAATAATGAAATGAATGAACAATTTATTTTTTATTAATACTAATAAAATTTTAATATTTATTTATACAAGTAAAAATCATAGAGTGATAGTTTTATAGATATATTTTGATTCAAGTAATAAAAATAATTAATAGAAATATAGGTATATTTTATAATAAATTCCTAAAATATCATTCATTCATATTATAATTAAATTATAATTTAGAAATAATAATTAATGACAAAACTCGCTTATCCATGTAGACAATTAAGAATAAAAGATAAGTAAAACTTAAATATACATATATACTTAATACATGTAATACTTAAATAATATCATAAAAGATAACATTAGATTTTGTAATAAATTCATAAAAATTATTCTACTTATCAATATATATATATATATATATATATATATATATATATATATATATATATATATATATATATATATATATATAAAGCTGAAACATAGACACGCTGATGTGACGCTCTCTATGATCAACAATTCTATTTATCTATTTTCTCAATTTTTTAAACTTATTTCACTATTTTATGTTTAAAAAAATTCCATAAAATTAATTACTTTTACAGTTTATCTTTCCTCATTATTGTTGCAATTTATTTCTTTTTTTAAAACTCTTTCTTTGCCTTCTTTATCTTCCGTTTCCTTTTTGTAAAATTAATACACATTTAATTAAATGAAAAATGAAAAGACCAAAAAACCTTTCGTTTTTCAAAACTATTAAATCTTTAGCATATAAACTGAGATGATGGTGTAGCAACAACCATGGTGTCACCAAAAACACCAAAATTCTCGCAAAGACGATGGAAATGTAAGCGAGGTTTAGCTATAGGTTGAGTCAGGTTTGGTCTAAAATGTTTTGTATTGAATTATTTATTTTATATAAATATATGTAATACTCCCTACTAAACATAGCTTAGTGGTTGGCAAAAAAAGAAAAAAATGATTAGAGTATTTTGCTCCTCTTGTGATTTCGTTAAAAAATAAAATCTACCACCGTCATATCTGTTTCATTCTCTCCTTTCCAATAACCTGAAATCACCTTCAATTTCTCTTCTCATAGCACTTTATTTTATCTTCGAACATATCTCAGAGGCTGATCCATTATCAAGGGTTTGATGCCGAGAAATTGAAATTGAGTTGCCCATACCAGAATCAAATGTGTGACCAGGTTTGTTGGTCTCGGTTCTTCCTCGATCTCTCTGAATTCTCTTGAAAGACTTCTCTTATCAAACTGGTTTTCTTTAGGAATCTCCTTGAAGTGATCCAATTCTTGATATACTGGATCAAACAACTGCATCAAATGATAGCACATGGTTGTCTTCATGGCACGCGGGATTCAACTCTCTGTCATACATTGGGCTGCTTGACATTTTTGAAGGCTTTGGAGAGAGCTTTTTATTATTCTTACTGCCAGCAAACCAATATATATATGTAATACTCCCTACTAAACATGGCTTAGTGGCTGCAAAAAAAAAGAAAAAAATGATTCGAGTATTTTACTCCTCTTGTGATTTCGTTAAAAAAATAGAAAATAGAAAGAGATACTATTTTATGATCCTAAAAATCTTGTGTGTAATGAAAAAGATTGTAATCATTAAAGGATGCGGTGTAGTAGACATATTTCAATTTAAGATCTGAATAATTTGATAGTGAGCACTATCATCGAACGAGCCACATCCAACACGAATTTGGACGAATCAGGCTCCGATGCAGGTACTGGACAATTGCTGAAAATAAATGAAAAAAAAATATGTGACAAATATTTCTCTCAAGATAAAAAAAAATTTGAACAATATGTTGCAATATAATTCCTCCGATGAGATGTTGTATATTGAGAGAATTTTTTTTACTTTGATTGAGGAATTTATAGGAAGAGTAATGAAAGTTTCAAAAGGTAAGAGGAATTATTTGAAGAAAGAATCAATCTATTTATTCTTAAAATTCATATCAAATTAAGAAAAGAATAAGTAAAAATCTATTTTATGAATTGAAAGGAGATATTATTTCATAAAATTAGGAAAAAACGAATATCAATCAAATAAGAGTAAAACAGTAAAAATAATAATAAAAAAAGAAAAAAAATAAGAAGTTATCAAAATAGCATAACAAACCTAACAAGAAGAGCGAAATTAGTGTTGACATTATTTTTTTCCAACTTCTTTACTTTTCCTTTCACTCTTTTATATGTTCTTTAAAATGTTTTGTTACATTTTTCTTTTTGTATTTTTTTCTGTTAAAGTTAATCTTCTCAATTTAAAGTTTAGAATGTTAAAATGATTTAAAATTTTCATAAGTGCCTTCAACATGAAGTCTACATTTATACTACCTCTTAATTTTTAATAAAATTATGATAATGAATATTTTAAATTTTATGTTTCTTCATATTCCTCAATTAATAAGAAAAATATAATTTACGTATTTGTTATTGATTTGACTTGAGAATTCAAAGGAGATCATCGGCCACGGATAATATAGAGGCAATTATGAGATGCAAATGATCAATTGGAGCAAACAGTATTAAAAAAATTGACTTCAAAATTTCAAATGAGTCATAATGTTAGATAAATGTAATTATTCAACTTATAATATCAATATTCAATTTTACTTTTTTCAAAATGTACTTGTAAAATTACACTGAATATGTTACTTTATTTTTGTAGTTTAATATCTATCTTATTTTATTTTTGTTGTTTAATATCTGTCTTTATTTTGTATCATTTAATTATTAGAGTTGAGGATTGTAAAATTTGTAGAATATTTTTATATGTGATTAAGCAAAAAATATAATAATGTATTATGATTTTGAATAAAATGAAAAAAAAAATTGTCTTTTGAAGTTCACAGTGCAAACAATATATGAGTGCTTACCTTATTAGTATCACAACTGTTTCATTAGCTAAGATTTAATGAAATTTATTTAGGGCAATTTTAATCGATGCATTATTACAGTTTTTAGTTATTCATGCACAAGTCAATCCAAACGATTTCTCTCCACATTAAATGCAAATGATAACCCTTATGCAATAATATATATATATTAAAATAAGAAAATTAGCCAAACGTTAGTCTCATCATCATCATCTTTTGTTAAAAGATAGACAAATCTCTATCATTCATTTAGTAACCTTCTATGAATCGAACTGAAAGCATATAAGTACATTAGAATTTGTGCGCAGTACAAAGTTTAAAGCTTAAATTATTATTACACCTTAAAAAATATATCTCGATCGAGATTAATTATAAAGATTTTTCAGACATCAAAGTCACATCAATACAAAAACCATATATGTGAAAAAGATATAAATTATTTATAAAAAATAGTTAGCATATGAATGTACCTAAAAATTTTCATCTATTCTATTTCTAATAAATTTGAAGTTAAAATCGTGCGAAGCACGACCTATTTTACTAGTAATGTTAATAAACTTAAACAAAAGTCTTTAAATATCTAGAAATGGTGAAAGAGAGCAAAGAGATGAGGCTTCTAGAATTTTATTGAGTATTAGCGTGAAATGACTATTTAACTTTACAATACATTTCTTTCTATTTTTATATATCTACACTATAACTTATATTTTTTTAAGTTTCCACAACTAAAATTAAAATTTTATGTGCGCGTATGCTCATTTTAATATTATATCAAATACATATATGTAATAAGATAACTAATCTCATGAAATAACATTATTTATCCTGTGCCTATACCAAATAACCCCTTAAAATAAGAAAATTAGCCAAACGTTAGTCTCATCATCATCATCTTTTGTTAAAAGATAGACAAATCTCTATCATTCATTTAGTAACCTTCTATGAATCGAACTGAAAGCATATAAGTACATTAGAATTTGTGCGCAGTACAAAGTTTAAAGCTTAAATTATTATTACACCTTAAAAAATATATCTCGATCGAGATTAATTATAAAGATTTTTCAGACATCAAAGTCACATCAATACAAAAACCATATATGTGAAAAAGATATAAATTATTTATAAAAAATAGTTAGCATATGAATGTACCTAAAAATTTTCATCTATTCTATTTCTAATAAATTTGAAGTTAAAATCGTGCGAAGCACGACCTATTTTACTAGTAATGTTAATAAACTTAAACAAAAGTCTTTAAATATCTAGAAATGGTGAAAGAGAGCAAAGAGATGAGGCTTCTAGAATTTTATTGAGTATTAGCGTGAAATGACTATTTAACTTTACAATACATTTCTTTCTATTTTTATATATCTACACTATAACTTATATTTTTTTAAGTTTCCACAACTAAAATTAAAATTTTATGTGCGCGTATGCTCATTTTAATATTATATCAAATACATATATGTAATAAGATAACTAATCTCATGAAATAACATTATTTATCCTGTGCCTATACCAAATAACCCCTTAATGCTACAACATAAAAGCTTCAAGGAAAATTTACATATATATGATGATGAAATGTGTGATCTTAAACAAAATGATAACAATTAACAAAGATTAACGTGGTAGAAATTATAGTAATTCAATAAAGTTTCAAAGTTATATTATATGTAATTCATTTTAATTAAATGACATCAACTGGTAATAAAATATAAATATGTGAATTTAATTCTACATAAATTACACACATTTTTTTTTTTCAATAAGAAAATGGATAATCTTCTTTACCTTATATAGTTATATTATAAATAAAAGTAAATAACATAATTTATCGTCAGAAGACAGGAACTAATTCTATTAATATAGGCATATCTTATGTCGATTCTTATAATGAAGCAACGTAAAATTATAAAAGATAACTCATAGAAAAATGAAGTACAAAAAATACATATTTAAATGTGTTTATGTGATATATTATTAGTATAAAGAAATTTGACACTATCAAATTCATTTATTTATTGTAATATGTAATTTGAAAATTTATAACTCTCATCTTTTATTAAAAAAATACTTAAAATTATCATTATAGGATCTTATAGTAAGAAGGGTTTTACTTTATAATATATAAGAGTGTTAATTAAAAGAATTTATCAAGTAAGCGTATAAATTATAATATTCTCATATAAATTGAAAAAAAAATCATCACTTAAATTACTCTGGGATAAGATTGACATTTACAAAAAGAGGTTAACTACTTTTGGGATGAATTCGTTCAAATCAAAAGGACTATGCTTCACTTTTACATTTTATCTTCATCAACAATTTCAGTCCTGAATTATAAAATCGAAAGAGATCCAGAAAACATGTGAGAAAATGAACTGAAGGGTAATAATTTGAAAGTATTAAGAAAAATAAAACATGTAAAAAAAAATAGAGAAGGACAAAACTGAGAAATGAAAGAATGGAGATGAAGGCAAATGAACAACAAGGAGAAAAACAGATGAAGATAAAAAAGTAGAAATGAAGCATAGCATACCTAATGTGTTTTGGGAACAGAAGGCTCTAGAATATCATAGTAGTATTATTTGACAATGGAGTGTTCTAGAGCTATGAACACAGTATCTTTGTAAGTGTTAAATTACAATATTACCCTTGGTCGTCCTTCAATTCATCTTTCTATATATAAAAAATAAAAATACTAGATAAGTATGCCCGTGCTTTGAACGGGCCTAACATTGAAGTCAATATATAATTCTTATATTTGTCTCAAAAGATTCAAGTTAAGAACTTGAAACTAACGATAATAATATGATACATTGGACAACAATAATTTGAATAAAATAAACATTTATTTGTGAATTGACTAAATGAAATGCTAAGCTTTTAAAACAAAGAAGATAAATAATTACATAAAGTGGTATACTCCATTCAGATAGAATTTTTATATTCCCTCCGTGTCTCAAATATACTTGGCAGGTTTGATAAAGTAATTTATCTCAAAATACTTGGTATACTTAATAATAAATGATAATTAATCATATTTTTCCAACTATACCATATTAATTGAAGAAGATTCATCTAATTATTTCTATATATTAGAGGAGGTGGTTTCAACATGTGAGTTATTTGTCTTTAAATTCAATATTGAGGATATTAAGGTCTTTAACATAAGTTTTAAGCTCAATTTGATAATCTTTTGTGCTTTGTTTTTTGAACCTCCTTAAAAGTTTTAATAAAAAACCATTCTTTTCTCTTTAATTATCAACAATACCATGTAAGAATTTTACAATAATGCCATCACATGTGGCCTTGCATATATTTCCACATATGTGAGCCCCTCTATCTTTCATTTATTTTTATTTTTATTTTTATTTATTCTTTTTATGTATAAAATTATTCAAATATATTATATTTAAGTAAATTGATTAGTAAGATGATAATTTATTGTAAAAATTAATTATTGATACAATTAAATAAATTTTATTCTTTATTTAATTTCATGTCAAATATATAATTTATTTTCTTTCTTATTTGTTACTACAATTTCACCTAATTTTTTTTTTTTTCTAATATATAGAAGAGAAAATTTAGATATGCCTGCTTATGTTGTCTTCTTCAACTGCTTCAATAGTGATTTTATTATATTGCCCCTAATTAATTATTATAAGTCATTTATATATTAAAAATAATAATATTTAATTTAAAAAATAGACATTTATGACATGTCTATTTCAGTTATTTCAATCATAATTTTACTTTCTATTACATCATTTTTAATGAACTATTATAAATTATTTATATATTAAAAATTAATAATATTTAATATAAAAAGTAAAATAGACATTTATAACATGTCTGTTTCAGCTGCTTTAATCGTAATTTTACTAAATATCATCCATAATTAATTATTATAAGTCATCTAAGTATTTAAAGCAGCTCTCCGTCGATCTGTCGGCTGCAACTGTTTGCTCCGTAATTTTACTATATCATTCCTAAGTAATTATTATAAATTATTTACATATTAAAAGATTAATAATATCTAATAAAATAATAAAATAGCCATTTATGATATGTCTGTATCAACTGCTTTAATCATAATTTTACTAAATGTCACCTCTAATTAATTATTATAAGCTATCTAAGTATTAAATAAATAAATAAATAAATAAATAATATTTAATTAAAAAGATAAAATAGATATAAAATGATAAGTTAACTCTTGATATTTTAAAATAACTTGACGTCTTAAGTGAGATTTCACTTACTTTTTTTTTTCACAAGTATCTTTTATAGTAATTTTATTATATCACTTCTAATTAGTTGTTGTGAGTCATTTAAGACATGCCTATTTCGTTGCTTCAATAGTGATTTTACTATATCACCTCTAATTAATTATTATAGTCATCTAAGCATCATGCCACTTAAATTGGAGTAGAAAAAGTTTTACACAATAATTAAAAATTTAAATTATTTAGAAAATATAATTGACTATCAGTGACACAAAACTCTGTACAAGGAGAGTAGCGCATATTTTTTGAAAATTACATAAAAAATATTATAAATTACAATAATTAAAAATTTGAAATATCTAAAAATAATTTAATCTATTATATATTTTTACAAAATACTTAAAAAATACTATAAATCACAATAATTAACAACTTACAAAATTTAAATGATATAAATATTTGGTTGACTCTTGAAATTGTATCAGTTTCACTTAAATTGAAATAGAAGAAAAATATTATAAATCACAATAATTAAAATTTAAATTATTTTAAAAATGCAATTGACTATTAATGCCACAAAAGTTTGAATAGAGAGAGTAACATATGTTATTTAAAAATTACATAAAAAATATTATAGATTACAATATTAACAACTTAAAATATTTAAAAACATATTAAAAGTATGATTGATTATCTAAATTCAATTTGTGTCATATAAATTGAGACAAAAAAATATATATTGAGCTCATGCTAGATCCCGGATGACTCTTAGGATGTATATGCAATCCAACCTTTTTTTTAGCTTTTGTTTAAATATATCAAAATTGAAAATACAAGTTCTAATACAGTGCATCAAACAGTGCATAAGAAATAATGTTAGCATAAATAATACCAATATTACTAATACAAGCATTATTAATGCAAACATTATTAATACATTCTATCGGCATTATTTTTGTACACTCTAACAAAAGACTCCACGTTTCAATGTAAGGAACATATACAAAAGCAAAGTTCAATAAAATATCTACATAAGTATATTTTATCGTGTTCTCAAAGTCAAATAATTTAAATTAATATGAAAGATGGTACTTATAGTTTTCTTTTCTATATAATTTTTGAAACACTTAAAATTTGAATTTAAAATATTAATTTAGTTTAACTTCAAAGAACAAGGTGACAAATAAAAGAGAAGGGAAAAATGAAAGCAAATGATGTTTATGGTGATTTAGTAAGGGAATATAATGCGGGTTATTAATTGCAATTCACATGTGATGTAATATGTAATGACTAGATAACCCTTTATCTTTTTCAACACTTATTCTCAAGTCTTATGTATCATTTTTAATCTCAAAATTTCTACTTAATGTATCAAATCTCAATCATATGATTAAAGATATAAACTTTTAAATGCATCAAATTTTATTGTTTATATGAGTAAGTTATACATAATTATCTTGTAAGACTTGACTCCGTGAAAAATACTACCAAGTTGTTAATATGTTTTGTGTGTTCATGTTTTATAATTCATAATTCGAATTAATATCAATTTAAATTACTGTACATAATAAAAATATCTTAACATTAGGCCCGTGCTGACACGGGCCATGCTCCTCTAGTAAAATTAAATAAGATCATATTAATCAATTTACACCTCTTATTAACTTTTTTTTTTCTTAAGAATTGTGCGTGTCAAACAAAAAATGTAATTCAATAAGAGGAACTGAAAGTTTGGATTTTCACAAGCACAGGACATTATGTATTAAATAATACTTTCTCCGTTCTATTTTATGTGTCGTCATTTAACAGGACACAAAATTTAAGAAATAAATAATGACTTTATAAAGTTTACAAAATTACCCCTCTTAAAGTTTACATTTTAATTGTCTTTTCTTATAAAGTGAAATTCACTATGGATAAAATAAGAACTATGCCATTAAATAGTTACTAAATAAGTAAAGATGACATTCTTTTTAAAATGGACTAAAAAAAAAATGGCGACACATAAAATAAAACGGAGAAAGTAACATGATTTAGACATACTTTATGAAATGTTAAAAACTGTGTAATTTAAGTGTAAGAAAATATTCATTTGATAATATATGATCACCATCGTCAAATTACAAACACTTTTAACTATTTTTTTCTCGACAAGTTTTTATCCAAATTAAACTAACCTTGATAACTCCAATAATGTTCATTATAGAAGTGTCAGGAGATGGGTATTCTGTATTACAATTGAAGTACATCAACATTGAATATATAATAGACATTACAATCACTGTCCTTCGAGCGTCTTCTTTCACAATTTTGCATCAATTTCCTTGCTTAGAGGATTCTCTGGCAAACTTGAAGGATCACAACTCACAAGGCAATGGCTTTGTAGTGAAGAACTGTATGGGTACAACTTTGTTAATTAGGAAAATGGTTGTGCAACTTTATTATGCCAATATTAATGAAGATTCACCTTGAAGAAGTGATATGCCAGTGAAAGAAGATGGAGAAAAAGAGACAATTCTTCTAGAATATCACTTACTTATTTTAAATTTTACAACATAAAAGCTTATGAAGTTACTCCATCTTATTTTATGTCATTCTTTCCTTTTTAATCTGTCCCAAAAGGATTTAATATTTTATGTTTCTGAAACCATTTAATGATAGCATCCCTATTAGTTTACACGTACTAACATGACTGACTGGAACCCCACTTGACATAAAACCTGAGTTTTACTATGACAGAGACAGATGAAAGAAATTAATTATTTATACAAGCAATTTTAATAATTTGCATATATATAGATTATATGTCAAAAAATGTTACTTCGTTTCTTAAACTTTATGTTTGTTTAAGACATATCTAATGTCAAAAAATGTTACTTCGTTTTTTAAACTTCATGATTGTTTAAAACACCCTGAGATAAAATGTTATTATGTTTATGCATGCAAGCAGATCCATTCGAGATATCACCTAATGCACACTTATCAAAAATAATTAGTCCTCGGTAATGTTTAACCATCTCCCGAGGACTAAATTATAAAGCATCAAACTAAAATTGATGGCATAAACAAAGAGACAAAGAAAGACAAGGAGGGAGAAACCTACCTCACTTGCAAGAGCACTGATAGTTATTCCCCTAGGCCTTAAGTTTAGGATCAATACAAAGTAATGCATCCATCAACTTGACAATAGATGAAGATCTTTAAATGCTTCCCTCATACACCGTCTATAAGGATGTAAGAATTTAAATGCTATTGAATGATATAATTTTTTCTTTTTTCAATAATTCTCAGATGCTGAACCACAAAGCTTAAAAATCTTATGTAGCTACTTTACCTACAAGGAGAAAAAAGTTCATATATTTAAAATGTAAAAAATTAGTTCTAACACAGGAGAAACAAATGGGTAAAATTGATCAGACATAGTGTTGCTTAAAAAGAACACCGAGAAGTTTAGATTGATGAACATGTACCAATAAACAAAAACTGATATAACCACAACTGAAGAAAATCAAAACTAAACAACAAAAGTCATACTTTTGACAAGCTACTGAGGAAAGTGGTTAGAGCTTGGAGTGAGTCTAATTATTTCCTCTATACTTGGTCAAAATACAAATCTTTTAAATAGGCTCTTCAGTAAATAAAACTTGTTAGGTAGGCTTGTTATTTCCTATTTCTAGCCTCAAATTTAAAAAAATTGGCTAATTTGGTTTGAACTATATTCGTTGTCTAACTGATTTACAACTGTAACTAATATTTAGCATAACCTAATTATTTGAAGTCTAAACTACTCCAATTGTGGATCTTGTTAAACTGAAGTCAACATTTCTCTGTCGTTCTTTAACATTTCTCTGTCGTTCTCCTTTCATATAATTCAGGATATATTGATATATCAACTGTAAATCACTCTTATAACCTGATGTACACTTGCTCTTTACAAAAATAAAAGCATGACATTCCTAAATCTGTGGATTGGTTAACTGAACGTTCAATAGATTGCCCAATCATAAAAAAAGAAAATGATATTAACTGAAAACAATGATGATATGTAACTTTATCCAATTAAAAGAAAGTAATAATGAACTCTATTAAAGAAAAAAAATTTACTCGAACAATAATAAACATATACGAGTGTTTCAACTTTTTATGTTTCACAACATCCAGTTATGTTCAGTTCACCAAATGGAATACAACATCATTTCTTCTTAATTATCTTTTAAAATAAGCTACACTGAAATAATAGTTTTCATACATGCACATATTGAAGATATGAATCGTTCATTACATGGATCAATTTTTATATCCAACAATAAATTTGTTATTGGTTCAGTTTATTCTAATAATAAATATTACCAAGCTAACACAAACATCTCAAAAAATAAGTTGATGAAAATTAAACCCTTAGTTTTCAACCAGCCAAGGAGCGCAACAATTCAGAAATATTTCATTAAAAATATATAAGAAATTTACTCGCTAATCAATAGGGAACTATTAAAATTTATTTCTCTACTAATTTGATTCTTGCTTAGGTATAAAATTCTCTAATATTAGGAAAAACATCAGTAAAATTCCTTGTGTTTCATTTCATTTTTAAAATAAAGCATGTTATTGGAACTTGCTTCAATGTAACATTTTTGGGTATCATCTTCTCCATTAATAGAAGAAATACCAGTAAGTCTTCGTTGAAGCAAGTAAGAGAGGGAGAATGGATACCTCAAAGGTTATGGTTGCTTATGGTGCGATAAAATCACTTTGAGTGGATAAGTGACAGAGTGCAATTGATCATCAACCATGGAATTGGGAAAAGATTGAGTTAAGAACTGACCCAAAAATACTCAATTTGATTTGAGAACTTTGTCTATTTCTTTGCTTGAGTCATCTGGTTTGTCTCAATCTAAAAGTGAGAGGACGGAGAGAGAAACTAATTGCTGATTTTTAGTCCTATATAATGATCATATTGTCCTTGAATAATGAGTAAATTTACAAGAGTGAAATTGATCATCAACCATGAATTGGGCAAAGATTGAGTTAAGAACTGACCTTAAAATACTTAATTTCATTTTTGATTTGAGTACTTTGTCTATTTTCTTGCCCGAGTCATCTCCTTTTCTGATGCATTAATTTTTGAAAGATTGATTCTCATATCACAAGAAAACTACAAACCTATAGCTAAGTCAATCAGTACAAAAAAATGTGCTTATTAACTTGAGCTCTAGCAGTAGCTGCGACCACACCTGTCATGGAATTGGCCAAATATTGAGGTTTCCCTGTTGAGGCAGGCTGCGGGGAAACATACAAATATTGAAACTGTACATAAGATGATTCTACAAAAATGAGAGCGTACTAAAAGAACCATAACTAATGTGGGACAGGAGATAGGTAGCATGAGTGTTTGTCCAGGCATGTTGTAGTAAGAACTTGACTACAATGTAGGATGTTCTCTTTGACTCGTCCACATTTCAGATGTTCTGTCTATTGAACAAGATTAAAGAAACAAATCAATCCTCAATTATTTTCAGTCCGCAAACCAAAAACATCCCTAATAGATAGCAAGTTGTAAACAATATTAAACTATGGTGATTGGTAATTTGACTTCAAACATTAGCCAATCTACTATGATAACAAAAGTTAGAAGACATTTGGATCTACATGTTTAAAATATTTCTAATGCATTAAGATAAATTAAAAGCAACACACTGCATTTATGTTTTAAAAAATTGGCTACTTGACTCGCAACAACATACAAAATTGAACTCGACAGAAATTCATCGTGTAGGCCAAGTGTGATGACTTGAGCCAACAGCTAAAATTCAATTGATACAGTCTATTTCCCCATCATTCAGTATTCTTAAAAGCAAAAAAAACAACAACAACAATACAATAAGCAAATCATAAACACCATTTACCTAAAGCAAAGAGTACCTAACAATATGAACTTAGTACCAAAAACATCAATGTACAATCTAAAATTACAACTTTCAGCATGAAGTATACAACAATAGCAAAACTCAAGATAAAACATCATTGCAACTTCAGTAGCAAAACTAATATTCCATTTTCAATTAACAATCATTGGCAATTCAATTTCAATATAATTGCTTTAGCAACTACATTAAGAAAGTAGAAGAGAGAAGCATAACTTTCCTACTAAAATTCAATAAAAAAGGATAAATTAATTAAAGAACATCAAAAAGTAATCTAATTGTAGTTAAAAGATGTATTTAAGGGAAAGACTTTATCAATCGGTCAAAGTCACGTCATATCATTTTACTTCACTACTCAATTCAATTTATATTCACTCTCCTAAAATCTAAACACATTATAGTTGGTAGGCTTATTTTTTGTTTCTACTTTCTACCTATTGTGTCTTGTTCTTATATTATATCCTTCTCTAAAATATTTCGTCTTGAGCCAAGGATCTTTCAAAAATAATCTCTCTACCTCACCTCTGAGATAATGGTCTGCAAGTATTGCTAGTGAAACTTTTCATTCTTTTGAGAAATTGCAAAGAATTTCTTTTTTAGCAGCGCATGCTTAAGCAAAACTATTGATTATTTCACTGTGTTATGTCTAGATAGTTGAGACACTTGTAAGTTACTCTATTTTTTCTTTCTTTTTTTAATTAATTTGAATTGAGAATGTTACGCTCAATTACATTAGGTCATGTGTCCTCTCCATTTATAACGAATAAGAAAATAGTTTAACTCTCCTTGAAACATATGAAGTATATAACAGATCTTACACATGGGGTAATTACAAAACAAGGAGCAATTTGAGATTGAATCCTTCTGTGTTTGCTAATATTAATAAGAGATCAATTACATTTTGTTCTAAGAAATGAATCGAAAGTTATGCTAACATTATTTACTAAATTACATTATTAGAGAGTTGTAGATATAACTGTGGTCAGCATTAATATTTATCTATCTTCATTTTGACTTATAAATTTGTTAATGACAGAATTTGAAGGTAAGGGTGAGAGAAAGAGTTAACTTGGCAACAATGTTCGTTATTGGGTTTGTACCCATATATGCAATTCATCATCAATAATAGGTATAAACACAAGTCTAAGCAAGAAACAACATGATTCATCATTAGGCAACAAAACCTTTTTCATTTGATTTCAAATCACTATGTACACTTACTAATCCAAGTGTAAAATACATGGGTTTAGAGTTATTTAAAAAGGGGAAGGGTTACATGCCTTAAACAAGATGATCCACCAAAAACTTGACTCCTCTTTGTCTTCTAGATGAGCACCATTCAAACCCTAGCCTCCAATCTTGCTTCAAGAAACTTTGAGAGTGTTTGAGGGGAGTTTAGGATGTTAATCTACACAAAATGTGTTTAAGGAGGCCATATACACTTATATAATGAAGGGACTTAGGATTTAGAGTATTAGAAATGACCACAGGGCCCTTAGTTAAAGGTAGAAAATGGACCCATCTAGGGGTACGACTCACTAATGGAACCGTACCATAGAGTACAAGTGGTAACCTGACTTATACCCTAGGCTTATCCTAGGTCACACACAATGTTAAGGGTACGACCATACACCCTTGAGTTGTATCCAAAGGGTACGAGTCACCTCTAACTTATAATCTACCCTCGTAATAAAAACAATCAACTCCAAGCTAAGACCTCACACCATAAAACTCACCTAGGTATGACTCGTATACTTAGGGTACGATTAAGGAGGGGTCACTCGTATAGGGGACAGAATGCCACCCTCCTAGGCTACTCAAGGTATGAGAGGGGAGGGGAGAGTGGATATAACCTATATCCAAGGGGTACTAGTGGCTTGTCCAATCATATCTTGGACAACATGCTCAAAAACCAAAAGTTTTTGCAAGGCCAAGATCATGGGTGTTTCATTCTCCCCCACTTAGGATCATTCATCCTCGAATGATGGGTAAGGCAAGCATAAACACAAGTTAACACATTAGCACCCATCAAAACAAGTTAGGACAAAGCACACAACAAAGATACAACACAATATATATCATGATCATCATCAATCATCTATTTCATTTTATCGACTTTTAGGATCCAAACCAAATATTTATCAAAAAACTAGATTAATTCAAGGCTTAGGGACTTGAGCCCATTGTCTACCAAAGACAATCACCCAATCAAGAAAATCAACACATACCTCGATCATAAATTTTTAGAATGGGAAATGAATATAGATACTTGGACTCTATGTCCTCCTCCACTTCCCAAGTAGCTTCCTTGGACTATTAGTCCCTCCATAGAACTTTCACCAAAGACACTCCTACTATTCGCAACCAATGAACTTACCGATCCAAGATCCTCACCGGGGTCTCATCACAAGACAAAGAACCCAAAAATACCAACTTCCTCTAAGGGAACGACCAACAAGGGATCACCTACGCATCTTCGCAACATAGAGGCATGAAAAATTGAGGGAAATAGAGTTCAAACTAGGAGGTAACTCCAACACATAGGCAACATTGCTAACTTCTCTCAAGACTGGGATAGGGACCAACATAACAGGGACTAAGCTTCCCCCTTTTACCGACTCGCATCACTCCCTTCATGGCAAGAATACCCACTCGCCAACACTAAATACTAAACTCCTACACCATACGTCTGCATAGGACTTTTAGCAATTTTGAGTGGTTTTCAACCTCTCATGAATCACCGTGACCTTTTTCTAAGGCTTGGTAAACTAAATTAGGGTCAAGCAACTTAACCTTACTAACTTCACACCATCAAATGGAAGGACGACATCTCTTACCATACAATGCCTTAAAAAGGCGTCTTAGAATCTCCCCCACTTAGGGACTTCTACATTTTCCATTTCAAAATATCACCATACTCTTCGAGCCACCATCTAACTCAAAGAGGGTCATAGAGGAGCTAAGGCATAAAAACCACTAATGTCACTCAAGGCAAGACCCTCGGTAGAGAAACGACATTATAGGTATGAAGTGTCTCATAGCAACCACCTCGATCATAATTGAGACCCATCTCGACAAGATATACCAAAGGAGGAGTTCTTAGGACTGTGCATCACAAGACACACTACCGCATAACTTTTGGGGATCTACCATGATCCCTCCACTAGAGATAGATAACAGGACCAAGAAAAGCTACGACTTTCAACTAAAATTCACACTTGGAGAACTTGGCATAATGATCCTTCAAAGTTTGCAACACGGCATGGAGGTGATCTACATAATCTGCCTCACTTTTAGAATAGACTAAGATATAGCAATGAAGACAATGACAAATATGTCCAAAAACAGATGGAAGACCCTATTCATCAAGTCCATGAATGCCGCCAAGTCATTGGTAAACCCAAAGACATGACGAGAAACTCATAGTGACCATATTGGGTTCTAATGGCAGTCTTAGGGATATCTGCATCCCTAATTTTAAAGCTGATGATAACCCAACCAAAGATTAATTTTTAGAGAAACACTTCACACCCAGAAGTTGATAAAAAAATCATCGACTCAAGAGAAAGGACACTTATTTATTAAGATCACTTAGTTCAACTACCAATAATCAATGCACGTATGAAAGGAACCATCCTTCTTGTGCAAAAACAACACGGGAGCACCCCTTTTAAATAAACTTTTGGGCCATAAGATAAGAAATGAATCTCCCCCTAGGCACCAAAGAATCACTTTTTCTTACAATGACCGGCTCATTAGGGAATTTAAACATGACCCTGTGGGTCCGACAATCTAAGGAATCATAACACAAATGCAACTAATCCAATCCCCAGAATGACATCAAAATCAATCACATCCAACTTTAGAAACTCTACGAGAGCCTTTCCACCACCAAAAGATACCACACATCCCATATAAACCCTTTTATTAACCACAGAGCCTCCTATTGGGGTAAAAATAGAAAAGGAACCTACGGACTCTCAGGACCAAAACCAAGATGCATAGGCACATACAGGTTTTATTAGAAAGAGTAGACCATGGGTCATGCAAAAAATACTCATCACGAGAGAAAAGTTTTAACATACCCACATCAGCATTAGAACATACCTCGAAAACTCGAGGGATAGTAAGAGCATTGAGATGACCTCGACCAATGTCAGAGCTAAAAGCAGCACCCCTTGGTGCAGAAGCTAGAGGAGTAGCTACCAATATTCTTTCTGTCCAAGCGATGGTCATTATAGGATACTCCCGTTGTATGTGACCCAATTGACCATATTTAAAACACCGATTCCTTTTTTTCTCACAACAACCACGATGTGATAGACCGCAAAACCAACAAAGAGGTTAGGTTAATATGGATTGGGCCCCACTATCTTGATGTTGGGCACTTTATGCCCTATGAGCATTACCAATCTGAAAATACCCATCTCCCAAGAGATTTGGATAAGAAGCGCTAGTTGTGGAACGGAGGCTAAGACCCACCCAATACCTCATCTTGGACCATTTTCCACTAATTTAAAATAACAGAGCAAAGAAGCGATGAAACACAATATTTTGAGGTGACTGAGGAGAAATATCACCCTCAGCAGTAGGGTTAGTGGGAACAGGTGGAAACTCACAAGGACAGTCAGCTGTCACGACCTTCTTTCCGGGGTTAAAGTCAAGAACATGATTACTATTATTTTGGATTAATTTTGTTAAGTTTGCTTATCATTAATGGTTGTTTGTTTATTCTTGTTTTAGTTATTTTAAGGATTCTCAATCCTTAGATTACATATATTGTCAACCTTTTGATCTCGGGAGAGGAAATAGGGAGATAGAACATGGGAATAAACAAAGTTTGGGTTTTTATTCTTTTATAAAATAAAGAATTAAACTTAGCATCTAGGACAGGGATGTACTTAAATGCCTTACTTGATTCATACATAGGATGATAGCTTTAATTAACTTAATTGAATTATTACATCCCCGCTCAACGATGTAGTTGTAATGTCCATATTAGGTAAAAGATTAGAGGTTGGGAAACCATGATCATGCAATTAACCCTACGAATCAACAACCAAGATAAGCAAGTTAACAAATGAAATTCAATAGTATGATTGTTCAAAGTGCTTTGAACCTGGGCTTTTCTCCATTGATTGTCTCAAGTATTTTATTTTACACATTATTTACTTTATTTTTAATTTACAAAAATTACAAACTCTTTCTTTGGTTACTTTTTCACTAAATTAATCTTCAAAGTTAAACTAAAATTAAATCGTTGTTAAATCAAGTCTCTATGGGATTGATACTTGGCTTTCATTAGGCCACTTTACTACTTAGTAGACCATGCAAACTTGCGTGTGCGCTTGGGCACTATCAAGTTGTTGGCGCCGTTGCCGGGGACTTGTTATTTAGCAATTGTTTATTTTAGTTTTACTTTTAGATTTATTTGGTGTTTTTTAGGCTTGGTTTTGGTTTTGTTTTTGCAGGAAATAGGTTTTCAAAGTATAAAGCTAGCAAGGGATCATGACTTGGTTGAACCAAGCTCCGAACCTAGCAACTTTACCATCAATGCAAGAGAGAAAGAATCCGTCTTCCTAGAATTCCTCAATTCCAAGAAGACCAAGAGAATACTGTTCCTATGGCTGAACAACAAGCAGCTGGTAGGAAGGTTAGGGAAGTGGCAGTCCCACTTCTAATGAACTTGACTTCCTCAATTCGAAGACTGACAGTTGGGGGGAATTTCGAGTTGAAACACAATATGGTGCAACTTCTTATAGCAGTGGATAGTTTGCAGGGTTTTCACACGAGGATCTAGACGTCCACTTGCAGACCTTTGTTGAGCTTACTGATACTTTCACTCCGACCGGGGTGACTCCAGATTATGTGAGGCTGACACGATTTCCCCATTCACTTTTTTGGGGAATCTAAAAGATGGTTGAATGCGGAGCCGGCCAATTCAATCACATCACGACACAACTTAGACAGAAAGTTCCTCATCAGATTCTTTCCATTAGGCAAGACTGTGAGACTTCACAGTGAGCTTCAAATAGAAGCTTGATGAAAACCTCTATCATGAGTGGGAACGCTTTAAGGCCCTTTTTCGGGAGTGGCCACATCACCAACAGTCAAATGAGGTACTTGCTCACACTTTTGTAGAAACTCTTGATCATAATACGAAGTCTTTTCTAGATTTAGCCATAGGTGGTAAAGCATTGGAGATAACTTATGATGAGCTGTACTCATTGCTGAACCACATAGCACAAGGAAATCCAGATTGGAATTCAAATTCTAGAAGTGCCACAAAAAATTATGGGTGTATTAGAGGTGAACCAATTCACAACCTTATCAGCATAGGTTTCTACACTACAAAAATTTATCAACACTTCATTCAGCAGCATGATGTTGGGAACAACACAACCTGCAGCCACAGTCAATGCAATCCAATAAGCCACAGGTTGGTACGAGCTACGCAGAAATAATGGCCATTCAGTGGCCATGTGTGCTTCAAATTTGGAATCTATGATGTATGTAGGCAATGCTCAAAGGCCAAATTATGGTAATGCCTACAACATAAAGTGGTAGACTCAGCCAATATATCAGCCATAGAACGCCCCACAACTACAGGCCCAACCCAGTCAGTCAACTAGCAATACGAAAAAGATGTTGAAATAGATCCTAGATAATCAGACACATTTTGCTATAGACTTAAAGAATCAACAAGAGGCCACAAGAAGTTTAGAGTTGAAAATTGGCCAATTATCACAAGCACTAAATGCCAGACCCCAAGGTGGGTTGCCAGCAGATACAAAAAATCCAAAATAGGTTATGGTAATCACCTTAAGAAGTGGTAAGGAGCTTGAAGGAGAACCTCCCAAGTCAACAAAGGAGGTAGCTGCTGAAGTGGTCACCCCATAGGTAACTGACAGAGTTGCTAAAAATTCAAGGAAGTCTGAGTACTTAAAGGAAAAAGTGGCTGTAGAAGAAGTGAAGAAGGGGATGCCACTACCCTTCCCTCAGAGGCAAATAAAAGTAAAGGAGGATGAAATGTTCAAAAAGTTCTTTGACACATTCAGAGAGCTTCATATTAATTTACCTCTTTCAGATATTTTGCAGAGTATGCCTAAGTATGCAAAAGACTTGAGGGATGTGGTGGCGTAAAAGGTAAAATTACAGGTTGCGAGAGCAATAACACTCACTGAAGAGTGTAGTACGGTGATGACACAGAAAATCCTCAAGAAATTGAAAGATCAAGGGAAGTTTGCCATCCCTATTCAAATTAGGAGTAAAGAGTTTTATGCACTGAGTGATTTAGGGGCAAGTGTAAATTTGATGCCCCTATCATTGTTTAAAAAATTGGGCTTGGGAAAGCCTAGATCGACCACCGTGGTTTTCTAGATAGGAAATGGTTCCATGACATCTCCAGAAGGAATAATTGAAGATGTCCTTATTAAGGTTGGTAAATTTGTTATTCCTGCTGACTTTATTGTTCTTGATTTAAGGCAGATGAACAGGTGCCAATTATTTTTGGGCATCTATTTTTAGCAACTGAAGGAGCATTAATTGATGTTAGAGAAGGCACACTCAAGATGAGGATAGAGGATGAAGATGTGGTGTTTGATGTATACAAAGCACCCATAATTACGCCCTAAGTTAAATATTTATGTATGATCAATATTATTGAAGGGGATAAGTGTGGGGTGGCTAGTCCACAAAAGACCTCTTCAAACTACTTGATTGAGTATCCTAAGACTCTATCTCCTAAGCCTCATATGATGGAAGTTGATGAGCCTGAAAAGGCTAGAGTTGAGAAACCTGCTGCTCTTGAAGGTGTGAAAAGGATTAGAAGATGGCCCCCATGTGTGAGGAAAAAGATGAAGGAATATGGTTAAGTTGAGTTGGGTCTTGCTGCGACACTAAATTAGGCGCTGCTTGGGAGGCAACCCAAGTTAATTAGGTATGTTTCCTTTTTAGTTTTTTAGTTTTTATTTTATGTAATTTTTGTTTTAGTTGAGTTACAGGTTGATTGGAAGTCTGAGTTCCATAAACTTGATCTTGAAGCATGGCAAAGTTTGAGTGTGGGGTTCCATGGGATCCCATTTATGTGTGAAGATGTTACTAGCTAGGCCTAGAGGCCTCAGGGAGTATTTCTATCTCTTACCTTTAAATTTACTTTGAGGACAAAGTAGATTTTTAAGTGGGGGGTAGGAAAATTCTCAAATTTTGACTCAATTTAAAATATTTAGGTTAGGAATAAGTGAGATATTCTTGATTAGTGTTATTTTTGATTACATGATGCAAGTGAGTTTGTTGTAAAAGCAAGGTAATTGAGTGAATTGCTATTTTTAAGACTCTTAGGCTCATTTTTGTAACTCTTGTACTTGTTGGCTTAATTTTTAATCTATGCTATTATTTGGTTGGGAGTCTATGATGATCCTATTGAGTTGAGCATGTGCCATGTGCGTGTGAGAATTTTGTATATTCCTTGTTGCATGTGATGTCTAGAACTTGCCCGGTGTGTGTGTGAAGGAAAATAAAGAATGTGGGTTTAGGAGATGATTTAAGAATTTCTTTGATAGCCTTGTTTTATACCTTCTGTTTGTCCTAACCTTTGTGCATTATCCTAGTTAACCCCCATTGAGCCTTTAACTTATTTTCTTTGGTAGCTTTATATGCAGCCTAGTTCTTTCTTTGATAGACCATAATTTGATCTAAAAAACTTCTAAGTGCTTTAATGAAAAAAATTGAATTAGTAAAGAGTTTGAGAAATTGAAGAAGAAAAAGGTGAAATTGATGCCCCAAGATAATATTTATTGGTGTATAATTGATGTGTGGTGGATGATTGTGAGTTAATTTATGCTAAAAATATTGCCATGATTGTGAAAAAGAGAAAATGTGGTAGTAAACTATGAGTCCACCATGTGTTTGTAAAAATGCTTAAAAGAGATGGGGCAAATATAAAAGTGATGGGTGGGTTAAAGAGTGTAATTTGGTTGTTGGAGATTGATTTTAAATGTATAATTTAGTATATTAAAGTGCTTAGAGAGGTTAGTCACTATTTCCAAATAGTTCCTACCCGTCCCTTATCCTACATTACAACTCGGAAAAGACCTACTTGATCCTAAGCTTTACATTCGACTATTAGTGGAACATTACACTAAGGGCAAGCCTATGGTTCATTGTGTGTAACTTGTGAATTCTTTGTGAGAGTGAGCGTAATTTGATTCTTGTACCCATTATGTTATAAATTGCATTATTGTGAGTGATTATGGGTAACTCTCTTGTTGTGAGGGGCACATGTTTGATGAATGTGGGTGATTTGTATAATGTCCTTGATTGAATGATAAGCACGAGTTTGCCACTTAGGTGAGTCAATTCTTAAGGCTAGGATGTTTTGGAGTAGTGTTCATGAGCTTCAATTGTGTTTCTAATGTGCTTTGTGTAGAAACTTGCATTCCGTGTAGTCTTTGTAGTACTATATTGAGTGTCTCTCATTTAGTGGAAGTGTAGTGTTACCTCAGTTTTTTGATGCTTAGTGTAAAGAGTTGTTCGAGGCCGAACAAGGGTTTAAGTGTGGGGTGATGATCTGAGGTGATTTTATACACTTTTGTATCATTATTCTAGCTTATTTCGCCTTGTTTTGAGAGCAACTCGTGTGTTTAATGTGTTAATATTGATAGAAATAAGCATTTAAGTGTACAAGTATGTGATTACAATGTCCAAAGTATTTTTCAAACAAGTTTGTGCTTAATTGAGTTATTTAGAGTTCAACCTGGAAAACTAGTTTTACTAGCTTGAGCTAGGTGTGTGTCTAGTTGGTCTCGTTCGATTCTAATGTGTTTAATTTGTTCCAAGTGTTTTAAATGTGTAATTATGAGTGGAACAACTTGCTTGTAATGTGCAAAGTTTAATTTGATTAAGTCAAGAGTCGAAATAATAAGTGGAAGATCATTACGAATTTGCCTTATCTTAACTTTTATTTTGATTTATCGTTGAGGTTATTGTGTTGTTTTGATCTTTAATTTGTGGTGTGTGATATTGTAGGAGGCTTTATGAGGTGAATACGGTGATATATTGCTTATAAAAAGGCCAGAAATTCATTGGAAATACACTACAAAAGGCATGGGCAAAGTATAGGACGTTCAACACTTAACCAAAATTTGAAAGCAAATTCCAGTGAGTCGATGCGAAGTCGATGCATCGCATTAATGGTCACACAGTTTACACTTAGAAGAATTTTTGAATGCTAATTCTAGTACACCGATGCGAACTCAATGCGTTGCGTCAGCGTGTTCAAAAAGGCAATTTAACGCCGATATGGCCTTGTCCCAATTTTAATTCAACTAATGGCACACAGAATTAGGCGGCTGGTAGGCCTTGAATCACGTGCCAGCCTTCATTACTCCCATATTATTTAAGATTGGAAGTATATTATAATATATATATACAACTGTACAACTTTAAGGTGGAGAAAATCTTGGACAATGTAAAACCCCGCAAAATTCTAAGCTTAACTTAGCCCTTTAAAGCTTGTTAAGGGGTCCCAGACTTGGAAAATTTTAGCTACGTATTTAGACTTAGTGTTATTTTTACCTTCGTAGGCTGGAGACTCTATTTCATGACCCTCATGACCTTAAAGTAATGAATTTTAGGTTGAATCATGATCAGGAATATCAGTGGGTGTTCCTGGATAAGTTTCGGATTTTTCAGACTTCGTTTGGATCACATTTGAAAGCTCAAACCAATGGATCGACGCGATCTCGATGCGCCGCATCACCCATTGTTTCTATGAATATTTTTCTCCAGCTCCCAGAGTAAATATTAGTGAACCGACGCGAATTCGATGTGGCATATTGGCCATCGCGTCGCTAGGCCAGTTTTCAGTAATTAAAAAGCTGCATCCTCAGGGGTAATTGGGTTTTTTTCTCACGTTTATCAGCCCCAAAACACGAAATTAAACCCTTCTACGAGCAAAAACTGTTCATTCTTCAGAAGTAGCTCTCAAGAACAAACCCTAGGAGATTTCAAATTCAATTCAAGGCTCAAGAACTTATCATCAATCTTTCAGAATTTAATTGTTAAGGTATGTAAAGTGTTCATCCAAGGGTTCCTTCCACCCTTGGAGTCCAAGAAACTATTTTAAAACTTCAAGTGTATGGATTTTATGAATTCCATGTAGGGTTTGATTATATTCATAATGATAATGATTAATTGGGGTTCTAAATCCATATTTCACTACAAGTTTCATGTGGAGTTAATTGATATATGTGCAGTATCATGTGAATTCATGTTAAACCTTTTAATGTGTGAAATTGGGATTAAAGTTATGATGACTACATGTTGTTTAGTATCATGTGCATAGATTGTGTTCTTCAAGTGCTTGATATATTGCTCATATGAACTAAAAGGGGAAAATCATGTCATGCTAGCTTATGTGCAAGTTATATCATGCAAGTGTTTGATAAAATGTCTCTATGAATGAGTTATGAACAAATGCACATGGTTATGCTTTTTAAGTCTATGCTATGATTTACTTTTCATGCTATCGAGTCCTGGGGGTATTCAATACTAAAAAACTTAGCTGTTTATCTTGAGTTACAGTAGTTACAGAACAACCTCAGTAGTATCACAAACAGTAGTACTCAAAAATCAGTCGCAGTTCCAGTACATTATTCAGTTCAGACCTCAATAAACTCTGTCAGTTAAAAGAACTTTGTAGTATTCAGTCAGTTAATTGAATTCAGTAGTACTCCATCAATTGATGGAACTCAGTGGACTCAGTTTAGTTCAGTTAGATAGTACAGTCAGTAACACTCAGTCAAGCCCAGTACCGACGGGAAATCAGTTCAGTGTCTATTCAGTTGGGAGTAGGATTCAGCACCGAACGAACCTAGGGATGGGGGCATTCCTGTCAATATAGGGTTTGACCCTTAGTAGTGATCCCTGTATTACAGAACTATGTAGCCAGCACAATTTGAGATATCTTCCTACCTGACTAGAGTGGATAAATCTCGTATGAGTTTTTTCTGCCAGCGAGGGTTGACAAAAGAGCTTTCTGTTAGAGAGGGTTAACTCACATTTGTCTTTACCCGTGACACAGTACTGACACCCTTCCAACTGGGGTTACAAGTTGGACCCTAATCTATCCAGGAATGGGCATGTCAGTTAGATGATTTCCTCCCACAGTTTTAGTTTCAGATTCAGTCTCAGTATAGAACTCAGTTCAGTTCTACAGATTTAGAATTGTCAGACACAGTCACCCAGCTCAGTATAGAACTCAGTTCAGTATGGAACTCAGAATAGTTCCACAAAATCAGGACTGTCCGATACAGTCGCTCAGTTAACATTAATATAGTATCAGTAAACTCAGATATCAATAAATTTTTGATTCAGAACTCTGGATCATCATGACCTCAGTTACAGTTTACGTATTTCATGCATGTACTCTCAGTCTGTTATACTTATGTTATTTAGTCAGTATTGTTCATGCATATGAACCCATGCATCTCAGCCTACCTCATATAGCATACCAGTACATTTAAAGTACTGACGCATACCTTTCTTTTGCGCTATGATGTCTAATACATAGGTTCAGACGCACGGGCTCCCGATCATACTTAGCAACCCGATCCATCAGTAGCAGACTAGTGGTGAGTCCTCATTATTTAAGGACATATTTATTATTCCAGTATTTTAGTACTCAGTTTATTTTAGTAGTCGAAGTTAGTTGGGACTTGTCCCATCAACTCCTTGTTCAGACAGTAAAAACTTTTCAGACTAGAGTGATTTTTCAGACAAATGTTTAGTTTTGGTATGGATGTACCGTACTCAGTATTTGCTTACAGTTTTGAACCTCATGTCAACTTTCTGCCTAATTTCTGCATAATTACAGTATTACTATTTAATTATTGTAGGAGGTACCAGTCATGGGTTAGCTTGTGGTCCTTCGGGATTATGAGCACCATGTAGCATCCAGGATACAGATTTGGGGAGTTACAGACATATAAATATTAAGGGTGGATACGTCACTGGAAGGGAGAAGATATATATATTTCTTGGTAAATTCTTTGACACAACTGGACACGATACACGAGAATTAATTGGAGTGGCTTCTACTTCTTTTTTTTAGGTTTTATTTTTTAATTAGCTTTTAATTTTTCATATCATGTATTCAATTATTTGGATCGTGATTATGAATATTATCGGCTAAAACCATCTTTTCGGGGTCAAAGTCAAGAACATGCTTACTATTGTTTTGGATTAATTTTGTTAATTTTGCTTATCATTAATGGTTGTTTGTTTATTCTTGTTTTAATTATTTTAAGGATTCGCGACCCTTAGAATACATATATTATCAACCTTTTGATCTCGGGAGATGGAATATGGAGATAGAACATGGAAATAAATAAAGTTTGGATTTTTATTCTTTTATAAAATAAAGAATTAAATTTAGCGTCTAGGACAGGGATGTACTTAGATTCCTTACTTCATTCATACATAGGATGATAACTTTAATTAACTTAATTGGATTATTACATTCCCGCTCAATGATGTAGTTGTAATGTCCATATTAGGTAAAAGACTAGAGGTTGGAAAACCATGATCATGTAATTAACCCTACGAATCAACAACCAAGATAAGCAAGTTAACAAATGAAATTCAATAACATAGTATGATTGTTCGAAGTTCTTTAACCCTGGGCTTTTCTCTATTGATTGTCTCAAGTATTTTATTTTATGCATTATTTACTTTATTTTTAATTTACAAAAATTACAAACTCTTTCTTTGGTTACTTTTGCACTAAATTAATCTTCAAAATTAAACTAAAATTAAATCATTGTTAAATCAAGTCTCTGTGGGATCGATACTTGGATTTCATTAGGTCACTTCACTACTTAGTAGACCACGTACACTTGCATGTGTGCTTGGGTGCTGCCAGTCATTCTCATCGACGCTAAATATGTTCCATAGACACGTAACAAGAATGCAACCAATCCATCCTCAGGGAACTTTTGTTACGTTGGTTGCATTCTTGTTACGTGTCTATGGATTGTCGGACCCGTAGGGTTATTCTTAGGTTCCTTGGTTAACCGTTATAGAGTGGGAGGGTGTTACTTTAGATAGGGAAGGTTTATTTTATTTTTTTATCTTAGAGATCGAAGGTTAATCCCTAAATATTGTCTTTATCACATGGTCTGAGTTAAAGGTTCTAACTCAGAATGCCCTTTTTTCAATCAGTTCCAGTGGTTAATGAGTTTCTAGAGGTCTTTCCGGATTTTCCTGGTATTCCTCCGGAAAGAGAAATGGAGTTTGGTATTGATCTAATTTTGAACACTCGCCCAATTTTTATTTCTTCATATAGAATGGCTCCGGCTGAGTTAAGGAAACTCAAGGAATAACTTAAGAATATTTTAGATAAGGGGTTTATTTGTCCTAGTATATCTCTTTGGGGTGCACCGTTGTTGTTTATACACAAGAAAGATAGTTCCCTTCGGATGTGCATTGACTACAGACAGTTGAACAAGGTGACGGTCAAGAACAAATATCCTCTTCCAAGGATAGATGAACTGTTTGACCAGTTGTAAGGTGCCAAGTTCTTTTTTAAGATAGATCTTCAGTTTGGGTACCATTAGCTAAAGATTAAGGAGGTGGATATCCCTAAGATGACTTTTCATACTCGGTATGGGCACTTTGAATTTCTGGTGATGTCATTTGGGTTGACTAATGCTCCGACGACATTTATAGATCTGATGAACAAAGTCTTTTATCGGTATTTGAATTTTTTCATCATTGTGTTTATTGATGACATTTTGCTTTATTCAAAGAGAAAGGTGGATAATGCTAATCACCTCCATGTGGTGTTACAGACCTTAAAGGAACAACAATTTTATGCCAAGTTCTCCAAGTGTGAGTTTTGGTTGAACGCTGTAACATTTTTGGGTCATATGATTTCTAGTGAAGGGATCATGGTGGATGCGCAAAAGCTTGTTGTGGTGAAGAAGTGTCCTAGATCTATGACTCAATTCGACATTCGAAGCTTCTTGGGTTTAGCTGGATTACAGGCAGTTTGTGGAAAGTTTTTTGTCGATAGCTGCTCCTTTGACTAAGTTAACTCAGAAGCAGGTCAAGTTTTCTTGGCCAGATTCTTGTGAAGAGAGTTTTGATAAGTTGAAGGATAAGTTAACTTTGGTCTAATTCTGACTTTGCCGAAAGGCAATGATAGTTCGTGGTTTATTGTGATATATCTCGGGTAGGGATTGGTTGTGTGTTGATGCAGCATGGGAAGGTAATTTCCTATGCTTCTAGGTAGTTGAAGGTACATGGGAGGAATTATCCTACTCATGATTTGGAGCTGTTGGCGGTTGTGTTTGCTTTAAAACTATGGTGACATTATTTGTATGGTGTTCACGTGGATATCTTTTCTGATTATAAGAGTCTACAGTATGTGTTCACTTAGAAAAAGCTTAATCTCAGGTAGAAAAGATGGTTGAGCTTCTTAAGGATTACGCTGTAAGTCCTGAAAACCACCTAGGTAAGGCTAATGTGGTTGCTGATGCTCTTAGCAGGTTATCCATGGGGAGTTTATCTCATATGAAAGAAGGAAAGTGGAATTGGTGAAGGAAATCACCACATGAAAAATCTTGGAGCTTGACTCTTGGACTTCAAGGATGGTGGTGTGATGGTGGTGCAAAAAGTGGTTCGATCATCTCTTGGTGCGGAGATTAAGGAGAAGCTAGTGATGTATCCTATCTTGATAAAAATCAAGAGTGACGTTGGTGGTCAAATGGTAGTAGTGTTTGAGATCAGTGATGATGGTACTTTACGGTACCAAGGGAGGTTGTGTGTTCCTGATGTCGATGGGTTGTGACAGGATTTTGGCTGAGGTGCATGAGTCATGCCATGTTTTTCATCCCGGCTCAACTAAGATGTATTATGATCTCAAGAAGATCTATTGGTGGAATGGCATGAAGAGGGATATGGCTGATTTTTTAGTCAAGTGCATGGTGTGGCAATAGGTTAAAGTTGAGCACATAAGGCTAAAAGAGTTGTATCAAGAAATTGATTTACCCGGATGGAAGTGGAAAGTGATCAATATGGACTTCGTTATCGGTATTCCTTGGTCTCGGAGTCAATATGATTTGATTTAGGTCATCGTGGATAGGATGACTAAGTTTGTACACTTTTTGCTAGTGTGAACTACCTTCTCGATGGAGGATTATGCAAAGCTGTATCTTCAGGAGATTGTGAAGCTACATGGGGTGCCTATTTCAATTATTTCTAATCATGGCACTCAGTTTATATCTCACTTCTAGCGGTCTTTTTAGAGAGTGATAGGGACCAAGGTAAGTTTGAGTACTGCTTTCCATCCGCAGACGGATGGGCAAGCAGAGAGAACTATTTAGACATTGGAAGATATGATTCGGTCCTGTGTGATTGATTATGGTGGAAATTGGGTTGAGCATCTACCTCTGGTGGAGTTTACTTACAATAATAACTATTATTCTAGTATTGGTATGCCCTCTTTTGAGGCATTGTATGGTAGGAGGTGCAGATCTCCTCTTGGTTAGTTTGAGCTTGGTGAGGCAATATGTTTGGTCCCAATTTGGTCTACCAGGCTATGGAGAAAGTGAAGGTAATTTGAGAGAGGCTTAAGGTTTCCCAAAGTCGCCAAAAGTCCTATGTAGATGTTAGGCGTAGAGACTTAGAGTTTGAGGTTGAGGATTAGATTTTCCTCAAGGTATCTCCTATGAAGGGAGTAGTGCAGTTTGGAAAAAAAGGAGAAGCTCAGTCCTCAGTATGTGTGTCCTTATGAGATTTTGTGGAAAGTTGGTAATATTGCTTATAAGCTGGAGTTGCCTTCTAGTTTGAGCTTGATTCATCTGGTCTTTCATGTTTCCATGATGAGGAAGTGCATTGGTGATCCTTCTTTGGTTATTCCTTTAGAAGAGTTGGGTCTTACTGATTCCCTGTCTTATGAAGAAGTCCCGTTTGAGATCTTGGATATGTAGGTTTGTCGGTTGCGGAACAAGGATGTGGCATTGGTTAAGGTTCTTTGGAAGAACCATAAGGTGGAAGAAGCTACATGGGAAGTGAAAAAGGACATGAAGTCCAAATATCCACATTTATTTCCTGCTCCTGGGATTCGTGCGGAAGGTATGTGTCTTCAACACATCTTTGCTTTTAGAGTTTGTTAAAAGAAAGATTAATATCTTTGCCTTTATGTTTTCAAACTTTGTTAAAGATTGGGAATATGTTTGATAACATAATTCAAATGACTCTTGCGTGTGGTTACCCCTACCTTGTCCGTCATTTGGGGACGAATGTTCCTAGTAGGGGAGACTGAAACACCCTAGTTTCTAGACCTTCAAAAATTTCCTGAAATTCTAATCTCTTAACCTGATACGACTCATGGGTACGATTCCTATGTTGGGGTACGGGTGGTATGGTCCAGTCGTATATTGACCAGTGTTGGTTGGTGGGATGGATTGTGATTACTGGAATGGATACGACTTAGGGGTATGAGTCGTATTGGTGTTTATGGATCGTTTGGTTCCCTAACTTAATCTTAGACTTGGTTACTTAGGTTTGATCTGAGTACAAGTGGCTCACCATGAGCCGTAAGCCAGGGTACAAATAGTACCAGGGACTCGTATGGTAGCCAGCGTCCAATCCTTCTGGTATTTTATTCTTCTAGGAATATAAGTCATGGATACGGATCATATGTTGTGGTTACGACTTGGTTGGATGAGTCGTATACTGGACAGTGTTTGATCCAAGGGTTGAGGCCAAGTTACGAGTGGTGGATACCGATCTTATTGGGAGGGTATGTGTAACACCCCAAATTCTGAACCCCAAACGCTACACAATGCTTATGACCCCGAAGGACAACAAGATAACCCATGACTGATATCTGTAACTGAGCATTGAATAATATACTATAAAATTGCAGAAAATTGGCAGAAAACTTGCCATAAGGTTCAAAAACTGAAATACCATTAAAAAACTGAATGCTAATACAACTGTCTGAATATCTAGTCTGGAAAAGCCTCTAAACTGTCTGAACTATAGAGTTGATAGGACAATCCCCCAACTAACTCTATCTACTGAATTGCTAAATCTAGAGCAATAATAAAATAAGGAACATCCTCGAATGATGAGGACTCACTGCTACGTCTACTGCTGCTGGCTGAATCTGAACTGCTAAGGGTGCTCTGGAGCTCGTGCTTTTGAACCTATGGTATAAGACACCATAGCGTAAGAGAAAAGTATGCGTCAGTACTTTGAATGTACTGGTACGCTAGATGAGGTAAGGCTAAATGCAAGGCTTTACATGCATGAACAATATTGACTAAATATCATGAGACTACTGAATGGGGATATACGCATGAGTGCATAAACTATAACTGAAATCGTAGTAACACTGAATATTGAATACTGAATTCTAATAACTGGATTTCTGATTACTGAGTCTACTGATACTAATATCTGATTGACTGAGGTTGAGATCAGTCCTATTTAGCAGGTGATCTCTGAATATACTGATAATGAAGATAATTAACTGAATCTGAGCAGGTGATCTCTGAATCTAATGGTACTGATACTGATACTGCTTGACTAAATCTGAGATCAGTCCTATCTAGTGGGTGATCTTTAAATCCATTAATAATACTATTGAGTGACTGTATCTAACAATCCTGAATCTATGCTACTGAGCTGAGTTATTTTACTGAGACTGATTCTAAAGCTGAGACTGTGGTAGGTAGTCATCTAACCGACATGCCCCTTCTACATAAGTTTGGGGTACAACCTGTAACCCCAGTTGGAAAGGTGTCAGTACCGTGCCACAGGTATAGACAACTTTTATGGAATCAGTCTTATCTAACGGGTGACCCCTGGGACCAGTCCTATCTAATGGGTGATCCCTGAGTATGTCAATCCTATCTAATGGGTGACATCTCGTACCTATGCTGGCTACGTAGTTCTGGAACTTAGGTCTTACTTCTAGGGATCTCAGTCCTATGTAATGGGTGAGCCCCCATACTTAGGCTCGCTCGGTGCTGAATTCTACTCCCAACTGAAAGACTCTGAACTGATTCTTAGACTGTACTAGGTTAAGCTGAATCTGTTATTGATCATACTGATTAACTGAGGTAAGATGAGTTCACTGAGTTCCGTTGACTGACGGAATACTACTGAGTTCTGAATTGATTACTGAACTGAAGCTAGAATACTACTGATACAGAGATTACTGAGATTTCCTAAGTTCTGGGACTGTCTGAGTTCTACTGATCGTGGATTGATTGAGAGTATCTTGAAAATTGACACCGACTCTAGACAAGCAGCTAATTTTTTAGGTATAAATACCCCCAGGACTCGATAACATAATTAATACAAGACAGGACAACTCGTACATAATATGGCAATAGGCTATCATTCACAACGCAATCAATGAAGCATCTCTTCAAGCACTTAAAAGTCTTAAACATGTAAATGTATAGGGAGTGCATACTATTATCTCATAATTCATTCAATAAGGAAGGCACATGAGTAGGAATGCATGCAACATATCATAATTCATTCACTAAGTCCTTTCAACAAACACTTGGCATGCATTAACTTATACACAATTGGGGATTTCTTGTCAATATGCTATAATGACTCTATTTCCTTCACATAAGCATTTTATCAAACATATGGGGAGCATACTTGATTCAATACACCAAATTGACGTGGTTACATCAATCATCATGCATCTTGAAGGGGTTTATCATGAACACCACATAAACATCACATACTAGGATAAAAACTTAGAACTGTGTAAACAAAACATGAATTAAATCTCAATAACAACATGAACTTCAATTTCAATTCACATGAATCATGAAAACTCATAAATATATAATCTTTGAATTTAGAAAAGGATTCTTGAACTTCTTGGGTGGAAGGAACCCAAGAATCAACATCTAACATACCTGGAAATCTAGATTCTTGAAGTTCTTGAAGACTCTTGGAGGGATTCTTGAGATTGCTTTTGAAACTTGGGGGCTAGGGTTTTTTATCTTTGAGAGATAATGCTTTTGTTCTTGAGGAATAGTAAAAATAAATGAACAATTTTGGCTATTAAGGGTTTAAATCCCGTGTATAGGCTGATTAGGGGCTTTAAGAAATTACCAATTGGTCCTTAGAATTAAATAATGGAATCTGAAAATTCTACTTTTTCACGCTGGCGCGACGCGGTGAAATTGCACCATCTCACTGGAAACAAGATGACTGGGAAACTGGTTGGTGGTGCAACGCAATGGAAATTACGTTGCCATCTTGGTTGTGAAATGGAATGGCACCGCGATGCGGTGGAATCGCGTTGGTGCACTCGAATTTGACAATTTTGAAATTGAGCCTTGGCGCAACGCGCCCTAATCGCGGAGGCTCACTGGATTTTGACGATTGCCATTTTGGCTGGCTCCGCGATGCGCTAAAGTACCAGGTGGTACACTGCCTTACTAAAGTAGCTCTAACTTTGCTCGAGTGTCAAATTTGGGCGAAGTTGGTATTGATGGAAAGTTTATTCGATTTCCCATATGATAAAAAGTCAAAATCTTGAAAATACCACAGGGAATAAAAGGTATTCATCTATGAAGCAAGATCTTTGATATTCTAGGGATGAATCAAAGCTAGATAGAAATATGAGGTATTACAGTATGACTCGTGAGGGTCAGTTGTATCCCTGCGATGGGACTTTGGTGCTACTTAAGTAGGGGGATTCTAGACATTTTCCCAGTTATCCTAATAGGGTCCCACGATATCTGACCTATTTGGAAGGTTATTTACCCTATTATTCTATTCATTAACACTTAGAAACTCTTCTAAAACACTCCATAATTTTCTCAAGAGCTTTTGGGCAAGGGGAGCTAGGGTTTCAACTGAAAGATCAATTTAGGGCTTGTCTTGTTGATTTTTTCTGTCATTATTTTGGTTTAAGTAATGTTCTCTTCCCTCATTATTAATTCTAACTAAAGGCATGGGTTTTATGAATGTTTTCATGATTTCATTGATTGTATGATTTTGGTTTTTAAATATGATTTGGGGTTTTTGATGTTTAATGGTCAGTTATGGGTTCCCATGGTTTAAATTATGCTTTTACATGCATTAATGGTGGTTTTGGTTGATTGGATTGCATAGGAATTTTTTAATGGTAATTAGATTGGTTTTGGTCATATTATGACCCCAATGTGTTTGACAAAATGCTTATAAAGATATGTTCATTGCATTGACTTCTTTTAATGGAGCTCTTGCATGTTTTTAAACTTGGTAAAAGAATTATGCATGGTTTAAATAGTTTGGAAAGTCTAAAGGATAATTGGTTATTCTTGTGGAGAACATGAGAGTCTCCCAAGTGGCTTAATATGGTAAATGGAAGGGCACTTGAAAGTCCCCTTAAACCTATAAATGGTTGGCTATGGATGATACTTGCAAGTAAGGGTTGGTATGACGATACCAATATCAATGGTTCCATTTAATGTTATGGATATTTCTATACATTTTAGTTTTATTTTGGATATTAGTTTTGGCTATGGTTGGGGGCATATTCCAATCGTATTTCATTACTCTTTTGGTTAGAGGCTTTGTAGTACTACTATGGGTTGGAATGAGTGGGATCTGTATTAGTGTCGGGTTCTTGGTATCAGAATAAACTGAAAGGCTGACATCTTTGGATGATATTGTTGGTTGATCCATCCTATTTCATTTTGGGATTGATTATAACTTATTTTGGAACATCCTTGGTTGTGGCCTAGTTTATGGCCCTTATTTTGGTATGGTTTAGCATGGTTGTATTATGGGTATAGGATGGTTAGGCTCAGTTGGGTTGGTCATGGTTGTGACCTTACCTCAGAGTCTTTGTGTGAGCTGTTACACTATTTTGTTACATGCTCGGAATTCAGCCAACTCAGGGCAAATGACTGGAGGTTGGGTTGGGTAACGGGGGTGGTCTCCGGTCTTGGACAGACTTGGGATGCCCATTATGACTAGTCTCCAGGGCGGATCATGTCAGAAAGACTACCATGATTGGTAATGAATTGTTACCAATCATGATGAGTCATCACGAGTGAGTCGTAACCACTCTAGTAAATCCTTTCGCCTTGAGTCCAATGACTATAATGCCTTAACATGACTCATAGTTAGTGACAACGAGTCTTATAGAGGGACTCATAGTCACACTAGTGTGCATGGTCAAGAACCCTCTCCAGTGGTTATAAGTCCAACATATAACCTTAACCCGACCTTATGATTCTTTGTATGGACCCGTAACCTAACCAGTGTATGACCCAAGGCCTTAGTTTCTAACTATGACTCCATCCTACAACTCGTAATCAGTCATGACGAGTAAGAACTCGCTGCCTCAAGTCATCTACAGCTGGAACACACAGATGACCCTGATAACTAACGACACCATCTCCCCCTTGGTAGAAAACCTGTACTTTTTGATCCTTGACCGACTCTTTTAACTTAACAAAGTTGGGATCTCTATCTTGCTTTTCTTTTACCTTGAAAACTAGAGATGATTCTGAACTACCCTAAACCCATATATCGCCTTCTTCTGTATTGACCAAGAAAACGACTAGTCTAGCAAGCTGATGGACTTCCTGGGCTAGCTTTTTCTTACTGTCCTCAACATAAGAAACACTACCCATAAACAGTCTACTAAGAGTGTCGGTCACTACATTGTCCTTGCCTGGATGATAAAGGGCACTCATGTCATAATCTTTCAAGAGCTCTAGCCACCTTCTCTGACAAAGATTTAGATCTTTCTGAGAAAAGACATACTAAAGGATCTTATGATCTGTGAACACATCTACATGAGCACCGTATAGATAATGCCTCCAAATCTTCAAGGCAAATTCTACGGCTGCTAACTCAAGATCATGAGTAGGATAATTATTCTCATAAGGTTTAAGCTGTCTGGAGGTGTAGGCTATGAACTAAATATGATGCATGAGGACACAACCCAAACCTACTCTGGATGCATCACAGTATACTACGAACCCATCTGAACCATCTGGAAGAGCTAGGCCTGGAGCTGAGGTGAGTCGAGTCTTCAACTCTTGAAAAATCTTCTCGCAAGGGTCTGACCACTGAAACTTGACTTTCTTCTGAGTTAATCTGGACATAGAGGATGCAATAGAAGAAAATCCTTCAACAAACCATCTGTAATAGCCAGCCAAACCCAAGAAACTCCTGATGTCTGATGGAGAGATAGGTCTGGGCCAGTTTCTTACCGCTTCAGTTTTTTGAGTATCTACTCTAATGACATCACCCTAAATGATATGACCAAGGAATGCTACTTACCTTAGCCAAAATACGTACCTATTGAATTTGGTGAACAACTGATGATTTCTGAGAGTCTGAAGTACAATTCTGAGATGGTCTACATGATCACGCTCACTGCGAGAATATACCAGAATATTATCTATGAAGACTATGACAAACATGTCTAAGTACTGCTTGAACACATGGTTCATCAAGTCCATGAAAGTTGTTGGAGCATTGGTAATACCAAAGGACATGACTAGGAATTCGAAGTGACCATACCGGGTACAAAAGGCTATTTTTGGAATGTCACATTCTCTGACTCTAAGGTGATGGTAGCCTGATCTAAGGTCTATCTTAGAGAAATAGATGACACCCTGAAGTTGGTCAAACAAGTCATCGATTTAGGGAAGAGGATATTGTTCTTGATCGTGACTTTATTGAGTTGACGATAATCAATACACATCCTGAGAGAACTATCTTTCTTGTGCACAAATAAGACTAGTGCGACCCACGAGAAAACACTGGGTCTGATGAACCCTTTATCTAAGAGATCCTTCAACTACTCTTTCAATTCCCTAAGTTTTGCTGGTGCCAGTCTATATGGCGGAATAGATATAGGCTGAGTATCTGGAAGAAGATCAATGCCGAAGTCTATTTCCCTTTTGGGAGGAATTCCAGGAAGATCTTCGGGAAAGACATCTGAATATTTGTTCACGATTGGGACTGATTCAAGACTGGGAGTTTCAGAACTAGTGTCCTTAACACAAACAAGATGAAAGACACATCCCTTAGATATCATTTTCTATGCTTGAAGGTAGGAAATGAGCTGATCTCTGAAAGCAAATACACTACCCTTCCACTCTAGTACGGGTTTATTCAGAAATTGAAATTGGACTATTCTATTTCTGCAGTCGACTATGGCATAGCAGGAATGAAACCAATCCATGCTGAGAATGACATCAAAATTAGGCATCTCTAATTTGACTAAGTCTGCTGAAGTGACCTTCTGAAATATTATAACTGGGCAGTTCTTGTAGACCCACCGGGCTATGATGGTTTTACCCACTGGGGTAGAGACTGAAAAGGGCTCTGCTAGAATTTTGGGACTGGTTCCAAAATCGCCTGTTATATAGGGAGTAACAAAAGACAAAGAAGCTCCTAGGTCTAGCAAAGCGTAAACATGCACATGAAAGATCTGTAACGTACCCATAACCACATCAGGAGAATTTTCCTGATCTTGTTGGGATTGAAGCGCATAGAGTCTATTTGGGCGTTGCCCACTAGTAGCACTGGAGGTGGCATCCTGCTGATTTGGGCGACCGGACTAAGCTGAGAAATTGTTTTGTTGACCCTACAAACCTGACTTTGGACAATGTCTAACTCTGTGGCCTGGATTTCCATACCCAAAACAAGTATCACTGTCAGTTCTGCAAGTACCCTAGTGGTTCTTGCCGCAAATTTGACAAAGACGATAGGTACGGGTACTGCTAACACTGCCCTGAGACTTAGAGCCTAGCGCTTTATCTTTGTTACCCTCTCTAAACTTAGGAACTGGAGCACTGGCTGAAGAAGGAGGAGGAACTGATGACTTAGGACAAAACTGAAAATAGTTTCCTTCTTCTGATTTGGGCTGAGCAAAGTTAAAACTACCCATCTTTGCTCTCTTATTCTGCCTCTCCCTTATCTTAACCTTTTTCTCCTCTATCTACTGAGTATGAGTCATGAGCCTAGCTAAAGTTATGTCACTATTCAGCATGGCGGATCTACACTCATTAACCACGCTATCATTCACCCCTAAAAAGAACTTACTCATCTTGGCCGTGCTATCTGCAACCACATGAGGGGCATATCTGGCTAATTGAGAAAACTTAAGAGAATACTCTTTCACCGTCATGTTGCTCTACCTAAGGTTGATAAATTCTAACACCTTAGTTTCTCTAAGCTTTAGGGGAAAGAATCTATCAAGAGAAGCAAAAACAAACTCCTTTCACTCAACAGGCCCTGCATCATCTGGCCTTTCTGACTTCCATTGTTTAAACCAAGTGTGAGCAACATCCTGCAATTTATATGCATCTAGCTCAGCACTCTCAACAGGAGTAACCCTCATGATGTCTGTAACCTTCTGAACTTGATCTAGAAATTCCTGAGGGTCCTCATCTGACTTAGAGCCGAGAAAGAATGGAGGATTCATTTGGGTGAAGTCCTGAATTATGGATGCAGCTGAATTGGCCACTAGGTTAGCCTGAGGGATAGCTGGTCATTCATTTGGAGTAGCAACTGACTGATCAAGAGTAGTGAATGCAGTTCTGAACTATGTATGAGAAACATGTTCGCCCAAAGGTTCTTTAGGATGAGGGGCTAACCGATTCCCATTTTTTCTTTTGGGAGGCATGTTCTGTAGAAGAAAGGGAGAAATGGATTAGATTGAGAAATTGACTTGAGATTATGCTCACTGGCACGACATAAATACTGGAAGAAGGGAAAATGTTCCTAAACATCTTATAAGCTCCTGCACATAAATGTGGCATGCAACACACCCATGTACAAGACTATACTAGATGCGGCTTTCAGACTTCCTTGGATTCTATTGAGCCTTAGGCTCTGATACCAAGTTTTTAATGCCCCGAATCTGGTACTCGAAATGCTACACGATGCTTATGACCCTGAAGGACCACAAGCTAACCCATGACTGATATCTGAACCTGTATACTGCATAACATACCGTATAATACGTAAACATGAATTGGAAGGCCATAAGGTTCAAAACTGTAAGATAAGATCTATTAAATCGTAACATCTGGATAGGGTCTGACATACCCAAAACAAAGCTGAAATAAGCTATCTGAACATACTGTAGTCTGAAAAACCTCTAAACATGATTGTCTGAATAAGAAGTTGATGGCACATGTCCCCAACTAACTCCAACTAATAAATAAATTAATGATATATTAAAATAATGATCGTTTTCTCAAACGATGACCTCTTACTTCTAACTCTGACTGCTGAGACTGGAATCTACTGATGCTTTGGAGCTTGTGTCTCTAAACCTATGGTATAAGACACCATAGCAGAAATGCATCGGTACTTTGAATGTACTGGTATGCATGTGAGATAGGATAAATGCATAGGGTTCATATGCATAAACAATACTGACTAACTAACTAATATGAGTGTGAGAATACATGTATACATGTATAGTAACTATAACTAAAATCATGATAACGTGAGTTTATCGATAACTAACATGACTAAAGAATGAGTTCTGATAACTGATATAACTGATAACATGACTGACTGTATTTGACAGTCCAAAATCTGATGGAACTAGCTGAGTTCTGTACTGTATCTGAGTTAACTGTATCTGACAGTCCTTAATTTTGTAGAACTATCTTAGTTCTATTACTGAGACTGATTGGCTGTATTTGACAGTCCTAGTTATGTAACATGAAACTGTGGGAAATAGTTATCTAACTGACATGTCCCAAATGATGGATTATAGCTGAATTGGGGTCCAATATGTGCCCTGATGATGGATTATAGCTGAATTGGGGTCCAATATATGCCCTGGTTGGAAAGGTGTCAATACCACACCACTGGTAAGGATAACATGTGAGTGACCCTTAACTAGTAGGTTACTCTAATAAGAACGGTGGGAACCCTCAACTAGCAGGTTAAGCCACCTTATATACCCTCAACTAGTAGGTATGATATCTCAACCTATGCTGGCTATGTAGTTCTGGAATTCAAGGATTGCTCCTAAGAATCACACCCTCTACTGGCAGGTGAGTTCCCATCCTTGGGGTCACTCGATGCTAATTTCTACTCCCATCTGAATAGACACTGAACATGGGTTACTGAACTGAACCGTACTGAGTTAACTGAGTTCTGTTGACTGATAAAATATTACTGAGATTACTGAGTTTTTCTAAGTCATGAGACTGACTGAATTATACTGAACATGGCTTGATTGAGAGTATCTTGAAAACATGACATTGGATCTAGGCATACAGCTAAATTATCGGGTACAAGTACCCCCAAGACTCGATGGAAGGAAACTAACAAAGCCTAACTTTCTTGAATACATGACCAACATCAACAATCCATAATATAATAAGTTGGGGATTTCACGAAGTACATGGTTATCATACTATCTAACATGGATGGGAATACTTATAATCATATCATAATCTCATGTTCTAATATCATGGGAATTTCAACAACATACATATTTCATAATGATGGCATGGAAACCATAAAAACATAAGAGGATGACAAACGTGTCATATTTAGTTTATGTTTTGGGCTATAAGGCATGATTTCTACTCTTCCAAGCATTTTATCAAACACCTTGCATGCACAATTTAGGACATAGGTGAAATCATCAAATTACATATCATAAGTAACTAAATTCATGAATTTTATCTTGCATGTTAATATAATATCATAAAAAAAACACAAAGATTCCAACTTTGAAATCAATCAACGTCAACAACATCATTACAAATAACCCACAACATAAATACCATGATTTATAGATAAAACAAGGTTCTTGAGATTCATGGATGGAAGGAATCCATGAATGAACACTGTGCATACCTTGGTTCGTAAATACACGAAGATTGACGGAGGAAATTCTTGATTTTGAATCTTCTATGAAAAGCCCTAGGTTGTTCTTGAGAGGTTTTTGAGAGAAGAGAGTATACTTTAGGTTCCCAATATCTGAATATCATGTTAAAGGTCTTAAATAGGGGTGAAAAATTGACCCTTTTAACCCTGGACGCATCTTTTAATTTCAGTGAAATTTTTTGGAATTGGACCCCTGGCGCGCGTGTGACTGGAATTTGACAACTGGGAAATTGAGGGATAGCGCGACGCAGAGCCATCACGTTTCCACTTCCTTTGTGACCTGTAAGTTTGGTACGAAGTGGGGAAATTGTGCTGAGACATTGGAAAAGGACAATTGCCATTTTAGCTTGTGGCGCGGCGCGCCACTAACCAATATAGCGTTGTTTGATGACGGTAACTTGAAATAGCCATAACTTCTTATCCGATTATCGGATTTAATTGAATCTTATATCGATGGAAAGCTTGTTGAATTTCTCACATGACAAAAAGTAAAAATATTAAAAATACCACATGTACAATAGTGGATTCATCTTTCAAAGAAAGCTTCGAATAATTTTTTAGATGATTTCAATCTAGAAAAGAGTATGGGGTATTACACCTACTCTATGTCCCCCCCCCGGTATGGCACAGTCTATCCCTCCGATCTGGCATGGGGCATAGGTAGTACCTGCGGTCCTGACAATGGGCACAGGTACAGGGAGAGGGTACAAGTCCTGCAGCCTAACTCTTGAGATTTCAACCTCTAGCACCTGCTTTGCCCACTTGAGGTCTGTGGGTCCCACATACGGTTCATAGGTTGACTCGGTAGGTTTCGGGAGTCATATTTTTATCTCTTATTTAATTCTTGAATATGCTTTGATCACGAACAAGTTGGAAATTGTCCTGAACATCCATAATTGCACCAAAAAGTAGCCAAAACCCTTTTTTTCTCCTTTTCATGAAATTAGCATCCAAAGCACGATTTCCTGCAAAACACTCCAAAAACACCTTAAATCCAACAAAATAGCCTTAATTACATGCATATTCTCATAGTTTTAATCATTGAAGGCGCTATATTTCTATAGCACATTAGTTTTGGACCTTGATTTTAACCCATTTTTATGTGGGTTTTATTATATATAATCTTATAACCTTTGGGAATGTGGTTTAGAAACAAAAATTCAATTTTACTTTTACTTTCAAACTCTTTTTTTGAACCCGACCCTAATATAGGTAATATGAGTATCATTAGCTTCTTTTAATAAGTAGATGCTATTTTTGAATGTTGTATTTGATTCTGAGGTCGTTCGCATGGGGAAATCTTTGTGTTAAAGAACTTTTGATTGGGATTTTAGTATTTTGAGGTAGGTTATGACTTAACTTCTTTCGAGTTGAGTTGGGTAGATAATGAATAAGTAATGCATAAAATTGGTTGGGGAAAAAACTATGGGGTTTATGTTTTGTGATTATTTTATTTTTATATGCTCGTATGGGGGCTTATATTATGATGTGGTTGGTTTGTTATATATGATATTATATGTTGCCCGTGTGGGGGATTTATTTAACATCATTGGCCTTATCTATGTATCTAAACACCTTTATTTTAGATATGATGCCTGTGTAGGGGCTTATTTTGCTAATCTAGGCCTTATTTGAGCATTTGTTAGTTTTATCATGATAAACTATCCAAGTTAAGGGTTAATATGATAGTAATAATGTCTTTTATGTATATTTATTTTGATGGTGCCTAATTGGAGTTGATAATTATGAATTATGAAATATTGATTTGATTTTTGGGCTCACTTGTATATATATTCCCTGTTGGATGGATCAGATTGAATCACTTGCATTGATTATGAGCATTACATCCTTATTCCATACATATGCATCCATGAGATATTCGTACCACTAAGAAATGCTATTTTTGAAATAAAATAAGATACTTTTATGAAAACCCTCTCTATGAACATGAGCCAAAAATGAGAGTTGAGATTGAGACATGAGATATAGTATATAGGCTGTAATCCCCCATGGGTCCTACCTGCTGGTTGCGAGCTCGATAGGTGTATACAAAAAGTTATGTGATGGCTTTCATCGTTCATCCTATTCATATTGCATTTACTTACATTGCATTTATATTCGCATCTTGCCTGCTTTTCTTAGTTTTCTTGACTTGTTTTTGGTTTCATGTATTTCTATTTTATATCAACATTGTTACTATTTTTGTGTTCTTGTATATACATATTAGAACTATTAGTGGATATAGTGTGAGCTACCATTTGGGACTTTTCTTTTTGCAGGTTACATGCTCATAAAATATTTTGCTTATCTTATTTATACTTTGCTCAGTTAGCCTATGATACCTACTAAGTACAAGTAGATCATACTTACTCCAACTGTGCCCTTAGGTGCAGATCCTAGCACGAGTACGACTCACGGAGGCTAAATTCATGCGATAGAGTTGGTGACACTTCATGGTACTAGCCACTATAGGTCTATCAGAGTCGACTCTAAGCCTCTTTTATTTATGAGTTGTCTTTATTCCTATATCTGAGATAAAGTATGTATTTTAAGTTATGGATATCTATGAGTTGTCTTTGTTCCTATATCTGAGATGAACTATGTATTTTAAGTTATGGATATTGTATTAGATGTTCTTATGCTATAACATCTGATTTTGAGATTGGATTTTATGGATTTATTTCATATTCTATTCTAATATTATTTCATGTAAGGCTTTACTTTATTCTAAAAGTCTCACTTGGGTGTTTATTTTGTATTAGTGCATTCCTTATTAGTTTGGGTGATTGGCTTATTTATCAAGGTTTGGCCATAATAAGTTCCATTATGACCCATTTTGGGTTATGACAAATTGGTATCAGAGCACCTAGTTTCACCGGTCTCTTATATGTAAGAGTAGGATGTCTAAAAGAGTCTCATAGATTGGTATGTAGATATTTTGTATCTATCTTTAAGAGGATATAAGATGTTTTTTAGGAAAAATATCTATATTTTGATTACTTATCATACGGATCATTCGTACTCTCTATTTTAAGTTTTATTCCACTATTTTCTGCATAAATGGTAAGGAATATATCTTGAGAGATTAGGGATGTTAAGCCAGCACCCAAGGATGGAACCTAGACTAGAGGATGATGCAGGGGTCATAATGGTCTAGAGCTAGTGGATGGGTAGTAAGAGTTCCCCTATTAAAAGTAGTGCTATGAGGACCTCCCCTGAACCTAAGGTCAAGCGTGCTAAAGATGCGGGGCCAGATAAGGTCCCACAAGGTTTAGTTACTACCCTAGTTCTAGAGGGCCTGTTGATTCAATTATTGACTTATTTGGATAGTATTCCCTTCGGTGCACCTAGTGTTCTTTTGATTTAGAGTATGGTACCACCAAAAGTATCGGCATTTTCTAATGGTATTCTTCTGACCTTAAGTATGGTTTCATTGTCTATATCGGTATCTTCTTAAGATATCCTCAAACTTTGAGTGGTGTTCCAGGTTCTGTGTCAGTATCTGATCATGGTATTCCTAGTTCAAGGTACAAACTTTATCTATAGTACCACTATGTGTGGATTCTCAGCCTGACAGACTTATTATTTCTCCAGTTTCTTTGGTTATAATTATGTCTTTTGATGATTAGAAAAGGTTCGAGAGTTTCATTTGCAAAGGTCCGCCTAAGTTCAGTAGTGTTATTGGTGAGGATACCAATGAGTTTTTGATTGATTTCCAGGAGAATTTACTTAATCTAGGACCCCTTGTGTCTCATGGAGTTACTAATACTACCTATTAGTTAAAATATGTGGCTAGGAATTTATAGAGGTTGTTTGCTAGTTATAGATCTTTGGGTTTTCTTGCTTGACCTAAACTTAATTTTATAAGGCATTTTTGGAAAGGGTGGAGCCATATAGTTTGAAAGACCAGATACATGATGAGTTTGATTATTTGGAGCAAGACTTCATGACTATTACAGATTATAAGGCCTATTTTACACTTTATCCAAGTATTCATCCGCTAGCATCTCCACTAAGTTTGAGTGGACTTAGAAGTTCATAAAGGAATCGGATGGTACTTATCAGTTGGCTATAGCACAGATGGTAGTATCAGGGGATTTTTCTTTGAGTATTATTGAGTATTCTAAGATTATCAAGTTAATTATCTAGGATACCCATGAAGGCACCAAGAAGGTGCATCATCATAGTGAGTTTAGTAGACATGTCACCCGAGGTAGATATTTTTCTAGTAGAGGTTCCCGAGGTTATCACGGTAGGCCAGTTCAGGATTCTTTGCAGGGATTAGGTGGTAGGTCTTCAGTTTAACAACTTTAGGTAGTTAGACATTTAGTATGGGTGGTCATTCTAGTTCAGTTGCACTTTCTTAGATTGAGTCAAGCTGTAGTGAGTGCTTTGTATGTGATGAGTTCATCCACATGGCAAAGGATTATCCTCAGTGTGTTTTCATACCTACTCCTATATCGATAGTAAGAGGTGGTACACAAAGTAGTAAGGTTGTAACTAGAGGTGCTTGAGGGAGAGGTAGAGGTGTTGTGGCGGTGGTCAAGGAGTTAAACCCAGTCCAGGAGAAATATGGTCAGTGTTATGCAACACTTGATAGGCTCGAGGTAGAGGACTTTAATGCTATTATTACAGATATCATCATGATTTTCTACAAATCTGCTCTTATATTATTTGATCCAGGTCGACTTTTTTATATGTGTCTACATATTTTTCTTCTGGTTTTGATGTTGTATGTGAGTCTCTTGCTATGCCTCTTTATGTTTCTACCCTAGTAGGACATTCTTTAGTAGTGGATTGGGTATACCGATCTTATGTGGTTACCTTTGTGGGTCATGATAATTAAGTAGACTTAACTGTCTTAGATATTGTTGATTTTGATGTTATCTTAGGTATGGATTGGTTAGCTCCTTATTATGCTATTTTGGACTTATGTCAAAACTGTGACTTTAGTTGTAGGTGTGTCGGGGTTAGCTTAGAAGGGTATACTTAATTCAGGTCTGAAGGGTATTATATCTTTGTTGTATGCTCGCCATATGATAAAGAAAGAGTGTTTGCCTTATTTAGCCCATATCTGTGATACTAGTCCTGACTCGTCGCCTCCTATGGATTCAATTCAGTTGTTTATGAGTTCATAGATGTGTTTTTTATGAATTTCCTTGGTATGCCTCTAAATAGTGATATCAATTTTGCTATTTATGTGGAGCCGGGCACCAAGACCATCTCTATTCCCTGTAGAATGTCCCTTATAGAGTTGAAGAAGCAGTTGCAGGATTTGGTGGGTAAGGGGTTTACTAGGCCTAGTGTATATCTCCTTAGGATACGCCTGTCTTATTTGTGAAGAAGAAGAAGGATGGTTCCATGCGTATGTGTATTGATTATTGGTAGTAAAAAAAAGTAATTATTAAGAACAAGTAAACTTTCTCTCACATTGATGATTTTTTTGAACAACTTCAGGGTGCTTCGATATATTTTTATCTTGATTTGAGGTATGGGTACCATTAGTTGAATATTAGAGCTTTAGGTGTTCCAAATATAACTTTTTGGACTTGATACGATCATTATAAGTTCTTGGTCATGTCTTTCGGATTGACCAATGTCCCTATAGTGTTCATGGAGTTGATGAACTAGATATTTTGATCGTGGCTTGACTTTTTGTGATTGTATTTATTGATGACATCTTGGTTTATTCCAAGAGTGAGGTCGACCATATAAAGTATATGAGGATTGTTCTTTAGAGGTTGGATGATGAGAAGTTGTATGTTAAGTTTCTAAGTGTGAGTTTTGGTTTGATATTATCTATTTCTTGGGTAATGTGGCGACTAAAGAGGGTATCATGGTTGATCCAAACAGGATTATTATGATTCACGATTCATCTAGACCAACTTCTCCAATTGAGATTCAGTGTTTTGTTACTTTGGCAGGCTATTATTGACATTTTTATAACACCCTGGGTTTTGACCTTAAGAAAATTTCTTGGATTTCTAGCTTCTGGTCATGATAAGATTATGGGGTACGAGTTGTACATTGGGTTACAGTTGATATGGTCTAGTCGTATACTAACTAGTGTTAGTTGGTGGGATGAATTTTGGTTACTGGAATGGGTACGACTATGGGGTACGAGTCATATTGGTGGATACGCGTTATTTTGTTCATTCACTTAATCTTAGACTTAGTGACTTAGGTTGGATCTGAGTACAAGAGGCTTACCATGAGCCGTAAGTCAGGGTACAAGTTGTGCCATATACTCGTCTAAGGTGCAGTGTTCAATTCTATTGGGATTCTATTCTGCTAGGGGTACGGGTTATGGGTACCAGTCGTATTCTTGAATATGACTTCGGTTTAAGTGTAGCGTACCTTGGACAGTGCTTGGTCTAAGGGGGAAGGCCTAGGGTACGAGAGGTGGGTACCACTCATACAGGTTAGCTAAGACTCATAAGGGTCAGTCGTACCTTATGACGGGAGTTTAATTCAGTTTAAGTGAGGGCAATTTGGAAACTTCCCCAATTATCCTAATAAGGTCCCATGACTTATATTCCTATTGGGAGATTATTTGTCTTATTATTCTACTCTTAAACAATTGGAAAACACTCTTAAATCCTTTCTATAGTTCTTGGGGAAGGAAAGGTAGGGTTTCATCTTACGAAGTAAATTGGGGCTTGTCTTGGTGATTTATTTCCATCATCATCTTGGTTTAAGGCATGTTATCTTTCCTCATTGTTAGTTCCACCTAAAGGCATAGTTTTATACGATGTTTTCATGATTTGAATATTATATGATTTTGGGTTTTCAAATATGATTTGGGGTTTTTGGTTATAAATGTTTGGTTATGGTTTTCCCATGTTTTAATTATGCTTTTATTTGCATTAATGGTGGTTTTGGATAATGGGTTACATGGGAATGGTTATTTGCTAATGGACTTTGGTTTTAAAAATACTATGCCCCCAATGTGTTTGATAAAATGCCTATAACAATGTTTTTACTATAATATTGGTTTTTCAATGGAACTTATGCATGGTTTAAACTTTGTAATGGAACCCTAAATGATATGAATGATTTAAATGATTTTGAATGGATTGAAAAAGGCTTTGGTGGCCATGGTTTTGGTTTAATTGGATATCATGTGGGGTACATGGGAATCCCCTACAGATTAGCTGAGGACAATACTTGCAAGTTATAGTCGGTATGACGATACCACTACTAATAGCCTTGATTAATAATAATAGAATAATGGTTTGGTTGGAAAATGGTTTTAATTGGGCTTAAAGGAGGGGGTGTAGCAAAGTCGTGGAAGGTGAAGGTCTTGGAGGGATCAAAACTGGAAACTCATATTTATTGATGTGAGGTTTGGTCCTAGTGACCATGTGCATAATGTCATACTTTAGATTTTGGGGGATGTACTAGTCATCCCAGGTTCTTTTCTCTGGTCATGCGGCTTCACGCACTGGGGCCTTTTCAGTAAGGAAAACTGAACTCATATAGCCCGTGGGTGGTTTTAGGATGGCAAAGCTACATAGCCCAGGTAAAGGTAATGACATGCAAAACCCAGTTCCCTTTCACCACATGGTTATATATATGTGTATGGTTTGTGTGCATATGTACGTTTTTCCTTGGTTTTATAAATGGAATTATTTTATACTTATTCTGAGTTCATGCTAGCGTTCCCGCTAACCCATCTTCAGGAGGCTAAATCCCCACGCAATACAGGAACCGACCATTCTACTCCTCCTGCTTATCATTCGGATATTCGGGGGTCAGCTTTAGATTGAAATAATGAGCTTCCATTTATTTGGAAGGCTCCATTTCATGGATGTTATTTCATACTCTAGATTATTTATGGATTTTGGTTTTAGCTATAGTTGGGGGCATATCACAATTGGATTTTATCACTCTTTCGGTTAGAGGCTTTGTGGTACTTTTATGGGTTGGTATGGGCGGGATCGGTAGTAGAGTCAGTCTTGGTATTGGCATTGGTATTGAGGATGACATCATTGAATATAATTTCTCACTATTCCATCATATTTCATTTTGGGATTAATTATATTAAGTCTTGGATCCCATTTGGTTAGGGCGTAGTTTATGGCCCTTGATTCGGTATTGGTTTGGATTGGTTAATTTGGTCGACACGATCTGGTGGACGACCTAGTTTTGTTGAGTCGTTCAAGGAATAGATTTATCCTAAAGTCATTCCTAGTCCAGTTACACTACCTTGTTATATGTTTGAAATTTAGCCAACTAAGGGTAGACAACTGGAGGTTAGGTTGGATATAGGGTGGTCTCCAGTCCTGGTCGGATTTGGGACATCCATTACAACAAGGCCCTGGGTCGGGTCTTATCAATTTTGTATCAGAGCTTTAGGTTCATGGTCAATTGGGAGTCTACAAAATCATGTCTAGTAGAGTCTCTTTTAGGGATGTGTAATGCGCCACACTCATAAGAGAGAGGCTACATGGCATTTAGGAATGTTTCACTTTCTTGGTATTCTATTTTCAATCTTGGAGTCTAAATCCTGAAATCTTCTCTAATCCTTGTTTGTTCGTATTTCAGATCATGCCTCATAGATCTGGAACACAAAGAAACTCTTATGTCTTATTTGGGGACAATATTGATAGGGTACGTCCTATATCTGGAGTTCATCTTCGATCTCAGGGTCTTAACCCTAATTGCTCTAAAGTTCCTCTGGTTGCTACTAGTCCTCCTCAGGGTGAGGTGACTAATGCGGAATTTCGCCAATCTATTCATACTATTGCTTAGTTGGTTGCTGCTCAGGATAAACGGGATGAGTCTAGTGGATTATTTGCTGAGGCCACAAGGTTGGCCAATTTATGAAGCTGAATCATCTTACTTTTACTAGTGTAAAGGTGGAGGAGGATCCTCAGGATTTCTTGGATGAAATGGAGAAAATATTTAGGGTAATGCAGGCTACTAATGTGGAAGGTATAAACTTTGCATCTTATCAGCTCAAAGATATTTCATACCAATGGTACTAGGAGTGGGATCAGGATAGAGATGATAAGGAAGAGTCATCCTTATGGGATGACTTTTTTGGTACTTTTCTGGATCATTTCTTTCCTCAAGAGATAAGGAAAGCAAAGACTGAGGAGTTTATAAATCTTAAGAAAAGGAGAATGTCTGTTAAGAAATACACCTTGAAATTTCATCAACTGTCAAGGTATGATCCTGATTTGATAGCTAACATGAGAGGAACGATGAGAAAGTTTGCTTATGGGCTATCTCGAGATTTGATCATGGAAAGCAAGACTGCTTTGCTGATCAAGGATATGGACATTTCTAGGTTGGTTGTCCATATGCAGTAGTCGAGGATGAGAAGAGAAAATAGGCAGATTTTAGAGATAGGCAGGGTAAGAGGAGTAGGTTTTTTAGCTAGGGAGGTGCTCAGTCGCAAGGTGTTTGGGATAGAGGTAAATGTCCAAAATAAAGTGGGGAAGTTCTGGTTCCTTCTCAACTGCTAGCGCTCCTTACTCGAGGCAGTTAGATGATAGGCGTCTACAAGATGGTGATAATTTTTGGGCACAGGGTGCCTAATCTCAGGCGAGTAGAGGTCAGTCGGCTTATCCATGCCCTCCTTTTTGGTTCGTTTTTGTGGTCATCTTCATCGGGGGTTTATGATGAAGACAGGGACAAGTGTTTAAATGTGGCCAGCCAGGCCATATGCTCAAATATTGTCTGATTGGTAAGGGAGCTTTAGGAGCGATAAAAGTTTTGATTATTTCATATTCTACTCTTGCGCCTAGTGGTTTGGCTTCGGTGTCTGCTCCTACTTCTGGTATCATCACAGGCTGGAATAGGTCGTATTTTCTTGAATTTCAACAGAAATATAAGGCATTACCTGATGTCGTTATTGGTATGTTACGACTCTTTTCTCGTGATATGTATTGTCTGCTTGATCCGGGGTCCACTCTTTTCTATGTGACCCCATATGTGGTTGTATATTTTTGTTTTAATCCTGAGGTTATTTTGGATCATTTTTTATTTCTACCCCAATAAGTGACTCTATTATTGCTAAGAGAGTCTATAGTGGGGTGTGATATCTATTGGTGGTAGGAAGGCTTTGGTAGATTTGTTTGAATTGGATATGGTAGACTTTGATGTCATTCTATGAATGGATTGGTTACACGCTTGTCACACGTCCTTGGATTGTCGAACCTATAAGGTTGTCTTTAGGTTCCTTGCTAAACTGATTATAGAATGGGAGGGTGGTTCCCTAGATCCTAGGGGGAGTTTTATTTCTTATCTTAGATCTCGGAGGTTCATCTCTAAAGGTTGTCATTATCATTTGGTCTAAGTTAAAGATTCTAACTTGGAAGGTCCTTTTTTTCATTCGGTCGGTGTGGTTAATAAGTTTCTTGTGGTCTTTCCGGATGGTCTTCCTGGTGTTCCTCTGGATAGGGAAATAGAGTTTGGTATTGATTTGGTTCTGGACACTCATCCAGTAACTATTCCTCCTTATAGAATGGCTCTAGCTGAGTTGAGGGAACTCAAGAAGCAACTTAAGGATCTTCTGGATAAGGGATTTATTCATCCTAATGTATCCCTGTGGGTTAAATCGGTATTGTTCGTATGCAAGAAGAATGGTTCCCTTTGGATGTGCATTGACTATAGGCAGTTGAATAAGGTAACGGCCAAGAACAGGTATCCTCTTCCAAGGATAGATGACTTGTTCGATCAGTTGCAAGGTTCCTAGTTCCTCTTTAAGATCGATCTTCGGTCTAGGTATCATTATCTTAAGATTAGAGAAGATGATATCCCTAAGATGGCTTTTCATACTCGGTATGGGCACTTTGAATTCTTTGTGATGTCGTTCAATTTAACAAACGCTCCAGCAGTATTTATGGATTTGATAAATAGGGCATTCAGGAAGTTCTTAGTTCTTTTTGTAATTGTGTTTATTGATGACATTCTGGTTTATTCCAAGAGTGGGGTGGATCATACTAATCACCTCCGTGTGGTATTGCAGACCTTGAAGAAACAACAGTTGTATGCCAAGTTTTATCAATGAGAGTTTAGGTTGAACGATGTGACTTTTCTTGGTCATATTATTTATAGCGAGGAGATTATGGTGGATCCGCAAAAGGTGGTTGTGGTTAAAAGAAGGCCTAGACCCATGACTCCAACCTACATTTGGAGCTTCTTAGGTTTGGCTGGGTATTATCGGCGGTTTGTGGAAAGATTTTTTATGATAGTTGCTCCTTTGACTAAGTTGACTCAGAAAAAGGTAAAGTTTTCCTGGTCAGATACTTGTAAGGGGAGTTTCGAGAAGTTGAAATATAAGCTAACTTCAGCTTCACTTTTGACATTATCGGAAGGAAGTAAGGGGTAATGCATCTAGAGTGGGACTTGGTTGTGTTTTGATTCAGAATGGGAAGGTGATTGCCTATGCTTCTAGCTAGTTGAAGGTGCATAAGAGGAATTATCCTACTCATTATTTGGAACTTCTTGCGGTAGTTTTTGCTTTGAAAATATAGAGGCATTATCTATATGGAGTACATGTAGACATCTTTTCTGATCATAAGAGTCTACAGTATATGTTCACTCTGAAGGAGCTTAATCTCAGGCAGAGAAGATGGTTGGAGATTCTCAAGGACTATGATATGAGTCTTCACTATAACCCAGGTAAATCTAACGTGGTTGTTGATGCTCTTAGCAGGTTGTCCATGGGGATTTTGGCTCATGTGGAGAAAGAAAAGCAAGAATTGGTGAAGGATATTCACTGCTTGGCTAATCTTGGAGTTCATCTATTGGACTCCTAGGATTGTGGTGAGATGGTATAGGAAGTGGTTCGATCGTCTCTTGGTGCAGAGGTTAAGAAGAAGAAAGTCCTAGATCTTATCTTGATAAAAATCAAGAGTAGTGTAGGTATGAAAAAGACAATGGTGTTTGAGATCAGTGGTGATGGTAGTTTACGGTACCATGGGAGGTTATGTGTTCCGAATGTCGCAATTTGCGGCAAAGGATCTTGGATGAGGCGCATGAGTCATGCTATGTTGTTCATCCCGATTCGATGAAAATGTATCATGATCTTAAGGAGATATATTGGTGGAATGGTATGAAAAAGGATGTGGCTAATTTTGCGGCCAAGTGCATGGTGAGTCAACAGGTTAAGCTTGAGCATATGAGGCCAGGTGGTTTGTATCAAGAAATTGATTTGCCCAAATGGAAATAGGAGGTAATCAATATGGATTTCGTTATTGATCTTCCTCGGTCACAAAACCAATTTAATTCGATTTGGATCATTGTGGATAGAATGACGAAGTCTTCTCACTTCTTACCAATAAGGACTATATTTTTGGTTGAGGACTATGCGAAGTTGTATCTTTAAGAAATTGTGAAGCTGCATTGGGTACCTATTTTGATTATCTTTGATCGTGGTACGCAATTTTCATCTTATTTTTGGCTCTCTTTTCAGAAGGGATTGAGTATTAAGGTGAGTCTGAGTACTTTTTTTCATCCTCAAATAGATGGGAAAGTGAAAATAACTATTCAAACATTGAAGGATATGTTTCGAGCGTGTGTGATTGATTATGGTGGCAATTGGATTGAGCATCTACCTTTGGTAGAGTTTGCTTACAACAATAACTTTCATTCTATTATTGGTATGGCCTCTTTCGAGACATTGTATAGTAGGAGTTATAGATCTCCTATTAGGTGGTTTGAACTTGGTGAAGTGGATATGTTTGGTCCGGATTTGGTCTATCAGGCTATGGAGAAGGTGGAGGTGATTTGATATAGGCTTAAGGCTTCCCAAGGTCGCTAAAACTTCTATGCGGATGTGAGGTATGGAGAATTAGAGTTTGAGGTTGGGGGATAAGGTGTTCCTCAAGGTGTCTCCTATAAAGGGAGTAATACAGTTTGGTAAAATAGGGAAGCATAGTTGATATGGTCCAGTCATATACTGACTAGTGTTGGTTGGTGGGATGGATTTTGGTTACTGGAATGGGTATGACTATGGGGTACGAAACGTATTGGTGAATAAATGTTGGTTGGTTCATTCACTTAATCTTAAACTTAGTGATTAGGGTTGGATCTGAGTACAAGTGGCTCACCATGAGCCATAAGTCAGGGTACGAGTCATACCATGTACTCATATGAGGGATAGTGTTCAATCCTCTTGGGATTCTATTTTTCCAGTGGTACAGTTATGGGTACCAGTCGTACACTTGAATACGACTTGGGTTTGGGTGTGTCATACCTTGGACAGTGTTGGGTCCAAGGGGAAAGGCCTAGGGTATGAGAGGCGGGTGCCACTCGTACAGGTTGGGTACAACTCGTAAGGGTCGGTGGTACCCTATGATGGGAATTTAATGCATTTTAAGTGAGGGCAATCTGGATATTTGCCCACTTATCCTAATAAAGTTCCATGACTTATATTCCTATTGGGAAGTTATTCGCCCTATTATTCTATTCTTAAACACTTGGAAAACACTCTTAAATCCACCCTAGAGTTCTTTGGCAAGGGATGCTAGGGTTTTTCTTATAGAGTAAATTGGGGCTTGTCTTGGTGATTTCTTTATATCATCATCTTGGTTTAAGGCATGTTCTCTTCCCTCATTGTTAGTTCTAACTAAAGGCATGGTTTTATACAATGTTTTCATGATTTTAATGTTGTATGATTTTGGGTTTTCAATTATGATTTGGGGATTTTGTTTATAAATGCTTGGTTATGGTTTTCCCATGTTTTAATTATGCTTTTATATGTATTAATGGTGGTTTTGGAAAATTGGTTGCATGGGAATGGCTATTTGGTAGTGGACTTTTGTTTTGGAAATACTATGTCCCTGATGTGTTTGAGAAAATGCCTATAACAATGCTTTCACTATAATATTGGTTTTTCAATGGAACTTATGCATGGTTTAAACTTTGTAACGGAACCCTAAATGATTTGAATGGTTTAAATGGTTTTGAATGGATTGAAAAGGGCCTTGGTAGCTATGGCTTTGGTTTAATTAGAAATCATGTGGGGTACATGGGAATCCCCTAAGGATTGGCTAAGGACAATAATTGCAAGTTATAGTCGATATGACGATACCACTACTAATAGCCTTGGTTAATAATAATGGAATAATGGTTTTGGTTGGAAAATAGTTTTAATTGGGCTTAAAGGAGGGGATGTGTAGCAAAGCAGTGGAAGGTGGAGGTTCCGAGGGGATTAAAATGGGAAACTCATATTTGCCGATGTGAGGTTTGGTCCTAGTAACCGTGTGCATGATGTCACACTTTATATTTTGGGGGGTGTACTAGTCATCCCAAGTTTTTTCTTCGATCGTGTGGCTTCAGCATTAGGGCCTTTTCAGTAGGGAGAGCTGAACCCATATAGCTCGTGGGTGGTTTTAGGACGGCAAAGCTACACAACCCAAGTAAAGGTTTTAAATGGCATGCTAAACTCGATACCCTTTCCCTGGATGGTTATATATATAGGTATAGTTTGTGTCCATATAGACGATTTTACTTGGTTTTATAAATGGCATTATTTTATCCTTATTTTGAGTTCATGCTAGTGTTCACCCGCTAACCCATATTTTGGCTTCTATATCCCCACGCAATACAGGAACCTGCCGTTCTACTACTCCTGCTTAGCATTTGGACACTCGGGGGTCATCTTTGGATTGAAGTGGTGATTTTTCATCGATTTGGAAGGCTCCATTTTATGGATGTTATTTCATACTCTGGATTATTTATCGATTTTAGTTTTGACTAAGGATGGGGGCATGTCCCAACCAAATTTTATTACTCTTTTTGTTAGAGGGTTTGTGGTACTTCTATGGGTTGGTATGGGGAGGATCGGTAGTAGTGTAAGCCTTAGTATTGGCATTGGTATTGGGGTTGACATCATTGAACATAATTTCTCACTATTCCATCATATTTTATTTTGGGATTAATTATATTATGTCTTGGAAACCATTTGGTTATTTTTTTAGTTAATGTCCCTTGATTTGGTATTGGGTTGGATCAGTTAGTTTGGTCGGCACGGTCTGGTAGAGGGATGGCTTGGTCGGGTCGGTCAAGGAATAGACTTATCCCAAAGTCAGTCCCTGTCCAGTTATGTTATCTTGTTATATATTTGAAATTCAGCCAACTCGGGGCAGGCGGATGGAGGCTCGGTTGGGTAACGAGAGTGGTCTCCAATCCCGATCGGACTTGGGACACCCATTATGACAAGGCCCCAAGTTGGGTCATGTCAATTTTGTACCGGGTTTATCATCTATTATGACTCATTTGACCAACTTGACTAAAAAAAACTGGTTTTTTAGTGGTTGGATGTGTATGAGAAGAGCTTTTAAAATCTCAAGGAGTTGTTGACTTCAACTTCTATCTTGACTTTTCCAATAAAGGTATGGGTTTTACCATATTTTGTGATACTTTAAGTGTTGATTTGTGTGTGGTGTTAATGTAGGAGGGTAAGGTGGTTGCTTATGCCTCTCATCAGTTGAAGCCTCATGAGAGAAATTACCCTACCCATGATTTGAGAGTTGGTTGTCATAGTGTTTGTGTTGAAGTTTTGGCATCCCTACTTGTATGAAGTGCCTTGTTAGATTTTCTTGGGCCATCATAGTCATCAGTACATCTTCAGATAGCGAGATCTTAATATGTGGCAGCGTTGTTGGGTTGAGTTGCTCAAGGATTATGAAATCACTATTTTGTATCATCCAAGCAAGGTAAATGTGGTTGCGGATGCCTTGGTCAGAAGTCTTCTAGTATAGGGAGTCTAGCTCATCTTTTGACCCCAGGCGTGGCCTTTAGCCTTAGAGGTTCAGTCCTTAGCTAACCAGATGATTAGGCGTGATATTTCAATACCCAGGAATGTTTTAGCCTTTTATGTTAGATCTTCCTTAATGGAGTAGATGCAAGCTGACCAGTTTGATTATAATAGTTTGAGGGTGATATGGGAAAATGTGTTGGGGCAAGGATAAGAAGCCACTCTTGATTTTGATGGTGTATTGGGGACCAGTGGCTCTGTTTTCGTGGTAGGAGTCAGAGAGTGTGTGAGATTGCTTTTAGAGAAGACTCACTGCTCTAGATATTCTATCCATCTAGGTGTGACCATCGCTATTTGAAGTAACTTTACTGGTGGAGTTGTATGAAGAAAGATATGACAGATTTTGTAGCATATTTCTTATGTTTTCAGCAGGTAACAGTCGAACCTTAGAGACCGTGTGGTTTGCTTTAGAGATTACCCATTCCTGAGTGAAAGTGGGAGTGCATCACTATAGACTTTGTGACAGGGTTACCTCATACCTATTGTGGTTCAGAAAATATTTGGGTCATCGTAGATTGGTTGACCAAATTAGCTTATTCCATCCATATTCAGATCTCATTTATTGAGACGTTTGCCTGTATCTATATTTGTGAGACAGTTCATCTTCATGGAGTACCTGTGTCTATTATTTTAGATAGAGGCTCAATGTTTACTTCTACCTTCTGGAAGACAATTCAGGAGGAGTTGGGTACTTGATTTAACCTTAGCACAACTTTTCACCCCTAGAATGATGGTCAATCGGAGTGGACTATTTAGGTTTGGAGGATATGATCTTCACATGTGTTATAGATTTTGGAGGTTAGTGGGAGCAATATTTGGCTTCACTTATAATAATAGCTACCATTTAAGTATTGAGATAGCCCCCTTTGAGGCATTTTAAGGTAGGCATTGTCGATCTCTTATTGATTGGCTTGAGACCTTAGAGGTTAGAACCTATGGTACCGACTTGCTTTACGAGTCTTTGGATATATTTTGGGTGATTCATGATAAGCTTCGAGCAACTTAGAGTATGAAAAAGAGTTATACAAATGGTAGGATACGTGCTTGGAGTTTGGGATTGGTGATTGAGTCTTCCTTTGTGTGTCTCCCATAAAGGGCGAGATGAGATTTGGGAAGAGTGGCAAGCTTAGTTCCATATATATTGGACCACTTGAGATTCTTGGAAAGTTGAGGAGGTTGTTTATAAGTTGGCCTTGCCTCCATACATTCAGCCATTCATCTATATTTTTAGGTGTCTATGCTTTGATGTTATATCTCGGATGAGTCTCGTGTTCTTCATTCAAATTCAGTTCAGTTTGATAAGAGGTTGGCCTTAGTTGAGGAGCCAGTGTATATTTTACCTAGGGATGTGAGACAGTTGTGTTCTAGAAATATTCATATGATTAAGGTCTAGTAGAGACATTATCATATTGAGGAGGATATGTGGGAGATCTAGTCCGACATGCACAGTATTTATCGTCATCTCTTTATCGATTCATATATTTTCTTGGCTTTAGTTTGAGGACGAACTAGATTTTTAGTAATGGATGTTGTAGTGACCTAAATTTGTGAATTTTCAATTTTTGTGTGTTTCGACCATTTCCCCCTTCCCCATAGTTGCGACATATTGATTGTGAGGTTTAGGGTTAGTTGATACAATTTTTGATGCGATAAAAAATGAGTTATCTTAGTTTGTGATTTTAAAAGGCTTGAGCAGTCATACAGTTAACTTTGGTGAACATATGTTGTTGTGAGTATCGGATGGCAAAACGGGCTACACCAATAGTTCAGAAATTCAAATTTGGGTTAGTAGCAGGGTTGGTTCAGTTTTGGGACTTTTAAATCTCATTTTGACTCTTCATTTGGAAAATAGTGAAAATGAGTTTTGAGGTTAATTTTGTAAAAATGATTTTTTTTCAAAAATATGATATCTCCATTAAGTTTAAAATGTCAAAATTATCCTAGTATTATATATGGTTTTACTTCTGTCAGATCCGGAATGAATCCCGAGGGTCCGATAAAAATATTCAAAACCAAGCAAAATTAGTTGGTGCACAACTGATATCTGGTGCATGGATGGTTCTTCATGAGTGCAGACCCTGTATATGAATGTGGAGAAGGGAATCACCCTTTATCATGATCACGAGGTGGTGGCCACAATCGCGAAGGGCAATAGAGTCCTTCATCACGAAGGCGCCGAGGATGTCGCAAATGCGAAGGCTTGGTTTATTAGCCTTCATGAATATGAAGTCTTGGATGTGAACGTAAAGGCTAATTTAATATTTTGGTCAACATTGACCCTCGCTAATGAGAAGGGCTAACCGTCTTTTCAAGGTACTATTCACTGAACAGTATTAATACTCTATTTTTTGCAATTTTACTCCACTTTTGGACCTCTAAGCTTCGTAAAAGGTGAATTTTTAGGGGTTCAACATTGATTTTTGTGTGGGTAACTTCTAGACTCATAATCCCGCTATTCTGCATTGATTTTATATTCAAAACCACCTTTAAATCATGATTTAAAAGTGAAAAATTTAGGGGGGGGGGTTACTGATAAAGTTTAAAAGGGATTTATTTTCATTTTAGACCTTGATTTTAACCTGTTTTTGCATGGATTTTCTCTTGTAGACTCTTATAACCTTGTGGAATGTGTTTTAAAAAACGAAATTCTAACTGTACCTCGATTGATTTCAAACTCATTTTTGGAACCCATTTTGGACCCGATCCGAATATGGACAGTATGGGTATCGCTAGCTTTCTTTTAAAGATAGATGTTATTTTTGAATGTTGTAGTTGATTTTGAGGTCGTTCGCAAAGGGAAGGTTGTGTGTTCACGCACCTTAGATTGGGATTTTGACATTTTGAGGTACTTTATGGCTTAACTTTTTTCATATTGAGTTGGGTAGTTAATGAATAAGTACAACATTCTATGGGTTGGGGAAAATAACTACGGGATTTATGTTTTGAGATTATTTTACTGTTGTGTACCCGTGTAGGGGTTTATAATCTTTTGTGATTAGTGTGTTATATCTAATATTGTGTGTTGCCCGTGTGGGGGATTTATTTGACATTATTGGCATTTTTTATATATCTAAATACCTTTATGCAAAATATAATGCCCAAACGGGGGCTCATTTTTGCAAAACCCCGCAAAACTTTAGCTCGACTCAGTCCTTAAGAGCATGAAAAGAGGTCCTAGACTTAGAAATTTCAGCTAAGTATTTATACTTAGAATTATTTTAGCCTTCGTAATTTGGCGATCTTATTTTACGATCCTTATGACCTTAAAATGTCGATCCTTGGATTGAATCATGATCAGGTGTGTCCATAGGTCACTTCGGGTGAGTTTTGGCTATTTCGGATGTCCTTTAAGGCATATTTGGGAGTCCAAAATAGTGGATCGGCGTGATCTCGATGCGTTGCATCGACCAGAACTTTTCAACAGCCTTTATTGTAAATTCTAGTGAGCCAACGTGATATCAACGTATTGCATTGCTATCGCAGTGTGTCGGTCTGTGCGTCACTGGGCACATTTTTCAGTAATTAAAATCCACATCCAGATGGGGTAATTGGGTCATTTTTCCACCTTATATCAGCCCCAAAATACAAGATTTAACCTTTCTAAAGGCATAATTCACTCATTATTCACAAATTCTCCCAAGAACAAACCCTAACCCATCAAATTCAAGATTCAAGTCTCAAGAAATTCACCACAACTTTCAAAGAATTAATGATCAAGGTATGTTAGGTGTTCATTCAAGGGTTTCTTTCCACCCTTGGAGTTCAAGAACCTCTTCTAAAACTACAAGTTGATTGCTTTCATGAATTTCATGTTGAATTTGATTGTATTCATGATTTTGATGTTAATTGAGTTTTAATTCATGGTTTATTACAAGTTTCATGTAAAGTAATTAACATATATGTAGGGTTATATGGATTTATGTTAAAAGCCCTTGAATTTGTGAGTTGGGATTGTGATCATGATGCTTGCATGTTGATTATTATTATGTGCATAAATTATATCCCCAAGTGTTTGATAGAATGTTCAAGTGAGTTGAAGGGTGAAATCATGACAATAATAGTATGTGCATAAATTCATGCCTCTCAAGTGTTTGACAAAATGTCTAAATGGCAGCATCATTAGCAAGCTACTATTGTTGTGCTATTATAACCATGCCATGTTTTCCTTTCAATGTTATCGAGTCCTGGGGGTATTCAATACTCGAAATCTAGTTGTTTACTTAGAATTTCAGTAGCTACAGAATAGTCTTGGTGATGTCCCATACAGTAGTACTCATTCAGTTACAGAACTCAGTGTATTCAGTCAGTTAACAGAACTCAGTGAACTCAATCCAGTGTAGCCATTTAACACGATCAGTAACAGTTTAGTCAAGCCTAGTACAGTCTAGAAATTAGTTCAGTGGCTATTCAGTTGAGAGTAGGAATCAGCACTGAGCGAACACAGGGATGGGGCATCCCAGTCAGTGAAGGGTTTGACCCTTAGTAGCAATCCCTGTGTTACAGAACTACGTAGCCAGTGTAGGTTGAGATATCTTTCTGCCAGATAAGGGTTGATACATCTCGTACGAGTTTTCCTGCCAGTGAGGGTTGACGAAATATCGTCCTACCATATAGGGTTAACTTAGTTAGTATCCCTTGGCAAGGTGCTAACCTTCTAACTAGGGTCACAGGTTGGACCCCAACTTAGTTTATAATCGGGGTATGTCAGTTAGATGAACACTCCTACAATTTTAGTTTCAGACTCAGTATAAAACTCAGTTCAGTTCTACAGAATTAGAACTGTCAGACAAAGTCACCCAGCTCAGTATAGAACTCAGTTCAGTTCTACAGGATCAAGATTATCAGAAATAGTCACTCAATATCAGTAATTTAGTTATCAGTGATCTCAGATATCAGTTACTCTATTATCAAAACTCAGTACTCAGTTTCAGTAAAAGCTCAAATACAGTATATATATGTATATGCACAGTATTGCATACTCAGTATTCTACAGTAGTTCCAGTTATCCATGTACTCTTATTCAGTTATTTCATATCATTCAGCCAGTTACTGTTCATGCATATGAACCCTTGCATATCAGCTTATCACATCTAGCATACTAGTACATTCCACGTACTGACGCATACTTTCTTTTTGCGCTATGATGTCTTATATCATAGGTTCAGACGCATGGGCTCCTGGCTGTACTTAGCAACCCAACTTATCAGCAGCAGATTTAGTGGTGAGTCCTCATAGTTCGAGGATAGAGTTATCATTTCAGTATTTTAGTAGTTCATTATGTTCAGTGGTCAGAGTTAGTTGGGTACTTGTCCCATCAACTCCATGTCCAGACAGTTGGAGGCTTTCAGGCTAGATTATTTTAGACAGATGTTCAGTTTTTAGTATTTATTTATCAGTATTCAGTATTTGTTTTTAGATTATGAACCTTATGGAATTTCAGCCTATTTTCCTCATTATTTCAGTATTATTATTCAGTGCTCACAGCAGGTGCCAGTCATGGGTAGCTTGTGGTCCTTCGGGGTCATGAGCACCATGTGGCGTCCAGGGTGCAGACTCGGGACATTACAATTTTGCTAATTTAGGCCTTATTTGAGTATTAAATGTTTTATCATGATAGAATACATGAGTTAGAGGTTGATATGATAATGATGATGTCTTGTATGTATATTTTTTCTGATGGTGCCTAATTAGAATTGATAATCATGAATTATGAACATATTGAGTTGATTTCTGGACTCACTTGTATATATATTACGTGTTGGATGGATTGGATATCATCATTTGAGTTGATTATGAGCATTACATTCTCATTCTATACATATGTATTCATGAGATATTAGTACCATTGGCAAACACTATTTTTTTTTAAAAAGACATACTTTTATGAAAATTCTCTCAGTAAGTTACCAGCCAGAGAGAAGAGTTAAGATTGAGATTGAAATTGAGATATGATATATAGTATGTGGATTGCGAACCCCCCTCCCCTCACATGGGTACTACTTGATAAGTGTGAGCTCGGTGGGTGTCTACGAAAAATTATGTGTTGGCTTTCATCATTCATCTGATTCTCATTGCATTGCATTGCATTTATACTCGCATCTTGCCTGTTTTTCTTAGTTTCCTTGACTTGTGTTTAGTATCATGTATTTATCCTTTATATATGCATTGTTGTTTATGTGTACTTGTATATATACTAGAACTGTTATTGAAGACGGTGTGAGCTACCATTTGGGACTTTTCTATTTGCAGGTGACATGCTCAGTGTATATTTCACTTATCTTATTTCCTGATTTGATCAGACAGCCTATTATACCTACTAAGTATAAATAGATCGTACTCACCCCTACTATGCCCTTTTAAAGTAGATTCTAGCATTAGTACAACTCACAGAGGCTGATTTTGTGTAATAGAGTTGGTGACACTTTTAGGTACTGGCCACTCTAGGCCTATCAGAGTTGACTCCAGCCTCTTCTATCAATGAGTTGTCTATATTCCTATTTCAGAGACTGACTATGTATTTTTAGTTTTTATTAGTGTATTAGATGTATTTATGTTGTGACACTAGATTTTGGAATTGAATTTTTATGAATTTCTTTCATGTTCTATTGCAATTATATATAATTTTTGGCTTGAGTTCATTCTAGAAGTCTCGTCTGGGTGTTTATTACCATATATATTCCCTATCATTTTGAGTGATTGGCCTTATCAAGGCTTGGCCGTGATAAGTGTCATCATGACCCATTTTGTATTGCAACAACCTGATCTAGTCTCGCACCCTCTGTCTGATAGTCATCCTAGTCATAATCAACCTTAGTCTTGTATGAGGCCTCTTTAGCATGTCCTCTTATTAGGGCATCTTATCGTGCCCATCCTCTACTCGTGGGTTAACCACGATCCATGCCTTGTGTAATAACTTGTTGTTTTGATGATTTTTATGAAATATTTATTTCTGTGTGATTTGACTATTTTACCTCTCTTCGTGGTTGTTGTGTGGTATTTCTGGAGCGGAGGGATGATTGGCATGGTTTTCGATGCATTTTGGCGTGATTTATATGAAATTATGGTTTTGGTGGCTTTGAGAGTCTTATAGTTGACCTTGGTCTACATTTAATGATATGTGCATCAGATGGCAAAAAAACTGCACCAGTAAATCTGAAACATCGATTTTAGTTTGTTAACATGGTTGGTGTGATTTTATGGCATTTAAATCTCATTTCGATCCTCGATTCAGAAAGTTATGAAATTGGGTTTCGGGGTCAACATTGTGAAAATGATAATTTTCAAAAATCTAAAATCGTCATTGATTCTGGAGCATCAAAGTTGATAGGGTAACATATTTCATTTGCTTTCCCAGGATTGCGGATGAATCTCGATGGATCCGCAGAGACTTGGACCCAATATATACCGATGTTTTACCTTTTTTTCCATTTTTGAGACTTGGAGCTTAGGATTTCACACTTTTGAGCAATTTCTTCCATTTTTAAGATTGGGTAATCTTCTATACACCTATTTCAATTACTTTACTCCAATTTTATCATCTAATTATTGTTTTAACGCAGATTAAAGTGAAAATAGGGGATTTTGGCTCAGAAGGCCTAAAATTTATATTTCTTCGATTCAAACCCCGCTTTCACTTAGGTAAGTTTCCAATCTTATAATTATCAGCTTTTTCTCAATTTCATCTTTAAAACAACTTCAGATTCTTGATTTCAAAAAGGATTTTGGGGATTTTGCCGTTAAATCTTAAACATGGTTTTTCTTCAATTTAGACCTTATTTTTAATTAATTTTCACATGGGTTTTAAGCTTGAGACTACTAAAAATATGGAGAACATGTTTTACAGATAAAATTTGAATTTTGCCCTTTTTTTGAAAACCCATTTTGGGGGTCCATTTTGACCCCAACTTGAAAATAGGCAATATGGGTATCGTTGGCTTTCTTTTGACACATAGATTCTATATTTTCATGTTTTAGTTGATTCTAAGGTCTGTTCGGGATGATTACGGTGTCACGTCCCAAATCCATTTTTGGTCATGACAGGCGATCTCAAGCCTATGATGGGTCGAGACAACCCACTTAGCCTAACCTCAAAAGCACATAAATATAAACAGCAGAAGCCAACAAAAATAGTAATAAGAAGGACTGATAAACAACATGAAAGTTTTAAGAGTCAAAGCAAACAACCACCCCAACACTTGTCCACAAAGACTCTAAACCAAGAATACCAAACTAAGTCGGGACATGCCCCCGAAAATGACAAAAAGAAATTCACAATTCCCAAAATATGAAAAAAAAACTAATGAAATGACTGGTCCTTCTAAAAGATGGAGGCTCACCATTTCACAGCAAACCAACAGATGAAAAAAACCACCTAACGCTGCACAGGAGTAATAATGAAGTCCTTAAAACCTACATCATGAAATGAAGCAGCGTCCGAGGACGGTCAATGGTGCGAGCACTGTCATGTAACTCAAGAAAAAGTGATAAAATAATACCATTGACAAAAACTAGCCAAACCACATGTACAATATTTATATATACATATATAGGATGTCGGGATAGGGACAAGGGTCATGAAAATGAGAGATTAAACCATTAGCCTGAATAATGTAGCTCGCTCCGTCCTAAAGGCACCCACGAGTTGTATAGGTCCGACTACCACTGTCAGAAGGGTCCAGTGCATGTTAGCCGCACGTACTGAGGAAATAGAGAAAAGGCTAAAGACACAAAGGCGATATCCATACAAAATATATTGTGTATCGAGACATATGGTGTCACGACCCAAACCAGGGCCTATCCATGACGAGTATCTCAAGTCCATCGAGGAACGAAGACCACCCCTTTAGCCTATCCAAACAGAACATAACACACTTGAAAATAAATGAATTGTGAAGATATAACAAGATAGAAAGAAATAAGTTTAAAGACATCTAAGAGTGTCAACATCAATACCCAATCCACAACAATATCCACAAAGCCTCTACTAAAATAATCTAAGTAAGGACATGCTACCAACCCTGATAATTACAATGACAATATAAATATGAAGTCTTCACGTCTAATTTAAGGAAAGAAAAAATGATGGAATGATCAAGTCTTTCGAAGGATGAAAGCTCACCACTTTATTGCAAATAACCAACGAACCGAGCCGATCCCCCTGACACTACACAGGAAAAGTAGACTTGTCTTTGAACCATGCATCACATCGGGATATAGTATCTGAAGAGGGTTAGTGGGTTAAGCACTAGCATGCAACTCAGGATAAGGGTAAATAATGTCAGTCAAAAGTTCAATTTCAAACTCACTGTACATGTTCACATACATACATACATATATATAATGGATGCTGGGGTAGGGAACAGGGTTAAGTATGATAGTAAAACATTATCCTGGTCTATGTAGCTCAACCGTCATAAGTCGGTACCCACGGGCTATATGGGTTCAGCTCCTCCTGCTAAAAAGGCCCTAGTACGTGTTAGCCGCACAAACCAGAGGTATCAAGAAAGACTGGGGAATACCCCGACACCACGTCAATCCAAGATACGATATATATCAATAGTGTGACTATGCACACGGTCATTAAGACCAACCATCACGTCGGCAAACGTGAATTTCTAGTATAAGTCATTCGTGACCCACACTTTTATGGCTTAGCTATATAAGCCCAATTAAAATAAGTTTCACATAACCCATTCATTAACCAAGTAATTATACATTAAGGAACACCACAAGTATCATCATAACATTTAGCTCTCAAGCTCATAATTATACCATTACAATTCCATTAACTTAGGGGAATGTCCGACCCCCTTTTTTCATTAAATCAAGTTGGGGGAATGCCTCGACCTGCTTTAATTTATAAAATCAAATTAGGGGAATGCCTCGACCCTTTTTGTTCATCAAATCAAACATAGCCAAAAAGACCTTCAAAATCCATATTTAACCTTTTAGCCATTTATGCAATGCAATAGTGCGGGTAAGTAATTCAAACCATGTGACAATTCTATATTTCAAATTCAATTTCACAAATGGGTTGAGGGAACTCAATTATTCAAATCCAATTCCAAGTTCAAAATATCAATTTGGGGGATTACCTCGACTCCCATTCCGATTCCCATACCCATGCACCCCATTAGTTCAAAAACATTCAATTCAATTTATAAGCAACTCATAAAAATTATGGGAAAATAATTCAAGGATCAACAATTCCAAAATCCTCAATCCATGTCAAAACCCACATTCATATCCATACAATTAAACCATTTAAAACACGTGTTTTTCACAAAATAGGATTTGGGAAAGAGTAACATGCCTGAAAGTGTAACAATTGTGGAGAGAAATCACCCCTGAGAGCCCTAAGTGACCAACTTCTTCGAAATCCTAAGTGTTCATGACCTTGGAGATTTGAGAGAGTTTGAGAAGTCATTTTGATTTGTTTTTGGAGTGAAAATGACACCCTAAAGGGGTTTAAAGTCATGGGTCATGATTTAGGAAGCGAGGAAATATCCAAAGTGGCCTTAATGAAACACTAAAAAATTATCGTCAGTGACTATGGGTCACTATACAACACGTAAGGACTCATTATGACTCATCACTATGAGTCGTAGCCAAAATAGCGGCTAAAGGACCCATCTCTAATGACCCTAAGATTTACACGATACATCTCGTCAGGTGACCCTATGACTCATAAGGTCCAAGTCGTGTCCATGACAGAAACACTTGAGGCACACACTTGTTTGGCTACGGATGGGACTACATGACTCGTATAGAGTCTTTATGACTCATTAGGAACCAATCATAGTCATAACAGAAACTTGTCCAATCCATACTGGTTAGGCTATGATTAGGGTCCTATGACCTTTAGTGACACCCTACGACTTGTAGGGAGTGTTGTAATCTAGCCAGTAAGCCCATAGGACAAGAAATTTTTAAGGACCAAAATCCGGGATGTTTTATTCTCCCCACCCACCCACCCTTAGGATCATTCATCATCAAATGAGAGTCAAAGCATCCATTAGCATGATTCAACACAGAGTACAACCACACTTACCTTTAACAAAGACAGAAACAAAGATGTCAAGGAAATCACAATTTCTTTTAACAAAGTCAGAAAATAAAGATGTTAAAATTAATACATACCTTCAGCACGATTATCTAAAGCGGGAAACAATAATGGCTATTTGGAATTCATGTCCTCTTCGGCTTCCCAAGTATCTTCTTCAACTTTATGGTTCCTCCATATAACCTTCACCGAAGCCACATCCTTAGTCCTCAAGCGACGGACTTACCTATCTAAAATTTTCACTGGACTTCCTCATAGTACAAGGAATCTGAAACACCAACACTCTCAAAATAAATAACCAAGAAAGGATCACACACACTTTCTCAACATCGAACTGTACAAGACCGAATGGATAGAGTTCAATCTAGATAGAAACTCTAACTCGTAGGATGCATGACCCACTTGCCTCAAAATATGAAAGAGACCAACATACTGAGGAATGAGATTCCCTTTCTTCCCAAACTGCATCACTCCCTTCATGGGAGATACCTTCAAGAACACCAAATCATCCAAATTAAACACCAACTCCCTATGCCTCACATCCGCAAAGGACTTTTGGCAACTTTAGGAAGCCTTAAGTCTATACTAAATTACCTTCACCTTTTCCATGGATTGGTGAACCAAGTCAGGACCGAATAACCTAACCTCAAACACCTCAAACCACCTAATAGGAGACCTATACCTCCTACCACAAAGGGCCTTGAAATAAGCCATACTAATACTAAAGTGAAAACTATTATTATAAGCAAACTCTATGATGGGCAAATGATCAACCCAACAACCACCAAAGTCGATCACACATGAACTTAGCATATCTTCCAAAGTTTGAATCGTCATCTCCGTTTGTCCATCCACTTGAGGATGGAAAGTGGTGCTAAGGATCACCTTAGTTCCTAAACCTCTCTGAAAATAATACCAAAAATGTGATGAGAGCCGAGTACCTCAATCAGATATGATAGAAATTGGAGCACCATACAACTTAAAAATTTCTTGAAGAAAAAGCTTAGCATAATCCTCTGCCAAATAAGTAGTTTTTACTGGCAGAAAGTGAGCGGACTTAGTCATCCTATCGAAGATGACCCAAATCGAGTCAAACTGACAACAAGACCGTGGAAGACCTATAATAAAATCCATATTAATCACCTCCCACTTCCACACAGAAAACTCAATTTCTTGAAACAGCCCACCAGGTCTCAAATGTCCCACCTTCATTTGCTGACACACTATCCACTTAGCCACAAAATCTGCCATATTCCTCTTTATGTTATTCCACCATTAGATCTCTTTCAAATCATGGTATATCTTTGTCGAACCTGGATGAATAGTTTACCTCGAATCATGGGCCTCATCTAAGATCCTCTCTCTCAGCCTATCAATATCAAGAACACACAAACTACCTTGGTACCTCAAAATATCATCACCACCAATCTTGAAGGCCATCACTTTCTGCTGACCAACATTAACCTTGATTTGCATCAAGATAAGATCCAAAAGCTATTTCTCTTTCACCTCAGCACCCAAAGAAGACTTCGCCACCTCTTGAACAATCACACCACCATTTTTAGAGTCAAAAAGATGAACTCCAAGATTAGTAAACCGGTGAGTGTCCTTCACCAATCCTTGTTGTTCTTTATCCACATGGGATAAACATCCCATGGAAAACCTACAAAAAGCATCAACAACCACGTTAGCTTTACTTGGACGGTAATGCAGACTCATACCATAGTCTTTAAGCAACTCAAGCCATCTCTTTTGCTTGAGATTCAACTCTTTTTGGAGTGAACATGTACTGCAAGCTCTTGTGATCTGAAAAGATGTCAATACGAATGCCATACAGGTAGTGAATCCAAATCTTCAATGCAAACACTAAAACCAATAACTCCAAATTATGAGATGAATAGTTCTTCTCATGCACCTTCAGCTGCCTCAAAGCACATGCCACAACCTTTCCTCACTGCATTAACACACAACCCGGTCCCACATGGGATGCATTACAATAAACAACGAAACTATTAGTACCCTCGGGTAAGGTCAAAATAGGAGAAAAAGTCAACTTATCCCTCAACTTCTCAAAACTACCCTCGCAGGCATTAGGCCATAGGAACTTTACCTTTTTCTTAGTTAACTTATTCAATGGAGCATCAATAGATGAGAAGCTCTCTAGAAACCTTCTATAATATATGTCCAAACCCAAGAAGCTCCGTACGGTTGGAGTCGTGGGTCTAGGCCACTTCTTAACCATCGTAACTTTTAGTGGATCCACCATGATACCCTCACTAAAAACAACATGACCAATAAAAGTAACAGCATTCCACCAGAACTCACACTTCGAGAAATTTAAATACAATCGTTGATCCTTAAGGGTTTGTAACACTATACAGAGGTGATCGATATGATTTACCTTGCTCTTAGAATAAACCAGGTGTCATCAATAAACACAATGATGATTAATTACAAAAACTAATGGAATACCCAGTTCATAAAATCCATAAATAATGACGGTGCATTAGTTAATACGAAGGACATCACCAAAAACTCAAAATAACCATATCGGGTTCAAAAAGCAGTATTAAGGATATCCACCTCCCTAATCTTTAACTGGTGATAACCCGATAGAAGGTTAGTCTTAGAGAAGTACTTAGCAATATGAAGTTGGTCAAATAGGAATCAATTCTAGGAAGAGGATACTTATTCTTCACTGTCACAGTACTTAATTAGCGGTAATCTATACACATCTGAATGGAACCATCCTTCTTATGCATGAAGAGTACCAGAGCACCTTACGGAGAAATACTAGGGTGAATAAAATCCTTATCAAGAAGATATTTCAACTGCTCCTTGAGTTTTTTCAACTCATCCAAATTTTATAAGGAGGGGTAGAGATAGGACGAGTGTCTAAAAGAAGATCGATCCCAAAATCAATTTCCCTATCAGGAAGGACACCAGTAAGATCATTAGGAAACACTTTGGGAAACCCAGACCACAGGGACAATGACAAAGAGGGACCCATAGGATTACAATCCTTAATATGCACTAAATGGTATAGACATCCCTTTGAGATCAACCTCTGGGCTCTAAGATAAGAAATTAACCTTTCCTTAGGCATTAGGGAACTCCCTTCCCACTCAATAATTAGCTCATTTGGAAATTTGGAAATTTAAAAATGACCTTGCAGATCCAATAGTCTAAAGAGGCATAACACAAATGGAGCCAATCCATCCCTAAAATAACATCATAATCTAACATGTACAACTCTATCAATCTACCAAAGTCTCTCTACCTCATATAGATACCACACAACCCCTATATACTCTTTTAGCCATAACAGAGTCACCCTTGGGGTTGACAAAAAAAATATCAGGAATACAATTAAGACCAAAACAAAAATAAATAGCCACATAAGGGGTCAATAAGAAATGGTTGATCCAGGATCTAGCAGACAATACATATAACGAGAGAAATAATTTAACATACCAGTAACAACATTAGGAGATGCCTCTAAATTGGCAAGAGAATACGAATGATTTTGACTAGTGCCGGACCCAGAAGTAGCACTCTTTGGTGTAGGGGCGCAAGAAATAGCAATCGAAACCTTATTAGCCCCTACAGCAACATCACCTAAAGCACAATTTCTTTGAATGTGGCTAGGCTAGAAAGATTTGAAACACTTATTCCTCCCCTTATTACAAAAGCCACAATATAATTGTCCACAAAATCTACAAGGAGGATGTGATGGAGCAGACTGGCCCCACTAGCCTGAGATTGGGTACTTTGTACCTTAAACCAACTGTTGCTTTGAAAACGGTAATCACTGCATGGCTATGGATATAAAGCATGAGTCGTACAAAAAAATGAGAACTCCCCCACTTCTTCTTAGACCACTGCCTACCATCTTTACCACTATTCTGTTAGCCTCCACCCTACTTAGGATACCGTGATCTCTTAATTTGCCTCTCCTCTATTTTGGCTTATTTTATCTTTTTGTAAGACCCCACAAAATTCTAAGCTTAATTCAGCCCTTTAAAGCTTTTTAAGGGGTCCTAGACTTAGAAAATTTTAGCTAAGTATTCTTACTTAGAGTTATTTAAGATGTTTCATGATCAGGAATGTCAGTAGGGGTTCTCGGGCGAGTTTTAGATTTTTTGAACATCGTTTGAAGTACGTTTGGGAGTCTAAACCAGTGTATCGATGTGGTCTCGACGTGCCACATATCCTATCGCATTGATGAACATTTTTCCCCAGCTCCCTGTGAAATTTCCAGTGAACCGATGAAAACTCGATGCGGCACATTGACCATCGCATCGACCCCATCGATGTGGCACGTCGGTCTGCGCATTGCTAGGCCAATTTTTAGTCATTAAAAAACCGCATCCTCAAGGGTATTTGGGTCATTTTTCCATGTTTATCATCCCTCAAAACATGATATTTAGCCACTTTAGAGGCAAAATCCATTTACTATTCTCAAAATTACTCAATGACAAAACTCTAGGGCTTCTAATTCAAGATTCAGGAGATCACCATCAACCTTCATTAATTCAAGTACTCAGGTATGTGAAGTGTTCATCCAAGGGTTCCTTCCGCCCTTGGAGTCCAAGAAACTCTTTTAAAACTTTAAGTAGACTGATTTCATGATTTCTATGATTGGATTTAGGTGTATTCATGATTATAATGTAAATTGGGTTCCTAATCCATGGTCTATTACAAATTTCATATGGAATTGATTATCATGTATGTAGTATCATGTGAATTCATGTTGAATCCATTGAATTTGTAAATTTGGGAATTGATGTTATGATGTCTACATGTTGTTTAGTATCATGTGCATATTGGTGCTCCCCAAATATTTGTTAAAATGCTCACGTGACTTAAATGGGGAAAATCATGACATGTTAATATATGTGTAAACTTATGCCTTAAAATTGTTTGATAAAAGGTCTCTATGGATGAGTTATGAACAAGTGCACAGTGTTATGCTTTTCAAGTTTACTCTATGCTTTACTTCTCATGATATCGAGTCCTGGGGTATTCAATACCCAAAAATTTAGTTGTTTACCTAGAGCAACAGTAGTTACAAGATAGTCTAAGTAGTGTTATGAACAGTAGTACTCAGTAATCAGTCACAGTCTCAGATCAGTATTCAGTTCAAAACTCAATGAACTCAGTTAATTAAGCAGATTCACTAGTACTCCGTCAGTTAGCAGAACCCAATGAACTCAGTTCAGTTCAGTTAGACAATATGATCAGTAATAGTTCAGTCAAGCCTAGTATGGACTATAAATCAGTTCAGTGTCTATTCAATTGGGAGTATGATTCAGCATCGAGCGAACCCAGGGATAGGGACATTCCTGCCAGCATAGGGTTTGACCCTTAGTAGCAATCCCTGTGTTAAAAACTATGTATCCAGTATAGGTTGAGATATTTTCCTACCAGACTAGGTTTGATATATCTCATATGAGTTTTCCTGCCAGTGGGGGTTGATGAAAGATCTTTCTGTCAGAGAGGGTTAACTCATAGGTTATCTTTACCCGTGGCACGGTACTGACACCCTTCCAACTGGGGTTACAGGTTGGATCCCAATCCATTCAGAGAGGGGCATGTTGGTTAGATGATTAACTCCTACGATTTCAGTTTCAGTCTTAGTATAGAACACAGTTCAGTTCTACAAAATCAGGACTGTCAGGTATAGTCACCCAGCTCAGTATAGAACTCAGTTCAGTTCTATTGAATCAGGACTGTCAGAAACAATCACCCAATTATCAATTAGGACTGTCAGAAATAGTCACTCAGTTATCAGTATTACAGTATCAGTAAACTCAGATATCAGTTAATCTGTAGTCAGAACTCGGTAACCAGTGTTAACATGATCTCAGTTACAATCTATGTATTCATGCATGTTTTCTCATTCAGTTATGTTCATGTTACTCAGTCAGTTATTGTTCATACATATGAACCCATGCATACTATCCTACCTCACTTAGCATACCAGTACATTCAAAGTACTGACGTATACTTTTCTTTTGCGCTATGATGTCTTATATCATAGGTTCAGATGCACGGGCTCCTGACCAAACTTAGTAGCCTAGCCTATCAGCAGCAGACATAGCGGTGAGTCCTCATAGTTTGAGGAAAGAGTATTATTTTAGTATTTCAGTATAATTTTTAGTAGTCAGAGTTAGTTGGGGGCTTGTCCCATCAACTCCAAAATTTAGACAGTTAAAGGCTTTCAGACTAGAGTATTTCAGACAGATATTTCAGTATTTAGTATTCAGTATTTGTTTTTAGTTATTAACCTTATGGAGATTTCAGCCTACCTTTTGTATCTATTTCAGTAATATCATTATTGCAGTGTTCTTATTATTCAGTGCTCACATCAAGTACCAGTCATGGGTTAGCTGGTGGTCTTTCGGGGTCACTAGCACTGTGTAGCAATTGGGGTACAGACTCGGGGCGTTACACTTTTCATCTTCCACCTACTGCATATACACCACAAGCCTCGATATATCTATGTCACTATTTAATAAGGCATCCTTGAACTCTAGAACCAAGTCTTAAGACAAGTTAAAAGCAAACTTCTATATCTTAGCCCTCATGCTACACACTAGCTCAGTAGCATAATGGGACAACTGATTAAATTTTAGGGCATACTCTTTCACGGTCATCCTTTCATGTTTCATATTCACAAATTCCTTAACTTTGGACTCCCTCAACTCTTGAGAAAAGAAACTATCTAAGAAGGCACCCAAAAAGTGCTAACACTGCATCATCACCCCTAGACTGATCCCACTCCTCATACCACTAATATGCCACATCCTTCAATTGATAAGTGACAAATTCCGCATCCTCAAAGTCAAAAGCATGCATAACCCTGAATATCTTCTCCATCTCATCTATGAACCCTTGAGGATCCTCCTCAACCTTAGAGCCAGTAAAGGTCGAAGGACTGAGCCTCATAAATTGTCCGACTCGAGTAACCTCAAAAGAACTCACAGCAGTACTAGCAAGACTTGACTGACATGACTGAGATGTCACCAACTGGGTTAACAGATGAATAGACCGACAAAACTCAGCACTAGAAATATCCCCTAGGGGCGGTGGGGTATGATCATCATCAACCTGAGGAAGACTGGTAGGGGCCGATGGAACTCTACGTGGTGTAGTACAATCAAAATCTAGAGCCCTAAACCGGGTCTAAACTCTATCAGTAGGATGAGTTTCGCCCATATTGTCCTCAAGTAGGACAGAAAAAGCTCTACGAGATTCAATTCTTTGGGGAGGCAAGATCTGAAATGTGAACAAACTGAGGTTAGAGGAGTTTCAAAACCTTAGACTCTATAGTTCAAAATAGAACAACAAGAAAAGGAAACATTCCTAAATGTATTGTACCCTCACTCTTATAAGTGTGGCGCGCTACACACCCATAAAAGAGACTCTACTTGACACAAACTTGTGGACACCCAATTAAACATGAACCTATGCTCTCATACAAAATTTGTTACAACCCGAACCATGGATTGACTGTGACAAGTATCTCAAGTCCACCGAGGATCGGAGATCGCCCTCTTAGACTATCAAAATAGAACATAACGCACCTAGCAATGGATGAATTTCAAACATATAGCAATATAGAAAGAAATAAGTTTAAAGACATTTAAGAGTGTCAACATCAATACCCAATCCACAGGAATATCCACAAAGCCTCTACTAATCCGAAAATAATCTAAGTCAGGATATGTTCCCGGCCCTGATAATGACAATGATAATGTAAATGTGAAGTCTTTACTTCTAATTTATGAAAAAGAATGATGGAATGATCAAGTGTTTTGGAGAATGGAAGCTCACCACTTTACAGCAAATAACTAATGAATCGAGTCGATCCCTCTAACACTATGCAGATAAAGTAGACTTGTCTTTGAACCCTACCTCACATAGGGATAAAGCACCCGAAGACAGTTAGTGGGTTGAGCACTAGCATGTAACTCAAGATAAGGATTAAATAATGTTAGTTAAAAGTTCAATTTCAAACTCACTGTGCATGTTCACATACATGCATACATATATATAATGGATGTTGGAGTAGGGAATAGGGTTTAGAATGATAGTAAAACATTATCCTAGGCTATGTAGCTCAACCATCATAAACTGTAAACCATGGTTTATATGGGTTCAACTCCCCCTGTTGAAAGGGACATAGTGTGTGTTAGCCATATGAACCAGAGGTATCAAGGAAGACCATAAAATTCCCCGACCCTACGTAAATCCTAGATACAAGATACTTCAATAGTGTGACTATACACACGGTCATCAGAACCAACCCTCATGACGGCAAACATCAGCTTCCAGTATAAGTCGTTTGTGACCAACGCATTCACGGCTTAGCTACATAACCCCTATTAAGCCCAATTAAAACAAGTTTCGCATAACCTATTCGTTAACCAATGAATTATACATTAAGGCACACCACAGGTATTGTCATACCATTTATCTTGCAAGTTCATAATAATGCCATTACAATTTCATTAACTTGGGGGAATGCCTCGAACCCCTTTATTCATTAAATCAAGTTGGAGGAATACCTCAACCTCCTTTAATTTATCAAATAAAATTAAGGGAATGCCTTGACCCCTTTTGTTTATTAAATTACAACATAGCCAACAAAACCTTCAAAATCCATATTTTAACCTTTTGGCCATTTATGCAATGCAATAGTGTGGGTAAGTAAGTCAAACAATGTGACAAATCCATATTTCAAATTCAATTTCAAAAATGGGTTGAGGGAACTCAATTACTCAAATCCAATTCCAAGTTCAAAATATCAATTTAGGGTATTACCTCAACCCCCATTCTAATTCTCAGACCCATGCACCCATTAGTTCAAAAACATTTAATTCAATGCATAAACAACTCATAAAAACCATAGAAAAATAATTCAAGGATCAACGATTCCAAACCCTCAACCCATGTCACAACCCACATTCAATCATATAATTAAACCATTTAAAACACAAGATTTTCACAAAATAGTATTTGGGGAAGAGTAACATGCCTAAAAGTATCATAACTGTAGAAAGGAATCACCCTTGAGAGCCGAAAGTGACAAACTTCTTAGAAACCCTAAGTGTTCTTGACCTTGGAGAGTCGAGAGAGTTTGAGAAGTTATTTTAATTTTTTTTGGAGTGATAATGACACCCTAAAGGGGTTTTAAGTCATGGGTCATAATTGGGGAAAAGGGAAAATGTCCAAAGTGCCCTTAATGAAACACTGAAAAATTGACGCCAATGACTACTGGTCACTATATAACTCGTAAAGACTTATTACAACTCATCACCATGAGTTGTAGTCAAAACAATAGCTAAAGGACCCTTCTCTGGTGACCCTAGATTTACACTATATGACTCATCAGGTGACCTTAATACTCGTAGGGTCTAAGTCGTATCCAGGACAGAAATACTTGGGGCACACACTATTTTTTCTAAGGATGGGACTACACGACTCGTATAGTTTTTAAGACTCGTTAGGACCCAATCTAATCATAACAGAAACTTGGACAATATACACTGGTCAGGCTACAATTAGGGTCCTATGACCCGTGGTGACACCCTACGACTCATAGGGAGAGTCGTAATCTGGGTAGTGAGCCCATAGGTCAAGAAATTTTAAAGGAACAAAAACAGGGGTGTTTCACATGGTCATATAGAACCCCACATTGGGAAACATGGTTTTCAGTGTTCGTTCCCCGAAGACTACTCCTTCACGGTAAAATGCACAATTTCTTTTCAGGCCAAATTAAAATAATTTACACATAAATCAACCATTTATCCATGAGTCATTTATTAAGACATTAACTAACTTGGTTTCATCATAACAATATTCTTGAAAGCTATTCCATTTATGACAAATCAATCCATATAAATATTAGACTCCCAAGTTTCATTTAAAACCTAAAACCATGGCACCAAGGGCATTCCAAAATCATATTTATTCATTACCTTTACTGCAATGTAATGGGTTCAAAAATACAAGTTAAATTATCTAGTTACCCATATTCAAAATTAAGTTTCCAATGCGGATTGAGGTTAATGCCATTCCAAGCCAAAAATTCATCAATTTGGGGAAACCCATGTCACCCATTCCAATCAATATCATAATGCATCAATTCAGTCCAAAAAAGATAATTCAATAAAAGCATGAAGAATCCATTTAAATCATGGAAACAACAATTCGAGTCATAACGTTCAAAACCCCTCAACCCAATTTCAAACCCATCAATTATAACACATGAAAATTGATTAAATAAATATGACCAAGTAAAATTCAAGTTAAAGAGTAAGAAACATGTCGGAAATACTAAAGAATTCAAAGGGAAATCAAAGTTTGGAGCTTGAATGGTTAATTCTCTATGAAACCCTTGAGCTTTTTTGATTGGGGGCTAAAAGAAAAAAGAGTGGAGTTTGATCTTTGAAAAGTGAAGGAAAGGGGTTTATGTTGTGTTAAAAAATCATACAATGGGTAAAAGGACAAAAATCCCCGCACCTCAAGTGAACAAAACAAAAACTAAACAAAAATTACATAGCGGCATGGCACATCCCTATCGCAGAGCTTAGACTCCATGCCACACCCTTATCGTGGAGTCTAAGTGGCGTGGCACACCACTATTGAGGAGGTTTACTGCCTCGGGGTCCCAAAATGATCCCAAACCCCTTTCAAAAATTTTGAAACTTTTTCAAAACACTCTTTTAACATCCCTTAACATAATTCTAAGTCAAAATGAAAACTATGCACGCGGGAGGGTCAAATTTAAATTTGTTAAATTTTTTAGAGGTTTTACATAAGGCTTCAAAGTGAAGGCTTGCAAACCAATTTCAGCATTCGATGTAGGTTATGGCTTAACTTTCTTCAGAATGGACTTGGTAGTGAATGTTGATACAAAATAATGTTAGGGGTGTGGGAACTAATCATGAAAATTGATTTATTATCGTGTTGTGCCCGTGTGGGGGCCTATATAATGATGTTATTTGATGGTCTTGGTATATTATCTACTATGTGTGACCGTGTGGGGTCCTATATGATATTGTTGGCCTTGGGTACATAAAATTAGTTATGCCATGATTGATGAAAAATCCTAATGTGGTATTAATGGTGTATTTTTATATGTTTCATTCTTTTGGCATATGATTTATGTTAAAATTCATGGATGGTTGGAAACATTGAGTGGATTATTAGTTCATTTGGTTCGTATATTGGTTGGACATGGAAATACTCATTCTGGTTGGTTGTGATCATTACATTGTCAGATCATGTACATTCATGAAACATTGGTGCCACCATAGAAATATTGGAAATACTGAAAACACTGGCTTTTTCTGATAAAAAATATGATATCTTTAAAATCCTCTATCGAAGAATGTGCCAAAAAGGAGATATGAATATGGATTCGATAGGTATTGTATACGGATTGATGAACCAACCATGGGTGTTACGTCAGAAAGCTTTATCTCTGTAGGTGTATGCGGAAGTTATGCGACAACCTCATGCAACACATCACCGTTATCATCATTACCAGCATCATCATTATCATATTCATTGCATTTCGATTACATTGTGACTTTATTTGTGTTGTATTATCTCTCTTGATGTATACTTGTCTATATGTAATCGTTTCCTTAGTAATTGTATGTGTGATATTGGTTTACTTATATTCATTCCTCATATTTTCTATGATGTATGTGAATATTATAGAAATCTTAGTGAAAACTGTGTGGGCTACCGTTGTAGGATAATTTTTTTATTGTATGTGACGTGTCCTTAGTGTGTATGTGTATGCTTTATTTTATACTTTGCTCAGTCGGCCTATGATACCTACTGAGTACAAGTGGACCATACTCACCCCTACTTCACCCTTTCGGTGCAGATCATGGTTCGAGTATGCCTCACGATATTTGATTCGGGCTACCTTTAGAGTTATATGAGGTAGTGGTTGGATTCTTGCTTTCAGAGTTGACAACTACCTTTCTTTATTTAGAGTATGTCTTTATTCATATTCAGAGACAGAGTATTCCTATTTTGGATATCTTATGTATAAGTAAAATATGAATATGACAAATTGGTATCAGAGTGTCAATATCAAATACATAAGATATCCAAAATAGGAATACTCTACCCAAACTTAGTAGATAAGCCAAACCCACAAGGTGGAACAATCAGAAAAATCTAAGAGAATCCAATATGCGAGAATCCTAGAATGGAGTCAAGCCAAATTGTAATTAACTTAAAACTTCAGAAAAAAACAAAAAGTTCAAAATTTTGGTGTCATAATTAAAGAGCATTATAACAAGGTTTGAAACTGAATATAAATTAGTTTGACTCAAAATAAAAATAAAGACATGATAAAAATAAGAGGAGGCCTGAAGGCTACCCTAAACTCTGGAGATCACTCTTACCTCGATCACCGATTCTGATAGCAAAAAGGAGATATTACAAGTCATACTCCAACTAGGATCTACATAGAAAGGGCATATATGATTCAATGTGACACGACCCGACCCCGAGCCTTATCGTAATGGGAACTCTACGTCCAACCAGGATCGAGGACCACCCCCTGTTACCCAACCCATCTACCTATATCTAGCCTTATATGGGCTAAATTTCAAACATATAATAAGATAGAGTTATTATTCTCATTAAGACTCTAGGATAGGGTCACAACCGTGACCGACCCAACCGAGTCCAACCGTATTGCACCAACAGCTCAACCATACTAAACCAAACCATAGATCATAAACCAAAGGGAATACCAAAGCATAAATTAAAATCAATCCCAAAGCGTAATATGATGGAACAACTAACAATATCATCAATTGATATCATCCTATCTACTTATTCCAATGCCAAGGCCAACACCAATACCGATCCCACCCATACCAACCTCTAGAAGTCCCACAAAAGCCTCTATCCAAAAGAGTAAACAAATTTGATTAGGACACGTCCCCAACCATGGCCAAAACCAATATCCAAAATAAAAGAAAAATGTCTAAAGAAATCCATAACATGAAATAATACCTTCCTAAAGGATGGAAGATCACCACTTCAGTCCAAATATTGATACCAAATCCGCGTGCTAAAAAGAGGAGTAGAATAACCGATTCCTGCATAGCATAGGTATACAGCCGCCAGTAGATTGGGTTAGCGAGTGACCGCTAGCATGAATCTCAAGATAAGGATAAAATAATGTCAATCATAAAATAAAGTAAAACAATCCATAATGCATACAACCATACATATATAAGTGTCGAAAAAGGGGACCGGTTTTAGTATGCACTTAAAACCTTTACCTGGGTTGTGTAGCTTTGTCGTCCTAACAACCCATGGGCTATATGGATTTAGATCCCCCTAATGAAAGGACCCCAGTGCGTATAACCGCACGACCAGGGAATATCCCATGGGATGACTAGTACATCCCCTAATACAAAATGTGACACACGCACATGGTCACCGAAGACCCCTCATATCGGCAAATATGAGTTTTCGATTTTGGTCCCCCTAGGACCGCCACCTTCCACGGCTTATCTACCCATCCCGCCATTAATGTCCAATTAAAACCATGTCCAAAAAATCCATTTACCATTTATTAACCAAGGACAATATTGGTGGTATCGTCATACCACCCCTTACTTACAAGTGATATCCATAGCCAAACAATTCAGGTTAAGGGGACCTTAGGTGCCCTTCCATATACCATATTAAATACACTTGGAAGACTTCCATGTTCTTCATAAGCATAACCATTTAGCCTTTAGACTTTTCAAATCATTTAAAACATGCATAAATTCTTTATCCAGTTTAAAACATGCAAGATTTCCCTTAAAAGAAGTCAATGCAATGAACATATCTTTATAAGCATTTTATGAAACACCTTTAGGGCATAATATAACAAAAACAAACTCCAAAGACCATTAAACTATTACCATGCAATTCAATTGTCTAAAACCACCATTGATGCATATAAAAGCATAATTAAAACAATAGGAAATCATAACCAAGTCTTTAATATCAAAACCCCACAATAATAGTTAAAACCATAATCATGAAATAGTAAAACCATGAAATCAATCATATAAATCATGCCTTTAGTTGAAATTACAATGAGGGAAGAGAATCATGCCTTATACCAAAGAATTGATGAAAAGAAATCACCAAGACAAGCCCCAAAGCAATCCGTAAGATGAAACCCTAGTCTTCTTTCCCCATAAGCTCTTGAGAGAATTATGGAGTGATTTGGAATAGTTTCTAAGTGTTAATGAATAGAATAATAGAGCAAATAACCTCCTAAGTGTATTAGAAGTCGTGGTTCCTAGTTAGGGTAAGTAGGGAAATATCCAGAATACCTCCACTTAAATCCCTTAAAAACCTATCACAGGGATACGCTGACCCATACGAGTCTTACTTTATATACGATTGGTATCCACCACTCATATCCGAGCCTCAACCCTTGGATCAAACACTGTCCAATATATGACTCATTCAACCAAGACGTAACCATAGCATACGATCCATACCCATAACCCGTATCACTGGCAGAATAAAATACCACGAGGATAAAACACTGCCCACATACGAGTCCCTGATACGACTTGTACAAGTCCTACGACTCACACCTCTAAGTCGTACCTATTCCAGTGACCAAAACCATCCCACAAACTAACACTGGTCAGCATACGATAGGACCATACCACCCGTACCCCAACATACGGCTCGTACCCATGAGTCGTATTGGGTCCGGAGAACGGATTTCCAGGAAATCTTCTAAGGGTCAAAACCCAAGAGCAAAAAACAAATGCGGATACTTGGACTTCATGTCCTCTTCTTCTTCCCAAGTATCTTCTTCCAACTTATAGTTCCACCATAGAACCTTAACCGAATTCACATTCTTGGTCCGCAACAAATGAACTTGCCTATCTAATATCTCAACTGAGACATCTTGATAAGACAGAGAATCTAAAATACCAACTATTCCAAAGGAATAACTGAAGAAGGAACAGCAAGACACTTTCTCAACATAGAAACATGAAAGACCGGATGAACCAAACTTAAGCTAGATGGCAACTCCAACTCATAAGCAACATTACCAATTCTCCGTAAAATCACATAATGACCAATGAACCGAGGTCTGAGTTTCCCCTTTTTGTCAAACCGCACCACTCCCTTCATGGGAGACAACTTGAGGAACACCCTATCACTGACCTCAAACTCCAAGTCTCTACGCCTAACATCCACATAGGACTTTTGGCGACTTTGGGAAGCTTTAAGCCTATCCCGAATCACCTTGACCTTTTCCATCGTTGATAAACCAAATTTGGATCAAATATGTACGCCTCCCCAAGTTCAAACCACCCAATAGGACATCCACACCTCTTACCATACAACACCTCGAAAGGATCCAAACCAATACTCAAATGATAGTTATTGTTGTAAGCAAACTCCACCAAAGGTAGATGCTCAACCCAATTGCCACCATAGTCAATCACACAAGCCCGAAGAATATCTTCTAATGTTTGAATAGTTCTCTCCGCTTGCCCATCTGACTGTGGATGAAAAGCAATACTCAGATAAACCTTAGTCCCCAACCCTTTCTGAAAGGACCGCCGGAGATGAGACGTAAACTGCATACCACGATCAGAGATAGGTACCCATGCAGCTTTACAGTCTCCTAGAGATACAACCGCACATAATCCTCCGCCGAAAAGGTAGTTCGCACTGGCAAAACATACGCAGACTTGATAATCCTATCCACAATGACCCAAATCAAATCATACTAATTTTGAGACCGAGAAAGACCAGTAATAAAGTTCATATTAATCACTTCCCACTTCCATTCAGGCAAGTCAATTTCTTGATACAACCCTTCTGGCCTCATGTGCTCAACCTTAACCTATTGACACACCATACACTTGGCCACGAAATCAGCCACATCCCTCTTCATGTTATTCCACCAGTAGATCTCCTAATATATCTTAGTCGAGTCAGAATAAACAACATAGTGCGACTCATGCACCTCATCCAAAACCCTTTGTAGAAGCCCATCAACATCAGGAACACATAACCTCTCTTAGTACCATAAAGTACCATCACCACTTATCTCAAACACCACTATTTTTTTCCCACCAACATCACTCTTAATTTTCATCAAGATAGGATCCAGCGCTTACTTCTATTTAATCTCTTCCCCAAGAGATGACCAAATCACTTCTTGCACCATCACACCACCATCCTTAGAGTCTAAGAGACGAACTCCAAGATTAGCCAAGCGGTGAATAACCTTCACAAATTCCCGCTTGCCTTTCTCTATGTGAGCCAAACTCCCCATGGATAACCTGCTAAGAGCATCAGTAACCATATTAGTCTTACCTGGGAGGTAGGTAAGACTCATATCATAATCCTTGAGAAGCTCAAGCCATCTCCTCTGCCTGCGATTAAGCTCTTCTCGAATGAACATGGACTGAAGACTCTTCTGATCAGAAAAGATATCCACATGAACACCATACAAATAATGCCTCCAAATTTTTAAAGCAAACATAACTGCCAACAACACCAAATCATGAGTAGGATAATTCTTCTTATGTACCTTCAACTGCCTGGAAGCATAGGAAATCACCTTCCCATGCTGCATCAAAACACAACCAAGCCCTACCTGAGATGCATCACAATAAACCACAAACTCATCATTGCGTTCCAGTAAGGTCAAGATTAGAGCCGAAGTCAACTTATCCTTCAACTTCTCAAAACTCCTTTCACAAGCATCCGAACAAGAAAACTTAACTTTCTTCTGAGTCAACTTAGTCAAAGGAGCAGCTATCGAAGAAAAGCTTCCCATAAACCGCCCATAATACCCTACTAAACCCAAGAATCTCTAAATATCGGATGGATTCATAGGCTTAGGCCACCTCTTCACCACAATAACCTTCTGCAGATCCACCATGATCCCTTTACTAGAAATAATATGACCCAAGAAAGTCATAGCGTTCAACCAGAACTCACACTTAGAGAACTTGGCATACAACTTTTGTTCCTTTAAGGTCTGCAACACTATACGGAGGTTATTAGCATGATCCATCTCACTCTTCAGAAAAACAGAATATCATCAATAAATACAATAACGAAGAAATCCAAATACTGCCTGAACACCCTGTTCATCAAATCCATAAATGCTGCCGGAGCATTAGTCAACCCAAATGACATCACCAAGAACTCAAAATGCCCATACCGAGTATGAAAATAATCTTAGGGATATCCACCTCCCTAATCTTAAGATGATGGTACCAGACCAAAGATTTATCTTAGACAAGAACTTGGCACCCTGTAATTGGTAAAACAAATCATCTATTCGGGGAAGAGGATACTTGTTCTTGACCATCATATTGTTCAACTGCATGTAGTCAATACACATCTGAAGGGAACCATCCTTCCTGTACATAAACAACACTGTGCACCCCATGGAGAAAGACTGGAAGGAATAAACCCCTTATCTAGAAGATCCTTAAGTTTCTCCTTGAGTTCCCTCAACTCAGTCGGAGTCATTCTATATGGAGAAATAGAAATTAGATGAGTGTCCAGAAGCAAATCAATACCAAACTCTATTTGCCTATCTGGAGGAACACCAGGAAGATCATCCAAAAAAATCTCTGGAAACTCATTAACCATAGGGACTGAAGACAAAGAAGGACCTTCCGAGTTAAAATATTTAACCTGGACCAAGTGATAAAGACAACCCTTAGAGATTAACCTCCAAGCTATAAGATAAGAAATAAACCTCCCCTTAGGAGCTAAGGGACTACCTTCCCATTTATAATTGGTTCACTGGGAAACTTAAAAATAACCCTACGGGTTCGACAATCTGCAGATACATAACAAGAATGCAACCAATCCATACCTAGAATTATATCAAAATCTACCATATCCAACTCAAACAGATCCACCAAGGTTTGCTTGCCACCAACAGCTACCACACACACCCTCTAGACTTTCTTAGCAATAACTGAGTCACCTACCGAGGTAGAAATAAAAAAGAATCTGAGATAACTTTCAAATCAAAATCAAAAGACACAGCCATATATGGAGTCACATAAGAAAAAGTGGACCCCAGATCAAATAAACAATATACGTCATGAGAGAAAAGCTATAACGTACCAGTAATAACATCAAGTAATGCCTCAGATTCCTATCGGGACGCTAAAGTATACAACCTATTCTGACCAAGACTAGAACCAGGAGTAGTAACATAAGCCGATGCCGCCCCACAGGGTATAGGAACAGAAGATGAAGCCACAGGAATCTTATTCTCCCCCGTAGCAACTTTATTGATCGGACAATCCCTGAGTCGATGTCCTACCAGGCTACACTTGAAGCACTTGTCCCTTCCTTACTCATAATAACCCCGATGAGGAAGACCACAGAAATCAACAAGGAGGATATGAAGAAACTGACTAACCTCCGCTGGCCTGAGATTGGGCAACCTGTGCCCAATATTTGTCACCACCTTGATGACGCCTGTCTCCCAACTGATAAGGAGCACTAGTAAAAAAGGATCCTGAACTCCCCCATTTTTCTACCACCTGCCACTATCCCAACCATCCTGAGGCTGAGCACCTCCCTGATCAAAAAACCTGCTCCTCTTCTGCCTATCCCCAAACTCTGTCTGCTTCATCTTCTCATCCCTAAGATGTTGCATATGAACAGTCAACCTCAAGATGTCTGTATATTTAATTAGCAAGGCAGTCTTGCTCTCCAGAATCAAATCTCAATTCAATCCAGAAGCAAACTTTATCATTCTCGACCTCATATCAGCCACCAAATCATGAGCATACCTTGATAATTGATGGAACTTCAAATCATATTCCTTTACAGACATTCATCTTTGCCTGAGGTTTACAAACTTCTCTATCTTTTCTTTTCTCAACTCTTGAGGAAAGAACCGATCCAAAAAGGCATTAGAAAAGGCCTCCCACAACCCTTTCTCTTTGATATCGCCTCTATCCCTGCCCCACTTCTCATACCACAGATAAGCAACATCCTTGAGCTGATAAGCTGCAAAGTTAACCCCCTCTACATTAGTAGCCTGCATCACCCGAAAGATCTTTTCCATCTCATCCAAGAAGCCCTGTGGATTCTCCTCCACTTTCACTCCAGATAAAGTTGGAGGACCCATCTTCATAAATTGACCAACCCTTATGGCCTCAACAGACAAAGCACCAGTCGACCTCGCTCATCCAGAGCAGCAACCAATTGGGCAATAACATGAATAGGCTGACAAAATTCTACTTTCATCACGTTGCCTTGGGGGACCTGATGAGAACTAGCCAGAATAGGAGGAACTCCAGCACCATCAGGAATAGGATCATGAGATCGAAGATGTACTCCAGACGTAGGACGTACCCCTTCAGAATTATCCCCAGATGGGAAGGAAGAATTTCCTGGTTTTCCAGATCTAGGAGGCATGATCTAAAAGACGAACAAACAAGGATTAGAGAAGATTCCAAGATTGAGAACTCAATCTTGAAGACAAAATACCAAGAAAGTGAAATATTCCTAAATGTCTTGAAGCCTCTCTCTTATGAGTGTGGCGTGCTTCACACCCCTAAAAGAGACTCTACTCGACACGACTTTGTGAACTTTCCAGTTGACCCTGAACCTAGGCTCTGATACCAACTTGACAAGACCCAACCCCGGGCCTTGTCGTAATGGGCATCCCAAGTCCAACCAGGATCAGAGACCGTCTTTTGTTACCCAACCCATCCACTTATATCCAGCCTTAGATGGGCTGAATTTCAAACATATAACAAGATAGCATTATTGTTCTCATTAAGACTCTAGGATAGGGTCACAACCATGACCGCCCCAATCGAGTCCAACCGTACCGCACCAACAGCCCAACCATACCAAACAAAACCGTAGACCATAAACCAAAGGGAATACCAAAGCATAATATGAAAATCAATCCCAAAATATAATGTGATGGAACAACCAACAATATCGTCAAATGATGTCAGCCCACCGGCTTAGCTTAATGCCAAGGACAACACCAATACCGTTCCTGCTCATACCAAACCCCAGAAGTACCAAGAAGTCTTTATCCAAATAAGTAAAAAAAATTGGTTGGGATATGCCCCCAACCATGGCCAAAACCAATATCCAAAATAAAAGAAAAGTGTTTAAAGAAATCCATAACATGAAATAATGCCTCCTGAAAGGATGGAATCTCACCATTTTAGTACAAATGTTGATACCGAATCTGCATGCTAAATAAGAGAAGTAGAATGGTATATTCCTGCATAGCATGGGTATACAGTCGCCAGTAGACGGGGATTAGCGAGTGACCGCTAGCATGAATCTCAGGATAAGGATAAAGTAATGTCAGTCATAAAACCAAGTAAAACCATATATAATGCATAAAACCATACATATATAAGTGTTGGTAAAGGGGGTCGGGTTTAGCATGCACTTACAAACTTTACCTGGGCTATGTAGTTTTGTCTTCCTAACTACCCACGGGTCATATGGGTTCAGCTCCCCTTACTGAAAGGGTTCCAATGTGTGTAGCCACACGACCAGGGAATATCCCATGAGATGACTAGTACATCCCCCAATATAAAATGTGACACACACACATGGTCATCGAAAACCCCTCATATCGATAAATATGAGTTTTCAGTTCCACCTTCCATGGCTTAGCTATACACCCCGCCATTAATGCCCAATTAAAACCGCCATTAAGACCATTAAACCATTACCATCCAATACAATTGTCCAAAACCACCATTAATATATATATATAAGCATAATTAAAGTCATAGGAAATTATAACCAAGCATTTAATATTAAATTCCCCAAATAATAGTTGAAAACTATAATCATGAAATAGTAAAACCATGAAATCAATCATATAAATCATGCCTTTAGTTTAAATTACAGTGAGGGAAGAGAATCATGCCTTATACCGAAGAATTAATGGAAAGAAATCACCAAGACAAGCGCCAAAGTAATCCTTAAGATGAAACCCTAGTCTTCTTGCCCCCAAAAGCTCTTAAGAGAATTATGGAGTGTTTTGGAATAGTTTCTAAGTGTTAATGAATAAAATAATAGGGTAAATAATCTCCTAAGTACATTAGAAGTCGTGGATCCTAGTTAGGGTAAGTAGGAAAATATCCAGAATACCTCCACTTAAATCCCTCAAAAACCCGTTATAGGGATACGACTGATCCATACAAGTCGTACCCTTCTATACGATTGGTATCCACCACTCGTATCCAAGACTCAACCCTTGTATCAAACACTGTCTAGTATACAACTCATCCAACCAAGTCGTAACCACAACATACGACCCATACCCATAACCCATATCCCTGGAAGAATAAAATATCAGGAGGATCAAACACTGCCCACCATACGAATCCCTGATATGAGTCGTACCAAGACTTACGACTCACACCTCTAAGTCATACCCATTCCAGTGACCAAAACCATCCCACCAACTAACACTGGTCAGCATACGACAGGACCATACCACCCGTACCCCAATATACGGCTCGTACCCATGAGTCGTATTGGGTCCGGAGAAGATGTTTCAGAATGCAATCCATGTGTACTCAGTATCTATCATAGGCCAACTGAGTAAAGTAGAAAAAATTAAGTGAAAGATACTATGAGCATGTGACCTGCAAATAGAAAAGCTTCCAAGCAATAGCTGACATTGTCTCCATTAACATCTTTACAATATATGATAAATAAACAAAGGAGAAGCTAAACACCAATATACATAAGGAAACTGAATACAAAATAACAAATACACAGGAAATACAAACAGTGTGATGTAATGCAATGAAATAAAATGATACAATGATAGAGGAATCATTATATACACCTTCTAAGCCTCAATGCTTCAGGACAGTACCCATAGGGGTTCACAATCTCAATCTCATATCTCAATCAACCCGACTATCACATTTCTTGGTCTAGGGTTTTTCTTAAAAGCGTTTCATTTTCTTTAAAAAAGTCAGTGTTTCACGTGTCCCTATCAACCTGACTAGCACATTCCTCGGTCTAGATTTTTTTATAAAGTCTTTTTTTTGTCAAAAAGATCAATGTTTCACAGTGATACTAATTGCATGACTATGTATAAATGAAATGAGGATGTAATACTCACAACTAATGAAGATAATGATCAAATCAATGTAGGTATGAGTGATCTTAGATTCAACTCAAGATGCCGCTAATTCATGTTATTAGCCCTCACTCCACACCACTAGAATAATTAGTCGTGTAAGATATCAATAATGTCATTTTAAGGCAATAAATGCTTATGTAAGGACTAAAATACAAGTTAATACCACACTCAGGCAACACAATAATGAATAAAGAAAATTAACGCATAGATAAGGCCTACAATATCATATAAACCCCCTATTCGGGCATCACAACAGTTATATTTTCTCTAGTCAATAACAATATACAAATAAGCCTCCAAACGGAAACACGATAAGTAATAATACTAAGAATATGACTCTCGAGACTAAACTCCCTATCCCATAGCATGATTTATATGTTCGTTAACTTTTTAGCTCAATCTAAAGAAAGTTAACTTATAACATATCTTGAAGTGCTGAAATCCAAGCCTAGAATCGTTCAACATAGAGACATATCCCTCTCGAACGGTATCTTCATATGCTCAAACTATCAAATAAATCAAAAAAAAGCTAATGATACTCATATTAGCTATTTTTTAAAACGGTACCAAAATTAGTTCAAAAAAAAAAAGATAAAACTGAAATTTTATTTTAGAAACATGTTCCTTAAGATTATAGGAGTATACATTTGAAAACCCATGCAAAAATGAGAAAAATTAAAGAAAAACTATTTTAAAGCTTCACAGACAAAAACCTCTCAAAAACTCAATTTGAAATCAAGGTTTTGAAGCTATTTTGAACATAAAATCAATGAAAAGTAATGGGAATAAAAGTTTGGATCTTATTCAAGCACGAGTGATGAGGAACCTTAAAATCGACCTTTTTTAAAGCTTTAAGGTCCAAAAATAGAAGAAAATCGTGAAATGAACTATTTATACTATTATGTGACCAGTTCCTCGTAATTGCAGCCCGAGCCTCGGGACTGTGAGGGTCAATATTGACTTGACCAAATAATTGGCCATTGCATATGTGGTCAGGCCTTCACATTTGCTAGTACACAGGAAAATGTTGAGACTGTGTGTAGCTATCATTTTCTAGTACACAGAAAAATCATTTAAAGAAAAGCTTTTGAAATAATGTGTGCTACGGAGACTTTGCTTGAATAAGTTTGGTAGACTCAGTTGTAATTTTTCTTAATGGAATGAAATTGCAAATTACATTGTAAGTCCTTTGAACTATTTGGAAAGTACAATCTTGCCCATTATCTTCTTTAATGAGTTTAGAGTTCTGTTTTCAACGTAGTCATTTAATTAATTGAGGAAGTATTAAAATAATAAACGAAAAGCAGGATATTACAGAAAAAGATAGAAAAAAAAATTATTATTTCTCTCTTAGAAGGATAATACAATGGATGAGAATTCTTTTATTATTTACAATGAAAAAAAAATATTTTGGAGTGAGAGCAAACTAACTCTTACGTTTTTATGAAAAAAAAACTAGACATTCATTATAATATATAAGATATATATATATAATACTTTCCCTTAAATATCTGTTTGATAATTATCTAGTTAAAATCTAACTAGAAAAAAAATTATAGTGAAAGGAAAAAAAGCATATATATTTAATGATACATACATATTTCGACTGTATTTTGACTGTCTCATTAAAAGCTTATAAGAAAACTCTGAAGGGACAAAAACTTTTCAAGAAAAAAAGAGTACAATATGTATTAACTCTCTCGAAGAGAACATCAATTCTAAAAAAAGTTGAATTTTCACATTTTAATTTTATGTATTATCTTCTAGAACTTTGCAGTTGGTAAAGATTTGGAGAACAAATCAGTTATATTATCACTTGAATGAATCTTTTGTTTGTCGATATTATCATTCTTTTGGAGATCGTGTGTGAAGAAATTTTTAATGAAATGTGCTTTGTTCTACTTTTATCACAAATCTTTTCTTTAATTGGACTATACATGTTGCATCTTCATTCTTTTGATAAAGTTGTATAACCGTCATACAATATTGTCAGAATCACCCCAGATACATTCATGTTTGCTTTATAAATTGTCATTGTTTTTTGTAGTATTTATCTATCATGTAAAGTATGGTATGACATTAACGTTTCTTGAAAATAGATAATATATCTAGATCAAACTTTTATGTAGATTGGATGAATATCTTGCATATTTAAAAAATTTGGCAATGCTTTCGTTGCAATACGCAAGTAATCTTATTTCAAGATCTTTATACTGGAGTAAAATTGTATCATGTTCATAATTATAGCTAGATGTATAAAACATTAATTGCATAAAATGTGATAGTTCAAGATCAATCTAATTCTGCAAGTTTCTCATTTCAACTTCTTTTAGCAGATAGGTATTATTTTTGAAAGCTCTTTAAGAATTTTGATTCTAGTCATAAACTTGCATGATAATATGAAGATGGAATGATTAAAAATGTCATTTTGATACCTTATATGAATAAATATTCATTAAGACAATTCTAGTATATCAATCTTATTTAAATTATGTCCTATAAAGATTATAAACAAGTTTTCTAAAAATTTGTATATTCTTAAGTTGTTTTTGAGTTCGAAAAAAAAGTTTTCATATATATTTTGTCAAGTGAGAATATTCATGTGTGAGATCTTTTGTAGGTCTAATAAATTTTATGCTTACCAAAATGAATTAATTGACTTGGTAATTATTTTTACGCCTGCATGCTTTAATAGATGTAGAATTCAGACCTTCAAACTTCTTTTTATAATATTGTCTCGCTATATTGCACAAAAGATATCGTCTACGAGATTATTAAGTGGTCTCAAAATCCTGATGCATTGGGGTCATTTTGTCTTTGGCTTTTCCTGTGTTTCGTTTCTTGTTTCTAATATTCTATGCATCGATTTTGAGGTGCTACTCATTATCTTGTTAGCATCCTTCCTAGGTCGCTTCTACCCCATGTTGGAGAAAGTGCATGTTAGTCGTCACTCAAGTGCATGTTAGTCGTCACTTAAGGTGCACCAAGAGAGAATTATTTGAAGAAAAAAGGCTCAAATATGTCATCGAATTATTAAAAATGATTCATTTATGTCATCCATTGTAAGTTTGGCTCATCTATGTCATCACCATTAAAAGTTTGGCTCATCTATGTCATTGCCGTAACAGGAAAATTTATTTGTGTCATTATTTGCAATGGTGATTTTGCGAAACTATTTTTACCAGATGACCTCTTATTAGAAGTCCACGTCATCAAATCTGAATCAACCAATACTACTTAAATTAAAATAAAAAATCATACCCATTAAAATAAAACTCGACACGATTAATGAGCTTTATTTTTATTTTTAATTAGTTCAAGTTTTATTTTTTATAAGTCTAATTTTTATTTTAACTGTGTGAATTTAATCTTATTTTAATTGGTTTGATTTTTAATTTTTTTATTTTAAGTAATATTGATTGATTTGGATTTGGTAATATGGACCAGTGTTTTTAAAGTCGTAGGCGTAAGGCAAAGCGTTTTACCTCGTACGAGACAAGGCGTAAGCCCCAAGACGATGAGGCGTAAGCCCCACGAATTCTTTAATTTTTAATATTTTCAAAATTAATATTATTAGAAATAAGTATTTTTTAAAAGATATAAATCTCCAAAAAAAGGTAAAATTATAAAAAGAAATAAGTGGAAGATGCATCTAAAACTGTTTCAGCAAAAAAAATAGTCAAAGTCACATAATACAACTAATATATAAAGTTATCTTCTCATATAATAACTTATTATGCCCTAAAAACCACAAGTTGGTATAAAAAATAGTACATATCAATCAACTTCACCTTCTCGTTACTCGATCAGTATATTAACACACCAATTTACCATATATTGTACTTTAAAAGAGGGCAAAAAAAGTAAATAACTTGAAAACTAGTCACTGTATGACTTGAAAAAATCTAAAAGAAAAGAAATGAACTAATAAGATGAAAGTGTGTACCCAATACCTTCTTGAATAGCGGTGTCTCGTCGACACTCACCGATAAATATATTTGAAAGTATGATTTTAAAGCTTTCTTTTACTTTTGATTTGAGTATTTAAGTATTTATCAATCATATATTTTAATATTAAATTTAAATTAGATAATATTTAATAGAATAAATCATTTTATTTTGTAAAGTTTTCTGGGCTTACGCCTAATTTACGTCTCATGCTTAGGCGAATGACCCAACGCTTAGGCAAACGCCTCAAATTTTGGGGCGTTCACCTTTCGATACTTTCGCCTCCCCAAAACGCCTCGGTGTGTTTTTTGCTACGCCTCGCCTCGGGCTCGCCCCGAGGCTCGCCTCAAACAGCCTTTTAAAACACTGATATGAACCTCTAATAAGAGGTCACGTGGCAAAATTGATTTTGCAAAACTCACGATTACAAAATAATGGCACGAATAAATCTTTCTGTAACAACAATGGCATAAATGAGCCAAACATTCAATGACAATGACACAGAAGAGCCAAACTTATAATGAATGACATAGTTGAGTCATTTCTAATAGTTCAGTAACAGATTTGTGTCTTTTCCCTATTTAAATGATCACATATCCCTGTCAATTTTTAGTCTTAAAGAATGACTTCCTTACAACAATCTCTTATTTTTATAACGAGATGCACACATGTCAACTAATTTAGTAGGTTCGTATTACTTTCCACCACCCAGATACCAAAAACTATCTTCGCCCCAATTTATGTGACACTGTTTATCAAATCATAGAAGAGTTTAAGAAATAAGGAAAAATTTTGTTATGTTTAACAAACCGCCCCTTATTAAAGTCACTTTACTGTTTATTTGAAATAGACTTTTCTTCACAATGAAGAGCTAAGTGAGACTCATAAGAGAAATAGGAATGATGCCACTAAGCAGTTGATGCGACACTTTTTCCTGGGACTGAATAAAAAAAATAGTTCCACATAAGTTGGGACAAAGGGAGTAATAATTATGTTCAAGTTCATCAAAGAAGTTCACTCACATCCGTTGTTATTTTCACCCGATCCAACATCTGATGTGAGATGGAATGGTTAAGGAGTTCATGCATCGCCGCAACAAAGAAAATGAACAAATAGGGTAAGATCATATGCTCATTCAATTAAAAAGTAAATACTACTTCTATTTCAATCACCAAGAACATAGTTCAATAGCACTAGCATCAATGTGCTACTTTTTCACACAAGTTTACTCACTACTCACTAGATCTCCAGATACCGTTCTCATACATCAAAAATTGTCCAGCCAGTCACTTTTTTTTTTCTCTTACTTTTTTCTCATTTCCTCTCAACTTAACCCAAGCCCCAAAAGCTAGTCCATAATCTTCTTGTGCCCCAAAGACCAAGACTAGAGACCAAAATCTTATTCTACACCAGCAAAAAAAGGATTTAGTGTACCAAACTGTTTGAAACTCGGACCATTGACGCTGATCATTCCATGCTGAGGTAGAATTTATCGCATCGGCTGCTGGTTGTAATGGCTCTTCTCTTTTTTCTTTGCTGCAGCAAGCTTGGAACTCCGTGCAGCAGCCTCTATTGCAGCAGCTCTTGCAGCAGCATCTGGCTCTTTCCCGGATTTCTTCTTCTTTGCTGAAGCCACCCTTTTTAGCCTCTCCTTGATATCCACAGTTGACACATCTTCTACTTGTCCAGCTCCTCCAGTTTCCTCGGGTCCGATAGAGGCATCTACATTGTTGGGCTGATCCTCTGATTCCTTCACCTCCTTGGATGCTTTCTCCTTCTTTTTCTTCTTCTTTGCACTTTTAGGCTCTGAAGTCGCACCATTTTTCTTTTCCATATTCTTTCCTTGCTGGTCACCCTCTGTCTTCTCATGGGCAACATCTGTGATTATGGAGAAATATTTAGGAAAATCCACCATCAGATACCCATAAGAGTCAAACGAGACATCTTAACTACATGATGACCAACAAGTGCTAACCAAAAGAAAAAGTAGTCCATAAAATGAAAGAGAATATGATATCGGTCTTAAGGAGGTGGCCATCAGATTCATCGTCATTTCAATTACTATGTACCAACGGAAACACCATTATCAGTACACGAGGCAAAAGAATTACCAGGTAGGTCGTCTGGACCTTTCTCCTTTTGTTCACTCCCAAAATCAGCTAAAAGTGCCTCCAATTCAGCAAGCTCCTTTTTCCTTCTCTCCTTCTTTGATAGTTGTCTCTCAGCTTCTTTAGGAGCTGGTGAAGCTTCTATCTTTTGGCCTACTGGCTCAGCATGTTCTGGAACCTCAGATTCATGGTCATTGTCCTCCTCCACATCTTCATCTTCATCAAGAAGGTCGTCGTCACTTTCTGTTTCCTGCAACCCCAATTACAAATTCAGTATATGCACAGTATTAACTCGAATAAACGTTCACAAACTTTTATGGCCACCAAATATTGCAATAATTTGTATTCCTTTTTTTTACTTCCTTTTCCTTCTCATTGAACTTTCTATCCCCCCTCATGAGAGAAGATTGATCCCTAACATTTGAACAAATACAGCAGACCATAGACATGAGAGTAGAGAGTTGACAGAACAATAAATCATTAGGCAAAATGGACAGACATAAGGAATGTAAAATATGCATGGAAAAAACTATTAACTTATGAAACTCTTGGTGTCAAAAAAAAGAAAGGAAAAGACTAGTGGCCCCCAATGTTCCAAATTCAGAAGGGGAACCTTTTTAGAGCCTAAAATCGCACAAGTTTGGAACATTTTGAGGTCAGAGTTGAGTGCTTATTTTTTCCAATCTCCACATCAATTATGGAGAGAGTGAGATTGAAGGTCTTGTCGTGCGTGCCGGAGCGAATAAATGCTTAAAATAAAGTCCATTAAGGTCACTTTTACATATAATAATACGGATTTGCTCGCCCAGTAAGAAAGGCCTGGAAGTTGTGTTTACATTCCCCCACAATGTGGATATAAATAACTTTTAACACAATGGAAAAAATCATCCTATAAGCAGTATCAACTATTGGAACTTGGAATTAAGGCCTAAATTTTATTATTTCGCTTACATTAAGTCTGCTTCGCCAGGAGTTCTCTTAGTTTAGCTAGAAACTTGTATGTAAGGGACTGAAAGAAACCTCAGATGTTCTGATGGTATTTCAACTCCTAAATGTTCCCTAATAGCTAGATGTTTGGTTAACCTTTATACACGATGGGAGCATGTTGAGATGACAAACTCTCGGTGCACTTTTAGCCACGGCAGGCTAAAATATGCCAAGATGGCGTAGGCGGCAACGTGCACGCACAGAGACGACTATGACTATGGCCATGCCTGGCTGCCTGCTACTGGGGTTCAACAATACTTAGCTCCTATGACGTTTGGCAGCTTTCTGCCGTTCTCAATTTCAAATTATCGTAGAGGAAGTTGGGGTTGGGTGTGAGAAAACGGATACTGTACGCCAAGCTGGCAAAGGTGTGGCCACTGTGACGGCAGAGGTTCCAGCTGACTCCAGTTCTACGACGCAGACACATCAACACAACCCACACCAACTGACAGGATAATGAGACACGGATAAATAATCGAAGCTCGCAAACGGGTAATCCTCTTACTTTCATACCTCCTGCTCACTGTAATGGTAGGCTTAAGGTTATGATTGATGAGGATGATGTAAGGAAGAAGGGAGATTACTGTGAAAATGCTCTAATAGGATATGCTCTCGGGGATGTTCCTTATGAACGATGAATGGATAACTATACTCGCATCGTGTGGAATTTTGTGCTGGAAACTCAAATTCTGTATCATGATGATGGGTATTATACCTTTCGATTCAACACAACTAAGGATCGAGATTTGGTGATGCAAGTTGGCCCCTATAACTATCATGACAAACCTTTCATATTGCAGAATTGGGCGATCAATTTTGCCTTTGATCCTGAATGCATCAGCAGTATCCCACCGTGGGTAAAGTTCCTGGGACTCCCTGTAGGTTACTGGTCTAATGAGGCACTTAAAAATTGCTAGTATAGCGGGAAAGCCCTAATACGATGATAAAATTACAGTAGATATGGATAGGATCTCGTATGCAAGAGTTTTTGTTAAAAACTGATATATCTAAACCCTTGCCTGAAAGTATTGAGATTACTCCCTCCTGGAGTTTTTCATCAAGTTGTGGCTTATGATTGGAGGCCAAAGTTTTGCAGTGAATGCATTCGCTTTGGATATGATGATGAATCCTGCTGGAAGGAGGAGGAGTTTAAGGAGGCCCCTAAGACGAGGAGAAGAAAATACAAACCTACAGTATAGGGCCAGCTGGATGCTAAAATTGAGAAGTAGAGTATTGTAGAAGAGAAGGTTCTGAGGCAAACGTATAGGGGTAGCTGGATTGACTATGGAGATTCTAACTCAAAATAATTCCAGGCTCGCCTGAAAATAAGATCTAGCTAGAACACCATCTCATCCATTTTACAATGACACCGGGGTAAAGCTCACTGATCCAATAGATATGGAATCTGAATTTGTTGACTTCTTCAACAAACTCATGGGGGATTGCAATGATGTGATGCCATGTCCCAACAGTGAGGTGACTAAAAAGGGGCTATGTCAGGGGCGGCTCAAGCACATTGGTGCCTAAGACCAAAGTGAAATGAGAGGCCTTAACTCAATTAAAAAAATATATATATGTTTTATCTAAAGTCTATTTTTCTAGCTCTTCGAGATGCAAAATTGTTGATAATTCTTTTATAATTGATTTTTTCTAATTTAATAATATAGTCAATCCACTTAATCTTTCTTGAAATATTGTTGATCTTAAATATGATCTCATCATTTTTAGTTTTGAAAAACTTCTTTCCACACCGAGGCAACTGTCTATAGGAATTATTAACATTATTCTATCAGCAATAATAAGCATTTGAATAAGAATCATGTCTTTTTGTTTGATTGAGTATCTAATTAGAGCAGTATCTTCAACTTGTGTGATTTCCATTAACAATTTTAATTCAAAAAAATAAGTCTAATCCTATTTTTAAGCTAGTCTACCACATTTTTTAAAATATAGTACTAATCTACTAATATAATCAAAACTTGAAAATGGGGCCCCCTCAATTAGGGGCCTTAGGCAGCCGCCAATTTCATTAACCTTACCAGCCGGCCCTGGGCCATGCGCTTAACATTAACACAACAACACTTGATACAAGAGGTAACAACTAAGGAAATTGATGATGCTTCCGCCGATGAGGAAGAATAATCTTCCAAGCGGATAGAGACCTAAATTTCCATTAGATTCATTCCCAAGCTTGCTTTGTTGCAGCAAGATGATCAGACAGAATTCCATACTCGATCTCATAGATACATATAGAATTCTGCGGAAAACTGGTTTTCCTATTGAGTTCTCCACTAAACAACGGAACGTAGGAGATGATGTTGTTAAACAGTTCTTTGCTACTGGTAAAATGCCCCATTCCTGGAATTGCACAACTATTACCTTGGTTCCCAAAATTACAAACCCATCCCAAGTAAAGAACTTCAGCATGTTGCTCAGCCTTAAATAAAATAGTTGCTAAAATTCTAACTTTGGAAATTAAAGGGGTAATCTAAGTTGCTCGAACTCGGGTGCGGGTATTCGAGATGGATACGGATTCGAATTCGTCATAATTGAAATTTTAGGATTCGGGGGTGCGAATCCGAGTATGGATACGAGTGTGGAGATTCAGCTAAAAAAAATTCAAATACTATAAAAATAGAGTTACAAAAATATTTTTAAAAATTAATTTTTTGTTGATAAAGGTTCTATTTATAATGTTATTATTGATGAAAACAATTTTGGACTTTTCCCACTTTTAAATTGCTATTCCAATTTACTTTTCCTTGACACATAGGATTAGTTTTAGGTGTTTTTTTTTTCGGGGGGGGGGGGGGGGGGGGGGGGGGGGGGGGTTGTAAAGGCTTAGGCGTTACATCGTTTTCATTCTTTTAAGTTACTTTTGCAATTAGTTTTACTTTTTCAATAAGGAGACGTATTTTCAATTCCAAAAGAATTAGGAGTCCTATTTTACTTTTCAATTATGGTAATTAATAATAATTAATTAGGAATACTAATAGAAACATAATTATTAAACAATAAAACAACCCGCGTCGGTCTCTCTTGCCCAACCAAAGAGATATGTCTCTCTTACCCGATCGACGAGATCTTTCTTCCCCAATCGACGAGATATGTCTCTCTTCCCCGATCGGCGAGACCTTTCTTCCCCAACCGATGTCGACAACTTTACGACTATCGCCGCGAGATCTGGTTCGACGCGACGTCTCTCCCTTCCACATTACAGTCGCTTGAGACATTAAAAGACAAAGATAAGAAATCGAATCTCAATTTTCCCCCCAAATTTGTTCTTGATTTTGGTCAACGTCTCCGAATTCGTTTGATCGAATCTCAAACGCGGCCTGTACCCGCACCCATACCAGATACCAGCATCGCGTTGAGACGAGTTCGGCAGCAAAACCAAAGAGTCCACGCAGACATAGGGGGTAGTACAAGGCATTGTGGGCTGCTCACAATCATCATTCCTGGAAAGTAGAAGCATAGTTGAAGAGTCTACAAGAATCAAGAAGGAAATTACTGATTTCTACCAGAGGTTGTACACAGAAATAGAAAATTAGAGACCTTCCTGCAATCTAGTTAACAGCCCAACCATTTCTAAAGAAAAAAAGGAGTCCTTGTAAAGGCACTTGATATGAAGATGTGTTCCATGGATAAAGCCCTTGGTCCTGATGGTTTCACTATGGGTTTTTCAATCAAATGCTGGGAAGTTGTGAAACAAGACATCATGTATACTTTGCACAATTTCTAATACGAGTGCAAAGAGTACAAGACCTTTCTCAAGGAGCCAAGTTCAAGACATACTCAAGAAGAAGAAAGTGTGCGAAGGCCTTTTGAACCAATCCAAGGAATTGCACAAGTTTAAGAGAGGAGAAGGAGCCTTACACACTCCAAGGGTGTCTATTCCTTGGCCTTCATAAGGGCATTATGGTCTTTTACACTCCAAGACCTACACTTCAAGGGCGCCCATTCCTTAGCCTACATTAAGGGCACTGTGATCTTTTTATGTAATAGCTATATATACACTTTCTAGGCTTCTTTTCTCATTAGTTATTGATGAATATTGAGTGAAACCTTTTGAAACTTCTTTTCTTCTCTCTTGTGAGGTAGAAAACCGTAACTAGGGCAATTCTAGGTGTGGAATCACTTGCGTTGCAATTTGGTTGAGAAACGTTGGTGCTTGGGGAAGATCAAGTCCCTTTTGTGTCAACGTAAGAGTGTGGTGTTACTATTGTGAGTCTTTAGTGGGTTTTAGTGTTTGATACACGCTTTAGTTCCTAAAGCTTGTAATGGTGTATGTCTCGCTATCTATCTTTCCATTTTATGCATTAGTTGTGCTTTTGTCTCTTAATCCGATTGTGTTTGCCTCTTGTGTTAGTGTTCTCGGTTTTCATCTCTTTCTTTAGGCTTATTTTCATCTTTATAGATTAGATCTATATCATTTGGTATCAAGAGCCACGTTTTAGAGTTGTTCTCACAACTCTAAGCCTTGGATTGTTGTTACCTTGAAGAAAATCTTCACAAAAAATATAGTAATGTCACGTTTTGGTCTTAGATCCGAATTTTAAATCCTAGATCTACTTAGTTATTGTGTGTTTTGTGAGTTTCTAATGCTAGATCCTTGCACTCTAGCACTAAGAGTCTAGATCTAAGATTTGAGCAAGACCCGAATTGTTTTGGACATTCCACCATTGTTAAACTCGTGTTAGAAGCTTTTGGAGGGTGGATCTCGTGTGGGTTATTGTGGTTGTGACGTTTGTGAAGTGATTTTGTGATATTTGTGCTTATCTTGGCAAAGGGACCTTAGATCTTCGAGAAAATTTAAATTTGGAGATCATTTGCCTTGTGGTCAAACGTTGGTCAACTCTTGAATATTCTTGTTGTTCTTCCTCATCCTCATATCTTGTTGGAGAAGAATATTCAAAAAGAGGTGTTTGATCTTGAAAAGGGAGGAAAGAGAATGTAGTACATGTTCAGGGAAATTTCCAAGCACCTTCCTAGTCATACAAAAGAAAGAAAACAACAAGGAAGGAATAATCAAGTACAAGCGCAAGAACAATTGAAAGTACAAGGGGAACCATTCCATATTCAAATTCATTTGAGATTGAAAAAGGCTCCACACCTTGTATTTTCTCCTCCAAAAGCCGAAACTACACTCTTGATTAAAGTTGATCGAAGGTCAATATTGGAGAACAAAAAAAAAAATTGCAAATTATCGTTCAATCACAAGTTGCCACGTCACCACTATTGAACAACCGAGTTTTGAGCTCAAATTTAGATTTCTTAGTTTCTATTCTTCTTTCCTTAGTTGCATTTTATTGATTCTATCACTAATTGGCAAACTAGTAATTATCTACTAGGTTGTAAGATAGTTTAGAGTCCTTTTCTTCGTGTTTCCATTCTCTGTGTGTGTTTCATTTTGATTCGTTGTGTTTTGTTGGTTCAAGTCCGAAAACAAGATTTCTTTGAGTCAATTCAAACGAAAATCTATTCCGGGCAAAAGTAGACTCATCCCTCAATCACTCACGAAGTACAAGCCGACTTTCAACACTTGTGAAGCCAAGTGTGAGGTAAAATCCGAGAGTGAGAGTGTGATGAGGTTATTTTGAACTAACTTGTGCTTTGTTTTGTAGGTTTGCTTTTAGGTACATTGTGATGAAATCCGAGGCTACAACCTCCCAAACCTTGGGAAATCATGTTGCTAGTGCAATCGTGGCTCAACTTGATTCCATTAATCGTGATATGAAGACAATGCAAACGGGTATAAATAGGCTAGAGGCGGAAGTGGGATCAATGAAAGGGGATATGGCATCAATGAAGGGAGATGTGACAATAATGAGTGGGAGGTTGGAACAAGTTGAGAGTCAAAGGAACTCCCGACCCGCTACTCCTCAACACTACCGTGCATCTTAAAGTGGACAAACCCAAAACACCACTACAACCATTACAACCGAGACCTACATAGACCATTACATGCTCAATTAAACCAAGTCCAACAAGAAGGACTTGGAAACCAAACTCCACCCCAAAATCCGAACTACCCAATCCAAAATCCAATTGACGAAAGGCCAATCCCTCCACAAAATCCAATGCCTCAAGTCCAAGCCCCACTTAACCAAAGACCCCACCATCAACCAAATCCAATCTTACCAAGCTCCAATTAACTGAAATCAACCCATCCATGTAGAAGACTATGGTAGAAGGGAAAAGAGAGTTATGGAGTTTACAATGATGACTACATGATTGACGAGGAGATAAGAGATGGGTATGAGCAAAGAGGACATCAAGGTAGATACCGAGGGTGTGAAGGTAGACATGGTCATGGAAATCCACAAGGAAACCGAGAGGTTGGCATCAATTCTATCAAGGTTGGTATTCCTATCCTCAAGGGTGAGAGTAATCCCGAGGTGTATCTTTCATGGAAGTCTTCTTGTGAAAAGCTCTTCCAAGTTAATGATCTTTCCAAAGAGAAGAAAAGTTGTTATGCAAACACTTAGTGGGATTACACAAAGAGGTTTGGGAATGTGATGATTGGTGGTCAACCTTCTCCTTAGGAAATGTTGAAGAGGATTATGAGGGAGAGATATGTACCAGAGCATTATAGACATGAGCTCCTTGCCAAGCTATACAACTTGAGGCAAGGTAGCAAGAGTGTCATGGCATACTGTGATGAGTTTCAACAATTGATTTTGAAGCCTGATCACCGAGGAGAGCAAGTACATCATGACATCATACGCTTCAAAGTTGGGTTGAACAAAGAGATCTCTTCTCACATAACTCTTCACAAGTTTGAAACTATTGATGGTATCTTCCAAGCGGCACTAGAAGTTGAGCGAGAGACCAAAGAGAAAGCTGCCCACAAATCCAAAATTCATCCATTATCCTCGAGTTGGTCTAAGAACAAGGAATTGCCTCAATCTAATGCTAAAGAACCCGACAACAAGGCTGCCCCAAAGTATCTCCCAAAACATAAAGGTAACAAGTCTTCTACTTTCAATCCTAAGGGTTTCAATGCTTTAAATGTCAAGGGTGGGGACACAAGGCTAGTGAGTGTCCAAACCGAAGGAATGTAATCCTTAAGGAGGGGAAGTTATACTATCTTGGAGAGGAGGTACTAGGTAGAGTTGGAAATCGAGGGGAATGAGGCCGAGCCTCAAGATGGAGAGAAAGTGGATGATGAGGTGCAAAATGAAGAAGGTGAAGAAGATGTTTGGCCATATGATGGTGAATGTGAAGTACCTACCTATGTGGTGAGCAGAGCCATGTTTAGTAAGTCCTTGGATGATCCAAGTCAAAGAGAGAATCTCTTTCATACCAAGTGTCTTATTAAAGGAGGTGTGTGCTCAATGATCATAGATAGTGGGAGTGGTGTTAACATTGCTAGTGTCACCATGGTTGACTACTTGAAACTACCCACTACCCCTCATCCGAATCCTTACAAACTTCAATGGTTGAATGCATGTGGGGAGTTGAAGGTCACTCGGCAATGTGTGATTCGATTCAAAGTACGGAATTTTCAAGACGAGGTGTTATGTGATGCAATCCCTATGCAAGCGTGTCATTTATTGTTGGGTAGACCATGGCAATCTGATAGATCCACTAAGCATGATAGGAGGACTAATAGGTACACTTTTGAATTTAATGGCCGAATGTTCACTCTTCATCCTCTTTCACCATCTCATGTGAATGAAATCCATGGACAAGCCAAGGAATTGAAGAAGAAAGGGAAGAGGGAAAAGGGAGAGGAAGCCATGGGTAGTGAAGTTGGAAAGGGGGAAGAAACATTGCAACAAAAGGGAACGAAACACTTGATTGTGGGACTTGCACACAAAGGCCCCTTGTTACTCTCTCACCTAAATGCTAGCATTTTGCCTAGTATTGATTCTTCTTATGTGCAGGTTCAAGATCATATACTCCCAAAGGAGGATCCAAAAGGAATTTCTTACAAACACATGATTGATGATCTAATGGAATCCTTGGCCGAAAGTTCCAACCTTGGGAAAGGTGATGAAGAAATGACTCCAAGGGGAAATCTTGACACATTCCCTTGTGATGTGAAACATGAAGGCTGCCATGATGCAAAACAAGGTGAAGAACACACTTCCTATGATCTACAAGGTAACAATACTATCTTCTACACTCCTAGAAACTTAAAATGTTATGATATGGCTAGTATTAGCCAAATGGGCGTAGTTGCGGGTTTACCAAGTGTAGAAATGCATGAATCTTTCCTTGGTGATACTCATGGTTTGTATGATGATCAATTCACTCTTAAATGTAGTTCACTACTTGAGCATGTACATGGTGTGGTTGAAGAGTCTCAAGTTAGTGATGGTGTCTATAGTGTTGATCGTGATAATGGACATGATTCTTTGAACATAGTGTGTGATGAAAGATTTGCTATTTGTTTTGTTCATAGAAATCATGTGAATGGAAATGTTGCGAATAATGGAACATATGTTGTAGAGGGAGGACTTCTAGGCCGCAACTCTCTATTCTTGAATATTAGTCCTCTCTTAAAGACAAATGTTTTGAGTGATTGTGAGAATGACACTCTAGTGGTAGGAAAGAGTAGCCTCAACTTGTGTCCTTGGCTACTTCTACCATTTGATCCCGGTGCCCTCTTGGGATGTGGAAATCTTTGCACTTCCAACTTGATGCTTGGTCAAAACGACAAGCAATGTTTAATTGTGGATGCTAGTGTAGGGAGACAAAGTTCTTTCTTATCTCTTTGTGTTTATCATGACCACTTCCTTTGTGCCAATTGTACTAAGCTTTTCATGTCTAACACAAAGGACTCGTGGATATATTTTAAGTGTGAACCACCTTGGTTTGATGATGATATTTGTTGCACTAACACTAACCCTCATATCATAAGGCTTTTGTGCTTGTTTGCCCTCTCTTTGGTTGTGCAAGGTGTGAATTTGAGGTCAAATTCCTTTCAAGATGGAGAGGATGATATGAGTGCAAAGAGTACAAGACCTTTCTCACGGAGCCAAGTTCGAGACATACTCAAGAAGAAGAAAGTGTGTGAAGGCTTTTTGAACCAATCCAAGGAATTGCACAAGTTTAAGAGAGGAGAAGGAGACTTACACTCCAAGGGCGCCTATTTCTTGGCCTTCATTAAGGGCATTGTGGTCTTTTTATGTAATAGCTATATATAGACTTTTTAGGCTTCTTTTCTCATTAGTTATTGATGAATATTGAGTGAAACCTTTTGAAACTTCTTTTCTTCTCTCTTGAGAGGTAGAAAACCGTAACTAGGGCAATTCTAGGTGTGGAATCACTTGGGTTGTAATTTGGCTAAGAAACCTTGGTGCTTGGGGAAGATTGAGTCCCTTTTGTGCCAACGTAAGAGTGTGGTGTTACTATTGTGAGTCTTTAGTGGTTTTGAGTATTTGATACACACTTTAGTTCCTAAATCTTGCAATAGTGTATGTCTCACTATCTATCTTTCCATTTTATGCATTAGTTGTGTTTTTGTCTCTTAATCCGATTGTGTTTGCCTCTTGTGTTAGTGTTCTCGATTTTCATCTCTTTCCTTAGGCTTATTTTCATCTTTATAGATTAGATCTATATCAATTTCCATACACATGGAATCTTTGAGAAGAGTTACAATGCCACCTACATAGCCTTGATACCAAAAAGGAAAGGAGCAAAGGAATTACAAGACTTCGGACCCATAAGTTTGATAGGCAATGTGTATAAGATTTTGTCCAAGGTGTTGACAGAAAGGTTGAAAAAAGTGATCGACAAGTTTGTGGATTTCCAGCAGATGGCTTTTATTAAGGGAGACAAATAATAGATGCAGTGATGATTGCAAATGAAGCAGTAGATACCTGAATCAACCAAGAGAAGAGAAGCCAAGGATCTTATGTAAGCTGGACATTGAAAAAGCATATGATCATGTTAGCTGAAGTTTTTCCTCAAAGTTTTATCATTTATATATTTTAGGGAGAAGTGGATCAAATGGGTTGGATATTGCATCTCAACACTGAAATTCTCGGCCTTGATAAATGGAGGACCTAAAGGCTTTTTCTCTGGACAAAGAGGTTTAAGACAAGGTGATCCTCTGCCTCCTTTTTTTGTTCATTCTAGCCATGGAAGGACTGAATAACATGATCAAAGTTGCTAAAGCAACGGGGAAGACTAAAAGAATTTGAAAGGGCCAGCAATTCAGAGATTAGCGAAGAAGTCACACCTCCAATATGCTGACGACAAACTAATCTTCTGTTTTAGGGGCATGTGGTTAGGGTATCTCACAATTTGAAGGAGATCTCATAGAATTACTTGGCTATAAAAAGGGATACTCCCATTTAAATACCTATAGGTCCCTTTGTCTACGAAGAAGCTGACTATCAATTAGTGTCTGCCCCTAGTAGAGAAGATTATATCCGGAATAAGTTGTTGGTCTGCCATAATGATGTCTTATGCTTGTAGAGTCCAGCTAATCAAGGTTGTAATCTTTGGTATTCAGACCTACTAGGAAGGTCTAGGCGCAGAATTTTGTCCTTCCAAAGAAGATAATGAAAATGATAGATGTTTTCTGCAAGTCCTTTGTATAGACTAGGTTAGCCAGATTTCAAACAAGGCCTTGGTGTCCTGGGAAAAGATATGCCAACCTCTTGCTGCTAGAGGGCTGAATGGCATCAATCAGTGCCTGTGCAATAAGGCAGCTGTAATGAAACAACTTTGGACAATCTCATAGAAGAAGGACTCTCTATGGATAAAATGGAGTCATCACTACTACATCAAGCAAAGCGATCATGAAACTATATCTACACCAAGCAGCTTGGGTGGTTATCAAAAAAAAAAAAAAAAAATTTATCAAAAGAATGTAGCTTGGGTGGTAAGAAAGATAATTGATTGCACGAATACATTGATGCAGCTGAACTCTATACAAGGAACCTTAGTCAAAGACCGATTTTTCTTTAGAAGGATGGATGTATCAAACTATGAAAGCATACTACTTACTCCAGCCTCAGTACCACAAGGCTCCTTATAAGAGCATCACTTTACATACTCAAATTCATCACAGATTTAAGTTCAATCTTCGGCTAGCTGTCCAGCAGAGGCTATCAACTGTGGATAGGCTCCAAAAATTAGGAATTCATGTCCCTCCTATGCTGGGATGTGCAGATTTTTAGACATTTGTTCTTTGAGTGTCCTTATGCTGGTAGACTGTGGGGCAAGATGTTGCTCTGGCTAGGCTATTCCAGGCCTCTTGGTCCTTGGCCAGATGAGCTAGTATGGACATGTAAGATGGCTATGAGGAAGAATGGTTTGGCCTCAATAACTAGTTGTGTGTTTGCTATGATAATCTACTGTATTTGGAAAGAAAGGAAACTCATTGGGGTTTCAAAGAGGGAAATTTCAATGTTGTACGAGTCTGTCAAGAGATTGTGATGCACATACACATTCGCAGCAGATTAGCAAACTGGCAATCTTCATTGCAGTCCCTTTACTACACCCCCCAACCTAGCTTATTTAACTTATTATAAAATGTATATTGGATAGTTAGGAGTGTTTTTCTTATTAGCATATCCTCCTATGTCATTATTTCTGAGAAGTAGTGGGTAGACCCACTCTGCATGGCTTTGTAAGAACAATTTTTGATTAATAGAAGTTCTGTTCCATTAAAAGAAATATTGCTTGAAAAGCAAAATTACTTCCTATTGGAATTCATCGGATTCTAAAAGTGCAGACCACAACTAGTGCAAGGTTGAAGCACATTTAAGTGATTAAGACTATCTTTGCTTGCTTAGTTGGCTTCTTCAGCCACTTACCACATATAATCATGGATGATTGAATTATTAAAAAGGGGAAACCCAGTACTCTAAAGTTGTCACTATGCACAGGGTCCAGGGAAGGGCCGAACCACCACAAGGTCCATTGTACGCAACTTTACTTGCATTTCTGCCAGAGGTTGTTTCCGTGAATAGAATTATTTAACGGAATAAATTTACAATTATCAAAAAGTTGAAAATACGATGTATCAATCACACTCATATCCACGACATAAAAATCAAATAAATTTCATATCCAATAAAAGGCAGGCTAGAGTGGAAAGTACCTCAACAGGTTGTTCAGGCTTTTTTTCAGGTTCCTTAGAACCCAAAAAAGTGTTGAGAGGAGCAGTGGTGGCGTAGTAATCGTCATCATCTTCGTCGTCAACATCAGCCCAAGATTTCACCGTCAACGGCGCCGGAGCCCACGAAACTTGGGGCTCCGGTTCCTTCTTTGATGATGACCCTTTACTGCTCTTATCCTTATCAGATTTCTTCTTCTTCCTCAAAGTATCAAGCGCCGCAAATACATTCGAATTCTTCACCATCACTGACCCTTCTTCCCTCCTGTTACTCCCCATCATCTTCACAGATTCTTTCAACCAAACCACAATTCTTTTTCTTGAAAAAAATGCAACTTTTTAGGGTTTGGGGGAAGCTCTTGATAGATAAATAAATGGGCGTTCATCAGATAAAACGGAGTACGAAGATTTGGAGGTTTATATAGTTGTGACCTAGTATATTTTATAGTACTAATTTCTTTTTTTTACTAGATAGACACGAGTTTTATGTATAATTGCGAAATTATGCCTGCTTTCTTAATTGGAAAAATAACGTGTTGCTACAATTAAGAAGGCATTTGGTCCCGAAAATTAAAAAAATTTAGAGAGGGTTAGAGTTGTATTTAATTATGAAAATAAATTAGAGTTCTATCTATTTTTTTGTGAGAGAACTTGAAGTTTTTTTTTACTTTTTCACTTATTTTTATTTTTTATAAATTTATATTTGGAATTCTTATGGCCAAATATTACAATTTTACTAAAGCGATGTAATATTTAAAAAAAAAAAAACTTTCACAGGTTCTAAATGATTTTGAATTATAAGTATTATTTAAAATATGAAATATATTTTACGTTCAAAAAAATTTCCGTCGTTTCAATTTATGTGAATTAGTTTGACTTGACATAAAATTTAAGAAAGAGAGAAAAACTATTAAAATTTATGATTTAAAATTAGGCATTAACGTTTGTATAACTATAAATCATTTCATTAAGGATAAAATGAGCATTTTAAAGTTAACTTGTTACTAAATAAAAAATGTCATTTTTTGAGGAATCTGACTAAAAATGAAAGTTAGTCATACAAATTGAGATAGAGGAGTAACAAGTTATAGCTAATTTCTAAAATTTCATCTCTCGCTTTCTTTTTCTATTTTGATAGTGAATCTCTCCTATCTTCTCTCTTTTTCTCCTATCTCTTTCCCTCATTGTTATCACAAGATACTGAATATCGATTGAAGTAATAGATACAGTGACTTTCATAAGAATAAAATACAAAAACAGAAGTGGCATCAATGACCTCTTCGTCACTGCCACCATTTGTCTATCCCATCTCCCTATTTTTGATGGTCGTCAATCGTCAATGACACTATTCTAATCTCTTCCGTCACCTTGAAATATCATTAAAAGACATAATTTATTCTTTCTTTTTTTCGGCCACATAACAATAAAATAATTTTAAATTTTTTATTAGTCATTTTAAGGGATTTAATTTTTTAAAATATCGAGCTAGAGCTTTGAGATGAATTGTTGATACTTAGTTGATGCAACGTGCGTAGGGAAACAATGGAGATGTATCCCTGAAATATGTATAATATGTTTATAATAATTATTTTTGTATAGATAAATATTTTATATAACAATGATACCTTTTGCATTATATGTGTTATGGTGATATATATATATATCGTACAACAATGATATTGTGTCTATACATATGTATTTTCACACAACAGAGATCATTTGTTTCTATACATGCATTTTATACAATAATGATATGTTTACAGAGAAAAAATTTCATTGGTTTAAAATTTTGGAAGAACTTGATCCTTCATAATTAATTTTTTTTGTGGAATGAAGAGTATTGCATCAACGACAATTAAAAAGGTAAAAAAAAATCGTTGTTGTTTGTTGTCTGATTTAAAATTTATACGTTATTAGAAATTAGATCGAGACTACTGTTTGTTCTTTGTTCTTGAAAGAACTTGTATTTGCTTTTTATTTTAGAAAGTCTATTGAAGTAATGTCTATTATTATGAGAGATCTCTACGAGTTTAGTTAATGTAGTTATTGTTAAGGTTGAAGTAGCGCTTTTATTTTGAAGATTTACTAAAATATCAAAAGTTAATGAAGTTCTTATACAGAGCGTCTGATAGACTGTTTGGTCTCTTGCTCACGAGCAATATGGATCTTTGGAGCAAAGAAACTCTACTTTCTGGAACGCATCTTCCGAATTGGTATTAATATGTTTTTGAAGTAAGCGACTTTCATTTCTCAAATTAATTTATTTTAAAAAAACAATATATTTGCTAGAAAGTCACAAGGAAGACCGTTCGATGTGTACACTATCCTATACTTTTAAAAAATTCTCTTCCCCTCCAGTGATGTTGTGTCCAGTATTATTCAATATTGGTATAAATTTATTGTTCTGCAATTTTAGAGATGAGAAGCCTCACATTAATAACGAATTCCATTAGCGGTCAATCTACTTATTATTTTATTATTTTTAATTACTTACTAAGTAAATAAATTTCAGCTATGAAACAATTGAATCGACACATGGCATAAATCTATACTAGCATTAATAAACAATACTGGACCCAACGGGATCCTTGACGATCTTAAAATCCTAAGAGACTTGAAATAGAGAATAAATGCCAAATCGAATTGATACTGATGTTTACCTTCATATTTTTATTTCTTCTACTCTTTACTCCCTCTTAATCAAGTAAATATGTTCACTCCAGTGTCAGACAAACGGCATTACAAGAAACCCATCTTATCATAGAAGTTCAAACTTCACTCACATCCATTATTTCTTTATACGAATTAATTTTTGATATAAAAGATGGGAACGTAGGGAGATTACGATCATGCTCACATAATCAATAAAATACCAATACTACTACACATAAGCTTAGTTCAATTGGCACTAGCATGAATGACACATAAGTTTGCTTGCTTGCTCTCTAGATCTCCAAATACCATCCATGCATAAAAATTGTCCAGCCAGTCACTTTGTTCATCTTTTCTTTACTTTTTTCTCATTTTTCTTTACCATTTAACCTAAGCTCCACAAACTAATTCATAGGTTTTTTGTTCCGCAACGACCAAAACTCGAACACAAAATCTTATTCTACATCAGCAAGAAACGATTTAGTGTACATATAACAATTTGAAACTCGGACCAGACGCTAATCATTCCAAGCTGGGGTAGAATAATTTATCGCATCGGCTGCTGATTGTAATGACTGTTCTCTTTCTTCTTTGCTGCAGCAAGCCTGGTACTCTGTGCAGCAACCTCAGTAGCAGCAACTCTCGCAGCAGCATCTGTCTCTTTCCCAGATTTCTTTTTCTTTGCCAAAGCCACCCTTTTCAGCTTCTCTTTCATATCCATCGCTGACACATCTTCTACTTGCCCAACTCTCCCAGTTTCCCCGGGTCTAATGGTGGCATCAACGTTGTTGGACTGATCCTCTGATTCCTTCACCTCCTTGGATGCTTTGTCCTTCTTTTTCTTCTTCTTTGCACTTTTCGTTTCTATAGTGGCAGCATTTTTCTTTTCCATATCCTCTCCTTGCTGGTCACCTCCCTCTTTCTTCTCATTGGCAACATTTGTAATTATAGAAAAACTTTTAGAAAACTCCACCTTCGGAGATCCATAGAATCAAACTAGGCATCTTAACCACATGATGACCAACAAGTACTAACCAAAAGAAATAGAAGTCCATAAAATGAAAAAGTATATGATATCATTCTTAAGGAGATGGGCCATCAATTTCATCACCATTCCAATTACTATTTATAGAACGATACACCATCAATACACGAGGCAAAAGAATTACTAGGTAAGTCTGATGAACCTTTCTCCTCTTGCTCAACCCTATAATCAGCTAAAAGTGCCTCCAATTCAGCAAGCTCCTTTTTCCTTATCTCTTTCTTCGATAGTTGTCTCTCTGCCTCTTTAGGAGCTGGTGAAGCTTCTATCTTTTGATCAACTGGCTCAGTATGTTCTGGAACCTCAGATTCATGATCATTTTCCTCCTCCACATCTTCATCTTCATCAAGAAGGTCATTCTCACTTTCTATTTCCTGCAACCCCAATTACAAATTCAGTATATGCACAGTGCTAACTCGAATAGACATAAAAACTAATATGGCTACCAAATATTGCAATAATTTGTGTTCTTTATTACTTCCTTTTCCTTTCCCATTGAACTTTCTATCCCTCGTGAAAGAAGATGAATGCCTAAAATATGAAAACAAATAGCGCACAAAACATTAGGCGAAATGAACAACATAAAGAACGTAAAACGTGCAACGAAGAAACTATTAACTTGTGAAACTCATGCTATCCCGGAATAGAAAGGAAAAGACTAGCTATGTTTGCAGCCACAAGCCTCAAATGTTCCAAATTCAGAGTGGTTGAGTTTTTTCCATCTTCCATATCATTTATGGAGAGAGAGAGATTGAATGTCTTATTGTGCATTTTTTAGCATAGAATTGCTTAAGATAACGGCCATCAAGGTCATATTTACATATACATATGATACTACAGATTTGCTCGCCCAGTGAGAAAGGTCCGGAAGTTGTCTTAATAGAGCAACATTCCCCCACAAAGTGGATTTAACTAATAACTCAACACAATGGAAACAATCATCCTATAGGCAATATCAGCAATCTTAGTAGGAATTAAAGCTTTAATTGGCGGTTTAGGATTTTTTTTTTTTTTTGGGGGGGTTGGGGGGCATTACGTTTTTTTTCTTCTTCTTCTTTACATAGTTACTTTTGCAATTAGTTTGACTTTTTCAATTAGGAGTACTATTTTTTCAGTTTCAAAAAAATTGGGAGTACTACTTTACAGTTATGGTAATTAATTATACTTAATTAGGAGTACTAATAGAAACATAATTATTAAATAATAAAACAACCCATGTCGGTCTTTCTACCCCAACCGATGAAATTTGTCTCTCTTCCCCGATCGACGAGATCTTTTTTCTCCAACCGATCGATTTGGACGGTTGATGCATCCTTTTGTAAGAAATTGATCGATTTGGACGGTTACATCTAAGGCACTGCTATATGAAAATTGCTTGATCATCAACGGATGTCGTCAATGACAAGAAGTGGACAAAGCTAAGAGGGTGAAAGCCGATAGAAGAGCATTCAAGGATTAGTATTTCCTATCCCCTGCGCGGGACATTATTCTTTTTCTCATGTTATTTTTCCTTTCCCTGAAGATTGTATCCTTTTTGTGCAATTTTTGTAGGCATTTATGTCCTTTATGTATACTTATGAAGGTTCTGGGGATAATGGAGTGACTTTAAAAAGACATATTTTTTTCAAAATCCATTAAGCCCAAACCCTTGGCTCAAAAGGGTCACCCCAGTTAGGATACGCGTTATTATAATATTTATGTGATATAACTGCCTTATGTGTTTATGTGTGTTTATTTGAGTCAAAGACAAATTTATCCACTATGCTCTCGTGTATCAGTTTGTCTATGGCACCAACAACTCTATGTGGTTACTTCTTGTCAAGTATCTTGCATTACTTATCACATATGGAAACTAACACATCTGCCTTTGAGTTATTTTACTTTACAGATAATAGAAAATTACTTTGTATTAAAATAAGTTGGCAGAACATCCTTACTTCACCCGGTCAAAAGAGCATAAGATCCCATCCCCTAATCATCATTCAAACATGACTAGAAGGGATGAAGAAAATACATTGACCATCAGGGACAATGTAATAGCGGAGCAAAACGAGATGATTGTTAAACTCACGAGAAAATTGGAAATGCTTCAGGAGGAGATGAGTCGTACTTGAGATTTGGCTAACCCGGCCATCACTGTCAATGCTCCCGCTCCAGGAGGACACGGGACTCCACTCTAGATCCCTCCCCTCAGTACGCCTATTCCTGGGGACCATCCAAATAATATATCGTCCGTCTCCGCTCCTCAACTTGTCCAAAACACCAATAAAAAAAATAACCTATTGCTTACCATCCACAAAATCCATCGTTAACCCCACAAAACCCGTCTTCAAATCCACAAAGTTCATTGCCAAATCCCCAGAATCCATTTTCAAACCCATAAAAACCACTTCCAAATCCACAAAATTTGTTTCCAAAACCATAAAATTCGCTCTCAAATCTACAAAATCTATCCTCAAATCTACTAAATCCATCTCCGAATACACAAAATTTATTTTCGAATTCGCAAAATCCTTCTTAGATCCCACCAAACTACTCTCAAATTCCATAAAACTTTTCCAATTTTCAAAACATTCTCCCCTCCTACCACCCATCCTTCTCTCATTCTCAAAATCGAGCTACATGTCCAAATCCTTCTCATGTCATCATATCCCTTAACATCTACAATTCCTTTCCTAATTCTGAGATAGACCATTACGAGAAGAAGGAAAAAGAGTGGAGGACCGAGCATGAAATGAAGTTATTGTCTATGAATGAAGAGATTACGAGGATCAAGGAATCTCATGGGGCGAGGGGCGATGATGGTCTAGGTTACAATGATCTATGGGTTCACCTTGGAGTAGACCTATCAAAAGGATACAAGGTCCCTAAATTTAAAGTGTTCAACGGTACTGGAAATTCAATGGCCCACCTGAGAAGGTATTGTGATCAAATGGTAGGGATAGGAAAAAAATGAGGCATTATTGATGCGCTTGTTCAGCCGGAGCTTAAGCGACGAAGCCTTAGATTGATTTACGTCTCAAGAACTGAAAAGATGGTCTAGTTTGAGGGCATTGGCTAAAGGTTTTCTCGATAGATTTGCATTTAACATTGAGATAGTCCCTGATCGATACTCACTATACCGGATCAAATAAAAAATTGATGAGTGTTTTCGAGACTATGCCTTCCGTTGGAGAAAAGAAACTGCTAAAGTACAACCTTCCATGTCCGAGGAAGAAATGGTGTAGGTTTTCTCTCGCACTCAGGAGGGAGAATTTTATACCAGGATGGTATCCGCGGTCCGAACAACTTTCGTAAATTTGGTAAAAATTGGGGAGTCGTTAGAGGAAGGCATCCAAACAGGAAAAATGACCAAAATCCCAACAACATCTGAATCTTCTGCATTCTCAAAGAAGGAAAAAGAGGATGTGACTACGATCTCTACTAATTCTGTTGATAAATTGAAGAAGAAATTCAAGCCTAGGAATATTCTTTTCTCACCTCCATCACCAAGTTTTCAGCATGTATTCTACACCAAACCCCGGTACCAAACTCCATTTTCAAATATCCAATCCCAATACCAATCTTCACTTCTAAATATACAACCCAGCACCAAGCTCCACTTCCAAATATCCAATCCAAATACCAAGCTCCAAAGCCAAATATTTTAACCCAATATCAAGTTACCAGCCAAATTATCAGCCTCATGGTCAAGATGCCCTCCCACATAATCGAAAAAACATCCAAACGCCTCCAAATTATCATCAAGTACCTCCTCCTGCTACTCAAAATCATTATAACCTCCCACGTCCAAACCTCGAAAAAAGGCTTCCCCGAAACTTCACGGCACTGGCTGAGAGTCGTACCTAACTCTTCGGGAGATTGAAGGACGCCAGTCATTTACAACCTATCTAATTAAAACTTATCAATCCCAGTTCTCGATTTTATTGTGCCTATTAAATTATGCCTATCATTCGGGAGCGGTGGGGCGCAGTACCAAGGATTGCGTTAACCTGAAGCATAGGATCCAAGACTTGACTGATCAGAAGATCATCACTCTTCAGGCGCCATCACCAAATGTCACCAGTAATCTATTGCCTAATCATGAGGGAGCCACAGTTAGCATGATCAAAATAGCAGGCGAATGGGTATCTAGCAAGACTATTACTATGGATTCGATAAATCCCAAAAAGACAGTAGGAGTGGAGAAGATCGAGAAAGTAGTGGATACCTTGAGTTTCTTGAGTAAGAATTTGAAAGGAATTATTAATCCCATTACGGTCCCAGAAAAAACATCTAAGCATGGGATAGGGTACCAGCCAAGAAAGGAAGATGAGATTAAAGATAAGTTAAAGATGAGTCTGTCCAAACCGTTGCCACTCTTGTACCAGTCATTTCTTGTGCGCGAAATGTCAAAAGATGATGGTCTAGGGGATGGGATGGAAAATCTGTTCGCTGGATGCAATGTCATACCCAAGGATTTCTCGAATTCTAGTGGGGGAGGAAGGTTGCACCAGGAGAGGCGTTGCAAAACTGGACCTCCACTCCGTTCATAACTCATCGCCCGTCGTGATAGATGAAAGGGTAATTTCTAGTAGTTTTAAAAAATTGGTGATGGTCTAGAGGAGGCCCCGTGATCCACCCTTTTATGTCTCAGATTTTCTTTTCATGTTTTACTGCTTTCTAAAAAGGCATGGACCCACATTTGCGCGAGTCATGAGCCATAGTTCGTAATTTTTTTTCAAATTTTAATGAAAAGGCCTCCCTCAATTTAAGAATTTATTTTTGAAATATAATTATATTATTGTCTTTTATTATCTTGTTATCATCTAACTTGGTTTGTTTCCAAAGGGTAATTTAAAGCCTGCCAATGTCATGTCATGTCATGGGTTAGACGAACAAAGCGAGGGGAATGATGATGAATAGAAGAAGGTGATGAGGAGCAGTTAGTGGGAGATATAGAGGAACTTGAAAACTTAGAGAAGCCCAACTTGGACGAAATTAGAATAGTCAACCTCGCCGATCGTGTGAAATCAAAGAGACAACAGAAATTTTGAAGTCAATCTGGAGTGGTTGAGTTTTTTCCATCTTCCATATCAATTATGGAGAGAGAGAGAGATTGAAGGTCTTGTTGTGAATTTTAGAGCATAGAGTTGCTTAAAATAAAGGCCATCAAGGTCATATTTACATATACATATGATACTACAGATTTGCTCGTCTAATGAGAAAGGCCCATAAATTGTGTCTTAATAGAGCAACATCCCCCCACAAATTGAATTTAACTAATAACTCAACACAATGGAAACAATCATCCTATAGGCAGTATCATCGATCTATAGTAGGAATTGAAGCTTTAATTGGCGGTTTAGGAGTTTTTTGGGGTTAGGGGAGGGGGGGGACATTACGTTTCTTTTCCTTCTTTACATAGTTACTTTTGCAATTAGTTTGACTTTTTCATAAAGGTGTCAAACGGGTTGGGCTGACCCGGCCCGACCTGGCCCACCTAGTCAACCCGGCCCGATCAGCCCACAGGATGTAGGGTCCCGGGCCAACTTATTTTTGGTTTTGGGCTCGGTTAACCCGACCTGGACCAAGCCCGGTCCAGGCCCACCGATTAACCGGACCAAAACCGGCTTAGTTTAATTTTTTTAAAAATTAACAAACGGACCGTTGGGCCTAAAGTAGTCATTGGCCCAAAGGCTATATAGCCGTTTTTTGGTCCAAACAGCTTTGGCCATTTTAATTAAAAAAAAATCATTCAAATTTTTTTTTTAACCCCAAAATAATTCCTTTAAATACCCTACACTTTCAAATCATTTTCCACTCATTTTTTCATTCTCTCAAATCTCAATTCTCAAATATTCTATATATTTAATTTCCTAAAGTGTTCACTTTAATTTTTAATTTTGCGATTACAAAGTACGAGTGAAAGTTTCTAAAGTCGCAAGCTCCGGATACTTCCAAAATTTGGTATTGTTGTTCCATCTCTTACGTTTAATTTTTAATTTGTATATTAATTGTGGAATATTTAATTTTATTATATTTGTTTATTCTGAATTTTTTTTAGTTTAATTTATAGTATGGATAAATTAAGAAACCTCGTCACTAAAGGTGTTAAATTTTTTTGTCTCAGGAGTGATAGTGGTAGTAAAAAATAAATTACTAGCGGTAGAGGTACTTCAAGTAGTAGATATAACTGTGTGCCTCCGCCTCCGGTACCTCTTAGTCAACCTTTTGAAGAAGAAATAGGTGTAGGTGCCCACGATATGAATTATGTAGAAGCTCAGAAAAATTACGATATAGAAGAAGAAAATAAAGTAGATGCGGTTAATTTAGACAAAGATGATGAAAATATTGGTGAGACATCCACAGTAGGAAATGCTAACGTTAGATCTGAATCGGTTAATCTCTCTTCCCGTCCTCCCTGTGCCCCAAGAACTCCTAAACCAACTAGTATTGCATGACAATTTTTTGACCGTATATCAGATATTAAGGTGCAATGCAATATTTATCAACAAATATATAAGCATAAAAGAGGAGGCAAGCAAAGGGGTACAAGTACGTTAATGAGACATATAAGTGATAATCACGAAAGAGAGTTAAATATTGCACGAGGTGGTGCGGATATTGGTGGGCCAACGCAAACTAGAATGGACCCAACAACCGGTCAGGTAATGAAGAAGTATAATAAATTGAGGGACCGGGAAGAAATAGCTAAAATGATAGTTGTGAGTTGTTTGTCTTTTAGTTTTTCTTCTTCTGATGTCTTTATTCATTATATTCAATCAATTTATAATCCTATGTTTAATGGTATTTCTAGAACTACTTGTTAGGCCGATATTTTTAAACTTCATTCACAATATTATTTTTATTTATCAACATTATTAAAAAATATTCAATGTAGAATATCTCTAACTTCTGATCTTGGTCGTGCTATAAATAAAAATAATTATTTAACCATTACTTGTCACTGGATAGATAGTAAATTTGTTATGCAAAAATGTATTCTTGCTTTTTTATATGATGAAGATCGTAAACATACTGGAGATTTTATTGTTGATTCGATTGCTAAAGTTACAGAATTTTACAATATTGAAAATAAAATGTTATATATTGCTTTTGATAATGTTTCTAACAACAAAACTGTTATAAAAAAATTAAAATCTAAGCTATCTTCGCCGTTACCTGGAATTTTTCATGTTAAATGTGTTTGTCGTATACATAATTTAATTATAAGAGGTGGTCTTGAGTTTTTTGAACTTTATATTAAAAAAATTCGGCTTGCCTTTGGTTTTATTCAAGAAAATAATCGTAGAAGAAGAATTAAAGACTTTAAACTTAAATGTGAACAAAATAGACTTGCACCGATATTGGTGTCTGAAGAATGTGATACTAGATGGAATGCTATGTATGATTTTTTAAAAACTTGTTATAAATATAGAGTTCCTATTACACTATCTTTTAACCAATATTGTGGTTCGTTTGTTGATTCTGCCCACTGCATGCTACATGATTCTGCCTGGCTGTAACTAATGATCTTGTTAAGTTTTTGAAAAAAAATTATATAGCTATGGTTGAATTTTTCGGTGCTTATTATCCTATTGTTTGTAATATTTTGGCATATATAGCCGATATTTTTGGTTTGCTCAAAAAATATAAAAATAAAGAAGGTTACAAAGAAACTGTTGGTGCCATGTATGCTAAATTTAAAAAATATATTTTTCCAATTCTCCTATTTACTTGGTTGGTGCTATGCTAAATCCATGCATGAAATATACTACTATGCGCCACTTTAGTACTCTTAGTTATGCTAACTTAAAGATAAATACTAACAATAATTCTGATGATGAAGAACAAGAAAAAATGATTTGTGGACGGCTATGACTGATGCAAACGCTTACATAGATAAATTATATAACCACTATGATGATTTAATTGATTTAGCTGTGCCGACAAATATCACTCCAACTGTCGCTCCTTGTCCTCCCGAGGAGCCATCATCTTTTAAAAGGACGGTATATAGTGGTTTTCCTGATCACTTTTATGATTTACCTTGTTGGAACAGTGTTGAGGAGGGAGCTTACACAACAACTTATTGGAAAGAGCTGAAGTATTATCTTCGATCGCTGCTAGAGGATCACAGATGACAGATCAACACGTTGGATTTGTGGAGGAATAATGAAGCACAATATCCTGTGTTTTCAAGATTAGCTAGAGATGTCCTAAATGTTCCAATGTCAACCGTTGCATCGGAGAGCGCTTTTAGTCAAGGACGACAACAGCTTTGAGACAACCGACATTCGTTGGGAAGTAATGCAATGAATGTTCTAGTTTGTCTTAGAGATTAGAGTAGAGCCGAACGAATAAATCAAGGAATGGAAGCGGAGCCGAACGACGAGCAGAGACTTGAAGAAATTATGACTTCACGGGAGAACTCATCAGAATCAAGTCCAATGCATGGTTTTGCCCCCGTTGACTTTGACTATCCTATGCAAGTTTTTGTTAATATTAACATGAATGAGTTGGAAAAAATGATGCAAAATTTGTAGATTTTTCATCCATATAAATTAAAAAATTTGGATCATTTTGCAATCAATAAAATTCAACATTCATTCACTCCTTAGTCCTTACTTTGTAATTTTTTTTATTTAATGATTTTAATTGAATTTTTAGTTTAAATTAAATACTTAGTTTTAATATATTACTAATTTACTATAAAGTATTATTAATTTATTATATTAAGTAGCATATGTTTTATATAAAGAAATACATATATTTTATATGTGTACGTATATATTGAATGGTACATATATATGTGTGTATATTTTCTAAAATAGTATATATTTAACGTATAGATGTGTATATGTTTTAGAAATTAATATATAACTATATATTTAGTGTGTGTATATATTGTAGTATATATATATATATTGCAGTATATGTTTTATTTAAAGTAGTACATATATTGAATGATACGTATATATGTATATATATCTTCTATAGACGTATATATTTAACGTATACATGTGTATATGTTTTATAAATTAGTATATAACTATATATATAGTGTGTGTATATATTGTAGTACATATATTGTAGTATATTTTATTTAAAGTAGTACGTATATATTGAATGGTATGTAGATATATTCTCTAAAGTAGTATATATTTAATGTATACATGTGTATATGTTTTAGAAATAAGTATATAACTATATATTTAGTATGTGTATATATTGTAGTATATATATATTGTAGTATATGTCTTATTTAAAGTAGTACGTATTTATTGAATGGTACGTATATATATTCTCTAAAGTAGTATATATTTAATGTATACATGTGTATATGTTTTAGAAATAAGTATATAACTATATATTTAGTGTGTGTTTATATTGTACTACTGTAGTATATATATATATATATATATATATATATTGTAGTATATGTTTTATTTAAAGTAGTACATATATTGAATGGTACGTATATATGTGTATATATCTTCTATAGATGTATATATTTATCGTATACATGTGTATATGTTTTATAAATTATTATATATATCATTATATTGCAACATATGTTTTATTTAGAGTAGTATATATATTTAGCTAACGTATAGTCGTATACATGATTACATGTGTAATTGTGTATATGCATTATGTGTATATATTTTCAAAATTCTGATGTAGTATATATTATATATATAGTGTATATACATTGTTTAACGTATTTAAAATGTATATAGATGGGTATATATAGTATATATTGGAGAAATAACTTTTTTTTTTTGTTTTTGACCGGATTTTTAACCGGTTTTGACCGAGTTTAGGTGTATTGGACCGGGTTGAGTTAAGTGGGCCGGTTCAGGATTGTTTTTAAAATTTTTACTGTTGGGCCCAGAACCGGACCAGCCTATTTAATCGGGCTCGAAATTGGACTGTCCCATAACCCGACTAAATCTCACGAGCCAGTTCCGGGTTGACCCGACCCAGCCCACTTGACACCTTTACTATTTCAATTAGGAGTACTATTTTTTCAGTTTCAAAAATATTGGGAGTACTACTTTACAATTATGGTAATTAATTATACTTAATTAGGAGTACTAACAGAAACATAATTATTAAATAATAAAACAACCCACGTCGATCCTTCTTTCCCAACGGACGAGATCTGCCTCTCTTCCCCAATCGATGAGATCTTTCTTCCCCAGATGACGTTGATAACTTTACGATTGTCATCGAGATCTGGTTCGCTTACAACCGCCTAGGACATTAAAGGATAAAGATAAGAAATCAAATCTCAATTTTCCTCCAAATTTATTCTTGATTTTGGTCAACGTCTCCGGATTCATTTGAACGAATCTGAGACGCACCCGTTTTGCGATGACAACTGTCCATTTGATCACAATCGATCGATTTGGATGGTTAAGGCCTAGGACATCCGTTTGAGGCATCCTTACACGAAAGCAAAGCAAGCTCTTTTCCCGACTCCCAAAGGATAATAGATTGAATTAAACAAACATATATTCCTCTTCAACACATAGATATGATTCATCTGTAATTGACTCGGGGATGCTAGCCAAGTTTTCTAATGTGCCCCATTCCCCTCGGATATTGGGTTGTCCTAGGCTCATGCCTAAAATAGGGTTTTGGTTTAGCTCTATCCTAGGTGTCTAGAGTGGGTTTGGACACAGGTTCCCAAGCGGACAACTTGAGTTTGGAAATACGATCAGCCTCCAACCGACTAACGTGCTGGTAAACTGTCGTATTTCCAACATTTGATTTAAAGTTGAACAATAAGGGTCGGGACATCTGCGAAATCCCAAAATAATTTAATAATCAATCCTGGACCATGCCATGAAATACAATAATTAAATTTCACAAAATCGAAACACATAAATACGTAAGCAATTTAAACAATTAGTCAAAAGATGAAATTAGACATTTGGTTAGAACCTAGTCAAATTCCCCAGCAGAGTCGCGATTTCTATTTTTCGTGGAAATTTTAACTTTTGAGAGTCGTCACTTAATTCATTTGAAAAGGAATTAAGAAAACCTTTATACTATACTTTAAACAATCCAAAACAAAAAAACGTTTAAATTTGAAAATTTTGAGTAAGTGGTTCCTTTTAATACTCTTGAAAGGTTGTTAAAGCACTAAGAGTATCCGCTAACTTGCGGTTATTTGGATTGTTTGAAAATATCTTTTGACTAACTTCAAAAAGAAAGATTGATTGTTGAAAAGTAATTGATTTTAGGAAAAGACTTATGTAAAATAGATCTGGACGACTTAGTAGGGATTTTAACTAAGTCTAAACAAACTAATAACAAAGCATGTAGAAGGGGAAGGGGAGAAAATAAAAGACTTAGGCTATTGGGCCCAAATCAGTAGACCCTGTCCTAATCTAATTGGGCTTTTGACCCACTTACACTTGTCCTAATCTAAATGTCGGACCCTTTTTGACCCACAACCTGCTTCACCTGTATTAAAATACAACTTTGGCTTCAAGACCCAAATGAATGAATAAATAAATGACTAAATGAATAAATAAAAAAGAAGACAATAATAAAAATCGAGACTTTTCAAGTCTCTTAGTGACCTCATCAATGGGCTTTGACCCATTTTCCTTCTTCGTTTATCTTTCAGCACCCATACACCATGTAGTGGACCTTGGTTTAAACTTCGGACTTGACTCGAAGAGGTAAGCCTCATTGGCCCATTACGAAATGCAAGAGGAGAGGAGTTCATTTGGACTCGAGATATTATTTTTGCATGCAAAAAAAAAAGATAAAAAAATTAATATACGCTCAAGGCATAATAGTTACATATTTCAAAGCAAAAGAAAATATCAAGAATTGATTTTTGAATTACAATGATATGCACACTTGCACACGTATAACAAGGGTGGGAGTCAATAGATAAAATGCAAAACAAAGACATCCACCTGCATGCTTCATGATTTATGTTCATATTAAGAATGAATAAATGTAAAAGGAAGAGGGTCATATTCAATGAATTAATGCGAGAAACAAACAACGTAAGCTTGCAAAAGTAAAAGGATGAGACAACAAGAAAAATACTCATGACTTCTAAAATTGAACAAACATATACACTAATCCATATAACAAAAGAAAATAAAGATTAACTTTTCAAGAAAGAGAATCTTTAAATTTCAATTAAGGCGACATTAACGAAAATTCATACATCTAAATTACAACCAACATTTTATGAAAAAATGCATAACGACTTATGGTTTATATTTCTAAGACATCGTTGATTCTCCTTTGATAGTATAAATAAAAGAGAGACATGAGTCAAGTCTTTACACACACAAAGAGCACATATAACAATCCGGAGTAAGAAAATTAAAATAAAAGTTTAGCATATTTAAAAGCGAAATATCATTCAACAATCATACTATGCATGATTCAGAAATATCCAAATAATTCTATTTAACCTCAAAAAATCAAACTTTCTCATTATTTTGACAAAACAACATGCGAAAAAAAAAGAGGAATAAACATCTTGGAGGGAAAATAAAGCTAGCACTTCATCTCTTATATGAGGATTTTGAAATCCATTAAAATAATTAGCTAGCAAATGACAAATTCTTGACTTAACTAATTACTATTTTTATTAAAGCGAAACGAACAATAATAACTATTTTCCAACATAAAAGAAATAACTTTACATACTAAAACAAACATATCCGCCAATAATGAATTTAAACAAGGCATGAGTTCATCTTTTGAGCAAAGATCAAAACTTTATACATAACAATCAAAGAATAAAGTCAAAAGGCAAAACAATCAATATTAACTATTATTTTCAACATAAAGAAAATAACTTTACATGTTAAAAACAAATATATCTACCAACAATGAGTTTAAACAAGACATGAATATGTTTTTCAAGCAAAGATCTAAACTTTATCCAAAATAATCAAATAATTAGGTCAAAAGGCAAAACAATCAATATTAACTATTCTTTTCAACATAAAGAAAATAACTTTACATGCCAAAAACAAACATATCCACCAACAATGAGTTTAAACAAGACATGAGTATGTTTTTCAAGCAAAGATCTAAACTTTATCCAAAATAATCAAAGAATAAGGTTACAAGGCAAAACAATCAATATTAATTATTATTTTCAACATAAAGAAAATAATTTTACATGCTAAAAACAAACATATCCACCAACAATGGGTTTAAACAGGACATGAGTACATCTTTTAAGCAAAAATTGGAATTTTATCTATAATAATCAAAAAATAAAATCAAAAAAGGCACGTACAACTATTGCTAGCTCATTTTTATATCATGAACATGAAAATAATTAAAATATGGATACCACAACGTCCTATGGCCTTCAAGGCCATCTACAACAAACAATCCCAGCAAATAAAATTATAACTACGAACTACGAGGAAGAAAAAAGATGAAGAAGAAAACGATAATAAAACTAAAAAAAAAAAAGGTGTGTTTACTTTTTTGGGGGCAGTAAGAGCTTCATCGAAATCAACCACTACCGAAAAATGTCGTTGGCAACTCAAAAATTTGATTAGCCGACCAACTCTATGAAACAAAAATTTTACTAAATAAAAATAACTATTTTGCTCAAAAGATTTTTTTCACCTTTTTGGCTTTTTTTTTTCTACTTTTCAACCTACCTTTCTACTAAAATAGTGGTAGTATTTATAGGAGAGAATGAAATTTTTCTTCTTTTTCTCCACCAACGTGGGAGAAAAGTATTTATAGGAAAAGATGAAGATTTATTTCTTGTTATCCACCAATGTGGGAGAAAAAACATTTTGGATATTTTAAAATTGAAGATAAACTGAGGTGGAAGATAATGTGGGAGAAAATTGAACCATATAGTATAATTTTTGAATTTCAAAATTGGGAAAGGACAAAGTCGGGGGAAATAGTAAACGTAGTACAATTTAAAATTATTTTTTGGTGAAAATTGGGTAGAAGTTATGAGAGTTTTTGGAAATTTTAGGGTTATTTAAAATATAGCCCCAATTGAAATTTTAAATTTAGCCAAATTTATTTCATCTTAACCAAATTAAAAATCAATTGGCGGATTGCATTGCAATTATGGCCAAATCTAATAGATTGGCTAAATTAAATTGAAATTTGATACGAATTAATACTTCTTTTAATCCCGAGCTTTTTAATCTAATAAAATCAATGCATATTTATCCAAATAAATTATATTAAAATCAAGATTTTAATCATTATATTTTTTTTTAAAATAATCCTTAATTAAAATTCGATATTTCATAGAATAAATATTTAAATAATCAAATTATATAATCTCATATAATTGAACACGATAATATATAATTGCTACTTAAAATGATAGAATTACGTACAGATATATTTAAAAAAAAATAATTTCGATTAAATAAATATTTTGATTTTATTAAAAATCGAAGAAACTCAGGATTATATTTAGTTGCGGAGGACAAAAATTAGGTATCGTCAGCATCAACTGGGTATCACCAATTCATCTTGAAGCTCTATCTTGATATTTCAAAAAATTAAATCCCTTAAAATGACTAATAAAAAATTTAAAATTATTTTGATTTTATTAAAAATCGAAGAAACTCAGGATTATATTTAGTTGTGGAGGGCAAAAATTAGGTGTCAACAACATCAACTGAGTATCACCAATTCATCTCGAACCTCTAGCTCGATATTTTAAAAATTAAATCCCTTAAAACGACTAATAAAAAATTTAAAATTATTTTATTATTATGTGGTCGAAAAAAAAGAATAAATTATGTCTTTGAATGATGTTTCAAGGTGATGGAAGAAATTAGAATGGTGTCATTGGTGATTGACGACCGTCAAAGATAAGGAGATGAGATAGACAAATGGTGGCAGTGACGAAGAGGTCATTGATGCCACTTCTATTTTTGTATTTTACTATCATGAAAGTCACTGTATCTATTACTTCAATCGATATTCAATATCCTGTGATAACAATGAGGAAAAGAGATAAGAGAAAAAGAGAGAAGATAGGAGAGATTCACTATCAAAACAGAAAAAGAAAGCGAGAGATGAAATTTTAGAATTTAACTATAACTTGTTACTCTTCTGTCTCAATTTGTATGACTCACTTTCATTTTTAGTCCGATTCCTAAAAAAATGACATATTTTTTACTTAGTAACAAGTTAACTTCAAAATACTCAATTTATCCTTAATGAATGATTTATAGTTATACAAACATTAATGCCTAATTTTAAATCATAAATTTTAATAATTTTTCTCTCCTTCTTAAATTTTATGTTAAGTCAAACTAATTCACATAAATTGAAACGAAGAAAATATTTTTGAATGTTAAATATATTTCATACTTTAAATAATACTTATAATTCAAAATCATTTAGAATCCGTTTGAGAATGTTTTTTTTTAAAAATATTACATCACTTTAGTGAAATTGTAATATTTGGCCATAAAAATTTCAAATATAATTTTACAAAATATAAAAATAAGTGAAAAAGTTAAAAAAAACTTCAAGTTTTCTCACAAAAAAATAGAGAGAACTCTAATTTATTTTCGTAATTAAATACAACTCTAACCCTCTCTAAATTTTTTTAATTTTCGGGACCAAATGCCTACTTAGTTGTAACAACACGTTATTTTTCCAATAAAGAAAGCAGGGTGCATAATTTCGCAATTATACATAAAACTCGTGTCTATCTATTTTTTTAAAAAATCAGTACTATAAAATATACTAGGTCACAACTATATAAACATCCAAATTTTCTATCTCTCTCCATTTTATCTGCTGATGAACGCCCATTTATTTATCTATCAAGAGCTTCCCCCAAACCCTAAAAAGTTGCATTTTTTTCAAGAAAAAGAATTGTGGTTTGGTTGAAAGAATCTGTGGAGATGATGGGGAGTAACAGGAGGGAAGAAGGGTCAGTGATGGTGAAGAATTCGAATGTATTTGCGGCGCTTGATACTTTGAGGAAGAAGAAGAAATCTGATAAGGATAAGAGCAGTAAAGGGTCATCATCAAAGAAGGAACCGGAGCCCCAAGTTTCCTGGGCTCCGGCGCCGTTGACGGTGAAATCTTGGGCTGATGTTGACGACGAAGATGATGACGATTACTACGCCACCACTGCTCCTCTCAACACTTTTTTGGGTTCTAAGGAACCTGAAAAAAAGCCTGAACAACCTGTTGAGGTACTTTCCACTCTAGCCTGCCTTTTATTGGATATGAAATTTATTTGATTTTTATGTCGTGGATATGAGTGTGATTGATACATCGTATTTTCAACTTTTTGATAATTGTAAATTTATCCCGTTAAATAATTCTAGTCACGGAAACAACCTCTGGCAGAAATGCAAGTAAAGTTGCGTACAATGGACCTTGTGGTGGTTCGGTCCTTCCCTGGACCTGTGCATAGTGACAGCTTTAGAGTACTGGGTTGCCCCTTTTTAATAATTCAATCATCCATGATTATATGTGGTAAGTGGCTGAAGAAGCCAACTAAGCAAGCAAAGATAGTCTTAATCACTTAAATGTGCTTCAACCTTGCACTAGTTGTGGTCTGCACTTTTAGAATCCGATGAATTCCAATAGGAAGTAATTTTGCTTTTCAAGCAATATTTCTTTTAATGGAACAGAACTTCTATTAATCAAAAATTGTTCTTACAAAGCCATGCAGAGTGGGTCTACCCACTACTTCTCAGAAATAATGACATAGGAGGATATGCTAATAAGAAAAACACTCCTAACTATCCAATATACATTTTATAATAAGTTAAATAAGCTAGGTTGGGGGGTGTAGTAAAGGGACTGCAATGAAGATTGCCAGTTTGCTAATCTGCCGCGAATGTGTATGTGCATCACAATCTCTTGACAGACTCGTACAACATTGAAATTTCCCTCTTTGAAACCCCAATGAGTTTCCTTTCTTTCCAAATACAGTAGATTATCATAGCAAACACACAACTAGTTATTGAGGCCAAACCATTCTTCCTCATAGCCATCTTACATGTCCATACTAGCTCATCTGGCCAAGGACCAAGAGGCCTGGAATAGCCTAGCCAGAGCAACATCTTGCCCCACAGTCTACCAGCATAAGGACACTCAAAGAACAAATGTCTAAAAATCTGCACATCCCAGCATAGGAGGGACATGGATTCCTAATTTTTGGAGCCTATCCACAGTTGATAGCCTCTGCTGGACAGCTAGCCGAAGATTGAACTTAAATCTGTGATGAATTTGAGTATGTAAAGTGATGCTCTTATAAGGAGCCTTGTGGTACTGAGGCTGGAGTAAGTAGTATGCTTTCATAGTTTGATACACCCATCCTTCTAAAGAAAAATCGGTCTTTGACTAAGGTTCCTTGTATAGAGTTCAGCTGCATCAATGTATTCGTGCAATCAATTATCTTTCTTACCACCCAAGCTACATTCTTTTGATAAATTTTTTTTCTTTTTTTTTGATAACCACCCAAGCTGCTTGGTGTAGATATAGTTTCATGATCGCTTTGCTTGATGTAGTAGTGATGACTCCATTTTATCCATAGGGAGTCCTTCTTCTATGAGATTGTCCAAAGTTGTTTCATTACAGCTGCCTTATTGCACAGGCACTGATTGATGCCATTCAGCCCTCTAGCAGCAAGAGGTTGGCATATCTTTTCCCAGGACACCAAGGCCTTGTTTGAAATCTGGCTAACCTAGTCTATACAAAGGACTTGCAGAAAACATCTATCATTTTCATTATCTTCTTTGGAAGGACAAAATTCTGCGCCTAGACCTTCCTAGTAGGTCTGAATACCAAAGATTACAACCTTGATTAGCTGGACTCTACAAGCATAAGACATCATTATGGCAGACCAACAACTTATTCCGGATATAATCTTCTCTACTAGGGGCAGACACTAATTGATAGTCAGCTTCTTTGTAGACAAAGGACCTATAGGTATTTAAATGGGAGTATCCCTTTTTATAGCCAAGCAATTCTATGAGATCCTCCTTCAAATTGTGAGATACCCTAACCACATGGCCCAAACACAGAAGATTAGTTTGTCGTCAGCATATTGGAGGTGTGCGACTTCTTCGCTAACCTCTGAATTGCTGGCCCTTTCAAATTCTTTTAGTCTTCCCCGTTGCTTTAGCAACTTTGATCATGTTATTCAGTCCTTCCATGGCTAGAATGAACAAAAAAGGAGACAGAGGATAACCTTGTCTTAAACCTCTTTGTCCAGAGAAAAAGCCTTTAGGTCCTTCATTTATCAAGGCCGAGAATTTCACTGTTGAGATGCAATATCCAACCCATTTGATCCACTTCTCCCCAAAATATATACATGGTAAAACTCTGAGGAGAAACTTCAGTTAACATAATCATATGCTTTTTCAATGTCCAGCTTACTTAAGATTCTTGGCTTCTCTTGGTTGATTCAGGTATCTACTGCTTCATTTGTAAATATCACTGCATCCATTATGTGTCTCCCTTAATAAAAGCCATCTGCTGGAAATCCACGAACTTGTCGATCACTTTTTTCAACCTTTCTGTCAACTCCTTGGAAAAAATCTTATACACATTGCCTATCAAACTTATGGGTCTGAAGTCTTGTAATTCCTTTGCTCCTTTCTTTTTTGGTATCAAGGCTATGTAGGTGGCATCGTAACTCTTCTCAAAGATTACATGTGTATGGAAATTGATATAGATCTAATGTATAAAGATGAAAATAAGCCTAAGGAAAGAGATGAAAATCGAGAACACTAACACAGGAGGCAAACACAATCGGATTAAGAGACAAAAACACAACTAATGCACAAAATGGAAAGATAGATAGTGAGACATACACTATTGCAAGCTTTAGGAACTAAAGTGTGTATCAAACATTCAAACCTACTAAAGACTCACAATAGTAACACCACACTGTTACGTTGACACAATAGGGACTCAATCTTTCCCAAGAACCAATGTTTCTAAGCCAAATTACAACCCACCCAAGTGATTCCACACCTAGAATTGCCTTAGTTACGGTTTTCTACCTCACAAGAGAGAAGAAAAGAAGTTTCAAAAGGTTTCACTCAATATTCATCAATAACTAATGAGAAAAGAAGCCTAAAAAGTCTATATATAGCTATTACATAAAAAGACCACAATGCCCTTAATGAAGGCCAAGGAATAGGCGCCCTTGGAGTGTAAGGTTCCTTCTCCTCTCTTAAACTTGTGCAATTCCTTGGATTGGTTCAAAAGGCCTTCGCACACTTTCTTCTTCTTGAGTATGTCTCGAGCTTGGCTCCGTGAGAAAGGTCTTGTACTCTTTGCACTCATATCATCCTCTCCATCTTGAAAGGAATTTCACCTCAAATTCACACCTTGCACAACCAAAGAGAGGGCAAACAAACACAAAAGCCTTATGGTATGAGGGTTAGTGTTAGTGCAACAAATATCATCATCAAGCCAAGGTGGTTCACACTTAAAATATATCCACGAGTCCTTTGTGTTAGACATGAAATGCTTAGTGCAAATGGCACAAAGGAAGTGGTCATGATAAACACAAAGAGATAAGAAAGAACTTTGTCTCCCTACACTAGCATCCACAATCAAACATTGCTTGTCGTTTTGACCAAGCATCAAGTTGGAAGTGGAAAGACTTCCACATCCCAAGAGGGCACCGGGATCAAAGGTAGAAGTAGCCAATGACACAAGTTGAGGCTACTCTTTCCTACCACTAGAGTGTCAATCTCACAATCACTCAAAACATTTGTCTTTAAGAGAGGACTAATATTCAAGAATAGAGAGTTGCGGCCTAGAAGTCCTCCCTCTACAACATATGTGCCATTATTCACAACATTTCCATTCACATAATTTCTATGAACAAAACAAATAACAAATCTTTCATCACACACTATGTTCAAAGAATCATGTCCATTATCATGATCAACACTATAGACACCATCCCTAACTTGAGACTTTTCAAGCACACCATGTACATGCTCAAGTAGTGAACTACATTTAAGAGTGAATTGATCATCATACGGATCATGAGTATCACCAAGGAAAGATTCATGCATTTCTACACTAGGTAAACCCACAACTACACCCATTTGGCTAATACTAGCCACATCACAACATTTTAAGTTTCTAGGAGTGTAGAAGATGGTATTGTTTCCTTGTAGATCATAGGAAGTGTGTTCTTCACCTTGTTTTGCATCATGGCAGCCTTCATGTTTCACATCACAAGGGAATGTGTCAAGATTTCCCCTTTGAGTCATTTCTTCATCACCTTTCCCAAGGTTGGAACTTTCGTCCAAGGATTCCATTAGATCATCAATCATGTGTTTGTGAGGAACTCCTTTTAGATCCTCCTTTGGGAGTATATGATCTTGAACCTGCACATAAGAAGAATCAATGCTAGGCAAAATGCTAGCATTTAGGTGAGAGAGTAACAAGGGGCCTTTGTGTGCAAGTCCCACAATCAAGTGTTTCGTTCCTTTTTGTTGCAATATTTCTTCCCTCTTTCCAACTTCACTCCCCATGGCTTCCTCTCCCCTTTCCCTCTTCCCTTTCTTCTTAAATTCCTTAGCTTGTCCATGGATTTCATTCACATGAGATGGTGAAAGAGGATGAAGAGTGAACATTCAGCCATTAAATTCAAAAGTGTACCTATTAGTCCTCCCATCATGCTTAGTGGATCTATCAGATTGCCGTGGTCTTCCCAACAATAAATGACATGCTTGCTTAGGGATTACATCACATAACACCTCGTCTTGATAATTCCCTACTTTGAATCGAATCACACATTGCCGAATGACCTTCAATTCCCCATGTGCATTCAATCATTGAAGTTTGTAAGAATTCGGATGAGGGGTAGTGGGTAGTTTCAAGTAGTCAACCATTGTGACACTAGCAATGTTAACACAACTCCCACTATCTATGATCATCGAGCACACACATCCCTTAATAAGGCATTTGGTATGAAAGAGATTCTCTCTTTGATTTGGATCATCCAAGGACTTACTAAACATGGCTCTGCTCACCACATAGGTAGGTACTTCACATTCACCATCATGTGGCCTAGCATCTTCTTCACCTTCTTCATTTTGCACCTCATCATCCACTTTCTCTCCATCTTGAGGCTCGGCCTCATTCCCCTCGGTTTCCAACTCTACCTAGTACCTCCTCTCCAAGATAGTATAACTTCCCCTCCCTAAGGATTACATTCCTTCGGTTTGGACACTCACTAGCCTTGTGTCCCCACCCTTGACATTTAAAGCATTGAAAACCCTTGGAATTGAAAGTAGAGGACTTGTTACCTTCGTGTTTTGGGAGATACTTTGGGGCAGCCTTGTTGTCGGGTTCTTTAGCATTGGATTGAGGCAATTCCTTGTTCTTAGACCAACCCAAGGATGATGGATGAATTTTGGATTTGTGGGCAGCCTTCTCTTTGATCTCTCTCAACTTCTAGTGCCGCTTGGAAGATACCATCAATAGTTTCAAACTTGTGAAGAGTCATGTGAGAAAAGATCTCTTTGTTCAACCCAACTTTGAAGCGTATGATGTCATGATGTTCTTGCTCTCCCCGGTGATCAGGCTTCAAAATCAATTGTTGAAACTTATCACAGTATGCCGTGACACTCTTGCTACCTTGCCTCAAGTTGTATAGCTTGGCAAGGAGCTCATGTCTATAATGCTCCGGTACATATCTCTCGCTCATAATCCTTTTCAACATTTCCTAAGGAGGAGGTTGCCCACTAATCATCACACTCCCAAACCTCTTTGTGTAATTTACTAAGTGTTTGCATAACAACTTTTCTTCTCTTCGGAAAAATCATTAGCTTGGAAGAGCTTTTCACAAAAAGACTCCTATGAAAGATACACCTCGGGATCACTCTCACCCTTGAAGATAGGAATAACAACCTTGATAGAATTGATGCAAACCTCTCGGTTTCCTTGTGGATTTCCATGTCCATGTCTACCTTCATGCCTTCGGTATCTACCTTGATGTCCTCTTTGCTCATACCTATCTCTTATCTCCTCGTCAGTCATGTAGTCATCATTGTAAACTCCATAACCCTCTTGTTCCCCTCTACCATAGTCTTCTAGATGGATGGGTTGATTTCGGTTAATTGGAGCTTGGTAAGATTGGATTTGGTTGATGGTAGGGTCTTTGGTTAAGTGGGGCTTGGACTTGAGGCATTGGATTTTGTGGAGGGATTGACCTTTCGTCATGTGGATTTTGGATTGGGTAGTTCGGACTTTGGGGTGGAGTTTGGTTTCCAAGTCCTTCTTGTTGGACTTGGTTTAATTGAGCATGTAATGGTCTATGTAGGTCTCGGGTGTAATAGTTGTGGAGGTGTTTTGGACTTGTCCACTAGAAGATGCATGGTAGTGTTGAGGAGTAGCGGGTTGGGAGTTCCTTTGACTTTCAACTAGTTCCAACCTCCCACTCATTGTTGTCACATCAACCTTCATTGATGCCATATCCCGTTTCATTGATCCCACTTCCTCCTTTAGCCTACTAATACCCGTTTGCATTGTCTTCATACCACGGTTAATGGACTCAAGGTGAGCCAAGATTGCACTAGCAACATTATTTCCCAAGGTTTGGGAGGTTGTAGCCTCGGATTTCATCACAATGTACCTAAAAGCAAACCTACAAAACAAAGCACAAGTTAGTTCAAAATAACCTCACCACACTCTCACTCTCGAATTTTACCTCACACTTGACTTCACAAGTGTTGAAAGTCGGCTTGTACTTCGTGAGTGATTGAGGGATGAGTCTACTTTTGCTCGGAATAGATTTTCGTTTGAATTGACTCAAAGAAATCTTGTTTTCGGACTTGAACCAACAAAACACAATGAATCAAAACGTAAAAAGCACTCAGAGAACGAAAACACGAAGAAAAGGACTCTAAACTAACTCACAACCTAGTAGATAGTTACTAGTTTGCCAATTAGTGATAGAATCAATTAAATTCAACCAAGGAAAGAAGAATAAAAACTAAGAAATCTAAATTTGAGCTCAAAACTCGGTTGTTCAATAGTGGTGACGTGGCAGTTTGTGATTGAACGATAATTTGCAAATCTTTTTTTTGTTCTCCAATATTGAGCTTTGGTCAACTTCAATCAAGAGTGTAGTTTCGGCTTTTGGACGAGAAAATACAAGGTGTGGAACCTTTTTCAATCTCAAATTAATTTGAATATTGAATGGTTACCCTTGTATTTTCAATTGTACTTGCACTTGTACTTGATTATTCCTTCCTTTTTGTTGTTTTCTTTCTTTTGGATGACTAGGAAGGTGCTTGGAAATTTCCTTGAACAAGTACTGCACTCTCTTTCCTCCCTTTTCAAGATCAAACACCCCTTTTTGAATATTCTTCTCCAACAAGATATGAAGATGAGGAAGAACAACAAGAATATTCAAGAGTTGACCAACGTTTGACCACAAGGCAAATGACCTTCAAATTTAAATTTTCTTGAAGATCTAAGGTCCCTTTGCCGAGCCAAGCACAAATATCACTAAATCACTTCACAAACGTCACAACCACAATAACCCACATGAGATCCACCCTCCAAAAGCTTCAAACACAAGTTTAACAATGGTGGAATGTGCAAAACAATTCGGATCTTGCTCAAATCTTAGATCTATACTTTTTTAGTGCTAGAGAACAATGATCTAGCATTAGAAACTCATAAAACAGACAATAACTAAGTAGATCTAGTATTTAAAATTTGGATCTAAGACCAAAACGTGACATTACTATATTTTTTTGTGAAGATTTTCTTCAAGGTGACAACAATCCAAGGCTTACTAAAACGTGGCTCTTGATACCAAATGATATAGATCTAATCTATAAAGATGAAAATAAGCCTAAAGAAAGAGATGAAAACCGAGAACACTAACACAAGAGGCAAAGACAATCAGATTAAGAGACAAAAGCACAACTAATGCATAAAATGGTAAGATAGATAGCGAGACATACACTATTACAGGCTTTAGGAACTAAAGCGTGTATCAAACACTAAAACCCACTAAAGACTCACAATAGTAACACCACACTGTTACGTTGACACAAAAGGGACTCAATCTTCCCCAAGCACCAACGTTTCTCAGCCAAATTGCAACCCAAGTGATTCCACACCTAGAATTGCCCTAGTTACGAATTTCTACCTCACAAGAGAGAGGAAAAGAAGTTTCAAAAGGTTTCACTCAATATTCATCAATAACTAATGAGAAAAGAAACCTAAAAAGTCTATATATAGCTATTACATAAAACGACCACAATGCCCTTAATGAAGGCTAAGGAATAGGCGCCCTTGGAGTGTAAGGCTCCTTTTCCTCTCTTAAACTTGTGCAATTCCTTGGATTGGTTCAAAAGGCCTTCACACACTTCCTTCTTCTGGAGTATGTCTTGAACTTGGCTCCTTGAGAAAGGTCTTGTACTCTTTGCACTCGTATTAGAAATTGTGCAAAGTATACATGATGTCTTGTTTCACAACTTCCCAACATTTGATTGAAAAACCCATAGTGAAACCATCAGGACCAAGTGCTTTATCCATGGAACACATCTTCAGACATTCAAAGACCTCTTTCTTATCAAGTTCCTTTACAAGGACTCCTTTTTTTCTTTAGAAATGGTTGGGCTGTTAACTAGATTGCAGAAAGGTCTCTAATTTTCTGTTTCCGTGTACAACCTCTTGTAGAAATCAGTAATTTCCTTCTTGATTCTTGTAGACTCTTCAACTATGCTTCTACTTTCCAGGAATGATGATTGTGAGCAGCCCACAATGCCTTGTACTAACCCCTATGTTTGCGTGGACTCTTTGGTTTTGCTGCTGAACTTGTCTCAACGTGATGCTGGTATCTGGTATGGGTGCGGGTACAGGCCGCGTTTCAGATTCGATCAAACGAATTCGGAGACGTTGACCAAAATCAAGAACAAATTTGGGGGGAAAATTGAGATTCGATTTCTTATCTTTGTCTTTTAATGTCTCAAGCGACTGTAATGTGGAAGGGAGAGACGTCGCGGCGAACCAGATCTCGCGGCGATAGTCTTAAAGTTGTCGACATCGGCTGGGGAAGAAAGATCTCGCCCATCGGGGAACAGAGACATATCTCGTCGATTGGGGAAGAAAGATCTCGTCGATCGGGTAAGAGAGACATATCTCGTTGGTTGGGCAAGAGAGACCGACGCGGGTTGTTTTATTGTTTAATAATTATGTTTCTATTAGTATTCCTAATTAATTATTATTAATTACCATAATTGAAAAGTAAAATAGGACTCCTAATTTTTTTGGAATTGAAAATACGTCTCCTTATTGAAAAAGTAAAACTAATTGCAAAAGTAACTTAAAAGAATGAAAGCGATGTAACGCCTAAGCCTTTAACCCCCCCCCCCCCCCTAACCCCCACACACACAAAAAGAAAAGAAAAAAAAAACTAAAACTAATCCTATGTGTCAAGGAAAAGTAAATTGGAATAGCGAATTAGAAGTGGGAACCTTTATTGTCTTCATCAATGATAACATTATAAATAGAACTTCATCAATAATAACATTATCAATAGAACCTTTATCAACAATAAATTAATTTTAAAAAATATTTTTATAGTATTTGAATTTTTTTTAGCTGAATCTCCACACTCGTATCCATACTCGGATTCGCACCCCCGAATCTTAAAATTTCAATTATGACGAATCCGAATCTCGGATCCGTATCCGTCTCGAATACCCGCACCCGAGTTCGAGCAACTTAGATTACCCCTTTAATTCCCAAAATTAGAATCTTAGCAACTATTTTATTTAAGGCTGAGCAACATGCTGAAGTTCTTTACTTGGGATGGGTTTGTAATTTTGGGAACCAAGGTAATAGTTGTGCAATTCCAGGAATGGGGCATTTTACCAGTAGCAAAGAACTGTTTAACAACATCATGTACATCATCATCTCCTACGTCCCGTTGTTTAGTGGAGAACTCAATAGGAAAACCAGTTTTCCGCAGAATTCTATATGTATCTATGAGATCGAGTATGGACTTCTGTCTGATCATCTTGCTGTAACAAAGCAAGCTTAGGAATGAATCTAATGGAAATTTAGGTCTCTATTCGCTTGGTAGATTATTCTTCCTCATCGGCGGAAGAATCATCAATTTCCTTAGTTGTTACCCCTTGTATCAAGTGTTGTTGTGTTAATGTTAAGCATGGCCCAGGGCCGGCTGGTAAGGTTAATGAAATTGGCGGATGCCTAAGGCCCCTAATTGAGGGGGCCCCATTTTCTAGTTTTGATTATATTAGTAGATTAGTACTATATTTTAAAAAATGTGGTAGACTAGCTTAAAAATAGGATTAGACTTATTTTTTTGAATTAAAATTTTTAATGGAAATCACACAAGTTGAAGATACTGCTCTAATTAGATACTCAATCCAACAAAAAGACATGATTCTTATTCAAATGCTTATTATTGCTGATAGAATAATGTTAATAATTCCTATAGACAGTTGCCTCGGCGTGGAAAGAAGTTTTTCAAAACTAAAAATGATGAGATCATATTTAAAATCAACAATATTTCAAGAAAGATTAAGTGGATTGACTATATTATTAAATTAGAAAAAATCTATTATAAAAGAATTATCAACAATTTTGCATCTTGAAGAGCTAGAAAAATAGATTTTAGATAAAACATTTATATATTTTTTTAATTGAGTTTAAGGCCTCTCATCTCACTTTGGCCTTAGGCCACCAATGTGCTTGAGCCGCCCCTGGCATAGCCCCTTTTTAGTCACCTCACTGTTGGGACATGGCATCACATCATTGCAATCCCCCATGAGTTTGTTGAAGAAAACAAATTCAGATTCCATATCTATTGGATCAGTGAGCTTTACCCCGGTGTCATTGTAAAATGGATGAGATGGTGTTCTAGCTAGTTCTTATTTTCAGGTGAGCCTGGAAATATTTTGAGTTAGAATCTCCATAGTCAATCCAGCTACCCCTATACGTTTGCCTCAGAACCTTCTCTTCTACAATACTCTACTTCTCAATTTTAGCATCCAGCTGGCCCTATACTGTAGGTTTGTATTTTCTTCTCCTCCTCTTAGGGTCCTCCCTAAATTACTACTACTTCCAGCTGGATCCATCATCATATCCAAAGAAACTTTGGCCTCCAATCATAAGCCACAACTTGATGAAAAACTCCAGGAGGGAGAGTAATCTCAATACTTTCAGGCAAGGGTTTAGATATATCAGTTTTAACAAAAACTCTTGCATACGAGATCCTATCCATATCTACTGTAATTTTATCATCGTATTAGGGCTTTCCCGCTATACTAGCAATTTTTAAGTGCCTCATTAGACCAGTAACCTACAGGGAGTCCCGGGAACTTTACCCACGGTAGGATACTGCTGATGCATTCAAGATCAAAGTCAAAATTGATCGCCCAATTCTGCAATATGAAAGGTTTGTCATGATAGGTATAGGGGCCAACTTGCATCACCAAATCTCGATCCTTAGTTGTGTTGAATCGAAAGATACAATACCCATCATCATGAGACAGAATTTGAGTGTCCAGCACAAAGTTCCACACGATGCGAGTATAGTTATCCATTGATCGTTCATAAGGAACATCCCCAAGAGCATATCCTATTAGAGCATTTTCACAGTAATCTCCCTTCTTCCTTACATCATCCTCATCAATCATAACCTTAAGCCTACCATTACAGTGAGCAGGAGGTATGAAAGTAAGAGGATTACCCGTTTGCGAGCTTCGATTATTTATCCGTGTCTCATTATCCTGTCCGTTGGTGTGGGTTGTGTTGATGTGTCTGCGTCAGAGAACTGGAGTCAGCTGGAACCTCTGCCGTCACAGTGGCCACACCTTTACCAGCTTGGTGTACAGTATCCGTTTTCTCACACTCAACCCAACTTCCTCTACGATAATTTGAAATTGAGAACGGCAGAAAGCTGCCAAAGGTCATAGGAGCTAAGTATTGTTGAACCCCAGTAGCAGGCAGCCAGCCATGGCCATAGTCATAGTCGTCTCTGTGCGTGCATATTGCCGCCTACGAGCCATCTTGGCATATTTTAGCCTGCCGTGGCTAAAAGTGCACCGAGAGTTTGTCATCTCAACATGCTCCCACCGTGTATAAAGGTTAACCAAACATCTAAGCTATTAGGGAACATTTAGGAGTTGAAATCCCATCAGAACATCTGAGGTTTCTTTTAGTCCCTAACATACAAGTTTCTAGCTAAACTAAGAGAACTCCTGGTGAAGCAGACTTATCTAAGGGAAATAATAAAAATTAGGCCTTAATTCCAAGTTCCAATAGTTGATACTGCTTATAGGATGATTTTTTCCATTGTGTGAAAAGTTATTTATATCCACATTGTGGGGGAATGTAAACACAACTTCCAGGCCTTTCTTACTGGGCGAGCAAATCCGTATTATTATATGTAAAAGTGACCTTAGTGGACTTTATTTTAAGCATTTATTCGCTCCGGCACGGACGACAAGACCTTCAATCTCACTCTCTCCATAATTGATGTGGAGATTGGAAAAAATAAGTACTCAACTCTGACCTCAAAATGTTCCAAACTTGTGCAATTTTAGGCTCTAAAAAGGTTCCCCTTCTGAATTTTTGAACATTTGGGGCCACTAGTCTTTTCCTTTCTTTTTTTGGACACCAAGAGTTTCATAAGTTGATAGTTTCTTCCATGCATTTTTTTTTTTTGACAAAGTCTTCCATGCATATTTTACATTCCTTATGTGTGCATTTTGCCTAATGATTTATTGTTCTGTCAACTCCCTACTCTCATGTCTATGGTCTGCTGTATTTGTTCAAATATTAGGGATTAATCTTCTCTCATGAGGGGGGATAGAAAGTCCAATGAGAAGGAAAAGGAGGTAAAAAAAAGGAATACAAATTATTGCAATATTTGGTGGCCATAAAAGTTTGTGAACGTTTATTCGAGTTAATACTGTGCATATACTGAATTTGTAATTGGGGTTGCAGGAAACAGAAAGTGACGACGACCTTCTTGATGAAGATGAAGATGTGGAGGAGGACAATGACCATGAATCTGAGGTTCCAGAACATGCTGAGCCAGTAGGCCAAAAGATAGAAGCTTCACCAGCTCCTAAAGAAGCTGAGAGACAACTATCAAAGAAGGAGAGAAGGAAAAAGGAGCTTGCTGAATTGGAGGCACTTTTAGCTGATTTTGGGAGTGAACAAAAGGAGAAAGGTTCAGACGACCTACCTGGTAGTTCTTTTGCCTCGTGTACTGATAATGGTGTTTCCGTTGGTACATAGTAATTGAAATGGTGATGAATCTGATGGCCGCCTCCTTAAGACCGATATCATATTCTCTTTCATTTTATGGACTACTTTTTCTTTTGGTTAGCACTTGTTGGTCATCATGTAGTTAAGATGTCTCGTTTGACTCTTATGGGTATCTGATGATGGATTTTCCTAAATATTTCTCCATAATCACAGATGTTGCCCATGAGAAGACAGAGGGTGACCAGCAAGGAAAGAATATGGAAAAGAAAAATGGTGCGACTTCAGAGCCTAAAAGTGCAAAGAAGAAGAAAAAGAAGGATAAAGCATCCAAGGAGGTGAAGGAATCAGAGGATCAGCCCAACAATGTAGATGCCTCTATCGGACCCGAGGAAACTGGAGGAGCTGGACAAGTAGAAGATGTGTCAACTGTGGATATCAAGGAGAGGCTAAAAAGGGTGGCTTCTGCAAAGAAGAAGAAATCCGGGAAAGAGCCAGATGCTGCTGCAAGAGCTGCTGCAATAGAGGCTGCTGCACGGAGTTCCAAGCTTGCTGCAGCAAAGAAAAAAGAGAAGAGCCATTACAACCAGCAGCCGATGCGATAAATTCTACCTCAGCATGGAATGATCAGCGTCAATGATCCGAGTTTCAAACAGTTTGGTACACTAAATCCTTTTTTTGCTGGTGTAGAATAAGATTTTGGTCTCTAGTCCTGGTCTTTGGGGCACAAAAGATTATGGACTAGTTTTTGGGGCTTGGGTTAAGTTGAGAGGAAATGAGAAAAAAGTAGGATAAAAAAAAAAGTGACTGGCTGGACAATTTTTGATGTATGAGAACGGTATCTGGAGATCTAGTGAGTAGTGAGTAAACTTGTGTGAAAAAGTAGCACATTGATGCTAGTGCTATTGAACTATGTTTTTGGTGATTGAAATAGAAGTAGTATTTACTTTTTAATTGAATGAGCATATGATCTTACCCTATTTGTTCATTTTCTTTGTTGCGGCGATGCATGAACTCCTTAACCATTCCATCTCACATCAGATGTTGGATCGGGTGAAAGTAACAACGGATGTGAGTGAACTTCTTTGATGAGCTTGAACATAATTACTCCCTTTGTCCCAACTTATGTGGAACTTTTTTTTTTATTCCGTCACAGAAAAAAGTGTCGCATCAACTGCTTAGTTCAAATATATTTGTCGGTGAGTGTCGACGACATCGCTATTCAAGAAGGTATTGTGTACACACTTTCATCTTATTAGTTCATTTCATTTCTTTTAGATTTTTTCAAGTCATACAATAGTGACTAGTTTTCAAGTTATTTACTATTTTTTATTCCAACTTGTGTTTTTAGGACATAATAAGATATTATATGAGAAGGTAACTTTATATATTAGTTGTATTATGTGACTTTGACTATTTTTTTGCTGAAACAGTTTTAGATGCATCTTCCACTTTTTTTTTTTTTTTATAATTTTACCTTTTTGGGTGATTTATATCTTTTTAAAAAATATTTATTTCTAATAATATTAATTTATAAAATATTAAAAATTAAAGAATTCGTGGGGCTTACGCCTCGCCTCGTACCTGGTAAAACGCTTTGCCTTACGCCTCCACCTTTAAAAACACTGGTCCATATTATCAAATTTAAATTAATCAATATTACTTAAAATGAAAAATTAAAAATTAAATCAATTAAAATTAAATTAAATTCACACAGTTAAAATAAAAATTGAACTTATTAAAAATAAAAATTGAACTAATTAAAATAAAAATAAAACTCATTAATCGTTCGAGTTTTATTTTAATGGGTATGATTTTTTATTTTAATTTAAGTAATATTGGTTGATTCAAATTTGATGACGTGGACTTCTAATAAGAGGTCATGTGGTAAAAATAGTTTCGCAAAATCACCATTGTAAATAATGACACAAATAAATTTTTCTGTAACGACAATGACATAGATGAGCCAAACTTTTAATGGCGATGACATAGATGAGCCAAACTTACAACGGATGACATAAATGAATCATTCTCAATAATTCAATGACATATTTGAGCCTTTTTCTTTCAAATAATCCTCTCTTGGTGCACCTTAAGTGACGACTAACATGCGCTTAAGTGATGACTAACATGCACTTTCTCCGGCATGGGGCAGGAGCGGCCTAGGAAGGATGCTAACAAGATCATAGTAGCACCTCAAAATCGATGCATCGAACAGTCGAAACAAGAAGTGAAAGGCAGGGAAAGCCAAAGACAAAATGACCCCGATGCATCAGGATTTTGAGACCACTTAAAAATCTCGTAGACGATATCTTTCGTGCAATATAGCGAGACAATATTATAAAAAGAAGTTTGAAAGTCTGAATTCTACATCTATTAAAGCATGCAGGCATAAAAATAATTATCAAGTCAATTAATTCATTTAGGTAAGCGTAAAATTTATTAGACCTACAAAAGATCTCACACATGAATATTGTCACTTGAATAAATATATATGAAAACTTTTTTTTCGAACTCAAAAACGACTTAAGAATATACAAATTTTTAGAAAACTTGTTTATAATCTTTATATGACATAATTTAAATAAGATTGATATACTAGAATTGTCTTAATAAATATTTATTCATATAAGGTATAAAAATGACATTTTTAATCATTTCATCTTCATATTATCATGCAAGTTTATGACTAGAATCAAAATTCTTAAAGAGCTTTCAAAAGCAATATCTATCTGCTAAAAGAAGTTGAAGTGAGAAACTTGCAGAATTAGATTGATCTTGGAGTATCACGTCTTATGCAATTAATGTTTTATACATCTAGCTATAATTATGAACATGATACAATTTTACTCCAATATAAAGATCTTGAAATAAGATTACTTGCGTATTGCAACGAAAGCATTGCCAATTTTTTTAAATATACAAGATATTCATCCAATCGACATAAGAGTTTGATCTAGATATATTATCTATTTTCAAGAAACGTTAATGTCATACCATACTTTACATGATAGATAACTAGTACAAAAGATGATGACAATTTATAAAGCAAAAACATGAATGTATCTGGGGTGTTTCTGACAATATTGTATGACGGTTATACAACTTTATCAAAAGAATGAAGATGCAACATGTATAGTCCTATTAAAGAAAAGATTTGTGATAGAAAATAGAACAAAGCACATTTCATAAAAAATTTCTTCACACATGATCTCCAAAAGAATGATAATATCAACAAATAAAAGATTCGTTCAAGTGATAATATAACTGATTTGTTCTCCAAATCTCTACCAACTGCAAATTTTTAGAAGATGATACATAAAATTAAAATGTGAAAATTCAACTTTTTTTAGAATTGATGTTCTCTTCGGGAGAGTTAATACATATTGTACTCTTTTTTTCTTGAACAATTTTTGTCCCTTCAGAATTTCCTTATAAGCTTTTAATGAGATAGTCAAAATATAGTCGAAATATCTATGTATCATTAAATATATATATATATATATATATATATATATATATTTTTCCTTTCACTATAATTTTTTTTCCTAGTTAGATTTTAACAAGATAATTATCAAATAGATATTTAAGGAAAAGTATTATAAATATATCTTATATATTATAATGAATGTCTAGTTTCTTTTTTCATAAAAATGTAAGAGTTAGTTTGCTTTCACTCCAAAATAAATTTTTTTCATTGTAAATAATAGAAGAATTTTCATCCATTGTATTATCTTTCTAAGAGAGAAATAATAAACTTTTTTTTTCTATCTTTCTTTATAATATCCTGCTTTTCGTTTATTATTTTAATACTTTCTTAATTAATTAAATGACTATGTTGAAAATAAAACTCTAAACTCATTAAGAAGATAATGGACAAGATTGTACTTTTCAAATATTTCAAAGCACTTGCAATGTAATTTGCAATTTCATTCCATTCAGAAAAATTACAACTGAGTCTACCAAACTTGTTCAAGCAAAGTCTCCGTAGCATACATTATTTTAAAAACTTTTCTTTAAATGATTTTTCTGTGTACTAGAAAATGATAGCTACACAGTCTCAATATTTTCCCGTGTACTAGCAAACGTGAAGGCCTGACCACGTATACAATGGCCAATTATTTGGTTAAGTCAATATTGACCCTCGCAATTCCGAGGCTCAGGCCGCAATTGCGAGGAACTGTTCACATAATAGTATAAATAGTTCATTTCACGATTTTCTTCTATTTTTGAACCTTAAAGCTTCAAAAAAGGTCGATTTTAAGGTTCCTCATAACTCGTGCTTGAATAAGCTCCAAATTCTTATTCCCACTACTTTTCATTGATTTTATCTTCAAAATAGCTTCAAAACCTTGATTTCAAATTGAGTTTTTAGGAGGTTTTTATCTGTGAAGCTTCAAAATATTTTTTCTTTAATTTATCTCATTTTGCATGGATTTTCAAATTTATATACTCCTATAATCTTAAGGAACATGTTTCTAAAATAAAATTTCAGATTTACCCTTTTTTCGAACAAATTTTGGTACCGTTTTAAAAAATAGCTAATATGAGTATCATTAGCTTTCTTTTGACTTGTGGATGTTGTATTTGATATTTTTAGCATATGAAGATACCGTTCGAGAGGGATAGGTCTCTATGTTGAACGATTCTATGCTTAGATTTCTGCACTTCAGGGTATGTTATGAGTTAACTTTCTTTAAATTGAGCTAGATAGTTAACGAACATATAAATCATGCTATGGGATAGGGAGTTTAGTCTCGGGAGTCATATTCTTAGTATTATTACTTATCGTGTGCCTGTGTGGAGGCTTATTTGTATATTATTATTGACTAGAGCAAATATAACTGTTGTGATGCCCGAATGGAGGCTTTATATGATATTGTAGGCCTTATTTGTACGTTAATTTTTCTTATTCATTATTGTGTTGCCCGAGTTGGGGATTAACTTGTATTTTAGGCCTTACATGAGCATTTATTGCCTTAAAGTGATATTATTGATATCTTACATGACGAATCATTCTAGTGGTGTCGAGTGAGGGCTAATAACATGAATTAGAGTCATCTTGAGTTGAATTTAAGCTCACTTGTACCTGCATTGATTTGATCATTTTCTTCATTAGTTGTGATTATTACATCCTCATTTCATCTATACATAGTCATGCTATTGGTATCATTGTAAAACATTAATTTTTTGACAAAAAAAAGACTTTATAAAAACATCTAGACCAAGGAATGTTCTTTAGGGACATGTGAAACACTGATTTTTTAAGAAAATGAAACACTTTTAAGAAAAATCCTAGACCAAGGGATGTGATAGTCGGGTTGATTGAGATTGTGAACCCCCATGGGTACTGTCCTGAAGCATTGAGGCTTAGAAGGTGTATATAACGGTTCCGCTATCATTGTATCATTTTATTTCATTGCATTACATCGCACTATTTGTATTTCCTCTATGTATTTGTTATTTTGTATTCAGTTTCCTTACATATATTGGTGTTTAGCTTCTTTTTTGTTTATTTATCATACATTGTAGAACTGTTAATGGAGACAGTGTGAGCTACTGCTTGGAAACTTTTCTGTTTGCAGGTTACATGCTCATAGTATCTTTTACTTATTTTTTTTCCTATTTTGCTCAGTTGGCTTATGATAGATACTAAGTACACATGGATTGCATTCTGAAATATCCTGGGTTTTGACCCTTAGAAAATTTCCTGGAAATCTATTCTCCGGACTCAATACGACTCATGGTCCTGTCGTATGCTGACCAGTGTTAGTTGGTGGGATGATTTTGATCACTGGAATGGGTACGACTAGAGGTGTGAGTCGTAGGGCTTGGTACAAGTCATATCAGGGACTCGTATGGTGGGAAATGTTTGATCCTCTTGGTATTTTATTCTGCCAGGGATACGGGTTATGGGTACGGATCGTATGCTGTGGTTAAGACTTGGTTGGATGATTCGTATACTAGACAATATTTGATCCAAGGTTTGAGGCTTGGATATGAGTGGTGGATACCAATTGTATAGAAGGGAACGAATCGTATGGGTCAGTCGTATCCCTGTGATGGGTTTTTGAGAGATTTAAGTGAGAGTATTCTGGACATTTCCCTACTTACCCTAACTAGCACCCACGACTTCTAATGAACTTAGGAGGTTATTTACCCTATTATTATATTAATTAACACTTAGAAACTATTCCAAAACACTCCATAATTCTCTCAAGAGCTTTTGGGGGCAATAAGGCTAGAGTTTCATCTTACGGATTTCTTTGGGGCTTGTCTTGGTGATTTTTTTCCATCAATTCTTCGGTATAAGGCATGATTCTATTCCCTCATTGCAATTTAAACTAAAGTCATGGTTTATATGATTGATTTCATGGTTTTACTATTTCATGATTATGGTTTTCAAGTATTATTTGAGTGATTTGATATTAAGTGCTTGGTTATAATTTCCTATGGTTTTAATTATGCTTATATATATATATTAGTGGTGGTTTTGGACAATTGAATTGTATGGTAATGGTTTAATAGACTTTGGAATTTGTTTTGATTATATTATGCCCCCAAAGTATTTGATAAAATGCTTATAAAGATATGTTTATTGCATTGACTTCTTTTAAGGAAACTCTTGCATGTTTTAAACTGGATAAATGATTTATGCATGGTTTAAATGGTTTGAAAAGTCTAAAGGCTAAATGGTTATGCTTGTGGATAACATGAAAGTCTCCCAAGTGGATCTAATATGATATATGAAAGGGCACCTAAGGTCCCCTTAACCTAAATGGTTTGGCTATAGATATCACTTGCAAGTAAGGGGTGATGTGACAATGCCACCAATATTGCCCTTGGTTAATAAATTGTAAATATATTTCTTGGACATGGTTTTAATAGGGTATTAATGGCGGAGTGTGTAGCTAAGATGTGGAAGGTGGCGGTCCCGGGGGGACCAAAATCGAAAACTCATATTTGTCGATATGAGGGGTCTTTGATGACCATGTGCGCGTGTCACATTTTATATTAGGGACTTTACTATTCATCCCATGGGATATTCCCTAGTCGTGTGGCTACACGCATTGGGGCCCTTTCAGCAGGGGGAGCTGAACCCATATGACCCGTGGGTAATTAGGTCGGCAAAACTACACAACCCAGGTAAAGGTTGTAAGTGCATGATAAACCCAGTACCCTTTATCAACACTTATATATGTATGGTTGTATGCATGATGTAGTACTGGACGGCTTTACCTACGACATTTCCTACTCCTACTTTTCATACAAAGAGAATGGGCAGCCTGGAAAACTTGGAATGATTACAGAATGCTTACCGCCTTCGATTCGGTCTATTCTAAGTGGTCCATTGGGTAAGCAGCGGGGATGGTTTTACTTGGTTTTATGAATGACATTATTTTACCCTTATCTTGAGATTCATGCTAGCGGTCACTCGATAACCCTGTCTACTGACGGCTGTATACCCATGCTATGCAGGAATCGACCATTCTACTCCTCCTATTTAGCATGCAAATTTGGTATCAGCATTTGGACTAAAGTGGCGAGCTTCCATCCTTTCAAGAGGCATTATTTCATGTTATGCATTTTTTTAGACACTTTACTTTTATTTTGGATATTGGTTTTGGCCATGGTTGGAGGCATATCCTAACCAAATTTTTTTTACTCTTTTGGATAGAGACTTTGTGGTACTTCTGGGGTTTGGTATGGGTGGTATCGGTATTGGTGTTAGCCTTGGCATTAGAATAAGTCGGTGGGTTGACATCATTTGATGATATTATTGATTGTTCCATCACATTACATTTTGGGATTGATTTTCATATTATGATTTGGTATTCCATTTGGTTTAGGTCTATGGTTTTTTGGTATCGTTGGGCGGTTGGTGCGGTACGGTTGGACTCGGTTGGGTTGGTCACGGTTGTGACCCTATCCCAGAGTCTTAATGAGAACAATAACACTATCTTGTTAAATGTTCAAATTTTAGTCCATCTAAGGATGGATATAGGTGGATGGTTTGGGTAATAGGAGGCGGTCCCCGGTCCTAGTTAGACTTGGGATGCCCATTACGACAAGGCCCGGGGTTGGGTCTTGTCAAGTTGGTATCAGAGCCTAGGTTCATGGTCAACTTGGAAGTCCATAAAGTCATGTCGAGTAGAGTCACTTTTAGGGGTGTGAAGCGCGCCACACTCATAAGAGAGAGGCTTCAAGACATTTAAGAATGTTTCATTTTCTTGGTATTCTGTCTTTAAGCTTGAGTTCTCAAGCCTGGAATCTCCTTTAATCCTTGTTTGTTCATCTTTCAGATCATGCCTCTTAGATCTGGAAAACCAGAAAGTTCTTCCTTCCCATCTGGGATAATTCTGAAGGGGTACGTCCTACGTCTGGAGTACATCTTTGATCTCATGATCCTATTCCTGATAGTGTTGGAGTTTCTCCTATTCTGGATAGTTCTCCTCAGTTTCCTTAGAGTAATGCGACGAACGCAGAATTTTATCAGCCTATTCATATCATTGCCCAATTGGTTGCTGCTCAGGATGAGCGAGATCGACTATTGCTTTGTCTGATGAGTCCATAAGGGTTGGTCAATTTATGAATATGGGTCCTCCAACTTTATCTGGGGTGAAGGTAGAGGAGGATCCACATGGCTTCTTGGATGAGATGGAAAAGATCTTTCGGGTGCTGCAGGTTACTAATGTTGAGAGGGTTAACTTTGCAGCTTATCAGCTCAGGGATGTTGCTTATCAGTGGTATGGAGAGTGTGATAGGGATAGAGGTGATATCAATGAGGAAGGGTTGTGGGATGCATTTTCTAATGCCTTCTTGGATCAGTTCTTTCCTCAAGAGTTGAGGGAAACAAAGATAGAGGAGTTTGTGAACCTCAGGTAGGGGAGGATGTCTATAAAGGAATATGATTTGAAGTTCCATCAATTATCAAGGTATGCTCATGATTTGGTGGCAGATATGAGGTTAAGAATGAGGAAGTTTGCTTCTGGATTAAATTGAGATTTGATTCTGGAGAGTAAGACTGCCTTCATAATTAAAGATATAGACATCTCGAGGTTGACAGTTCATATGCAGTGGGTTGAGGATTAGAAGAGAAAGCAGGCAGAGTTTGGGGATAGGCAGGGAAAGAGGAGCAGGTTTTCTCATCAGAAAGGTTCTCAGTCTTAGGGTGGTTGGGATGGTGGCACGTGGCAGAAAAAGAAGTGGGGGAGTTCAGGCTTCTTTTCTGCTAGTGCTCCTTATCAGTTTAGATACAGACGTGATGGTGACAATTCTTGGGCACAGGTTGTCCAATCTCAGGAGAGCGGAGGTCAGTCAGTTTCTTCATATCTTTCTTGTCAATTTCTGTGGTTATCTTTATCAAGGTTATTATAAGTAAGGAAGGGACAAGTGCTTCAAGTGTGGCCAGGTAGGACATCGGCTCAGGGATTGTCCGATCAATAAAGTTGCTACGGGGGAGAATAAGATTCCTGTATCTCCATCTTCTGTTCCTATACCTTGTGGGGTGGCATCTTCTTCTGTTACTACTCCTGGTTCTAGTGTTGGTTAGAACAGATTGTATAGTTTAGTATCCCGACAGAAATCTTAGGCATTACTTGTTGTCGTTACTGGTACGTTACAACTTTTCTCTCGTGACGTATATTGTTTGCTTGATTTGGGGTCCACTCTTTCTTATGTGACTCCATATGTGGCTGTGCCTTTTGATTTTGATCTGGAAGTTATCTCGGATCCTTTTTTTGTTTCTACCCTGGTAGGTGACTCAGTTATTTCTAAGAAAGTCTAGAGGGGGTGTGTGGTAGCTGTTGGTGGCAAACAGACCTTGGTTGATTTGTTTGAGTTGGATATAGTATATTTTGATGTAATTCTAGGTATGGATTGGTTGCATTCTTGTTATGCATTTGTAGATTGTCGGACCCATAGGGTTATCTTTAAGTTTCCTAGTGAATCGGTTATAAATAGGAAGGTAGTCCCTTAGCTCCTAGGGGGAGGTTTATTTCTTATCTTAGAGCTCAGAGGTTAATCTCTAAGGGTTGTCTTTATCACTTGGTCTGGGTTAAAGATTTTAACTCGGAAGGTCCTTCTTTGTTTTTTCAGTCCCTGTGGTTAATGAGTTTCTAAAAGTCTTTTCGGATGATCTTTCTTGTGTTCCTACGGATTGGAAAATAGAGTTTGGTATTGATTTGCTTCTGGACACTCGTCCAATTTCTATTCCTCCATATAGAATGGCTCCGGCTGAGTTAAGGGAACTCAAGGAGCAACTTTAGGATCTTCTGGATAAGGGGTTTATTCCTTCCAGTGTTTCTCCACGGGGTACACCTGTGTTGTTTGTGTGGAAGAAGGATGTTTCCCTTCGGATGTGCATTGACTACAGGCAGTTGAATAAGGTAACTATCATGAACAAGTATTTTTTTCCCCGAATAAATAATTTGTTTTACCTGGTACAGGGTGCCAAGTTCTTCTCTAAGATAGATCTTCGGTGTAGTACCATCATCTCAAGATTAGGGAGGTAGATATCCCTAAGATGACTTTTCATACTCGGTATGGGTATTTTGAGTTCTTGGTGATGTCATTTGGGTTGACTAATGCTCCGGCAACATTTATAGACTTTATGAACAGGGTGTTTAGGCAGTATTTGGATCTCTTCGTCATTGTGTTTATTGATGATATTTTGGTTTATTTGAAGAGTGAGGTGGATCATGCTAATCTCCTCCGTATGGTGTTGCAGACCTTAAAGGAACAACAGTTGTATGCCAAGTTCTCTAAGTGTGAGTTCTGGTTGAACGCTGTGACTTTCTTGGGTTATATTATTTCTAGTAAAGGGATCATGGTGGATTCACAAAAGGTTATTATGGTGAAGAGCTGGCCTAGGCCTACGACTCCATCCGATATTTGGAGCTTCTTAGGTTTAGCGGGGTATTATAGGCGGTTTGTGGGAAGCTTTTCTGCGATAGCTGCTCCTTTGACTAAGTTGACTCAGAAGAAGGTTAAGTTTTCTTGGTCGGATGCTTGTGAAGGGAGTTTTGAGAAGTTAAAGGGTAAGTTGACTTCGGCTCCAATCCTGACCTTGTCAGAAGACAATGATGGGTTTGTTGTTTATTATGATGCATCTCAGGTAGGGATTAGTTGTGTTTTAATGCAACATGGGAAGGTGATTGCCTATGCTTCCAGGCAGTTGAAGGTACATCAGAGGAATTATCCTACTCATGATTTGGTGTTATTGGAGATTGTGTTTGCTTTGAAAATATGGCGGCATTATTTGTATGGTGTTCATGTGGGTATCTTTTCTGATCACAAGAGTCTTCAGTACGTGTTCACTCAGAAAGAGCTTAATCGCAGGAAAAGAGGTGGCTTGAGCTTCTCAAGAATTATAATACGAGTCTTTCCTACCACCCAGGTAGGGCTAATGTGGTTGCTGATGCTCTTAGTTGGTTATCCATAGGGAGTTTGGCTCACGTGAAGGAAGGCAAACGGGAATTTGTGAAGGATATTTACTTAGCGGGAATTTGTGAAGGATAGTTACTTTTTGGCTAATCTTGAAGTTCGTCTCTTAGACTCTAAGGATGGTGGTGTGATGGTACAAGAAGTAGTTCGGTCATCTCTTCGGCAAGAGATTAAATAGAAGCAAGCGCTGGATCCTGTCTTGATGAAAATCAAGAGTGGCATTGGTGGGAAAATGGTAGTGGTGTTTCACATCAGTGGTGATGATACTTTACGGTACCAAGGGAGGTTATGTGTTCCTGATGTGAATGGGCTGCTACAAAGGGTTTTGGCTGAGGTGCATGAGTTGGGCTATGTTGTTCATCCCGACTCAACTAAGATGTATCATGATTTTAGGGATATCGACTGGTGGAATGGCATGAAGAGGGATGTGGTTGATTTCTTGGTCAAGTGTATATTGTGTCAACAGGTTAAGGTTGATCACATAAGGCCAGGAGGGTTGTATAAAGAAATTGACTTACTCGAATGGAAGTGGAAAGTGATCAATATAGACTTTATTACCGGTCTTCCTCGATCTCAGAATCAGTATGATTTGATTTGGGTCATCATGGATAGGATGGCCAAGTCTGTGTATTTCTTACCCGTACGAACTACCTTTTTGGTAGAGGATTATGCGCGGTTGTATATTCAGGAGATTGTGAAGCTGCATGGGATACCTATTTTGATTATCTCTGATCGTGGTATGCAGTTTATGTCTTATTCTGGAGGTCTTTTCAGAAAGGGTTGGGGACTAAGTTCAATCTGAGTATTGTTTTTTATCCACAGTCAGATGGGTATGCGGAGAGAACCATTCAGACATTGGAGGATATTCTTCGGGCTTGTGTGATTGACTATGGTGGCAATTGGGTTGAGCATCTACCTTTGGTGGAGTTTGCTTACAACAATAACTATCATTCGAGTATTGGTTTGGCTCCTTTCGAGATGTTGTATGAAAAGAGGTATAGATCTCTTATTGGGTGGTTTATGCTTGTGGAGGAGGACATATTTTGTTCGGGTTTGGTTTATCAGCGATGGAGAAGGTCAAGGTGATTCGGGATAGGCTTAAAGCTTCCTAAAGTCGCCTAAAGTCCTATGCGGATGTTAGGCGTAGAGACTTAGAGTTTGAGATCAGGGATAGGGTGTTCCTTAAGGTGTCTCCCATGAAGGGAGTGGTGCGGTTTGGCAAAAAAGGGAATATCAAACCTCGGTTCATTGGTTATGATGTGATTTTACGGAGAGTTGGCAATATTGCTTATGTGTTGGAGTTGCCATCAAGCTTAAGTTTGGTTCATCCGGTCTTTCATGTTTCTATATTGAGGAAGTGTCTTGGTGTTCCTTTGGAATGGTTGGGTATTTTAGATTCTTTGACTTATGAAGAGGTCCCGCTTAAGATATTAGATAGGCAAGTTCATCGGTTATGGACGAAGAATGTAACTTTGGTTAAGGTTCTATGGTGGAACCATAAGGTGGAAGAAGCTACTTGGGAAGTGGAAGAGGACATGAAGTCCAAGTATCCGCATTTTTTTTCTACTCCTAGGTTTTGACCCTTAGAATATTTCCTGGAAATCCATTCTCCGAACCCAATACGATTCATGGGTACTAGCCGTTTGTTGGGGTAAGGGTGGTATGGTCCTGTTGTATGCTGACCAGTGTTAGTTGGTGGAATGGTGTTGGTCGGTCACTGTAATGGGTACGACTTAGAGGTGTGAGTCGTAGGGATTGGTACGAGTAGTATCAGGGACTCATATGGTGGGTAGTGTTTAATCCTCGTGGTATTTTATTCTGCTAGGGATACGGGTTATGGGTATGGATCGTATGCTGTGGTTACGACTTGGTTGGATGAGTCGTATACTGGACAATGTTTGATCCAAGGGTTGAGTCTTGGATACGAGTGGTGGATACCAATCGTATAGATGGGTACGACTTGTATGGGTCAGTCGTATCCCTGTGATAGGTTTTTAAGGGATTTAAGTGGGGGTATTTTGGATATTTTCCTACTTACCCTAGGATCCACGACTTCTAATACACTTAGGAGGTTATTTACCCTATTATTCTATTCATAATACTTAGAAACTATTTCAAAACACTCCATAATTCTCTCAAGAGCTTTTGGGGGCAAGAGGGCTAGGGTTTCATCCTACGGTTTGCTTTGAGGCTTGTCTTGGTGATTTCTTTCCATCAATTCTTTAGTATAAGGCATGATTCTCTTCCCTCAATTTAATTTCAACTATAGACATGATTTATATGATTGATTTCATTATTTTAGTATTTCATGATTATGCTTTTCAACTATATTTGGTGGTTTTGATATTAAATGCTTGGTTATGATTTCCTATTGTTTTTTTTTATATGCATTAATGGTGGTTTTGGACAATTGAATTGCATGGTAATGGTTTAGTGGTCTTTGAAATTTGTTTTGGTTATATTTTGCCCCAAAGATGTTTGATAAAATGCTTATAAAGATATGTTCATTACATTGACTTCTTTTAAGGAAAATCTTGCATATTTTAAACTGGATAAAGAGTTTATGCATGGTTTAAATAGTTTGAAAAGGCTAAAAGGCTAAATGGTTATGCTTATGGAGAATATGGAAACCCCCCAAGTGGATTTAATATGGTATATGGAAGGGCACCTAAGGTCCCCTTAACCTAAATGGTTTGGCTATGGATATCACTTGCAAGTAATGGGTGGTATGATGATACCACCAATATTGGCCTTGGTTAATAAGTGGTAAATGGATTGTTTGAACATGGTTTTAATTGGGCATTAATGGCGGGGTATGTAGATAATCCATAGAAGGTGGCGGTCCCGAGAGGACCAAAACTGGAAACTCATATTTGCCGATATGAGAGGTCTTCGATGACCATGCGTGTGTGCCAAATTTTATATTGGGGGATGTACTAGTCATCCCATGGGATATACCTTGATTGTGCTTCTACACACACTTAGGCCCTTTCAGCAGGGGGAGTTGAACCCATATAGCCCATGGGTGGTTAGGACGACAAAACTACACAACCTAGGTAAAGGTTTTAAGTGCATACTAAAACCGATTCCTTTTCCGACACTTATATATGTATGGTTGTATGCATTATGGATGGTTTTACTTGGTTTTATCACTGACATTATTTTATCCTTATCCTGAGATTCATGCTAGCAGTCACTCTCTAACCTCATCTATTGGTGGCTGTATACCTATGCTATGCAGGAATCGACCATTCTACTGCTCCTGTTTAGCACGCAGATTTGGTATCAATATTTGGACTGAAGTGGCGAGCTTCCATTCTTTCGAGAGGCATAATTTCATGTTATGGATTTTTAGACACTTTTCTTTTATTTTGGATATTGGTTTTGGCAATGGTTGGGGGCATGTTCCTGTAATACCCCGATCATTCCTTAAGCCTAAATCTGTCTTTTTAAATGGATATGTATGATTTCCAAAGTGATTAATGTTTAAACCATGTTTTATTTCTCTAATTTCCACTTTTTGTCATGTAGAGCATTGAATAAGCTTTCCATCGATACCAATTTCATCAAAATCCAACATCGGATGAGTGAGTTATGGCTGTTTTACTGAATGCTATTGGATCGCCCAGGTTTGACGATCGACCTGGTGGACCGTCAGGTCCTTGGTGGACCGTCAAGTGTCCCACCAAGCCAAGGCAGTAGCTCCCTTTTTGGGATATCGTGTGACGGTCAAAGTGGTGGACCGTCACAAAGTTGACAGACCGTCAAGGTGTCCGTCAGACCGAGGCAGAATGTCCCATTCCTGAGCCTCGAGAACGGACGATATTGTGGACCGTCAGTCCCCCTCTGACGGACCGTCACTTTGACCGTCACTCCAAGGCAGAACATTCCAGTTTTGACACTCGAGTGACAAACGACCTGGTGGACCGTCAGCTAATCTGACGGACCATCAGATCGACCGTCACAGGCCCCGATCTGCAATTTTCAACTTTTTTCAAAAGGGCATCTTGGTCATTTCCGCTCCTTGTGGCCTTATATATATATATATATCTATGTAGAGAAGAGAAGATCATTTCTCTCTATTTCTCTCCAAATTTCTTTCAAGAATTCTCTAGAAACCTAGGGTTTCTTCCAAACCCAAAAATCAAATCATCTCCAAGAAATCTCCCATAAATTTCTTCAAGTTGTTCAAGAACTAAGTTCCTCAAGTCGAAGGCAACAAGGTCTTGGTCTAAAAGTATGAGAAAGATGTTTCAAGCAAGTTTCTATATCTTCAAAATCAAAATATAAGGTATGTGGTGTTTGAACAAGAACACTCCTTTCGTTCTTGTGCCTAAAGATTTAATTTCTACTATTGATCTACATGATCTTTGCAAGTGGGGTTACACCCAAATTTCTTTAGTTATGATTTATGAGATTTGAGTTGAATAAGTTTGATATTTATGATTATTTCACCATTATGTTTCTTAAATTGAGAATTTATTCCATGAGTTGTATATTGTCATTATGTATTGATGATTTTTAAGCGATTTAAGTCAAGTACCATGAGTTATGCCTTTTCATGAGAAATTTGACTATTGAATTTATATAGATATTGAGATTGAAAGTCAAGAACGAGTCCTATGATGTTTCCTTGAAGTTTTTGATATTTGAAATGATTTGATAAGCAAATGTACTTGATTTTGAGAATGATTGTGTTGAGTTGAGTCGAGTTAGGAATCCAAAAGATGTTTATGATTTACAGATGAGATATATATTTATGTTTTGGTCTTTTATGATAGACCCATGAGTTGATATTGATTAAGGTGGATTTCCTAACGCGTTCTGAGCTGAGTCTGGGAGGAGTATTTAGCACCGAACGGGAAATTTAGTATTTTCCCAGAACTACGTGCCACCGTAGGATTGATGTTGATGATTGTGGGCCAAAGGCTGAGTATGAGATTGTGATATTGAGATTGAGGTTTTACTCCGTAGCAAGAGTACAACACCCCTGCCAATGTTGGGATCCCTCCTTAGGAGGGTAAAATGTTGGACTCCATGAGGCTCACATGGTATAGTTATGTCGGTTATAAGAAACTCCCACATCCATAATGATATAAGTCTCTTGAGTTACCGAGTCACTCTGAGTCACGAGTTAAAGAGTTTGAGTTGAGTTTAATAATTTATGAGATTTATGAAACACGTGTCATTACTGATGATTTATGGAAATAATGTTTCAGATAATTCAAGCGAAGATAGTTATTATTGTCAGCATGCATAATTTCTCATACATTTATGATATTATTTAAAATACTGCATCCATCCCCATATACTCAGTACATTCCCAAGTACTGACCCCCATACTCTTTTGTATTCTATATTTCCTCGTGATATAGGTTCAGGTGCTCAGTCTCAGCAGCGACAGTGATCTTTGAGTACCTTCTTCTACACTTCTGCAGTTGGTGAGTCCTCATAGTTCGAGGACCTATAATTTCGGTTTTGTCTTATCAATAAATGGTTATTTATTTTCATTTTAGTACGAGTCAGTTGGTGATCTGTACCAATGGCTCATCAGACTTGTATAGTAGAGGCTTTGTCAGGATAGAGTACCAGTATGTACAGAACTTAAGTATTTTGATTATACAGAGCACTATTACTTCGTATCGCAGTATGTTCATGACATGGTTATTCCTCTTTATCTTAGTATGATTTGCGTTAAAGTGAGTTCGAAAAGTGATGACAGGCTTAGAGGGTTGGCTTGGGGCCACGTGTGACCTTAAGCACCGTGTGACGTCTCGGGATGGGTTCTTGGGGCGTTACAAGCTTGATATCAGAGCTTAAGGTTTGAAGAGTCCTAGGGAGTCTGACAAGCCGCGTTGCGTAGAGTCTTGATCATCGGTGTGTAGCGCGCCACATCTATGAGCAAGAGGCTATGAGATGTTTTAGGATAAGTTATTTCTTTCTTTCAAGAGTCTATCGTGCCTATGACTGTTTCTCTCTGCTGCTAATTCGTTCTCTCTTATGATAGAGAATGCCTCCTCATAGAGCTCACAGAAATAACAAACGATTTCAACCCATTGATCCTTTAGGTGAGATGGTGTCCCATGTGGAATTTCGGGTAGCTTTCTAAGCGCTAGCCCAGGCGGTCACCACCAATGCTCAGGCCAACACCCAGGCTACTGTTCCACCTCCGCAAGGGAATAATTCTGCTGCAGCCCGGGTTCGTGACTTTATGCAAATGAATCCACCTGAGTTCTATGGGTCGAAAGTAGGTGAAGACCCACAAATATGTTTAGATGAAGTGAGAAAGATCACTCAGATTATGCACGTGACTGAGGAGGAGAGTGTTGAATTGGCTTCCTATTGAATGAAAGATGTTGCTTATGATTGGGTAGAGATATGGCAGAAAAGTAGAAGGGAGAATGATGCTCCTGTGACTTGGCAATTATTTTAGGATGCCTTCTTAGACAGATTCTTTCCCCCGGAGCTGAGAGAAGCGAAATTAGAAGAATTTATGAACTTGAGATAGGGCTCCATGACAGTTAAGGAGTATTACCATAAGTTTAACCAGTTATCTAAATATTCTCCCGGTATGATGGCTGATTCTAGAACTTGTATGAGTAAGTTCTTGGTCGGTGTATCTAGTTATATTGTGAAAGAGTGTAGATCCGCTATTCTTAATAGGGACATGGACCTTTCAATACTAATGATTCATGCTCAGCAGATTGAAGCGAATAAAGTGAAGGAGAGAGAGAGAGTAAGTGGAAATAAGAGAGTTAGATCTGAGCAGCAGGGGTATAGTCAGACTAGATTTTCTGGAGGGATCCTCCTCCAGTTCTGGAGCCATTCTATTGTGCCAAGACCTTCATCAGCCAGTACTCCTGCATTCAGAATGAGGTTGGAGCAGGGTAATAGGCCTACTATGTCCAGGTCCCAGGATAGTGTGAGTAACAGACTTCGTCCTCCCCCATGCCCGAAGTGTGGTAGGGACTATTCGGGTGAGTGCTTATTCGGTCAGATAGGTTGTTTTGGTTGTGGTAAGATGGGCCACAAGTTTAGGGATTACCCGTATGCTAGACAGATGAGTCGCGATGTTCGTCTTCAGAGTCAGACTATTAATGCTCCAGCCCCTGTAGTTTGTCCTACTCCTCCTCAGGGTGCCTCATCTAGTACTACCGGCGGTCAGCGCCAGAATCACTTTTATGCTACACCACCCCGCCAGGAGCAGGAGGATTCACCAGATGTTGTTACAAGTACACTCCGTCTATTTCATTTTGATGTGTATGTATTGATGGACCCTGGGTCTAGTCTTTTTATGTGACTCCGTTGGTGACTGTGAATTTTGAAATCTGTGCTGAAAAGATCCCCGAGCCTTTCCTAGTCTCTACACCCGTGGGTGAATCTGTTGTTGCCAAGCAAGTATATAAAAGTGTCCTATCACTATCCTTTATAGAGTCATGTTTGCAAATTTAATTGAGCTATACATGGTTGATTTTGACATTATTTTGGGTATGGATTGGCTTCACTCTTACTATGCGTCTATATATTATCGTACCCGTGTAGTCAAATTTCAGTTTCCTAATGAGCCAACTTTTGAGTTGTCCAGAAATTCCGTCTCTTAAAAGTCATTTCATATCCTATCTTAAAGCTAAGAAGTTGATTTCCAATGGTTGTATCTATCATTTGGTTCGAGTTAAAGATACTAAGTGTGAGATTCCAACTATTCAATCTCTTAGTGTTGTTAATGAGTTTTTTGATGTTTTCCCGGAAGATCTCCCAGGGGTACCTTCCGATAGAGAGATAGAATTCGGAATTGATCTTCTCCCTGATACACAACCAATTTCTATTCCTCCATATCGTATGGACCCCATAGAGCTTAAGGAGTTGAAAGAGCAACTCAAAGATCTTCTTGATAAGGGTTTTATAAGGCCCAGTGTGTCTCCCTGGGGTATACCCATTTTATTCATGCGAAATAAAGATGGTTCATTGCGCATGTGCATTGACTATCGTCAGCTCAATAAAGTCACAGTCAAGAACAATTATCCTCTTCCTAGAATTGATGACTTGTTTGATCAACTGCAAGGTGCCAGTTATTTCTCAAAAATAGATTTGAGATCCGGTTATCACCAACTTAAAGTCAGAGAGTGTGACATTTCAAAGATAGCTTTCCACACTCGTTATGGTCATTTTGAATTCTTGCTCATGTCCTTCGGATTAACTAATACCCAACAGCTTTTATGGACCTCATGAATCAGATGTTCAGACCATACCTGGATATGTTCGTTATTATGTTCATAGATGATATTCTTGTGTACTCCCAAAGTGAGAACGACCATGCAAATCATCTCCGAATTGTTTTGCAGACCCTTAGAAATCAGTGGTTGTTTGCTAAATTTAACAAATGTGAATTTTGGCTTCGGTCAGTTGCTTTTCTGGGTCATATTATTTTTTCTGAAGATATTACAGTTGATCCTCAAAAGGTAGAAGCTGTGAAAAATTAGCCTAGACCTATTTTCCCATCTGATATTAGGAGTTTCCTGGGTCTAGCTGGCTACTACCATCGTTTCGTCGAAGGTTTCTCTTCCATTACTGCTCCTTTGACCCGATTAACCCAAAAGAAGGTTAAATTCCAGTGGTCAGATTCTTGTGAGAAGAGTTTTCAGGAGTTGAAGACTCGACTCACTTCAACCCCTGTGATGACCCTGCCCAATGGTGAAGATGATTTTGTGGTGTATTGTGATGCTTTCAGAGTTGGTTTGGGTTGTGTGTTTATGCAGAAGGGTAAGGTTATAGCTTATGCCTCCCGCCAGTTGAAACCTCATAAGAAGAATTATCCGACCCATGACCTCGAGTTAGCTGCAGTGGTTTTTTCTTTGAAAATTTGGAGACACTACCTATACGACGTTCATGTTGATGTCTTTACGGATCACAAGAGTTTGCAGTATGTGTTTACTCAGATAGAATTGAATCTTTGGCAGAGGCAATGGTTAGAATTGCTGAAGGACTACGATATAAGTGTGTTGTATCACCCGGGCAAGGCCAATGTAGTGGCGAATTCCCTTAGCAGATCATCCATGGGTAGTGTTGCACATGTTGAGGAAGATAAGAGGTAGTTGGTACGCGAAGTGGATTGTTTGGTAGGTTAGGTGTCAGATTGCTCGATTCAGCTGAGGATAGTGTTTGGGTTCAGAGTAGCTCCGCATCTTCCCTAGTTTTGGAAGTGAAAGAGAAGCAGGATATGGATTCTCGTTTGGCCGAATTGAAATCGTCCGTCAAAGACCAAAAGGTGGAGGTTTTCTCCCAAGAGGGAGGTGGTGTATTGAGATTTCAGAATAGGTTGTGTGTGCCTGATGTTGATGATCTGAGGCAGAGGATTATGTCTGAGACGCATGGCACGCGGTATTCTATTCATCCCGGTGCTACTAAGATGTACCGCAATTTGTAGGAGATTTATTAGTGGAGTGGTATGAAAAAGGATGTAGCAAAGTTCGTAGAGAAGTGTGCAACTTGCCAGCAGGTAAAGATAGAGCACCAGAGACCTGGTGGTATGATGCAAGAATTTAGTATCCCTACTTGGAAGTGGGAAAAAGTGAATATGGATTTTGTGACTGGTTTACCTCCTTCTCGCCGTCATCATGATTTGATTTGGGTTGTTATAGACAGGTTGATTAAGTCCGCATATTTCCTGGTAGTACATACATCTTTCACCGCTGAGGACTATGCTAAGCTGTACATTCGAGAGTTAGTCAGGTTGCACGGAGTTTCATTGTCTATCATCTTCGATAGAGGTACTCAGTTTACTTCTCATTTTTGGAGGGCCTTCCAGAAAGTTCTTGGCACCCAAGTTCATCTTAGCTTCACTTTTCATCCGCAGACAGACAGTCAGGATGAGAGGACTATTCAGACTTTGGAGGACATGTTGAGGGATTGTGTTCTTGATTTCAAGGAAAGTTGGGATGAACATTTGTTATTGATTGAATTTGCCTACAACAATAGTTTTCATGCTAGTATTGGAATGGCTCCATTTGAAGCTTTGTAAGGGAGGAGATGTAGATCACCCATAGGTTGGTTCGAAGTGGGCGAAGCCGCATTGATTGGACCCGATGCTGTGTTTGAGGCTATGGAGAAAGTTAAGTTGATTCGGGAGAGGTTAAATACAACCCAGAGCTGTCAGAAGTCGTATACAGATGTGAGAAGAAGAGCTCTTGAATTTGAAGTTGGTGATTGGGTGTATTTGAAAATTTCACCCATGAAAGGGATGAAAAGATTTGGAAAGAAAGGGAAGCTTAGTCCTAGATACGTTGGCCCTTATAGAGTTTTGAATCGTGTTGGGAAAGCAGCTTATGAGATTGAGTTGCCTACAGAGTTGTCAGCTATCCATCCTGTATTTCACGTATCTATGCTCAAGAAGCACATTGGAGACTCTGTTGTTGTTGATCCATCGGAAAGTTGTGATGTTCAGGATAGTCTTTCTTATGATGAAATTTTGGTCGAGATCCTAGACTATCAAGTTCGTAGATTAAGAAATAAGGAAGTTCCCTTGGTTAAAGTTCTGTGGCGAAATCAATTAGTCGAGAGTTCTATGTGGGAAGCAGAAGTAGATATGCGAGTCAAGTACCCTCATCTTTTCCCCGTGAGTTCAAATCAAACGAAGGTACTATTCTCTTAATTCAGTTTCCTCCTAATCTAATGCATTCAGCTATATGGTTATTCCCTCTATGATTCGTGCATTTGGTAAAGTATTCAAGAGTATTAGAGTAATGTGATCCCTTCTATGTGAGTTGTTCCAGCTGTGCATCCTCATTTTGTCTTGTTCTTGGCCTATCTAGCAACATTCGAGGACGAATGTTTCCAAGGGGGAGATATTGTAATACCCCGATCATTCCTTAAGCCTAAATCTATATTTTTGAATGGATATGTATGACTTCCAAAGTGATTGAGTGAGTTATGGCCGTTTTACTGAATTCTATCAGATCGCCCAGGTTTGATGGTCGACCTGGTGGACCGTCAAGTCCTTGGTGGACCGTCAAGTGTCCCGTCAAGCCAAGGCAGTAGCTCCCTTTTTGGGATGTCGTGTGACGGTCAAAGTGGTGTACATTCACAAAGTTGACGGACCATCAAGGTATCCGTCAGACCGAGGTAGAATGTCCCATTCCTGAGCCCCGAGTGACGGACGATATGGTGGACCGTCAGTCCCTCTGACGGATCGTCACTCTGAGGTAGAACATTCTAGTTTTGACACTCGAGTGACGGGCGACCTGGTGGACCGTCAACAAATCTGACAGATCGTCAGATCAACCGTCACAGGCCCCGATTTGTAATTTTCAACTTTTTTTCAAAAGGGCATATTGGTCATTTACGCTCCTTGTGGACTTATATATATATCTATGTAGAGAAGAGAAGATCATTTCTCTCCTTTTCTCTTCATGTTTCTTTCAAGAATTCTCTAGAAACCTAGGGTTTCTTCCAAACCCAAAAATCAAATCATATCCAAGAAATTCAAGAAATATCCCATAAATTTCTTCAAGTTGTTCAAGAACTAAGTTCCTTAAGTCGAAGGCAACAAGGTCTTGGTCTAAAAGTGTGAGAATGAAGTTTCAAGCAAGTTTCTATATCTTCAAAATCAAAATCTAAGGTATGTGGGGTTTGAACAAGAACACTCCTTTCGTTCTTGTGCGTAAAGATTTAATTTCTACTATTGATCTACATGATCTTTGCAAGTGGGGTTACACCCAAATTTCTTTAGTTATGATTTATGAGATTTGAGTTGAATAAGTTTGATATTTATGATTATTTCACTATCATGTTTCTTAAATTGAGAATTTATTCCATGAGTTGTATATTGTCATTATGTATTGATGATTTTTAAGCGATTTAAGTCAAGTACCATGAGTTATGCCTTTCCATGAGAAATTTGATTATTGAATATATATAGATATTGAGATTGAAAGTAAAAAATGAGTCCTATGATGTTTCCTTAAAGTTTTTGATATTTGAAATGATTTGATAAACAAATGTACTTGATGTTGAGAATGATTGTGTTGAGTTGAGTCGAGTTAGGAATCCAAAAGATGTTTATGATTTACAGATGAGATATATATTTATGTTTTGGTCTTTTATGATAGACCCATGAGTTGATATTAATTAAGGTGGATTTCCTAACGCGTTCTGAGCTGAGTCTGGGAGGAGTATTTAGCACCGAACGGGAAATTTAGTATTTTTCTGGAACTACGTGCCACCGTAGAATTGATGTTGATGATTGTGGTCCAAAGGCCGAGTATGAGATTGTGATATTGAGATTGAGGTTGTACTCCCTGGCAAGAGTACAACACCCCTGCCAATGTGGGGATCCCTCCTTAGGAGGGAAAAACGTTGGACTCCATGAGGCTCACATGGTGTAGTTATGTCGGTTATAAGAAACTCCCACGTCCATAATGATATAAGTCTCTTGAGTTACCGAGTCACTCTGAGTCACGAGTTAAAGAGTTTGAGTTGAGTTAAATGATTTATTAGATTTATGAAACACGTGTCATTATTGATGATTTATGGAAATAATGTTTCAGATAATTCAAGCAAAGATAGTTATTATTGTCAGCATGCATGATTTCTCATACATTTATGATATTATTTAAAATGCTACATCCACCCCCACATACTCAGTACATTCCTAAGTACTGACCCCCATACTCTTTTGTATTCTATATTTCCTCGTGATATAGGTTCAGGTGCTCAGTCTCAGCAACGACAGTGATCTTTGAGTACCTTCCTCTACACTTTTGCAATTGGTAAGTCCTCATGGTTCGAGGACCAGTATTTTTGGTTTTGTCTTATCAATAGATGGTTATTTATTTTTAGTTTAGTACGAGTCTGTTGGGGATCTGTCCCAATGGCTCATCAGACTTGTATAGTAGAGGCTTTATCAGGATAGAGTACCAGTATGTACAGAACTTCAGTACTTTGATTGTACAGAGCACTATTACTTCGTATCACAGTATGTTCATGACATGGTTATTCCTCTTTATCTTAGCATGATTTGCATTATAGTGAGTTCTGAAAGTGATGACATGCTTAGAGGGTTAGCTTGGGGCCACGTGTGACCTTCAGCACCGTGTGACATCTCGGGATGGGTTCTTGGGGCATTACAGTTCCAATCAAATTTGTTTATTTTTTTGGATAGAGGATTTGTGGTACTTCTAGGGGTTGGTATGGACAGGATCGGTATTGGTGTCGGCCTTGGCATTGGAATAAGCAGATGGGCTGACATCATTTGATGATATTGTTGGTTGTTCCATCATATTACACTTTGGGATTGATTTTCATTTATGCTTTAGTATTCCCTTTGGTTTATGGTCTTTGGTTTGGTTTAGTATGATTGGGAGGTTGGTGCAGTACGGTTGGACTCGGTTGGGTCGGTCACAGTTGTGAACCTATCCTAGAGTCTTAATGAGAACAATAACTCTATGTTGTTATATATTTGAAATTCAACATATATAAGGCTGGATATAGGTGGATGGGTTAGATAACGGGGGGAGGTCCTTGATCCTGGTTGGACTTAGAATACCCATTGCGACAACGCCCGGGGTCGGGTCGTGTCACATTCAATCATATATGCCCTTTCTATGTAGATCCTGGTTGGAGTATGACTTGCAATATCTAATTTCTGCTATCATAATTGGTGATCAAGGTATGAGTGGTCTCCAGAGTTTGGGGTAGCCTTCAGACCTCCTCTTAGTTTTATAATGTCTTTATTTTCATTTTGATACAAACTAATTTATATTCAGTTCCAGACCTTGTTATAGATGCTCTTTAATTATGACACCAGAATTTTGAACTTTTTGTTTTTTTCTGAAATTTTAAGTTACTTACAATTTTGCTTGACTCCATTCTAGGATTCTCGCATTTTGGATTTCTGTCAGATTTTTCTAATTGTTCTACCTTGTGGGTTTGGCTTATCTACTAAGGCTAGGTAGAGGTAGGTGCCATCACGACCTCAACTTTATGATCATGACAAATTGGTATCAGAGTGTCAGGTTTACCGCTTTTATAAGTAAAATAGCAGGATGTCTTGTAGAGTCTTATGTATCGATAAGTATATGTCCATATCTATCTTTAAGATGCTATATGACATCTTTAGGAAACTTCTCTAATTTGATTCTTTTTGTGTGCATTATTCATACCTATATTCTGAACTTGAATTAGATTTAATTTTACGCAGATGGTAAGGACTAGGTCCAGAGTGGCTAGGGATGCTGAGCTAGTACCTGCTATTGGGACTTCAGTCAAGGGGCAAGGTTTCACGATCCAAAAATTCAAGGGTCATGATGGCACTTGTTGCATCAAATCTTGACAAGTTATCCTATCACATATACTGATACAAAAGGAAAATAATAGCAATAACCCAAGTAAGGCTTCTAGAATGAAACCGAACTACATAATATAGTAAAATGGAAAGACATAACCAACAATACCATAATCCCAAAACCTGGTATCACAGTGTAAGAACATCATCATTACAACTCAAGATCAAATACATAAGATATCTAAAATAGGAATACTCTGTCTCTGAATACGAATAAAGACATACTCTAAATAAAAAAAGGTAGCAGTCAACTCCGAAAGCAAGAATCCAACCGCTACCTCGAATAAATCTAAAGGTAGCCCGAATCAACCATCGTGAGGCATACTCGAATCACGATCTTGTGATACCCCAAGTTTTTTCCGTTAAATATTTCGCTCCCAAATGTGTCGAGTCGTTAAAGCCTTTTTATCTTGCCAAGAGAAGCTTAGCACTCAATTTTTTTTTTTTGCTAAGTGTTGAAACTTTCTCATTTAGACCTCTGATCTTTGGGTATTTATTGGACGACCTTTACGACATCCGTTTTTCAATTTTCAAGTTGCTTTGCGATGGGGAAAGGTCTTAGTACATCCCGAGTGAGTTTCGGAATTTTTGGAGTAGCATAAGGGCACGTTTGGGTGCCCAAAACAGTGGCACCATGCGATTAGCATGCTCCAGAAATTTTCAGCATTTCAGGGACAACTTCAAACGATCATCACTTCCTGAATATAAGGAATTGGGATATCTGCTATATATCAAATGAAATATCTTTGAGTCTTCTTTCCAATGCAATTGGTTTCACCCCATTCCAACATCAGAGTAATAAGTTACGATCAATTTATGTCAGCATGTCAAATCAGTAACTGAGGAACGAATTTGATTTGGGTCAACTTCGGTCGATCATAACTATTTATATATGACGAACTGGGTGGCCTACCATATATAAAATTAAATATCTTTGAGTTATATTTCCAACGATATAAATTTTGCAAAAATCCAATACCCGAATGAGGAGTTATTCAGTTTTTCGTGTCCAAGGTACGTAGGATTTTTCTGCCATTTTTCAATTTCCTTAGGGGCAATCCAGTCATTTCACCCTTGCCCCATTTCGTGGAAATAAGTATAAAAACTGATTTTAGGCATCAAAGTTTGTTATTTTCAAAAAAAATTCCAAGAAAGAAACCCTAAACCTCTAAATTCCCCTTCCTAAATCTTTCAATTCCACCATGAACATTCCAAATTAATCCGATAAATGAAGTCCCCGTTCCGAGCTCTTCGAGATGCATCAATCAATTTTGTGAATAGTATTTCGAGGCAAGAATTCATTCCAATCTTTAATTTTAAGGTATGTGGGGTTTGAACAAGAATAATTCTTCCGTTCTTGTGCCCGTATCTTTAATTTTTATTATGGATTATTACGAGTTTGGCAAATGAATTTATTTCCAAGATATCCTACCATGAGATTTTGATTATGTATGTATGTAAATTGTTCAAGCTTGCCAATTATGATTATTTAATGGATTCATATGGTTCTGTAAGTTGAATTATGTCTAAATAATTCGATTATGAACTTATAAAGATTTGAATTGTAAGTTTTGAATCACATGAGTATTTGACTATTTTCGTTCTATGAATTGAGATCTAATATTGAGATTCTTGGTGTTTCTATCAAGAATTGATATATTTTGAACATGTATCCACGTTTTAAGTTCAAGAATGAATTATTGGTATTTCCAAGTGTTTTCGAGCCATGTGTCAAATTTTGAGCTTCCTTATGACGATTTGAGTTATTGGGTATATTGATATCGAAGTTGCAATGAGTCTTGGTATTTTCTGGATGGTTTTGATGAGTTAAATTGTTGAAAATATTATGTATTGAGTCTTCATATCCTTTTCCAAATGTCGAGTCGGTTATGGTTCAATGCATTGATACCTTGTTGATGTTGAGGAAGATTAAAATGTTTTGAGCTAAAATGTGTTGACTTAGGATTCCACAAATTGATATGATTTGATAAATGAGAAAGAGGTTTGATTTGGTCTTTATGATAGACCCTTGTGATGTTGTGGTGGATTTTCTAACGCGTTTTGAGCTTGTTGGGGGGTAGTACTTAGCACCGAGAGGGAAATTTGGTATTTCTCCAAACCTATGTGCCACCGTAGGTTTGTTTGATGGTGATATTATTGGACAGAGAGCCCGATTGTGATTATTACAGTTTTAAGGTCGTACTCCCTAGCAAAGAGTATGACGCTTCCGCCAACGGGGTTTTCAAACGTTGGTATTCCGCATAGCTCACGTGGGGTTGTCGGTTATAGAAAACTCCCATTTCCATAAGATTAAGTTTCTTGAATTACCGAGTCACTCCGAGATTTAAGTCAAAGAGTTGAGATGTTTATGATATTTTATGGTCATTTATGATGATTTATAATTACCTATGATGATTTTTGATGATATGATTATTTATGATGATTTATCATAATTTATGATTTATAATGATTTACATGGATTACGAGATTTTATCATATGAACTGTTTATTATGAAATTACGAAAAGTATGATTTGATATAACTCAAGCCAAGTGAGTTATCATTGTCCGTATGCATGTTTTCATGAAATTGATTATACTATTTATATTGTTGCATGCACCCCCACATACTCAGTACATTTCAAAGTGCTGACCCACATATTTCCATGGGCTACATTCTTACCAAAATGTAGGTATAAGCCGTAGCGCACATATCATGTTCAGCTTGGTCGCAGCTCTCGATCGGCAGGTGATTAGTCCTTTTGATTCAGGGACTTGAGTTGTTCAGATTTGAGGTGTATTGTATTTTCTGTACTCAGTCGTATTGAGTAGGGGTAGTTGGGAGTCATGACCCGGATATCTTTGGTCAATGCTAGTAGAGGCTTCATAGACAGTCACTAGTAGTCAGTGTATTTAGTTTCAGATTTGTATATATATGAGCAGAATTGTGACCGTGTAAATTTACTTTCATGTTGGTCAGACTAAGTTATGGGTTGTTTCCGCATTATTCCTTCTATTTTATGTATTTTATTTATTTGCTTTGGGTTATGCCAGATGAAGGGTTAGCTTGGGGTCACTTGTGACCTTAAGCACCGTGTAACATCTCAGGATCTAATTTTGGGACGTTACAGATCTGGACCGAAAGGGTGAAGTAGGGGTGAGTACAGTCCACTTGTATTCAGTAGGTATCATAAGCCGACTGAGCAAAGTAAAAAATAAAGCATATAAATATACACTAAGGACACATCACATGTAATCAAAATATTATCCTACAATGGTCGCCCACACTGTTTTCACTAAGAGTTTTATAATATTCACATACATCATAGCAAATATAAGGAAAGAATACAAGTAAACTAATATCACACATTCAAGTACTAAGGAAGCGATTACATATAGACAAGTATTCATCGAGAGAGATAATACAAAACAAATAAAGTCACAATGTAACCTAAATGCAATGAATATGATAATAATAATGATGATAATGATGATAACGGTGATGTGATGCACGAGGTTGTCACACAACTTCTGTATACACCTACAGAGGTAAAAATTTCCGACGTAGGACCCATGGGTGGTTCATCAATCCATCTACAATCCATATTGAATCCATATTCATATCTCCTCTTCAACACATCCTTTGGTAGAGGATTTTAAAGATGTCAAATTTTTTGTTAGAAAAAGCCAGTGTTTTTAGTATTTCCAATATTTTCATGGTGGTACCAATGTTTCATGAATGTACATGATTTGACAATGTAATGATCACAACCAACTAGAATGAGTATTTTCATGTCCAACCAATATACGAACAAAGTGAACTAATAATCCGCTCAATGTTTCCAACCATCAATGAATTTCAACATAAACCATATCCCAAAAGAATGAAACATATAAAAATACACCATTGATACTATATTAGTCCTTTTCATCAATCAAGACACAACTAATTTCGTGTACACAAGGCCAACAATATCATATAGAACCTTACACGGTAACACATAGTAAATAGTATACCAAGACTATCAAATAACATCATTAAATAGGCCCCCACACGGGTACAATACAATAATAAATCAATTTTCATGATTAGTTCCCACACCCCTAACATTATTTTGTATCAACATTTACTACTAAGCCCAATCTGAAGAAAGTTAAGCCATAACCTATATCAAATGCTGAAAATTGATCCGCAAGCCTTCACTTTGAAGCCTTATGTAAGACCTCTCAAAAATTTCACAAATTTAATTTTGACCCTCCCGCGTGCATGGTGTGCATTTTGACTTAGAATTATGTTAAGGGATGTTAAAAGAGTGTTTCAAAAAAGTTTCAAATTTTTTGAAAGGGGTTTGGGATCATTTTAGGACCCCGAGGCAGTAAGCCTCCGTGATAGTGGCGTGCCAAGCCACTTAGTCTCTGCGATAAGGGCATGGCATGGAGGCTAAGCTCTACGATAGCGATGTTTCATGCCGCTATGTAATTTTTGTTTATTTTTTATTTTTTTCACTTGAGGTGAGGGGATTTTTGTCCTTTACTCATTGTATGATTTTTAAACATAAAATAAACCCCTTTCCTTCACTTTTCAAAGATCAAATTCTACTCTTTTCTCCTTTAAATCCCAACCAAAAAAGTTCAAGGGTTTCATAGAGAATTCACCATTCAAGCTCCAAACTTTGATTTACCTTTGAATTCTTTGGTATTTCAGATATGTTTCTCATTCCTTAACTTGAATTTTACATGGTCATATTTATTGAATCAATTTTCATGTGTTATAATTGATGGATTTGAAATTGGGTTGAGGGGTTTTGAATGATATTACTCGAATTGTTGTTTCCATGATTTAAATTGATTCTTCATTCTTTTATTAAGTTATTTTTTTGGGACTGAATTGGTGCATTATGATATTGCTTGGAATAGGTGACATGGGTTTCCCCAAATTAATAAATTTTTGACTTGGAATGACATTAACCTCAACCCACATTGTAAACTTGATTTTGAATATGGGTAACTACATAAGTTAACTTGTATTTTTAAACCCATTGCATTACAGTAAAGGTAATGAATAAATATGATTATGGAATGCCCTTGGTGGCCATGGTTTTAGATTTTAAGTGAAACTTGGGAGTCTAATGGTTATATGGATTGATTTATCATAAATGGAATAGCTTGCAAGAATATTGGTATGATGATACCAAGTTAGTAAATGCCTTAATAAATGACTCATGGGTAAATGATTGATTTATGCGTAAATTATTTTAATTTAGGCTTAAAAAAATTGTGTAGCTTACAGTAAAGGTGTAGTCTTGAGGGAACGAACACAGAAAACCATGTTTACCGATGTGGGGTTCTATATGACCATGTGAAACACCCCAGATTTTGGTCCTTTAAAATTTCTTGACCTGGGGTCTCACTGCCCATATTATGACTCTCCCTACGAGTCGTAGGGTGTCAAAACGGGTCATAGGACCCTAATTATAGCCTGACTAGTGTAGATTGTCCAAGTTTCTGTTATGATTAGTTTGGATCCTAATGAGTCTTAAAGACTATATGAGTCGTGTAGTCCTATCCATAGACAAACTAGTATGTGCCCCAAGTGTTTCTGTCCTGGATACGACTTGGACCTTATAAGTATTAGGGTCACCTGATGAGTCATATGGTGTAAATCTAGGGTCACCAGAGAAGGGTCCTTCAGCTATTATTTTGACTACGACTCATGGTGGCGAGTTGTAATAAGTCCTTACGAGTCGTATAGTGACCCATAGTCACTGGTGATAATTTTTTAGTGTTTCATTAAGGGCACTTTGGACATTTTACCTCTTCCCCAATCATGACCCATGACTTAAAAACCCTTTAGGATGTCATTATCACTCCAAAAAAATCAAAATAACTTCTCAAACTATCTCAAATCTCCAAGGTCAAGAACACTTAGGGTTTCTAAGAAGTTTGTCACTTTGGGCTCTCAAGGGTGATTTCTCTCTACAGTTATGATACTTTTAGGTATGTAACTCTTCCCCAAATACTATTTTGTGAAAATCATATGTTTTAAATGGTTTAATTGCATGGATTTGAATATGAGTTTTGACATAAGTTGAGGGTTTTGGAATGGTTGATCCTAGAACTATTTTCCCATGGTTTTTATGAGTTGTTTATACATTGAATTGATTTTTTTTGAAATATTAGGTGTATGGGTCTAAGAATTGGAATGGGGGTCGAGGTAATCCCTCAAATTGATATTTTGAACTTGGAATTGGATTTGAGTAATTGAGTTCCCTCAATCCATTTTTGAAATTGAATTTGAAATATGGATTTGTCACATTGTTTGACTTGCTTACCCACACTATTGCATTGCATAAATGGCTAAAATGTTAAAATATGGTTTTTGAAGGTTTTGTTGGTTATGTTTTAATTTAATAAACAAAAGGGGTCGAAACATTTCCCTAATTTTATTTGATAAATTAAAGGAGGTTGAAGTATTCCTCTAACTTGATTTAATGACAAAGGGGTTCGAGGCATTCCCCCAAGTTAATGAAATTGTAATGGCATAATTATGAGTTTGCTAGATAAATGGTATGACGATACCTGTGGTGTTCCTTAATTTATAATTCATTGGTTAATTAATAGGTTATGCGAAACTTGTTTTAATTGGGCTTAATAGGGGTTATATAACTAAGCCGTGAAGGTGTGGGTCACAAACGACTTATACTGAAAACTTATGTTTGCCGTTGTGAGGGTTGGTTTTGATAACCATGTGTATAGTCACACTATTGATGTATCTTGTATCTAGGATTTACGTAGGGTCGGGGCATTTTCTGGTTTTCCTTGATACCTCTGGTTCATACGGATAACACACACTAGGGCCCTTTCAGCAGGGGGAGATGAACCCATATAGACCGTGGGTTATGGTTTATAATGGTTGAGCTACATAGCCTAGGATAATGTTTTACTATCATGATAAACCCTATTTCCTACTCCAACATCCATTATATATATGTATGCTTGTATGTTAACATGTACAGTGAGTTTGAAATTAAACTTTTGACTAACATTATTTTATCCTTATCCTGGGTTACATGCTAGTGCTCAACCCACTAACCGTATTTGGGTGCTTTACTCCTATGCGATATAGGGTTCGAAGACAAGTCTACTTTTTTTGCATAATGTTATAGGGATCGGCTTGGTTCATCGATCATTTGTGGTGAAGTGGTGAGCTTCCATTCTCTGAAAGACTTGATCATTCCATCGGGGTTTCTTTCTATAAATTAGAAGTAAAGAAATTACATTTACATTATCATTGTCATTGTCAGGGTTGGGGGCATATCCCGACTTAGATTATTTTCAGATTAGTAGAGGCTTTATGGATATTACTGTGGATTGGGTATTAATGTTGACACTCTTAAATATCTTTAAACTTATTTCTTTCTATATTGTTATATGTTTGAAATTTAGCCATTGGTAGGTGCGTTATGTTCTGTTTCAATAGGCTAAGAGGGTGGTCTGCAATCCTCGGTGGACTTGAGATACTCGTCACAATCAGTCCTTAGTTTAGATTGTGACAAAGTTTCTATGAGAGCCTAGGTTCATGTTCAATTGGGTGTCCACAAAGCCGTGTCAAGTAGAGTCTCTTTTATGGGTGTGTAGCGCACCACACTTATAATAGTGAGGCTATGAGACATTTAGGAATGTTTCCCTTTATAGTTGTTCTATTTTGAGCTATAGAGTCTAAAGTCTTAAAACTCCTCTAACCTCAGTTTGTTCGCATTTCAGATCTTGCCTCCCTAAAGGATTGATGCTCGTGGAACTTCTTTTGTTCCACCTGAGGACAATGTGGGCGAAACTCGTCCTACTGATAGAGTTCACACCCAGTCTAGGGCTCTAGATTTTGATTGTACTGCACCACATAGAGTTCCACCGGTCCCTACCAGTCCTCCTCAGGTTGATGATGATCATGCCCCATCGTCCCTAAGGGATATTTCTAATGCTGAGTTTTGTCGGTCTATTTATCTGTTAACCGAGTTGGTGATATCTTAGTCACATCAGTCGGGTCTTACTGGTATTGTTGTAAGTTCTTCTGAGGTTACTCAAGTCAGACAATTTATGAGGCTTAGTCCTTCGATCTTTACTGACTCTAAGGTTGAGGAGGATCCTCAAGGGTTCATACATGAGATAGAGAAGATATTCAGGGTTATGCATGCTTCTGACTTTAATGGTTTGGAATTTATATCTTATCAGTTGAAGGATGTGGCATATTAGTGGTATGAGGAGTGGGATCAATCTAGGGGTGATGCAGTATTAGCACTATGGGATGAGTTTTCAGGTGCCTTCCTGGATTGTTTCTTTTCTCAAGAGTTAAGGAAGGCCAACACTGAGGAATTTGTGAATCTGAAATAGGAAAGGATGATCGTGAAAGATCATACCCTAAAATTTTATTAGTTGACCTATTATGCTCCTAAGATAGTGTCCAGCATGAGGGCTAAAATATGGAAGTTTGCTTTCATCTTGTCTTGAGACTTGGCTCTAGAGTGCAAGGATTCCTTGTTGAATAGTGACATGGATATCTCGAGGCTTGTGGTGTATATGTAGTAAGTGGAAGATGAAAAGATAAAACAAGCCATAATAGGGGAGAGGCAAAGTAAGAGATCCCGATAATCTGAGCAGGGTAAAGGCCAGGAGAATAGTGGTAAAGATGGAAGGCAGTGGTCTAAGAAGACGTTGGGGAGTTCTAGTTTTTTTTTGTACGACTAGTGCTTCATATCTATAGCCATACGGTGATTTCCATTTTTATAACAATAATTGGTTTAAGGCACAAGATGCCCAATCTCAGGCTAGTGGGGCCAGCCAGCTCCATCATATCCTCCTTGTAGATTTTGTGGACAATTGTATCGTGGCTTTTTTAATGAGGAGAGGAATAAGTGTTTTAGATCTGTCCAGCCTGGCCACATTCAAAGGAACTGTCCTTTAGGCGATGTTGCTGCAGAGGCTAATAAGATTTTGGTTGCTGCTTCTTCCGCCCCTACACCAAAAAGTGCTACTTCTGGCTCCGACACTGGTTGAAATCATCCGTATTCTCTTGCCAATTTGGAGGCATCTTCTGATGTTGTTACTGGTATGTTAAAAATTTTCTCTCGTTATATGTATTGTCTGCTAGATCCTAGGTCAACCCTTTCTTATTGACCCCTTATATGGCTATTCATTTTTGTTTTGGTCTTAATTGTATTCCTAATCTTTTTTTTATGTCAACCCCGGGGTGACTCTATTATGGCCAAAAAGGTATATAGGGGTTGTGTGGTATCTAAATATGGTAGGGAGACTTTGGTAGATTGATAGAGTTGGATATGTTAGATTTTGATATTATTTTGGGGATAGATTGGCTCCATTCGTGTTATGCCTCTTTAGACTATCGGACCTCGCAAGGTCATTTTCAAATTTCCAAATGAGCCGATTATTGAGTGGGAAGGGAGTTCCCTAATGCCTAAGGAAAGGTCTATTTCTTATCTTAGAGCCTAGAGGCTGATCTCCAAGGGATGTCTGTACCATTTAGTGCATGTTAAGGATTCTAATCCGATGGGTCCCTCTTTGTCATCTGTCCCTGTGGTTTAGGTTTCCCGAAGTATTTCCAATGATCTTACTAGTGTCCTTCCTAATAGGAAAATTGATTTTGGGATTGATCTTCTTTTGGACACTCGTCCTATCTCTATCCCTCCTTATAGAATCTAGATGAGTTGAAAGAACTCAAAGAGCTGTTGAAATATCTTCTTGATGAGGGTTTTATTCACCCTAGTATTTCTCCGTGAGGCATTTTGGTACTCTTCGTGCATAAGAAGGATGGATCTATTCAGATGTGTATATATTATCGCTAATTGAGTAAGGTGACAGTGAAGAATAAGTATCCTATTCCGAGGATTGATTCCCTGTTTGACCATCTTCAGGGTGCTAAGTACTTTCTAAGACTAACCTTCTATCGGGTTATCATTAGTTAAAGATTAGGGAGTTAGATATCCTTAAGACTTCTTTTTGAACCCGATATGGTCATTTTGAGTTTTTGGTGATGTCTTTTGGCTTAACTAACACACCATCGATATTTATGGATCTTATGAATCGAGTATTCCATTAGTTTTTGGACTCAATCATCATTGTGTTTATTGATGACATCCTGGTTTATTCTAAGAGCAAGGCAAATCATGTTGATCACCTCCGTATAGTGTTACAAACTCTTAAGGATAAACGATTGTATGCAAAGTTCTCGAAGTCTGAGTTTTGATGGAATGCTGTTACTTTTATTGGTCATGTTGTTTCCAGTAAGGGTATCATGGTGGATCCACTGAAAGTTGCAGTGGTTAAGAATTGGCCTAGACCCTTGACTCCAATCGATATACGAAGCTTCTTGGGTTTGGACAGATATTATAGAAGGTTTGTAGAGAGATTCTCATCTATTGATGTTCCATTGAATAAGTTAACTAATAAAAAGGTAAAGTTCCTATGGTCTAATGCTTGCGAGGGTAGTTTCGAGAAGTTGAAGGATAAGTTAACTCCTGCTCCTATTTTGACCTTACCCGAGGGTACTGATGGTTTTATTGTTTATTGTGGTGCGTCCCATGTGGGACTGGGTTGTGTTTTAATGCGGTGGGACAAGGTTGTGGCATGTTCTTTGAGGCAGCTGAAGGTGCATGAGAAGAACTATTCATCTCATAATTTGGAGTTATTGGCTTTAGTGTTTGCATTAAAGATTTGGATCCAATACCTGTATGGAATTCATATTGACATCTTTTCAGATCACAAGAGTGTGCAGTACATTTACACCAAAAAAGAGTTGAATCTCAAGCAAAGAAGATAACTTGAGTTACTCAAGGACTATGATATGAGTCTGCATTACCATCCAAGTAAAGCTAACGTGGTTGTTGATGCTTTTAGTAGGTTGTCCATGGGATGTTTATCCCATGTGGATGAAAAACAATGAGGATTGGTAAAGGACACTCACCGGTTTACTAATCTTGGAGTTTGTCTTTTTGTCTGTGAAAATGGTTGTGTGATTATTCAAGAGGTAGCGAAGTCCTTTCTGGGTGCTGAGGTGAAAGAGAAATAGGTTTTAGGTCCTATCTTGATGTAAGTCAAGGTTAATGTTGGTCAACAGAAAATGATGGCCTTTGAGATTAGTGCTGATGGTGTCTTGAGGTACCAAGGTAGGTTGTGTGTTCCTGATATTGATAGGTTGAGAGAGAGGATATTGGATGAGGCCCATGATTCTAGGTACACTGTCCATCCAGGTTCGACAAAGATGTACCATGATTTGAAAGAGATCTATTGGTGGAATAATATAAAGAGGGACGTGGCCAATTTTGTGGCTAAGTGTATGGTGTGTCAACAAATGAAGGTGGGATATTTGAGACCCGGTGGGTTATTTCAATAAATTGAGTTGTCTGTATGGAAGTGCGAGATGATTAATATGGATTTTATTATCGGTCTTCCGTGGTCTCACAGTCAATTTTACTCGATTTGGGTCATCGTTGATGGGATGACTAAGTCAACCCACTTCTACCAGTAAAAACTACTTATTTGACAGAGGATTATGCTAAGCTTTTTTTTTAGGAAATTGTTAAGTTGTATGGTGCTCCAATTTCCATCATATCTGATCGAGGTACTCGGATCTCATTATATTTTTGGCATTCTTTTCAGAAAGGTTTGGGAACTAAGGTGATCCTTAGCACCACTTTCCACCCTCAAGCGGATGGACAAATGAAAATGACGATTCAGTCTTTGGAAGATATGCTAAGGTCATGTGTGATCGACTTTGGTAGTCGTTGGGTTGATCATTTGCCTCTCATAGAGTTTGCTTATAATAATTATTTTCACTCTAGTATTGGCATGGGTCATTTTAAGGCTCTTTGTGGTAGGAGGTGTAGGTCTCCTATTGGGTAGTTTGAGGTGTGTGAGAATAGGTTATTCGGTCCCGACTTGGTTCACCAATCCATGGAAAAAGTAAAGGTAATTCAGGATGGACTTAAGGCCGCCCAAAGTCGCCTAAAGTCCTTTGCAGATGTGAGGCATAAGGAGTTGGAGTTTAATTTGGATGATTTAGTGTTCTTGAAGGTATCTCCCATAAAGTGAGTGATGTGGTTTGATCCTTGAATTATTTTCCCATGATTTTTATGAGTTGTTTATGCATTGAATTGAATGTTTTTGAACTAATGGGGTGGGGGTCGAGGTAATCCCCCAAATTAATATTTTGAACTTGGAATTAGATTTGAATAATTGAGTCTCCTCAACCCATTTGTGAAATTGAATTTAAAATATGGACTTGTCACATGGTTTGAATTACTTACCCACACTATTGCATTGCATAAATGGTTAAAAGGTTAAATATGGATTTTGAAGGTCTTGTTGGCTATGTTTGATTTGATGAACAAAAAGGGTTGAGGCATTCCCCTAATTTGATTTTATAAATTAAAGGAGGTCGAGGCATTCTTCCAACTTGATTTAATAAACAAAAGGGGTCGGGCAATCCCCCAAGTTAATAGAATTGTACTGGTATAATTATGAGCTTGCAAGCTAAATGTTATGACGATACCTGTGGTGTTCCTTAATGTATAATTCCTTGGTTAATAAATGGGTTATGTAAAACTTGTTTTAATTGGGCTTATATAGCTAAGCCATGAAGGTGTGGGTCACGAATGACTTCTACTAGAAACTCATGTTTGCCGATGTGATGATTGGTCTTGATGACCGTGTGCATAGTTACACTATTAATATATCTCATATCTAGGATTGACGTGTTATAGGGTCATTCCTCGGTCTTCCTTGATAACTCTAGTTTGTGAGGCTAACACGCACTAGGGCGCTTTCAGCAGGGGGAGCTGAACCCATATAGCCCGTGGGTGCCGACTTATGACGGCTGAGCTACATAGCCTAGGATAGTGTTTTACTATCATGCTTAACCCTGTTCCCTACCCCAGCATCCATTATATATATGTATGCATGTATGTAAACATGTACAGTGAGTTTGAAATTGAACTTTTGAATGACATTATTTTACCCTTATCCTGAGTTGCATGCTGGTGCTTAACTTACTAACCATCTACGGAAGCTGTATCCCGATGCGATGCATGGTCCGAAGACAAGTCTACTTTTCTTGTGTAGTGTCAGGGGGATCGGCTTGGTTCGTTGGTCATTTGCAGTAAAGTGGTGAGCTTTCATTCTCCGAAAGACTTGATCATTCCATCGATTTTTCTTTTCTTAAATTAGACGTGAAGACTTCATATTTACACTGTCATTGTAATTGTCAGGGTTGGGGGCATGTCATCACTTAGATTGTTTTTGGATTAGTAGAGGCTTTGTGGATATTGTTGTGGATTAGATATTGATGTTGACACTCTTAGATGTATTTAAACTTATTTCTTTCTATCTTGTTATATCTTCGAAATTCATTCATTTTCAGGTGTGTTATGTTCTGTTTGGCTAGGCTAAGGGGTGGTCTTTGGTCTTCGATGGACTTAAGAAACCCGTCAAGGCCAGGACCTGGTTCGGTTCGTGACACTATGTGTCTGGATGCACAATATATTTTGTATGGCTATCGCCTTGGTGTTTTTTTCCTTTCCTTTACTTCCTCAGTACGTGCGGCTAACATGCACTGGGCCCTTCCGACAGGGGTAGTCAGACCCATACAACTCGCGGGTGCCTTTATGATGGAGCGAGCTACACAGTTTAGGCTAATGGTTTAATCTCTCATGTTCACTACCCTTGTCCATATCCCGACATCCTATATATGTATATATAAATGTTGTACGTATGGTTTGACTAGTTTTTGTCAATGGTATTATTTTATCCCTTTTTCCTGAGTTACATGCCAGTGCTCGCCCCACTGACCGTCCTTGAACGCTTCTTCATTTTATGATATAGGTTTTGAGGAATTTTTTGTTGCTCTTGTGCAGTGTTAGGTGTTTTTTCTCGTCTGTTGGTTTGCTGTGAAGTGGTGAGCCTCCATTTTTTAGAAGGACCAGTCATTTCATTAATTTTTTTCATATTTTGGGAATTGTGAATTTCTTTTTGTCATCATCGGGGGCATGTCTTGACTTAGTTTGGTATTCTTGGTTTAGAGGCTTTGTGGACAAGTGTTGGGGTGGTTGTTTGCTTTGAATCTTAAAACTTTCATGTTGTTTATCTATCCTTGTTATTACTATTTTTGTTAGCTTCTGCTGTTTATATTTATGTGCTTTTGAGGTTAGGCTAAGAGGGTTGTCTCGCCCATCATGGGCTTGAGATTGCCTGTCACGTCCAGGACTGGGTTTGGGTCTTGACACCTTAATCATTCCAAACAGACCTTAGAATCAATTAAAACATGGAAATATAGAATCTATGTGTCAAAAGAAAGCCAACACTACCCATATTGCTTATTTTCAAGTCGGGGTCAAAATGGATCCCCAAAATGGGTTTTCAAAAAAGGAGAAAAATCCTAATTTTATCTTTAAAATATGTTCTCCATATTTTTAGTTGTCTCAAGCTTAAAACCCATGTGAAAATGAATTAAATATAAGGTCTAAATTGAAGAAAAACCATGTTTAAGCTTTACCGGCAAAATCCCCAAAATCCTTTTTGAAATCAAGAATCTGAAGTTGTTTTAAAGATGAAATTGAGAAAAAACTAATAATTATAAGATTGGAAACTTACCCAAGTGAAAGCGGGGTTTGAATCAAAGAAATACAAGTTTTAGGCCTCCCGAACTAAAATCCCCTATTTTCCACTTTAATCCGCGTTAAAACAATAATTAGATGATAAAATTGGAGTAAAGTAATTGAAATAGGTGTTTAGAAGCTTACCCAAGCTTAAAAATGGAAGAAATTTCTCAAAAGTGTGAAATCCTAAGCTCCAAGTCTCAAAAATGGGAAAAAAGGCGAAACATTGGTATATATTGGGTCCAAGTCTCTACGGATCCATCGAGATTCATCCGCAATCCTGGGAATGCAAATAAAATATGTTACGCTATCAACTTTGATGCTCCAGAATCAATGATAATATCAGATTTTTAAAAATTATCATTTTCACAAAGTTGACCCCCGAAATCCAATTTCATAATTTTCTGAATCGAGGATCGAAATGAGATTTAAATGCCATAAAACCACGCCAACCATGTTAACAACCTAAAATCGACGTTTCAGATTTGCTGGTGCAATTTTTTTGCCATCTGATGCGCAGATGAATAAATGTAGACCAAGGTCAACTATAAGGTTCTCAAAGCCACCAAACCCATAATTTCACATATATCACGCTAAAATGCATCGAAAATCATGCCAATCATCCCTACGCTCCAGAAATACCACAAAGAAACCACAAAGAGAGGTAAAATAGTCAAATCACACAGAAATAAATATTTTGTAAAAATCACCAAAAAATTAAGTCATTACACAAGGCAAGGGTCATGGTTAACCCATGAGTAGAGGATGGGCACGATAAGATGCCCTAATAAGAGGACATGCTAGAGAGGCCTCACCTAAGACTGAGGTTGATTATGATGAGGATGACTATCAAACAGAGGGTACGAGACTAGATCAGGTTGTCACAGTCCAAAATGGGTCATGATGACACTTATCGCGGCCAATCACTCAAAATGATAGGGAATATATATGGTAATAAACACCCAGACGAGACTTCTAGAATGAACTCAAGCCAAAATTAAATATAATTACAATAGAACATGAAAGAAATTCATAAAAATTCAATTCCAAAATCTAGTGTCACAATATAAAAGCATCTAATACAATATTCAAAACTGAAAATACATAGGCAGTCTCTTAAATAGGAATATAGACAACTCATAGATAGAGGCTGGAGTCAACTCTAATAGACCTAGAGTGTCCAGTACCTAAAAGTGTCACCAAATCTACTACACAAAATCATCCTCTGTGAGTTGTACTCATGCTAGTATCTGCTCTGAAAGGGCGCAGTAGGGATGAGTACAATCCATTTGTACTTAGTAGGTATCATAGGCTGATTGATCAAACCAGAAAATAAGATAAGTGAAATATACTATGAGCATGTCACCTGCAAATAGAAAAATCCCAAATGGTAGCGCACACCGTCTTCAATAACAGTTCTAGTATCTATACAAGTACATATAAACAACAACAATATAGATATGAAGGAGAAATACATGAAACTAAACACAAGTCAAGGAAACTAAGAAATACAGGCAAGATGCGAGTTTAAATGCAATGCAATATAATGAGAATTAGATGAAAGCCAACACATAATTTTCCGTATATACCTATCAATTAGTACCCATGGGGGAGAGGGGGGGTTTCTAATCCACATACTTTATATCATATCTCAATTTAAATCTCAATCTTAACTCTCCTGTCTGGCTTGTAACTTACAGAGAGGATTTTCATAAAAGTGTCTTATTTTGTTTCAAAAATAGTGTTTTCCAATGGTACCAATATCTCATGAATGCATATGTATGGAATAAGGATTTAATGCTCACAATCAACTCAAATGATGATATCCAATCCATCAAACACGTAATATATATACAAGTGAGTCCAAAAATCAACTCAATATGTTCATAATCCATGATTATCAATGATAATTAGGCACCATCAGAATAAATATACATACAAGATATCATCATTATCATACCAACCTCTAACTCAGGTATTTTATCATGATAAAATTATTTAATACTCAAATAAGGCCTAAATTAGCAAAATAAGCCCCCGTTTGGGCATTATATCTTGAATAAAGGTATTTAGATGTATAAAAAAGGCCAATGATGTCAAATAAATTCCATATACGGGAAACACACAATATTAGATTTCACAAACCAATCACAAAAGATTATAAACCCCAACACGGGTCCACAACAGTAAAATAATCTCAAAACATAAATCTAGTAGTTATTCCCCCCCAATCCATAGCATGCTGTACTTATTGTAACGCCCCGAACCTGGTGCCCCGGATGCTACATGGTGCTAACAATCCTGAAGGACCACTAGCAAACCCATGACTGGTACCTACTGTACTAACTGTATAATAATACTGAAATATGGGGAATAATGGGCTAAAATGCCATAAGGTTCAAAACTGATTAATAGTAATACTGAATGTGGTATAACAATACCAAAACTGGACATAAATACTAAAATTACTGAAGTCTGAATATCTAGTCTGAAAGCCTCTAAACTGTCTGAATAAGGAGTTAATGGAACATGTCCCCAACTAACTCCATCTACTGAACTGAATTGAAATAATAAAATAACAAATCAATCATGTTATCCTCGGATGATGAGGACTCACTGCTAATCTACTGTTGCTGGACATCTGAACTGCTATGTGTGATCAGGAACCTGAGCGTCCGAACCTATAGTATAAAACACCATAAAGCAAAAGAAAAGTATGCGTCAGTACGTGAGAATGTACTGATACACAAAGTGAGGTAGGCTGAATGCATGAGGTTCATATGCATGAACCATAACTGACTAATAATATGAACATAACTACATGAGGATTCATGCATGAAGACATAACTGTAACTGAAGACATGAGGGTTCTGAATACTAAATATACTGATAACATGGATTACTGATAACTGATATAACTGATACTGGGTGACTATTTCTGATAGTCTTGATTCCGATGGAACTAGATGAGTTCCATACTGAGCTGAGTAACTGTATCTGACAGTCCTAAAATCTATAGAACTATCTGAGTTATATTATTGAGACTGAGACTGAGACTGTGACTGTGGAAGGTAGTCATCTAACCGATATGCCCCATAACTGAACTGGTGGGGTCCAATCTGCCAGCTGGAAGGGTGTCAGTACCGCGCTATGGGTAAAGACAAGTTGTGAGTTAACCTTCTACTGACAGGGAGCTCTTCCATCAACCCCTCGCTAGTAGGAGAACTCAAATGAGATGTATTATTCCTAGACTCGTAGGGGTACATCTCAACCTACGCTGGCTACGTAGTTTTGGAATGCAAGGATTGCTTTTAAGGATCACACCCTCTACTGACTGACAGGTGAGCCCTCATCCTTGGGTTCACTCGGTGCTGAATCCTACTCCCAACTGAATAGACACTGAACTGATTATACTAAACTAAACCGGACTGAGTTCACTAAGTTTTGTTGACTGACGGAATACTACTGAGATCTGATAACTGACTGAGATTACTGGGATTACTGAGTAGGATTGGACTGATACTAAATTTACTGAGTTTTCCTGAGTCATGTGACTGACTGAGTTTCTACTGAGTTCTAAAACTGACTGAGTGTACTACGAATCATGGCGTGACTTAGATCATCATGAAACTGACATTGGCTCTAGGCACACATCTAAATTATCGGGTAGTAAATACCCCCAGGACTCGATAGCATAAAATAAATAGGACATGACCCTTCTTGAATACATAACCATTGTCAATAATTCATAATTCAATCATTGAGGGATTTCGTGAAGCACTTGATAATCATAATTTTTGTACATGAAGAGGAATGCATTCAAATATATCATGGTTTCATAATTCTAGTCTCATGGGCATTCCATCAAACCATTACAAGATATAGATTTAACATGAACATCATTTAGAACATGTAGTGATAGCCTAAGTTCATCATTTAGATAAATAAAGGGTCATAAATCACAATTCTACTCACTTAGGCATTTTATCAAACACTTGGGATACATATACTTAGGCTTAGGCATGAAAAATAAGACAATACATCATGGCTACATTAATCAACTCAATTTAATAGATTTCAACCCACATGCTAACATAATGTCATGAAAACACACTAAAGATTCCAACTTGGGAATCATACAACACATCAACATGATCATAATCAATCCAAAACATGAATATCATAATTTATAATTCAAAATTGGATTCTTGGACTCCAAAGACGAAAGGGATCCTTGGATGAATACTTTACATACCTTAGTGTATGATTTCTTGAAGATTGATAGTGGAAAGCTTGAATACTTGGCTTGAAAGTGATCACCTAGGGTTTCTTGTTCTTGAGAAATTGTGGAATAAGGAATGTATTTAGCCAAAATAGGGTTAAATTTCGTGTTTATGAGGGATGAAGGTCGAGGAAAATGACCTAATTACCCTTAAGAACACGGTCATTTAATGACTAAAACTGGGCACCGACGCGTTGAGCAATGCGGCGTGTCAATGGCACCGACACGATACTAGACGCATCACGCCATGATTGCTCCAAGCTTCAGTACTTTTGGTTCTGGCAACCTGCAACAATGTTAAACAATGCGATAGGCGACGCGGCACGCCAAGATCGCGTTGGTTCATTATTTTGGACACCAAACGTGGTCTAAACGAGATCCGAAAAATCTAAAACTCGTCCGCGAACACCTATTGACCTCCCTGATCATTAATTAGCAAGAATACCGACCATTAAAGGACATTAAGGTCGTGAAATGAGATTGTCAACTTTCGAAGGCCAAAAATAAACCAAGTCTGGAAACTTAGCTAGAATTTTCTAAGTCTGGGACCCCCTTGACAAGCTTAAAGGACTGAATTAAGCTTAGAACTTTTGTGGGGTCTTACACTTATTCATTAACTACACAACTCAATATGAAAAAAGTTAAACCATAAAGTACCCCAAAATGTCAAATCCCAATCTAAGGTGCGTGAACACACAACCTTCTTTTTGCGAACGACCTCAAAATCAAATACAATATTCAAAAATAACATCTATCTTTAAAAGAAAGCTAGCGATACCCATACTGTCCATATTCAGATCTGGTCCAAAATAGGTCCCTAAAATGAGTTTGAAAACAATCGAGATACAATTAGAATTTTGTTTTTAAAACACATTCCAGAAGGTTATAAGAGTCTACAGGGGATTATCCACGCAAAACAGGTTAAAATCAAGGTCTAAAATGAAAATAAATCCTTCTTAAATTTTATCAGTAACCCCCTCCCCCCAATTTCACTTTGAAATCATGATTTAAAGGTGGTTTTGAATATAAAATCAATGGAGAATAGAGGGATTATGATTCTAGAAGTTACCCACACAAAAATCAATGTTGAACCCCTAAAAAATCACCTTTCTCGAAGCTCAGAGGTCCAAAAGTGGAGTAAAATTGCAAGAAATGGAGTATTTATACTGTTTAGTGAATAGTACCTTGCGAACACGATTAGTCCTTCTCATTTGCGAGGTTCAATGTGGACCCCAACCATTAAATTAGACTTTACGTTCACATCCAAGACTTCATATTTATGAAGGCTAATAAACTATGCCTTCACATTTGCTACAACCTCGTCGCGTTGGCGATGAAGGACTCCATTTCCCTTCGCGATTGCGGTCACCACCTCCCGATCACGATGAAGGGTGATTTCCTTCTTCACATTCATACATAGGGTCTGCACTCATGAAGAAGCATCCATGCACCAAATATCAATTGCACACCAACTAATTTTGAATGGTTTTGAATATTTTGAGCGGACCCACGGGATTCATTTCGAATCTGACAGTAGTAAAACCATATATAATACTAGGATAATTTTGACATTTTGAATTTAATGGAGATATCATATTTTTGAAACAAAGTTGTTTTTACAAAATTAACCTCTGAACTCATTTTCACTGTTTTCCAAATGAAGAGTCAAAATGAGATTTAAATGTCCCAAAACTGAACCAACCCTGCTACTAACCCAAATTTGATTTTCTGAACTATTGGTGTAGCCCGTTTCGCCATCCGATACTCACAACAACATATGTTCACCAAAGTTAACTGTATGGCTTCTAAGCCTCTTAAGATCACGAACTCAGACAATTCATTTTTGATCGCATCAAAAACCGTATCAACCAACCCTAAACCTCATAATCAATATGTCGCAACTATATGGAAGGCGGAAATGGTCAAAACACACAAATTTAGGTCACTACAGCATCCACTACTAAAAATCTAGTTCTTCCTCAAACTAAAGGCAAGAAAATACATGAATCGATAAAGAAATGATGGTAAATACTGTGCATGTCGGACTAGATCTCCCACATATCCTCCTCAATAGGATAATGTCTCTACTGAACCTTAATCACATGAATATTTCTAGAACACAACTGTCTCATATCCCTAGATAAAATAGAAACTGGCTCCTCAACTAAGGTCAATCTCTCATCAAACTGAATTGAATTCGAATGAAGCACACGAGATTTATTCGAGATATAACATCAAAGCATAGACACCTAGAAATATAGATGAATGGCTGACAATATGGAGGAAAGGACAACTCATGAATAACCTTCTCAACTTTCCAAGAATCTCAAGTGGTCCAATATACATGGAACTAAGCTTGCCACTCTTCGAAAATCTCATCTCACCCTTCATGGGAGACACACAAAGCAAGACTCGATCACCAATTCCAAACTTCAAGCACGTAGACTACTATCTACATAACTCTTTTTCATACTCTAAGTTGCTCGAAGCTTGTCCTGAATCACCCAAAATATATCCAAAATATCACAAAGCAATTAGGTACCATAGGTTCTAACATCTAAGGTCTCAAACCAATCAATAAGAGATCGACAATGCCTACCTTATGATGCCTCAAAAAGGGCCATCTCAGCTATTATATGAGTGAACACTGCCAAGGATAAATGTTGTTCCCACTAACCTCCAAAATCTATAACACATGTGCAGAGCATATCCTCTAAACCTAAGTAGTCCAATCTGATTGACCATCATTCTAGGGGTGGAAAGCTGTGCTAAGGTCAACTCGAGTACCCAGCTCCTCCTGAAAGGTCTGCCAGAAGGTAGAAGTAAACATTGAGCCTCTGTCTAAACTAATAGACACAGGTACTCCATGAATAAGAACTGTCTCACAAATATATATACAGACAAACTTCTCAACAAAGAAGATCTGAATAGGTATGGAATAAGCTAATTTGGTCAACTAATCCACGATGACCCAAATATTGTCTGAACCACAATAGGTATGAGGTAACCCTATCACAAAGTTTATAGTGATGCACTCCCACTTTCACTCAGGAATGGGTTATCTCTAAAACAAACCACATGGTCTCTAATGCTCGACTGTTACCTGTTGAAAACACAAGCAACAAGCTACAAAATCAATCATATCCTTCTCCATACCACTCCAGCAGTAAAGCTACTTCAAATGGCGATACATCTTGGTCACACCTGGATGGACAGGATATCTAGAGTAGTGAGACTCCTCTAAAATCAATCTCACACACTCTCTGGCTCCTAGCACAAAAACATAGCCACTGATCCTCAATACACCATCACAATCAAGAGCGGATCCTTATCTTTGCCCCAACACCTTTTCCCATATCACCCTCAAACTATTATGATCAAACTGGTCAACTCAAATCTACTCCATTAAGGAAAATATAACATAAAAAGGCTAAAACGTGCCCGGGTATTAAAATATCAAGCCTAATCATCTGGTTAGATAAGGACTGAACTCTGGTTAGATAAGGACTGAACTTCTAAGGCTAAATTAGTCAACGCTTGGGGTCAAAAGATGAGCTAGACTCCCCATACTAGTAGACTTCTGACCAAGGCATCCATAACCACATTTGCCTTGCTCGGATGATACAAAATAGTGATTTCATAATCCTTGAGCAACTCAACCCATCAACACTGCCTCATAGTAAGATCTCGTTATTTGAAGAAGTACTGACGACTACGATGGACCAAGAAAATCTAACATGGAACTTCATCAGGATAAGGATAAAATAATGCCATTTATAAAACCAAGTAAAATCGTCTATATGGACACAAACCATACCCATATATATAACCATGCTAGGAAAGGGAATCGAGTTTAGCATGCCATTTAAAACCTTTGCTTGGGCTGTGTAGCTTTGCTGTCCTAAAACCACCTACGAGCTATATGGGTTCAACTCTTCCTGCTGAAAGGGCCCTAATGGTAAAGCCGGATGACCGGTGAAAAATATTTGAGATGACTAGTACATCCCCCAAAATATAAAGTGTGACATCATGTGCACAGTTACTAGGACCAAACCTCACATCGACAAATATGAGTTTCCCATTTCAATCCCCTCGGAATCTCTACCTTCCACGGCTTTGACACACATCCCCTCCTTTAAGCCCAATTAAAACCATTTTCCAACCAAACCATTATTCCATTATTATTAACCAAGGCTATTAGTAGTGGTATCATCATATCGACTATAACTTGCAATTATTGTCCTTTGCCAATCCTTAGGGGATTCCTATGTACCCTATATGATTTCTAATTAAGCCAAAACCATGGCAACCAAGGCTTTTTCCAATCCACTCAAAACCATTTAAACCATTCATATCATTTAGGGTTCCATTACCAAGTTTAAACCATGCATAAGTTCCATTGAAAAACTAATATTATAGTGAAAACATTGTTATAGGCATTTTATCAAACACATTGGGGGCATAATATTTCCAAAATCAAAGTCCACTACCAAATAACCATTCCCATGAAACCAATTATCCAAAACCACCATTAATACATAAGCATAATTAAAACATGGTAAAACCATAACCAAGCATTTATAACCAAAACCCCCAAATCATATTTGAAAACACAAAATTATACAATATTCAAATCATGAAAACATTGTATCAAACTATGCCTTTAGTTAGAAATAATACTGAGGGAAGAGAACATGCCTTAATCAAAGGTGATGATGGAAAGAAATCACCAAGACAAGCCCCAATTTACCCTATAAGATAAAACCCTAGCTTCCCTTGCCCAAGAACTCTAGAGAAGATTTAAGAGTGTTTTCCAAGTGTTTAAGAATAGAATAATAGGGCAAATAACTTCCCAATAGGAATATAAGTCATGGGACTTTATTAGGATAAGTGGGAAAATGTCCAGATTGCCCTCATTAAAACTGCATTAAATTCCCATCATAGGGTACGACTGACCCTTACGACTCGTACCCAACCTATACGAGTGGCACTTGTCTCTCATACCCTAGGTCTTCACCCTTAGACACAACACTGTCCAAGGGACGACACACCCAAACCCAAGTCGTATTCTAGTGTACAACTGGTACCCATAACCTATACCCATGGCAGAATAAAACCCCAAGAGGATTGAACACTATCCCTCATATGAGTACATAGTATGACTCATACCCTGACTTACGACTCATGGTGAGGCACTCGTACTCAGATCCAACCTAATTCACTAAGTTTAAGATAAAGTGAATGAACCAAATGACACATATCCACTAATATGATTCGTACCCATTCCAGTAACCAAAATCTATCCCACCAACCAACACTAGTCAGTATATGACTGGACCATATCAACTGTACCCAAGTGTACGACTCGTACCCCATAGTCATAGCATGACTAGAAACTTAAAATCCAGGAAATTTTCTAAGGGTCAAAACCCAGGGTATTATAGTCTCCCCCACTAGGAACATTCGTCCCCGAATGACGAACAAGGTAGGGGTAACCACATGCACGAGTCATTTACATTAACAAATATATTTCCAATCTTTAACAAAGTTTGAAAACAAAGAGGCAAAGATATCAATCCTTCCTTTAACAAACTTAAAAAATAAAGATGTGTTAAAGACACATACCTTCCACATGAACCCCAGGAGCAGAAAATAGATTCGGATACATGGACTTCATGTCCTCCTCCGCTTCCCATGTAGCTTTTTCCACCTTATGGTTCCGCCATAGAACTTTCACCAAAACCACATCCTTGGTTCACAATCAACGAACCTGCCTATCCAATGTCTCAATCGGGACCTCTTCATAAGATAGAGAATCTGAGATACCTAACCCTTTCAAAGGAATAATAAAAAAGAATCATCAATTCACTTTCTCAATAAAAAACATGAAAGACCGGATGAACCAAGCTCAAACTAAAAGGCAACTCCAGTTTATAAGCAACATTCCCAACTCTCCTCAGAACCACTTAAGGACCAACGAACTGGGGACTGATCTTTCCCTTCTTACCAAACTACATTACTCCCTTAATAGGAGACACCTTGAGGAACACCTTATCCCCCAACCTCAAACTCCAAGTCTCCATGCCTCACATCCGTATAGGACTTTTGGTGACTTTGGGCAGCCTTAAGCCTATATCGAATCACCTTCACCTTTTCCATAGCCTGGTAGACCAAATTCAAACCAAATATATCCACTTCACTAAGTTCAAACCACCCAATAGGAGATCTACACCTCCTACCATACAATGCCCCTAAAGAGGCCATACCAATAATAGAATGATAGCTATTGTTGTAAGAAAACTCTACCAAAGATAGATGCTCAACCCAATTGCCACAATAATCAATCACACACGCTCGAAACATATCCTTCGATGTTTGAATAGTTCATTCCGTTTGTCCATCCGTTTGAGGATGAAAATCATACTCAGACTCACCTTATACTCAATTATTTCTAAAAAGATCACCATAAATGAGATAAAAATTGCGTACCACAACTAGAGATAATCAAAATAGGTACCCCATACAGCTTCACAATCTCCTTATGATACAACTATGCATAGTCCTCCACCTAAAAGGTAGTCCTCACTGGCAAGAAGTGAGAAGACTTCGTTATTCTATCCAAAATGACCCAAATCGAATCAAATTGGTTTCGTGACCGAGGAAGACCGGTAACGAAATCCACATTGACAACCTCCTATTTCCATTTGGGCAAATCAATTTGTTAATACAACCCACCTGGACTCATATGCTCAACCTTAACCTGCTGACACACCATGCACTTGGACACAAAATCAGCCACATCCCTTTTTATATCATTCCACTAATATATCTACTTGAGATCATGATATATCTTTATCGAACCGGGATGAAAAACATAGCACGACTCATGCCTCTCAGCCAAGATCCTTTGCCACAAACTGCGACATTCGGAACACAAAACCTCCCTTGGTACCATAAAGTACCATCACCACTGATCTAAAAAACCATTACCTTTTTCATACCCACACTACTCTTGATTTTCATCAAGATAGGATCTAGAACTTTCTTCTCCTTAACCTCTGCACCAAGAGACAATCAAACCATTTCTTGTACCATCTTACCACCATCTTAGGAGTCCAATAGATGAACTCTAAGATATCAAGATAGGATCTAGCACTTTCTTCTCCTTAACCTCTGCACCAAGAGACAATCGAACCACTTCTTGTACTATCTTACCACCATCTTAGGAGTTCAATAGATGAACTCCAAGATAAGCCAAGCGGTGAATATCCTTCACCAATTTTTGGTTTATTTCTCCACATGAGCCAAAATCCCCATGAACAACCTGCTAAGAGCATCAATAACCATGTTTACTTTACCTGGGTAATAGTAAAGACTCATATCATAGTACTTAAGAAGCTCCAACCATCTTCTCTACCTGAGATTAAGCTCCTTCTGAGTGAACACATACTGTAGACTCTTATGATAAAAAAATATGTCTATGTTCACTCCATATAGATAATGCCTCCATATTTTTAAAGCAAAAACCACCGCAAGAATCTCCAAATCATAAGTAAGATAATTTCTCTCATGCACCTTCAACTACCTAGAAGCATAGGTAATCATCCTCCCATGCTACATCAAAACACAACCAAGTCCCACTCTAGATGCATCATAATAAACCATAAACCCCTCACTTCCTTCCGACAATGTCAAAAGCGAAGCATAAGTTAGCTTATATTTCACCTTCTCGAAACTCCCCTTACAAGCATCCGACAAGGAAAACTTCACCTTTTTTGAGTTAACTTCACCCCCAACTTTGCATCCATATTTTGGCCTCGCTCATAGGGTGGTGGTACAAATATTAAGGAACTGAGTAATGAAATGTGCATGGTAAACCACTCAGCCTTGAAGTGAGGTGTGTTTTTATATTGCTTATCTGGTGTAAAATCAAGAATATAGGATTATTGTTCCCCATCTTCACACTCTTCCACTATTTTAAATGATTCCACAAACAAGATATCATCTAAACATAATGTAGAAAAGTGCTTTGAGTGAGGCCCAACCATTCCTACTTCAAAATTTACACTATCTACTACACACTCGCTTCTATTCACCTTCTCAATTTCAGTCTCAAGATAAAGATGACAATCAAGTAGCTGCGATTCTTGTGGTTGTTCCACAGATTGGCTAATATCCTCCTCATATTTTTCTTTGCTTAGCCATTATAGACATGGTGGCATTAGTATCTCCTCAACCTATTCAACAATTTTAGTTTCTGAGTACTTAGATTTCCTTGAATTATCCACAACTTCATCTTCAACAGGTTGGGAAGTCAACTCCGCATCTACCTCCAGCTTATTATCCAATTGCTCCACGGTCTTCTGATAGTGCTTCATGTCTTCCAAGAACTATACTTGAGACGCTAAAAGTTATTTCAGCATCTCTTCCAAGTTTCTAGTTTGAGTTGTGGCCTGCATGTTTGGTTGTTGCTGCTGAAACTGCTGCTGGATGTTCCATGATTAAATTTGTGACTATTTTTGCCCCGTTCGATTCCAGTAGTTTATATAATTTTTCCTTTCAGCATAGCCCACAAACAATTCTGAATCGGGGTTGATAACACACATAGCTGCATTATGAACACTTTGACCACAAATCAAACACCAAGTTGTAGTCTGCTCCACAGATAAAACAATATCTGCATCATATTGTGACGGTACCATCCACACACTTTCATTAAAATCTGGACAATAAGCCGCTTGATGTAGACCCCCACAAAAATAACAAGAATCGTCATCACTCGAAAACCATCTATCCCAAGCTGACATATCAAGAAGTGTGATAAAAAGAGAAATAAAAGAAAATAAAAATAAACTAAACAAAAACTATTTACAACTCAATATAGAAAACTAAAAATAAGATAGTTGCCTAATTACAAGTCCCCAGCAATGGCGGAAAAAACTTGACAACACTCAAGCGCACACACAAGTGTACGTGATCTTATCAAGTAGTAAAGTGGCTTCAAGGTAGCCCAAGTATCGATTTCTCAGGGACTTGCGGTCGCCGACTATCTAATTCTAGTTTAACCAATTGAAGATAGTAGCAAATAGAGTTATAGAGTTGTAAATTAAAAATAAAATAAACAGTGCGTAAAAATAAAGTACTTGGAACAATCAATGGAGAGAAAGTTCAGGGTTAAAGCACTCCGAACAATCATACTATGTTATTGAAATTAATTCGTCAATTTGCTTATCTTGGTTGTTGATTCGTAGGGTTAATTGCATGATCATGGTTTCCCAATCTCTAATCTTTTACCTAATATGGACATTACAACTACATCATTGAGCGGAGATGTAATAATCCAATTAGGTGAATTAAAGTTATCATCCTACGTTTGAATCAAGTAAGACATCTAAGTACATCCCTGTTCTAGACACTAAATTTAATTCTTTATTTTATAAAAGAATAAAAACACAAACTTTATTTATTCCCATGTTCTATCTCCCCATTCCCTCTCCCGAGATCAAAAGATTGACAAAATATGTATTTTATGGGTGATCAATCCATAAAATAAATAAATTAAGAATAAACAAACAACCAAATATGATAAGCAAAATTAACAAAATTAATCCAAAATAATAATAATAATAACAATCATGTTCTTAGATTTAATCCCGGAAAGAGAAGTTTTTAGTCGATAATATTTATAATCACAATCTAAATAATTGAATACATGATATGAAAAATTAAAAGCTTAATAAAAAAATTTAAACCTAATAAACTGTGTAGCGGCCTCCGTCAATCTTTTTTCCAAACTGTTCTAGCCGTATCCTGGTATATATTGTCGTTCAAAGTTGACAAAATTCCCCCCAAAGTTGTACCAACTGTGACCCTTTAATATTATAATAATAATAATAATCCCAAAAAAGAAATGGGATTGAAAAGATTCCCACTAATTTGCCTTGGTACGTGTGCCACCACTTCAATTAAAATTAGGACAGTTCTGTGCTGTGTTGGCGGCATTTAATTGCCTTGCATGAATTATCGACGCAACACGTTGCTCAACGCGTAGGGCACAGTGACGCGACGCGACGGTATCGCATGGACTCACTGAAATTTGTGTTCAAAAATCTGATTAAGTGTTGAATGTCCCTCCTTTTTTTCATGCCTTTTGTAGTGTATTTTTAATGATTTTTTGGCCTTTTTATCGATAATATATCACCGTAATCAGCTTACAAAGCCTCCTAAAATATCACACACCCCAAATTAGATATCCAAGCAACACAATAACCTAGCGATGAATCAAAACAAAAGCTAAGACAAGACAAATTCGCAATGATCTTCCACTTATTATTCAGACTCTGGACTTAATTAAATTAAGTTTTGTACATTACAAACAAGTTATTTCACTCATAATTACACATTTAAAACATTTGTAATAAATTAAACACACTAGAATTCAACGAAACCAACTAGACACACCTAGCTCAAGCTAGTAAAACTAGTTTTCCGGGTTGAACTCTAAATTACTCAATTAAATACAAACTTGTTTAAAAAATACTTTGGACATCGTAGTCACGCACTTGGACACTTAAATGCTTATTTATATTAATATTAACACGTTAAGCACACAAATTGCTCTCAAAACAAGGCGAAATAAGATAGAATAATGATAAAAAAGTGTATAAAACCACGTTAGACCAGTATTTAAACTTGGGATCGTAAGGTGTTATTTGTGTCTAAAGCTCAAAATGACCTAGTGTATATAGGTTTTAAGTTAAAATAATTGTGTTAAGATCTATAAATGGAATAAAATATTGAGGTGGTTGCGCGACGTAATTTAGATAGTAGGTGAATCACCTTCTTGAGCTATATGAACAAAGTTAATCGACCCAACGTCAACAAATCAGATATAGGTCTATATCAATGGACTAATTTAAGGTCCAAACTAAGTAAAATAAAAGGAGAAAAGAATGAGCAACCCAACACCTAAAATCTTTCCCAAAAGTCTAATAAGTTAAAGACCCATTTTAGATATAAATAAAGCAAGCAGTTGCATCACCTACTTGGACCAATTTATGACTGAAAATAGATCTAAAAGAAGAGGTTCTAGATAGACTATTTAAGGTTCAATTCAACACATTTTAACTCATAACGATTCAGTAAAATAGATAGAATTCTCTCAAGGATAATAAGCTCTCTCTCTCTTCAAGCAGCATCCACAAAACTCCTCTAGGGTTCTTCATATAGTAGCCTCTTTTAAGAAAAGGTAAGTAGTGATCAAATTATTAAATTAGTTTAATTTTACCATGATAGAAGGTGATTGTTACACTCCAAAAATGAATCCCGAGATATCACACGGTGCTCAAGATTATGAGTAGCCTTAAGCTAACCCTGTTTTCCTTCTACTAAGTCTGAATCTCATAATAGAGAAAATATAGATATAACATCGAAACTAGAATGCAGAAATCTATCTGAGCTAACTGAGAATATTTGAATATAATCTCTGAAAAATACTAGACTTAATAGTCTGAACAATCAATACTGAATAATCTGTATCATATCTAGCAGTCTGACAAGCCTCTACTACTAATAACTAGAGAGCTACTGGGACAAACCCCCAACTGACTCGAACTGTCTGAATCATCTGTACTAATAAGCTGAAGTAATGAAAGACTAAGTCCCTGAACTATGAGGACTAACCAACTGTCGGGATGTAGATGGAGATGTTCGAAATCACTCACGCTGCTAGAACTGAGTACCTGAACCTACATTATGAGATAATGTAGCACATAGACGTATATGTGGATCAGAACTTTGAGAATGTACTGAGTATATGGGGGAGAATGCATAATAAAACAATGTCTCAACATAATCATAATTTGTAAAACAATGCATGCTAAATGTAGAGGACTCACATAAACTGGAATAACTGAAAGCTGAGAATCATAGTCATGAGTAATAAATCATACTTTATAAATCTAGTGAGTCATAACATTTAGTTCTAAAAGTTGTACTAGTGTTATGTCTATAAATCATGCTGCCTAAGTGTAGAAAGGACTCACTTTTGTATCTGTAATCTAAAATTTGAAATCTCATAGGTAATATATTTTGTAAAACAATATCTGAATAAGTTGTGAGCCTTTACACTTAGTTTTAAAAGCTTTTCTGTTATTCTTTTCTGTAGGCTGTAGAAAAATTCACTCAAAAGCTATTTATTTACTTTTTCTATTTGGGAGGTTTTTCTAACCGACATAAACCATATGAGCTATCATGGAGTCCAACGTCTAGTTCCCTTATGGGAAAACCTCACATTGGGGAGAGGTGTCACACTCTTGCCAGGGAGTATAACCCAATCTAAGTGATCACATTTGTATCTGTCATCCATATAGAAATGAGAATAATCTGATAATCTAAACCTACGTTGGCTCATAGTTCTAGGGCATGAGAACATACCCAACTCGGTGCTAAATACTACTCCCTTTAATTTGTATGCTCATTCTGTTGGAAATCCACTTTAAAATCTAGTATAATGATTTATTACGAAAACCAACTGTATAATTGCTAAGTTAAACTGTAATCTGAAACTGTAAAGTGGATTTCATAATCTAAGCTGAGATTAAAAGATCAAATCTTTATCAAAAATCTGAAAATGATCAAGTCATAGGGTGCTTATAGCACAATCAATATTGAAATTGCAATATCCATTAGTCTTAATGATCCATGCATCAAATTCATGTTAAAACATTATAATGTTCATTCTTGATAATGTAAATATTGATAATTCAACTCAAAATCTGAAATTTACTGCAATACATATGAAAATACAAAAATAGACATGCAACTCAACTTCTAAATCACTTGAAATCTCATAATCTTGCAAAAAATAATAATGCGTATGAACCCTAATTTGAAACTCATGTATATTCATACAAAATTATGTAAATTTGTAATTAAAGACTAATTTTGGATAAAAAGATGAAAGAATATCCTTGTTCATAAATCCCACATACCTTAATTGATGAAATTAATGAGAGCACTTGATTTATGATTCCTATTTGTGCTTTTGAAGATGAATTCTTGGAGTTCTTGAATTGGGAATCCTTAATCTTGAGCTATCTTGAAAAAATGATGGAGGAAATTGGATTTCTTGGAGAGTAAGTTTTGAGATCTAGGGTTTTCTTTGAGAGAGAATTATTGAAAAGTAAGCATAAAGTGCTTAAAATGAGCTTAAACTTGTGTTATCCACGAATTGGGGACTTGGGAATTGACCAAATTGCCCCTTTTAATATTTTAATCGAAACTGGAAAAGAAAAAAATTCCAATTTGTCCACCCATCCCGATGCGGTGAAATCGCGGTGGCCCACTGTAATTTGACAATTGGGAACTGGAAAATCAACGCGACGCGGAGCTATCGCGGTAAGCCATTGAAATGCCATTTAGTCCATCACTGCGATGCGCCACCATCGCGGTGAGCTACTGGAAATTGATAATTGGGAAATGGGAATTTAACATGATGCATGCCAATAATGGAGGTCCTCTGAAAATTGAAAATTGTCATTCTGCATGTCATCGCGACGCAGTTCTTGTCGAAATGCCATACTATTTTACTAAAAATACCATAACTTCTCAACCGAGTATCAGATTTAGGTAAAATTGGTATCGTTGGAAAGATGATTTAATTTTCTACACACTGGAGGGTATAGAACTAGAAAATTCTATATGTATCAAAGGTTATTCATTTTTTGAAGCTAACCCTTGACATTCTAGGAGATAAATTGAGCTAAAAAAGAGTATCGGGTATTACAGTGATGAAATCAGTTATTCCATGTTTAAAGTATAGAACAACCCTCTAAGCTTGACAGTCCCACCTTTCTCTAATTTCTATACGATTTCTTCTTTTTTTGGTTCAAGTGAATGGAAGTTCAATTTCTTGTAGCATTTGAGAGTATAAGGATCTCCACCTATAAAAGGTAAAGCTATTGCATGTTGTATTACTCCTTTATATAGATGTGTTACTAAGAACTTAAGAAATGGTGAGTGAAATATTATGCTATGAATAAGGATATTTGGTTTTTTTTTAGAGAATACTTTATGTATGCATATCGGGAACAATTAGGTTGATGTTGGAAAAAGATATGATTTGTGCATATTAAAATATAGGAGAGGTGCATAGTGATACACCACTTAATTAGTTATTGTAGGAGCTCACTTTTCAACCCTACTTTTTAGGATCTTATATGAATCTGTGTGGTGTACACATGTAACTAGAGCAGAAGGAGTTGAAAGAACACCCTTGGTTTGCTAAATCATGGGATACTGTGCTGTTTTGGTAAGGTTAAGTAGCCCAAATATATATATTAGCTACTAATACTAGTTTTACCATACATTTTTTTGTAGATAAGTAATTCGAAAGACAGAAGGTTGATTCAGATTAATATAGGAGTTGTACAACAAGGTATATAAGACTTCTCTACTTTGTATTCTTTGGCATGAAATCTAACACTTGTATTACAAAGTAAGCTTCCAAAGTTCTCCTATGGTAAATGATACATAGTCGTGGTGTACGATCTCCAATGTAGCCAATGACTTTGTTCCCACTCTCTAATGTATTAACATACTTTAATACATGTTTATTTTCAAATATGCGTGTCTACATTCAATAGCAAAGCTTCATGAGTTCTCCTTTTAGTCAAATAAGATCCATGGGTTATTTCAGCTCCTCAACATTACATTTGTGTACAAACTACCCCCTACCTTATTGTTACTGCATCAAGTGTTTATTTATGTGTCTCTTACTAGTGTACTATTATCCTAAAGCTTAATAATATTATGACCATCAAAGTAACAATCTCAAGGATTAAATAGACTAAGAAATTGTATTGACCAGAATTTATGAATTTTTTAATTCTATGTGTTCTGATTATTTTACCCTTCTCTGTAGTTACTATATATTGATTTTAAGGTTCAAAAATAGTCGGTACAACTCTCGATGCAATCAAAAATAAGTTGTGCAAGTTTGTGATTTCTAGAGGCTTGAGGATCCATATAGTTGAATTTGGTGAACATCTATTGTTCAGAGTGTTAGATGACAAAATGGACTATACCAACAGATTCGGAATGTTGAATTTGAGTTAATAGAGAGGTTGGTTTAGTTTTGGGATTGTTATATCTCATTTCAATCCCTCATTTGGAAAATAGTAAAATAGAGTCTGGATTTTAATTTTGTAAAAACAAAATTTTTTCAAAAATTTGACATCACCATTGATTCCAGAACATTAAAATTAGCTTAGTAGCATATATTGTTTTCTTCTGTCGGGTCTCGAACGAATCCCAAGGACCCCTTCATACATATTTTTAACTTGGCTTCAACTGTTGGTAAATCAATTTCTAGTGAATTAGGCTCTTTATGGTAATTGTATGGACACGTGTCATTATCCTAATCCTTGATAATTCCTTTCATTATGATTGCATGGTGGTGGTATGGTGATCGCGATGAGTAATTTGGGTGGATCGGGTCGGGTTGAATCATCACGATCGTGAGGCCCAATTATGTGACCATAATGACCAACCTCATTGTTAGTCAATTTTAACCCCCACAATTATGAGGTGGGGGCCCACGATCGCGAGGTACTATTTATTGATTATCGAGTATTGAGATGGTCCCTTTCGAGAAATTTTATAATAAATGCTGTCAATCCCTTATTAGTTGATTTGAGACTTTTAGAGGTTAGGCCTTATAGTGCTAACTTGCTTCTTAAGTCTTTGGATTGAGTTCCAATGATTCATTATAGGCTCCGAGCAGCCTAGAGTAGGTAAAAGTGTTATGTAGACAACATATTTCATGCCTTGAATTTTAAGACTGGTGATCGATTCTTCCTTCTTATGTCGCCCATGAAGGGTGTGATGAGGTTTGGGAAGAGGGGCAAGCTTAGACCCTGATATATTGGACCTTTTGAGAGTCTTCAGATAGTTGGAAAGGTTATTTATGAGTTGGCCTTACCTTTATACTTTTTAGATATTCATCCAATTTTTTATGTATCTATGCACCGATGCTATATTTCAGATGAGTTTCCTGTGCTTCATTGGGACTTGGTTCAGTTGGATGAGAGGTTTACTTTTTTTGAAGAGCCAGTGTCCATTTTAACTAGGGATGTGAGACGGTTGCGCTATAGAAATATTTCTGTAGTTAAGGTTTAGTGGAGACATCGTCCTATTGAGGAGGCGAATTGGGAGGTTGAATTGGGAGGCCTTTTTTTAAAAATACAACGTCACCATTTAGTTTGAAACGTCAAAATTTGCCTAGTAGCATATATAAATTTCTTTTGTCAAGTCCTGAATGAATCTCGAGGGTCCATTCAGAGATATTTTTAAGTTGGATTCTACTCCGATACAAGAATTTCTGGTGTATCAGGCCCTTCATCATGATCGCATGGACACGTATCACGATCACAGTTCACCGCATTCACATGGAGGTGGTATTGCGATTGCGATGAGTAATTCGGGTAGATCGAGTCAGGGTGACACATTGCGATCGTAAGGACCATCTAGGTGACCGTGATGACCAACCTCATTACCATTCAACATTGACCCTCACAATCGTGAGGCACTATTTACTGAATAGTATAAAATTCTATTTTCATAGTTTTTCTTCATTTTTGGACCTCCAAGCTTCGACAAAGCCAATTTTTGAAGGTTCAACGTTGCTTTTTGTGTGGGTAACTTCTAGATCCGTAATCTCATTATTTTCTACTGATTTTATATTCAAAAACACCTTTAAATCATGATTTCAAAGTGAGAAATTAGGATTTTTACTGATAAAGTTTTAAAAGGATTTTTCTTTATTTTGGACCTCGACTTTAACCTATTTTTGTGTCGATTTTTTCTATAGATCCCTATAATCTTGGGGAGTGCATTTTTTTTTTTAAAAAAAATTAGTTTTACCCATTTTTATTTTTGAACTCATTTTTTAAACCTGTTTTGGCCTCGATCCAAATGTTGGCAGCATGGGTATCATTAGCTTCATTTTAATGTGTAAATGCTATAACTATTGTAGTTCATTCTTAGACCGTTTGTAAGGGAAAGTGTCCGCGTTGAAGCAGTTTAGATCGGTATTTCATTATTTGGAGGTAGGTTATGACTTAACTTCTTTCAGATTGAGCTAGTAGTTAATATATAAGTAAAACATGCTAGGGGTTGAAGAAAGTAACTATGGGATTTTTAATTTGAGATTATCTTACTATTGTGTGCCAATGTGAGGCCTTATATTCTTTTTTATTGACTTGTGGTATCTGATATTTTGTGTTGCCCGTGTGGAGGCTTTTTTTGTGTTTCCCTTGTGGAGGCTTTATTTGACATCATTGGCCTTATTTGTGCATCTTTATGTCTTTATTTTAGACACAATGCTCGTACAGGGGCTTAATTTGATAAATTAAACCTTATTTGAGTATTGATTGCTTTTATAATGATAAAATTCCTGTGTTAGGGGTTGATATAATTATAATGATGTCTTGCATGTATATTTATTATGAATTTGGAGTTGATAAATCATGAATTATGGATATATTGAGTTGATTTCTTGGCTTATTCATATATGCTTACATGTTGATTGGATTGAATATCCTCATTTTAGGCTGATTGTGAGCATTACATCTTTATTCATGAGATATTGGTACCACCAAGATACACTATTTTTGACAGAAAATGAGATACTTTTATGAAAACTCTCTCCGTCAACATGAGCCGGAGAAGTGAGTTAAGGTTGATATTGAGATTGAGATATGAGATACAATATATAAATTGTGAACCCCCTATGGGTCTTGCCTAGTATCTGTAAGCTCGATGGTTGTAAAGGAAAAGTAATGTAATGGATTTCACCATTCATTCCATCCACATTGCATTGCATACATATCTTGCTTACTTTCCTTAGTTACCTTGACTTGTGGTGGTTTTCGTGTATTTTTCTCCTTTATTTTTGTATTGTTAATACTTTTGTATAATTATATATGTTAGAATTGTTAGTAGAGAAGGTGTGAGCCATATTTAAGAGTTTTCTATTTGCAGATGACGTGCTCATAGTAAATTTTACTTATTTTATTTCCTACTTTGCTTAGTTGGCTTAAGATACCTACTTAGTACAAGTATACCGTACTCACTCCTACTGTACCTTTTTGGTGTAGATCCTAGTATGCATACGACACACAGAGGTTGAGATCGTGCTATTGATTAGTGATATTTGAGGTACTGGACCGTTCTAGTATTTAGGGAGGGATTTTCGAATCTCACTCTATCTTACTTATGTCTTTATTTGGGCCAAAGACAGATTTGTACTTTCAGTTTCAAAATTTGTATTTAGATAGCTCTTACATTATGACACCAGATTTTGGGTAGTTTATGTATTTTCTTCAGACTTTCATTTATATATATATATATATATATATTCTGTAATTATCCTGACTAGTCTTTCTTGGGTTCAGATTATTATTGATTTTGTTTCTTTATTTTAGTTTGGGTAATTGGCTTACTTATCACGGTTCAGTCGCAATAAGTGTCATCGTGACTCTTTTTTGGGTCGTGACAGTAATGCAAATCTGGTTATGTACGGGTGGCAACTCAGGGGTAAAGACCTAGCATTGGCCAATCCCAATCTCTTTATATGTGGGGGGACAACTCAAGGGTAAAAGCGTAGCATAGACCGATCCCAATCTATTTATATATGGATGGAAACTCAAGGGCGTAACTCTAGCATGAGCTGATCCTAACTTGTGTATTTTCCGCTGATCGGTCAGTTATTTGTATCACATGGATTACAAAGATTATAAATTAAAGAAAGGAATGTAATGCACATAATTCCACAAGTATATGTAAAAGTGGTCTATTAGCACTATCTATAAACTTGTACCTGATTTCAATTTAGCTCTTGTTTTATGTATAGTTACTTTCAACCTTACACATTCAGTACATACGTTTGTACTGGCACCTCTCGGGAGGGGGGACCTGTATTTTATGTTGTAGGCACACAGGTACTTTATCTAATATGCCTCCCCAATAGAAACACAGACATCCAACGACTATTGATGTGCTCTAGGTTGATTTGGGGCTTTTCGAGTATGTTATATATGTTTTGGCATTGTATAGTAGTTAAGAGTAAGGCGGGGGTTTGTCCCGACCTTAACTAAATCTATGTATCTTTTAGAGGCTTTGTAGATCAATGTAAAGGTAATTATGGAAGTTTCTTGTCTTTTAAATGTTGTGACGTCAACAACCAAGTCTTGTATATATAGTTTTGGGGTTGCCTACTTGGTTTACTTTTTGTATGTGCATCCTATCCTACTTGGCATAACCTTTGATTATCATAGTTACATGCATGAGAAGTACATGGTTATGGGTTGGTGCTCTTGGGCCTTTACAGCTATGGGTGACTATTCGTCCTAATAAAATTTAAGGCGTGACAATTCTATACATGTATTTTATACAATAATGATATATTTACATATAGGAAAAAGTTTATTGATTCAATATTATGGAAGAACTTAAAGTCTAATTAATAAATCTTTGTTGTGGATTGAAGAGGTATTGGCATTGACGACCAAAAAAATACTGAGGCTGGATTTGAGATCTATAGGTTGATTGAAACTTTGTTCTTGAAAGAATTTGTATTTGCTTTTGTTTTAGAAGGTTTACTAAAGTAGCATCATTTAATTTAAAAGATTCTATGAGGCTAGCGTAATGTAGTTGTAGTTAAGGTTGAAGTAGAATTTTTTATTTAGAAAATCTACTAAAATATCAAAACTTAATGAGGCTCCTACACTAGGACATCTGATAGAATGTTTGGCCTCTTTTACCAGAGTAATATGGATTTATATTTTAGTCAAAAAACCTCTACTTTCTTGAGTGCATCTTCCCAGATTAATATTAATATTTTTTTACGTATGCAACTTTTATGTCTTAAATTAATTAAAAGAAAATAGTATTATCCGCTAGAAAGTAATAGGGAGGACAACCAAATGTGTTTATACGTTATGCTTGTCAGGTACATCTGAAAATTTCTCTTTAAACTATAACACCTCACTAACATTAGCCCCTTGGTGATCTTAAGATATTAAAAGACTTTAATAGAGAGCAAATGCCAAAATTTGAATTGATATTGATGTTTACTTTCATATTTTGATTTTTATTTACTCTTTATTCTAGTTTACTAGGACCAAGATGAATATTTGGAGTGCAAGTTTAGTAAGTTAACGCATGAGATGGGCGTGGTAGTGAAGTTGGATTCCTAGGCCATTCAAAAGGGAGAAAACAGATAGTTTCAAGTATCTTGGGTCTATGATCTAAGGAAATGGAAAGATTAATGAGGATGTCACACACCGTATTGATACTGGATGGATGAAAAAAAGGCTCGTTTATGGAGTCTTATGTGATAAGAAGGTGATCCCTAAACATAAAGGCAAGTTCTATAGAGTGGCAGTCTGACTGACTATGTTGTATGGAGAAAGGTGTTGGACATTGAAGAACACCCATATCCAAAAGCTAAAGATGGAGGAGATAATTATGTTGCTATAGATGTGTAGACTTACTAGAAGAGATATGATTAGAAATGAGATTATTTGAGAGAAGATGTGAGTGATTTTGGTAGAGGACAAGATACTGGAAGTGATATTGAGATGGTTCGGGCATGTAGTGAGGAGGTACACAGATACCCCAGTTCAGAGTTGGGAGAGGTTGACTATGGATAATTTCACGCAGAATAGAAGTAGGCCGAAGAACTATTGAAGGGAGGTGATTAGACATGACATAGAGCAGTTACAGCTTATGAAAGACATGACCTCTAGATAGAAAGGTGTGGAGGTTGTGAATTAGGGTAGAGGATTAGTAGGTGAGGGTGTGTCCTTTCTATTAGGTGGGAGTGCTTTGTTTGTAACCGTGCCAGTGGTAGTGCATGTGTCTTATGGTTTCCTGTTCATAGTGTCTTGTACTATTATGTGAGTGTATTGTTTCTATTATTATGTATTAGTGTGTTATTTCATTTTGTTTTTAGCATGTGTTCTTACTATTTTGTGTTCTAAGATGAGGGTCTATCAGAAACAACCTCTCTACCTCATCCGATGTAGTGGGACTACACTTACCCTCCTTAAATCCCAATTTGTGAAATTATACCAGATATGTTCTTGTATTTTCTCTTTATTCCCCTTCAACTAGATTCTACAAAATGACTCTAAAAATACTCTTAAGGCCTTATTTGTTTGCACTTAATAGAGGTTTGAATCTGAATGACTCAAAGCTCAGACCATTAAGTGTATTGTTTTTATTAAAATTTTAGCTCTTAACAGGTCTGAATAGGTCTTATCATTCATATCTGGAACCAAGTCTTAATATCATTAAGAGTTGTTCTAGTGTTGGATATTCACCACTACCCTATCCACAATCACCAGTCACCACCACTAACCACCTCTGCCACCACCACCACTGTCAACCATCACCCACAACCTACCACCACCATCACAACCACTATTGATAACCAACATTGCTACCAACTGCTACTTCATTCGCTACCATATCTACCACCTTCAATATTCTAATTATATCCATCGACCCTATTACCACCAACGTTGCTACCACCATCAACTACTACTAGCCAATCATTACTACTGACGAACTCATCTATCATAAGTAACACCATTTCTAATACCATTAATACATCATCACCCTCCACACATTCTTCTGCCACTACCATTACCATTGTCATTAATTTTTTCCACCTTTACCATCACTATCAATCATTACCATTACTACAGTGTAAGGCCCCGAGTCTGTACCCCGGATGCTACACGGTACTCATAATCCCAAAGGACCACAAGCTAATCCATGACTGGTACCTGCAGTAATAACTGAATAATAATACTGAAATATGAAGAAATTAGGCAGAAAATATGCCATAAGGTTCAATACTGAAATAAATCTGATTGCAGTATAGTAATACCAAGACTGATACATCTGTCTAAGAATACTCTAGTCTGGAAAGCCTCTAAACTATTTGAAGTATGGAGTTGATGGGACAAGTCCCCAACTAACTCCGACTACTAAAATAAACTTAAATGCTGAAATAATAATCATATCCTCGAACTATGAGGACTCACCACTAATTCTGACTGCTAAAAATCTGAACTGCTAAGGGTCTCGAGAGCCCGTGCGTATGAACCTATGATATAAAATATCATAGCGCAAGAGAAAGTATGCGTCAATACTTTGCATGTATTGGTATGCTAAGTGATGTAGGCTGAAATGCATGGGTTCATATGCATGAACAATATTGATTGAATGACATGGGTATAACTGGATGAGAGTACATGCATAAATACGTAACTTTAAATGAGATCGTGATAACACTGAATACTGAGTCTGAATACTGATTAACTGATATCTGAGTATACTAATACTAAATTACTGATAACTGAATGACTATATCTGACAGTCTTGATTTCGTGGAACTTTACTGAGTTCCATACTAAGCTGAGTGACTGTGTCTGACAGTCCTGAATCTGTAGAACTGAACTGAGTTCTATACTGAGACTGAATCTGAAACTAAGACTTTTAGAGGTAATCATCTAACCGAATGCCCCTTTCTACATAGATTGGGGTCCAACCTATAACCCTAGTTGGAAGGGTGTCAATATCGTGCCATGGGTAAAGACAAGTTCTGAGTTAAACCTCTCTAGCTGGAAGCTCTTTCGTCAACCCTCACTGGCAGGAAAACTCGAATAAGATGTATCAACCCTCATAATATCTGGCAGGCAGATATCTCAACCTATGCTGGCTACATAGTTCTGTAATGCAGGGATTGTTACTAAGGGTCAAACTCTCTGCTGGCAGGAATACCCCCATGCCTGGGTTAACTCGGTGCTGAATCCTACTCCCATATGAATAGACACTGGACTATTTCCTAGTTCATACTTGTAACGCCCCAAATCTGGTACCTAGAACACTACACGGTGCTCATGACCCTAAAGGACCACAAGCTAACCTATGACTGTTATCTGTGCTTGTGTACTACATGATATACTGTATAAATGCGGAAACATGAACTGAAAGGCCTTAAGGTTCAAAACTAAAACATAACTGATAAATCATAACATATGGATGGGGTATGAAATACCCAAACACTGAAATAACTGTCTGAACATGATAGTCTGAAAAGCCTCTAACTGACTGAACTGTCTGAATAAGGATTTGATGGGACATGTCCCTAACTAACTCCAACTACTAAAATAAATTAATTAATAAGATAATAAAGAAATGGTCATGTCCTCGAAGGATAACGACTCACTGCTATCTATGACTGCTGAGAATGGAATGCTACTGATGCTCTAGAGCTCGTACTTCTGAACCTATGGTATAAAAAACCATAGCACAAATGCGTCAGTACTTTGAATGTACTGGTATGCATGGAAGGTAGGCTGAATGCAAAAGGGTTCACATGCATGAACTACACTAACTGACTGGATAACATGAACATGAGAATACATGCATGAATATATAATAACTGTAATTGAGTTCATGATAACATGATTACTGACCCTGAGTACTGATAACATGAGATACTGATAACTGTATAACTGAAATAACTCATACTGAGTGACTGTATCTGACAGTCTAGTTTCTGATGGAACTAGCTGAGTTCCGTACTATAATGAGTTGACTGTATTTGACAGTCCTAAATCTGAAGAACTATTTAAGTTCTTTTAATAAGACTGAATGACTGTATCTGATAGTCCTGATTCTATAATTAAAACTGTAGGAGATAATTGTCTAACCGACATGCCCCGAAACTGAATTGGTGGGGTCTAACCTGTAACCTTAGATGGAAGGGTGTCAATACCGTGCCATAGGTAAAGACTAGCTGTGAGCATACCCTCCCTGACAGGGAGATCTTCCATCAACCCCTCCTGGTAGGTAACCCAAATGAGATATATAAATCCCTAAACACGTAGGGTGTATCTCAACCTACGCTGGCTACATAGTTCTGGAACATAAGGAATGCTTCTAAGGATCACACCCTCTACTGAATAACAAGTTAGACCCCATCCCTGGGTTCAATTGGTGCTGAATCCTACTCCCAACAGATAGACACTGAACTAATTAACTGAACTGAACTGAACTGATACTAATGGTATTGTTTAGCAGAGCTAAACTGAGTTCACTGAGTTCCGTTGACTAACGGATGCTACTGAGATATAAGGACTGACTGAGGGTACTGAAGTTACTGAGATTTACTGGGAATACTGAGGTTATCGAGATTTTTGGGTTTTCCTGAGTCACATGACTGACTGGGTTCTATGGATCATAGCTCGACTGAGAGTATCGTGAAAACATGACACTGGCTCTAGGCACACAACTAAATTGTCGGGTACAAGTACCCCAGGACTCGATGGAAAGAAACTGACAAAGCATGACTTTCTTGAATACATGACTAATATCAATAATCCATACTATAATAAGCTGGAGAATTCATGAAGTACAAGTTCTAAAGCACCACAATGACCACACATATATCCATAGTTCATTGACTAAGGCATTTCATCAAACATTTAACATACATGAACTTGTACTTGAATGGAGATTACATATTATCATACTAGTATGACACTTTTCTTTCACATAGGCATTTAATCAAATACATGGGGAGCTGTGGTTATACAATCATCAACACATCTAATAATCATGGATACATTAATCAACTTGTAAATTGAAGGGGGTTTATCATGGTTATTATGCAAATTTTCATATACTAGGGTCAATTATTTGAATATGTAATTTATAACATAAATCAAAACTACACAAAATCATGGACATGAATTTCAATTCAATTTAAATCATGAACATTCACAAATACCCAAATCTTGGATTTTAAAAGAGATTCTTGAGCTTAATGGGTGAAAGGGACCCATGAATCAACACATGACATACCTGGGTTGTGATTTCTTGAAGATTGATAGAGGAAAACTTGAATTCTTGACTTGGAATTAAACGCCTAGGGTTTTCTTGTTCTTGAGGATAGATCTTGGAGAGAAACCCTAATTTGATATTGTAAAAGAATAATGAACTTATGAGCTATGGTCGGGTGTAATTAGGGATTAAATCGGGTGGAAAAAGACCCAAATACCCTTTAAAAATGGCTTTAAAATAACTAAATGAGATATGCGATGGCTCGTGCGATGGTCCATCACTAGCTCGATGGTCCGTTGTTTCTATCGTCATACGTGGACCAAGAAAAGACTCACTTCCTTATAGCAACGGCTTGGGCGATGGTCCATCGCAAGTTCGATGATCCATCAACCTTTCCATCGCACCTTATTAAGAAGGTTGACTCACTACCTTAGCTGCGATGGTCTTGTCGATGGTCCGTCGCTAGATCGAGGGTCCATCAACCTAGTCGTCACTCCTGGGCGATTTTGACAGCTCTGAGTAAAACGTCCATAACTTTTTACTCCGACATCGGATTTGTACGAAATTGGTATCGTTGGAAAGCTAATTCAATTTTTCGCATGATAAAAAGTGAAAATCTTAAAAATTCCACATATAAAAAATGGATTCATATTTCAAAGTAAGTTTCTAACATTTTTGGGACGATTTCAAGCTAGGTAGAAGTATGGGGTATTACAATATCTTCCCCTTGAGAACATTCATCCTCGAATGAGACTGAGTGAGAGGGGAGAAAATAAAATGATGTACATACTGAATATGAATGACTGAAACATGATCTCATGACTGACATGACTGGTAACTTAATATATCATACCAAACATGTATATCTGATGCATACGTAACTGATTCATGAATGCACGACTGAGTGTCATGATGAACTGAGTTTTTCTCAGAATGAGAATGCATATCTGATGCATAATTATATGACTTAACTGATCTATGAATGCATGAATGAATATGTAAGAGTACTTAGTACCAAGTTTGTAATGGAGACCTGAGCAAGAACTGAATACCAAGTTTGAAATGGTAATTTGAACATGGAACTGAGTAAGTTCAAAAAAACTATTACGTAAATTGAAAAGTACTGATGAACCCATGACTATGCTAGAAGTATACATGAGCGGGAACATAAGAACATGACTGAGACTGAAACATGATATATAAATTAAATTTCATGGATTAAATTGAGCCTCTAAATACATGGATCACGACTGAGATTGGAACTTGGGAGTCAACTTATAAGTACCCTCTACTCAAATCTGGATCCATTTCGAGAAAAAGGGAGTGTGATATTTAAGTCATGAAAGTTCAGGGGATTATAGTATATCTCCCCCTTGGGACACTAGGTCCCTCTAGGAATACTGACTTGGCTGAGCTACTGAGGAAAATTGAGGTGATGCGCAAGGCACCTAGGAACTAATTATTGACTGATTATCTGAGATCTGAAATTGAGGACTGATACATGAACTGAGATGAGCTTGCATCTACATGATTGGTTCTTCTTAGAATAGTTTCATTCATGAGATTTTGACTAGAGAGAATAAATGGAAAGATAGGAAACCAATCTGTACGAACTTGTCTGTCTGAGACTAACACATGCTAAAAACCTATAGTTGACTGGAGCCTTTCCTTAACACTCTTTCTATAGAGCTTTAATAGATTTAGGGCATAAGGAAATCTTGGCGTGGTCTGAATAAGAAACTGAATAGGAAAAATCATTGCCTGGCTAAATTCGGTAAGATAGGTTAAGACCTATGATCACCATTTAAGATGAAATGACTAAGATTTTTGCACTGCAGCTGAGACTACTGAAAATATTCACATGGGCGTTGAGCACGAATGCACAAGCATACTGAATTATCTGATTAATTGAATAACTGATAGCTGAATACTGGGCATGTGAGACTGGTCTGTACTTAGTTCGAATAACTCGACTGAGGCTGTAGAATATTATGCATAGGAGGTAATGATTGACTGGATAACATGAGGCAACTGAGCATGATTGAGAAAAACTGTATCACCTCAAGAATACAAGGCTAGGTGTCTAGCATGATTTGGATATATTTTGTAGACTGACGTACTAAAATACTATTGACTGAGTAACTGATAGCTGTAGCATTGGTCAAGCAAGTCTGGAACTGAACATAGTTTCTGATCTGATTACTGAACTGAAACTGGCATTATAACTAAGACTGTAGTAGAGACTGTAACTAAGTCTGTAATTGAGACTCATATAGGTACCGAAAGCTAGTAACTGAGGCTGATACTAATACTAAAGTATTGAATCCTAATAGCGAAGTAAATTATAACAGATAGCCATGGTCCTGTAGGAATATCTGAGTCCTTTATAGAATGTCAATTACTAAACTGATGTTGTAACTGAGGACTGAGGGACAAAGCATCAATGTCACAGATTTATCAAGGAATCTAAACTGAGAGTATACATGGCATAAACCGAGTTTGGCTAATCACTAGGGGAGGAGCATGAGTCATATGGGCTGGACATACTGTAAAACATGACATGAGTACATAAGTCATGAATTGTATGACCTGAGTCTGGAATTTCTGTTTTCATGGGACATGATTCGTAACACTGATTGAACTAGAATTCCTCATACTAGGAACTTGAAATATACACTATTCTATGAGAAATATGTGGATACAAGCTGTATTCATGGAACTGAAATGAGTAGCATGCCTAAATAACGTGATGACTATAGTACAAAACTTTACACTAAGACAGGAATGGGTTAGAAATCGTCTTCCCTTACTGATTATCTACACATACTAGAACTATAACTAGATCTAAAGGCTTGACTTTCTGACCCCAAAGTTTAATTTCTATGCAAGGTTTCAAAAGAAAAGAAACTCATGAATCTGAAGAAGTGTGAACATGTAAATAAGGGATCTTTAACATACCAGTAACTGTATCAGGAGGACTTTCCTGATTCTGCTAGGACCGAAGTGTATAGAGTCTGTTTGGGCATTTCCCATTGATAGCGCTAGAATTTTCACCCTGCCATTTTGGGCGACCAGACTGAGCTGAAGAATGACCATGCTAACTTCGAGGGCTGGGTTTAGAACAATCTTGAACTTTGTGACCTACTTTGCCATATCCTAAACACACATTACTGTCGGCTCTACACCTCCCCTTATGATACTTACCACACTCTTTGCAAAATGAATGAGTAAAAATCTTGCTCTCACTATCCTGGGCCTTGGAACCTGGTGTACTAACTGAAGGGGAAACTGGGAATGAAAATTTCTGACTATGCTGAGAACGGTTACCACCCTGTAACCCTGGCTGAGAAAAACTATAACTACCTGTTCTGGCCATCTTATTTTCTCTTTTCTTCTTCTTAAGCTTCTGTTCCTCCATCTATTGGGAATATACCATAAGCCTAGATATGTTCATATCATTAATCAACATTGCAGTCCTGTACTCCTTAACCACTCTACCTGATACCCCTGACACAAACTTACTCATTCTAGATATGCTATCTACTACTACATGGGGAGCATACCTGGCTAACTGAGTGAACTTAAGAGAGTATTCTTTCACACTCATGGTGCCTTGTCTGAGATTTATGAACTCTAACACTTTGTCTTTTTTTTACTCTAGGGGAAAGAATCTATCTAAGAAGGCTGTAGCAAACTTTTCCCACTCTATAGGCTCTGTATCTGTACCCCTATCTACCTTCCACTACTTATACCATGAATGGGCTACGTCTTGTAGCTGATAGGTGGCTAACTCTACACTCTCACTGAAATTCACTCCCATGATGTCTATAACTTTCTGAACCTGGTCTAGGAACTCCTGTGGATCCTCTTCGAACTTAGAACTAGTGAATAGGGGAGGATTAATTTGGGTAAAGTCTCGAATCTTGGATGTAGTACCATTGGCCCGGGGTTAATAGGAATGGTGGCTGGATGTTCATTCTGAGTTGTGACTGAATGAGCTAGAGTTGTAAATGCAGTCCTGAATTCTGCATAAGAGACGTGCTCATCTAGAGGACCTGGCTGGATGGGATGAGGTGCTGACTGATTTCCATTTCCCTCTTTGCTAGCCCTTTTGAGAAGCATGATCTGTAAATAAAGGGAAGAAATGGATTAGACTGAGAGTTTAACTAGAGCTTATTCTCACTGGCATGATATGAATACAGAAAGAAGGGAAACTGTTCCTAAAATATCTCATAGCCTTTTGCACATAAGTGTGGTGCACAACACACCCATGCACAAGACTCTACTAGATGTGGCTTTCGGACTTCCTAGGACTCTATTGAACCTGTCTATGATACAAAGTTTGTAACACCCCAAATCTGGTACTCGGAATGCTACACGGTGCTCATGACCCCGAAGGACCACAAGCTAACCCATGACAGATATCTGTGCCTGTGTACTGTATGATATACTGTATAAATGCAGAAACATGAACTGAATGGCCTTAAGGTTCAAAACTGAAACATAACTAATAAATCATAACATATGGATGGTGTATGAAATACCTAAACACTGAAATAACTGTCTGAACATGATAGTCTGAAAAGCCTCTAGCTGACTGAACCGTCTGAATAAAGAGTTGATGGGACATGTCCCCAACTAACTCCAACTACTAAAATTAATTAATTAATGAGATAATAAAGAAATGGTCATGTCCTCAAAGGATGAGGACTCACTGCTATCTCTGATTGCTGAGAATGGAATGCTACTGATGCTGTGGAGCTCGTGCTTCTGAACTTATAGTATAAAACACCATAGCGCAAATGCGTCAGTACTTTGAATGTAATGGTATGTATGGAAGGTAGGCTGAATGCAAAAGGGTTCACGTGCATGAACTACACTAACTGTCTGGATAACATGAACGTGAGAATACATGCATGAATACATAATAAATGTAACTGAGTTCGTGATAATATGATTACTGACCCTGAGTACTGATAACATGAGATACTGATAACTATATAACTGAAATAACTAATATTGAGCGACTATATCTAACAATCTAGATTCTGATGGAACTAGCTGAGTTCCGTACTGTACTGAGTTGACTGTATCTGGCAGTCCTGAATCTGAAGAACTATCTGAGTTCTTTTATTGAGACTGAATGAATGTATCCGACAGTCCTGAATCTGAAAAACTATCTGAGTTCTTTTATTGAGACTGAATGAATGTATCCAACAGTCCTGATTCTGTAACTAAAATTGTGGGAGGTAATCATCTAATTGACATGCCCCAAAACTGAATTGATGGGGTCCAACCTATAACCCCAACTGGAAGGGTGTTAATACCGTGCCACGAGTAAAGTTTAGCTGTGAGTATACCCTCTCAGACAGGGAGCTCTTCCGTCAACCCCTCCTAGTAGGTAACCCAAATGAGATATATAAATCCCTAAATATGTAGAGTGCATCTCAACCTATGTTGGCTACGTAGTTCTGGAACATAAGGACTGCTTCTAAGGATCACACCCTCCACTGAATAATAGGTGAGTCCCCATCCTTGGGTTCACTCGATGCTGAATCCTATTCCCAACTGAATAGACACTGAACTGATTAACTGAACTAAACTGATACTAATGGTATTGTTTAGCAGAGTTAAACTGAGTTCAGTAAGTTCCGTTGACTGGCGGAATGCTACTGTGATCTGAGGATTGACTGAGAGTAATGAAGTTACTGAGATTTACTGTGAATACTGAGGTTACCGAGATTTCTAAAATTTCTGGGTTTTCCTGAGTCACATGACTGAGTGGGTTTTATGGATCATATCTTGACCGAGAGTATCGTGAAAACATGACACTGGCTCTAGGCACAAAGCTAAATTTTCGGGTACAAGTACCCCCAGGACTTGATGGAAAGAAACTGACAAAGCATGACTTTCTTGAATACATGACTAACATCAATAATCCATACTATAATTTAGTGCAAGACGGTCGTCATTAGTTTAGTGCAAGACGGTCTTCGTCAATATATTTACCCAACTTTGGATTCGGGGTCGAATCCATAGGGAACAATGTGAGTGGCGATTAAACTAATTTGAAACTAAAGTTACAGGTTAAATTCAAACAACTGACCCGAAAAGACAAAATGGGGGTTTTTAATGGTTGAACAAGTGATTGTTGGTAATCAAGAGTTTATGGAATAACCGAAAATATGTTCACTAGGGCTTAAGGTACATGACAGATGTTAAAGGTGACTCAAGGTTCTCATGGTGGTTAGGATAACAAGTTATCTTTATCGATGATATGCTCAAATGTATCTCGACCTATTCAAGCGTCTAATTTCCTAATCCTCTCAAACTTAGGGAATCGCTACTGACTGCCCAGAGTTTACCTCAGGTAAATCAACCTTGTTACAACGCTAATTATTAAACGAAGCCTTTCCGAGTCCCTGTTGATAATTCACTTTCTACTGTTTATGATTTCTTTCTCAAGCAAAACCAAAGTAGGTACACCTATTTTTTACAACCAACATACATAAATTATAATCTCAAAATTATCAAGAAATCCTAACACTTATTAAACCTTGAGTATTTAACACCTTATCATGACCTAACCCTAGATCCCATAATCCAGGTTAATGGAATTTAGCCACTCATTATGTAATGATTGAAACACATAATTGAATTCATAATTTGAAATATAAACTTACAGAGATGAATAATAATTAGTGAATCGTAGATTAGATAACAAAGTGAAATTCCAAAACAATGATGATAATCTCTTCAAAGTATTTGCTTTTTCAAGCCTAGAAAATTAGAGAAAGAAAATATCAAAGTGTATCCCAGAAACTCAATGTGCATCCCTCCTCCTTAGAAAACCCTAAACAAGGCTTTAAATAGTTAATACTAAATAAGAGAATAAAATCAAGGTTTCAGCTTTTCCTCGGAATAGACGACGCTATTTTTGACGGCTTGTCAGACACCTGACGGCTTGTGCGGAATATCATCAAAGCTTACAGTATAATAACATCTTCTGCTTTTCCTGACGACAAAATCTTGATGGCTTATCAAATATGTGACGACATGTCAGAAATGTCGTCACGTCCACACTAGCAATCATCATGTTCTGCTTTGAGTTTACGACAATTTTGACGCCTTATCACAGTTGTAACGACAATAAAAAATGTCGTCACACTTTACTTCACTTCTTCGAATTCTGTCTAAGCTTGAAGGCAACTTTGATAACCAATCACCAGGATGACGACGCATAAAAAATATCATTAGAAACACTTCAGTTCATTTGCACCAGATTTCACTTGGTTTATTCCTCTTTTCTTTAATTTCGACCCCTATCACTTACACCTACATTAACACAACAAAAACAATCAAAAATAACAAAAATTCCTTAAGACTTCACAATTATTTAGAGTTAAAAGCCTCAAATGTGTTAGCATCTGCTCACATATCAATATACTGAACATGCATAGTTGATGCATGGGTACATAACTGAACTGATTTGTGAATGGATGACTGAGTATGCAACATTGATTGATACCAAGTTAGTAGCTATATCTGAACGTGAGACTGAGTAAGTGTAAGGAAAAACTGTTACCTTGGGCTGAGTCTGAGTTTGCGGAAAAGATGTGAGGATACTTGGTTCGAATATATACTTTCGCTTCCAAAGTAGCTCCCTCAATGGACTGATTCTGCCAAAGAACTTTGACTAGAGGGACTTCTTTGTTCCTCAGTCTACGAATCTGATAATGAAGGATTTCGACTGGGATCTCTTTATAAGAGAGGTTGTTCAGAATATCTATGCCCTCTATAGGGACTACGACTGCTGGGTCACCTATGCATTTCTTTAGCAAGGAGACATGGAATATTGGGTGCACTGAAGCTAAGTCTAAAGGCAACTCAAGCTTGTAAGCTATCTTTCTGAAATGGTTGAGAATTCGGTAAGGACCGACATATCGAGGACTGAGTTTCCCCTTCTTGCCAAACCTCTTCAGTCCTTTCATAGGAGAGATTTTCATGAACACAAAATCATCAATCTTAACCCAAAATCAGTTACTGAACATGCATAAAAGGAAACATGAGAACATAATTGAGCCTAAAACGTGATACATGAACTGAATATCGTGAACTGAACTGAGCCCCTTGAATACATGGCTTACGGCTAAAATTAGAACTTGAGAGTCCACTCATGAGTACCCTTTATTCCAAACTGGATTTGTTATGTGAAGAGAAATTGGGATGTTTAGGACATGAAAGCTCGGGGGTTATGGTGCATCTCCTCCTTGGGACATTATGTCCCTTGAAGAATGCTGACTTGACTGAGATACTAAGGATAAGCTGGGACGATGCATAGGGCACCTCTGAACTGAGTCGTGATTGAATATATGGGATCTGAAACTGAGGCATGGCACCTGAACTGAACTGAACTCGCAACCATATGTTTTTTTTAATCTTGGAATAGTTACATTCATGAGACTTAAGAGAGTGCGACTAGATGGAAATATGGGAAACCCAACCATAAGTACATTGTCTGCCTAACTGCTAAACTGAATTGCTGGTTTTGTGGACTAACTTATGATGAAAAATTATATTTGACTAGAGCCTTTATTTGACACTCTTTCTATAGAGTTCTAGTGGCTTTAGGGAGCAAGGAGTTTTGGCATGGCTGGATAAAATAGCTGAATAAGAAAATCACATCCTGGCTAAAATTCTGTAATATGAGTCGGGGCCTTCGAAACATCATCTAAGATGAAGTGACTAAGCCTTATACACTGTGACTACAAATTTTCAAGCTTAGACTTATCCCTTGAATACTCTCTCAACTATACTCTCCACCTTAGTAAAACACATCACCTGAGACTACTAAAAATATTCACATGGGTGTTGAGCACGAGTGCATAAACTTACTAACTTATCTGAATGGCTGATAGTTGAATACTTGGTTATGTAATATTGAACTGTACTTAGTCTGAATAACTGGACTAGTAGAGTATTATGCATACAAGCTAAGGACTGACTGAGTAACATGCGATAACTGAGTATGAATCCATGACAACTGTATTATTTAAGAATGCAAGACCAAGCGTATAACATGATTCTGAAATATTCTATAAACTAATGTACTAAAATACTAATAACTGAATAACTGATAACAGCACGCTATGGTCAAGCAAACCTGAAATTGAATTGAGTTACTGATCTGATTACTGGACTGGGATGGTGACTGAGACTGTACTGGAACTGAATACTGGGTTTTGATAACTCTACCTACTGAGGTCTGATCTGGACTAAATTCTCCCACTATGTTTAAGCTTACTCCAATCTTTAAAATGCATTTAGCCACTTACACATCAATATGACATTCAAGCCTATCTTCATAGCTATAGCCTTATGTAAAACTAGCATGTAATAATATTTTCTTAACATGAAACATTTACTCTCTCCCTTCTAAGCTACTGCTTATCACTACATTATTTTATAAGGAGAGTCCACTGAAGGGTTAAAACATGAGGACCTGATGTATGCATGAATACTATACCAAACTCGACATTTAACCGAGGTCTGAGGAATAGAATGTCAACACCATAGATTTGTCCAAAAATCTAAACTGAGGATATGCATGACAAAATATGAATTTAGCTAATTGCTAGGAGTGTAGGATGGGTCATGGGAACTGAGCATACTATATAGCATGACATAGATACCTGAGTCATGAGCTGCATGACCAGAGTCCGGAGTTTCTGTATTCATGGAACATGATTCATAATACTTAGTGAACTGGAACTCCTTATACTAGGAACTGTAAATGTGCATGATTGCTAACATGCATAAGTATGGGCTATGATCATAGAGGTGACATGTAAGACATGAATGGATATCATGATAACTGATGGTTATTGAGAGTCTGAAGTACAAGTATAAGATGATCAACAGGTTCATCCTCTTTATAGGAATAGACAAGAGTGTTATCTAGGTAGACTATGATAAACATGTCCAAGTACTACTTGAACACACGGTTCATCAAGTTCATGAAAACTGCTGGGGAATTAGTAAGACCAAATGACATGACTAAGAATTTGAAGTGACCATACCGAGTTCTAAAAGCTGTTTTCAGAATGTCCCATTCCCTGACTCTGAGATGATGATAGCCTGATCAGAGGTCTATCTTAGAGAAGTAACTGGCACCCTGAAGTTGGCCAAATAAGTCATCGATTTTGTGAAGAGGGTATTTGTTTTTTACCATAACTTTATTTAGCTGATGGTAATTAATATATATTATGAGAGAACCGTCTTTCTTATGCACGAATAAAATTGGTGTACCCCACAGGGACATACTAGGGCTGATGAATCCCTTATCTAAGATATCCTTCAACTATTCTTTTAACTCCCCAAGTTTTGCTTGGGCCATTCTGTATGGCGGAATAGATATGGGTTGAGTATCTGGGAGAAGATCGATTCCAAAATCAATTTCCTTTTTGGGAGAAACTCCAGGAAGATCTTTGGGAAACACGTCTGGGAATTCACATGCTACTGACACTGATTCAAGCATAGGGGTTTCTGAACTAGAGTCCCGAACTCAAATGAGATGGTAGACACATCCCTTAGATATCATTTTCCTAGCCCTAAGGTAGAAAACAAGCTGACCCCTAAGTGCTGAAGTACTACCCCTCCACTCTAGGACAGGTTCATTCAAAAACTGAAACTAGACAATTATGTTTCTACAGTCGACTGAGGCATATCCATAATAAATCCAATCTATGCCGAGAATGATATCAAAATTGGTCATCTCTAATTTGACTAAGTCTGCTGAAGTGACTTTCTGAGATACCATAATCGAACAGTTCCTGTATACCCGCCGGGCTATGATAGATTTACCCACTGGGGTAGATACTAAGAAAGTCTCAGCTAGAATTTTGGGACTGACTTCGAAGTCAACAGCTATATAAGGAGTACAAAAGACAAAGAAGCTCCTGGAGCTAGAAAAGCATAAACATGCAAATGATAAACTTATAACGTACCAGTGACCACATCAGGAGAACTTTTTTGATCCTGTCAGGACTGAAGGGCATAGAGTCTGTTTGGGCGTTGCCCACAAGTGGCACTAGAAGCGGCACCCTGCTGATTCGGGCGATCAGATGAGCTAAGGGTTGATTATACTGACTCTTGGAACCTGACTGAGTACAATCTCCGACCCTATGTCCTGGATTTACACATCCGAAACATACATCACTACCAGCTCTGCACATACCCTGGTGGTTTCTGCCATATTTCTGGAAAAAGGGATTTGTTCGGGCACTCTTTGGCCTTGACATTCTAGCTCTCTTATTCTTTTCCCCTTTTTCTTATGCCTCTCTTCCTTACTCTACGGAGCATGAGCTGTAAGCCTAGATAGGCTAATAGATAGTTGATTATTCTGAGCAACTACTGAATGAGCTAAGCCAGTGAAAGAAACTCTAAATTCAGCGTGAGAAATATGCTCATTCAGGGGATTTGCCTGAATGGGCGGCGGGTCTGACTGATGTTTATTACTTTTTTTATTATCTTCTCTGGAAGACATATTCTGGAAGCATAAGAAAGGGATGAATTAGACTGAGAGCTTAACTTGAGCTCATGCTCACTCGCACGACATGAATACTGAAAGAAGGGAAACTTTTCCTAAACATCTAATAGCCTCCTGTCCATAAGTGTGGTGCACTACACACCCATGCACAAGACTCTACTAGATGCAACTTTCAAACTTCATAGGACTCTGTTGAACCTTGGGCTCTGATACCAAGTTTGTAATGCCTCGAGTCTATACCCCGGACGCTACACGGTGCTCATAATCCCAATGGACTACAAGCTAACCAATGACTGGTACCTTCTGTAATAACTAAATAATAATACTATTGAAATATGCAAAAATTATATGGAAAACATGCCATAAGTTTCAATACTGAAATAAATCTGATTGTGGTGTACTAATACCAAAATTGATACATCTGTCAGAGAATACTCTAGTTTGGAAAGCCTCTAAACTGTCTGAAATGTGGAGTTGATGGGACAAGTACCCAACTAATTCGAACTATGAGGACTCACCACTAAATCTGACTACTGAAGATCTGAACTGCTAAGGGTGCTCGGGAGCCCATACGTTTGAACCTATGATATGAAATATCATAGCGAAAGAGAAAAGTATGCATCAGTACTTTGAATGTACTGGTATGCTAAGTGAGGTAGGCTTAAATACATGGGTTCATATGTATGAACAATACTGAATGAATGACATGAGTATAACTGGATAAGAGTACATGAATAAATACGTAACTGTAACTGAGATCGTGATAACACTGAATACTAATTCTGAATACTGATTAACTAATATCTGAGTATACTGATATTGAATTACTAATAACTAAATGACTGTATCTGACAATCCTAATTTCATAGAACTATACTGAGTTCCATACTGAGCTAAGTGACTGTGTCTGACAGTCCTGAAATTGTAGAACTGAACTGAGTTTTATATTGAGACTGAATCTGAAACTGAGATTGTAGAGGGTAATTATGTAATTGACATGCCCCTTTCTACATAGATTGGGGTCCAACCTATAACCCCAGTTGGAAGAGTGTCAATACCGTGCCACGAGTAAAGATAAGATGTGAGTTAACCCACTCTAACTGGAAGCTCTTTCGTCAACCCTCACTGGCATGAAAACTCGAATAAGATGTATCAACCCTCATAATATCTGGCAGGAAGATATCTTAACCTATGATGGATACGTAGTTCTGTAATGCAGGGATTGCTACTAAGGGTCAAACCCTCTGCTGGTAGGAATGCCCCCATCCCTGGGTTAACTTAGTGCTGAATCCTACTCCCATTTGAATAGACACTGAACAGATTTCCTAGTTCATACTAGGTTTGACTGGACTGTTACTGATTAACTGCCTAACTGAACTGAACTGAGTTCACTGAGTTCCATTGACTGATGGAATACTACTGAATTCTATTAACTGACTAAATTTACTGAGGTATGAACTGAATACTGAACTGGACTGGACTGATTAGAGTCTACTGAGTTTTCCTGAGTCCTGTAACTGACTGAGAGTAATACTGATCATGACATGACTGAGATTATTCTGTATCTGACACTGGCTCTAGGTAAACAGCTAAATTTTCCGGTACTAAATACCCTCAGGACTCGATAACATGAAAAGTAAAGCATCACATGATCTTACATAGCATAAAATGCATACTTGTTCATAATGTATCTATAGAGACATTTTATCAAACACTTGCATGGTATAACTTGCATATAAGTTAGCATGACATGATTTCTTTCCCTTATTAGTTCACATGAACAATTCATCAAGCACTTGGTGAGCATAATATATGCACATAATAAGAGGGTATCATAATTCACTTCCAATTTCACAATTTCAAGGGGTTTAACATGGATTCATATGAATCTACACACATAATAACTAATTCCACATGAAACGTATAATAAATCATGAAATCAAAATTTAATTTAAATAATAATCATGAATACACTTTAATTCCAATCATGGAAGTCATAAATTCCAACTACTTGAAGTTTAAAAGAGTTTCTTGGACTCCAAGGGTGGAAGGAACCCTTGGATGAATACTTCACATACCTTAGTTGGTGAATTCTTGAAGAATAATGGTGGAAACCATGAGTCTTGGATCTTGAATATGATGAACTAGGGTTTGTTCTTGATAAATTCTAGAGAGAATAAGTATATTTTGCCTCTTAGAAAGCTTAATGATATGTTTTTGGGGATGATATAAGGCGGGAAAAGACCTATTTACCCCTATGAACGCGAGTTTAAAAGACTGAAAGTTGAACCATTGACGCGTAGGTCGACGCGTTGCGTTGTTGGCATTGACGCGATGACCAACGCATCGCATCGAGTCCGCGTCGGTTCACTAGAAATTGCCATTGAAAGCCAAGGAAAATATTGATCGACGCGATGGTCGCTGCACCGCGCCGAGATCGCGTTGATACACTATTTTGGATTCCCAAACGTGGTTCAAACGAGGTCTAAGAAATTCAAAACTCGTTCGAGAACACCTACGGACATTCCTGATCATGAATCAACCTAAAGATTGACATTTTAAGGTCATAGAGGTTGTGAAATAGCGTTGCCAACTTACGAAGGCTAAAATAATACTAAGTCTGAATACTTAGCTAAAATTTTCTAAGTTTGGGACCCCTTAGCAAGCTTTTTGGGACTGAGTTAAGCTTAGGATTTTGTGGGGTCTTACATACAGTCTATATCTACAAACAACCATCTCCATCATGACAGCTAACTAGGGGTATGCAAAAATTAAACCGATCAATAAATAGAACCAATAAAAATATTATTGTTTTATTGTTATTAGGCTAATGATTTTATAAATTTTTTATCGTGTTATTGGCTCGATTTTGATTTTTTTTTATTGGATTATTGGGTAAACTGATAACCCAATAAGAATATATTAAATTACTACTTTGACCTTCTTATATATATGTTACTTATTATATATTTCTCTAATTTTTGTTTAATTTCTAAAAACATATTCAATTTTCTAAAATCTTATAATTTGATAAAGTTAAACTTTTTTAATTTCCTCTCCGGTAAATCGCTGACAGGTTTTGCGACAACGACAACTGCATAGTTTATGGACCGGATGGTGGATTTCTTATTTCGTGAAATTTAGCATTGCAAGGCATATGTCATGTTAAGTGCTATTTTTATTTTATTTTGTGGGCATTCTTATTAATGTCATGTTAGTTGCTAGTGTTACACAACATTGAAAATTATTGGATCAAATTAATATTTATTTTATGAGCACTTTCTTAACAGTTAAATCGAAAACCAAATAGTTAAGGATCAAAAATTGATAAAAGATATCTCATTGATTGGTTATCAGTTTAGCATATTTAAAAATAAAAATTGATAAATCAAATTGATATTACATAAAATCGAATCGAACCGACCGATGCACACCTCTAATTGTGATTTATAGCACTTTTACATAATTTTTTTTAATTACATAAAAACTAAAAAGAAAATTAAAACTAAAATAAATAAATTTAAAATGGAGCAGAGATTAAAAAAAGGCAAAGGACCAATAAAATTGTGCCAAAGCTTCACTTGCTGCTTGCTTTGACACAAGTTTATTGGCCCCCTTCCCTTTTATAAGTATGTAAAAATATTTGATTCATTCTCTTCTTCCCACTTTACAATATTCATTAATTACTCTCTCTCCTTCAATCTATACTTGTCCACTATACTATTTTTGGAAAAGAGCCTAAAATATCTTTCAAGTATTAAAATGGACTTTAAAATACTCTCTTTTAAATTATTGGATCTAAGATATCCTTTCACCTGTGGTCTAACTTTACCTTTATTGTTAACAGACCTAATTTAAACCTTAATTAAAAATTGTATTTATTACACGATAGCTTTCTATCAGTTGAAAATTAAATTAATTAAAATTTACCATCCCTTATAACTAAACTCACATCCAACTTAAATCTGCCTGACCCAACCTATTAAAAGCCCCGACTATAAGGGTGTGTTTAAAGGTAGATCAAAGAAGGTTTTGGGTTAAATTTTGAGGAGACGGAAGACTACATTAGAAAGAGATGAAAGCAGGAATACAACCAAGATAATATTCTCTAGACAAGTTCATCTTTTCTTTATATTTCTCATCATATTAACAATACTAGTTCCATCCAGGCTCATGCTAAGCCTAGGCCCAAATTCAGAATATAAAGATAAAAATATTAATTTATATTATATTTTTATTTTATAATTAATATAATTTAATGGAATATTAAACATGTCTTTTTGATAAGTATTCATAATTATTTAAGTTCATAATCATATAATTCAATAATTCAAATTAGAATATTATTTTTGAGGAATAAAGTATTGTCGGAGAATTAGATATTTTATAAAATAACATGGTTTAAAATATATAAATAATTATGATTCGACAAAAATAACAAATAAAAAAATATAGATACTTTTAAAAATTTGTTAGAATAGATAAAATAAACTTATTTAGATGTTTATTAATTTTTTTCTCATAATATTATGTGGCAAAAGTTTTTGATTTTTTTTCTTCTTGTAGAATTATTTAATACAACAAATATTTCTACGACTTCAAGTTTATATTAAAATAATTATAACATTAATTTAGAGTCTTAACCCAAATTACCTTAACAATGATCAATAAGGATGTTATAAATAGTAATTGGATTATAGTAATAAATTACTCATTTACTTGTCATATTTATTTTTTTACACACACCATAAGGAGTAACTTTTCATCCCATTTTAATTATTGATTTACTATTTTTCATTTTCACTAAGAAAAATAATAAATACAAGATATTATTTATTAAGTTTCCCCCAAAAAATTGAAGGATATGTGTCTTTTAAGTCTTGAATGAAGGATTGGTGACATTGACCAACAGATAGGGTCAAACATTCTTAGGAAACTTGATCAAGTTAATTGTGGACTTGATTAATATTTTCAAAACTTTCTAATCTTTTCAAAAATACAAATCAACCTAACCCACACCCTCTTCAATCCAAATCAACCACTCTCTCCTCTCTCTCGACAGCTTCTCTCAACTCTCTCCCAACCAACAGTTCTGTAAAATTTCTCCCTTCAACCCCTAATGACAAATAGTTAGGCTTCGAGTTCCCCTCTTCAATTCAATCAAACTGTCTCTTATCCCTCTCTGACAGCTTCTTTCAACTCTCTCCCAACCAACTATTCTATAAATTTCTCATTTCAATCCTCGGAGACTTCAACATCCGACTACAAATAGTTGGGATTCCAGTTCCTTTTCGACTTTAATCGATGTGATAGCCTTGCTCTCCGGCCACAACAGCTTCAAATTCTTCATCGGTACTTTTCTTCTTTTACAGGTAAAGATTTATGGCCTTTTTAGTTTTGAAGAAAACGAGAAACTTGAGCCAACTTCTCTTATAGTATTGGTTAACAATTTCAATATTTGTTGCACTAATTTGAAATGCGGTCTGAATAAAACCCTAATTTCTAGTATTTCTTCTTTTCTCTTCTCTTTTCGAAGTGAATTATGATATTTTTTTGTTTGTTGCATTTTTTTGAAGTTCGATTTTTATTGTTTGTGTTTATAAAAATAAAAGGACAATTTGGTTTGATTTGTTCTGTTCTTGTTCTTGGTAAAAATGGTAAAATTGTTATTTTTTGTTTAACAAAATTGTGCTACTGTTTCCTCCGATAGATTACCCATCTGGTGCAATATATTAACCATCTGAAGCAACAAATTCATCATATGATGCAACAGATCAACCATCTGATGCACCAGAGGAACCATCAGATTATAATTCTGATGCAACAGATTAATAATCTGATGCAACAACTTTACCATATGTTGCAACAGATTAATCTTCGAATAAAAAATCTGATGCAACTAATTAACCATCTGGTGCAATGGAAGAACCATCAGATTAATGATCTGATGCAACAGATGAACCTCCTGTTAGATAAAATCCTACCAACTCTTCCTACAGGAAAAGTCCAAGACTTGATTTTTCCAATTGATCATTCATCTACCGCGATACACGACCCTATGTTGGAAGAAATCTAAACAATATTGACTGTTGATAACTGTTCCAACAGATCACTCATATGTTGCAACAGATGTGTGACCTATTGCGCAGATCATTCATCTTTCCCAACAGATGAGTGATATATTTTGTATTATCGCAACAGATTACTTAGCCGTTGCTACGGATTATTTAACTATTCCAACAGATCACTTATATATTGTTACAGATGATGTCACAACAATTGTGTGATCTATTGAACAAACCATTCATCTGTCTTAAAAGATGTGTGGTATGTTTTGTATTATTGCAGTAGATTACTCATCCGCTTCAACAGTTTGGTTATATGCTGCAATAGATAAACTACCTGGTACAACAGATCGGAAATCTGTTGCAACTGTTATTTTACTGTTTTACTTATTTTATTTACTATTATCCCTTTTTAACGATGCATTAATCAATAATAATATATTATTTTATGTTCCTGTTAATTTTAGATAATATGATTCCCAAAATAACAGAAACCAAATCAAGTCCAAGTAAAGCAACTAGGCTACATCCACCACTCTATGACCTTGCTTTACAAGCGTTATCTCAATCGGGAGCAGAATATGATGAACACGAGGAGGAGGAATATTTCAAAAGAGATGATGCAGATACTAATAGCCCTTCCACCGAAGAGCTGGTCAAAGCCTTCAGCATTGATTGTTATCCTGTGAGAATGCAGTACGATGGTGCCGCAGATTTAACAGGTGATTTCTTGGTTAAGTCATCTATGGGAAAATCTTTCGACGCCTTCAGAAAAATACTTTGAGAACAAAAATTGGATGCTTATTTTAGGGACAGCTGCTTTGGAAAATATCTTGATTTGTCGGAGGACAACAATGCTCGTTTCCAAATAAAAATGGTATATGAACTTCTCAAGCGTAGGTTTATGTATGAAAACAAACATAAGATGGATGAGGTGTGGATAGATTACTGTGGCATGCCTGTTTGTTTTGGTTAGAAGGAGTTTGCCATAGTTACTGGACTAAAATGTTATCCTCCTTCTCAAGTTATACCTATTCTAACCCAAAAAAAAGCACCCCACACACCCAAAAAAGGCAAAGGAAAGTCGTGTGATCGTGATAGAAGCGTTGAAAGGTAAAGGACTTTCAAAGAAGCACAAACAATCATTGTTCTTGGTTTGGTTTGTACATAATATTCTTTGGGCGAGAGACGTTAACAACAACATAAGCCTCGGTTTAATAAAGATCTCCGAGGATCTTGAGGCGTTTAACAACTATCCATGGGGGTATGAAAGCTTCAAAATAACTGTAAAATATTTGTTGACTCCGTTAGCGCCAAAGACAGTCAACTTATATGGCTTCCCATGGGATTTCATGGTAAATGTTTCTTTCTTCTATTATGATATCATTTATTTATTTTGCTCAATAATGGTTTTGATTTTTTGGCATTATTTTATAGGCTTGGGTGTTTGAAGCCATTCCTTATTTGAGACAACAAGTGAACTACCAGGAAAGAGTTTCCTGTCCAAGAATCTTGAGATGGTTGTCGGCCAAAACTCATAAAAATGCAAAATTTCTTGATCTCTTCAACCCCCCGAAGGATGCAGTAAGTATTGAATGATCTAATCATCATTCTAATATATGTAATGATTTATGTTAGAATGTGCATCCGTCGCTAGTTCCGACCAATCGAGAGTTGAAGATGCCATTTTTTCTTACTTTATGGTCTGTGTAAACTTTATCGGACCCTAAGGTCATCGACAGAATATAAATGGAATTGTTTGGAGCAACAACCATTACAAGAAAAATAATTTTGGAGGGTGGACTTGTTGTTGTTGATGGAGCTGTTGGTGGTGGTAGTGGTGCTGCTATTGGTGCTAATGATGCTTCTCTTACAGTATTTAAAGCAAACCATTATGAGTATGATCATACTGGTTATACAGATTTTGCCTCTCCCAGCGAATGTTCTGCATGTAAATGTCAAGACTGTAGGGCAAAACATGATGTAGTGACTAATGCTATTAATGAATTAACTGCTTCTGTAAAGGAATTGACATCAAAGAGGGGTCTCATTATATCAAAGAGGATTTTATTTCCATCCGCTCCATTAGAGATTAGGGCTAAGAGGAGAACAAGAGTGATTTCCAAGGCATTATCAGGTATCCAAAAAAGTGAAATTGCAACTCCTCTGTCTGCGTGTTACACTGAGAAACATACAATGTCCAAAAGAGAGCAGCACGAGCTGAAGAAGGTGAATATATTATATCTCTTCCAACTGACAAAATAAACAGACACATATCTATTTCAACAGATGACACATCTGCTGAAAATTATCAAACAGATATATACATCTGTTGCAACAGTTGACTAAACTGTTGCACCAGATACTTTATCTGGTGCAACATATGTCTCGTCTATTTTAGTAAATCAAACAGCTCTTCGTACAACTTTTATTTGTACCAACAGATGACTTATCTGCTGCAACAGATGATTCATATGTTGCAACGGATGGTTCATCCATTGGAAATTATCACACAGGGTCTTCCTCATGTAGAAATTTGTCCCAATAGCTTATTCATTATTGCAACAAAAATATAATATATTTGGGATAATTTAAAATGGGAGGAAGACCTGCTTGATTTGCTAGAAGAGATGAGTTATCCTTTTCCATTTTGTTGTATCTCCGTGATTAGCATTGACCAATTCTGGCTTTCCAGGTGAATGTAGAAGAAGCTACTACTGAAAAACATTGACAATATGCTACTCTTTTTATGGAAATACGGAGAACATAAAGCTCAAAAACCATATGCAAGCGACAGTGAAGATCCATGACAAGCGAAGCCGAATTCCATAGCACCGGATGAAGAACAACTTGTCCATACTGAGTACATCTTTATAGCTTGAGCCTGTCAAAGAAATCCTTGGAAGTATACTTAAATTGTTCTTGATGTATTTGTTGAGATCTGTACCCATAACAATTTTTTTACATTTCATTTATTCGTTGACTTATTTCAGCTAATTTATGAAGGCTTAGATTTATTTTATTTTGTCTACAAATTTTATTTATTCCTTAGATTTGAACTTATTAATTGAAAAAGAATACTAGATTCAAATATTGCAACAGATAATGTATCTATTGCAACAAATGACACATCTATTGGAAAATTCAAATAGATTTAGACATATGTTGCAACAGGTAGGTGATCTATTGGAATTTATCAAACAGGTCTTCCCACTGTTGCAACAGATGGACTTTAGATAAAAACATCAAGATAATGCAATAGATGACACATCTATTGGAAAAAAAGAACAGATTTAGACATAAGTTGCAACAGATGGACTTTATCTGTTGCAACAGATGACACATCTATTGGAATAATCAAATAGATTTATACATATGTTGCAACAGGTAGGTTATCTATTAGAATTTATCAAACATGTCTTTCCACTATTACAACAGATGGACTTTAGATAAAAACATCGAGATAATGCAAAAGATGACCAACCTATTGCAACAGATAAACTATATGTCAGAACAGGTAGGATAACTATTACAACGGATGGAGAATCTATTGCATTATAAAAATTCAACTTTTGTTGGACATAAAAAATTGCCACTACGTTTAAAAAGGTCAAAGTGAATTGAAATAAAAAAGACGTAACCCATTGACGGTGTTCAGTTCAAACATCTAAAATAAAATAGGCATCAAGTAGACATGTTCATTTTAAAGACGTAAAATAAAATAGGCATCAAATATGTTAGTGTCAGTCCTGACACGTTTCGCTGACTTGCCGTCACTTGGCCCCCAACGGTTATTTTCCCCCCCATTGTCTTATATATTCATCTTCCTCCTAAAATTTAACCCTAAATTCCCAAATCTTCTTCTTCATCGTCATCTTCTTTTATCTATCCAAATTCTTCAAATTATTAATTTCATTTTTTCCAATTGACCTTGACAATGTCGAGTGCATCTTCCACTATTTTTTGTGATAAAGATTTTTGATATTGTAAGTGCGGTCATGAAGCTCTGTTAAAGACTTCTTGGACTCAACAAAATACGGGTTGTAGGTTTTTTACTTGTAAGATTGCAAAGGTAATATTTTCTTTATTTAATTAATTGATTAATTATTGACTTGTAATTATTTTGTAATTGTGTTCTCTTTTTTATAGAAATTGGGTGGATGCGATTACTTTGATTGGTATGAAGAACGACACCCTTCACAAGAAAATTGTGTAATCTGGGGCTTGTTAAACAAAGTCAAGGCTTCTGAAGAGAAACAAAATCGAGCAAGAAGATACTACATTATTGCCGTTATTGCTACTGGTTTGGTGTTGTTGGGCACATGGATATTGAAGCCTAATTGCTGAAATTTTCATGGTGGTGTGTGTATTTTCTACTAGTTTGTTATCGATGAGCACATGGATATTCAAGCGTAACTGTTGGAAAATATCAAAAAGATTTAGGCATATGTTGTAAAATTTAGGTCATCTGTGGAAATTATCAAACAGGTCTTCCCACTGTTGCAACAGATTAGACTTAGATTATTAGATTATTCAAACAGGTCTTCCCACTGTTGCAGCAGATTGACAATCTAATTTATTGCATTATAAAAAACTCAACTTTCATCAGGAAAAAATTATTGCCACTACATGTATATATAATAAAGTGAAGGGTGACTTGAAATTAAAAAATTCTATTTCACAGGCTCTTCTATATACACAGGCTTCAAGCGTCCAATTAGTACCCCATAAGCCCAGACCTCTTGTAGGTTTTCCACAACGTTGTCGTACAGAAAAGTTGTTGGCTTGGCCATTTCTGTGTCGGTCAGCAAATATTCGATGTATGCAATAGAGTGTGAGCCGCTCGCTTTAGCATCATCATCTTTTTTGGAAGGATCATTCCCCTGTTTCAACCTTTAAAATCCCATGATTTCTTCATCAACACTTTCTTTGGCAAATGATTCATCAGTTTACTCTCTCTCAACAAGATGGGCAACAGAACCATCAGTGTCTCTACGAGGAGAAAAATATCAAAATCATTGATGACAGGTACGTTGGAGTCATAAACATTGATCTTTCCCTCCTCGAGTAGTATCTCAACATCCCGATAATGCATACCGTTCACGCTAATGACTGCAAGAATCCTTTTTTCCTCAGTCCATCTCTTGCCGTGTGCATTTGTCCTGTCCTCTCTAACATATCTTATCATTTCTTCTTCATCCAAGACCAACGTAGGAACTAGGAAATCAAGTCCCACGCCAAGGGCTGATGCCTCTCCATTGAGTTGATCGTACCTATCCTTAAGCTTCTTGCAGAAGTCGAGGTCCATTATCCTATCGGTAGTGTCATAAGCTTCCCGGTACATTAATTATCTTTTCCTCATGAGGTAGAGAATTATGTCAACATGTTGTGAGATAAGAAGTTAATTTTTAAAGAAGTCAATTTTTAAATAGGTTAGTAATTGTAAAGATGCAACGGATGGTCCATCATTTGCATAGGGTTCTCTGAATCAATAATCCAACGCAACTTATGCAACAGATGGATAATAAGTTGCAACAGAACCAAAACCAGTTGCACCAGTATACCCAGCTGTTGCAACAGATGTGAAATCTGTTGGGTAGCTTCTTCTTCATGGGGTAGATTAGAAGGTCTAGGTTAGGAAAAGTAAACTTGCCTTGTCCTCGTATGGCATACGTATATCAGTCATAGTATGGAAGTCTTAGGGGGAAAAGGGAGGCCTGGGGTAATCTGGTGCGCCTGGCTTGGAATTCTTGGCCTGTTGCAGATCCCACTTCTCTTCAGCACCAAGTTCCACGTATATTTCAACCTTCTTGACTAGACCCTAAACTTCACAGCTTTTGGAGAGAGAGGAATTACAATTTCTTTTGATTTCTGAGCACAGAGTACGTCTCTAATTGCTCTTTTCTTTCTCCTAACCAACGCTGTAGGAGTGTATGGCTACCTCACCTTCTTGGATGGTATGACACCTCTTGGATTTTAATTTTTCGATAGCTTTAGAGATAGCCTCTACTTTTTCAAAGAGTTTATCCTGTCTGTCCTTGCACTCATCGTAATTGCAATGAGAACACGAGGGTGAAGAGAGGTGAGAGGGACCTGTGTAAGGGAGAAAAGGGGTGTTTTCAAACATATTTATTCTTTGGTAGAAGCATCAGTATGCCTTCCACCAACACCAACAACTCCACCAGAAGAAGCACCCGGATCTGCCTTAGTAAAAGGTTAGTCATGAAGAGCCTCAACATTAGGCTGACCTTGCCTAACTGCTCTTCTTATGGCTGTTGCTCCAGCCAATTCCTTCTTTATTAACTCCACTGTTGGGTCTGCAATAGTATTAACATGACCAAGAGTAATATAAGAAGTCATCACCGACTCCTCCTCAGTAGGCACGATCCATGGATGCACAACCTATAAAAAAGAAAAAAAAGACAGATGTATTTAAATCATATAATATAATAATTTTCATAGTTGGGCTATATTTTTTTTCAAAAAAGACCCATCTGTTGCATAGTTTGCAGTATATGGTTAAAATCCATTTGAGTCTGGTTCAGAGAAATAGAGCAACACATGGATAATCTGATGCAAAATATCAATCATCTGTTGCAACAACTGCACAATATGGGTAATTTGTTATACAACAGATGATCTTTACGTCGCAATAGATGAACGATATGTTATCAGATTAAATATCTGTTGCATAATTTGCAGTAGATGGTTAATCTTTTAAGAGTCGGGTTCAGAGAACCAAAGCCACAGATGGGTATAACATCTGTTCAATATCTTTCTTATCTTTAAGTAGAATTATTTTACTTAAAGAAGACGTACTGCAACATCCGGAGGGTTAAAGATACCAACCTCCTTAATATTGATGTTTCTCTTTGCAGCCAACCACCTAAACATCCTTGGATGAGAAACCTCATCCGGGTAATCCATTAACTGCTTTCGGATGGGAGGAATGGCTTCAAATGACTAAGCCTAAAAAGTGTAAACAGGAAGCAAGCAAAAAAAATCATAATAACTATATTCAATATGAATTAATGGATGAGTAAAATTAGTGATTAATTTTACCATGAAAACCCAAGGAAAGCCGTATAATGTGGTCCTCTTTCTCTTTCTGACTCTCCAATTCCTCCTCTTTCTCACTTTTATTTTCTTCATCACCATCTACGGACCCTTGTCCACCTCCCTCAATGTTGTTTTCACATTTCTCCTCAGCTTCACTTTTCCCTGACTGAGATTATTCAGGAAGCTCCTCCGAATCCCTCTGTACTATAGCCTTTTTTTCTGAGTGGTCAGATGTTGATCCACTTTCACTTTCTTTTCTTTTGGGAGACATGTTTTACCTACAGACAAAGAAAAACAAAAATTACATTATAGTTGATGTATGCATAGATTTTAAAAAATACATTACAAACACCACGAATACCGACACACCAATAGCCACCACCACAAACACTACCAACCAATGCCAACAAATAAACAAACACCACGAATACCGATACCACCACAAACACCACCAACCAATTCCACTACCGGTGCCACGACGATGATGACTACGACCACCACCACCACCACCACCACCATCCAACTATACCACGATAATCAAAGGAACACTGCGATAGAAACTAGGGATTTCTAGAGTTCTTCTTACGATTTTACCATCAAAACTCAAAATTGTAAACCCATTCTCGAAGATAATGCAACTAAAAGTTTTATTTTTCATCATTAACTTAAAATCCCTTATTTTTTAGAGAGAAAAACAAATATAGAGCTCTTCTCAAACTCTGTTGCCTACGAATACAAAGAAAATGACTGATACAAGCAAGAATGATGTTAAAAATAACACCTATATGGTCGGAAATGAGAAGAAAAATAATTTGTTGTGGAGGGTTGAGCAAATTTGTTAAGTAGTTATTGTCTGTACTGTATTGTTGAGTGAGAATGATAGAGAAAGAGCCATACCTCAAGATTTGAAATGATGAAACATTTTGTATGAGTTGATTTGTATTTTGGAAAAGAATGACAAGTAGTTTTGAAAATGTTAATTTGGTCTGAAATGATCTTAATTATTTTTAAAATCATAAAATATATGCGTAATTTTTAAAATCATATAAAAACAATTGAAGTTGTAGTTGATCGAGTACTCTAGGAGGTGACCCTGTGAAAACTCACCTCTGGTCCTAGATTAATCAATTTAGGAGTCTAACATACGAACTTAATTGAAATTATAAAAAACAAATGTTCAACATGTTGCGTCAGATTTCTCATCTGTTGTAAATTATCAATCAGATTAGGTAACAACAGATTACGAATCTGATGTAAATTATCAAATAGATTAAGTCATCCCTTGCGACAGATTACCCATCTGTTGTAAATTATCAAATAGATTGTCATATGTCGCAACAGATTACCCATATGTTGTAAATTATCAAATAGGCGCTGCCATCTGTTGTTGCTGACCCTATGAGAACTTACCTCTAGTCCTAGATTAATCGATAGTTTACCTTATGAGAACTCACCCCTAGTCCTAGATTATTCAATCAAGGTATTAGTAACCTAGTCCTAGATTAATCAATTAAGGTATTAGTCTAACATATGATGTAGTAAGAATCGGTTCGGCTCAGAGTGATCGATCACCGACTCTGGTCAGGAGGAATGCAGTACCGTTTCATCATGCAATTGACAAAAGACTCAATTAAAGTTATATTTGACCCTATGAGAACTCACATTCAATTAAGGTATTAGTCTAACATATGAACTCTATTGAATTATATATAAACAAATGCTCAACCTGTTGCAAAAGATGTCTTTTCTGTTGGATTAAATCAAATAGCTTATGTAATATCTTACAACATATTACATATCTGTTGTAAACTATCAAACAGATTAAGTCATCTTTTCCAACAGATTACCCATCTATTGTAAATTATCAAATGAATTGAGTCATATGTTGCAATAAATTACCCATCTGTTATAAATTATCAAATAAGCGCTGACATCTATTGTAACTGACATTATGAGAACTCACCCCTAGTCCTAGATTAATCAATTAAGGTATTAGTTGGACATATAAAGTAGTAAGAATTGATTCATCTTAGAGTGATCGATCGATGACTCTTATCGGGAGAAATGCAATCCCGTCTCATCATGCATTTGCCAAAAGACTAAATTGAAGTTGTAGTTGACCCTATGATAACTCACCCCTAGTCACAGATTATTAAATTAAGGTATTAGTTGAACATATGAGGTAGTAAGAATTGGTTCATCTCATAGTGATCGATCGATGACTCTTGTCGGGAGAAATGCATTACCGTCTCATCATGCAATTGCCAAAAAACTCAATTGAAGTTGTAGTTGACCCTTTGTGCTCATTCATCCATCCCTAATTCCACCTAGATCAATGTAGGTACTATTATTAATCTTAACATTAAGTTAATGAGAACACATTTCAACTCAGAATGATCGATCGACAACTTGGGTTGGGATGAATGCAATACTAACATCATACAAATGCAACGACTCAATTAGATTTGTAATTGACCCCGTGAGCTCATTAATTCATCCCTCGTTCCACCTAGATTGATGTAGGTACTGTTATTAATCTTAATATTAAGTTAATGAGGATCTTATTCTTTCATGCCTAGTTCATCCTAAATCAATTGCAACTAAATCCAGTACAACAAACAACTGAGCTATTGGAGAATTTCAAACAGATAACAATATCTATTGTAACAGATAACATTTCTTATTTAATTATTAAATAGACATTTGCATCTATTATGACGGATGACTGAGGTGTTGGAAATTTTCAAACAGATATTGATATCTGTTGTAACAATGACATTTCTGATTTAGTTATCAAATGTCATTTTCACCTGTTATCATAGATGACTGATCTGTTGGGATTTCTCAAACAGATATCTAAATCTGTTGCAGCAGACGACATATCTGTTTGAAAATCTTTTTGTTTTCTTTTAATTTTAAAGCAAGCTACTGTCCGAGTAGATAAAGTAGTAGTACTACTAAAGGCGGTAAAAAATATTTCTTAGATAACTCAAAAATCTCATTGAGTAGTCTTGTCCTGTCTTTTTAATATCACCTATTTTCTTCCTCGTGCCCCTCAAATTATTAGTGAATATTAATTAATGAATATTGAAACCGCTAATACTTCTTCCTTTTCATATTGACTTGGCACTCCCATCAAGAAAATATTAATTAGGGATTTATTTTACTACCAAATTAGCCTTATTAGTTATGCTTTGTAAATATAAATTTGAATAAATACACTTTGTTTAGTCATTTACTATTAAGGGTAGTACATCTAGAAATTAGAATTATCTCATCTCTTCCCTCCTCTCCTTCAACCCTAAATCTCTCATTATTTTTCTTTCTATCCTCTTTAGGGTTATCACAACCTTTTTTTCTCTCCTCTTTCACAAAAATTTTCATTCGGATCTAAACCGATCGATATCCATATCTTATATTCCTCGATTAAAATTGCTGTTTTGACCCCCTTTTGACATTGTATGATATGATTCACTATTTCTCTTTCATTCTCGTCTTCTTCTTGCAACTTTATTTACATATTTTTGTTTATTTAATTATCATTTTCTCATATCATATTTATTTAAAAAATTTGAAGGAACTTTTAATTGTTGAATAAACATACCGCAAATTTTTATTATAAGATGCAAAAAAAGTCATTTGTTGGGAGAAGTTTAAAAGCCTTATTGGAAGTATCATTTTTTTATGTATTTTATTTGTTTCTTTATTGTTGATGCTGTTATTGATGTTGTTGGTGGGTCTGACATTGTTGGAACTTGTGGTGTGTTGTTGTTGGTGGGTTTGGCATTGTTGGAACTTGTGGTGTGGTGTGGTTTAGACGGTGGGTGATTCTTAGCTTAAAAATAATGGAGTCCGAACAATCAACACAAGGAGTAAGGGAGAAAAAAAATAAAAAGTTTAAAGTGAATAAGAAGAGAGGAGTTGGTTACCAAAATTTAAAAAATATGTGCTGAGTGGGAATTGAACTCAAGACCAAAAGAAATAAATAGCCTTAAGCACCCATAAACAACAACTAGGCTAACCAAACAACTCTTACTATGGGTGCTCACTGATTATATTATATACATTTTTTCTTTATTTCCACATACATATATAAAGTTTGATACGAGTTCAGTCTGTGCTCGCGCACCCGGAGGACTCCAAGTGGGTCCGTCCCTTGTTGTTGATGGTGTTGGAACATAGGATGTATGCTTGTTTGTAGTTGATGATGTTGTTTGAACAAATGTTGTTGTTTTCTTTGTTGCTGATGTTTTTTATTTGTTGTTTGTAGTTTATGCTATTGTTGATGTTGCAACAGACAGAGAAACTGATGGAACAAATCAAACCACCAGCAAGGCTGCTATGTATTCCAACAAACTCTATATCTGTTGCATCAGACTCCATATCTGACGCAATAGACTCCACATCTGCGCAAACTATCCGGGATTATGTGTTGTGTGTGTTACTTAAATAAAACTGGTGACTTTATTAATATGTAAATTAAATAAAATGGATCTAAGTACAACATTTTATCCTTTTGTTGTATTTTTGAAAGAAACAGATTGATAATCTGTTGTAAAATATATTCCACCTGTCAGATAACTTATAATATATAGACAATCTGTTGCAACAGATGTATATATTAGTTTGCTTTTCCATCAGGTGTGGCATCTGTTGAGACTTGCTAATCATCTGTTTATTCAATTTCATCGAGAGCAATAGATTTTTCTAAACACTTCTTGGCCAAACTCAATAATTGCTCTTGGACTGCTTTTCTTTTTTTCTTTGCATCCTTCAAGCTGGCCTCCAAATTCAATTTTTGCCCTCAATCCAATAGAAAAAATTTAGTTTGGTTGAAGGATGGAAAGAAAAAAAGAGAAGCAATCCAAGAGCAAAAATTGGATTTGGCCAAGAAATGTTTAGAAAAATCGATTGCTCTCAATGAAATTGAATAAACAGATGACTAGCAAGTTGCAACAGACGCCACAGCTAAAGAAAAAGCAAACTGATATATCCATCTGTTGCAACAGATTGTCCATATGTTGTAAGTTATCTGACAGGTGGAATATATTTTGCAACAGATTACCAATCTTTATCTTTCGAAAATACAACAAAAAGATAAAATATTGTATTTAGATCCATTTTTTTCTAATTTACTTATTAATAAAGTCACCAGTATTATTTAAGTAACACACACAACACATAAATCCTGAATAGTTTCAGTAATATTGCATTAAATCCCGGATATTTTGCTAATTACATTTTATCCCGGAATTTCGAATTGTGATACATATGTTAAGCAGTGATACATATAACATATGTATCACTAGTAAATATGAATCCGGGATTTTATGTAATTTTTTAAAACATTAAGGGACATTGTGTAATATGGTGTCTTAAATATGGTATTTGTGTAATTTTTCCTTTTAAGGGATATGAACAGTCGTGGCTTTTTGTTTGACTAAGTCCAGTCCCTTCCAATACTTAATCATTTTATAAATAGGTCCCTCCGGCCTCCTCACTCACTCTCACTCACTCTCGTTTATTCTACTATACTTACAATACTAATATGTCATATCTAGATTCGTACAAGAAGGTTCATATCGAATCCTTGTAGGAATTTCAAAGGCAGTTTGATGAACTCCAGAGGGACTTGGCTGACTTTCGAGCAAGGCTGAGGAGGGCCCTGCTGCTGCTGGATGAAAATTGTCAGGTTGACAATAATAATAATAATAATTAGGTTATGTTTTTTCTTTCTTTTAGCGTATGTATTTCCTTTTTTTATATCCGATCTACCTATAAGGGATTCAAAAAATACATGTATAGGTTTGTTTGGTTTGGTTTGTGTAATACCCTAAAAAATCCAAACCAATATTAGAGCCATGCACCAAGATCATGCATAATACATCATGGTTCTTTTATATATTATGAGTAGGTTAGATGTATATTAGGTCTTCAAATAACTCCCAGCTATCAGACGAATAAAAAACATTCCTTACCGATTGAATTCTTGAAAAGGATATTGGTATAGTCAACTTCAAACGAGCATATCTATCATTATACTTGGAAATTTTGAGCTAATGACCTATCAAAAGATATATAATTGAATTATCTTTCCAACTATACCAATTTTTCCTGAATCCAATATCGGAGCAAAGAGTTATTCCTATTTTACTCCAGCATGTCAGACTGGAAATAGTGTGACGACATTCGTGGTAGCTTACCACATTTGTGACGCTCTATCACGAAGGTCGTCAGCCTTAGGTAGAAACCATCTCCAGTGTGATGAAATTCGTGGTAGCTTACCATATTTGTTATGCCCTATCACGAAGGTCGTCAGCCTTAGGCAGAAACCAGCTCCAGTGTGACGACATTCGTGGTAGCTTACCACATTTGTGATGCCTTATCACGAAGGTCATTAGCCTTAGGAAGAAACCAGCTCCAGTGTGATGACATTCATTGTAGCTTACCACATTTGTGATGCCATGTCACAAATGTCATCAGCCTTAGGCAGAATCCAGCTTCTGTGTGACGACATGTTTGATGGCTTACCATATTTTTGATGCTATGTCACAAATGTCGTCAGCCTTAGGCAGAATCCAGCTTCTGTGTGATGACATTTTTGACGGCTTACCACATTTTTGATGCCATGTTACAAATGTCGTCAGCCTTAGGCAAAATCCAGCTTCTATGTGACGACATTTTTGATGGCTTGTCACATTTTTGACGCCTTGTCACAAATGTCATCAGCTATTATTTTCAGCAACTGGGAATTTATTTCATAAGGGTATTTTGGTCTTTTCCCTTCACTTCCCATGACTTACAACCCTAAATAGGCATAATTTTTCCCATTTTCTTTAGTTAAGCATCTCAAAAAACCCTCTCTTACGCTTTCAACCACAAGATTAGGGTTTCCTCTCAAGATCATCTCCTCAGGAACAAGAACATTCTTTCCCAAAGAAGTTAAACCCTACTCAAGAAAAATCAAGGGCAAGCCTAAGGATTTCTTCAGGAACCTTCAGAAACATTAGATTTCTTTCAAGATCAAGATTTAAGGTATGCGTAGTGTTTATCTATGGATCCAATCCGTTCATAGAGTTCAAGAACCATATTTTAAATATTATTTTGTAAACTTTTTGTGGTGATATGAGTATGTACATGTTGATGATTGTTTTTTAAGTTTCAATGTGATGTCTAAAGGTGTTTTCATGGAATATATATGTTGGTTAATTGAAAACCATGAACTTTAGGTGGTTTAATATGGTGCAATTATGAAACTCACCTATGCCTTAAAGAATGTATGCAAGGTGTTTGATAAAATGGTTAGAATGCTAGAAATTCATATTTGTATGGTTCTACGATGTCTAAATGACAAGTTCATGTTAGCTATATACTTCAATATGAATCCCATGCTTTTCATGTGTTGCTATTATGGTGGTATGAAACATGTAAGATAATGGAGATATACAATATGTACACGAAATATATCCATGCATTCCCTACAATGTTTAAGATGTTGAATAACTAGATGAAATATGATATCCCTTACTTATGATATTATGAATTGTGGACTCAAATCTTGTGATCAAGTCATGTCATATGTGTCAGTTTCCTTCTATCGAGTCCTGGGGGTATTTGTACCTAAAAAACATAGCTGTGTGACTAGAGCCATGTCATGTTGTCACGATAATCTCAGTCAAGATATAATCTATAGAACTCAGTCAGTCATGTGACTCAGGAAACCTCAGAAATCTCATGATCTCAGTTAACTCTCAGATAATAGTACTACTCCGTCAGTCAATGGAAGTCTGTTAATCTGTCCATGTACAGTAAGTTGAATCATGTTTAGTCTCTTCAGATGGGAGTAGAAGTTAGCACCGAGTGAACCCAAGGATGGGGGCTCACTTACCAGTTTAGGGTGTGATTCTTAGCAGTCATCCTTGTGTTCCAGAACTATATAGCCAGCGTAGGTTGAGACATCTTAGCCTGTCAGATTAAGGTTGATGAGGTGGCTTAACCTGTCAGTTTAGGGTTCCTACCATTTTCCTTTCGAATACCTGCCAGCTAAGGGTCACTCACAACTGTCCTTATCAGTGGCGTAGTATTGACACCCCTCCAGTCGGGGAAGAGATTGGACCCCAACTTAGCTATATGCGTTATTAGGGCATGTCGGTTAAAAAACTACCTCCCACAGTTTTAGACTTAGTTACAGTACGGAACTCAGATAGTTCCATCAGATTCAAGATTGTCAGATACAGTCGCCCATGTTATCAGAATTTCAGTATCAGTCATGTTTGCCATCAGTAAACCATGTATTAGCATACATGACTAGCTATCATGCACCCATGATTTCAGTTACTTTGTATGCATGTTTGTACTCTTACGTTCATGTCAGTCAGACAGTTATCATTGTTCATGCATGCAAACTCTATTTATATTTAGCCTACCTCACTCGTATACTCAGTACATCCCCTCGTACTGACGTATTTGCGCTATGGTGCTTTCTTTTTATGTTACACCATAGGTTCAGAGATACGAGCTCCAGATCGGCAGTAGCAGTAGCATTTCTAGTCGCAAAGATTCAGTGAGTCCTCTTCATTCGAGGATAATATGATTAGATTTATTCATTATTATTTTAGCCAGTTATCAGTTTATGGAGTTAGTTGGAGACATGTTCCTTCAACTCCTTATTCAGACAACACTTAGAGTCTTTCAGATTAAGTATTAAGACTTATGTTCAGATTTGATTTAGTTTTCAGCTGTTTTGGGTATTTTTCACCCATATGGATATTATGTTTTGACAGATTCTTTATTTATTTGAACCTTATGGCCTACATGTTCATGTTTTCTGCATTATTACATTATATATGCAGTGTATAGGTACAAATATCAGTCATGGGTTAGATTGTGGTCCCTCGGGATCATGAGCACTGTGTAGCATTTCGATTCAGAAAATCGGGGTGTTACAAACTTGGTATCAGAGCCTAAGGTTCAATAGAGTCCTAGGAAGTCTGAAAGCCTCATCTAGTAGAGTCTTGTACATGGGTGGTTGCGTGCCCTATTTATGTACAGAAGGCTATGAAATGTTTTAGGAATAGTTCCCATTATTCAGTATTCATGTCGTGCTAGTAAAAATAATTTCAAGTTAGTCTCTCAGTCTAATCCGCTCTTCTCTTATTTCAGAAAATGCCTCTAAAGAGAAGAAATCAGCCAGCTCCTCAGCCCGAAGATCCTTTGGGCGAATATGTTTCTCATGCAGAGTTCAGGACCGCATTTACCACTTTTGCTCAGTCTGTATCTTCCCAGAATGAACGACCAATAGTCGTTCCGGCCAACCTAGTGGCCAATTCAGCAGTAACTAGGATTCGGGACTTCACCCGAATGAACCCTCCGTCCTTCTTTGGGTCTAAGCCAGACGAGGATCCTCAGGAATTCATTGACTAAGTCTAGAAGGTCATTGATATCATGGGAGTCACTTCTTCTCAGAGTGTCGAGTTAGCCGCATACCAATTGTAGGATGTCGCTCACACTTGGTACAAGCAGTGGTTAGCAGAAAGGTTAGAGGATGCAGGTCCTGTTGAGTGGGAAGAATTTGTCACAACTTTCTTAGACAGATTCTTTCCCCAAGAGCTGAGAGAGGCCAAACTTCTTGAGTTTATCAATCTTAGGCAGGGAAATATGACAGTTAGAGAGTATTCTCTTAGATTTACTCAGCTAGCCAGATATGCCCCTCATGTGGTTGCAGATAATAGGGCTAAGATGAGCAAGTTCGTGTCAGGGGTGAATGATAGCGTGGTAAATGTGTGTAGGTCTACGATGCTGAACAACGATATGACTTTAGACAGGATCATGACCCACGCTCAACAGATAGAGGAGCAGAAGGTTAAGACTAGGGAGAGGCAGAACAAGAGAGAAAGAGCAGGCAGTTTCAGTTTTGCTCAGCCCAAATCAGAGGGAGAAAATCATTCGTAGTTTCATCCTAAGTAAGTAGTTCCAGCCCCTTCCTCTACTAGTGCCCTGGTGTTGAAGTTCAGGGATAGAAACCGAGACAGAGCACCAGGCTCTAAATCTCAGGACAGTGTTAGCAGTGCTCAAATAAACCCCCTTTGTCAGACTTGTGGTAAGAACCACAAGGGTATTTGCAGAGCCGGTAGTGATATCTGTTTTGGTTATGGTAAGCCAGGGCATAGGATTAGGGAGTTTCCTCAGCCAGACCCTCAAGGTCAGCAGAATCGTTCCACAGCTCAGTTCGGTCGCCCGAACCAGCAGGGTGCCACTTCCAGTGCTACTAGTGGGCAACGCCCAAATAGACTCTATGCTCTTCAGACCCGACAGGATCAGGAAAATTCTTTTGATTTCGTTACTGGTACGTTACAAATTTTCCATGTTTATTTTTATGCTTTGCTAGACCCAGGTGCATCCTTGTCTTTTGTCACTTCATATATAGCAGGCGATTTAAGAATCAGTCCCAAAATTTTAACAGAGCCCTTTTCAGTCTCTACCCCAGTGGGTAAAACCATCATAGCTCAGTGGGTATACAGGAACTTCCCGATTATGATATTTCAAAAATCCACGTCAGCAGATTTAGTTGAGTTAGAGATGACTGATTTTGATGTCATTCTCAGCATGGATTGGATTCATTCCTGCTATGCCATAGTCGACTGCAGAAAAAGGATAGTCCAGTTTCATTTCTCGAATGAGCCTGTGCTAGAGTGGAAGGGTAGCACTTCGTCTTTTAGGGGCCATCTTGTTTCCTACCTTCGGGCAAGGAAAATAATTTATAAGGGGTGTGTGTATCATCTCGTATATGTTAAGGATTCTAGTTCCGAATCTCCCAGTCTCAAATCAGTCTAGTGGTTAATGAATATTCAAACGTCTTTCCCGAAGATCTTCTAGGCATTCCTCCCGAAAGGGAAATAGACTTCGGCATAGACCTTCTCCCAGATACTTAGCCTATTTTAATTCTGCCATACAGAATGGCACCAACAAAACTTAAGGAAATGAAAGATCAGTTGAAAGATCTCTTAGATAAGGGATTCATCAGGCCTAGTGTATCCCCATGGGGTGCGCCAGTCTTATTCGTGAGCAAGAAAGACGATTCTCTCAGAATGTGTATTGATTACCATCAGCTCAACAAAGTCACGGTCAAGAACAAGTATCCACTGCCTAGGATAGGTGACTTGTTTGACCAACTTCAGGGTTCCAGTTATTTCTCCAAGATAGACTTCAGATCAGGCTATCATCAACTCAGAGTTAGAGAATGTGACATTCCAAAGATAGTTGTTCATATTCGGTATGGTCACTTTGAATTTCTAGTCATGTCCTTTGGTCTTACCAATGCCCCTGCAGCTTTTATGGACTTGATGAACCGAGTGTTCAAGAAGTACTTGGACACATTCATCATAGTCTACATAGATGATATTCTAGTCTATTCTCGTACAGAGCGTGATCATTCAGACCATCTCATAATATTTCTTCAAACTCTCAAGGATCACCAGTTGTTCGCCAAGTTCAGTAAGTGCGAATTTTAGTTAAGATCAGTAGAATTCCTTGGCCACATTATTTCCGGTGATGGCATTAGAGTAGATCCTCAGAAAACCAAAGTGGTGAGAAAATGGCCTCGCTCTGTCTCTCCATCAGATATCAAGAGTTTCTTGGGTTTGGCTGGCTATTACCGAAGGTTTGTCGAGGGATTTTCTTCTATTGCATCTCCTATGTCCAGATTGACTCAGAAGAAGGTCAAGTTTCAGTGGTCAGAACCTTGCGAGAAGAGTTTTCAGGAGTTGAAAACTCGACTTACCTCAGCTCCAGTTTTAGCACTTCCTGACGATTCTGATGGATTTGTAGTATATTGTGGTGCATCCATAGTAGGTTTAGGTTATGTCCTCATGCAGTATGGTAGAGTCATAGCCTATGCCTCCAGACAGTTAAAGCCCCATGAGAAAAATTATCCTACTCATGACTTTGAGTTAGCAGCAGTTGTCTTTGTCTTAAAGATTTGGAGGCATTATCTATATGGTGTTCATGTAGACGTCTTCACTGCTCAGAAGAGCCTTCAGTATGTCTTTTCCGAGAAAGATCTCAATCTTCATCAGAGAAGGTGGTTAGATCTCTTGAAGGATTATGACATGAGTGTCCTTTATCATCTTGGAAAGGCCAATGTAGTGGCCGACGCACTCAGTAGACTGTCCATGGGTAGTGTTTCCCATGTTGAGGATAGTAAGAAGAAATTAGCTCAGGAGATTCATCAGCTTGCCAGACTAGGCGTTCTCTTAGTCGAATCTTCAGAGGGTGGTGTATGTGTTCAGAGTAGTTCAGAGTCATCTCTAGTTTTTGAGGTAAAAAAGAAGCAAGATAGGAATCCTAGCCTTGTTAAGCAAAAAGAGTCAGTTCAGAGTCAGGAAGTAGAGGTTTTCTCCGAAGGGGGAGATGGTGTTCTTCGTTGTCAGGGTTGTCTGTGTGTTCCCGGTGTAGATGACTTGAGGCAGCAAATTCTTGCAGAAGAACATGGTGCGCGATAATCTATTTATCCAGGGTCCACTAAGATGTACCGTAACTTAGGGGAGATCTATTGGAGGAGTGGGATGAAGAGGGACATTGCAGAGTTTGTGGCTAAGTGCTCTACATGTCAGCAGGTTAAGATAGAGCATCAGAAACCTAGTGGTTCCATCCAGGATTTCACCATTCCTACTTGGAAGTAGGAAGAAGTGAACATGGACTTCGTGATGGGTTTGACTAGAACACGTCATCAACATGATTCAGTTTGGGTCATTGTAGACAGAATGACCAAGTCAGCTCATTTCCTTCTAGTTCGTACCTCTTACTCAGCCAAGGATTATGACAAACTCTATATCAGGGAGTTGGTCAGATTACACGATGTTCCACTATCTATCATCTCAGACAGAGGTACCCAGTTCACCTCTCACTTCTAGAAAACATTCCAAAAGGGTCTTGGTACCTAAGTTCATCTCAGTACAACGTTTCATTCTCAGACAGATGGTCAAGCAGAAAGGACCATTCAGACTCTAGAAGATATGCTAAGGGTGTGTGCAATTGATTTCAAGGGAAGCTGGGATGACCACTTGCCATTGATTGAGTTCGCATACAACAACATCTATCACTCCAGTATTCAGATAGCTCCATTCGAAGCTCTCTATAGTAGGAGATGTAGGTCTCCGATCGGTTGGTTCAAATTTAGTGAAACCGCAGTCATAGGGCCTGACTTAATATTCGATGCCTTAGAGAAAGTTCAGTTAATCAGATAAAGACTCCGGGCTGCTTAGAGCCGACAGAAGTTTTATGTGGATGTTCGTAGAAAGGATCTCGAATTCGAGGTCGATGACTATGTCTATCTCAAGATCTCTCCCATGAAGGGAGTGAAGAGATTCGGCAAAAAAGGAAAGCTCAGTCCCCGATATGTTGGTCCCTTCAGGATTCTCAGTCGCTTCGGCAAGGTAGCCTATGAGCTTGAATTGCCTTCAGATCTAGCCTCAGTTCATCCAGACTTCCATGTCTCTTTGCTCAAGAAGTGCATAGGTGACCCAGGAGTTGTAGTCCCTATTCAGAGCATTGACATTCAGAATAGAATCTCTTATGAAGAGATTCTAGTCGAAGTCCTTGACTATCAGACTCATAGGCTGAGGAACAAAGAAGTCCCTCTAGTCAAAGTTCTTTGGCGGAATCAGTCCATGGAGAGAGATACTTGGGAAGCAGAAGCAGACATGGAAACCAAGTACCCTCATATTTTCTCCTCTAATTTAGACTTAGCTCGAGGTGACCATTTTCCTTAAGCTTATTCAGTTACATGTTTAAAATTCCAATATAAAATTGTATCAAGTATCAGTGCATAGCTTATCATGCATTCATGAGTTCAGCTTATCAGTCATGCATCAGATATGCATGTTCAGTTGGGCTATATTCAGTTTAGAATTCAATTCAATCCTAAAATCATGTGCCAATTGAGCATGATCAGTGTATGTGTCATTTTATCTTTTCTCCCCTCTCAAGCAGTCATCATTCGAGGATGAATGTTTCCAAGGGGGAGATATTGTAATACCCCAAAAAATCTAAAACAATATTAGAGACATGTACCAAGCTCATGCATAGTACATCTTGGTTATTTTATAGTTTATGAGTAGGTTATATGTATATTAAGGCTTCAAATAACTCCCAACTATCAGACGAATCAAAAACAATCCTTACCGATTGAATTCTTTAGAAGGATATTGGTATAGTCAACTTCAAATGAGCATGTCTCTTATTATACTTGGAATTTTTGAGCTCATGACCTATCAACAGATATATAATTGAATTAGATTTCCAACGATACCAATTTCGCCTAAATCCAATATCAGAGCAAAGAGTTATTCCTATTTTACTCCAGCATGTTAGGCTGGAAACAGTGTGACGACATTCGTGGTAGCTTACCACATTTGTGACGCCCTATCACGAAGGTCGTCAGCCTTAGGAAAAAATCAGATCTAGTGTGACGACATTCGTGGTAGCTTACCATATTTGTGACGCCCTATCACGAAGGTCGTCAGACATAGGCAGAAACCAGCTCCAGTGTGACGACATTCGTGGTAGCTTACCACATTTGTGATGCCCTATCACGAAGGTCATCAGCCTTAGGCAGAAACCAGCTCCAGTGTGACGACATTCGTGGTAGCTTACCACATTTGTGATGCCCTATCATGAAGGTCGATAGCCTTAGGTAGAAACCAGCTCCAGTGTGACGACATTCGTAGTAGCTTACCACATTTGTGACGCCATGTCACAAATGTCGTCAGCCTTAGGCAGAATCCAGCTTCTGTGTGACAACATTTTTGACGGATTACCATATTTTTGATGCCATGTCACAAATTTCATCAGCCTTAGGCAGAATCCAGCTTCTGTGTGACGACATTTTTTACGGCTTACCATATTTTTGACGCCATGTCACAAATGTCGTCAGCCTTAGACAGAATCCAGCTTCTGTGTGATGACATTTTTGATGGCTTTTCACATTTTTGATGCTTTGTCACAAATATCGTCAGCTATTATTTTCAGTAACTGGGAATTTATTTCATAAGGGTATTTTGGTCTTTTCCCTTCACTTCCCACGACTTATAACCCTAAAGAGGCATAATTTTTCTCATTTTTCTTCGTTAAGCATCTAAAAAAACCCTCTCTTATGCTTTCAACCACAAGATTAGGGTTTACTCTCAAGATCATCTCCTCAGGAACAAGAATATTCTTTCCCAAAGGAGTTAAACCCTAGTCAAGAAAAACCAAGGGCAAGCCTAAGGATTTCTTCAGGAACCTTCAAGAACATTAGATCTCTTTCAAGATCAAGCTTTAAGGTATGCGTAGTGTTCATCTATGGATCCAATCCATTCATAGAGCTCAAGAACCATATTTTAAATATTATTTTGTAAACTTTTTGTGGTGATATGAGTATGTACATATTCACGATTGTTGTTTAAGTTTCAATGTGATGTCTAAAGGTATTTTTATGGAATATATATGTTTGTTAATTGAAAACCATGAACTTTAGGTGGTTTAATATGGTGCAAGTATGAAACTCACCTATGCCTTAAAGAATGCATGCAAGGTGTTTGACAAAATGCTTAGGATGCTAGAAATTCATGTTTGTATAGTTCTATGATGTCTAAATGACAAGTCCATGTTATCTATATACTTCAATATGAATCCCATGCTTTTCATGTGTTGCTATTGTGGTGGTATGAAACATGTAAGATAACGGAGATATACAATATGTACATAAAATATATCCATGTATTCCCTACAATGTTTAAGATGTTGAATAACTATATGAAATATGATATCCCCTACTTATGATATTATGAATTGTGGACTCAAATCTTATGATCAAGTCATGTCATATGTGTGAGTTTCCTTCTATCGAGTCCTGGGGGTATTCGTACCCAAAAAAACATAGTTGTATGCCTAGATCCATGTCATGTTGTCACGATAATCTCAGTCAATCTATAATCTATAGAACTCAGTCAGTCATGTGACTCAGGAAACCTCAGAAATCTCATGATCTTAGTTAACTCTCAGATAATAGTACTACTCCGTCAGTCAACGGAAGTCAGTTAATCTATCCATGTACAGTTAGTTGAATCATGTTTAGTCTCTTCATATGGGAGTAGAAGTTAGCACCGAGTTAACCCAAGGATGGGGACTCACCTACCAGTTTAGGGTGTGATTCTTAGTAGTCATCCTTGTGTTCCAGAACTACGTAGCCGGCGTAGGTTGAGACATCTTATCCTGTCAGATTAGGGTTGATGAGGTGGCTTAACCTGTCAATTTAGGGTTCCCACCGTTCTCCTTTCGAATACCTTCCAGCTAAGGGTCACCCATAACTGTCCATACCAGTGACGCGGTATTGACACCCTTCCAGTCGGGGTAGAGATTGGACCCCAACTTAGCTATATGCATTATTGGGGCATGTCGGTTAAACAACTACCTCCCATGTTTCAGACTCAGTTACAGTACAGAACTCAGATAGTTCTATCAGATTCAGGATTGTCAGATGCAGTCGCCCATGTTATCAGAATTTTAGTAGAGTCATGTTAGCCATCAGTAAACCATGTATTAGCATACAGGACTAGCTATCATGCACCCAAGATTTCAGTTACTATGTATGCATGTTTGTACTCTTACGTTCATGTCATCCAGATAGTTAGCATTGTTCATGTATACAAACCCTGTTTATATTTAGCCTACCTCACTCGTATACTCAGTACATACCCTCGTACTGACGCATTTTCGCTATGGTTCTTTCTTTTTATGTTACACCATAGGTTCAGAGACACGAGCTCTAGATCGGCAGTAGCAGTAGCATTTCCAGTCACAGAGATTCAGTGAGTCCTCTTCATTCGAGGATAATATGATTGGATTTATTCATTATTATTTTATCCAGTAATCAGTTTATGAAGTTAGTTGGAGACATATTCCTTCAACTCCTTATTCATACAACACTTAGAGGCTTTCAGATTTAGTATTCAGACTTATGTTCAGATTTGATTCAGTTTTCAGCTATTTTGGGTATCTTTCACCCATATGGATATTATGTTTTGACAGATTCTTTATGCAGTTGAACCTTATGGCCTACATGTTCATGTTTTCTGCATTATTACATTATATATGCAGTGTACAGGTATAGATGTCAGTCATGGGTTAGCTTGTGGTCCCTCGGGGTCATGAGCACCGTGTAGCATTCCGATTAAGAAAATTGGGGCGTTACAGTTTGGTTTGGTCGATTTTAAATTTTTAATTCTTATTTAATATTTAATTATCATTCTATTTATTCTCTATTCAAAACATGTCGGCGGTTAGAGTTAGGGATGCGGTCATGATGAGAAATTCTCCTAAAAATGGTTCGTTAATAAATAATAAGGAACTAAATGATATTATAATCATAAAAGAAAGATTATTTAATTTAAAAAAGTCACTACATTGTATTAATTTAATTAAGAGATATAAATATGATGATATAATTTTTAAGAAAAAAGTTAATGAATAGTCGTGACTGTGACTTTTGTCTAAACACATTCAACAAACAAACAAAAACAAAAAATGCTTCTGATGCATCAAATTCCTCATCTGTTGCGACGTATGAATCAGTTAAAAGAAATAAAAAAGCTCCTTAAACAGATGGTATATCTGTTGAAATAGATGGGTTATCTGATGCAACAGATATACAATCTGTTGCCATAACTCAATTAATAAAAATGGTTATTAAAGAAACGGAAAGATTAAGTCACCACCAGCTTGATTTTATTAAGTCATTTCTTTTCACAGAAAAGAATAAGGAAATAAATGATAAATACAATTTAAACCGTAAAAACTCATCAGAAATATTTTTATTTTTAAATCTTCTTTATTAATTTATATAATTAAAAAGTTAGAAAATTTGGATGTCATGAAGATAATTTTTTTTAAAAGATATATATATTATATGTTTCAACAGATATATTATCTGATGCAACAGTTGAACTATTTGTTGCAACGGATGATATATCTATTGTAATAGGTGATTTATCTGATGCAATAGATATATAATCTGTTGTGAAACTCAGTGTAAAAAATAAATGATTGCTGGAAAGAACTAATTATTTTAATAATTATAAATCTAAGCTTCAAGCTGAAAAGTCATGACTTATCACAATATTGCTTAATTTAATTAAGTCATAGCTTTTTACAGTAATCAAGAATGTCATTAATAAATGGAGGTGAAAAGTTGTGCCTTTAAATCTGCTTTATTAATTTATATAATTAAAAAGTCAGAAAATTTGAATGTCATGAAGATAATATATTTTTTTAAAAATATATATATATATTATATGCTGCAACAGATATATTATCTGATGCAACAGGTTATATATTTGTTGCAAATCATGATATATCTATTGTAACAGATGATTTATATGATGCAACCGATATATTATCTGTTGTCCAACTCGGTGTAAAAAAAATGGTTCCTGGAAAGAACTAATTATTATTAATAATAAAGATGAAAAGTCATGACCTACCATAATATTGATTAATTTAATTAAGTCATAACTTTTTACAGAAATCAAGAATGTCATTAATAAATGGAGGTGAACAGTTGTGCCTTTAAATCTGCTTTATTAAATTATATAATTAAAAAGTTAGAAAATTTGGATGTCATGAAGATAATATTTTTTTAAAAATATATATATATATATTATATGTTGCAACAAATATATTATCTGATGCAACATATTATCTATTTGTTGTAAATCATGATATATCTATTGTAACAGATGATTTATCTAATGCAACAGATATATTATCTGTTGTCCAAGTCGGTGTAAAAAATGGTTCCTGAAAAAAACTAATTATTAATAATAATAAATCTGAAAAGTCATGACCTATTATAATATTGATTAATTTAATTAAGTCATAACTTTTTACAGTAATCAAGAATGTCATTAATAAATGAAGGTGAACAGTTGTGCCTTTAAATCTGCTTTATTAATTTATATAATTAAAAAGTCAGAAAATTTGAATGTCATGAAGATAATATATTTTTTTTTTAAAAAATATATATTATATGTTGCAACAGATATATTATCTGATTCAACAGGTTATCTATTTGTTGCAAATCATGATATATCTGTTGTAACAGATGATTTATCTGATGCAACAGATATATTATTTGTTGTCCAAAATATTGTAAAAAAAACGGTTCCTGGAAAGAACTAATTATTAATAATAATAAAGCTGAAAAGTCATGACTTATCATAATATTGATTAATTTAATTAAGTCATAACTTTTTACAGTAATCAAGAATGTCATTAATAAATGGAGGCGAACAATTGCGATTTTTTGCCTAACTCATTCAAGTTTAATCCTCTATAAATAGGTCCCTCCTTACTCAATCATTCGTTCTACTACACACTATTTATTCCTCGCTCTTGTTACACCTTCAACTACTTTCTCTTCAAGGTCTTGATAGCTTTTTCTTATCTCTGGTAAGTTTTTTTCTTGATTTTTGTGTAAATATATGTTGTATTACATTACATTACATTTGAATTCTTTCTTTTCTTTACTTTTGTGTTTACATGTGTGTTTTGTCAACTTATGCGTTTTTTAGATATGGTTGATCCTGTGTGGAATGTCGCTATTTTACCAGACGCCGTGAGGGAACTGCAGAAGGAGGTTCATGACCTGCATTGGGAGTTGGCCGCCGTCAGAGTAAGGATGCTGCGGGATTGGTCAGCTGGCCATACAAATAATAATGATGTTAATAATGATGATAATAATAATTAAGCTTTTTTTTCTGTTATCTATGTATTTTTTTTGTTTGTTTTATAAAAAATAATGTTTGATGCACTTGAATTTTTATTTCTTATTTTATTTTTGTGCTATCTATTTCTATTTCTTAACGAATGACATGTCTACAATTAAGGAATAATTCGATTCCAGTATCTATAGCAAGAACATATGAGTTATCTGTTAGGTTTTGTGTGTGACAGGAGCTGTATTTTGTTGTTCGAAACATATTAGTAATCTGATGAAACAAATTATTTATCTGTTGAAATAGATTACTAATCTGGTGCAACAGAATACCCATCTATTTGATTCATAATCATATTACGGGCACCTAGAACCCTTAAACATGAATCCAACATGAGTCTACTGTTACAACAGAACATTTATCTGGTGCCACAGCTAATGGATCTATTTAAATAGATTGCTCTTGTATTGCATTCATGTTCGCGTGCAAACTATTGTTGAAAAAATAACACACTAGCAGTTACTCAGATTTAACTAAAAAGCATAATCTGACTTACCAAAGTATCCTCTCAAGTAAATTCCAAAGTTGAAAGTGATTTACGAAACAAAATTTGACATAAGAATTTAGTCATAGAGAAGCAGTTGGGGTAACAACAACAACAACAACAATGGTCAACAAGAAGAATATAAAGTTGATAATGAAGTATAAGATAATGATAATGAATCAAAAGATGATGAATAAAGCAGCAACAACAATGAACAACAAATATCGCGAAGAGAGAGAAAATAACAAAGGATGAGGAGAGAAAAAAAGACGCCTTTTTTCCTTCGTTCCCTGTTATATATTAACTAACATTTGAATCAAAGTGTAAATTTAAAAACTTGTGGGTTATTTTGAAATTTTCCAAATTTTCTTAAACCATAATGAAGTAATTGTCACCTCTACTCAATTATTAAGACTTGTGTCACCCACACCTCATTTTAAAAATCTTTTGTCACCTGTGGCCCAAACCCCCAAGTTTCCCTATTTAGTACTTACATTTAAAAAAAAAATTACAATGGCATGGTCAAAAATCATTGCAAACTTTAATATTCCATTAAAAGTTATTTTGACATAATATTTTCCAATCTAAAGTTATTATTTTTGATAAAATAAAATAAATTTTAATTAAAAGGCAATCCAATAAATAACAAGATTTACAAAAGTCCAAGCGGAAATGGTCTTAACAAAAAAGGAGGGGGTTAAAATAAAAATATACAAGAAAAAGACACCATCAATACAAAATAAATTTGACATGTGTACCAACTTTACTTCACCAAATAAGTGAAATATCTAAAAAAATATCCTTGTGAGGATACCAAAATGTGTAATTCTCCCTTATATATAAGTACTAGTTTTTTAGGTCCCATGCTAAGCCCGGTCCCAAACTCAAGAAATTTGATATTTTATAATGACATGATTTAAAATATGTAAAATAATTACAATTTGATAAAAAGACATAAATTTATGCTAAATAAATATGATGATTTAAATTTAATTTTATTCAAAATAAAAAAAAATTAAATTTGGTAAGATGAACCTCAAGAATCAATTAGTTCTTCTTACAAACTTAAGCTTAAGAATATTATTTTTTAATTAATAAAATAATATTTTAAAAATAATTTGATAATAACTGCTACCACTACCTTTATTTTCAACATTATCAAAATTTTTAAATTTCACTATTTAAAATATGTCATTAATATTTCATGAGTAGTGAATAAAATTGTCTAGAAAAATTATATGAAATTAATAAAAGGTAATTAAAAAAATAAATTACATGAAAATCATAATTTATTCATTGGAAATAAAATATAAGCTTGAATAATCACAAAAGTTCAAAACAATTTAAACTGCTTTTCCCCCCTCTTTTTCATCCCCAAAGTATTTGTACAAACTTCTTTCATAGCATATTATTTAATATAAATAGTAAGGAAAAAAAGAAGAGTTATGAAATGTTCATTCAATAGAAGAAACTTGAGGTTTTGTGTTAAAAGTTACAAAAAACTTTTGAAATGAGGTGTAGGTAACTCAAGTTTTAAAAATGGAGTGTAGATGGCAATTACTTTATTAGTGATTAAGAAAGTTGGAAAAGTTTGAGAATAGCCCATAAGTTTTTTAATTTATACTTTGATCCAAGTAAAACCTAATATAACTAGAAACAGAGGGAAAAAACACATGTTTCTCTCTCTTCTCATTTATTGTTGTTTTCTCTCTCTTCGCGATTTGTTATTCATTGTTGTTGCTGCTTTATTTATCATCTGCTGCTTCATTATCATCATCATCTTCTTCATTATCATCGTCTTATTCTTGTTGGCCATTGTTGTTGTTGTTACCGCTACTGCTGATACTTGACCAATTTTTAGGTCAAATTTAGTTTCGTACATCACTTTGGCATTACTTCATAGGTGACTTTGGTAAATAAAATTTTGATTTTTAGTTGAATTTCTTATCCGAGTACACTGCTACAGTTGTTTTTCAATAATGGATAGAACCCGAACTTGAATCCAACATAAGACTCATCTGTTGAAACGAAAGACTCATATATTGGATTTATGTTTATGGTTTTATAGTGCTGTAACATGAATCAAACAAATGGGTCATATGTTGCAACAAATGAGTTATCTGTTGCAATAGAAGAGTCATCTGTTGAAACAAATTACTCACCCGTTGCAACAAAAACTGAAGTTTATTTCAACAGATGACTCACCTGTTGATATTCATGTTGAAAAATATAGAACCTGAAGCTGATTCCAACAAATGTGTCATTTGTTGCAACAAGTAAGAAATCTATTACAACAAGTTAGTGATATTTTGCAATAGGTGACTTATCTATTAGAATCAACTTCAAAGGTTCTGTAGTATATCCCAATAGGTAAGTCATCTATTCTAATAGATGTATAATCTATTGCAACAGATGAGTCACCTGTTCTAACAAATGACTCATCTGTTGGAATCAACTTTAGGTTCGATAGTACCGTGACATGAATACCAACAGGTAAGTCATCTATTGCAACATATAACTCACCTGTTGCAACATATTATTCACCTATTGTAACAAATTACTCATCTGTTGGGGTTCATTTTATAGTACTATACAATCACTATTAATTTTATTATCATGTCATTATTAAATTTTCTTAACAATTATCTTTATTTAGGTACTACTAATAGAAGGATCAATAACAATAGGGGTGAATTATCATGGTGAATGGATCAAGAAGAGAAATCAATATATTTGGCATTGGAAGGAGAGTGAAATGCTAGAGACGATAGCTATGACAGTCCAAAGTGATGTTTCGTATGATGATTTTGTAAACTTAATCATCAACTATTGTGGATTGAATTATCAATTGGAAGAACTCATCACCAACTACATGCAAAACTCCTTTGAAAATCCGAGGGTAATATCTTTAAGATAACCAATCAAGTTCGGATACGTGCTTATCTGAGTTATTCAGCTAGGTCGGTGTTAAGGGTGTATGTTGTTACAAAATCGAGAGAGAATGAGAACCAAAATATAGAAGAAAAACAACAAGACATGTTTTATGATAAATTGAATGAACTGGACATGAATATTCTAGATGATGATCAAACACCTACGCCCGCTATTGCGAACAATACGGTGGGCAGTGATTCTCAATCAACAGAGTTGGGCAATCGTCAAGATAAAAAGATTGGTTTTTACAAGGGAGTGTCATTAAAGGATAATATAGAACTATCTACTTCTTTGTTTATTACTTGCTTGAAAAAGATTTCAGACTACAGAAGGTGATTAATTCTAGCAAAGTCTTTTGTTTTAGATGTGTTAATCCAGACTGCAAGTGGTGGTTGAGGGCTGTGAAATGTTTAATTTCCAACAGATTTGTCATTAATGTTTATCAAAAGTATCACACCTGTGTTCAGAGCATATTACGAGCCAAAATCCTCACGCCACAGTAAAGGTCCTCAGTTGTTATTTCCAAAATAGATTCTCCTATGGCAAAGACCCTTCTAAAGCTGATATGGCCAATCAACCCCGTACAAAATTGGGTACTATGGTCAGTTATTATAATATTTATATGGCTATGGGGATTTCCAAGGACATGGTTAGAGGGATACATGAGCACGGGTATGCAGTCCTCGATGCCTACCGTTACATGCTTGAGTCCATAAATCTCTGAAGTAAGATGACATTGCATGTTAATGAAAATGAAAGGTTCAAGTACTTTTTTTGTATCCTATGGATCTTGGATTCTTGGTTTTCAACAGTTGAGAAAAGTCATAGACATCAACTGGACTTTCTTGAGGAAAAAGTATAATGGAGTTTTGATAGTGGCAGTGGCAGAGAATGCTGAGAGTCACATCTTTTTCATCGCTTTTTGTGCAGTGGACAAGGAATGTGATGCCTCGTATGCATATTTTTTTGAACAATTATGAAGTTGTGTTAACGATACCAAAGAGTTATGTATAATTTAGGATAGGTGTTCATGTATCCAAAAGATGGGTTTAATTTTCTTCACTTGAGCTCACTTTGGTTGTTGCATAAGGCATCTTGGAGAAAATAACAACTTTCACAAGGAAATGGTTGTGAATCTTTTTTATAGAGCAGCTAAAGCATATAATAGAGCTGAATTTTTTGACTATTTAAATCAAATAAGGGATGTACATCTCAAGGCAACACAACACCTCGAACTTGTTGATTTTGAGAGATGGAGCCAAGCATTTTGTTTGTCAAATAGGTACATTCTTATGAATTTAATGTCTTTTCTAAGTTACAACTTTGTAATACTTACTGTATGATGTGATAATAAGTGATTTTTTGTATAGGTATAATATTATGATGTCAGACATAACTGAATCATTGAATTTAATGTTTGGCATTGAAAAAGAATTTTCTATTGTGGCGATGTTTAGTAAAATAAACAAGAGGTATGCCAAATTATTTCACAAAAGAAGTATGCAGTATGCGAATAATATAAAAAGATCTATTTTAGAAGAAAAAAATAAATATCAATGAACATCAGTTTGGGGAATAGGTTATTTTCTCATTAAATAGAAGATTACAAGTTTAGTATCGATGGTCATGGTGATGTTCCCATGGTCGATCTTCAAACAAGATCTTGTACATGCAGAATTTTTGACTTAGACAAAATATCATATCTACATACTATGGCATCTCTTCGAGCCCAATACAGTGCACAATATGGAACTCAAACTTATGAGTACTCATCTCCATATTATTCAGAGGAAATATATGTAGTGGCATATGGTGAGAATATTAATTTGGTGTCTCCTGAAGAATCTTAGTTCGTTCCTGTAGAGATTTTGGAGAGATTAATACCTCCATATATTGATCCAAGCACTATCAAACTGGGAAGAAGGTGATATAAGAGAAGGCGTGGAGTGGGAGAATTATTTTCATCAAGAAAAAACCACTACTCTGTATGTAAGAACGTTGGCCATAAAAAAAGTACATGCCCAGATCTTAATGCACCATGATAGTTGTAATAGTAAAACTTGTGTTGTTATCTGTTATGGACTTTGATATTTTTAACGCATTGTTGTGAATGTAAATGTTATTATTTATTATATGTAATATCTTTTTATTAATTTGTGCATCAATAAAAAAGAGGTAAAACATGAACTAAATACAACAGAGTACAAAAATATTTTTAGCAGATTACTCATCTATTGCAATAGATGGATATTTGCTGGAAGAACACAATACAGTTCACCAAACTGGAATATGTTCCTCCAACAAATGACCAATTTGTTGCAACAGATGAGTAATCTATTGGAACACCACAATATAGTTCTTGCTACTGATTTGTGTTCATCCAACAGATGACCAATATATTTCAACAGATGGTCCATTTGTTGAAAGAATTCAAAACTCTTGATATTGCTACTGGATTCAAAATTGTGCCAAACGCTCAATCCTCACCTCCAACCATCGACATGTTAAGAAGAATAAATATATAGAATGAAAATGAAATAAGAATTAAAAAGTCAAAGTTGACCAAACATAAAATTTTTCATTAAATGAAAAGAAAATACATTAGGTAGGTAGATCGGATATAAATAAAAAAATACATACATTAAAAGAAAAAACATAAACTAATTATTATTATTATTATTATTATTATTATTATTATTTCTATTGTCAGTCGTCCAATCATCCACTGGCAGCAGTAGGGACCTCATCAGCGTGCGAATCTGTCGGAGCATCCTTGCTCTCAAGATGCCCAACTCCCACTGCAGGTCATTAACTTGCCTTTGAAGTTCTCATATGGTGTCACACAGAATAGCAATATCCCAAACAAGATCAACCATATCTAGAACACACATGAATTGACAAAAAACGTAAACACAAAAGTAAAGAAAAGAGTCTAAATGTAATAGAACGTATACTACCAACTGGTAGATTTACACATACAAAAAAAACGTACCTCAATGGAAAAAGAATCTGCTCTTTTAAAAGAAGTGATTGAAGTTGTAATAAAAAAGATAAGATGCAAAAAATAAATAAAGAAGAGTAGAATGAATGAGTAAGTAGGGACCTATTTATAGAGGATTGAATTTGAATGTGTTAGGAAAACAGTCACGACTGTTCACCTCCATTTTATTAGTTACATTCAAACTGGTGAATTTTTTATTATTGTGAAAAGTCATGACTTAATTAAATCAAAGTGATGACTTTTTTATTATTGTGAATAGTTATGATTTGGACTAGAAAAATAACTATATTGATTTTTGTTCTTGTTTGCAGCAGTACGAGGCTTCGGAGGCCTTTCAAAAGTTCATTGAACCCTTAAAATTAGTCCAATCACTATTGAATATTTATACTACCACCAAAAACTTGATCCTTTCCCCATACTTGACGCATAAACATTAGCAAAACCATTATTAAATCATAATAGGGTATCTACACCACCACTTGGTCCCTTAGCCTTATTAGTTCAAACCTATCAATTTTAACTGTAAAATGCAATATTTTTTTTGAATGATTAATGACTAATCGATAAAGAACAATATTCACAAAATCAGTGTACTCTATGTTTGTTTTCACGATAACATGACCAGTAATACGTACCTCTAACATATGAAGTGGTTTAATCTATAAACAGCTTATTCCTCCAAACCCATCTTTACATACCACCAACATATGAAGTGGTTCTATCTGCAAGCATCTTATTTCTCCAAACCCATCTTTACTTTAGCGTTTTATGTTGGTCAGGCAAAAGATGATCCACTTTCACTTCCTTTTATCTACAAACAAGAGAAAAACAATTGATGTCAAATAAGAGAAGAACGAAAAGAACATTACAATAGATGTCTACATAATTTTAAAAGGGATAAACATAAAATTCAATAAATACAACACATTACAACAAGAATTCTAACAGCTGACCCATCTATCACAACAGATTACACATATGTTTAACAGATGATCCATCTATTGCAACAGGTGATGTATCTATTGCAACAGGTGACTGACATATTACAACTAATGGGTCATCAATTGAAATAAATCAAACCAGCCTTTCTACTGGTTTGATTTCTTCCAGCAAGTGCTACATCTGTTGCAGTAGATAGGTCATCTGTTGTAAGAGCTGTTTGGATTTATTCCAACAACTAATTCATCAATTGCAACAGATGGGTCATCTATTATAAAACCTATTATAATATATTCCACCATATGTTCCAACACCACGAACACCACTAACACCAATAACAACATCAACAACAATAAAGAAATAACACCATATGTTCCAACACCATCAACACCACCAACACCACATGTTCCAACAACATTGCCACCACCACCATCATCACAACCAACATCAACAACAACATTAACAACAAAGAAACAAACAAAAGATAAACAAAAAAACCAATACTGCCAACAAGGCTTCTTAAGTTCTCCCAACAAATGACTTTTTTATCATATTTTAATAAAAATTACTGTTCATTTATTCAAGACTTAAAAGACACCTTTCCTTTATTTTTCTCAATAAATAGGATATGGGAGATTGGTATATAAATATAAACAACAAATGTAAATAACTAATTTAAACAACATCCAAGAAGAACGAAAAGAAAAGAGCAATAGTGAATCATACCTACCATGTAAAATGCAAAGGGATCAAAACACCAATTTCAGTTGAGAAAAGATATATATTAGTTGAGATTCGAAAGGATCCTCAGTTAAAAAAGGAGAGAAAAGAGACAAAAAAGAGACAGTTGAAATTACCCTAAAGAAGAGAGAAAGATAAAAAAGAGAGATGAATTATTTTATTACTTAAGGAGAGATAATTCTAGATATGGGTTCAAATATTAATTAAATTAATAATTTATGGTGGTGAAACGCTTTAAGGAGAATGAGGAGGCAGTGACAGTGATATTGAAAAGACAAGATAAGACAACTCAAGGAGGAAATTTTTTAGTTAACCCACAAATATTTTTTACCGCCTACGTATTTTTTCTTTATTATTTCAAACAAAAAATTGCTTTACAATTAAAAAAGATCTTAAAATAGATAATTAATCTGTTGGAAAATTTCCAATAGGTCAGTCATCTGGCGCAACAAATGGCAACGTCTATTTGATAATTTACAATAAATAAGTCATCTGTTGAAACATATGTCATTATTTATTTGAGAATTTACAATAAATAAGTTATCTATTGCAACAGGTTGAACATCTATTTTAATAGATGTCTATAATTATTTATTAATTTTAAATTTATATGTCATCTGTTGCAATAGGTTAGTCTTGAAATAATTCATATCAAGCCATTGTTTGAAATATCTAAATTATTTATCTAGAATTAGGGATGTGTTGATATGTTTAACTACAATTTCAATTAAGTAATTGCAATTGCATGATGTTGGTATTGCGTTCGTCCTGAAAAAATCATCAACTGATCAATTTAAGTTGCAATAATCAATTAGGGATGGGTTGATAGGCTCAACTATAATTTCAATGGAGTTTTTACAATTGCATGATGTTGGTATAACATTTGTCCTAACAAGAGTGATCTACTGATCAATTTGAGTTAAAATAATTCATATCAAGCCATTGTTTGAAATATATATATTAATTTAGCTACAATTAGGGATGAGTTGATAGGTTCAACTACAATTTCAATTGAGTCATTGCAATAACATGATGTTGGTATTGTGTTCGTCCTGACAAGAGTCATCAACTGATCAATTTGAGTTGAAACGATTCATATCAAGCCAATGTTTGAAATATCTAAATTGATTTAGCTATAATTAGGGATTTGTTGATAGGTTTAATTAGAATTTCAATTAAGTCATCGCAATTGCATGATGTTGGTATTGTGTTCGTCCTGACAGGAGTCATCAACTAGTTAATTTGAGATGAAATAATTCACATTAAGACATTATTTGAAATATCTAAATTGATTTAGCTACAATTAGGAATGGGTTGATAGGTACAACTAAAATTTCAATTGATTCGTTGCAATTGCATGATGTTGGTATTGCGTTCATCTTAACAAGAGTATCAACTGATCAATTTGAGTTAAAATGATTCATATCAAGCCATTTTTTAAAATATCTAAATTGACTTAGCTATAATTAGAGATGGGTTGATAGCTTCAACTATAATTTCAAATAAATCATTTCAATTGTATGATGTTGGTATTGCGTTCGTCTTATAGGAGTCATCAACTGATCAATTTGAGTTGAAACTATTTATATCAAGCCATTATTTGAAATATCTAAATTTATTTAGCTACAATTAGGTATGGATTGATCGTTTCAGCTATAATTTAATTAAGTCGTTGCAATTGCATGATGTTGGTATTGCGTTCGTCCCGACAAGCGTCATCAACTGATCAATTTGAGTTGAAATAATTCATATTAAGCCATTATTTGAAATATATAAATTGATTTAGCTACAATTTGGGATGTGTTGACAGGTTCAACTATAATTTCAATTGAGTCGTTGTAATTGGATGATGTTGGTATTGGTTTGTTCTGACAAAAGTCATCAACTAATCAATTTGATTTGAAACAATTCATATTAAGCAAGTATTTGAAATATCTAAATTTTTAACAACAATTAGGGATGGGTTGATATATTCAACTACAATTTTAATTGAGTCATTGTAGTTGCATGTTGTTGGTATTGCGTTTGTCCTGACATGTGTCATCAACTGATCAATTTGAGTTGAAACTATTCATATCAAGCCATTATTTGAAATATCTAAATTGATTTAACTACAGTTAGAGATGGGTTGATAGGTTCAACTACAATTTCCATTGAGTCATTCTAATTGTATGTTGTTGGTATTGCATTCGTCCTGACAAGATTCATCAACTGGTCACTATGAGTTGAAAAGATTCATATAAAACCATTGTTTAAAATATCTAAATTGATTTATCAACAATTAGGGATGAGTTGATATCTTTAACCATAATTTAAACTGAGTTATTGCAATTATATGATATTGGCATAGCGTTCGTCCTGATAGAAGACATTAACTAATCAATTTAAGTCAAAATAATTCATATCAAGCCATTGTTTGAAATATCTAAATTATTTAGCTATAATTAGGAATAGTTTGATAGGTTCAACTATAACTTTAATTGAGTCATTGCAATTGCATGAAGTTGGTATTGCATTCGTTCGGACAAAATTCATGAACTGATCAATTTGAGCTGAAAGGATTCATATCAAGTCATTGTTTGAAATATATAAATTGATTTAGCTACAATAAGTGATGGGTTGATAGGTAAACTACAATTTTAATTGAGTCGTTGCAATTGCATGATGTTGGTATAGCATTCGTTCTGACAAGTATGATCAACTGATCAATTTGAGTTAAAACGATTCATATCAAACCATTATTTGAAATATATATATTGATTTAGCTATAATTAGGGATGGGTTGAAAGGTTCAACTATAATTTCAATTGTTTTATTTCAATAACATGATGTTGGTATTGTGTTCGTCCTGATAAGAGTCATCAATTGATCAATTTGAGTTGAAATTATTCATATCAAGCCATTGTTTGAAATATCCAAATTAATTTAGCTATAATTAGGGATGTGTTGACAGGTTCAATTATAATTTCAATTGAGTCATTACAATTACATGATGTTGATAATACTTTCGTCCTGACAGGAGTCATCAACTAGTCAATTTGAGATGAAATGATTTATTTCAAGACATTATTTGAAATATCTAAACTGATTTAGCTAAAATTATGGATGGATTGATAAGTTCAACTATAATTTTAATCGATACATTGTAATTGCATGATGTTGGTATTGCGTTCATCCTGGCAAGAATATCAACTGATGAATGTGAGATGAAACGATTCACATTAAGCCATTATTTAAAATATCCAAATTTATTTATCTATAATTAGAGATAGGTTTATAGACTCAACTATAATTTTAAATGAATAATGGCAATTATATGATGTTGGTAAAATGTTTGTCCTGACAGGAGTCATCAACTGATCAATTTGAGTTAAAACAATTCATATCAAGTTATTATTTGAAATATATTAATTTATTTATAAATAATTAGTGATGGGGTGATAGGTTCACCTATAATTTTAATTGACTCATTGCTATTGCATGATGTTGGTATTGCGTTCGTCCAGACAAGAGTCATCAACTGATCAATTTGAGTTGAAATGATTCATATGAAGCCATTATTTGAAATATATAAATTGATTTAGCTACAATTAGGGATGGGTTGATAGGTTCAACTATAATTTCAATTGAGTCATTGCAATTGGATGATGTTGGTATTGCGTTCGTTCTTACAAGAGTCATCAACCGATCAATTTGAGTTGAAACAATTCATAACAACCAATTGTTTGAAATATCTAAAATTTTTTATCTATAATTAGGTATTGATTGATAGGTTCAACTACAATTTTAATTGAGTCATTGCAATTGCATGATCTTGGTATTGCATTCGTCCTGATAGGAGTCATCAATTTAAGTTGAAACGATTCATATCAAGCCATTATTTGAAATAACTAAATTGATTTAGTTACAATTAGATATGGGTTGATAATTCTATCTATAATTTTAACTGAGTCATTCTAATTGCATTATGTTGGCATGGCGTTTATCCTTACAAGAGTCATCAACTAATCAATATGAGTTGAAAAGATTCATATCAAGATATTATTTGAAATATCTAAATTAATTTATAATTAAGGATGAGTTTATAGTTTCAACCACAATTTAAATTGAGTTGTTGTAATTGCATGATATTGGTATTGCGCCCATCCTAACAGAAGACATCAACGGATTAATTTAAGTCGAAATATTTCATATCATGCCATTGTTTGAAACATCTAATTTGATTTAGCTATAATTAGGGATAGGTTGATAGGTTCAACTATAATTTTAATTGAGTCGTTGCAGTTACATGATGTTGGTATTGTGTTCGTCCAGAAAAAAATCATCAACTGATTAATTTGAGTTGAAACGAATCATATCAAGTCATTTTTTGAAATATCTAAATTGATTTAGCTACAATAAGTGATGGGTTTATAGGTTCAACTACAATTTCAATCGAGTCATTGTAATTGCATGATATATGTATTAAGTTCGTCCTGACAGGAGTCATGAACTAATTAATTTGAAAACAATTCATAGCAAGCAATTATTTGAAATATCTAAATGGATTTAGCAATAATTAGGGATGGATTAATAGGTTAAACTACAATTTCAATTGAGTTATTGCAATTGCATGATGTTGGTATTGTGTTCGTCCTGACAGAAGTCATCAACTTATCAATTTGAGTTGAAATGATTCGTATCAAGCCATTGTTTGAAATATATAAATTAATTTAGCTACAATTAGGGATGGGTTGATAGGTTCAATAATAATTTCAATTGAGTCATTGCATTTGCATGATGTTCGTATTTTTTTCATCCTGAAATTTCTAAATTTATTTATTTACCATTAGGGATGGGTGTATTGGTTCAACTATAATTTTAATTAAGTCGTTGTAATTGCATGATGTTGGTATTGTGTTTGTACTGACAAGAGTTATCAACTGATCAATTTGAGTTGAAACGATTCATATCAAGCTATTATTTGAAATATCCTAACTAATTTAGCTACAATTAGGGATGAGGTGATAGGTTCAACTACAATTTCAATTGAGTTATTTCAATTGCATGATGTTGGTATTGCGTTCGTCTTGACAAAAGTCATCAACTAATCAATTTGAGTTACAATGATTCATAGAAATCCATTGTTTTAAATATCTGAATTTATTTATTTACAATTAGGGATAGGTGTATAGGATCAACTACAATTTCAATTATTATTGTAATTGCATGATGTTGGTATTGCGTTTTTCCTTACATGAGTCATCAAATGATCAATTTGAGTTGAAATGATTTACATCAAGCTATTTTTGAAATCTCTTAATCAATTTAGCTAAAATTAGGGATGAGTTAATAGGTTCAACTACAATTTCAATTGAGTCGTTGCTATTGCATGATATTTGTATTGCGTTCGTCCTGACAGAAGTCATCAACTAATCAACTTGATTTGAAATAATTCATATCAAGCCATTGTTTGAAATATCTAAATTGATTAGATTACCATTAGGGATGGGTATATAGGTTCAACTATAATTTCAATTAAGTCGTTGCAATTACATGATGTTAGTATTGCGTTTGTCCTGACAAGAGTCATCAAATGATCAATTTGAGTTGAAATAATTCATATCAAGTTATTGTTTGAAATATATAAATTTATTTATCAACAATTAGGTATGGGGTGATAGGTTAAACTACAATTTCATATTGCGTTCGTCCTGATAAGAGTGATCAACTGATCAATTTGAGTTGAAATAATTCATACCATTTGAGTTGAAATAATTCATACCAAGTCATTATTTGAAATATATAAATTTATTTGTTAATAATTAGGGATGGGGTGATAGGTTCAACTACAATTTCAATTATGTCGTTGCAATTTCATGATGTACTTATTACGTTCGTCCTAACATGAGTCATTAACTGATCAATTTGAGTTGAAACAATTCATATCAAGCAATTATTTAAAATATCTAAATTTATTTAGCTATAATTAGGGATGGATTGATAGGTTCAACTATAATTTTAATTGAGTCATTGCAATTACATGATGTTGGTATTGCGTTCATCATGACAAGAGTCATCAACTGATCAATTTGAGTTGAAATGATTCATATCAAGCAATTAATTAAAATATCTAAATTGATTTAGCTACAATTAAGGATGGGTTGATAGGTTCAACAATAGTTTTAATTGAGTCATTGCAATTGCATGATGTTCATATTACATTCGCGTAACGCCCTGAAACCTGGTTTCGAGACGTCACACAATTCTTAAGACTATGAGTAGCCTTAAGCTAACCCTGTCTGCCTTCTACTAAGTCTGAATCTCATAATAAGGAAAAGTAAATATCAATATCATACTGAATGCAAAAAACTGTCTGAATTAACTAAGAATGATCTAAATATAATCTCTGAAAATTAATACTGTAAGTCTGAATCAAATCTAAGAGTCTGACAAGCCTCTACTACTAATATCTAGAGAGTCACTGGGACAAACCCCCAGTTGACTCAAACTATCTGAAATAATACTGAATCATCTAAACTGATAAGTTGAAAATAAACTGAATGACTAAGTCTCCAAACTATGAGGACTCACCAACTGTCGGATGTGGATAGAGATGCTCGAACTACTCACGCTGCTGATACTGAGAACCTGAACCTACATTATGAAACAATGTAACACATAGATGTATATGTGGATAAGTAATTTGAGGATGTACTGAGTATATGGGGGTAAAATGCATAAGTAAAACATCATCTCATCATCATAATTTGTAAAACAATGCATGCTAAATGTAAATGACTCATATAAGCTAGAATATCTGAAAGAAAACTGAAAATCTATAGTCATGAATAACAAATCATACTTTGTAAATCAAGTGAGTCATAACATTTAGTTCTAAAAGTTGTACTAATATTCTGTCTGTAAATCATACTATCTAAGTGTAAAAAGGACTTACTTCTGTATCTGAAATCTGAAAGTTGAAAATCTATAACTAATATCATTCTGTAAAACATAATCTGAGTAAATTTGTAAGTCTTTACACTTACTTTTCTAAAAGCTTTTTCTGTTATGCTATAAGCTTAAAACTTTAGGGAAATACTTTATCTGAAGGTTATCTGTAAGGGAGGTTCTTCTAACCGACATAAACCATGTGAGCTAACATGGAGTCCGACGTCTCATTCCCCCATAGGGAAAACCTCGCTATGGGGAGAGGTGTCATAATCTTGCCAAGGAGTATAACTTGAGCTAAGTGATCATATCTGTAACTGTCATCTATATAAAAATAGGAAAAATTTGATAATTTATACCTACGTTGGCTATGTAGTTCTGTGGAAGATAGGGCACACTAATCCTACACTTCTCGCTCGATGCTAAATACTACTCCCTTTAAGTTGCGGTCATTCTGTTAGAAATCCACTTTAAAACTAGCATAAGGGTTTATTCTAAAACCAATTATGCTTTTATCTAATTAAATCTGTAAATAATGTTGTTCTAAATTTTGTAATCTATAATAAATCTGTAAAGTGGATTCCAAATCTTATCTGAGGATCAAAAGATCAAATCTTTACTTAATAATCTGAAAATAATCTGATCATAAGATGCTTAAAGCATCATCTTTCTTGAAATATCAACGTATAAACTTGGGCTTAGTAACCCATGCATCAATCTCATATCAAAACATCATAGTAATCATGCTTGGTAATGAAAACAATGATAATTCATCTCAAAATCTAGAAATTACTACAATAGGCATGAAAATATGAAAGTGAACATGCAATTCAACTTCTAAAATCACTTGAAAACTCATAATTGAAATTAGCAATAATGGGTACGAACCCTAATTCAAATCTCATGTATAATCATTCAAAATCATATGAATTTGTAATTAAAACTTGGTTTTGGGCACAAGGATGAAAGAGGATCCTTGTTCATAAACCCCATATACCTTAATTGATGATTAGATGAAGAAACTTGAATTTTGGATTCCTATTTGAGTTCTTGAAGATGACTTCTTGATTATCTTGTCTTGGAAATCCTCAATTTTGAGCTTTCTTGGAGAAACAATAGAGGAATTTAATTTCTTGGAGAAGAAGCTTTGGATCTCTAGGGTTTTTCTTTGAGAGAGAAAGGATGAAAATAAGCATAAAGTGCTTGGGATATTCTTAATTCTTTATTTTTGGACGTATTGTGGGCTTGGGAATTGACCAAAATACCCCTTTTAAACTTTTAATCAGAATTGGAAAAGGAAAAAAAAACTTTGATTTAACATACAACCGCGACGCGCCACTATCACAGTGGCTCACTGGAAAAGGACAATTGGGAACTGGAAGTTCTCCGCGATGCGGAGCTATCGTGATGCTCTACTGAATTGTCATTTGAGCCATCAACGCAGCGCGGTACAATCGCATTTGCCCATTGGAAATTGAAAAATGGGAAATTGGACTCCTCCACGACGTGAGTTAATCACGGTGGTCCACTGGAATTTGATGATTGGGAATTTACCCTTCACCGTGACGCGGTAATTTCTCAGATAGTACACTGCTTTACTAAAATCGCCATAACTTCTCAATCGAGTATCCGATTTGTGCAAAATTGGTATTGATAGAAAGCTAATTTAATTATCTACACAAAGGAGGGTCTAAATCTGGAAAATTCCATATAGAATAAATATTATTCATTTTTGAAGCTAACCCTTGACATTATAGGAGCAAAATTAAGCTAGAAAAAGTATGGGGTATTACAATATCTCTCCCTTGGGAACATTCGTCCTCGAATGTGGCTAGTTAAGTTGAAAATACTAAGGAATCTGAGGCTATAAGCTATCATGCACGACTGAAATAAACTGTATGACTGAATCTAAAACATACCGAGCTACTGAACTGATCTGTAAGTGCACGAGTTTACATGAAAATAGCTATATGGCTGAATCTGAAACTGGAAAAGAACTGAATGAAGGAAGACTATTACCTTCGGATAAATCTAAGTTCATGGAGAAGAGATGAGGATACTTGGTACGCATGTCTACCTCTGCTTCCCAAGTAGCACCCTCAACGGACTGATTTCACCACAGACCAAGGGAACTTCTTTGTTACTTAGTCTACGGATTTGATGATCAAGAATCTCTACTAGAGCTTCCTCGTATGAAAGGCTATTCTGAATATCTGTACCTTTTAGAGGAACTATAACGACTGAATTGTCCATGCACTTTTTCAACAAGGACACATGGAACACTGGATGGACTGAGGATAAATCTGCAGGTATCTCAAGTTCATACAACACCTTCCCAACACGACTCAAAATACAGAAGAGGCCTACATATCGGGGACTAAGCTTTCCCTTCTTGCCAAATCTTTTCACCCCTTTTATGGGTGAAACTTTCAAATACACTAGATCATCAACCGTAAACTTAAGATCTCTTCTTCTTACGTCTGCATAAGATTTCTGACGAGTCTGGGCTGCTTTCAATCTCTCTTGGATCAATCACACTTTCTCCATGGATTCAAACACCATGTCTAGCCTAAACCAAGCGGCCTCACCCACTTCGAACCAACCAACTAGCGATTTACATCTCCACCCATAAAGAGCCTCAAACAGAGCCATCTAAATACTAACATGGTAACTATTATTATAAGCGAAGTCAATCAACGGTAAATGGTCATCCCAACTACCTTTGAAATCAAGAACATATGCCCTCAACATATGCTTTAGGGTCTGAATGGTCCTTTCTCCCTGAACATCTGTCTGCGGATGAAAAACTGAACTAAGATGAACTTAGGTACCAAGACCCTTCTAAAAGGCTTTCCGAAACTGATAGGTAAACTGAGTACCCCTATTTGAGATAATGGACAAAGGAACTCCATGCAATCTGAAAACTCTCTGATATACAACTTAGCATAATCTTCAGCTGTGTAAGACATGTGAACTGGCAAGAAATGCACTGACTTAGTCAATCTATCTACAATAACCCAAATTGAATCAAGCTGACGATGCAAATGGGGTGAACCAGTCACAAAATCCATATTCACCATTTTCCACTTCCAAATAGGGATACCAAAATCTTGCAACATACCACCAGGTCTTTAGTGTTCTACCTTAACCTGTTGACAAGTTGCACACTTTGCTACAAACTCTCATATATCTTTCTTCATACCATTCCACTAATAGATTTCCCGCAAGTCACGGTATATCTTGGTAGCACCTGGACAAATGGAATAACATGCACCATGTGCTTCTTCCATAATTTGCTGCCTCAAATCATCAACACATGGCACACACAACCTACTCTAGTATCTCAACACGCCATCTCCCCCTTGGGAGAAAACTTTATCTTTTGGTCCTTAACTGACTCCTTTAGTTTGACCAAACTAGAATCCTTATCTTGCTTTTCTTTCACTTCCGAAACTAGAGAAGATTCGGAACTTCTCTGAACCCAAATATTTCCTTCAGATGAATCAACCAACCTCACACCCAATATATCTAACCGGTGAACTTCCACGTGAGCAATACTGCCCATAGACAATCTACTGAGGGCGTCTTCCACTACATTGGCCTTGCTCGGATGATACAACACACTCATATCATAATCTTTCAACAATTCCAACTACTTTCTCTGCCGAAGATTCAACTCTCTCTGAGTAAACATATACTGCAAGCTTTTGTGATCCATAAACACATCAACATGCACCCCATAAAGATAATGTCTCCAGATTTTCAAAGCAAACACCACGGCAGCTAACTCAAGATCATGGGTTGGATAATTCTTTTCGTGAGGCTTAAGATGTCTAGAGGCATAGGCTATGACCTTACCTATTTTCATCAACACACAACCAAAACCAACTTTATAGGCTTCATAATACACAACGAAACCATTTGTACCATCGGGTAATGCTAAAACTTGGGCTGAAGTGAGTCGAGTCTTCAACTCCTGAAAACTCTTCTCATAAGAATCTAACCATTGGAACTTAACTTTCTTTTGGGTCAATCTAGACATGAGAGATACAATAACCGAGAAACCCTTAACAAAATATCTGTAATAACCAGCTAAACCCAAGAAACTTCTAATGTCTGACGGAGAGATAGGCCTAGGCCAGTTTCTTACTGTTTCAGTCTTTTGGGGATCAACTCTAATACCACGACTGGAAATAATATGACCAAGGAAAGCTACTGACCTTAACCAAAATTCACATTTGCTAAATTTGGTGAAAAATGGGTGATCTCTAGGAGTCTGCAATACAATTCTAAGATGGTTTGCATGATCATCATCACTACGAGAGTAGACAAGAATATCATCGATAAAGACTATGATAAACATGTACAGATACTATTTGAACACTCTATTCATCAAGTCCATAAAAGTTTCCGAGGCATTTGTTAGCCCCAAGGACATGACTAGAAACTCAAAATGACCATAACGGGTTCTGAAAGCTGTCTTTGGAATATCACACTCCCTTACTCTAAGCTTATGATAGCCAGATCTAAGGTCTATCTTGGAGAAATAACTTGCACCTTAGAGTTGATCAAATAAGTCATAAATTCTAGGAAGAGGATATTTGTTTTTGATTGTAACTCTATTTTTCTTATGATAGTCAATGCACATTTGTAAAGAACCATCTTTCTTTCGTATGAATAGGACGAGAGCACCCCATGGAGAAACACTAGGCATTATGAAACCTTTATTTAAGAGATCTTTAAGCTGTTCTTTTAACTTTTTAAGCTCGGTTGGATCCATACGGTAAGGAGGAATAAAGATAGGCTAAGTATCTAAGAAAAGGACAATTTTGAATTCTATTTCCCTATCGGGAGGTATTCCTGGCAAATCTTCGAGAAAAAAATCAGGAAACTCATTGACTATACCGACTGACTAAACAGTTGAAGTCTCAGACTTAGTGTCCTTGACTTGAACTATATCATAGATACACCCTTTAGAAATCAACTTTCTGGCTTTCTGATAAGATATTGTAATATCCTGTACTTTTCCTAGCTTGAAAAGTTTCCCCAAAAAATTAGAAGCTTTCTTTGAAAGATAAATCCACTTTTGTACACGTGGTATTTTCACTTTTTATCATGTGGGGAATCTAATAAGCTTTCCATCGATACCAAATTTGCCCAAATCCGACATCCGGGTGAAGAGTTAGAGCCTTTTTAGTGAGACAGTGTATCGCGGAGATAACTCAAATGACAATTTTCAATTTCCAGTGTTGCTCCATGATAGTGGTGCATCGCGCCAAACTTCCAAGTTATAGACAAGGTGAATTCGATAGCTCCGCATTGCGCCACCGTGCAATTTCCCATTTGTCACTTTCCAGTTACTTGGCGCGATAGTGGCGCATCACGCCAAGGATGAAAATCGAGAAATTTTCTCATAAATTAAAGATGCATCCAAGGATGAAAAGGTTCAATTTCCTACCCCTATATATACCCAATAACACGTGATTTAGTCATTCTTCACCCAAAATATACTAGTTTCTCTCAAGAACAAGCTAGAGTTTCTATTGGGGATTCAAATTCAAGAAGGTTTCACAGTCAATCCTCAAGAAATCATATCCCATGTATGCATAGTGTTCATTCATGGACTCCTTTCATCCATGAAGTCCAAGAGTCTCTTTTCTAAAATAAAGATTTTATATTTTCTTTATGAACTTCATGTTGGGTTTATTTTATTTATATTGAGAATAATCAATTGAATTCAAATCCATGTTGGGTGATTAATGTTATGTGGAATTGATTTGTATAGATGTATATTCATGTGAACCTATGATTAAACCCTAGGATGATGAAATTAGATGTTGAATCATGATGTGTAATTGTTGAATAATGGTGTCTACATATATTATGCCTATCATGTGTTTAATTAAATGCTGATATGAAGAAAAAGTGCCTAACTAGCATGATATTATGAAATCCCCATGTTTGTACAAGTTTATGCATATCACATATTTGATGAAGTGCTTCAATAAATGAATTATGAATTGTTTTGTTGGTTATGTATTCACGTAAGTCATGCTATGTCAGTTTTTTTCGATCGCGTCCTGAGGGTACTTGTACCCGACAACTTAGCTGTGTGCCTAGAGCCATGTCATATTTTCAAGATACTCTCCGAAAAGCCATGATCCATAGAACTCAGTCAGTCATGTGACTTAGGAAATCTCAGTAGTTCAGTAATCTCTGTGATCTCAGTATTTCCCAGTGAGTCTTAGTAACTTCAGTACTCTCAGTCAGTCCTCAGATCTCAGTAGAATTCCGTCAATCAACGGAACTCAGTGAATTCAGTTCATCTCCATTAAATGATACCATCAGTTAATCAGTTCAGTTTAGTTAAATCAGTTCAATTTAGTTAATCCGTTCAGTGTCTATTCAGTTGGGAGTATGATTCAGCATCGAGTGAACCCAAGGATGGGGACTCACCTGTTATTCAGTGAGGGGTGTGATCCTTAGATACAATCCTTGATTTCCATAACTACGTAGCCAACATAGATTGAGATGCACCCTATGCGTTTAAGGATATATATACATCTCATTTGGGTTACTTACTAGGAGGGGTTGACGGAAGAGATCTCTGTCAACGAGGGTATACTCACAGCAGGACTTTACCCGTGGCACGGTACTAACACCCTTACAGCTGGGGTTATAGGTTGGAGCCCACCTGTTAAGTTCTGGGGCATGTCGGTTAGATGATCACTTCCCACAGTTACAGTTTCAGTCTCAGTCTCAGTCTCAGCCTCAGTAAAATAACTCAAATAGTTCTTCAGATTTTAAGACTGTCAGATAAAGTCAACTCAAATATAGAATAGAACTCAATTAGTTCTATCAGATTCAGGACTGTAAGATACAGTCATTCATGTTATTATTTATATCATTTATCAAAACTTATGTCATCAGTATTCATCTTTAGAATTGTCAGATACAGTAAACCAGACCAGTTCTTCATAATCAGAACTGTTAGACACAGTTATCCATGTATCAGTAACATAGTATCAATCCCTCAGTATTCAGTAATACAGTATCAGTTTCTCACTTGTCAGTGACTTAGTTATCAATGTCAGTAGACTCAGTAGTCAAAACTCAGTATTTAGTCCTAGCACAATCTCAGTTATAGTTATGTATGTATGTATTCTCACGTTCATGTTAGTCAGTCAGTGCATTCATTGACTCAGATGTCAATATCAGTAGACTCAGTAGTCAGAACTCAGTATTCAGTCCTAGCACGATCTTAGTTATAGTTATGTATGCATGCATGTATTCTCACGTTCATCTTAGTCAGTCAGTTAGTATTGTTCATGCATATGAACCTATTTCATTCATCCTACCTCACTTGCATACCAGTACATTCAAAGTACTGATGTATTTATGCTATGGTGTCTTATACAATAGGTTTAGAAGCACGAGATCCAGAGAGCCAGTAGCATCCCAGTTCAGTAATCAGAGTTAGAAGTGAGTCCTCATCCTTCGAGGACATAATGATCATATTACTATTTCAGTTTTTAGTTTATTTCAGTAGTTGGAGTTAGTTGGGGACATGTCCCATCAACTCCTTATTCAAACAGTTTAGAGGCTTTCAGACTACAATACGTTCAGACCATTATCTCAGTTGTTTTGGTATTGTTATACCATACTTTTCAGTTATGTACTAGTATTGAACCTTATGGCCTTTCATTTCATGTTTCTGCATTTACGATATTATTACTATTATTCAGTGCTCAATTTACAGATATTAGTCATGGGTTAGCTTGTGGTCTTTCGGGGTCATGGGCACCGTGTAGCATTTTGAATACCAGATTTGGGGTGTTACAGATATGAAATAACTCTTGGGAGACACTAAATTACCTTTCCACTCAAAGACTGGCTCATCTGGAAACTGAAACTTCACTATTCGGGTGCGGCAATCTATAGATGCAGAACAAGAATGGAGCCAATCCATACCAAGAATAGGATCAAAGTCAACTATATCTAACTCTATTTGGTCTGCTAACATGATTTTAAAAAGGACAGTGATAGGACACTTTCTATAGATCTGTTTGGCAATAACTGACTCACCTACTAGGGTAGAAATCGAGAATGGCTCAGGGATCTTTTCAGGACTTATTTCAAAGTTCAATGCAACTAGTGGGGTCACATAAGAGAAATCGACCCAGGGTCAACAACACATAAACATCAAGATGAAAGACACGAAGTATACAAAAATACCCATTTTAAACTTTTAATCAGAAATAGAAAAGGGAACAAAAAACCCAATTTAACATGCCATCACGATGCGCTACTATCACGGTGGCTCGCTGAAAAAGGACAATTGGGAACTAAAATTTCTCCGCGATGCAGAGCTATCGCAATGCTTTACAATTTTAATTAATTTATTGTAATTGCATGATGTTGGTATTGCATTCGTCCTGACAAGAGTCATCAACTAATCAATTTGAGTTGAATTAATTAATATCAAGCCATTATTTAAAATATATAAATTGATTTAGCTACAATTTGGGATGGGTTGAAAGGTTCAACTATAATTTCAATTGTGTCATTGCAATTGCAAGATGTTGGTATTGTGTTCATCTTAATAGAAGTCATCAACTAATCATTTTGAGTTGAAACGATTCTTATCAAGTCATTATTTGAAATATCTAAATAGATTAGCTATAATTAGGGATGGGTTAACAGGTTCAACTACAATTTCAATTAAGTTGTTGAAATTGCATGATGTTGGTATTGCGTTCGTCCTGGGCCGGAGTTATCAACTGATCAATTTTAGTTGAAATGATTCATATCAAGCCACTATTTGAAATATCTAAATTTATTTATTTATAATTAAGGATAGGTGTATAGTTTCCATTACAATTTAAATTGAGTCATTGCAATTGAATGATTTTGGTACTGTGTTTGTCCTAACAAGAGTCATCAACTAATCAATTTGAGTTGAAATGGTTTATATCAAGCCATTATTTGAAATATCTAAATTAATTTAGCTATATTTAGGAATGAGTTGATAGGTTCAACTACATTTTTAATTTAATCGTTGCAATTGCATGCTGTTAGTATTGCATTCGTCCTGACATAAGTCATCAATTGATTAATTTGAGTTGCAATGATTCATATAATATCATTGTTTGAAATATATAAATTGATTTAGCTACAATTAGGGATGGGTGTATAGGTTCAACTATAATTTCAATTGAGTCATTGCAATTGCATGATGTTGGTATTGCATTTTTCCTGACAGAGTCATCAAATGATCAATTTGAGTTGAAACAATTCATATCAAGCCATTTTTGAAATATCTAAATTAATTTAGCTACGATTAAGGATGGTTTGATAGATTCAACTACAATTTTAATTGAGTCGTTGCAATTTCATGATCTTGGTATTGCATTCATCTTGACAAGATTCATCAACTAATCAACTTTAGTTGAAATGATTCATATCAAGCCTTTGTTTGAAATATCTAAATTGATATAGTTATAATTAGGGATGGGTGTATAGGTTCCACTTCAATTTTAATTGAATCATTGTAATTGCATGATGTTCGTATTACGTTCGTCCTGACATGAGTCATCAACTGATCAATTTGAATTGAAACAATTCATATCAGGCCATTTTTTGAAATATCTAAATTGATTTATCTATAATTAGGGATAAGTTGACAGGTTCAACTATAATTTAAATTGAATCATTGTAATTAGATGATATTGGTATTGCATTTGTCCAGATATGAGTCATCAACTGATCAATTTGAGTTGAAACAATTCATATCAAGTCATTATTTGAAATATATAAATTTATTTATCAATAATTTGAGATGGGGTGATAGGTTCAACTATTATTTTAATTGAGTCATTGCTATTGCATAATGTTGGTATTACGTTTGTCTTGACAAGAGTCATCAACTGATTAACTTGAGTTGAAATACTTCATAACAAGCCATTGTTTGAAATATGTAAATTGATTTGATTACAATTAGAGATGATTTATAGGTTTAACTGCAATTTCAATTGAGTCATTGCAATTGCATGATGTTGGTATTGCATTTGTCCTGACAAGAGTCATCAAATGATCAATTTGAGTTGAAATAATTCATCTAAATCCATTTAAATTTATATCTAGATTGATTTAGATATAATTACAAATGGGTTGATAGGTTCAACTTTAATTTCAATTGAGTCATTGCAATTACAAGATGTTGGTATTGTGTTCGTCCTGACAAGAGTCATCAACTAACCAATTTGAGTTGAAACTATTCATATCAAGATATTATTTGAAATATCTATGTTGATTTAGCAATAATTGGGGATATTTTGATTGGTTCAACTTTAATTTCAATTGAGTCGTTGCAATTGCAAGATGTTGGTATTGTGTTCGTCCTGAGAAGAGTCATCAATTGATCAATTAGAGTTAAAACGATTCATATCAAGTCATTATATAAAATATCTAAATTTATTTAGCTATAATTAAGGATAGGTTGATAGGTTCAACTACATTTTCTGCTGAGTCATTGCAATTGCATGATATTGGTATTACTTTCGTCCTGACAAGAGTCATCAAGTGATCAATTTAAGTTGAAATAATTCATATCAAGCCATTTTTTGAAATATCAAAATTTATTTAGCTATAATTTGGGATGGTTTGATAGATTCAACTACAGTTTCAATTGAGTCGTTGTAATTGTATGATGTTGGTATTCCATTTATCCTGTCACGAGTCATTAACTGATCAATTTAAGTTGAAATAATTCATATCAAGCCAGTATTTAAAATATCTAAATTTATTTATTTACAATTTGGGATGGGTGTATAGGTTCAACTACAATTTCAATTGAGTCATTGCTATTGGATGATGTTGGTATTGCATTTGTCCTGACAATAGTCATCAACGGATCAATTAGAGTCTAAACGATTCATAGCAAACCATTGTTTGAAATATCTAAATTAATTTAGCTACAATAATGTAAGAGTTGATAGGTTCAACTACATTTTCAATTCAGTCCTTTTAATTGGATGATGTTGGTATTGCATTTTTTCTGACAAGAGTCATCAAATGATGAATTTGAGCAGAAATGATTCATATCAAAACATTTTTAAAATATCTAAATTAATTTGACTACAAATAGGGATGAGTTGATAGGTTCAACTATAATTTTAATTGAGTCATTGTAATTGCATGATGTTGGTATTGTGTTCTTACTGACATGAGTCATCAACTAATCAATTTTAGCTGAAACGATTCATATTAAGTCATTATTTAAAATATCTAAATTAATTTAGCTATAATTAGGGATTAGTTGATAGGTTCAACTATAATTTCAATTGAGTCATTGCAATTACATGATGGTATTGCATTTGTCTTGATATGAGTCATCAACTGACCAATTTGAGTTGAAATGATTCATATTAAGTCATTATTTGAAATATAAAAAATTATTTATCTATAATTAGAGATAAGTTGATAGGTTCAACTACAATTTCAATTGAGTAGTTGCAATTGGATGATATTGGTATTGCGTTCGTCCAGACGAGAGTCATCAACTAATCAATTTGAGTTGAAATGATTTATATCAAGCCACTAAATGAAATATCTAAATTTATTTATTTAAAATTAGGGATGGGTGTATAGGTTCAACTATAATTTCCACTGAGTCCTTGCAATTACATGATGTTAGTATTGTGTTTGTCCTGACAAGAGTCATCAACTGATCAATTTGCGTTTAAACAATTCATATCAATTCATTGTTTGAAATATGTAAATTAATTTAGCTACAATTATGCAAGAGTTGATAGGTTCAACTACATTTTCAATAGAGTCATTACAATTTCATGATGTTGGTATTGCATTCATCTTGACAGAAGTCATCAACTGATCAATTTGAGTTGCAATGATGCATATAAAGCCATTCTTTGAAATATATAAATTTATTTAGTTATAATTAGGGATGGGTGTATAGTTTCAACTATAATTTCAATTGAGTCATTGCAATTGCATGATGTTGGTATTGCATTTTTCCTGACAATAGTCATCAAATAATCAATTTGAGTTGAAATAATTTATATCAAGCCAATTTTAAAATATCTAAATTACTTTAGCTATAATTAGGGATGAGTTGATAGGTTCAAACTATAATTTCAATTGAGTCGTTGTAATTGCATGATATTGGTATTGCATTCATCTTGACAAGAGTCATTAACTGATCAAATTTTGTTGAAATAAATCATATTAAGCCATTGTATGAAATATCTAAATTGATTTAGTAAAAATTAGGGATGGGTTTATAGGTTCAACTTAAATTTTAATTGAGTCATTGCAAATGCATGATATTCGTATTACAATCTTCCTGACAGTAGTCATCAGATCAAGTAGGAATTAAAATAATTCATATCAAGCCATTTCTTGAAATATCTAAATTTATTTATTTACAATTAGGGATAAATTGATGGGTTCAACTACAATTTCTATTAAATCGTTGCAATTGCATGATATTGGTATTACGATTGTCCTGATAGGAGTCATCAATTTGAGTTGATATAATTCATATCAAGTCATTATTTAATATATAAGTTTATTTAACAATAATTAAGTATGGGGTGATAGGTTCAACTATAATTTTAATTGAGTCATTGCAATTGCATGATGTTGGTATTGCGTTCGTCCTGACAGGAGTTGTCAACTGATCAACTTGAGTTGAAATGATTCATATCAAGACACTGTTTGAAATATCTAAATTGATTTTATTATAATTAGGGATGGGTTTGCAGGTTTAACTATAATTTCAATTGAGTTGTTGCAATTGCATGATGTTGGTATTGCATTTATCCTGAGAGGAGTCATCAATTGATAAATTATAGGTTAAATGATTCATATCAATCTCTATCAAGTCATATCTAGATTAATTTAGCTACAATTAGGGATTGGTTGATGGGTTCAACTACAATTTTAATTGAGTCATTGTAATTGCATGATGTTGGTATACGATGGTCCGGACAGGAGTTATCAACTGACCAATTTGAGTTGAAACAATTCATATCAAGTCATTGTTTAAAATATCCAAATTTACTTAGCAACAATTAGGGATAGATTGATAGGTTCAGCTAAAATTTTGATTGTGTCCTTGCAATTGCTTGATGTTGGTATTGTATTATCCTGATAAGAGTGATCAACTGATCAATTTGAGTTGAAATAATTTATATCAAGTGATTGTTTGAAATATATAAACTTATTTATAAAATATTAGGGATGGGGTGATAGGTTCAACAATAATTTTAATTGAGTCATTGCAATTGTATGATGTTGGTATTGTGTTCGTCTTGACAAGAGTCATCAACTGATCAACTTGAGATGAAACGATTCATATCAAGCCATTATTTGGAATATCTAAATTGATTTGGTTATAATTAGGGTTGGGTTTATAGGTTCTACTATAATTTCAATTGAGTCATTGCAATTGCATGATATTGGTATTGGACTTGTCCTAACATAATTCATTAAATAATCAATTTGAGTTGAAACAATTCATATCAATCCATATCAATTTATATCTAGATTGATTTAGCTGCAATTAGAGATGGGTTCATAGGTTTAACTTCAATTTCAATTGAGTCATTGCAGTTACATGATGTTGGTATTGCATTTGTCCTTACAGGAGTCATCAACTAACTAATTTGAGCTGAAATATTCATATCAAGTCATTGTTTGAAATATCTAATTTAATTTAGCAACAATTAGGTCTAGGTTGATAAGTTCAAAAATAATTTTAATTGAGTCATTGCAATTGCATGATGTTGGTCTTGCGTTCGTCCAGAAAAGTGTGATCAACAGATCAATTTGAGTTAAAATAATTCATATCAAGTCATTTTTTAAAATATATAAATTTATTTATCAATAATTAGGGATGGGGTGATAGGTTCAACTATAATTTCAATTGAGTCATTGAAATTGCATGATGTACGTATTACATTCGTCCTAACATGAGTCATTAACTGATCAATTTAAGTTGAAACAATTCATATCAAACAATTATTTGATATATCTAAATTGTTTTAGTTATAATTAGGGATGGACTGATAGGTTCATCTATAATTTTAATTGTGTCATTGCGATTGCATGATGTTGGTATTGCGTTTGTCCTGACAGGAATCATCAACTTACCAATATGAGTTGAAATGATTTGTATCAAGCCATTGTTTAACATATTTAAATTTATTTAGCTACAATTAGAGATGGATTGATAGGTTCAACAATAATTTCAATTGAGTAGTTGCAATTACATAATGGTCGTATTACGTTCGTCCTGACAGGAGTTATCAACTGATCAATTTGAGTTGAAATGATTCATATCAAGTTATTATTTGAAATACCTAAATTGATTTAGCTATAATTAGGTATGGGTTGATAGGGTCAATTATAATTTTAATTAATTCGTTGCAATTGTATGATGTTGGTATTGCATTCGTCCTGACAAGAGTCATCAACTAATCTATTTGAGTTGAAATAATTAGTATCAAGCAATTGTTAGAAATATTTAAATTAATTTAGCTATATTTAGGTATGGGTTTATAGGTTCAACTACATTTTTGATTGAGTCGTTGTAATTGCATGATGTTGGTATTGCGTTCGTCCTGACAGAAGTCACCAACTTATTAATTTGAGTTGCAATGGTTCATATAAAGCCATTGTTTGAAATATCTAAATTTATTAAGTTACAATTATGGATAGGTGTATAGGTTCAACAACAATTTCTATTGAGTCATTGCAATTGAATGATGTTGGTATTGCGTTTTTCCTGACAGGAGTAATCAAATGATCAATTTGAGTTGAAATGATTCATATCAAGCCATAGTTTGAAATATCTAAATTAATTAAGCTACAATTAGGGATGAGTTGATGTGTTCAAATACAATTTCAATTGAGTCATTGCAATTGCATAATGCTGGTATTCGTTCATCTTGACAAGAGTTATCAACTGATCAACTTCAGTTGAAATGGTTCCTATCAAGCCATTGTTTAAAAATATCTAAATTGATTTAGTTAGAATCAGGGATGGGTGTATAGTTTCAACTTTAATTTTAATTAAGTCGTTACAATTGCATTATGTTCGTATAACGTTCGTCCTAACATGAGTCATCAACTGATCAATTTGAATTGAAACGATTCATATCAAGTCATATTTTGAAATATCTTAATTGATTTATCTACAATTAGGGATAGGTTGACAGGTTCAACTATAATTTCAATTTAGTCATTGCAATTGCATGATATTGGTATTGCATTCATCTTGACATGAGTCACCAATTGATCAATTTGAGTCGAAATAATTCATTTTAAGTCATTGTTTGAAATATATAAATTTATTTATTACAAATTAGGGATGGGGTGATAGGTTTAACTATAATTTTAATAGAGTCATTACAATTGCATGATGTTGGTATTGCGTTCGCCCTAACAGGAGTCATCAACTAATCAACTTGAGTTGAAATGATTCATATCAAACCATTGTTTGAAATATCTAAATTCATTTATTTAAAGTTAGGGATGGGCTTATTGGTTCAACTACAATTTTAATTGAGTCATTGCAATTGCTTGATGTTGGTATTTCATTTTTCCTAGCAGGAGTCACCAACTGGTCAATTTGAGTTGAAATGATTCATGTCAATTCATATCTAGATTGATTTAGATACAAATAGGGATGGGTTGATAGGTTCAATATTAATTTAAATTGAGTCATTTCAATTGCATGATGTTACTATTGCGTTCGTCTTGACAGGAGTCATCAACTGCCCAATTTGAGTTGAAACTATTCATATCAAGTCGTTATTTGAAATATATAAATTTATTTTGCAATAATTAGGGATGGTTTGATAGGTTTCACTACAATTTCAATTGAGTCATTGCAAATGCATGATGTTGGTATTGCGTTCGTCCTGACAAGAGTCATCTACTGATCAATTTGAGTTAAAATGATTCATATCAAGACATTATTTGAAATATACAAATTGATTTAGCTACAACTAAGGATAGGTTGATAGGTTCTACTATAATTTCAATTGAGTCACTACAATTGCATGATGTTCATATTACTTTCGTCCTGACAAAAGTCATCAAGTGATCAATTTGAGTTGAAACGATTCATATCAAGCCATTATTTGAAATATCTAAATATATTTAGATACAATAATAAATGAGTTGATAGGTTCAACTATAATTTCAATTGAGTGGTTGCAATAGCATAATGTCGGAATTGCGTTCGTCCTAACAGGAGTCATCAATTGATTAATTTAAGTTGAAACAATTTCTATCAAGTTATTGTTTGAAATATCTAAATTTATTTAGCTACAATTTGGCATGGAGTTGATAGGTTCAACTACAATTTCAATTGAGTCATTGCAATTGAATAATGTTGGTATTCCGTTCGTGTGGACAAGAGTAATCAACTGATCAATTTGAGTTAAAATGATTCATATTAAGCCATTGTTTCAAATAATTAAATTTATTTAGCTATAATTAGTGATGTGTTGATAGGCTCAACTACAATTTCAATTGAGTCGCTGCAATTGCATGATATTGGTATTGTGTTCGTCATGACATGAGTCATCAACTGGTCAATTTAAGGTGAAACGATTCATATCAAGATATTTTTTGAAATATATAATTTTTTTAGCTACAATTAGAGATGGCTTGATAGGTTCAATCAATTTTAACTGAGTCATTGACATTGCATGATATTGGTATTGCGTTCGTACTGACAAGAGTAATCAAGTGATCAATTTGGGTTGAAACAATTCATATCAATCCATTATTTGAAATATATAAATTGATTTAGATATAATTTGGGATGTTTTGATAGGTTCAACTACAATTTTAATTGAGTCATTAAAATTGTATGGTGTTGGTATTACGTTTGTCCTGGCAGGAGTCATCAACTGATCAATTTGAGTTGAAACGATTCATATCAAGCCACTGTTTGAAATATCTAAATTAATTTATCGACAATTAGGGATGGATTTATAGGTTTAACTATAATTTCAATTGAGTCTTTACAATTGTGTAATGTTGGTATTGCGTTCGGCCTGGCACGAGTCATCAACTAATCAATTTGAGTTGAAATAATTCATATCAAGCCATTGTTTGAAATATCTAAATTTATTTAGCTACAATTAGGGATGAGTTGATAGGTTCAACTATAATTTTAATTGAGTCGTTGCAATTGTATGATGTTGGTATTGCGTTCATCCTGATAAGAGTCACCAACTGATCAATTTGAGTTAAAATGATTCATATCAAGCCATTGTTTGAAATATTTAAATTAATTTAGCTACAATTACAGATGTTTGATTAGTTCAACTATAATTTTAATTGAGTCATTGCAATTGCATGATGTTGGTATTACATTCGTCCTGACATGAGTCATCAACTAATTAATTTCAGTTTAGACGATTCATATCATGCCATTATTTGAAATATATAAATTGATTTAGCTACAATTAGGGATGGGTTGATAGGTGCAACTACAGTTTCAATTTAGTCATTTTAATTGCATGTTGTTAGTTTTCTGTTCGTCCGAACATGAGTCATGAACTGATCAATTTATGTTGAAACGATTCATATCAAGCCATTATTTGAAATATCTAAATTGATTTAGCTACAATTAGAGATGGGCTGATAGGTTCAACTACAATTTCAATTGAGTCATTACAATTACATAATGTTGGTATTGCGTTCGTCCTGGCATGATCATCAACTGATCAATTTGAGTTGAAACGATTTATATCAAATTATTATTTATATTAAATTCATTAATGTTCCTTTGAACTTAATAACTGAAAACTAATTTTAGTTAAATAAGTATAATTTAATATGAAACTATTAAGATTTATCTCTTTTAAAAATTTAATTTAGATCAATTCGAATCAAATTAATATTTTTAAAACTTGTCATTCATTTCTAAAATTCAAATCAACCCATACCAATCATCCATTTGCAGGAAAAATATTTCATTATTTCATATATCGAGTTCTCTCTATTTTCTTTCTCTTTCATCAATACAAAGAACAACTACTCAACATATTTCTAAGACCTTCACAACAGATTAATTTTCTTCCTATTTTCGGCCACATAGTTATTATTTTTGACTTCTTTCTTGTATCCTATTTTTGTATCTCTTCACAAGTAATAGAGTTTCAAAAGAGTTCTACATCTATTTTTTTTCTAAAAATTAGGGTTTTTTAGTTAATGATGAAAAAGAAGACTTTTAGTTGTATTATCTTCAAGAATGGATTAACTATTTTAAATTTTGATGCTAAAAAATATAGAAAGAACTCGAGAAAACTCTAGCTTTTAGCGCAGTGTTTAGTTGGTTGTCGTCATATTATTGGATAGTGTGGTGGTGGTGGTGGTATTGGTATTGATGGTGTTGATTATGGTATTAGTGGTTTTGGTGATGGTGGTGGTGGTGGTGGTTTCGGTGTTTGTGGTAGTAGTGGTGGTCTTGGTGGTGGTATCAGTGTTAGTGGTCTTGGTGGTGGTATCAGTGGCGGTGCTGGTATTGGTGGTGGTGGTGGTAGTAGTATTAGTATTATTGGTGGTGGTGTTGGTATTAGTGTTGGTGGTATTGGTGGTCTTTGTGGTGGTGTTGGTATTGGTGTTGTGGTATTGGTATTGTTATTGGTGTTGGTATTATTGTTGGTGGCATTGGTATTCATATTAGTGTTGGTGGTGTTGGTATTGGTGGTGTTGGTGGTGGTTTGGTATTTGTGGTAGTGTTGGTGGTTATGTTGGTATTGGTGTTAGTGGCATTGGTATTGGTATTGGTATTGGTATTGGTATTGGTATTGGTGTTGGTGTTGGTGGTGTTGGTGTTCTTAGTGATGGTATTGGTATTGGTATTTGTGGCATTGGTATTGGTATTGGTATTGGTGTTAGTGGTATTAGTTTGGTATTGCTTTGGTGGTGGTGGTGGTATTAATGTTAGTGGTGTTGGTGGTAGTGTTGGTATTAGTATTGGTATTGGTGGTAATGGTATTGGTATTGGTGGTGGTGGTGGTGGTGGTAGTGGTGTTGTATTGGTATTGGTATTGGTGTTGTTGGTGTTACTGGTGTTGGTGCCTTGGTGGTCTATCTGTTGCAATAGGTGAAGCATCTGTTGGGAGATATTAAAATAGGTCTTCAAACGGATTCCCCATCCGTTGCAACAAATGTTTCAGCTGTTGGTATAAAACAAACCAGTAGCAAGACTGTTTTGATCTGCCCCAACAACTTGTTCATCTATTGCAACAGATGGTGCATCTGTCATTACAGATGGTTCAGTTGTTCCAATTGATGGGTTATCTGTTAGAATATTTTTTTGTAATGCAGCGTATACAAATTTATTTAATTTTGTCTTACCTTTTTAAAAAATTATGCAGCTAATAATTGTAATGTATTTTTTGTTTTAATCTTGTTTGTAGGTAAAAGATGTCTCCCAAACGAAAAGAAACTGAAAGTGGATCAACTTCTGACCACCTAACAAAAAAGGCTAGAGTACAGATGGATTCGGAGGAACTTCTTGAACAGTCTTAGTCTGGGAAAAGTGAAGTTGAGGATAGTTATGAAAATAATGTTGAGGGAGGTAGAGAAGTGTATGTAGAGGCTGGGGAGAAAAATAAAAGTGGGAAAAAAGAAGAAGAAGATAAACAAGAACATGAGGAAGTAGAAAGTGTGAAAGGTGATGATGATCAACAAGATGATAATAGATCACTAATGGGGCATGAATTAAGATCGAAATCCCAACATAATCCTATCAAAACTATTAGTATTGACAGGTTTTAAGTTGAGATGCCGATAGATAATCCTGCAGAACTAACTAGTGATTTAATCTCAGTTGGAAAAATCTTTTGATGAATTTAGGAATACTATGAAGAAGGAAAAACTAGAGAAATTTTTAAGAAGAGCTGCTTTGGACACTTTCTTGAACTGGTTGAGGACAACAATTCCCATTTCCAAATGAGCATGGTATATGGTTTTCTTAAGCACAAGATCAACTACGTGGGGGATGATAAAGATTTGAAAGAGGGGGCAAAAAGATGGATGAAAACTAGATCAACTACTGTGGCATGCCGGTTTGTTTTAGCATGAAAGAGTTTACCATAGTGACAGACTTGAGATATGATCGTCCAAGAGAACCTCTCATAAAGGAAACACCCTGTTAAAAGTCCAAGGCAAACAGGATATCTAAACACCACTATCAAATAAAGGCAAGGCATTGTCGAAGCAACCACCCACTAAAACCAACAAACGCAAGAAAAAAATAGATGGGTTGTTGGACATTACTGGAAGTGGCTACAGAGCTACGATATTGTTAGAATATCTCAAGGATAAAGCCATACCAAAAAAGTACAAGGAGAAATTGCGCTTAGTTTGGTTTGCCCATTCCGTTATATTGGCAAACGATGTCTACAAAGTCATAGAAGATAATTTATTGGAGCTTGTTGAGGATATTGAGAAATTCAACAATTATCCTTGGGGATATGACAACTACAAGTTGACTGTCAAATATTTATTGACAAAGCTATCCCCAAAGAAGATTTCCTTATAAGGCTTTTCTTAGTTTTTTGTGATAAATTTAATCACTATTTTTTTACACTTGCATTAGTTTATAATTATATTAAATAATTATTATGACTTTTTTATGTTTGCTTCCTGTTTACATTTTTTAGGCTCGGGAATTTGAAGTCATTCCTCTCCTCCGAAAGTAGGTCAAGGATTACCCAGCTGAGGTTTCTCATCCAAGGATCCATAGATGGTTTTTTGCAAAGAGCAACACAAGAATTAAGGAGGTTGATCTCTTTAACCCACTGGATGATGCAGTAAGTCTTTTTTCAAGTAAAATAATTTGATGCAAAGAAAGATATTGAAACAAATGATTCATATGTTGCAACAGATTGGTAATCTATTGCAATTTATCTTAACAGATTACCCCACCAATAGATTGGTAATCTGTTATGACAGATGAGTTATTTTTTGCAACAGATTACCCATCTATTGCTTTGGTTCTCTAAACCTGACTTAACAGATTACCCATCTACTGTAACTTATGCAACGGATGGGTAATTTGATGCAATGATTAATTTGTTGCCACCTATGAATCACTTATTCCAATAGAAAAATCATCTATTGCATAAGTTATCTGTTTTAACATATTACCCAATTGACTGCAAATTATTATTTAATTTAAATGTATCTATATTTTTTTTAGGTTGTGCATCTATGGATTGTGCCTACTGAGCAGGAGTTGGGGATGACTTCTTTTATTACTCTAGGTCTTATTGATACAATAGCAGACCCAACAGTAGAGTTAATAAAGAAGAAATTGGATGGAGCAACAACCATAAGAAGAGAAGTTAGGCAAAGTCAGACTAATGTTGAGGCTTTTCATGACCAATCTGCTATAACAGATCCACTGCTTCTTCTAGGGGTGTTGTTGGTGGAGTTGTTGATGTTAGTGAAAGCCTTGCTGATGCTGATGTTGATACCAGTCATGATGATGAATATGTTGATGCTCCAGAAAAATAAATATATTTCAAATCACCCCTTACAGTGGTCCCTCTCACCCTTACAGTAGTCCTTCTCACCCCTCTTTATCCTCATATTCTCATTGCAAATACAATGAGTGCATGGTCAGACAGGATAAACTCTTTGAAAAAATAGATGCTCTCACTAATGGTGTCGAGAAATTAATATCCAAGAGGGTTTTCATACCATCCAGGAAGGTATGAGAGTCATACACTCCTACAGTGGAGGTTAGGAAGAAGAAAAAATCAATTAGACATATACTCTCAACTATGAAACCAAAAAAAATTGCAACTCCTTCTCCTCCAAAAGTTGATGAAGTTTAGGGACCATTTAAGAAGGTGGACATATACGTGGAACTTGACGCCAAACAGAAGGATGTTCTAAGAAAGACTAGAAATTCTAAGCAATGCGTAAAAACTTTAACCATGAATTCCTTTTCCCCCAAGACTTCAAGAAGATGACAGATATGGAAGTGTGGTATGTGGACACGGTAAGTTTACTTTTTCTAACCTAGCCTTCTAATCTACTCCATCAAGAAGAAGCTACACAATGGTTGTGTCATCTGTTGTAACAAATGGGTATTTTGGTTCAACTCGTGGTGGTTCTGTTGCAATAGATTACCCACATGTTGCATAAGTAGCATTAGATAGATAATCTATTAACAGATTTAGAGAACCCTGTGCAACAGATGGACCATCTATTGCATATTTCCACTTTGTTTTTCTTTTTTTTTTTAAATTACTAACCTATTTAAAAATTATCTTCTTATATCACAGTATGTTGATGAAATTCTCTGCCTCATAAAGGGCAGGCAATTAGCGTACTCAGATGTTTATGATGCTGGTGATACGATAATGAACCTCAACTTCTACAACAATTTCAAGGATAGGTACGATGAGCTCATTAAGCTAGCGTCAACTCCTGATATCCTGAGATTTGATTCGTTAGTTTCTAGGTTCAAATGGGATGAAGATATAATTAATTATGTTAGAGAGAAGAGTACATATCTACATGGTAAGGGATGGATGTAAGGTCCCGCAAAGTTCCCTCATAGTTTGAGCCTTAGGGCGTGTCGAGTGAGACGTGATTCCGTCCCTAAAAGATTAAGAAGTTGCTTCCTAAGTGAGTAATATATAGAATTTCCCTAATTTCTACTTTTTATCACGTGGGAAATCTAATAAGCTTTCCATTGATATAAGATTTTCCCAAATTGGACACTCGGGTAAGAAGTTATGGCCAAGTTAAGCCTTCATCGTAAAAACTGCGTCATTTCAGAGCCTAGCGCGTCGCGGAGAGGGTGCATTTAGCAATTCTCAATTTCCAGTGGGACTCCATGATAGTGACGCATTGCGGAGAAGTCCCAGGTCCCAACCAGTGGGAAAATGCATGGCTCCGCGTCGCGGAGGTTTTCAATTTCCCAATTGTCATTTTCCAAAGAGCCAACGTGATTAGTGGCGCGTCGCGGAGGCCTTAAAAATTGGGTTCCAGTTCAATTTTTCCAGTTTTGCATAGATGTTTAAAAGGGCATTTTGGACCTTTTTCCAAGCCTATAAAATCTTGGAAACACTAGATTAAACCTATTTGCAAGCATTCTATGAGGGATTTATCAAGTATCCTCTCAACAAGAACCCTAAATACTCAAAATCTCTTCCATAAATCTCAAGAATCCACCATGGATTTTCTAAATTGAGTCAAGATTCTAGGTTCCCAAGTGAAGGGTCTCAAGAACCCTCATTCTAGAGCAAGAGTAGAGTTCCAAAAGTGAGAGTTCTTCTAAAGCTTAAAATTCAAGGTATGTGGGGTTTTGAACTTGGGTAACCCTTTCACCCTTGTGCCCAAAGGTTTATTTACATCATGATTTTACTGAAATTATGGGGTTTTTACATGAGTTTGAATTGGGGTTTTCACCCATATTTATTGAATGCATTATGTTGATATTTCTCATGAATTGAGAGTTAAATGGCATGATTTCTACGTGTTTTCTTGAGTTTTTATAGCTGGATAAACCCCATGAATTTACTCCTTGAGAAGCTTATATTTGAAATGTTGAGATATTGAAGCATATGACTACATTGAGATTTTGAGATGAATTGCTGAAATTTCCAGATTTCCACATGATTTATGAATCTATATGCTATATATTATGCTTTTGATAAGCTTTAACTTGAAATTGAACTATGGTTTAGTAAGCCCTATTCGAGACTGATGAAATTATGAACTCTCGTACTATAAGCACCCATGATTTGAGTATTTTGAGATGGTTGAAAATTGAATTGACCTAATGGTCCGAAAGCTTTGAAATCCACTTTACTATACGAGATTATTGATTTGATTAATGGGTTCGTGGTGAACCATGAGATTGTTCTAAAAGTGGATTTTTATGAGATGAGCGCAGGTTATCTAAAGGGAGTAGTATTTAGCACCGAGCGGGTAAGCTACTACGGTTTCTTACCCCAAAATCAACGTGCCACCGTAGGATATGAGCCAGAGGCTGATTATATTATGATTATGAGTGGGCCTGAGGCCGATTTGATTATATGGGCTCGAGGTCAATTTTCGTTTAGTGATCACTAGACCTAGGTTATACTCCTTGGAAAGAGTATGACGCTCCTCCCCAATGTAGGGTCTCTTCCTTAGGAGGACAAAAATGTTGGATTCCATGTAGCTCGCATGGTTTATGTCGGTTACGAGAACCTTCCTTGCCTTTCGAACTTTAAAATTAAATGCTTATTTTCCTTCCCTATAAGCTATTTTCCTAAATGGTTGAATTGCAAAGATATTCCCTAATCAAGGTATTGATTTGAGATGAGATATTTTCTAAAGTAAATGAAATGCCTTCAAGTATGTTTTCAAGTTTTATGATTTCAAATTCCAAGTATATGAGTTTCTAAATGATTGTGAAGTGTTGATCATCGAAGAAATTTTACTCTCTTAAGATATATGCATGACCTTAAAGTGTGGTTTGAAATCCCTTAGCCTTTTGGCATTGAGAGTAAGAGAAGGTTTCTGATTTTAAAGTTAAATAATGATGACTCACGAGATTTTGTTACATGCTTCATTCTACATGACTTATGAATTTCATATTTTATACTTGTTCAAGCTATGTGAGTCATCTCATTATGCATACACGATTTGATTGAAGAAAATATTATTACTACTTTATACATATGCATGCACCCCCGTATAGTCAGTACATTCCAAAGTACTGATCCACATATATGTCTATGTGCTACATTGTATCATAATGTAGGTTCGGGTACTTAGTCCCAGCCTCGCCCGTGATTCTTCGAGTACCTTGCCTATATTTTCTACAGTGGTGAGTCCTCCTGGTTCGAGGACCGATCTACAGATGTTTCAGTATTTGAGATACTATATTTTATCTTTAGTTCATTTCGAGTCAGTTGGGGACCTGTCCTAATGGCTCTCTAGATTTTGTTTCATAGAGGCTTTGTCAGACTAGTATCAGACTTGTGATATGTCGAGAGGGATCAGAATTATGGGTTTGTTGAGATTTCTCTATGTTGTGGTCATATGAACCAATTATTCTTTATTATTTCCTTTCTTGTGATATGGCTATGCGAGTATTTAACTCTATCCTAATCTTGAATTGGGTGTTTTTGGGTAGAAACCGGCTCTAAGGGTTGGTCTTACTTGTAGCCTTAAGCATCGTGTGACATTCCAGGAGGTGATTTCGGGTCGTTACAAACTTGGTATTAGAGCCTAAGGTTTCTAAGATGTCCTAGGGAGTCTGACAAACCGCGTTAAGTAGAATCTTGATCATCGGTGTGTAGCGCACCACACCTATAAGCCAGAGGCTATGAGACCTTTTAGGAAAAAGTTGTTTCTTCTTTCAGATTCTATTATGCCTACAGTTGTCCCTCTTATCTAATGATCCGTGCTCTTCTATTTTCATAAAATGCCTCCTCAAAGAGCGAATGTCCGTGGAAATAATGATGAGCAACCCCCGGCTGTTGATTCTTTGAATGAGACGGTTTCCCATGCTAAGTTTCAGGCAACCTTTCAGGCGTTACCCCAAGCGGTCACCGCAAATGTTCGGGCCAATAACCAGGCCCCAGTTGCTAATCAGCAGGGTGGTGATATAGCCGCGACTAGGATTCGTGACTTTATGCAGATGAATCCGCCTGAGTTCTATGGGTCCAAGATAGACGAGGACCCCCTGTTGTACTTTGAGGAGGTGAGAAAGATCAATGATGTGATGTTTATGATTGGGTTGTATCATGGAAGAAGGGTAGAGGTGAGAATGTCGCTCCTATGACTTGGCAATTTTTCTAAGATGCCTTTTTGGATCAGTTCTTTCCACTTGAAATGAGGGAGAAAAATATTGAGGAGTTCATGAACTTGAGATAGTGCTCTATGACTGTTAAGGAGTACTGTTTGAAGTTCAATCAGTTGGCCAAGTACGCTCCTGATTTGATGTCTGACACCCGGGCTAGTATAAGCAAGTTTGTGACTGGTGTTTCTGGGATGGTACTGAAGGAGTGTAGATCCGCGATGTTGCATAAGGATATTGATATGGCTAGGTTGATGATACATGCCCACCAGATAGAGGCGGATAAGCTTAGAGAAAGAGATAGAATGAGGGGTAGCAAGAGGGAGAGATCTGATCAGCATGAGTTTAGCCGGCCTAGGTTTTATGAAGGGAACCACCCCCAGTTTCAGAGATGTCCATCTATTCCAGTTCCTTCTTCATCTAGTTCTCCCGTGCCTTGAGGTAGGCCGGAGCAAGAGAGCAGGTCTTATATGTCTGGGCCGCAGAACAGTGTTGGTAACAGGCCCCGTTATCCTTCTTGTGCTAAATGTGGTAGGAACCACATTGGGGAGTGCTTCAGAGATTTGAGGAGTTTTTTTGGTTATGGAAAGCAGGGCCACAGACTTAGAGATTGCCCCCATGCTAGACCGGGGAACAAAGATGCCCGACCTCTGGCACAGGTTACTAGTGCACCAGCTCCAGTACTTCGTCCCGCCCCAGCTCAGGGCGCTTCTTCTAGCATCGTTGATGGTCAGCGCCAGAATAATTTCTATGCTTTGCCACCCCATCGGGAGCAGGAGGACTCCCCTGATGTTGTTACTGGTATGCTCCGTGTCTTTTGTCTTGATGTGTATGTATTGTTGGATCCCGGGTCAAGTCTCTCTTATGTGACCCCACTTGTAGCTGTGAATTTCAAAATGAGTCCCAAAAAGATTTCTAAGCCTTTCCTAGTTTCTACACCAGTCGGAAAGTCTATTGTTGCTAAACAAGTGTATAAGAATTTCCCTATTACTGTACTTCATAGAGTCATACTTATAGATTTAATAGAGTTGGACATAATACATTTTTACCTCATTCTGGGTATGGATTGGCTTCATTATTGCTATGCATCTATAGATTGTCGTAATCATGTGGTCAAGTTTCAGTTTCCTGAGTGTTTGATTGGTCCGGGAGTTCGGTATCTCCCAACAGTCATTTTATCTCCTATATCAAAGCCAGAAAGCTTATATCCAAGGGTTGCATCTATCATCTAGTTAGAGTCAAGGACACTAAGTCTGAGACTCAAAATATTCAGTCAGTCGATATTGTAAAAGAGTTTCCCGATGTCTTCCCACAAGATCTCCCATGGTTACCTCCCGATAGAGAGATAGATTTTGGGATTGACCTTTTTCTCGACACTCGGCCTATTTCTATTCCTCCATATCGTATGGCACCTGTAGAACTCAAAGAGTTGAAGAAGAAACTCAAAGATCTCTTAGATAAAGGTTTCATTAGGCCCAGTATTTCTCCTTGGGGCGCACCCGTCTTGTTCGTGAGAAAGAAAGATGGATCTTTGCGTATGTGCATTAACTGCCGTCAACTCAACAAAGTCACCGTAAAAAATAAGTATCCTCTTCCAAGAATTTATGACCTGTTTGATCAGTTGCAAGGTGCAAGTTATTTCTCAAAGATAGACCTTAGATCCGGCTATCATCAGCTTAAGGTGAGAGAATATGATATTCCAAAGACAGCCTTTCGAACCCGTTATGGTTACTTTGAGTTTCTAGTCATGTCTTTCGGGCTAACCAATGCCCCATCAGCCTTCATGGACCTCATGAATCGAGTGTTCGAGCAATACCTTGATATGTTCGTCATTGTCTTCATAGATGACATCCGTGTGTACTCCCGTGATGAGAATGACCATGCACTCATCTTAGAATTGTCTTGCAAGCTCTTAGAGATCACCTGTTGTTTACAAAATTTAGTAAGTACGAATTTTGGCTAACGTTTGTAGTCTTTCTGGGTCATGTTGTTTCAGCTGAGGGTATTAGAGTTGATCCCCAAAAGACATAAGCTGTGATAAACTGGCCTAGACCTATCTCTCCATCTGATATTAGGAGTTTCTTGGGTCTAACGGGCTATTACCATTGTTTTGTTGAGGGTTTCTCTTCCATTGCGTCTCCTATGACCCGGTTGACCTAAAAGAAGGTTAAATTCCAGTGGTTCGATTCCTGTGAGAAGAGTTTTCAGGAGTTGAAGACTCGACTCACTTCAGCCCCTGTGTTGACTTTGCCTGATGGTACTGATAGTTTTGTGGTGTATTGTGATGCCTCTAGAGTTGGTTTGGGTTATGTGTTGATACAAAGGGGTAAGGTTATATCCTATGCCTCTAGACAGTTGAAGCCGCATGAAAAGAACTACCCGACCCATGATCTTGAGTTAGCTGTTGTGGTTCTTGCTTTGAAAATTTGGAGACACTATCCTTATGGTGTCTATGTTGATGTGTTTACTGATCATAAAAGCCTGCAGTACGTGTTTACCCAGAAGGAGTTGAATCTTAGGCAGAAGAGGTGGTTAGAGTTGTTGAAAGATTATGATATCAGTGTATTATATCACCCGAGCAAGGCCAATGTGGTGGTGGATGCCCTTAGCAGATTGTCCATGGGTAGTGTTGCATATATTTAGGAAGGTAAGAGACAGTTAGCTCATGATGTTCATTTTCTGGCTAGGTTGGGTGATAGATTTCTTGATTCAGCGAAGGGGAGTATGTTGGTGTAGAGTAGTTCCGAATCTTCTTTAGTTTCGGAAGTGAAGGAGAAGTAGGATAGGGATCCTAGTTTGGTCAAACTGAAGGAGTCAGTTAAGGACCAAAAGGTTGAGGTTTTCTTCCAAGTGGGAGATGGTTTGTTGAGGGTGCATGGTAGGTTGTGTGTTCCTTGTGTTGATGATTTGAGGCGTAGGATTATGGGTGAAGCGCATGGCGTGAGTTATTCCATTCATCCTGGTACTACCAAGATGTATCGCGACTTGCGGGAAATCTACTAGTGGAACGACATGAAGAAAGACATCGCCAAGTTTGTAGCAAAGTGTGCGACGTGTCAACAGGTTAAGGCAGAGCACCAAATATCGGGTGGTGTGATACAAGAGTTTAGTATACCCACTTGGAAGTGGGAGATGGTGAATATGTACTTTGTAACCGGGTTGCCTTTTTTGCGTCGTCATCATGATTCTATTTGGGTTGTTGGGGATAGGCTGACTAAGTCTGCATATTTCTTGCCCGTGCATACATCTTATACGGTTGAGGAGTATGCTAGATTGTATATTCGAGAGTTGGTCAGGCTGCAAGGAGTTCCCTTATCTATCATTTCGGATAGGGGTACTCAATTTACTTCTCAGTTTTGGAGAGCATTTCAGCTGGGTCTTGGCACCCAAGTTCTTTTGAGTTCATCTTTTCACCCGCAGACAGATGGTCAGGCTGAGAGGACCATTCAAACCCTAGAGGATATGTTGAGGGCGTGCGCTCTTGATTTCAAAGGAAGTTGGGATAAGCATTTTCCATTGATATAGTTTGCCTATAACAATAGTTTCCATGCTAGCATTAAGATGACACCATTTCAGGCTTTGTATAGTGATGATAGGCGAATTTACACGCCTATAGTGCTATATTTTACCCATATTTTAGCCATGTTTTGAGGACAAATTATATAATTCATGCACTTTTAGTCCTTTTTCCTGTAAGTGAGCTAACAAACATGATTAGCAAGTTTTCAGGTATAAATAATGCAGAATTCAGCATTTTATGGATAACTTGACGCCAAAGAAAGCTTCACGAAAGGAGGAAACCAAATCTTGGACGCCAAGGACCAAAAGTGGCGCATGGAAAATCTGTCCCGGGCAAAAACAGCAATTCTGAAGACTTTGGGGACTAGCAGTAACTTATTAGGATTAGGATAATGATACCTTAACCTAGTAGGATGGGTTAAGTAATTCATTAGCTTAGTAGGAATAGGATATGGGTATTATAAATACCCTATTTTGCTAGAGATTTTAATACTTCGACTTACAATTCTCATTCTACTTTTAATTCATTCTTCTATTATTGATTCCTCTACTCTTCCAACCATTCTAATAATTCTACTTTTTATTCTTCTTCTATTCATCTATTCAATTCTTAATTTCCGCAACAAGAGAAACATTACTTTGCAAAGAAGTCACGCCTAACGCCTACCACACCTTACTACACGAGATCTTTATTGTGGTATAATAATAATGTTTATTGTGATTTCCTTCGCACTCATGGGTAACTAAACTTCTCTGTTGGGGTTATGGAAGCCTTATGAGATACTATCTATTGCTATGAGTTTGTGAATTCGTAACACGTGTGTTGCTTATATCATTATTCTCTTCATCTTAATGCAAATTCTTGTGGCTGCAGACGCATAGAATACGCCAGTATAGCATTAACTTGTTCGAAAGAAAGGTTATATGTCTGGAAAAGAGATAATGTCAAGGTAATAGGGTCCCATCCCCTATTAAAAAGTTAGTGCCGTAACTGGATTAACCTCTTGGAGAATTTGTACCGCTAGATACACTTTAAGCTTGAAAGAGTTAAAGTGAAATAGTCCTTGTTTAGGTCGAAAGACGCTTGGATTTACCATCGAATACAATTCTCTATAAGCACACGCATGTCTGAATTCCGAACAACTCATAGCCAATAGAGACGTACAACTCATAAGGTGGACATAACCCCAACTTCTCAATTCTCATTGTTTTACATCCTACTAAACATTCTTTCTTTTTGCTTTGCTATTTTTCTTTTTTACTTTAATAGTTTGGTTACATTACTTGCACAACAAAACTCCCCCCTTTTTACGAGACTTGCACTAAAAGTCTAGTAATCTTTGCTTACTTGTTGACCAAGCTATTCCCTGTGGGATCGATACCCAACCCAGTTAGGTTCTATATTTGACAAACGACCGCTTTACACTCCTACGAGAGCTGTAGATTGAGCGTTATCAAAAATTGGCGCCGTTGCCGGGGAATACAAGTGTCAATTAAGTTAGTAATAATTACTAGACCCTTTGGTCAAAGATTCTCGTACTTTTACTTTTAGTTTTTATTTTTGTTTACTGCAGGTTTTTATTCAGTGCATGCCCCATACTTGAAGTTCTGGTCAACCGTTATTACCTATCAATCTTGAACCACAACGTATTCGCAGAATGGAGGCACAACACACAATTGAAAGGATGGCTGCTCAACAGGAACAGGCGAGACTAGCTGCGCTAGCCGCCGCTCAAGTGCATCAACAGAATATTGATAACCCTGGGCGAGCAACAAATCCTGACGATGAAGATCTAGGTGATGACGAGCTACTAAACCCTAGGCATGCCGCTGAGATCGCAACACCTGCCAACAGAAGAGATCGTCAAGCTAGGTTTAGGCCTGAACGCCAATCTATGCAACCAGCTTTTGACGATGATGATGATGATCTTGATGGAGCCGGAGCCACATGAGCCATTATTCCTCCACCATTGGCACCTGGAGCCAAGTTCAACATCACAAGCACCATGATTCAGTTATTGCAACTCAAGGGATTATTTGGTGGACTAGTAGGCGATGATCCAAATATGTATCTCATCAACTTTATTTCTACATGCAAGTCGTTTGACAATCCTGGCGTTGGTCAGAATGCAATTCGATTATGTTTATTTCCATTGTCTCTGTCTGGGGAGGCAACTCTATGGTTGAATGGGCTGGCTCCTGATTCTATTACAAATTGGAGGCAATTGAGAGACGCTTTCCTAGAAAGATTCTTTCTGCCATCCAAAAGAGCACAAATGAGAGATGAAATCAGCAACTTTCGTCAGCTTCCAACTGAAGCCCTTCATGAAACATGGGAGAGGTTCAAGACGAAGATAATGAGGTGCCCAAACCATCACATGACTAATGTTCACCTAATGGAGATACTTTACAGAGCCTTGAATTCAATAACTAAACCAGTTGTGGATAATGCGGCTGGAGGATCATTCATGGATCTCACCTTTGGTCAGGCAAGCAATATGCTAGATCGGATGATGAAGCAAAGTAGAGCTTGGCATACCAGGGATTCTGAGGTAGAAGGCCCCACTTTATCTATAGGCATGACTGCAGACCAAAGGAGAAGAGAAGAAGAATGTGATCAAGATATGGCGCATATGAAGACACAAGTGGATCTTCTTACAAAGCATCTATTATCAGGGAAGAAAGAAAAAGTCAAAGTTGTTGCGTCAAAAGGAAGAGACGAATCTGATTCGGAAGAAGAAGCCAACTACTTAAACAATCAGGGGGGTTTCTGAGGTAATACCCAAGGAAACCAAGGTCGGAACTATTATGATAAATATGGAAACAAGGACCAAGGTAGTTGGAAGAACAAGAATGACAAGAGTGGTTTGTACGTCTCCCCAGGAAGACGCGACACCACTACATCCGGTTCTGGAAATATGGAAGAGATGATGGCTAAACTTTTGAAAGGAGTGGAGGCAACCAGCGCGGGAGTAACGAAGGTAATAAATGATTTGTCCTCAATGAAGCAATTGGTTGACTCATATTTCACTTCAATAAAGCAAATAGAGCAGCAATTGAGCCAACTTTCAGCAGCACTCAATCAAAGAAAGGCTGGCACTCTACCTAGCAACACTGTGCAAAATCCAAGGAACGACGGATCATGCATGGCTATTACTACCAGAAGTGGTAAGGTGCTGGAAAATTCATCCCAAAGCAAGCAAGTGGCCAAAAATAAGGAAGATGATGATACCATAGAAGCTGACCAAGACATCCATGACGTCACCCCTAGTAGGTTGCAGCCTGAAACTACCAAAATTCGGAAGCAAGAGGAGAAAAAAGCCGTGGAGAAAACAATTCCATATCCACCACCACCTTTTCCTCAAAGATTGAAGAAGCAGGCGGATGATACAAGGTTCAGCAAATTCATGACGATGTTAAATCAGCTGACTATTAATGTTCCATTGGTGGAGGCACTAGAACAAATGCCTGGGTATGCGAAATTTATGAAGGATCTTTTAACAAAGAAGCGGGCAGTAAGCTATGAGCCGGCAAATAATATTCATCATTGCAGTGCAATTGCCACAAGGTCATTAGTACAAAAGAAGGCAGACTCTGGTGCTTTCACTATTCCCTGCACAGTTGGATCTATGAATTTTGCTAAGGCATTGTGCGATTTGGGAGCTAGCATCAATTTGATGCCACTATCCGTCTACAGAAAGTTAGGGTTGGGCGACCCTACACCAACCAATATGCGGCTCGTGATGGCAGATAGGTCGGTAAAACGACCTGTGGGTATCTTGAATGATGTGTTGGTGAAGGTGTCTACCTTCATTTTTCCTGTAGACTTTGTGATTTTGGATTGCGAGGTGGATTCTGAAGTTCCCATAATTTTGGGACGTCTTTTCCTTGCAATAGGAAGTGTGCTTATTGACATGAGAGCTAATGAGCTTTTATTTCGGTTGAATGACGAAGTGGTCCGCTTTGATATATGCAAACCAATGAAGCAGCCCAGCGATATGAATGTGTTCTCTGTAGCTGATGTTCATTATGAGGATAAGAAAGCGTTGTCTGTAGAGAAACAGCTTACTGTTGAGCCACTATCTGATGTGTTGTTGAATGTTGAGCATAAGGATGATGAAGATTATGAAGAAACTATATGTGCTCTAACAGAAATAGGGTCTTATTCTCATACTCTTAAGCAGCCGGACCTTGATCTTAAGAATCAACCGTCACCAACAGCGAAGACTTCCATTGAAGAGCCCCCAGTGCTAGAATCGAAAGAGCTCCCCAATTATCTAAGGTATGCGTTCTTGGGAAGTAGAGATACACTTCCGGTGAGTGTTTCGGATGATTTAATTGAACAACACGTAGAGGCTCTCATCTCTGCTCTGAAGAGGTACAAGAGAGCCATTGGGTGGTTCATTGATGATATCATTGGGATCCTTCTTGGGTTATGTACGCATAAGATTCATCTCGAAGGAGATTGCATGCCCACAAGTAAGCCTCATTGTCGTCTGAATCCATTCAGAAAATGATCCACCATCTATCTCGATGAAGTCTAAGTACTCGAGGTAACTATGTCGTGCCGCGACAATAAATCAAGCGCTAGATGGGAGGCAACCCATCGTTTATCGTTTTTCATTTTTCTTTCATTCTATTACGTATTTGATTTTGATAAATAAAAAAATCCAAAAATAAGAGTCGTGCCACGACCAAAACTAAGGCGCTTGATGGGAGGCAACCCATCATTCTAATCGTTTTTATTTTTTTTGAGCAAATGTAGGTGCAAGAGGTATAAAACGAGGAGATTGGTTTCAAATTTCAATTTGGATGTATTGCATGTTAAAGGTGGTAAGTTAGGAATGAAGAAGCAAAAGGTTATGGATTGAGCATTGCTCATGAAAATATAGGCATCGAACAAGGCTAGGCCTAGGTAAAACTAGGCCACGAACAAGGCAAGGCCTATACTATGGCCTAAGATCTCGGAATCTAGTGTGCCATAGCATAGGCGCCGCCCATGCCCAAGTATGCCATAGCATAGGCGCCGCCTATGCTAATGCCTTTTGTCTCTGAATCTCATATGCCATACTAAAGGCGCCGCCTATGCCTAGGAATGCCATGGCATAGGCGCTGCCTATGCTAAACAATGCTTTGCAAAAGGCGCCGCATATGCCAAGCAGAGGCAAAGAAAAATGCGCCGCCTATGGTCACTTTTTGGCTCCAAATCCGATTTTAAATGGGTCAAAACCCGACCCAACCTTCTCCTATAAATATGAGACTTAGCCTTGAACCAAAAACACATTGGAAACCTAGCTTAAGCGCCGCCTATAGTCCCCAAATCCTCTCAAAAATTTTCCTTTAGCTCTCTTACTTCACAAAAACATCATCCAAAGTCATCAATCAAGTAAGTGCTTCTTTGTTCTTCATTTATATTCCGTAAGTACTACATTACTACGCCTATTATGAATTGCTAAATCTTGAAGTAGTATTGATGATTTGAAAGTGATTGAATTGTTATGATACAACCAAGTGAGTGAATGAATACGTAAGGATGATCGTAACTTATTTCCAACTTGAATTTGATGCACTGTCTTACTTTTGCAGAATTGATATGGTCACAAAAATTGCATAATCTTGTCACTTGAATACTTACATGTTGGAATGACTTGTTCATCGGGATAAGAATTATAGTTGCCTACCGACATAGGAGGTTGTGATTATTTCTAGATGCTATACCTTGATTCAATCTCTATGTAGTAGTCTTGATATCTCACACATATAAGTATTTCCAAGATTACAAGAAGTATGATTGCACTGATTTTATTGTTGGAATAGAGCACCGAAAATGTATGTCGATGAAGTCTGAGTAATCGACCATTTTCACTTCACTAGTCTGTACTAACAAACTAAGTGTGGGGTGGTGCCACTACTACTTGTTTATAGATTGTATCCATTGAGATGATGCTAACATGAATATTTTTTTAAGTCTCAGGTACAATGGCACCCAAAGCAAGACAAGGCAAAGATAAGGCTACCACTTCACAAAAAGGCAAGAAAAGAGGCCGAAAAGAGCAAGGAGAACCCTCCTCGCTTCAAATACCTCGACTCACTCTTGGAATTAAGTGGGATACTTATGAGGAACCTCTGAGGATGACGACTCTGATGATGATTCCGACGAAAGGGGTATGACCCCAGACATAGAGGATGAGTCCGACTAACCAAGTTCTTCTTATTTATTTTCCACTGAGGACAGTGTGTCCCGTCTAAGTGTGGGGTGCTGGTATTTTCATGCTATACTTCTCTATCCACATTTGCATTTATTTATGTTTGTTTGTTTTGTTAGTAGTTAATTGTTTTTTTCAGTAGTTAAATTGTTTTTTTTAACTTAGCTTCGCATGAAATTATTCTAATAGGCAGCATGAGATTATGATAAGAGTTTGTGCTAAAATCATGACTATTGTGACGTTTAGGCTCTAATTGTGACTCACTATGTGATATTGTTTGGTTTAATTCCTTCATCTGTTGGGTCAAGAGTCTATACTACTCCCAATAAAGTCGACCATGTGCCTTGTGTGTGTGAGATAATAGTATATTCTGTGCTTGTGGCTGATGCTAGAACTTGCCTGGTATGTATGTAAAGCGAAAATAAAGAGTGTAAGTTTAGGAGATGATTTAGGCATTTCTTTGGCAACCTATGATTGTTTATCTTCTTTATACCTACCCATGGACATCATCCTAGATAAAACCCTTTTGAGCCTTTAGCCTATTTTCTTTGACAGCCTCATATGTAAGCCGAATCCAATTTTTTTCAAGACCATAATTTGATCCAAATTCCTAAGTGCTTTAAAGTGTAAAAGTCATGTGACAAAATAAGAGGAAATTGGGTGAATATGATGATTTAGAATGTATTGATGCTTGAATTCATGATGAAAAAGAATTGTTATCATAAGAGGAATGTTATGAAAAGAAAAAGAAAAAGAAAACTAAAAAGTTGGTTATGTTTAAAAATTGAAAAACAAAAGAGGAGAAGAAGGGTGGTAGAATAAAAGAAAGTAGAAAGGTTGTTTGAAAGAAAAGTGTTAATGGTATAATGTGATGTATCAAAGCGCTTAGGAACATAGTCACTATTTCTGGCCAAAATAGTCCTACCCGTCCCTTAGCCTACATTACAACCATCAAAAGACCTATTTGATCCTAATCTTAGCATTCTGATATTTAGTGGAGCATTACACTATGGGCAAGCCTATGGTCATCAGTTGCAACATATGAATTCTTTGTGAGAGTGAGAGCAAGTATAATCTTATACCCATGTTCTGAAAAATGCAATACTTGTGAGTGATTATGGGTAATATCTTACGTGAGACACACATGGTTAATGAGTTTTGGGTAGTTGTGTATGATTCTTTGTGCCTTAACTTTTGAATACGAATCAACCATCATCACGAGTCTATGTTAGAGGTTAAATTGTTTCTAGTAGTGATCAGAAAACTACTCTTTGTTAATGATTGTCGTGCCTGTCTTGATGAATATTTTGTGCTGTTACTGTGAAACCCTAAGTAGATGTTTAGATGGACATTATATTTTGTTCGAGGACGAACAAAGCTTTAAGTGTGGGGTGTTGATGATAGGCGAATTTACACGCCTATAGTGCTATATTTTACCCATATTTTAGCCATGTTTTGAGGACAAATTATATAATTCATGCACTTTTAGTCCTTTTTCCTGTAAGTGAGCTAGCAAACATGATTAGCAAGTTTTCAGGTATAAATAATGCAGAATTCAGCATTTTATGGATAACTTGACGCCAAAGAAATCTTCACGAAAGGAGGAAACCAAATCTTGGACGCCAAGGACCAAAAGTGGCGCATGGAAAATCTGTCCCGGGCAAAAACAACAATTTTAAAGACTTTGGGGACTAGCAGTAACTTATTAGGATTAGGATAATGATACCTTAACCTAGTAGGATGGGTTAAGTAATTCATTAGCTTAGTAGGAATAGGATATGGGTATTATAAATACCCTATTTTGCTAGAGATTTTAATACTTCGACTTACAATTCTCATTCTACTTTTAATTCATTCTTCTATTATTGATTCCTCTACTCTTCCAACCATTCTAATAATTCTACTTTTTATTCTTCTTCTATTCATCTATTCAATTCTTAATTTCCGCAACAAGAGAAACGTTACTTTGCAAAGAAGTCACGCCTAACGCCTACCACACCTTACTACACGAGATCTTTATTGTGGTATAATAATAATGTTTATTGTGATTTCCTTCACACTCATGGGTAACTAAACTTCTCTGTTGGGGTTATGGAAGCCTTATGAGATACTATCTATTGCTATGAGTTTGTGAATTCGTGACACGCGTGTTGCTTATATCATTATTCTCTTCATCTTAATGCAAATTCTTGTGGCTGCAGACGCATAGAATACGCCAGTATAGCATTAACTTGTTCGAAAGAAAGGTTATATGTCTGGAAAAGAGATAATGTCAAGGTAATAGGGTCCCATCCCCTATTAAAAAGTTAGTGCCATAACTGGATTAACCTCTTGGAGAATTTGTACCTCTAGATACGCTTTAAGCTCGAAAGAGTTAAAGTGAAATAGTCCTTGTTTAGGTCGAAAGACGCTTGGATTTACCATCGAATACAATTCTCTATAAGCACACGCATGTCTGAATTCCGCACAACTCATAGCCAATAGAGACGTACAACTCATAAGGTGGACATAACCCCAACTTCTCAATTCTCATTGTTTTACATCCTACTAAACATTCTTTCTTTTTGCTTTGCTATTTTCCATTTTTACTTTAATAGTTTGGTTACATTACTTGCACAACAAAACTCCCCCCTTTTTACGAGACTTGCACTAAAAGTCTAGTAATCTTTGCTTACTTGTTGACCAAGCTATTCCCTGTGGGATCGATACCCAACCCAGTTGGGTTTTATATTTGACAAACAACCGCTTTACACTCCTACGAGAGTTGTAGATTGAGCGTTATCATATAGTAGGAGGTGTAGATCACCTATAGGTTGGTTTGAAGTGGGAAAAGCTGCCGCGTGTGGTCCTGATGCAGTGTTCAAAGCTATGGAGAAAGTTAAGTTGATTAGAGAAAGGTTGAAGACCTCTCAGAGTCATCAAAAGTCTTACACTGATGTAAGGAGGAGAGATCTTGAGTTTAAGGTAGGTGATTTGGTGTACTTGAAGATTTCACCCATGAAAGGGGTAAAAAGGTTTGGTAGGAAGGGAAAGCTTAGTCCTCGTTATGTTGGCCCGTATAGAGTCTTGATCCATGTTGGTAAAATGGTTTATGAGGTTGAGTTGTCATTGGAGTTGTATGCCATTCATCCTATCTTTCATGTCTCCATGCTTAAAAAACATATTGGTGATTTCGTTGTGGTTGATCCATCAGAGAGTGTTGATATTCAGGATAGCCTTTCCTTCGATGAGTTTCCAGTGGAGATCCTAGATTTTCAAATCCGTAGACTAAGGAACAAATAAGTTCCCTTGGTCAAAGTTTTGTGGCAGAACCAATCCGTTGAGGGTGCTACTTGGGAGGCGGAAGCTGACATGCGAGCCAAATACCCGCACCTCTTTTCCACTAGTTTAAATCAATTCAAAGGTACCATTCTTCCTTGATTCAGCTTTTCTAATCTAAAGTTCAGATATGCATCTATCTTTGTATGAGTTCTTGCGATATCCGGAGTGGTCATGAGTTTAGGAAGATCTTGAACCATTTAGTAATTGTTTCGGCTGTGTGTACTCAGTTTTTCCATTATTCCTAGCCTAACTCGCAATATTTGAGGACGAATGTTCCCAAGGGGGAGATATTGTAAGGTCCCGTAAAGTTCCCTCATAGTTTGAGCCTTAGGGCGTGTCGAGTGAGACGTGATTCCAGCCCTAAAAGATTGAGAAGTTGCTTCCTAAGTGAGTAATATATAGAATTTCCCTAATTTCTACTTTTTATCACATGGGAAATATGATAAGCTTTCCATCGATATAAAACTTGCCCAAATTGGACACTCGGGTAAGAAGTTATGGCCAATTTAAGCCTTCGTCATAAAAACTGCGTCATTTGAGATCCTAGCACATCGAGGAGAGGGTGCATTTAGCAATTCTCAATTTCCAGTGGGACTCCGCAATAGTGGCGCATCGTGGAGGAGTCCCAGGTCCCAATCAGTGGGAAAATGCATGGCTCCGCATCACAGAAGATGTCAATTTCCCAATTGTTATTTTCCAGAGACCCAACGTGATTAGTGGCGCGTCGCGGAGGCCTTCAAAATCGGGTTCCAGTTTAATTTTTCCAGTTTTGCACAGACATTTAAAAGGGCATTTTGAACCTTTTTTCAAGCCTATAAAATCGTGGAAACACTAGATTAAACCCATTTGCAAGCATTCTATGAGGGTTTTATCAAGTATCCTCTCAACAAGAACCCTAAATACTCAAAACCTCTTCCATAAATCTCAAGAATCCACCATGGATTTTCTAAATTGAGTCAAGATTCTAGGTTCCCAAGTGAAGGGTCTCAAGAATCCTCATTCTAGAGCAAGAGTAGAGTTCCAAAAGTGAGAGTTCTTCTAAAGCTTCAAATTCAAGGTATGTGGGGTTTTGAACTTGGGTAACCCTTTCACCCTTGTTCCCAAAAGGTTTATTTACATCATGATTTTGCTGAAATTATGGGGGTTTTGCATGAGTTTGAATTGGGGTTTTCACCCATATTTATTGAATACATTATGTTGATATTTCTCATGAATTGAGAGTTAAATGGAATGATTTCTACGTGTTTTCTTGAGTTTTTACAGCTGGATAAACTCCATGACTTTACTCCTTGAGAAGCTTATATTTGAAATGTTGAGATATTGAAGCATATGACTACATTGAGATTTTGAGATGAATTGCTGAAATTTCCAGATTTCCACATGATTTATGAATCTATATGCTATATATTATGCTTTTGATAAGCTTTAACTTGAAATTGAACTATGGTTTAGTAAGCCCTATTCGAGACTGATGAAATTATGAACTCTGGTGCTATAAGCACCCATGATTTGAGTATTTTGAGATGGTTGAAAATTGAATTGACCTAATGGTCCGAAAGCTTAGAAATCCACTTTACTATACGAGATTATTGATTTGATTAATGGGTTCGTGGTGAACCATGAGATTGTTCTAAAAGTGGATTTTTATGAGAAGAGCGCAGGTAATCTAAAGGCAGTAGTATTTAGCACCGAGAGGGTAAGCTACTACGGTTTTTTACCCCAAAAAATACGTGCCACCGTAGGATGTGAGCCTGAGGCTGATTATATTTTGATTATGAGTGGGCCTGAGGCCGATTTGATTATGTGGGACCGAGGCTGATTTTCGTTTAGTGATCACTAGACCTAGGTTATACTCCTTGGCAAGAGTATGACGTTCTTCCCCAACGTGGGGTCTCTTCCTTAGAAGGACAAAAATGTTGGACTCCATGTAGCTCACATGGTTTATGTCGGTTACGAGAACCTCCATTGCCTTTTGAACTTCGAAATTAAATGCTTATTTTCCTTCCCTATAAGCTATTTTTCAAAATGGTTGAATTGTAAAGATATTCCCTTATCAAGGTATTGATTTGAGATGAGATATTTTCTAAAGTGAATGAAATTCCTTCAAGTATGTTTTCAAGTTTTATGATTTCAAATTCCAAGTATATGAGTTTCTAAATGATTGTGAAGTGTTGAGAATCGAAGAACTTTTACTCTCTTGAGATATATGCATGACTTTAAAGTGTGGTTTGAAATCCCTTAGCCTTTGGGCATTGAGAGTAAGAGAAGGTTTCCAATTTTAAAGTTAAATAATGATGACTCACGAGATTTTGTTACATGCTTCATTCTACGTGACTTATGAGTTTCATATTTTATACTTGTTCAAGCTATGCGAGTCATCTCATTATGCATATATGATTTGATTGAATAAAATATCGTTACTACTTTATACATATGCATGCACCCCCGCATAGTCAGTACATTCCAAAGTACTGATCCACATATATGTCTATGTGCTATATTATGTCATATTGTAGGTTCAGGTACTCAGTCCCAGCCTCGCCCGTGATTCTTCGAGTACCTTGCCTACATTTTCTACAGTGGTGAGTCCTCCTGGTTCGAGGAACAATCTACAGATGTTTCAGTGTTTGAGAGACTATGTTTTATCTTCTGTTCATTTTGAGTCAGTTGGGGACCTGTCCCAATGGCTCTCTAGATTTTGTTTCATAGAGGCTTTGTCAGACTAGTATCAGACTTGTGATATGTCGAGAGGGATCAGAATTATGGTTTTGTTGAGATTTCTCTATGTTGTGGTCATATGAACCAATTATCCTTTCTTATTTCCTTTCTTGTGATATGGCTATGCGAGTGTTTAAGTCTATCCTTATCTTGAATTGGGTGTTTTTGGGTAGAAACCGGCTCTAAGGGTTAGCTTGGGGCTACTTGTATCCTTAAGCACCGTATGACATCCCGGGAGGAAATTTTGGGCCGTTACAATGGACCAAGACAAAGAGAATTCCTGCAGTCATAAACGTTAAGGTAAAATATTTTCTAGCTCATGAGATTCTACTTAAGAATGAAATGATGAAGGTTTATCAGTGCAACTTACCTGTCTTCAACGAGGCCAATTTTTTACCAAGATGCAGCCACTATTGGACTTGTTCCCCAACTTGTTAAGGCAGAGTAAACTGATGACTCATTTGACAGCGAAAGTATTGAATGAAAGATGGGATTTTGAAGGTCGAAGAAAGGACAAGGACCTTCCAAAAAAACAAAATCGGTGCTGCATGGGGGTCATACGCGCTTGCACACATCAAATATTTGCTAACCGACACAGAAATGACCAACCTAATGACCTTTCTGTGCGATAACATTATGGCAAGGATACAAGAGGTCTGGACTTATGGGGTAATGATTAAAAGGTTGGAGCCTATGTATGTAAAAGAAGAAGATGTAGAAACACAAACACCATGGATAATTTTCATTTCATGTCACTTTACATATAGTGATAATTTTTTATGTTTGATGAAAATTGTTTTTTGATAATGCAACAGATTGTCTATCTGTTGTAACAGATGATCTATTTGTTCTGAAAAATTATTTATCTATTGCAATAGGTTGGTCATCTGTTGCATTATATAGATGTCTATATCTAAGTCTATCTGTTACAATAGATAGACTATCTGTTGCAATATATAGTCTATTTGTTGCAACAAATAGGTCATCCATTAGAACAAATCAAAAGAGTAGGAAGGCCTATATGATAATTTCCAATAGATGACGTAAATGTTGCAACATATGTCTAAATCTGTTTGATAATTTCCATCAGATATGTCGTCTGTTACAACAAATACATTATTTGTTGCAATATTTGAATCTAGTATTTTATTTCAAATAATAAGTTCAAAACTAAGGACAAAATAAAATTCAATAAAAAATAAAATAAATCAAAGCCTTCAGAAATTACATGAAATAAATCAACAAATAAAGGAAACGTAAAAAATTATTATGGGTACAGATGATCTACTTAACAAATAAATCAACAATTTAAGTCTTGGTTCCAACAATTCCTAAGAAGAGGTTATTACTTTGACAAACTCAAGCTATAAAGATCTACTCAATATGGACAAGTTGTTCTTAATACGATGCTGTGAAATTCGGCTTTGGTCGTCATGGATCTTTAATGTCGCTTGCGTACGATTTCTTAGCTTTCGTTTCTCTGTATTTCCATAAAAGAGTAGCATATATTTTATGGGGTAATCTGGCATCAAGTCCAATATTTGGTACTTGTAATACATCGCTCAAATACTCGGTGTTAGCGGCAACAAAAAGACCGCAATCCCTGCATTTGTAAAAATCAGATAATCCATATGTTGCAATTAATGTAAGCATTGTGAAATTTATGAAATGAAACTAAATCGTGATAATTGATTGATACTTACAGTCTAAAAATGGGTTGTTAAGAAATTCCTTCAATATATTCTACATCAAATTGATTACCAATTTTATCCCGGTATGCTTCAATCATCGACCAATCAGTACAAACTTTTTAGTTCAAAAAGCCACTTATATTAAGATAAGTAGGCAATATTTTGACCAGCTTTTATATCTTAGATGATGGCCCAGAAAGTCTCCTTCCCGACATCGGGTCGTAAACTCAGATGCGCCTCTCTTTTAGAATGACGACAACCAACACTCAATGGAATTCATCACCACAATTAATTGAGATGTACACTTCATCGACCAAATGCCAAGGTAAGCCAGTTGAAATGCTAAAACTTTTGATGATGTTGATTAAGTATTCCTCATTTCGGAAAACTTCTGGCTATTGTTGACAATACCTATCGTAGGCATTATTGATGTAAACTTTGTACAAATAATTGTCTGTCATGTATTTGTATTGTTCTTGTGTTTGTAACTTAGTTTTCTTTCGGAGGTAGTAAAAAATGACATCGATGTGCTGCACATATTATCAAACATTTCAGATTACGTGATGATAAAATTAATATACAGATACAATTAAATAAAGTATTAATAGTAAGATGTATGACATTTAAACCCCATCATTCCAATAAGTTTGGGGCTGTGACATCAAATAGAACCAATTCTTTATTCTTGAATGTGCAACAACATTGTCGAACATATCAAAACCAAGACCCGATTTGTTCACTTTGTAGTGTTCGTCATTTGTTTTCTGCATATTTTCTATGTGTTAATGTTATGTTTTTACAATAATAATTATATAAATTAATATCTTTAAAATAATTTATGTACCTTCCGGTATGAAGCTTTAACAACCCATCGGCAATCCATTATGAATAGTCATTGATCAACTTTGTTAGTTTTTTTGGAGCCTCATCCGAGATGTTGAACCCTTCAAATGGGTAATTCTTCCGTTCTTATGGACTGATAGGCTTCACTTTTTCTTCATCTTTGGAAGTAGTTAATGGATTATCAAATGTGATAATATGTTGTTCAGCAATAGCTTCTACTGTGACATCTACCTGGAAAGCTAGAATTCTCAATGGTAATCACAGAGATACAAAAAAATGAAAAAGAATAACTCATATGTATTAGCAAATCAAACAGGTCTTTCTCCTATTTTAAATTATCCCAACAAATTATCTATTTATTGTAACAAATGGATCATCCATTGGGATAAATTAAAATAAGAGGACGACCTGTATGATAATTTCCAACAGATGACCCATCTGTTGCAACATATGACTCATCTATGTGGAAAAACTCAAATAGTACGAATCTTGATTTAATTTGTCCCAATAGATCCTCCATCTGTTGTAGCTAATAGGTCATCTATTGGTATAAATTGAAAAAAGTATGAAGACCTATTTAATTTTCTAAAACAGATGAGATATATATTGCAAAAGATAATACATCTGATGCAATAGGTTAGTCTGTAATACCCGTGTTTTTTCTTAACTTGAAAATCATCTCAAGGATGTTAGAACTTGTTTTGAAATAATAATTCATTATTATACACATTTTATTTCCATAATTTTCACTTTCTATCACGTGGTAAATTGAATAAGCTTTTCATCGATAGATAATTCGCCAAAATTCGACACCCGGGCAAAGAGTTAGGTCCTTTTTAGTGAGACAGTATTTGACCTGAGTCTTCAGCACATCGCGGAGATAGCTCAAATGGAAATTGTCAATTTCCAGTGTTGCTCCGCAATACTTGTGCGTTGTTCCAAACTTCCAGGTCGTAGACAAGGTGGCAACGCGATAGCTCCGCATCGCACCACCGTGCAGTTTTCTATTTATCAATTTCCAGTGACACGATGAGATAATGGCGCGTCGCGCCAAGGTCCAAATTCGGGAAATTTTATTAAAAATTTAATTACGTGTCCATGGTTAAAAGGGTCAATCCCCCCCCCCTATATAAGCTTCCAAACACGAGATTTAGCCCTTATTCATCCAAAATATTGATGTTTTTCTCAAATACTCTCAAGAACTCAAGCTAGGGTTTTCATAGAAGGTCCAATTTCAACAAGGTTTCACCATCAATCTTCATGAAATTATGAACTAAGGTATGCATAGTGTTCATTCATGGGCTCCTTTCGTCCATGAAGTCCAACAATCCCTTTTCAACTACAAGTTATGGATTTTCTTCACGTGTTCATGCTTTGTATGTTCTCTTTCGTGTTGATAAATAAGGAATTGATTTCTATTCCATGATTGGATGATAAATTCCATGTGGGTTGATTAGTATAGATAAAGATTTATGAAATCTCATGACTAAAACCTTGTATGATGAAATTGGAAATTGAACCATGATGTTTAATTGCTATACCATGATGTTTACATGTACTATGTCTGCCATATGTTTGATAAAATGCCTAGATAAAGGAAATTTACCTAACTATCATGATAACATGAAAATCCCCATAAATGTACAAGCTTATGCCTATTAGACGTTTGATGAAATGCTTCAATAAACATATTGAGGTGATTATCATGTATTCAAGAATATTAAGTCATGTCAGTTTCCTTGCATAAGTCCTAGGGGTACTTGTACCCGAAATATTAGTTGTGTGCCTAGATCCATGTCATGTTTTCACGATAATATCACTCAAGCTATGAACTCTTAGACTTCAGATAGTCTTATGACTTAGGAAAAATCTCCATGATCTCATAACTCAGTCAGTTGTCAGATGTCATTAGTATTCCGTCAGCCATGGAAATTCAGTAACTCATTCCATGCTCAGTTTAGTTCAGTAAATCATGTCCAGTGTCCATTTAGATGGTATTAGGAATTAGCACCGAGTGAACCCAAGGATGGGGACTCACCTGTTATACGAGGGTGTGATTCCTAGAAGCAATCTTTGAGTTCCAGAACTATGTAGTCAGCATAGGTTGAGACATTGTAGCCTGCTATATGAGGGTAGATGAGGTGGATTAACCTGTTATATGAGGGTTCCCACCGTTCTCGCTAGAGTTACCTATTATATGAGGGTTACTCACATGTTGTCCTTACTAGTGGCGTGGTATTGACACCCTTCCAATTAGGGCATAGATTGGACCCCAGCTTAGCTATTATAGCACTTTTGGGGCATGTCGATTAGATACTACTTCCCACAGTTTCATGTTACAGAATCAGGACTGTCAGATACAGTCAATCAGTCTCAGTAATAGAACTAAGATAGTTCTTCATATTTTAGGACTGTTAGATATAGTTAACTCAGATACAGTACGAAACTCAGATAGTTCCATCACATTTAAGACTGTCGGCTACAGTCACCCACATTATTAGTTATACTCAGATACAGTCACCCATATTATTAGTATTATTCAAATATAATCCTTCATGTTATCAGTCATATCAGTTACTAGTATGTCACGTTATTAGTATACAGACTCAGAAATCACAAAATCACGTTGTCAGTTATAGTTACGTATTTATGCATGTATTCTCACATTCATGTTAGACAGTCAGTTAACATTATTAATGCATGTGAACTATTGCATATAGCCTACCTCACATGTATACTCAGTACATTCCATTGTACTGACGCATTTGTGCTATGGTGCTTTCCTTTTATGTTACACCATAGGTTCAGAGACACGAGTTCCAGATCAGCAGTAGATTCCAGATTCAGCAGTCAGAGTAGAAGTGAGTCCCCATCCTTCGAGGACATAACAATTTTCTAGTATTTCATTGATGAGCTTATTAGTTGGAGTTAGTTGGGGATATGTCCCATCAACTCCTTATTCATATTCTTCAGACAGTAGAGGCTTTTAGACTAGATGCAGAAAAGAAACAGACTATCATATTTTAGACTTAAGTTTTGTTTTGGGTATTCTATTACCCCACACAGATGTTACGTTATTCAGTTATGTTCATGATCGAACCTTATGGCCTTTCAGTGCATATTTTTGCATTATTATATTATCTTATACAGTATACAGGTACAGATATCAGTCATGGGTTAGCTTGTGGTCCTTCGAAGTCATGAGCACCGTTTACCATTTCGGTTTAGAAAATCGGGTCGTTACAAACTTGGTATCAGAGACAGGTTCAATAGAGTCCTAGGAAGTCTGAAAGCCACATCTAGTAGAGTCATGTGCATGGGTGTGTTGTGCGCCACATTTATGTGCAAGAGGCTATGAGATGTTTAAGAACAGTTTCCCTTCTTTCAGTATTTATGTCGTGCCAGTGAGCATAATCACAAGTTAGTCTCTCAGTCTAATCCATTTCTTCTCTTTATTTCAAAACATGCTTCCTAAGAGAAGAAATCAGTCAGCCCCTCAGCCCGAAGAACCTTTGGGCGATCATGTTTCTCATGCGGAGTTCAGGATCATATTTACCACTCTTGCTTAATCAGTCACTGTTTATAATGAACGGCTAACCCAGTGGCCAACTCAGCTGCAACGAGGATTCGGGACTTCACCCGAATGAATCCTCCAACCTTCTTCGGGTCTAAGGTAGATAAAGACCCTCAGGAATTCATTGATCAAGTTCAGAAAGTGACAAACATAATGGGGGTGACTACTATTGAGAGTGCTGAGCTAGCTGCATATCAGTTGCAGGATGTGTCTCATACTTGGTACAAACAGTGGAAGTCTAAAACGGTAGATGATGCAGGACCTATAGAGTGGGAAGAGTTTTTCACTGCATTCTTAGACGATTCTTTCCCCAAGAGCTTAGAGAAGCTAAGGTTCTAGAGTTCATCAACCTTAGGCAGGGAAATATGATGGTGAAAGAGTATTCTCTAAAGTTTATTCAATTATCCAGATATACCCCTTATGTGGTTACAGACGATAGTGCTAAAATGAGTAAGTTTGCTTCAGGGGTGAATGACAGTGTGGTTAATGAGTGCAGATTCGCTATGCTAAATAGTAACATATCCTTAGCCAGGCTTATGACTCATGCTCAGTAGGTAGAGAAGCAGAAGATTAAGCAGAGAGATAAACAAAATAAGAGAGCGAAGATAGGTAGTTTCAAATTTGCTCAGCCTAAGTCAGAAGGAGGAAATCGTTCCCAGTTTCATCCTAAGTCATCAGTTACAGCCCCCTCTACAGCAAGTGCTCCAGTTCCTAAGTTCAGAGAGGGTAACAAAGATAGAACGCCAGTCTCTAAGACCTAGGGCAGTGTTAGTAGTGCCTGCACCTATCCTCTTTGCCAGACTTGTGGTAAGCACCATCAGGGTATGTGTAGAGAAGGTAGTGGCATTTGTTTTGGTTGTGGCAAGATGGGCCATAGAGTTAGAGACTATACGCAACCAGGTCCTCATGTCAACAAAATCACTCTTCAGCTCAGTTCGGTCGCCCAAATCAGCAAGGTGCCACTTCCAGTGCTACTAGCGGGCAATGACCAAATCGTTTCTATGCTCTTCAGACTCGACAAGATTAGGAAGGTTCTCCTGATGCAGTTACTGGTACATTACAGATCTTTCATGTGCATGTTTACGCTTTGCTAGATCCAGGAGCTTCCTTATCTTTTGTTACTCCTTATATAGCAGTTGATTTCGGAATAAGTCCCAAAATTCTAGCAGAGCCCTTCTCAGTCTCTACCTCAGTGGCTAAAACTATCATAGCCTAGCAGGTATACAGGAACTTTCCAGTTATGATATTTTAGGAAGTCACTTCAGCAGACTTAGTCGAATTAGAGATGACTGATTTTGATATCATTCTCGGCATGGATTAGCTTCATTCCTACTATTCCACAGTCGACTGTAGAAATAGAATAGTTCAATTTTAGTTCCTGAATGAACCCATCCTTGAGTGGAGGGGTAGTACTTCAGTGTTCAGAGGTCAGCTTATTTCCTACCTTCGGGCAAGAAAAATAATATCTAAGGGGTGTGTTTATCATCTAGTTTATGTTAGAGATTCCAGTTCCGAGGCTCCCAGTCTCAAATCAGTCCCAGTAGTGAATGAATATTCAGATGTCTCTCCCAAAAGGGAAATAGATTTTGGTATTAATCTTCTTTCAGACACTCAGCCTATCTCTATTCTGCCATACAGAATGGCACTTGCAGAACTCAAAGAAGTGAAAGGACAGTTAAAGGATCTTTTAGATAAGGGATTCATCAGACCCAGCATTTCCCCATGGGGCGCACCATTCTTATTCGTGCGCAAGAAAAATGGTTCACTCAGAATGTGTATAGATTACCGTCAACTCAATAAAGTCACGGTCAAGAACAAGTATCCTCTTCCCAGAATCGATGATTTGTTTGACCAACTTCAGGTTGCCAGTTATTTCTCTAAGATAGACCTCAGATCCGGCTATCATCAGCTCAGAGTTAGAGAATGTGACATCTCAAAGATAGCTTTCTGTACGCGGTATGGTCACTTCAAATTTCTAGTCATGTCATTTGGTCTTACCAATGCCCCAGCCGCTTTCATGGACTTGATGAACCATGTGTTCAATCAGTACTTGGACATGTTCATCATAGTCTTTATAGATGATATTCTAGTCTATTCCCACACTGAGTGCGATCATGCAGACCATCTCAGAATAGTGTGAATTTTGGTTAAGATCAGTAGCATTCCTTGGCCATATTATTTATGGTGATGGCATTAGAGTAGATCCTCAAAAGACCAAAGCAGTAAGAAACTGGCCTCGCCCTGTTTCTCCATTAAATATCAGGAGTTTCTTAGGTTTTACTGGCTATTACAGATGGTTTGTTGAAGGATTTTCTTCTATTGCATCCCCTATGTCCAGATTGACTCAGAAGAAAGTCAAGTTTCAGTGGTCAGATTCATGCGAGAAGAGTTTTCAGGAATTAAAGACTCGACTTACCTCAGCTCCAGTCTTAGCTCTTCCAGATGGTTCAGATGGGTTAGTAGTATATTATGATACATCCAGAGTAGGTTTGGGTTGTGTCCTCATATAGCATGGTAATGTCATAGCCTACGCCTCCAGACAACTTAAACCCCATGAGAAGAATTATCCTACTCATGATCTTGAATTAGCAACCATAGTATTTGCCTTAAAGATTTGGAGGCATTATCTCTACGGAGTTCATGTAGACGTCTTCATAGATCATAAGATCCTTCAGTATGTCTTTTCTCAAAAAGATCTCAATCTTCATCAAAGAAGGTGGCTAGATCTCTTAAAAGATTATGACATGAGTGTCCTATATCATTCGGTCAAGGCCAACGTAGTGGCCGACGCTCTCACTAGACTATCCATGGGTAGTGTTTCTCATGTTAAGAATAGTAAGAAGAAGTTAGCTCAAGAAGTACACCAGTTTGCTAGACTAGGTGTTTGCTTAGTCGATTCTTTAGAGGGCGGTGTATGGGTTCAGAGTAGTTCAGAATTATCTCTAGTTTTTGAGGTGAAAGAAAAACAACATAAGGATCCTAGCCTTGTCAAGCTAAAAGAGTCAGTTCAGAATTAGAAAATAGAGGTTTTCTCCCAAGGGGGAGATGGTGTTCTTCGTTGTCAGGGTCGGCTCTGTGTTCCAGACATAGATGACTTAAGGCAGTGAATTCTTACAGAAGCGCATGGTGCGCGTTACTCTATTGGAGGAGTGGGATGAAAAAAAATATTGCAGATTTTATGGCTAAGTGATCTACATGTCAGCAGGTTAAGATAGAGAATCAGAAGCCTAGTGGTCCTATGCAGGAGTTTAGTATTCCTACTTGGAAGTGGGAAGTTGTGAAAATGGATTTCGTGACTGGTTTTCCTCGAACTCGTCATCAGCATGATTCAGTTTGGGTCATTGTAGACAGGATGACCAAATCAGCTCTTTTCCTTCCAGTTCATACCTCTTATTCAGCCGAGGATTACGCCAAACTCTACATCAAAAAGTTGGTCAGATTGCATGGTGTTCCATTATCTATTATCTCAGACAGAGGTACCCAGTTCATCTCTCATTTTTGGAAAGCATTCCAAAAAGGTCTTGGTACCCAAGTTCATCTCAGTACAACCTTTCATCCTCAGACAGATGGTCAAGAAGAAAGGACCATTCAGACTTTGAAAGATATGCTAAGGGTGTGTGTAATTGATTTCAAGGGTAGTTGGGAATACTACTTGCCTTTAATGAATTTGTAAACAACAATAGCTATCATTCCAGTATTCAGATGGCTCCATTTGAAGCTCTCTATGGTAGGATATGTAGATCTATAATCGGTTGGTTCAAAGTTAGTGAGGCCTCAGTCATAGGTCCTGACTTAGTATTCGACGCCTTAGAGAAAGTTTAGTTAATTAGAGAAAGACTCCGGGATGCTCAAAGCCGACAAAAGTCTTATGCAGATGTTCATAGAAAGGATCTCGAGTTTGAGATTGGCGACTATTTCTACCACAAGATCTCTCCTATGAAGGGAGTGAAGAGATTTGGCAAGAAGGGAAAGCTCAGTCCCCGATTTGTCGGTCCCTTCAAGATTCTCAGTCGATTAGGCAAGGTAGCTTATAAGCTCGAATTGCCTTCAGATCTAGCCTCAGTTCATCTAGTCTTCTATGTCTCTTTGCTCAAGAAATTTATAGGTGACCCATCAGTCGTAGTCCCTATTCAGAGCATAGATATTCAGAACAACCTCTCTTATGAAGAGATTCCAGTTGAAATCTTAGACTATCAGACTCGTAGATTGAGGAACAAAGAAGTCCCTCTGGTTAAAGTTCTTTTACGAAATTAGTCCGTCGGGGGAGCTACTTGGGAAACAGAAGCAAATATGCGTACCAAGTATCCTCACCTTTTCCCCGCCAACTCAGATCAAGATCAAGGTAACAGTTCTCCTTAAGCTTACTCAGTTTAATGATTAGTGTACATCACCAACTTAGTATTCAGTCTCATGTTCATGTTCCCATGATAAACTTGGTATCAAGTACCACCGCATATTCAGTCGTACATTCATGTATCAGATCAGTTATGCATCAGACATGCATTCTCATTGTGAGAAAACTTAGTTCTTCAGAACTTTTAGTTATACATTTATGAATCAGTTACGCATGCATCAGATATGCATGTTCAGTATGTTATGTTCAGCTTGTCAGTCATGTCCATCATGAGATCATGTTCCAGTTATTCATGTTCAGCTCATTGTTTCCTCTCTCAGTCAGTCTCATTCGAGGATGAATGTTCTCAAGAAGGAGGTTAGTCTGTAATACCCGTGCTTTTTCTTAGCTTGAAAATCATCTCAAGGATGTTAGAACTTGCTTTGAAATAATAATTCATTCTTATAAATATGGTATTTCCATAATTTTCACTTCCTATCACGTGGAAAATTGCATAAGCTTTCCATCGATATATAATTTGCCTAAATCCAACACCCGGGCGAAAAGTTAGGTCCTTTTTAGTGAGACGGTGTTTGACCTGAGCCTTCAGCGCATCGCGGAGATAGCTCAAATGGAAATTGTCAATTTACAGTGTTGCTCCACGATACTAGCGCATCGCGCCAAACTTTCAGGTCGTAGACAAGGTGGCAATGCGATAGCTCCGCATCGCACCACCGTGCAGTTTTTTATTTGTCAATTTCCAGTGACACGGCGCGATAACGCCATGTCGTACCAAGTTCCCAATTCAGGAAATTTTACTGAAAATTTAATTACGTGTCCAGGGTTAAAAGGGTCAATTTTCCCCCCTATATAAGCTTCCAAACATGGAATTTAGCCCTTATTCATGCAAAATATTAATGTTTTTCTCAAATACTCTCAAGAACTCAAGCTAGGGTTTTCATAGAAGGTCCAATTTCAAGAAGGTTTCACCATCAATCTTTACGAAATCACGAACTAAGGTATGCATAGTGTTCATTCATGGGCTCCTTTCGACCATGAAGTCCAAGAATCCCTTTTCAACTACAAGTTATGGATTTTCTTCATGTGTTCATGCTTTGTATGTTCTCTTTCATGTTAACAAATGAGGAATTAATTTCTATTCCATGATTTGATGATAAATTCCATGTGGGTTGATTAGTATAGATAAAGATTTACGAAATCTCATAACTAAAACCTTGTATGATGAAATTGGAAATTGAACCATGATGTTTAATTGTTATACCATGATGTTTGCATGTACTATGCCTGCCATATGTTTGATAAAATGCCTAGATGAAGGAAATTTGCCTAACTAGCATGATAACATGAAAATCCCCATAAATGTACAAGCTTATTCTTATTAGACGTTTGATGAAATGCTTCAATAAACGTATTGTGGTGATTATCATGTATTCAAGAATATCAAGTCATGTCAGTTTCCTTCCATCGAGTCCTGGGGGTACTTGTACCCAAAATATTAGTTGTGTGCCTAGATCCATGTCATGTTTTCACAATACTCTCAGTCAAGATATGAACTCTTAGACTTCAAATAGTCTTATGACTCAGGAAAAATCTCCATGATCTCATGACTCAGTCAGTTGCCAGATATCAGTAGTATTCCGTCAGCCACAAAAATTCAGTAACTCAGTCCATGCTCAGTTCAGTTCAGTAAATCATGTCCAGTGTCCATTCAGATAAAATTAGAAATTAGCACCGAGTGAACCCAAGGATGGGGACTTACCTGTTATACGTGAGTGTGATTCCTAGAAGCAATCCTTGCATTCCAGAACTATGTAGCCAGCATAGGTTGAGACATCGTAGCCAGCTATATGAGGGTAGATGAGGTGGCTTAACCTGCTATGCGAGGGTTCCCACCGTTCTCACTAGAGTTACCTATTATATGAGGGTTACTCACATGTTGTCCTTACCAGTGGAGCGGTATTGACACCCTTCCAATCAGGTCATAGATTGGACCCCAGCTTAGCTATTATAGCACTTTTGGGGCATGTCGGTTAGATACTACTTCCCAAATAGAGTATATAGATATGAGATCCTCTTTGATGGAATGACACCCATCTTAGATATCAATTCCTTTACAGAAGTAGTTAAAACATTAATAGCATTAATCACTCCATCATGTTTTGCCTTGCAGTCTTGACATTTGTGTGCAGAACATTCGCTAGGAGGGAAAAAAATTGTATAACCAGTATGATCATAATCATAATGGTTTGTTGTTTCAAAAACTATAAGAGGAGCATCAGCAGCACCACTACCACCACCAACAGCTCTATCACCACTAACATCATTAACAACAACAAGTCCATCCTCCAAAATTATTTTTCTTGTGATGGTTGTTGCTCCAAATAATTTTTTTTTATTATATCAATGACCTTATGGTTCGATAAAGTTTTCACAGACCGTAAATTAAGAAAAAATAGTCTCTTCAACACTCGATTGGTCGAAACAAGCCACAGATGCACAATCTAAAATAAATTAGTACATAAATTAGAATGATGATTAAATCATTTAAAAAAATTATTAATTAAAATAAAAACTTAATTAGCATTAGACTTACTGCTTCCTTCAGGGGGGTGAAGAAATTAGGAAATTTTACATTTTTATCAGTTTTGGCGGACAACCATCTCGGGATTCTTGGACAGGAAACTTCTTCCTGGTAGTTCACTTGTTGTCTCAAATAAGGAATGACTTCAAATGCCCAAGCCTATAAAATAATGCCAATAAATCAAAAATATTATTCAATAACAAATAAATGAATTATAATAAAAGAAATATTTACCATGAAAGCCCATGAAAAGCCATATAAGTTGACTGTCTTTGGCGTTAACGAAGTCAACAAATATTTAAAGGTCATTTTGAAGCTTTCATAACCCCAAGGATAGATGTTAAATGCCTCAAGATCCTCGGAGAGCTTTATTAAACCAAGTGGTCTGCTGTTGTTAGCGTCTCTTGCCCAAAAAATTTTTTACAAACCAAACCAAGCATAATGATTGCTTGTGGTTCTTTGAAAGTCTTTTACCTATCAACGCTTCTATCAAATTTTTATTTTTGAAGCTTGAACCAACAAGGGACACCAAGTCATCACCATCATTTGACTTGCCTTTGCCTTTTTTGAGTATGTGAGGTGTTTTATGTTGGGGTTAGAATAGGTATAACTTGAGAAAGAGAAGAAGGATAACATTTTAGTGCAGAAACTATGGCAAACTCCTTCCAACCCAAACAAGCAGGCATGCCACGGTAATTTATCCACACCTCATCCATCTTATCTTTATTTTTATACATAAACCTACACTTGAGAAGATTATATACCATTTTCATTTGGAAACGAGCATTGTTGTCCTCCGACAAATTAAGATATTGCCCAAAGCAGCTATCCCTGAAATAAACATCCAATTTTTTATCTCGAAGTATTTTTTGGAAGACGTCAAAAGATTTTCCCATGGCTGACTTAAACACAAAATCACCATTTAAATTTGTGGCGCCATCGCACTATATTATCACAGGATAATTATCAATGTTGAAGCTTTTGACCAACTTTTCAATGGAAGGGCTATTTAGATCATCTCTTTTGAAATATTCCTCATCCCCATGTTCATTATCTTCTGCTTCTGATTGAGATATCACTTGGAAAGCAAGCTCATAAAGTAGTGGATGTAGCCTACCTGCTTCACTTGTTCCTTTACTTGGACTTGATTTTTTTTTTTTCTTTTGGAAGCCATATTATCTAAAAATAATAGGAAAATCAAAAAGATTATATTTGATTAATGCATCATTAAAAAAAGGATAATAGTAAATCTAACATATACAACAATGAAATAACAGTTCCAATAGATCACACATCTGTTGCACCAAGTATGTTATCTGTTGCAACATATAACTAAAAGACCACAACGGATGAGTAATCTATTGGAAACAATAAAAACAGATCATTCATCTATTGAAACAGATGACTATTCTGTGCAACAGATCATTCATTTGTTGCAACATATGTGTGATCTGTTGGAACTGTTATTAACTGAAAATATTGTTTAGATTTCTTCCAACAGAAGGGTCGTCTGTTGCAACAAATGAATGATCTATTAGATTATTTATCTGTAACATCAGACGGTTCATCTGTTGCATCAGATGGTTCATCTGTTGCATCAGATAGTTCATCTGTTGAATAAGATGGTTAATCTGTTGTATCAAATGGTTAATCAGCTGCATCAGATGGTTAATTTGTTGTAGAAAAATATCAGTAGCAAGATTTTATTCAATAGAACAACAACAATATCACCACACACATCAAGAACATCAACAGTGACCAAAAATACCAACATTGTTGTTTTATTTGTACAAACACAAACAAAAAAAATCAAACTTCAAAAAACTCAACAGACACCAGCAAATCGAATCAATAGTTCGATAACAAGAACTACAATAACAACAAAAAATTATATTTCACTCCAGAAAGAGAAGAGAACAAATACCAAAAATTAGGATTTTCTTCAGTCCCCATTTCAAATTTAAGCAACAAATATTAAAATTGTTAACCAATACTAGAAGAGAAGTTGGCTCAAGATCCTTTTTTTCTTCATAACTAAAAAGCCATAATTTTTTACCCGTGAAAGAAGAAAGAGACGATGAAGAACTCAAAGTTGTTGTCGTCAGAGAACAATGTTGCCACGACAATTGATGGTTGAAATTCGAAAGAAAACTCAAAGCCCAACTATTTGTTGCCGAAGATTGAAGTCGCCGAGGATTGAAGGGAGAATTTTTCAGAATTATTGCTTGGGATAAGTTGAGAAAAACTGTCGAGAGAGAGGAGGGAGACAGTTGATTTGGGGAGGAGAGGATTGCGGGTTGATTTATATTTTTGAAAAGATTAGAAAGTTTTGAAAATATTAATCAAGTCCACAATTAACTTAATTAAGTTTCCTAATTATGTTTGACCATTTAAGTTGGTCAATGTCACCAATTCTACAATGAAGACTTAAAAGACATTTTTCCTTCAATTTTCTCAAGAAACTTCTCCACAATCATAATATATTTTTTTAAAGACCAATTATTATATAACAGATCTTATCTTTTAAAATACTTTATTAATACTTTTTTTTACGAAACTCATAAAAGAGTAGGTTTTAATAATAAATTAAAGAACATAAAGTAAAGTGCAACAAAAAATAGTACTCCCTCCGTTTCGGAATAAGTGAATTGTTGGGTACTTTTAAAAAAGTATTACAAGGTCAAATTTTTCTTTTTTGGGGTAAAAATGGAAAGTTGCGTTAAATTTATGTCTTTAATGCTTTTTTCCTTAATCTATGTGTCAAAATTTAATAATTCATTTATTATGAAACGGAGGGAGTAATAAATAAGATAAATCTTTGAAAACACGTAAAGTAGAAATATGTGTATAATATTAATTTTTTATAGATTTTTTTAATTATTTGAAGATAAATCAAGATGCTGGAGATATTTTTAAAAAATCTTTTTAATATTGTCATCGAGCAAGTATTGTCAAAATTTTATACAAATAATGTTATTGGAAGATGCATTAATAAAGTAATGAAATGTAAGTAATTTAATAGATAAAATGAATGATTATATATTAAATATTTATACTTCTCAATTGATTTAATTAAACAACATGTAATTTATCTAAAATACAAAGATAAACTCAATAAATAAAATAATTTCTCATATTATGATATACCAGGTGCAAACATCCAAGTAATAAGAAATAAAATGTGTGAAAAAAATAGTTTTATCAACTACATGTCATAATTTCAGAGGAGAAAAAATAATTTTATCAACATGTCACAATTTTAGAAGGGGAAAAGTAATTTAATCAACTATATGTCACAATTTTAAAGGAAAAAAGTAATTCACCAACCACAAATCACAATTTTAGGGGTTTTTTATAAAAAAGTTACCATAAGTTTATCAACTACAGGTCAAAATTTTAAAGGAAAAGAGTTATTTACCATCCACATATCTCAATTTTATTGTATTTTAAGAAAATAAAAATTATCATAATGGCATTGTGAGGACTACCATATTTATAAAAATAGTAAGAAAAATGAAGAAGAGTTATGAAATGTTCATGCAACGGAAAAAAGTTCTCCGCAATCCTGATTGTTATATAAAGGTTCTTATCGTTTTTAAATACTTTATTAATATATTTTTTACTTACTCATAAAAGAGTAGTTGATAATATATAAAATGAACATAAAGTAAAGTGCATCAAAAAAAATAGTAATAAATAAGATAAATTCTTGAAAACACGTAAAATAGAAATATGTGTATAATAAGATCTTTTGAGAGGATTATCGATTAGTTAAATAATTAAAAAAATATAAATATAAACTCAATAAATAGAGTAGTTTATTATATCATGATATATCAAGTGCACACGCCCAAGTGACATAAAATGAAATGTGTGAAAAAAAGTAATTTTATCAATTATATATCACAATTTTAGAGGAGAAAAAAATAATTTAATCAATATGCAACAATTTTGAAGGAGAGAAAGTAATTTTATCAACTACATGTCACAATTTTAGAGGTAAAAAGTAATTTACCAATCACATATCATAATTTTAGAGGATTTAAAAAAAAAAAAAAATACTATAATTATCAATTACATGACATAATTTTAGAGAAGAAAAATAATTTACCAACATATGTCTCAATTTAGAGAATTTTAAAAAAATTAAAATTAATATAATGCCATTACAAGGACTATCAAACTTTGATATCCTCCCTTTTATATATATATATATATATATATATATATATATATATATATATATATATATATATATATATATATATAAGTATAAAATTCTAATATTCACTTGGTTTTGTTTCACTCCATCATGGAGTAGAATTCTGTCAAGGGTGGATGGACCTGAAACTTCTGACACGATAATTCTTTTAAGTAGTTATTTTTATTAAGAGCATGTTTTATTTGATTTAATGCTAATGACTAGATTAAACTGTGAGTTTAACGGTAACGCAACGATGTTCAAGCAAAGCAAAGAAGTAGTTCTACATCTATATAATAATAATAATAATAATAATAATAATATAATAATAATAATAATATATTAAAAGTGTAAAGACCCTTGGAAAAGTGATTTAAACTTTTTGTCCTTCATTAAAAACTCTTATTTAGATAAAACTATTTTTTCACTATTTTCTTCAATTTATTATTTAATTATTTTTTATCATATTAACTAAATCCTAAAATATATGAGACTCCAAAAATAGGAAGGATAATTAATTAATATTTTTCTTTCTACAGTTCAACTAGAAAAATTACTCCTAAAATAGAAGTCTATAAAAAAAATACTTCTATATATAAATATACCTAATATGATATGTATCTCTTGAATTTGTAAGTTAATACACAATTTTAGGTCATGGCCACGCCATTGAGGAACAAACTCTTAAGAGCTTTGCAAGCAGTTATTTTAACTAATTGGAGTCTAGAAGGAAAAAAATCCAGGTTTACCTTTTACGATTGGCGTAAAGAAGTATCACCAACTTGAAAACTGTAAGTCCATCAAAGTACTGCAAACACAAAAACCTCTAAATTGCATAGAGCTTGAATAAATTCCTCATCCAAAAGTGCATTATAGAGGTGAAACTCTAGCAAAGATGTAAACTTTATTACACTGTCGAGGGCATTTTAATCTTAAATTCAGCACGTTAAATGCTTTGGCATTTAAAATTGCCTCGGGTAACTTGTTGTAATAATGTTTTCCTTCGTAAATAGGTCTGCTTACACTTATTTTTATCAACTCGATGAAATTACAAGTCATTTGCATCTTTATTACTTTCTTTTTCCAAGTTAATTAATATAATTCTCAATATTTGTATGGTCTATTTCACATTTATGTATGTTCTTTTGTTTTTGCTTAGTCACGAAAGTTGAGGTTGATGCTTTGTTATATGCATCTTAACACTGTTGTAAGTATGTCATGTTAATAGTTATATTCATTGAATTATGTATGTTCTTATGGAGTATTTTTTTAATTTGATGCTCTCTCGATTTTTTTAATTTTGTGGGGATACTTTGATCAATTAAGGTTAATTTTTTTGCCTATTGGGAGAATATGATTAATGCTCTTCTAACTTGATTCGGTTGTAGGTCTAGATTGATGGATGCTTGATTTTCTATCCTTCAACTTCTTTATTTTTCTTGTCAACATAATGGAATTCAACGTGTGTATATATGTATCTTCTTTGTTTTCATTCAAGTCATTCTTTAGGGTCAAAATTTTCGCTCAAACGAGAATTATTTTCATCAAAATCAAAGTTTTGTGATCACTATTTTATTGTTTTGTTTTAGTTTACAGGTCGTAGATGAATGTCGGTTGGCTTTGAAGATTTCTTGTGTAAAGGTTAGGTTTAATTGTATCGTTTTGATATCTTTATTATCTTATTGTTTTATTTTAATTTACAGATGGTAGATGAATATCGGTCCACTTTGATGAATTTTTTTTTAGGTAAAGGTTAAGTTTAATTGTATTGTCTTAGTATCTCTATTAGTTTATTATTTTGTGGTAGTTTGCAGTTCATAGTTGAATGTCGATTGGATTTGAGGAATTTTTGTGTGTAGACTTTAAGTTTAATTGTATTGTTTCGATATCTCTTTTATCGTATTATTTTGTTGTAATTTACAGGTGGTAGATAAATGTTGGTCGGTTTTGAGTAATTTTTTAGGTAAAGATTAGGTTTAATTGTATTGTTTTAATATCTCTGTTTTGAGAATTTTTTTAATGTAAAGATTAGGTTTAGTTGTATTATTTTGATATCGCTATTGTCGTATTATTTTGTTATAATTTACAGGTGTCAGATGACTTTGAGAAAAATTTTGTGTGTAAAGATTAGATTTAATTGTATTGTTTTAATGTCTCTATCATTATATTGGTTTATTGCAGTTTACATGTGGTAGATGAATGTCGAGCGCCTTTTAGAAATATTTTTGGTAAAGGTTAGGTTAATAAATAAATTCTCCATCTTTACATACTCAAAAGATCTTGAACTTAATTATTATATTAATGTTTATTATTTAAACAAATATCATATTTAGTATAACGTTTGAACTCATTAAAATAAAATACACGCGCGAGACGCGTACACCTAAATTAGTAAGCACGAAGCATTTAATTTATCCTTGAGCATTAGTCTATTATGATTAGTATGTGCCAATGTCCACTGTGCATTGAACATCGAACAAGAGAAACCAAGAGGGACTTTTATGTGTGGTCAGTTTTGAATCCAAATCGTGAGGGTTATCAGACTCAAGCATAAATGATTCATATAGTTTAATACGTCTTGAATTAGCAGGTTCGGTGGGGTAGATTTAAGTTAGATTCGAATTTAGTTATAGGGGATAATAACATTTTAATTAATTTATTCTTCATTCACTAGAAAGCTTTCACGTAATAAATGAAACTTTTAATTAAGGTTTAAATTAAGTCTGTTAATGGTAAGGGTAAGTTGGGTCTTAAAGTTGAATGGAGGGATATTTTAAAGCCAATAGGTTAGCGAAGGGTATTTTAGAGCCAACTTTAATACTAAAGATATTAGGCTCTTTTTTCATACTATTTTTAGATGTTCAACAATACTTATTCAGTTTAAAAAATTAATGGATAAAACTCATTTCCACTTATTTTATCCTTACTTTAAAATACTATTCATCACTTGTGCATTTTCTAAGGCATAAAATTTTAGAAAAAGGATCAAATTTACCACCTACTTTTAAAAATTCACTAAATATGTCCTTTCTCATATTTTGGAGTCAAATTTACCATTCATGTCATACTTTGAGGCCAAATTTGTCATCATTGTCATATTTTGGGGTCAAATTTATCTTTACTTTGAAAAATTAGCTAAACATACCATTTGTCATACTTTGGAGCCAAATTTACCCTCGATGTTATATTTTGGGGTCATATTTAGCCTCATTGTTAAGAAACTTTTTACCTGTACCCTTCCTGTAACAAAAAAACTCAAATCAATGTTAATAACCCATTTTTTTTAAAAAGAAAACACCTTAATCTAACTTGACCTAACTCAAAAAATACACAAACAAATATATTCTTTCCTCAGTTTTGTTCGTCTAATTTTTTCAACAAACAAATATACTTTCTTTCAATGTGCAACACTAGTAGGTTGTTTATAAATAAACAAAAAGTAAAATGGATGAGATAACATAGAAGCATGAAACTATAGAAGATGTTTAACTCTACCCCTATTTGGTTATGTTCAAATTTCAAAATATGTGCATCTAAATTCTAGAATCCGTGAATAAGTTTTCTAAACAAATGACATGATGAAAAATTTATGTAGATCTAAATTATATATAAAGACATAAGAATAAAGAGATATCACAGTTTGTATATGGAAGACCTCTGAACTCAATCATCCAGAGAAATATTCAGTGGGTCTAATTTGTTGCATTTGACTGCTAAGTGTTATTTTTCACTAGCTCTACACTGATGCGGATCCATCAACTGAGAGAGGGGTATATTTATTTGTGTTTGCACATATATTTGTTTGTGTTTGGACAGATGCATATTCATTTTTTATGAGCTACACACAGATAAATATCCAGTGGCTTAATCTCGTTGAAAATATTTGACCAACAAAAGTGAGGGGGCATATTTGTTTGTCTTTTTTATGGCTCGAGTCGGGTGGGTTAAACTAGGGTGTGTTTTATTATAAAAAATGAGGCATTTAATGTTGACGGCTTTTCTATTAAAGGAGGGGTACATGTGAAAAGTTTCTTAATAACGAGGATAAATTCGACTCCAAAGTACAAAATCGAGGATAAATTTAGCCTCAAAATATGACGAAGAATATATTTAGCCAATTTTTCAAAGTACATGAGTAAATTTGACCCCAAAGTATGATGATGAGAGTAAATTTGACTCCAAAGTATAATGAAGAGTATATTTAACTAATTTTTCAAAAAAGAGGGATAAATTTTACCTTTTTTCCCTAAAATTTATTATATTCAAAGGATGGTCTAGTAAAATTATCCCTATTGTTTATTGTATTTTAACATGTGTCAAGTCAACAATTAATAACTATTGTAATTTTAATATGTGTGTCAAGTCAACAATGAATAACTATTGTTGGACAAAGGAGTACAATATAATTCGGTCGATGGAGAGTCTTGTTTTGGAGTTTTTTTTTTTTTTGGATATAATTTTTAAACTCTCTCTTATACTAGTAGATTATTTATTTCATCTCATATACATAGGTCAATTAATTAAATCATGTTAAATTATTTTCTTGTGATCTTTTTCCTTCTATCATTTGATTTATCATTGTTCAAAATTTACGTATTAGCTTTGGCTTGACATTTGGTCATTTCGATTGCAACAAAATCTCTCTCAAGAGCCTCAGCAGCATTTTGTTTGCACCCCAATCTATTTCACAAGAGACCCCAATCTGTTAGGGGATAGAATTGTGTCCATTCGTATCCACACAAAACTTTCTGCAAGTAATTGCGTATAGAAATTGTCCTCTTCTACATTACATGACACACTGTCCTTGAGGAAACACTATCAACTACCTTTACTACATTGTATGACAACATTTCACAAACTTACTTCTTACTCAAACTACCATATATAAACATTCGATGGACACTTTAGTCTTATTATATCTAATAAAATGTCTGATCATTCTATGCAAAGTCTTGAAACTTTTTCTTACAAGTAAACAACATTCTATTAGTACTCAGTACAATCACTATGAGAAGATAGGACCCGAAGACTTAATAAAGTTTCTTTTGTTAACGTTAAAAAAAGAAAAGAAGAGGTTAGTTGTGTCCACCTATTTAATGATTATTTAGGCTTATCTCAAACGATTGGTATATTACTGAAAGAGTATATACGTATCATTTCATTAACGGAAAGAAAAGGGTCCGTTGGAAAAGAAAAAAAGAGGTTAATATCCTTGAATTATACAAAAACTTTCCCAGACAAAGGAAAATTATCCCGTTAGTGTGAGGGACATATATGTACAAAATTATTCCGTTAGTGTGAGGGACATATACGTATCATTTCATTAACGGTAGAGAAATATGTGTACACAAAGTATGACAAAGGATATTTACATACCATTTATAATAGTTCATATACTTATCCCTTTTCCGTTGAAGGAATTGGTGATGTGTTTTTGAACTATTTTGAGAAAATATTCTCTTTTTGTGGAATCCGTTAGTTTCACCATTTTTTTTTCTTCAAACTGCTTTTGCAGTAAATTACACGAGAATTTATTCAAAATAGCCTCTCCACGTACACACAACACTCCCCTGATCTCATTTGTAGACTTATGAAATTACACTAGGTACAACTAACACTCCCCTGATCTCATTTGTAGACTTATGAAATTACACTAGGTACAACTGTACAAGTTTTGCCATACTCGTTAGTTTCTTCCAGAGGGCCTTCATTTGGATCTTCAAAATTTCCAAGGATACTTTCGATTTAATTTCGAAAAACAATATATTTCTAAATGTCCAGACCATTTTTAAAAGGTAGAATCCAGTCATACCGAGTCGTGACATCTTTTGGTCTGTTTTAAGACTAATTAATCAATGTATTGTTATTCCACATTGAATAAAACAATACAATGACTTGTATAAAATGTGGTATTAACTAATACAGAATCCAAATGTCATCCAAACGGAGCATAAAATAATACAAGCTTTTGATACCTGGTATTAACTATACAGAATTCAAATAATAACCAAACAACGTATAAAATAATACAGTATTTATACCGGGATAATTTTCCCTTGTTCGGGAAGACAAGGGTGTAAAGACGCCTCAAAATGGATTTGGTACCAACTTAGAACTTTTGAAACAACAGTAATGTCACAAGGGGACGGAGCAACTTATCTAAAATACACGATTATTTGTATTTCTACATCACACTTTGTTGAATGTTGCCATTTTTCACTATGCCACAAAAAATAAGAAAATCATAAGGAAGAAAATCAACACAAAGAATATCTTAATCATTAGCCACCGATTTGACGAGATGCTATTGAGGTACTTGAGCAAAGCCCCTTGTGCTCCTTCCACATTTGCTAGTGTGTCATCCATGTTCTCATCAATCCTGTGATGGAAACCAAGATATTACTTTCCTGTTAAAAGAATGTGTTACCCACGCTACATCTGGAACAAAATCGTATATAACAGTTTCATGTCAACAATCAGGCAGTACAGGGTTTTTACACACTACAGGGTGATAACAAGATAAACAACAAACTTAAAGTGGAAGGCACCAATAAGTATAAGATATTTCATCAACTTTCAGATTTTTTACTAACCAAGTTAGGGATAAAGCACAGTAAATCCTTACATGCTGATAGCACAAACATCATATTGAAGATCATTTATGAAATCTAATGCAAATTTGATTCAAATATTATCAATAATGTACAAAAAATTTACTTGTAAATTAAAAGATGTGTGCCAAACACTACACTACATACCACAAAAGATAGAGGAATTAAATAAATGAGATGGTGGGGATTCATTGAGAGTACACGCATCACATTCTATGTTAACCACAAGTAGATATGTGTGTCATGTTAATGACCCTTAAAAAACTTCACGAGCTCAATTTAACATAGAATTTACAACAATGGCATGTTATTCCCTTGATCAAATAAACCTACAAATTTGAATATACTTATCAACCCTATACATTTCCTCCCCTTACCGAGTCGGGGTCAACAAATAGGAAGGATTACCAATTATTATTTATAAGACAACAACAACAAACCCAGTGTATTTCCACAAAGTGGGGTCCGGGGAGGGTAAGATGTACGCAGACCATACCGCTACCTCCGAAGTAGTAGAGAGGTTTCCGATAGACCCCTGGAATTATTAGTTATTAGAACTGAGAAGAATTAACTCGTCCCCTGAACCACAACTATGAAATAATATAAAGAGACTAGGCTTCTAAATCCTTATAACTAGTGGATGGTGGATGCATGATCTGATCCCAAATTTGATCCTTAATGGGTTTTTTATTGGTAAATTTGATCCTTCATGTTCTCAGTCCGGAAGTAATGCTAAGGTTAAAAATCAACTTTTACCATATAAAATAGAACATCAACAAGAGGAGACATCAAATTACTGATCAGAGTGATCAAGTCAAATCTATTGATTAGTTTATAAAAAATTAACAAACAAAAAGTCCATCAGTTGTCATCGTATATTAAACTTTACCACTAGGAGACTACATTGGTGTGGTGTCTACTGGTCGTACAAAGACGTCTACGTAAAATACAAAGAACTGAGATCTCCTAAATCCTTTCATTATTATTATTAGTAGTAGTAGTAGTAGCAGTACCGGTATTTGTACTATTATTATTAGGGACCCTTATTATTATTGTTGTTGTTGCTGTAATATTATCTCCCACATCCTTTTATTTTTCGAGCGCTACAAGCCTACAAAAATTGTCACACAAACCTGATTGCAACCTCTCCTTGCTGAGAAACCAAGGTAGCAAGCTGATTAAAAATGCTGCCCAGCTCATGGATCGTAGACTCAACATTTTGAAGAGCTTCTGCTCTACTCTGCATGTAACTGTCTTGCAATGGAACTATCTGCTGCTGCTGCTGCTGCTCCTGCAGCAATGGCTGTGTGTCTCCATCCCCTTGCTTCCTACAAGAAAGAATTAGGAGGGAAAAACTTACTGATACTTTAAAAAACCAAAGCTGAGCATGAAAACAGATGTAGAACAGAATCTGGTTTATACTAGTTATTTTTTTCCAGATAATCATTACAGTTTGGACAAAGAAAAGTAGAAAAGGACGTTATTTTTTGGATAAGTAGAAGTAGACAAGGATGCTAACATATAAATTATTTTGTACATCAGAGGAAAAGCTTCTCGCGTTTGTTTTCTTTTTCGTGCACCCATAAAATTCTTATTTGTATAGAGATAGTTGGATGTATTTTTGCAGAAAATCATATTTTGCTACAAATTTTTACTTTTTGACATACTGCTTGGCTTCTCACATATAAGGGTGTTTCCAAACATTAGTAACATTATTTAACTTATTAAAGAAGTCCATGACCATGTGACGTTCAACTAAAACTCAATCCCAAGCTAGTTGGGGTCAGACCACATTTGAAGAACGTTCTTTAGTATGTTGGGGATGAATTGGGCAACGACAAGAACTCTGAAACTTTTGAAGAAGTGGAAGAGTATTGGAAGAAGAGGGCCAGAGGAAGATTGGTGGCAGAGAATTCCAGCATACTATGGAAAGAGAGGAACCTCAGACATTTCCAGAACAAAACCAACCCCATCCACAAAATTAAGATCAACTGCCTCAATCCTTTTTTTATTTTTGGTGTAAACAGGATCTAATGGGGGAGATAGCAGTTTTTGTAGATTTCTTGGACAATTTGTAAGTTAGTAGTTGTACGTAGGATTCCCCGCAATCCTATTTTGTGAATGAAACACTTCGCCATGGCCTGCTTGATCGTGCAGAGGCTTTTTGGATATGAAATACAAGTTACCCTTTCCAAAAAAAGACGTATGAATCCACATTGTCCATTCAGAGACCCATCTCATTCCAATATTCTATAAATTCAGGTTTTATAACCTTAAAAGCTCTCTGCATTCTCTACTTGCACACAAATCTCCAAACACAATAAGAAAAACCTTGGAAAATGTTGGACTAATTTGACTGTACCAGCAAGATTTAACTTTAAACTAAACTAGTTGGGGATCTTTTTCTTCTATTATACTCTATTTTTTGCCAAGTCTTCATGGATTTTAAGAGATTGTAGATCTCTCCAAATAACTTCCTATCTATGATTTTAGGTCCAACTTGCTTTGTAACACCTTCAACACCAACAAAACTAGTCTTTAGGTTCACATAGGTCCTTCGACTAAGCAGGAACGAGAATAGAACAAGGCAATGTTTGTGCCTTTTTTTGAGGTAAAGGCAATATTGTGAATTGAAGTATTTCTTTGGGAGAAAAGGAGTGGGGGAAGCGCACTAAAGTTTCATAATTAAAATCACTGATCTAACATCTCAATTCTTTTTTATTCTACATCACTAGTAGCCGGAGAAAGCTAGAATATGCTGGCACTAAAAACTTCCACCAGTGACATGCATTTATTTCAAAGCCTACAAAAACCTCCACTGACGACAACTCGTGTTCCCCCTTCCCATGTCCCTCAGCTACTTCGTTTGGACCTTAGAGGGCATCATAGTTCATGGTGCTGTCATCTTTATTGACCATAGCACAAACAGCACCACCGCTGCCTCTATTTTGTTAACTACATTAACTTTATACTACATTGCTATTTATTACTTCGTACACTTAATAACCATCACAAAGTATTGTCATATTTGTTTTTCCTGCCATTATAAGTACGGTGAATGCTCCTCCAAATTTACTGGTCCATCAATTATTTTCTAACATATATATTACTATTTGACCGATTTGTACCAATTTACAAAAAAATTGTGGCTAAAATTATAAATTTATTGAAATAATACAAATCTGGCTAGAATTAAAAGAGGGGGAGAGATGCTAAAATAAGATCAAATAGATAACCAACAAAAACAGCAAGATGAAAAGAATTGTGCACAACAATCCAATACAGGCAGTTACAGTAAATAATATGTCAAAAGAGTGAACATGCCAATTTTACTATACTGATGAAAGATAAATAATGAAATAATGAACTAAAAATAATATGAATAATAGAAGGGGCCCCAGGGGAGGACACAGATGATGAAAGAATAGTGTGTATTAGTGGGGGAGAGGCATGGGGAAGAGTGGGTAAAGGGTCGGAGAGTGCCCATCGAATTTCTCATGATTTTTTAAACAAAAGGTGATGTGAAACCAAACTTCCCAGGGGATCATCCCCCAATCATTCTTTTAACCAGATATAATTAGAAACTTAGACGGGGGTCTATCGGAAACAGCCTCTCCACTTCTTCGGAGGTAGCGGTATGGACTGCGTACATCTTACCCTCTCCAAACTCCACTTTGTGGGAACACACTGGTTTTTTTGTTATTGTGTATAATTAGAAACTTCCGACAATAGAAATGTTACCATACAGCATTCGTTCGAACAAGGTGCAGGTCTTATTCAATTTCAGCAATTCAAGAATACAAGTTTCGTGGAAGAAAGGGGTTATAAGAAAATTTTGGATTTAGTAATGGATTAGATAAATAGTATAAAATAAAGGTACTTAGTATTATTGTAGACCATGCTCGGAGAAGTTATTATCTGGAATATCCAGTAGTTAACTCGGGGAGATAGATTAGGCCATATACTGAACAAATGGTTATTCCCATGAGAGGAAGAGTTATCTCTCCTAATGGATCATTTGTAATTTCTTTTTGTCATCAACATCGGTAGATCAGTAATCATGTCAAGATTACCAAATGCAAAGGTTGGAAAGAAGAACAGACTCCTTAAATTTCATCTATTCTTTTTTTTTTTTGATAAGGTAATTCACCTATTCTTTTTGAATTAGGTAAAATCATTGTAATAAAAATATAGCAAGGCATCCCCAAAATTACAAAAAAAATAAATTCATGGCAGCTAATCAAGCATACGTTAAGTGATAGCAGGCCTGTGAGGCATGAACTACTACGACTGTGGAAAAGAGATTCTTCCTCACCTTGGAAATAACTGAGAAGAAGAAGCTGAATCATTAGCCCAAGGAGGAGGGCTGGCTGATGTACTAGCAGTATTCCTTGAAGCTAGTGGACGTTGGCGCATAAACGGATTTGAAGCTTCTTTGGTAGCCGATGAAGAAAAAATCTGTCTTCTGTTCTCATGAACCTTCATATTCTGAAATAGAAATCCAACAAAATGTAAATGACCACGATGAAGTGTATTTTTGTACTGTTAACGACAAAAGTTGGACACAATGTGCACAAATAATAGTAAATAGAAGCCTTCAGTAAATTGAGACTCATGAAAGACCTATTTAAGTAAGAAACAGGCTAACAAGGAAGATATAATTAGCATCCAGCTGGTCTCACCTCCGTCCTCATGGTGAGTACTTCTTTAAACTCCTTTGTGGCAGTCATCAGTCTGTTCTTCAAGTCATCTACAACAGTGGTCGAGTGACTAGTGGTATCGCTATTACCACTTTCATTACGAGCATTAGAGTGAAGCTGGAGATCTACTACAGCAGAGTTAAGTGCTGTAATATCTTGCTTGATAACTGCAGTCAGATCTTGGATTTCTGTAGTCGGATCATCAAAAACAGAAGTCCTTTTTGCCACTGCAATCAGACATATACCGCTATCAGATAAATATAAGAAGCCTTGGACCCGATTATAATCGCAAATAAGTGTCAAAGAGCCAACAAGTTCTGGTATAAACCACATAATATGTAAAAAATTAAAATACGGGTCAACATATAGTGTCTACAGTTTGCATCTTCTCTATTACAGTTCGAGAAGAAACCAAAGCATAAACGGTCAGGTTTGCAGGCACAAGGAAGTCCAAGGAGAGACCACAGTATTAAACATAAACTTGAACAAGAAAAGCCATTATGGTCCTTGTACGACTTAAGAAGATGGTTAGATTTAGCAACTCATTCGTCAAACCTCCTTGGCATCCAAAAAAAGATCAGTTGCCCAAGTTTGCAACTATATTTCCTATTACATGAATTTATAAAGGCAGAGGACCGTACTTAGATCCATTATACACTAGATAAAACAAACCGAACTGCCCCAAGAACCCCCATGGTGAGAAAACACAAAGGGAGGTCACAACTGGGGCCTGAAAGGGAACTGTGTAGTCTGGTAAGCGCAAATTGATGGCTTTGTCACTTCAAAAGGCAAAGGAATGTCTTAAAGCATAGAAATTCCGAATAAAATTAGGCGTGAATATGGTTTCTGAATACGAAGGCAAATGATTAAGATTTGACAAAATAGTCAAAACATACCGAAATGGCTAAAATGAAAACCCAAGGAGTAAAAGAAAGATAGCAAAGTCAGAACCATTATGGTAAAGTCAACCCCAGAAACAGAAAAATAAAATGATTAACATCAAAAGCACAATGGGATAAAGAACTCCATTCTTCAGAGTACTTTATTTTTTTGATAAAGAAACAACTACTATTTAATCATCACTGAAAGAATTTGGATAAGAAAATGAGAAGTCATATTAGAAGAAACAACTAACTTCAAAATCAGGCAAGTTTAATGGGACTTAAGTTGGAAGAAATCTTTTCCCCTGGGAAAGCTCTTAGCTGTTTTTTCCACAACTCTAGTGCTTACCAAATGCGTAAAAATGGAAGATTCCAAGTGAAAAACTTCGTCATTTACCAGATTTTCACTCTTACACATGCTTTTTAGAATAATGGTGGCACCAGGCCAACTTACACGCACCTCGACTATTCCACCCGGTTATCTACTACCTTCCACCATCATAAGTACCACCTTACCAGATAACCTATCTATACTCAGACGTAAACAAACAAGAAGAAATTAACTAGTGACTTTTTGCTCTGAGTAAGGGTGTTTATCTAACAAATCAATTAGGGATAGATCGGATTCAAGTTAATTGGGTTTCAGTGTCTACATTTGAGGACCAAAACTAGAACCAATAAGCTATCGAATTGGTCAGGTTTGCTTCATTATCAGTTCGGGTTCTGGGTGGTTATCAACTTAACTACAAGACATATACATGGGCCACTGCAAATATAAAAAGAATTCGAAAAGGAGACCAGAAAATTAGATCTGAACTCCGATATTTCAGCTAAAATTCATTAGTAATCTACAGTTTGCATGAAAATGAGAAGAAACCCCCAATACTAGAAGAAGATTTCTAATAATAGAAATCAAATCCAAACTTCAATCAATAAGTCCTGAACTGAGAACTTGGAGTAGAAACTTTATACCCCAGGACCGAAGCTATAACAACAAAAACCTTTTCAGACAAGATCATCCCGCTTAGAAGATCCCACCAAGTGAGTGTTTTGGAATCTCTTTTCTACATAACCTCAAGTGTTCTGTATTTAAAAAATAAAAAAAATGATGACTCCCCATTCCAAATTGATTGTTCCTATTAAAGATGGCCAAGAACTAAATGGAACATAGAACAACAAGAAACTATAAAACTATGCCTCAACATCTACTGAGCTACAATTAATATAGACATCAATTTAAAATATGAATTTCATTTCTCATTTCCTAATTCTCTATGAACAAGTGAACAGAGAAAATAAAAGAACATACATAAGAGAACAATTTCCGCATACTCATCAAAAATCAAAAGTACCGTATTAACTGACTCATTTGACGAACTTTTTTTGTTTCTAAGGACAAAAATTCCCCTACACATACATAGATTTTGATCAGATAGCTTATCAACTGACTCGTTTGACTGATCTGGTAGTTGGGGTGGGCGAAAGGTATAGTTTGACTACTTTTAGTTAGGTTGCCGACATACATCTACTGAGCTACCCTCCTTCATTATCTGGCTTGGTACCCGCAATGTGAAAAATTCTCACAAACAAATGGGACATACAATGAATTCTTAATACAAGATAGATTATTCCAAAATTAAACGAAAAGTATGTGAGTATCTAGACACATTATAATTGCAATTTTCCTCCTCTCGAACACAAATAATATTGACTTACATTTTGCTAGCTTTGCAAGTTTCTGAGAGGTTTGATGTATTCCAAAACCAATTTTCGAAGCTCTTCGATTGAACTCTGATTGCATAGCAATAGTATTCCTCTGTTCCTCCGATCTAGAACCAGTATTAGTAGCGCTGCTGCTAATGGGCCCATTGTGAACAGAAGAGAAAGACTTCTTTAACCTATCAGCTATACTCTGAAACTCCTGAGTCCGATCCCGTATCGACGCACTCGCTACTTTCACAGGCATTTTGCAATTATGATTATTCAATAAAGTGTAGATCGGAGATCAAATCAACCAGAGAATTTGACATACGCAATCAGAAAAACCAATTGGATCTGTCAGAAGAGCCCTAGAATAGCGAGATCCACAGATATGAAAACCTAGATCAGATGAGGGAGACCATTTCGGGTCGGGAAAACGATTCAGCAGCTGGCGGTGCTGTGAGTTATGGAAGAACAAATGGATGGTTTAATCCCCAAAACCCGAATATTTTAACCAAATACCATGTGATGTGAGGCAAAGTATAATGAATACAAGAGAACGATGTTTTACATTTTTTTTTTCTTTTAATTGGGGCAGGGGCAGGGGAAGGGGAATGGGGAGTGGATTACAACACGGAAATTGAACCCTCACTAATAATGTGAAAGTTTAGATAACTAATCAATTAAGTTATTGAAATTTTTCGATGCTTTACATATTTTATTTTATATAATAAAAGAAAATATTTTATAAAAGGAAAATACATTAGAATCGTCCTAAATTATATCTTATTATATTTAAAAAATCGATGACACACTTAAATTATTAAAGTGATTTATTACATACATCTACTATATGAAAGTAAATCTATTTACCCATGCGACACTCATGCCTAAGTTTAACGAGTGTAGTGAAGGACACTCGCCCTCTGATGATGTATGTGTTTAATGAAATTATTTTATTTTAAAATTATTACTCAATCTATTAAGTTAACCCATGCCCATTGAAATTATCCCCAACCCAAAACATTTCACCCTAATCCAACCCAACCCAAAATATTTGACCCTAACTCCACCCAACCCGATAGAATGTCAATCGATACACCACAAAATATAAAACTTAAATCACTATCTCCAAGGAACAAAATTAAATTCGTCCAATCTACCCAGTGGAATAAATGAAGAACTAATTTTTTGAGTGTTTCATTGTTCACAATTAAAATTTCAACCTTTGTTGCTCCTAAAATCTTAACCTCATCTTTGTTTTTGTTCCCAATTATAAGTTACGGTTACGTCGAAATCAAAAGTTACAAGTTGAGTTTCAATTGATTTCGAAGCTAGGATTACAAGCTAAGTTATTGATTTGAGCTAGGGTTTTCATTTCAAAGGTTGGCCCCATCCCAGTATTTCAAAATTTTATTTTTTTTCTTGCGATTTGAGCTTGATTTTTTTTCTCATTTTTAATTTATCTTCAAAATCAACATATTAAAATTTGTGTATATGCTCCAATATATAATAAAATAACTTGTGACACTTATAGTTATCGCATAATATGTATTTTTTTTCTTGCGATTTGAGTTAGATTTTTTTTCATCTTTAATTATTTTCAAAATTAATGTGTTAAAGTTTGTGTATATACTTCAATGCATAATAAAATAAGTTGTGACACATCAGTTGTAGCATAGTATGTTTTATTTGTTCGTGTGGCATGTGATGTTATTTTGATTGATGAAAAGAATCTTACTTTATTATGTCTTCGTGGTCAATACTTTCACGTTGTTAAAATAAATTTTGAATTGGTCACTTTGAGAGTTTATCATGGTGGAGTTCTTAACAAGGAAGGGTAAAGGGAAGGAAAAAGTGAAGGGAGAAAAAGGAAAAACATATGTTGGTGAATAAATTACTGAAATTTTTTATGTTAATATAGACAAACTGTCTTATTTTGAACTTAGGAATTATGTGAAGTATTTAGGATATGACCAGGGACAATGTTTATTATATGTGAGACTGCCTAAGAGTTCTATTTTAATACAAATTAGGTCACACCAGGATACATTGAAATTTCACAATGTTTGTACAATGGAGACATTTTGAAAGCTTTTTCGTATCACATAGTTATTGATCCTCTTTTAACCCCATATTTATTGGAATATGTAAGTCAAGTGGAGGGAGAAAGTGGTGTCTCTTTTGATGAAGATGGTGTGTCTTTTGATAAAGACAATGTGCCTTTTGATAAAATAATGGCTAAGACATCGAGAGTGTTGATGAGGCATCTAAAAACAGTGAAGTTGCCCCTCCTATTATCCAACTTTCTTCAAATTCAACTACCCTATTTATTGCCCATCCTTCTCCTGCTCCTATCCTTCCTCCTACAATTCATATCCCTTCTCCTAATGCTCATGCCATTTTTCCTACTGTCTATGTCTCTTCTCCTCCTCCCCCTACTACTCGTGTCCCGCTTTCTACTGGTCTTACAATTACCGAATCTTCCTAAATAGGAGTGAGACTAAAAGGTCTGGATCAGATCTAGATTTAGATATAGAATTAATTGATAGAGGTGTAGAGGTTGAGAGTGATGTGGATCAATCTGTGGATGAAGAGTTAAGAGGTCTTAGGGAAGAAAAAATGAATACAAAGAGAATGAAGAAAGACCAGTAATTCCTAAACATGTTAACCTATAAACTGAAAAAAAAAAAGACCAGATATTGGCTATAATGAATCTGCAGGTGGTGATAAAAGCACTTTGGAGGGTAAGTTAGCTGTTGATGAACCATATTATCCATTAGATAAAGTTGCCATTTTAAAAACTTATTTAGAAGATATAACTCATGAAGAAAAGAAGGTTGAACAAATTGACAAATTGAACCGAGAGTTAAGGCTAGAAGAAATAAAAAGGTAAATAGAGTTGTGTATGATTCAGAGTGTCCGAAAGTTGTGTCGGAATTAGGAATTACTTTTTAGAGTGTTAATAAATTTAGATTTGTTGTTACATAGTATGTTATTATTGAACATGTTGCAATTGAAAAATATGTTAATGAACCTATAAGGGTGAGGAGTAGATGTAAAATTATTTTTTCATGGCTTCTATATGCTAGCTTTGATTTTAGGACCATGAATTTTTTTGTAAAGACCTACAATTCAGTTCACAAGTGCGATCCTACTGATAGGAACAAACTTTGCAATACCAAAATTTTAGCCAACCATTATAATGAGAGGATAAAGGAATAATCAAATATTAGAACATTTGAATTTTAGTTTCTTATTAAGAAAAAGTTGAATTTACATGTTTGAAGAATAATGTGTGAGAGAGCTAAGAACAGGGTGATTGTAGAACAAATGGATGATTATAATCTTGAATTTGAGAGAATTTTAGATTATAGGAATGAGTTGTTAAGATCAAATCTAGGTATTAAATGTAGAGTTAAGCTTTATGTTGAAACATTTGAAGGTGGTAGAAAAATGTTTCAAGACTTCTGCATATGTTTTGATGTAATGAATAAGTCTCACTTGGCTAGTTGTAGAAAGTGTATTGGTTTGTATGTTTTTTCTGAAGGAAGTCTCAAAAGTACAATTATTTTTGTGAGTAAAGACAATTATTAGGAGCAAGACACAAGACAATTATTATAATGTTAAAAGAGATAAAGGTAAAAATAATGAAAAGAGTAGGACAAATGAGGGATATTTGTGAAACTTGGATCAGTGACATTCTTCCAATGGCCACGAAAGTTTTAAATGATAATACAGTCAGGTCTATGAAAGGCAACATTAAATAAAATTTTAATACAGGGTATGAGGTGCTTGATAGAGGATATAGGTATATTATAGATCCCCCCAGGAAATATTTTAGCTATAAAGTATGGATGTTAAAGGGTATCCCTTGTGCTTATGCAATAACTGCTCTACACCATAAAAAGTTGGAACCAGTTAATTACATCTCTCACGTACAAGAAAAAAACCTTCATAAACACATACAACTACTTTATTCGAGAAGTTTTGAATATAGAGATGTGGCCAGAATTTCAAAGCATCTTTGTTATGCCACCTCTTGTTAGAAAGATGCCAGGTTGGACTGAGAAGAATAGAAAGAAAGAGCAAGGTGAAACCACTAAGAAAATTAAAAATTGTCAAAGAAGGAGATTGGGATGTTATCTAGCACTTGTCATAACGAGGGTAAGAATAAAAAAATATCCTAGAGGTGCACCTATTGCAGATGTAAAATCCTAGCCCAAGTTCATCTTCTGCAATAGAGCCAAGTACAGACCCAACTTCTACTGCAACACCTAATATTGGAGAGAAAGAGGTGCAACGAGGGCGCTAAAGGTTGCTCAAACTGAAAGAGGAGGGTGTTAGACCCCAAGATTTCAAAAATTTTATCTTGGTATCTCTTTCATGTTTTATTACGATTTGTGGGTTTAATAATAATAAGAAATGTTAACGAAACTATTAAGAAATGTTTCAAAAATTTTAGAACACATTTCGAGATATTTTGGAACCTCAAAACAGTGAGGGAACGCGTTAAAGGCGTGCTACGAAGGCATGACAAACCCTGTCGTGAAAAGTTGACCTAGCACAATAAATGTGTGCCACACCGGCTGGCTTCCGCGATAAGAGTGTGCCATGCCAAGGGCATAGAAATACCAATTTTTAGTTTTTTCATCTATTTTTAGGGCTTTTTGGTCTTTTACCTCCAAATTAATTCCATAATAGTACCAAACTTTGTTTTCCCACCCTCACAAGTCATTAAACACGATTCACCTTCTCTAAAACTCTCAAGAATACCAAAAGGGGAATTCTCCTTCAAAATTCAAGCTTTCATGTTTTCAATTCAAGTTCCTCTCAAGAAAATTCATCAAGTTCAGGTATGTAGGATTTGAAAAAGGATATTCTTCCATCCTTGTGCCTAAAGGTTTTATTTTTACTTGACTTTAAATAATTAATTTACTAGGGTTTATACCCACTTTTCTTATGCTTAAAGATCATGATGTTTCCTGATGAGCTAAGTTTTATTTAGCACAAGATTTCATGTATACTTATGTTTTATCCATGAAAGTGTTCTTATGCATTAAGTTTTGGTAATCTAGCATGAAATTTCACTAGTTGGAAGAAGTATATATGATTTAGCATTACTTAGTTTACAAGAAGTTCAAGCTTACTAGTTCAAGTTACAAAGTATTACAACATAAATAAAGTTTCAGTTTTGATCTTATGATCCCAGATAAATCATGAAATTCACAAGTTTCTTTATGTGCATGATTTAAGCAAGAAAAATATAGTTGGTTTTTAGTTTTATAAACCTATATGTTATTTTAAGGTGAATTTCATAAGTATGAGAATATGAGTATTCATTTTTGGGAGTAGTATTTAACACCGAGAGGGGAATGTGGATTTAGCGCATCCTATTTTCTAAAAGCTACGTGCCACCATAGGTTTAAGGGACCTTTCTATAGAGTGTCTCCTTGCCCCAAGGGGCTAAATTTAGTGATCACTTTAAGTTAAGGTTCTATACCTATGGCAAGGGTAGAATAACTATCTCAATGTGGGTAAGATGTTGGACTCCATGATAGCTCACATGGTTTATGTTAGTTATAAGAATCTCCCATAAGAAAAGTAAATAAGATTTTATAAACTAAGTGTATCTATCTCACAAGCTCCACTCAGTTGTTGCTTTATGATTTGTGTTCATACTAAATCAGATTTTTGGATTATGCTTTACTATTCATATTTTAAGATAATTTGCCTTTCAATTTCATTCATGATCAAGGTGAGCCTATTTACACTTAGCATGTGTGTTATAGTTTATGACTCATGGAAATTTTACTTATTGCATTCACACCCATATACTCAGTACATTCCATTAGTACTGACTGCATATGTCTATGTGGTTACATTGTTTTATAATATAGGTTCTGGTATTTGTCCTCAGTAGTACGAGTAGACGTGATCACCACTTCCTATATTCTGTCTGTTGGTGAGTCCTCATGCTTTGGGGGACAAGATTATGGTTACTTTAGAGGCTTATTAAATTAGTAGAAGTTTAGACTTTATGTATACTTTTGGGTCAACTGGGGTTTGTCCCAGTGGCTCTTCAGTTTAGTTAGACGCTTGTCAGAACCCGTCAGATTATTTTTTGTGGGTATTTAGACTTTCAATTGTGATTTGGTTTATTTTGTTTTATTGAGATTGATATTCAAGTGTAGTTCAGTTTATGAGTTAAAGTTTCAGCTTATGTTTACACAAAATGTCCTTATTCAGTGCTAAGTAAGTACCATAGGTTAGCTGTGGGGCTACTTGTAGCCCTGAGCATTGTGTAGAATCCAAGAGGTAACTTCAGGCTTTACAAACTTGGTATCATATCCTAAGGTTTTGAAGAGTCATAAGGAGTCTGACAAGCCACGTTATGTAGAGTCTTAATCATGGGTGTGAAGTGCTCCATGCTTATGAGCGAGAGGCTATGAGACATATTAAGAACCACCCCTTCTTTCATGATCTCTAGCGTGCTTTGAAATTATCTCTATATTTTCTAATTTGTACTTTCATGTGATAAAGAATGCCTCCTTATAGAGCTTATGCCTACAGAAATGGAGAATAACCAGCCCCACCACCACCTACAAACCTTTTTGAATGAAAATATCTCCCATGCTGAGTTTCAGGTTACTTTATAAGTGTTAGCTCAGGCTGTGAATGAAAATGCTCAGAGTAATCAACATTCAGCCAACATCAATCCCAATTTAGCATAATGGTAACTTAGCTGCATCCAAAGTTTAAAATTTTATGAGAATGAATCCACCTGAGCTCTTTCGGTCGAAGTGAATGGGGATCCATAGTTTTTCATTGATAAGTTGAAGAAAATTACTCAGATTATGCATGTTACAAAAGAGGAAAGTGTCGAATTGGTTTTTTATCAATTAAAAGATATAGGTTATGACTAGGTTACTATGTAGAAGTAAGGTAGACGTGAGAATGCAACTCCTATGAGTTGAAATATATTCCAAACAACTTTTCGGATAGGTTCTTTCCTCGTAAGATGAGGGAGGCTAAGGTAGAAGAGCTTATAAACCTAAGGCAGACTCTATGTAGGTGAAGGAATATTGCCTCAAGTTTACCCAGCTGGCTAAGTATGCACCAAAGTTGTTGCCAGATTCTAAAACTCGTATGAGTAAGTTTGTCACTAGAGTATCAGACTTGGTAATCAAGGAGTGTAGGACTTCCATGTTGATTAGGTATATGAATATTTTCGATTGATGGCTTATGTTCAGCAGATTGAGGATAAAAAACTAAAGGAAAGAAGAGGGAAACAAGAGGTCTAGGACCGAACAGTTTGAGTACAGTCAATAAAAGTAAGAAAAAGAAATATGCTTAGTTTCAGAGCCATTCATCAATACATGCACTATCCTTAGCCAGTGCCCCCACATCTAGAATTAAGCAGGAGTAATGCGTAGGTCATCAATTTTTGGATCTCAGAGTAGTATTTTTGGGAGACATGTTTTTCCTGCTTGCAAGAAGTGTGATAAGAGTCATCAGGTGAGTGCCTGATACCCTTTTGCTAACCAAAAAATAGAGATGCTGTCCCTCAGACCCAGTCCACCATCTCAGTAGCTCATTCAGGCTGCCCAGCCCCACAACAGGGCGCAACATCCAGTACCAATGGCGGTCAGCGACTAAATTGGTTTTATGCTATACCCTATTGTTAGAAGTAGGATAGATCCTCAGATGTAGTCACCGGTATGCTTTGTATCTTTCACTTTTATGCTTATATTTTGTTAGATCAAGGGTCAAACCTCTCTTTCATAACCCCGCTTATTGTTGTGAACTTTAGAGTAAGTCCTGAGAGTCTTTTTGAACTTTTCTAAGTTTTTACTCCCGTTGGTAAGTTAGTTATTTCTAGAAGAATGTATAGAAAATACGCTATTATAGTCCTCCATAGGGTCATTTAGCAAACTTAATAGAGCTAGAGATGATAGATTTTGATGTCATTCTTGGTATGTATTGACTCTATTCATGCTACGTATTAGTTAATTGTCGCACCCGTGTAGTGAAAGTTTTAGTTTCCTTATGATTCAGTCCTCGAGTACGAGGGTAGTTCAGTATCTCCCAACAGTCGTTTCATCTCCTATCTCAAAGTTAGAAAGTTAATTTCCAAAAGGTGTATCTATCACTTGGTTCAGGTCAAAGATACTATATTTGAGACCCAACCATCTAATCAGTTTGCATAGTTAATGAGTTTCCTGAGGTCTTTCTATATGATCTGCTAGGGGTGCCTCTTGATAGAGAAACCAAATTTGGGATTGATCTTCTTTCGAATACTTAATGTATCTCTATTTCTTCCTATCGGATGGATCCAATAGAGCTTAAAGAATTGAAGGAGAAGCTTAAGGACCTCTTAGATAAGGGGTTCATTAGAATAGTGTTTCTCTGTGGGGTGCTCTAGTTCTATTCATGCCCAAAAGGATGGTACTCTTAGAATGTGTATAGATTACAGATAATTAAATAAGGTTACCATCAAGAACAAGTTCCCCATCCCCAGAATTGCTGACTTATTTAACCTGCTTTAGGGAGTCCGTTGATTTCTTAAAGATTGATCTTAGGTCGGGATATCATCAGTTGAAGATTAGGGAATACGACATTCCAAAAACTGCTTTCAGGATATAGTATGGTCACTTTGAGTTTGTGGTTATGTCGTTTAGACTAACAAATGCTCATACAACCTTTATGGATTTAATGAATAGGGTCTTCAAGAAGTATTTGGTCATATTTATTATTATCTTCATAGATGACATACTTGTCTATTCTTGGAGAGGAGAAACATATAGGACCATTTGAGAATATTGTTGTAGTCTCTCAGAGACCTCCAGTTGTATGCAAATTTTAGTAAGTGTGAATTTTGGTTGGATTTGTTACCTTTTTTGGGTATGTGATTTCGGGTGTAGGTATTTATGTAGACCCCCAGAAAATAAATGCAGTGAAGCATTGGCCTATGTAAGACCCCGTAAAATTTTGATCATTTTATTTTGGATCCTCCTGCATGCATAATGTTAATTTTTTACTTGAATTATGATAAGGGATGTTAAAAGGGTATTTTGGGAAAGTCTCAAAATTTTTGGAAGGGGTTCAGGGTCATTTTGGGACCCTGAGGAAGTGAGGGTCCACGATAGTGGCGTTCCATGCCACTTATGCTCCACGATAGGAGCGTGGCATGGAGGCTACCCTCCGCGATAGCGGTGTGCCATACTATTGTGTTAATTTTGTTCAATTATGTTTTTTTTCACTTGGGGTGAGGTTTTTTTTGTCCTTTATCTCTTAAACACCTTTAAAATACTTAAATGACCCCTTTTTCTTCAGTTGTCAAGATCAAACACTATATTTTTCCTCTTTAACTTCCAAACGAAGAAAGTTATAGGGTTTTATAAGGAATTCGCCATTTAGGCTCTAAACTATGTTTTCTCTTTGATTTCTTCTATATTTCAGACATGTTTTTCATTCTCAACCTTGTATATTTTATTTTGGCATAAATTGATTCAATATTCATATGTTTAAATTGATGGGTTTGAAATTGGGTTTAGGGTTTTTGGTTGTTATTACATGAATTACTTTTCCCATGTTTTAAGTGGATTAGTCATGCTTTAAATTGATGGTTTAGGGATGAAATTGGTGCTTTGTTAATATGGGTGACATGGGTTTCGCCAAAAATGATGAATTTTGGCTTGGTAATGGCATTAAACTCAACCCATATTGTAAACTTATTTGAATATGGATTTCTACACAATTTAACTCATATTTGAGAACATTTCATTGCATTTAAGGATAAATATGATTTTGGAATGCCCTTGGTGGCCATGTTTCAAATTTTAAATGGAACTTGGGAGTCTAATGCTTATATGAATTATTTTTTCATAAACGGAATTAACTTGCAAGCATATTGGTATGACGATCCCTAGGTGGTAAATGCCTTAATAAATGTCTCTCGAGTTAATGGTTGGTTTATGTGGAAATTATTTTAATTTGGTCTTAAAGGAAATTGTGTAACTCTCCGAAAAGGTGTTGTTCTGGGGGGACCAACACTGAAAACCATGTTTGCTGACGTTGGGGTCTATATAACCATGTGTCTGAGGAACACATTATATTTTGGATGGCTATTTCCTTGGTGTCTTTAGCTTTTCCTTGGTACATGCGGGTAACATAGACTGGGGCCTTTCTGACAGGGGAAGCCTGGCCTATATAGCCCATGGGTGCCTAGAATGTTGGTATAAGCTACATAGTTCAGGTTAATATTTTAAATTATCATGTCTCTTGTCCTTTGTCCCTATACCGTCATCCTATATATATATGTATAAATGTTATGCATGTGGGTTTTGACTGGTTTTTGGTAAATACACTATTTTATCTTTTTCCCTTAAGTTACATGCCAGTACTTGCCCTACTGACTGTCCTTGGACGCTACATCATTTCATGATGTAGGTTCAGAGACTTTTCTATTGCTCCTATGCCACATTAGGTGGTTTGGTACGTTAGTTGATTTGCTGTGAAGCGGTGAGCCTCTATTTTTTAGAAGGCCCTGCCATTTTATTGTTCTTTTTTTATTGTCTTAGTTCTCTTTGGGTTCTTTTTGTCATAGTCGAAGGCATGTCCCAACTTAGCTGGTATTCTGGTTTAGAGGCTTTTGTGGACAATATTGGGATGGTCTGTTGTTGTTTTGACTTTTAGATTCTTATTTGACTTGCCTACCTTTGTCACTATTTTGGTTGTCTTTCGCTGTTTTTATTTATGGTGCTCTTGAGGTAAGTCTAAGAGGGTTGTCTTCGGCTCATGGTGGGCTTGAGATTGCCCATCACAGCCAGGCCCGGGTTTGGGTTGTGACACTCTAGGCCCATTACTCCATTTAAATTAGGAGCTTTTTTGGATTAGTCGATTTACTATAGAAGATTTGTTTAGGATTTTTTCTCAATAGTTGCACCATTGACCAAGTTGACAGAAAAGAAATTAACGTTTTTATCGCCAGATAAATGCGAGAAGAGCTTTTAAGAGTTGAAGGATAAATTGACTTCAACACCAGTTCTAGCTTTGCCAAATAGGTTAGACGAATTTGTGTTGTATTATGATACCTCCAGAGTTGGGTTAGATTGTGTTTTGATGCAGAATGGAAAAGTGATAGCTTATGCCTCCAAACAACTTAAAACCCATGAGTAGAAATATCTGACTCATGATTTGGAGTTAACAATTCTTGTGTTTGCCTTGAAAATTTGGAGACATTATTTATATGGTGTACATGTTGATATTTTCACCAATCATAAGAGTCTTCAATACGTATTTATACGGAAGGAGTTAAATCTCCGTCAGAGAAGATGGTTGGAATCGCTAAAATATTATTACATGAATGTGCTCTACCATCCGGGTAAAACGAATGTAGTAGTTGATGCATTGAGTAGGTTGTCTATGGGTAGTGTGGACCATGTGAAAAAGGAGAAAGAGTTGGCCAAGAGGAAGCATATATTAGCATGATTGGGAGTATGTTTGCTTGGAAAATGATGGTGTAGTGGTTCAGAATGGTTCAGAGTGATCCTTAGTGACAGAAGTAAAAGAGAAACAACGTAATGATCCTATACTTAGCGAGTTAATGGATGCAGTTCATCAACAAAAGATTGAGGTCTTCTCCCAAGGGGTATATAGAGTCCTCCGCTATAAGGGTCGGTTATGTGTTCCCAATGTTGATGGGTTGAGAGGGGGTATATTAGCAGAAACTCATAGATCTAAGTACTCAATTCAACCTAGGCTACAAAGATGTACCACGACATGCGAGAAGTTTATTGGTGGAATGGAATGAAGAGAAACATAACAGAGTTTGTGGCTAAGTGTCCCAATTGTCAACAAGTGAAAGTGTCATGACCTGATTTATGAGTCATGATGGCACCTACTAAATTCCTTTAGTAGGTAAGCCAAAACCGTAACCCAAAGCTAACACAATGGGTTACTTCGGTAGAAAATGCCCATCATAGGCGAAATTCAAGAACATAATATATAAATAAATAAAGTGTTCTAGATAGATAAAAAATATTCAATACAAAGTACCAATCCCATGAATTGGTAGATCCAGTACAAGAGCATCTAACAGTATCAATACAACTCAAAAGTCTAGAATAGTCAATACATCTGTCTCGAAATAAAAGACTAAAAATAAAATATAGAGTCAAATGGGCACTCGAACTCCAAGAGCTCACCTTATCTCCAAAAATAAATCATCACATAAACATCGATAAACGACGGCAACTAGTACTCAGATCTGCAGCAAAAAGGTACAAAAGTGTAGTATTCGTACTAAAACAATGGTACTCAATAGGCATTATTGACCGACTGAGCTAAATCATTATATAAGTACGATAAAATGCAAGATAACATAAACTAATTTAACGTACAGAAACATACCTAAATCATCTCCAACATCGATGTACATAATAAGTAATTAAACCATAATAATAAGATAACATAAGGCATCAACACATGCCAATATCGTCGTGCATAATAAGTAAACAATTCGGAATGATAACTATCATAAGGCATTAACACAAGCAACCACAACTTACAAAATTGGCTCCCATACACCAATTGGTGTAGAAAAATAACGAACTCGTCATAGACTCTTATACGACTGGAGAGTACACTCAAGATAAGAACAAATCAATAAACCAATATTATAACTAACCTTTTTCGTCATTCAACCATCATTCCATGATTATCATAAAGCAGTCATTTACCAACATTCACAAAATGTCGGTATTTCCATAATGCTACCATCATTAAACATACTTATTATCGATACTCAGTAGTCACCATTTATTAGCTAACTATCTCTATTAATTAGTCTATTTAACTACTAGTCATCATATAAACTCTAGTCATACTTAAGCAACTAGTCACCACATAACCACTTATCACCATTTGTTAGGTAACCATCAATTATCAACTAGCATTATTTATTACCAATCATCATTTATTACTAATCATCATTACAAACTAAATCTCATTTATCAACTAATCATTATTAGCCACTTAAACAAATATCCACCACTAATCCATATTTAGCACTAATCATTAACTATACCACTTTCCAAATATTTATCACTTTTGGATTATAACTGGCATCCCTAATAACAAACCATACCCAAATTACATATAAGCATATATATATAAGCATATAATTGCCATACATAGGGCATAGCCAGACTCGAACCGATAGATGTACACATAGGCACATTAATATAATCATCCTCCGTCCTTGTCGGGTATCAATGCATCATCATACTCATTCTCTGGCCTTGTCGGGTATATATAATCACAATATCCTCCAACCTTGTCGGGTATCATCATATCATCATAATACCCTCTGGCCTTGTCGGGTATCATCATATCATCATAATATCCTCCATCCTAGCCGAGTATCATCATACCATGATAATATCCTCCGACCTTATCGAGTATCATTATATCATCATAATATCCCCCGACCTTGCCGAGTATCATCATATCATCCTCCGGCCTTACTGGGTATCAATATCATCGTAGTAGGTAGAAAAGTCAATAACATGAGTATTCATATAATCAAACAATATAATTTCAAGCATAACTAATAGCATAATTTCTCATATAATCAATAAGAATGACTTCTAACATAATTCATGGCACAATTGTTAATATCATCATTAGGAATGTTTTCTGGCATAATATCTTAGAATGATTATAATCATAAGCAATATCATGAGCAATGACTCATAATAGCCTATTCAATGGCCTATCATTAGCATAAAAAATAGTTTATCAATATCTTGAACAATAGCTAATCCATGACATAATCTATAGCCTATTCATAGAATAGTCCATAACATAATTTATGGCTTAGACAACATCATAGTGAAGGGCTCATTCAATAGTATATTCGGCAGACCAATAGCATAATCAATGGCTCATCATAAGCCTAACAAAAAAATCATACATATGGCATAATTGTTTAGGCATTACTTCTAATGTCATTCATCATGACCAACAAGTACCAAGGTTCCTCAATATTGCCTAAAAAGAGCATTCTCTAGGCATTTAATAAGCGTACTAAGGGATTCAAGAGAACAATCATCAATTTTGACTTAAGATGGGTCAAAGATCCTACTTATAAACCCCTAAAATTCATTCTAAGTCAAATTGCTACCCCGAACTAGGCTAAGGTATCTAAATCCACTCTTAGATGTATAGCAAGCCATAATTAGCCCTAAGGTAGAAATCCTACTCAAGCACTTTAACTAAGTCTAATGGAACTAAGGCAACCTTCATTAGTGTAAGAAACTAAGGCCAAACTTACCCTAAGCATGATTAACTAGAGCATTTTACTTAGGGCAAACTAAGGCATTCTCATGCTAACATGAGTAATGAAGTCTAATGCACTAAGGTTCAAGGCAACAAGCTAAGTAATTCAACTCTATGGTTCAATTTAGTCTAAATGGTTCAACTAAACCCAAGTATCACATTTCATCAATCCAACACCTAAATCCATCCCAAATCCAACATAATATTATAAGACTACTATGACATAGCTCAATCTAACAAGGTATAAACTTAGCCTACCTCGATGCCAAAAAAAGCTCAACGAACCGCTAAACCTTCGCTTTTTCCTTTCGAGAAGCCTCCTCTAGATGCCAAGCTATCAAAAAACATATTTTACTGATCAATAAGAGATTATCGATACCCATGTTGCACCATTGTGCTTTGGGTCCAAATATAACATAAAATCCCATGTGGGTCCCACTTACAAAAATCGTATTTCTGAAACCGACCCAACATTCCTACAAGATCAAGAAATCATTAACCAAAAAAATGGGTGAAAACCAAGCTAAATTGGGGCTAAAAACAAGCCCTAAGGATTTTGGGGTTTTGAGCAATTAATCAAGAAATTTCACCAAGAAAAAGGTGAATTCTTACCTTAAATCAAATGATAATCATGTTAACAAATGTTACCCAAGCTTTCTAATCACCAACAATCTTCTGTTTTAAGCTAAGACACTATTTTAGGGTTTAACTCTCAAGGGAAAAGATGAATAATGCCCAAAATCGTGGAAAAGGGCTCAATTTATACACAGTCCAAAGCCTCGCAGTCGCTATCGCGACTAGCAGATGTTCGATTGCACTACCTCCCTTCTGTCATTGGAGTCACGATTGCGATAGGTCACTGTATTGCACCATCTTCCTTTCCAAGGATACCACGACTGTGTCCCTTGGCTGGCAATCGCCTCTGCACCAAAAAATAGTTGAGACTTCCAACTCCGCCAACCTTTCGAGATTCATTCGAAATCCTGTATGCGCAAATAAATTATGTAACCATACTAAATTTGATGTTCTAGACTTAATGGCGCCCTCAAATTTTCCATCTGAGGTCGTTTTGACCAAATATGGGTCCTACACCTATATTTTATTTTTTCAACTTTTTAAGCAATAGGTCGAAATGAGCCCAGGTGCCTCGGGACCCGATACAAAGGTTTAACTAGCCTAAAATTGGCATGCCAGAGTTGTGGTGTAGACAAAATTTGCATTCGAGATTATTTTGCTGGAGTTTTTTCCTGGCTACCATTTGGAACCATAAAGACTTCTAAACAGGAAATTGGCTATAAAAACCAAACGAACTGCCTAATAATCAAACTGTCAGTCCCAACAAGTCATAAATGACTTGAGGCTACTATGGAAAAGGTCTAATGACAAAAATAAGTGGAAATATGGAAAATTACCTAAAGGTCCATTACAATCTCTACTACTAAAAGAACTTTCATCCCTAAAAGTTAAAGATTAGGATGTACCTGAAGTCTAGAACAAGTGAGGATACTGGGCCTGCATATCGATCTTGATCTCCTAAGTATCATCCTTACTAGACCTTATATAAGCACATGAAATAGATCAGGAATATATCGCCTATCTTATATAAGCACATGAAATAGATCAGGAATATATCGCCACAACATGGAGACATGGAAAACCTGATGAAAAACTGCAAAATCTAGGGGTAGATCTACCTCATAGGCTATCTCAATTGCACGAAGAATATCAAAAGGGACAATATATCTAGGACTGAGCTTGCCTTTTCTCCCTAACCTTATCATACCCTTTATGGGCGATATACACAGGAATACCCTGATCACCAACTCCAAACCTCAATTCCCAAAACCTATCATCTACGTAGGCCTTCTGCCGACTCTGAGATGCTCTCAACCTATCCTAAATCACCCTAACTATATCCAACGACTCCTGAGAAAATTCGTTTGATAGGCCTAATCTCAAAAGTATCAAACCATCCTATCGAAGAATGATATCTCCTACCGTATTGTAACACCCCAAAATCTATTTCTTGGGATGCCACACGGTGCTCCGAACTACAAGTAGACCTGAGCTAACCCTGGCTGCCTTCTAACACATCTGAATATCAACATAGGGAAATATAAGTATAAATTATAATGAAATACGAAAATCTATCTGAATATATCTGATAGTACTAATCTCATAAATCTGATTAAATAAAAGCTGAAAAATCTGAATAATAACTCAAAGGTCTAAATCTGAATCTAACAGTCCGACAAGCCTCTACTATTTGAATCTAGAGAGTCACTGGGACAGGCCCCCAGCTAACTCAACTGTCTGAAATGAGTAAAGACATATCTACTAGTAACTTGGAAATCTAAATAACTAAGCCCTAAAAAATATAAGGACTCACCAACTGCAGGGATGGAGGTAAGATGCTCAGAAATTACTGTCGCTGCTGAGACTGAGTACCTGTACTTATATTATGAGACAATGTAGCATATAGACATAGATGTGGATCATTACTTTGATGATGTACTAGTATATAGGGGTGTATGCAATAAGTAAATAATATCATCATAGTTTATAAATCATGCATGCTAAACGTAAATGACTCACATAGCTCGAGTAAATCTGAAATACTGAAATCTGAAATCATAAATAGTAATGTATATATTCTGAATCTTGTGAGTCATTACACTTAGTTCTAAACATTTGTATTCTCTTTTTGTTCTCAAATCATGTAAGTTAGATGAAATCTGAAGCTCATTCTGCGTAGTAAATACTTTATCTCAAAAGCTGTTTTAAGAGTGGGGGACATCTACTTTGGAGGTTCTTCTAATCGACATGTACACCATGTGAGCATCCATGGTGTCCCACGACTAGCCCCCGTAAGGTTAGGGCTGTTCTACCCTTGCCATCGGAATAGAACAATCTCATCTCAGTGATCACAATCTCAGTCATCCACGTAGAAGTGGGAATAATCTAAATACTACGTTGGCACGTAGTTTTGGGGTATGAAACCGTAGTAAAGTACCTATCTCGGTGCTAAATACTACTCCCAATCTCATGCTTAAAATCTCAAGAAAATGCACTTTAAAATAATCTCATGGTTTATAATGAAACCAACTGTAAAATCTATAATCTCAATTTGCAAAGTGGATTTCAATCTATTGTGACCAAAAGGCCAAATCTTTCTCAATAATCACAAAATAATCTAATAATGGGGTGCTTATAGCACAATAATTTAAATGGGGCTTAGTGACCCATGTTTAAATCTTATGATAAAACATCTCAAAATTCATGCTTGATAATACAAACATTTATAATTCATCATAAAATCAGGAAATTTCAGCAATGTGCATAAAAATATATTCATACTCATGTAATTCAACTTCTAAAGCATTCAAATCTCATAATCTCATGAATAGCAATATGGGGTATAAACCCAACTTCAAATTCATAGGAAAACGTATAAAATTATGTATTTTTGTAAATAAAAACAAGTTTTGGGCACAAGGACGAAATGATTGTCCTTGTTGAAACCCCACATACCTTAGATGATGAATTAGATGCAAAATCTTGCTTTTTGAGACTCTATTCACACTCTTGAATGAAGATTTGTGAAGCTCTTGGTCTAGGGATCTTAAATCTTGAATCAATTTGGAGAAAGGATACTGGAATCTTGAGTTTCTTGGAGATAAATGTTGAAGCCTAGGGTTTTGGATGAAAGTAATTTTGATGAAACTTAGCATATAATGCTTCTAAAAAGGCTTTATCTCGTGTTCGGACAGATTTGGGGTTGGGGAAAAGTTCAAAATATTCCCTTTTAACTTCTGAACGAAACCGGAAAAATGAAATGGGCCCCCAATTTTTGGCCTTGGTGCGACGCGCCACAATCGCGCCAAGCCACTGGAAAATGCCAACTAGGAATAGGTCAGACTTTGCGAAGCGGGGTCATCGCGGTGCCCTTTTGGAATGCCATTTTAGCACATAGCGCGATGCGCCGTTATCGCGCTGGACCTCTGGAAATTGACCAAAGGGAAATTGGACCTCTCCACGATGCCAATATCGTGCAGGGCCACTAGAGAATGAAAATTTGGAATTAACACTGCTCCGCGATGTACTAAGGGTCCAAATGACGGTGTTTTACGATTGGGACTTAAAATAGCTATAACGTCTCACCTGGTTATCTGATTTAGGCGAATCTTATATAGTTGGAAATCTTATTCAATTTTCTACGTCACAGAAAGTTCAAATCTAAAGAATTCCACTTAAATTCAACATCATTTATTCTAAAATCTAATCCTTGACATTTTTTTAGGATGAGTTTAAGCTAGGAAAATAGCGGGGTATTACAATATCTCCGGACAAATGTGGCTAGCTAAGCTAAAAATTCTAAGGAATCTGAGAGCATAAGATAGAATGCAGCACTGAAATGAACTGAATATCTAAATCTAAATCATTCTGAGCTTCTGAGAAATCTAAGAGTGCATGAACTTAAATGAGGAAAGCTTTATAGCTGAATCAGTGATTAGAAAAGAACTGAATTAAGGGAGAGTATTACCTTTGGCTAAATCTGAGGTTACGGAGAGGAGGTGAGGGTACTTGGCTCACATGTTTGCTTTTGCTTCCCAAGTTACACCCTCAACGGACTGATTCCGCCAAAGAACTTTGACCAAGGGAACTTCTTTGTTCCTTAGCCTACAGATCTAATGATCTAAAATCTCAACTGGAATCTCTTCATACAAAAGACTGTTCCGAATATCTGAGATTTCTAAAGGATATACAACAGTGGAGTCACCGATACTCTTCTTAAGCATAGAGACGTGGAATACAGGATGAACTGTGATAACGCTCAAACTACAGCTCTCGTAAGAGTGTAAGCGGTCGTTGTCAAATATAGAACCCAACTGGGTTGGGTGTCGAATCCCACAGGGAATACTTGGTCACTAAGTATGCAACTATTAGTAGACTGTTGGTCAAAAATTCTACAGATAAAGGGGGTATTTTATGCGTGAAGCAAAAGTATCAAAATAGCAAAGTAAAAATGGAATGCTTGGTAGGTTTTAATCAATGAGAATTGTAAGTTAGGGTTATGTCCACCTTATGAGTTCTACGTATCTATTGGCTATGAGTTATGCGGAATTCAGACATGCATGCGCTTATAGAGATTCGTATTCTATGGTAAATCCTAGCGTCTTTCGACCATCAAGGATTATATCACTTTAACTCTTTCGAGCTTAAAGCGTATACTAATGGTACGAATTCTCCAAGAGGTTAATCCAGTTACGGCACTAACTTTTAAACAGGGGTTGGTAGCCCTATTTCCTTGTCATTCTCTCTTTTCCGGACATGTAACTTTTCTTTCGAACAAGTTAATGCTATACTGGCATATTCTATATGTTTGCAACCACAAGAATTTAATTAAGATGAAGAGAGTAATGATATAAGCAGCATACGTATCAAGAATTCAAAAACTCATAGCAACAGATAGTATCTCATAAGGCTTCGATAACCCTAACAGAGAAGTTTAGCTACTCATGAGTGCAACGGAAATCACAATAGACATCATCATCATACCAAAACCTAGAACAAGCTTGACTATTTGGATGATTTTTGGCATAAAAAAGGTTTGACATTTTTCTTCCTCTATCCGTGCCTCAAGTGAGTCGTGTTTCTCTGTTAGACTTACAGAATATTGTAACGCGAATTAGGAGCGGAGGTTGAATGAAAAAGTCTTGAATTAATGAATGAGTGAATAATAAAAATCTTTGAGTGAATGAATAATTGAATACTGAAAAATTCAGCATTATAGGGTTTTTATAACATCCTTGTCCTAGTCCTACTGAAATAGGGTTTTTATCCTTGTCCTAGTCCTACTAAGTTACTGCTGATCCCCCAAGTCTTTAGAAATGATGTTTTTGCCCAGGACAAGTTCTCCATGCATCACTTTCAGTCCACAAGTTTCCAGCAGCTGCCTTCTTTCTTACGTGAAGTTTCCTTTGGCGTCCAACAGTCCATAAAATGCTGAAATCTTCATCATAAATACCTGAAATCTTGCTAATCACGTTGGTTAGCTCACTTACAGGAAAAAGGACTAAAAGTGCAGGAATTATATATTTTGTCCTCAAAACTTAGCTAAAATATGGGTACATTAAGGTGCTTTAGGCGTGTAAATACGCCTAACATCAACACCCCACACTTAAAGCTTTGTTCGTCCTCGAATAATATATCATGTCCATATAAACATCTACTTCGGGTTTCACAGTAACAACACAAAATATTCATCAAGACAGGCACAACAATTATTAACAAAGAGTAGTTTTCTAATCACTTCTAGAAACAATTCAACCTCCAACATAGACTCGTGATGATGGTTAATTCGTATCCACAAGTTAAGGCACAAAGAATCATACAAGACTACCCAAAACTCATCAACCATGTGTGTCTCACATAAGATACTACCCATAATCACTCATAAGTATTGCATTTTTCAGAACATGGGTATAAGCTTCTCCTTGCTCTCACTCTCACAAAGAATTCATATGTTGCAACTGATGACCATAGGCTTGCCCTTAGTGTAATGCTCTACTAATATCAGAATGTTAAGCTTAGGATCAATTAGGTCTTTTACAGGTTGTAATGTAGGCTAAGGGACGGGTAGGACTATTTTGGCCAGAAATAGTGACTATGTTCCTAAGCGCTTTAATACATCACATTATGCCATTAACACTCTCTTTTAATCAACCCTGCTACCTTTCTTTCATCTATCACCCCTTTTCACCTATTTTGCCATTCAAGCATAACTATCTTTTTATTTAATCATAAACACAATTTATCTTTTTATTTTTCTATTTCTTTTTTTTATAACACACCTCTATGATAGCCACTCTTTTTTTTCATAACAAATTCAAGTACCAATTCACTTTAAGGCATCACTCTCACCCAATTTCCTCTTATTTTGTCACATGACTTCACAATTTAAAGCACTTAGGAATTTGGATCAAATTATGGTCTTGAAAAAAAATGGATTAGGCTTACATATGAGGCTGTCAAAGAAAATGGCTTAAAGGCTCAAAAGGGTTGACTAGGATAATGTCCACGGGTAGGTAAACAGAAGGTAAAAAATCACAGGCTGCCAAAGAAATGCCTAAATCATCTCCTAAACTTTCACTCTTTATTTCGCTTTACACACACACCAGGCAAGTTCTAGCATCAGTCACAACCCAGAATATACTATATCCTCACACACACAAGGCACATGGTCAACTTTATTGGGAGCAGTATAGAATCTTGACCCAACAGATGAATGAATTAAACCACACAAATATCACACAGTGAGTCACACTTGGAGCCTAAACGTCTCAATAGCAATGATTTTAGCACAAACTCTTGTCATAATACCATGCCGTCTATCAGAACAATTTCATGCAATAAAAAAAATTTAAAATTAAACTAACTAATTACGACTAATTAAAACGAACAAGAACTAGAATAAATGCAAATCCAGACAAAGAAGTATAGCATACAAATACCAGCACCCCATACTTAGACGGGACACACTGCCCCTAGTAGAAAATAAATAAGAAGAACCTGATTAGTCGGACTCATCCTCTATGTCTGGGGTCATACCCCCTGCATCGGAATCATCATCAGAGTTCTCCTCCACGTCGGAGTCTGGCATTCGTCGATCATCATCGATTGGCATGTCGTCATCAAGAGGTTCCTCAAAATATACACCTACTCCACACATAGCCCTCACATGCTCATTCATTGGGTAGTCATAATCCAACTGTTGGAGATCTGCACCAGTTGGAACACGACCCCCGCTCATCATGGTAAACTTTATCATGCCAAATAAATGGCGGGAGAAGCTTTCGTCGCGAGCATGTCTTTCTGCAGTGGTTAGGTTGACGCCATGCATAGATTCAGCATCTTTAACCTTTGTGAGGTCAACCTTCTTCGGGTTGTGTGGAAGCTTATGATCTGCAGGTTCCTCTTCAATGTCCTCCTTCCTCAATATCGCAGACAACAGATTGCCAAAGTTAAAGTGAGACCTCTTGTGCAGCCTGGCCTTACGCGTTGAAGATCGAATAATCGCCCCAATGTTGATGGGGATGTTCGTCATCAAAGCGTACACCAAGCACACTCTATCACGTGTGATCTTTGTGTACTGTGAAACTGGAATCAGGCAATAATTGACTATGCGTAACCATATCCGAGCTTCTCTGTTCAAGGAGGCATACGGAAAGGTATTGTGCCGACTGGTATCCTTGTGACGACTCCACCATGCCATTGATCTTGTTCCTCATAGTGTGTGTCTGATTGCCCTGTATGGAGGTCTGCGATAAAGCTCCTTGAGTGGTGATAGATCCACAGATGGAAGACCTAGAAAAGAGTTGAAGAACTCCGCATTCAGTTGCAAGACTTGGCCCCGAATCTTCACTTGACTTCCGGTAGTCTTTGGGGACCAATTGGCATAGAATTCTCGCGTTAGATCAAGATTGCATTCTCCCATATCTTGGAAAATGAAATCAAGATGAAGCGCCATGATTTTAGCCAAAATGCGGGGTTCTTTCTTTGCTAGGCTCTCTTTTTGTATCAACTCCACATGAACATATTTTTTTACTTTATTGTTCTTGTACCACTCCTTTCCTTCCTCCTCTAGGACCCATTTTATCCCGTACATGCGTTGAGGTATTTGCAGCGAGGAGGATTCACCTTGCTCTTTTCGTCCCCTTTTCTGGCCTTTTTGTGAAGTGGTTGTTTTTTCTTTTCCTTGTCTTGCTTTTGGTGCCATTGTACCTGAGATTAAAATAATAGTTATGTTAGCTTCATCTCTGTAGATACAATCGACAAATAAGCAGTAGAGGTACCACCCCATACTTAATTTGTTGTGACAAACTAATTAAGTGAATGATGTCGATTACTCAGACTTCATCGACATACATTTAGGTGATATGTTCCAACAATATGTTCAGCACAGTCATACTTTCATGTCATCTTACTATCCTTTCCAACTCTATTTCATGTAATCTTGACTATACTTTCATGTGTGGATTAATGCACCTTTTGAGCAAGACTACTACATAGAGATTGAATCAAGTTATGGAATTAGAAATAATCACAACATCGTATGTTTGTAGTCAACCATGATTTTCATCTCGATGAACAAGTCATTCCAACATGTAAGTATTCTAGTTACAAGATTATGCAATTTTCTTGACCATGTCAATTCCGCAAAAATATGACAGTGCATCAAAATCAAATACAAGTTGGAAACAAGTCAAGATCATCCTTACGTATTCTTTCACTCACTTAGTTGTTTCACAACAAATCAACCATATTCAAATCACCAATACTACTTCAAAATTTAACAATTCATTATAGGCGTAGTAGTGTAGTACTTACGGAATATAAAAGAAGAACAAAGAAGTACTTACTTGGTTGATGGCCTTGGAAGATGTTCTTGCAAAGTAAAAGAGAAAAAGGAAAATTTTTGAGAGATTTTGGAGAGGTAGGCGGAGCCTAGGTTGAAGTTGCAATGCATTTTTGTTCTAAGACTAAGGTTCTATTTATAGGACAAGCTTGGGTCGGGTTTTGACCCATTTGGAATCGGATTTGGAGACCAAAAGTGACCATAGGCGGCGCCTAATGCTTTGCCTATGCTTGGCATAGGCGGCGCCTTTTGCAAAGCCTTGTTGAGCATAGGCGGCGCCTATGCTATGGCATTGTTAGGCATAGGCGGCGCCTATGCCATGGAATACTAGATTCAGAGACAAAAGGCTTTTGCATAGGCGGTGACTATGCTATGGCATTGTTGAGCATAGGCGGCGCCTATGCCATGGCATTGTAGAATCCGAGAGCTTTGGCCATAGCATAGGCCTTGCCTTGTTCGTGGCCTAGATTTACATAGGCCTTGCCTTGTTCGTTGCCTATATTTTCATAGGCAATGCCTAACCCATAGCCTTTTGCTTCTTCATTCCTAACTTACCACCTTCAACATACAATACTTCCAAATCAAAATTTAAAACCAATCTCCTCCTTTACACCTCTTGCACCTACATTTACTCAACAACAACAAAAACGATTAGAAAGATGGGTTGCCTCCCATCAAGCGCCTTAGTTTTGGTCGTGGCTCGACAAAATCCTAGGAAAACAAAAACAACAAAAACAATTAAAAACGATGGGTTGCATCCCACCAAGCGCTTGATTTATTATCGCGGCACGACATAGTTATCTCGATTACTTAGACTTCATCGAGATATTTGGTGCATCATTTTCTGAATGGATTCAGACGACGCTGATGCTTAATTGTGGGCATGCAATCTTCTTCGAGATGCATCTTGTGCATACATATCCCAGGTGGGATACCAATTATATCATCAATAGACCAACCCATAGCTCTCTTGTACCTCTTCAGAGCAGAGATGAGAGCTTCTACGTGCTGTTCACCTAAATCAGCCGCAACACTCACCGGAAGTGTATTTCCACTTCCCAAAAATGCATACCTTAGGTGACTGGGGAGCTCTTTCGATTCTAGCACTGGTGACTCTTCAATGGAAGTCTTCGCTGTTGGTGACGGTTGATTCTTAAGATCAAGGTCCAGCTTCTTAGGAGCATGAGAATAAGACCTTATTCCTGTTAGAGCACAAATGGTTTTTTCATATTCTTCAACCTCCTCACGCTCAAAATTCAACAGCACAACAGACAATGGCTCAACAGTAAGCTGTTTCTCTACAGATAATCCTTTCTCATCCTCATAGTAAACATCAGCTACAGAGAACACATCCATATATCTAGGCTGCTTCATCGATTTGCATATATCAAAATGGACCACTTCGTCATTCAGCCAAAATAAAAGCTCATTAGCTCTTAAATCAATAAGCACACTTCCAGTTGCGAGGAAAGGGCGTCCGAAGATTATGGGAACTTCAGAATCCACCTCGCAATCCAAAATAACAAAGTATGCAGGAAAGATGAAGGTGGAAACCTTCACTAACACATCATTCAAGATACCCACAGGTCGTTTTACTGACCTATCTGCCATCACGAGCCGCATATTGGTTGGTGTAGGGTCACCCAACCTCAACTTTCTATACACGGATAGCGGCATCAAATTGATGCTCCCAAATCGCACAACGCCTTAGCAAAATCCAATGATCCAATCGTGCAAGGAATAGTGAAAGCACCAGGATCTACCTTTTTCTAAACTAGCGATCTTGTAGCGATTGCACTGCAATGATGAATATTATCTGCCAGCTCATAGCTTACTGCCCGCTTCTTTGTCAAAAGGTCCTTCATGAATTTATCGTATCCGGGCATCTGCTCTAGCGCTTCCACCAAAGGAACATTAATAGTCAGCTGCTTCAACATAGTCATGAATTTACTGAACCTGGTATCATTAGCTTTCTTCTTCAGTCTCTGCGGAAAAGGTGGTGGTGGAAGGGGAATTATTTTCTCCACCACTTCCTTTTTATCTTGCTTCCGATTATCAACCTTTTCAGAAGTGTCGTCAGCCTTCTTCTTCAGTCTCTAAGGAAAAGATGGTGGTGGAAGGGGAATAGTTTTCTCCACCACTTTCTTTTTACCTTGCTTCCAACTATCAATCTTTCAGGCTGCAGACGTCTAGGGGTGACGTCATGAACACACTTTTCAGCTTCTTCGGCCTCTTCACATTCTGCATCAATAACATTATCCGCTATATCATCAACTACCTGCTTGCCTTTAGATGGATTTTCCAACACTTTACCACTTCGGGTAGTAATAGCCATACACGATCCATCATTCCTCAGATTTTGCACTGTGTCACTAGGTAGTGTTCCAGCTTTTCTTTGATTGAATGCCGCTGAAAGTTGACTCAATTGTTGCTCCAGCTGTTTTATTGCAGTAGAATGCGAGTCAACCAATTGATTTATTGATGACAAATTATTCTTTACCTCAGTAACGCCCATATTGGTTGCCTCCACTCCTCTCAATATCTTAGCCATCATATATTCCATGGACATCTTCCCAGAGCCAGACGCCACAGCCACACGATTTCCAGGAGGAACATACAAACCACTCCTGTCAGTCTTGTTCTTCCAACTACCTTGATCGCGGTCCTTGTATCCAGATTTATCATAATAGTTCCAACCTTGGTTTCCTTGGGCATTGCCTCGGAAACCCCCCTGATTATTCAAGTAGTTCGCTTCTTCCTCAGAGTCGGATTCATCTCTTCCCTGTGATACAACGGCCTTAACCTTTTCGGTCTTTCCTGATAATAAGTGCTTGGTAAGAAGATCCATCTGCGATTTCATGTGAGCCATATCTTGGTCACGTTCCTCTTGTCTACGCCTCTGCTCTGCAGTCAAGCCAATAGATACGGTAGAGCTTGCTACTTCAGAATCCCTGGTATGCCAAGCTTTACTCTGCTTTGTCATACGAGCTAGCATATCACTTGCCTCAAGAAAAGTAAGGTCCATGAATGACCCATCTGCAGCATTATCAACCACTGGCTTTGTCACTGAGTTCAAAGCCCTTTATAATATCTCCATCAAGTGGATGTTGGTCATCTGATGATTTGGGCACCACATAATCTTCTTCTTGAACCTCTCCCATGTTTCGTGGAGAGCTTCAGTTGGAAGCTGTCGAAAATTGCTGATCTCATCTCGTAATTGGGCCCTCTTGGATGGCGAAAAGAATCTTTCTAGGAAAGAGTCTTTCAGTTGCCTCCAATTAGTAATAGAATCAGGAGTTAGCCCGTTCAACCATAGAGTTGCCTCCCCAGACAGAGACAATGGAAATAAGCGCAGCCGAATTACATTCTGCCCAACTCCTGGATTGTCAAACGACTTGCATGTTGAAATAAAGTTGATCAGATGCATATTCGGATCATCGCCTGCGAGTCCACCAAATAAACCTTTGAGCTGCAATAGATGAATCATGGTGCTAGTGATATTGAACTTGGCTCCAGGTGCCAAGGGCGGAGGAATAATAGCCCCTATGGCACCAGCTCCATCAAGATCGTCATCATCATCATCAAAAGGAGCCTGCACAGTTCGGTGGTCAGGTCTCATTCTAGCTTGACGATCTCTCCTGTGCATAGGTGCCGCCACCTCATCAGTACGCCTGGGATTCAGTAACTCATCATCACCCAGGTCCTCATCATCAGGATTTGTTGCTCGCCCTGGGTTATCAATATTCTGTTGATGTACTTGAGCAGCTGCCAGTGCAGCTAGTCTAGCCTGCTCCTGTTGAGCCGCTCTTCTGTCAATGTCACGCTGTGCATCCATTCTGCCAATAAGTTGAGGTTCAGGATTTATGGGTAATAATGGCTGACCAGAACTACGAGTATTTGGCATGCACTCAACAGAACCTGAATAAAACAAAAACAACAACTAAAAGTAAAATTTGAGAATCTTTGACTAAAGGGTCTAGTAACTATCACAAACTTAGTTGACAACTGTATTCCCCGGCAACGACGCCAAAATTTGATAACGCTCAAACTATAGCTCTCGTAAGAGTGTAAGCGGTCGTTGTCAAATATAGAACCCAACTGGGTTGGGTGTCGAATCCCACAGGGAATACTTGGTCACTAAGTATGCAACTATTAGTAGACTGTTGGTCAAAAATTCTACAGATAAAGGGGGTATTTTATGTGTGAAGCAAAAGTATCAAAATAGCAAAGTAAAAACGGAATGCTTGGTAGGTTTTAATCAATGAGAATTGTAAGTTAGGGTTATGTCCACCTTATGAGTTCTACGTATCTATTGGCTATGAGTTATGCGGAATTCAGACATGCATGCGCTTATAGAGATTCGTATTCTATGGTAAATCCTAGCGTCTTTCGACCATCAAGGATTATATCACTTTAACTCTTTCGAGCTTAAAGCGTATACTAATGGTACGAATTCTCCAAAAGGTTAATCCAGTTATGGCACTAACTTTTAAACAGGGGTTGGTAGCCCTATTTCCTTGTCATTCTCTCTTTTCCAGACATGTAACTTTTCTTTTGAACAAGTTAATGCTATACTGGCGTATTCTATATGTTTGCAACCACAAGAATTCAATTAAGATGAAGAGAGTAATGATATAAGCAACATACGTATCAAGAATTCACAAACTCATAGCAACAGATAGTATCTCATAAGGCTTCCATAACCCTAACAGAGAAGTTTAGCTACTCATGAGTGCAACGGAAATCACAATAGACATCATCATCATACCAAAACCTAGAACAAGCTTGACGATTTGGATGATTTTTGGCGTAAAAAAGGTTTGACGTTTTTCTTCCTCTATCCGTGCCTCAAGTGAGTCGTGTTTCTCTGTTAGACTTACAGAATATTGTAACGCGAATTAGGAGCAGAGGTTGAATGGAAAAGTCTTGAATTAATGAATGAGTGAATAATAAAAAGCTTTGAATGAATGAATAATTGAATACTGAAAAATTCAGCATTATAGGGTTTTTATAACATCCTTGTCCTAGTCCTACTCAAATAGGGTTTTTATCCTTGTCCTAGTCCTACTAAGTTACTGCTGATCCCCCAAGTCTTTAGAAATGCTGTTTTCACTGCTGACAAGTCTGTGGGAAACTCAATCTCATAAGGTACTTTCCCACCACGACATAGAATTCAATAAGGGAAAATATATCGGGGACTAAGCTTCCCCTTCTTGCCAAATCTCTTCACCCTTTTCATGGGTGAAATCTTCAGATACACTAAATCACCAACTTTAAACTCGAGGTCCCTTCTTCTCATATTTGCATAGGATTTCTGACAACTCTGGGCTATTTTTAATCTTTTTTTAATCAGCTTAACTTTCTCCATACCTTCAAACACTGAATCAGGCCCAAGCAAGCGGCCTCACCCACTTCAAACCATCCTATGGGTGATCTACATATCCTCCCATGAAAAGTTTCAAATGGAGCCATCTGTATGCTAGCATGATAACTGTTATTATAAGCAAACTCAATCAATGGCAAATGCTCATCCCAACTACGCTTGAAATCAAGAACACATGCCCTCAACATATCTTCTAAAGTCTAAATGGTCCTCTATGTTTGACCATCTGTCTGAGGATGAAAGGCGGAATTGAGATGAACATTACCAAGACCCTTCTGAAAAGCTTTCTAGAATTAGGAAGTAAATTGAGTACCCCTATCCGAGATGATAGATAAGGAAACTCTATGCAATTTGACTAACTCTCGAATATACAACTTAGCATAATCTTCAGCTGTATAGGACGTATGAACTGGCAAAAATTAATCTGACTTAGTCAATCTGTCTACAATAACCCAAATTGAATCATGATGATGACCCGATTGGTGTAAACCAGTCACAAAATCCATATTCACCTCTTCCCACTTCCAAGTGGGGATACCAAACTCTTGCAACATACAGGTCTTTGGTGCTCTACCTTAACCTATTGATAAGTTGCACATTTAGATATGAACTCCTCTATGTCCCTCTTCATACCATTTCACCAAGAGATCTCCCATAAGTTGTGGTACATCTTGGTAGCACCTAGATGAACAGAATAACGTACACCATGTTCTTTTGCCATAATTCTCTACCTATAATCATCAACACAAGGCACACACTATCTACTTTGGTATCTTAACACACCATCTTCCCCTTGGGAGAAAACCTCTACCTTTTGGTCTTTAACTGACTCCTTCAGTTTGACTAAGCTAGAATCCATATCTTGCTTTTTCTTCACTTTCAAAACCAAGGAAGATTTAGAACTACTCTGAACCCAAACATTACCTTCAACTGAATCAACCAACCAATACCCAACCTAGCCAAACAATAAACTTCTTGAGCTAATTCTTTCTTATAATTCTCCACATGAGCAACACTACCCATAGGCAATCTACTAAGGGCGTATTCAACTATATTTGGCTTGCCCAGATGGTACAACACACTCATATCATAGTCCTTCAACAACTCTAACCACCTTCTCTAATGAAGGTTCAACTCCCTTTGGGTGAACATATACTGCAAACTTTTATGGTTCGTGAACACATCAACATGAACACCATATAGATAGTGTCTCCAGATTTTCAAGGCAAATACCACAGTAGCTAATTCCAGATCATGGGTTGGGTAATTCTTCTCAAGGGGCTTCAGCTGTCTAGAGGCATAGGCTATGAACTTACCTCTTTGCATCAACACACAACCCAAACCAACTATAGAGGCATCAAAATACACAACAAAGACATCTGTACTATCAGGTAATGCTAGAATTAGGGTTGAAGTGAGTCAAGTCTTCAAGTCCTGAAAACTCTTCTCACAGGAATTTGACCATTGGAACTTAAATTTTTTTGGGGTCAATCTAGACATAGGAGATACAATAGATGAGAAACCTTCAGCAAAATAGCGGTAATATCCAGCTAATCCCAAGAAACTCCTAATGTTTGATGGAGAGATAGGTCTAGGCTAATTTCTTATAGCTTTTGTCTTTTGGGGATAAACTCTAATGCCATCGGCGAAAATAATATGACCGAGCAAGGCTACCAATCTTAGTCAAAATTCATACTTGTTGAATTTGGCGAACAATTGGTGATCTCTAAGAGTTTGCAAGATAATTCTAAGATGGTTTGCATGGTCATCCTCACTACGGGAGTATACGAGGATAACATCTATGAACACTATGACAAATATATCTAGGTACTGCTTGAACACTCGATTCATGAGGTCCATGAAAGATGCTGGAGCATTGGTTAGCCTGAAAGACATGACTAGAAACTCAAAATGACCATAGCGGGTTCAAAAAGCTGTCTTTGGAATATCACATTCCCTAACTTTAAGCTAGTGATAGCTGGATCTAAGGTGTAATTTTGAGAAATAACTTGCTCCTTGCAATTGGTCAAACACGTCTTCAATTCTAGGAAGAGGGTATTTGTTCTTGACTGTGACCTTATTTAGCTGACGATAGTCAGTGCACATATGCAAGAACCATCTTTATTTCGCACGAATAGGATGGGAGTTCCCTATGGAGAAATAATCGGACTTATAAAACCATTATCTAAAAGATCTTTGAGTTGCTCTTTCAAATCCTTAAGCTCTGCGGGAGCCATATGATAAGGAAGGATAGAGATAGGCTGAGTATCTGGAAGAAGGTCAATACCGAATTCTATCTCCCTTTTGGGAGGTACCCCTGGGAGATCTTCTGGGAAAATATCAGGAAACTCATTCACTACATTAACTGACTGAACTGTTGGCATCTCCGACATAGTGTCTTTAACTCAAGCTAAATGATAAATGGAACCTTTGGATATCAAGTTTCTGGCCTAAAGATAAGATATAAAATAACTCTTGGGAGACACTAAATTATCAGACCACTCAAAGATTGACTTATCTGGAAACTGAAACTTCACCACTCGGGTGCAACAATCTATAGAAGCATAACAGGAATAGAGCCAATCCATACCAAGAATAAGATCAAAGTCAACTATATCTAACTCTATCAAGTCTGCTAACATGACTTTATGAAGGACAATGATAAGACACTTTTTATAAATTTTCTTGGCAACAACTGACTCACCTACTGGGGTAGAAACCAAGAAAGGCTCGGGAATTTTCTCAGAGTTTAAAGAATAAGATCAAAGTCAACTATATCTAACTCTATCAAGTCTGCTAACATGACTTTGTGAAGGACAATGATAAGACACTTTTTATAAATTTGCTTGACAACAACTGACTCACCTACTGGGGTAGAAACTAAGAAAGGCTCGGGAATTTTCTCAGAGTTTATCTCAAAATTCATAGTAACTAATGGGGTCACATAAGAGAAACTCTACCCGGGGTCTCACAACACATACACATAAAAATAAAAAACACGAAGCATACTAGTAACAAAATCAGGTGAATCTTTTTGCTCCTGGCGTGATGGTAAAGCATAGAACCTGTTCTGGCACTGACCGCCAATAGTACTAGATGATGCACCCTGAGGAGGAGCAGAGAGACCTAAAAGAGCTGGTGCATTGTTGCCTGAGTCTGGGGACGAACATCTATATTTTTTTGCCTAGCATGCTAGCAATCTCTAATACCGTGACCCTCCTAGCCATAACTATAACAACCTTTCTGACCCCACAAATATTTACCTCGATGATCCTTACCACACTTAGAACATGGGGGACGACTGGGCCTACCACCCATACTACTCTGAGATCTGGACATAGAAGACTTACCCCATTGATCTTGCCTATTTTTAGGTGCAGGAGCACTGGTTGAAGAAGGTGCAGGCATAGATGAGCGATTCTGAAAATGCAAACAATTTTCTCCTCCAGACTTGTTCTGACCATGATGAAACTATCCTATCATAGACCTCTTTATTACTCTCTTTCTTTCCTTTATTTTTTCTACCTCAATCTACTGAGCATGCATCATCAATATAGAAAGGTCCATATGTCTGTTGAGCATAGCAGTCCTACACTTTTTAACCACTAACTCGGACACACCGATCACAAAAGTCAGGGGCATACATAGACAACTGGTTAAACTTGAGGCAATACCCCTTCACTGTCATAGAGTCCTACCTCATATTCATGAACTCTTGTATCTTCGCTTCCCTCATCTCAAGTGGGAAGAATTTTTCTAGGAACGCATCCTAAAATATCTTCCAAGTTATAGGAGCTGTATTCTCCCCTCTACTTTTCTTCCACATTACCACCAATCATAAGTAACATCCTCCAGCCTTTAAGCTACCAATTCTATATTTTTCTTTTCAGAAATATGCATAATTCGGTTGATCTTCTTCACCTCATCAAGATATAGCTGTGGGTCCTCACCTACTTTTGACCTAAAGAATTTTGGCAGGTTTATTCTCATAAAGTCTCCAATTCTGGCTGCGGCTAAATCCCCATCCTGCTGAGGTAGGACTGTAGCCTGACGATTACCTTGAATATTAGCTATCACAGCTTGAGCTAGGGCCTAAAAAGCTGCCTGAAACTCTGCATATGACATATTCTTATTTAAATGATCTGCGGGCTGAGGTAGTTGGTTATTATTTCTACAATCATTAGCTCTGCGATGAGGCATATTCTATCATAAAAGAGCATGAGTTAATAGCAGATAGAGACAGCTGTAAGCACAATGGATTATGAAAGAAAAAAAGGATTTTCCTAAGATGCTCTATAGCCTCTTGCTCATAAATGTGGTGCGCTTCACACCGATAATCAAGACTTTATGTAACGTGACTTGTCTGACTCCCTAGGACTCTCTAAACCTTAGGATTTGATACTAAGTTTGTAATGCCCCGAAATCTATTTCCTACGATGCCACACGATGCTCTGAACCACAAGTATCCTTGAGCTAACCCTGGCTGCCTTCTAACACATCTGAATCTCAACATAGTGAAATATAAGTATAAATTATAATAAAATGCGGAAATCTATCTGAATATATCTGATAGTACTAATCTTATCAATCTGATTAAACAAAAGCTGAATAATATGAATACTAACTCAAAGGTCTAAATCTGCATCTAACAGTCCAACAAACCTCTACTATCTGAATCTAGAGAGTCACTGGGTCAGGACCCAGCTGAATCAACTGTCTGAAATGAGTAAAGACATATCTACTAGTAACTTTGAATTCTAAAAAACTAAGCCCTCAAAACTATAAGGACTCACCAACTGCAGGGATGTAGATAAGATGCTTAAAAATCACTGTCGCTGCTGAGACTGAGCACCTGTACCTAAATTATGAGACAATGTAGCACATAGAAATATATATGGATCAGTACTTTGATGATGTACTGAGTATATTGGGGTGTATCCAATAAGTAAATAATATCATTACAGTTTATAAATAATGCATGCTAAACGTAAATGACTCACATAGCTCGAGTAAATCTGAAATACTGAAATGTAAAATTATAAATAGTAATGTGTATATTCTGAATCTTGTGAGTCATTACACTTAGTTCTAAAAATCTGTATTCTCTTTTTAATCTCAAATCATGTAAGTTAGATGAAATCTGAAGCTCATTCTATGTTGTAAATACTTTATCTCAAAAGCTATTTTAAGAGTGGGGGACATTGGGAGGTTCTTCTAACCGACATGAACACCATGTGAGCATCCATGGTGTCCCACGACTAGCCCCCATAAGGTTAGGGTTGTTCTACCCTTTCCATCGGAATAGAACAATCTTATCTTGGTGATCACAATATCAGTCATCCACGTAGAAGTGGGAATAATCTAAATCCTACGTTGTCACATAGTTCTAAGGTATGAAACCATAGTAACATACCTATCCCGGTGATAAATACTTCCCCCAATCTCATGCTCAAAATCTACAGAAAATCCACTTTAAAACAATCTCATGGTTTATAATGAAACCAACCATAAAATCTATAATCTCAATTTGCAAAGTGGATTTCAATCTATTGTGACCAAAAGGTCAAATCTTTCTCAATAATCTCAAAATAATCTAATAATGGGGTGCTTATAGCATAACAATTCTCAAAATAACAATCTTAAATAAGGCTTAATAACCCATGTTTAAATCTTATGATAAAACATCTCAAAATTCATGCTTGATAACACCAACATTTATAATTCATCATAAAATCTGAAAATTTCTGCAATGTGCATAAAAATATATTCATACTTATGTAATTCAACTTCTAAAGCATTGAAAATCTCATAATCTCATGAATAGCAATATGGGGTATAAACCCAACTTCAATTTCCTAGGAAAACGTATAAAATCATGTCTCTTTGTAAATAGAAACAAGTTTTTGGCACAAGGACGAAATAATTGTCCTTGTTGAAACCCCACATACCTTAGATGATGAATTAGATGCAAAAGCTTGCTTTTTGAGACTATTCACACTCTTTAATGAAGATTCTTGAAGCACTTGGTCTAGGGATCTTAAATCTTGAATCACTTTGGAGAAAGGATGATGGAATCTTTAGTTTCTTGGAGATGAATGTTGAAGCCTAGGGTTTTGGATGAGAGTAATTTTGATGAAACTTAGCATATAATGCTTCTAAAAAGGCTTTAATCACGTGTTTGGACGGATTGGGGGTTGGTAAAATGTCCAAAATACCCCCTTTTAACTTCTGAATGAAACTGGAAAAATAAATTGGGGCCCCGATTTTTGGCCTCGGCGTGACGCGCCACAATTGCGCCAAGCCACTGGAAAATGACAAATGGGAATTGGGCAAACTCCGCGACACGGGGTCATCGCGGTGCCCCTTTGGAATGCCATTTTGGCACATGGCATGATGCGACATTATCGTGCTGGACATCTGGAAATTGACCAACGGGAAATTGACCTTCTCCGCAATGCACCAATATCACGGAGGGCCACTGAAAAATGACAATTAGGAATTAACACTGCTCCGCGACGCGCTAAGGGTATACGACTGGGACTAAAAATAGCCATAACTTCTTACCCGATTATCGAATTTAGGTGAATCTTATATTGTTGGAAAGCTTATTCAATTTTCTACGTCACGAAATGTTCAAATCTAAACAATTCCACTTAAATTAAACATCATTTATTCTAAAATCTAATCCTTGACATTTTTCTTCGGGATGAGTTTAAGCTAGGGAAGTAGCGAGGTATTACAATATCTCCCTCTTGGGAACATTCGTCCTCGAATGTGGTTAGCTAAGATGAAAATTCTGAGGAATCTAAGAGCATAAGATAGAATGCACCACTGAAATGAATCGAATATCTAAATCTAAATCATTCTTAGCTTCTGAGAAATCTGAGAGTGCATGAACTTACATGAGGACAATTATATAGATGAATCTGTGATTAGAAAAAGACTGAATTAAGGAAGAGTATTACCTTTGGCTAAATTTGAGGTTGCGGAGAAGAGGTGAGGGTACTTGGCTCGCATGTCTGCTTCTGCTTCCCAAGTGGCACCCTCAACTGACTGATTACGCCAAAGAACTTTGACCAAGGGAACTTCTTTGTTCCTTAGTCTACGGATCTGATGATCTAAAATCTCAACTGGAATCTCTTCGTATGAAAGACTGTTCTGAATATTTGAGCTTTCTAAAGGAGATACAACGGTGGAGTCACCGATACTCTTCTTAAGCATAGAAACATGGAATAAAGGATGAACTGCTGACAAGTCTGCAGGCAACTCAATCTCATAAGCTACTTTCCCACCACTCAAAATTCTATTAGGGCCAACATATCAGCGACTATGCTTCCCCTTCTTGCCAAATCTCTTCATCCCTTTCATGGGTGAAATCTTCAGATACACAATCTCTTACTTCATACTCGAGGTCCCTTCTTCTCTCATCTGCATAGGATTTCTAATGACTCTGAGCTATTTTTAATCTCTCTCTAATCAACTTAACTTTCTTTATAGCTTCGAACATTGAATCAGGCCCAAGCAAAGTGGCCTCATACATTTCAAACCAACCTATGGGTGATCTATATCTCCTCCCATAAAGGGCTTTAAATGGAGCCATCTATATGCTAGCATGATAACAATTATTATAAGCAAACTCAATCAATGGAAAATGCTCATCCCAACTACCCTTAAAATCAAGAGCACATGCCCTCAACATATCTTCTAAAGTCTGAATGGTCCTCTATGCTTTCCCATCTATCTAAGGATGAAAGGAAAAATTGAGATGAACTTTACCAAGACCCTTCTGAAAAGCTTTCCAAAACTGGAAAGTAAACTGAGTACCCCTATCTGAGATGATAGATAAGGGGACTCCATGTAATCTGACTAACTCTCGAATATATAACTTAGCATAATATTCAGCTGTATAGATGTATGAACTGGCAAGAAATGCGCTGACTTAGTCAATCTATCTACAATAACCCAAATCGAATCATGATGATGACGTGATTGGGGTAAACCAGTCACAAAATTAATATTCACCTCTTCCTACTTCTAAGTGGGGATACTGAACTCTTGTAACGTACCACCAGGTCTTTGGTGCTCTACCTTAACCTATTGAAAATTTTCATATTTAGATATAAACTCTGCTACGTCCCTTTTCATACCATTTCACCAATAGATCTACCGCAAGTCGTGGTACATCTTGGTAGCACCTGGATGAATAGAATAACGTGCACCATGTGCTTCTTCCATAATTCTCTGCCTCAAATCATCAACACAAGGAACACACAATCTACTTTGGTATCTCAGCATACCATCTCCCTCTTGGGAGAAAACCTTTACCTTTTGGTCTTTAACTGACTCCTTCAGTTTGACCAAGCTAGAATCCATATCTTGCTTTTCTTTCACTTCTGAAACTATGGAAGATTTAGAACTACTCTGAACCCAAACATTACCTTCAGCTGAATCAACCAACCTAACATGCAACCTAGCCAAACGATGAACTTCTTGAGCTAATTCTTTATTATCTTTCTCTATATAAGCAACACTGCCCATAGACAATCTTCTAAGGGCGTCTTCCACTACATTGGTGTTGCCCGTATGGTTCAACACACTCATATCATAGTCCTTCAACAACTCTAACCACCTTCTCTGATGAAGGTTTAACTCTCTCTGGGTGAATACATACTGCAAACTTTTGTAGTCCGTGAACACATCAACATGAACACCATATAGATAGTGTCTCCTGATTTTCAAGGCAAATACCACAACAACTAATTCCAGATCATGGGTTGGATAATTCCTCTCATGAGGCTTCAAATTCTAGAGGTATAGGCTATGAACTTACCTCTTTGCATCAACACACAACCCAAACCAACTCTAGAGGCATCACAATACACAAAAAAACCATCTATACCATCAGGTAATGCTAGAACTATGGCTGAAGTGAGTCGAGTCTTCAACTCCTGAAAACTCTTCTAACAGGAATCTGACCATTGGAACTTAACTTTTTTTTGGGTCAATCTGGACATAGGAGATGTAATAGACGAGAAACCTTCAACAAAACAACGGTAATAGAAAGCTAAGCCTAAGAAACTCCTACTGCCTGACAGTAAGATAGGTCTAGGCTATTTTCTTACAGTTTCTATCTTTTGGGTATCAACTCTAATGCCATCGACAGAAATATTATGACCGAGAAAGGCTACAGATCTTAGCGAAAATTCACACTTTCTAAATTTGGCGAACAATTGGTGAACTCTAAGAGTTTACAAGACAATTCTAAGATGATCTGCATGGTCATCCTTACTACGGGAGTATACAAGGATATCATTTACGAACACTATGACAAACATATATAGGTACTGCTTGAACATTCGATTCATGAGGTCCATAAAAGGTGCTAGAGCATTGGTTACCCCAAAACATATAACTAGAAACTCAAAATAACCATAGAGGGTTCTAAAGGCTGTATTCGGAATATCACATTCCCTAACTTTAAGCTGGTGATAGCCGGATCTAAGGTCTATCTTTGAGAAATAACTTGCACCTTGCAATTGATCAAACAGGTCATCAATTCTAGGAAGAGGGTATTTGTTCTTTTCTGTGACCTTATTTAGCTGACGATAGTCAAGGCACATGCACAAAGAACTATCTTTCTTTCGTACGAATAGGACGGGAGCACCACATGCAGAAATACTAGGCCTTATGAAACCTTTATCTAAAAGATCTTTGAGTTGCTTCTTTAGCTCCTTAAGCTCTGTGGGAGCCATACAATAAGGAGGGATAGAGATAGGCTGAGTATCTAGAAGAAGGTTAATACCGAATTCTATCTCCCTTTCGGGAGGTACCCCTAGGAGATCTTCTGGAAAAACATTAGGAAACTCATTCACTACATCAACTGACTGAACTGTTGTAGTCTCAGACTTAGTGTCTTTAACTTGAACTAGATGATAAATGCAACCTTTGGATATCAACTTTCTGGCCTTAAGATAAGATATAAAATGACTCTTGGGAGACACTAAATTACTGGACCACTCAAAGATTAGCTCATCTGGAAATTGAAACTTCACCACTCGGGTGCGACAATCTATAGAAGCATAATATGAATGGAGCAGATCCATACCAAGAATAAGATCAAAGTCAACCATATCTAACTCTATCAAGTCTGTTAACATGATTTTGTAAAGGATTATGATAAGACACTCTTTATAAATTTGTTTGGCAACAACTGACTCACCTACTGGGGTAAAAACCAAGAAAGCCTCGGGAATATTCTCAGAGTTTATCTCAAAATTCACAAAAAATAATGGGGTCACATAACAGAAACTCAACCCGGGGTCTAGCAACATATATACATTAAAAGAAAAGACACAAAGCATACCAGTAACAACATCAGGTGAATCTTCCTGCTCCTGGTGTGATGGTATAGCATAGAACCTGTTCTGGCACTGGACAACAATAGTACTGGATGATGCGCCCTGAGGAGGAGCTATGCAACCTAAAGGAGCTTGTGCACTGTTAGCCTGAGTCTGGGGACGAACATCTCTATTTCCCTACCTAGTATGCGAGCAATCTCTAATACCGTGAGCCTCCTGGCCATAACCATAACAACCTTTTTGACCCCACAAATATTTACCTCGATGATCCTTACCACACTTAGCACATGGGGGACGATTGGGCCTACCACCCACACTACTTTGAGATCTGTACATAGAAGACTTACCCCACTGCTCTTTCCTATTTTTGGGTGCAGGAGCACTGGCTGAAGAAGGTGCAAGCATAGATGAGCGATTCTAAAACTGCAAACAATTTCCTCCTCCAGACCTGTTCTGACCATGATCAAACTGCGCTGTCCTAGCCCTCTTATTTACTCTCTCTCTTTCCTTCATTTTTTCTGCCTCAATCTATTAAGCATACATCATCAATCTAGAAAGGTCCATATCTCTGTTGAGCATAGCATTCCTACACTCCTTAACAACTTACCCGGACACACCAGTTACAAAAGTCAGGGGCATACTTAGACAACAGGTTGAACTTGAGGCAATACCCCTTCACTGTCTTAGAGCCCTGCCTCATATTCATGAACTATTCTATCTTTCCTTCCCTCAGCCCAAGTGGGAAGAATTTTTCTAGGAACATATCTTAAAATATCTGCCAAGTCATGGGAGCTGTATTCTCCCCTCTACTCTTCTTCCACATCACCACCTAATCATAAGCAATATCCTCCAGCCTATAGGATGCCAATTCTACACTCTCCTCTTTAGAAATATTCATAATTCAGTTGATTTTCTTCACCTCATCAAGATATAGCTATGGGTCCTCACCTGCTTTCGACCCCAAGAATTCTGGCGGGTTCATTCACATAAAGTCTCAAATTCTGGTTGCGGCTAAATCCCCATCCTACTGAGGTGGGACTACAGCCTGACGATTACCTTAAACATTAGCTATCACAGCTTGGGCTAGCGCTTGAAAAGCTGCCTGAAACTCTGCATATGACACATTCTCATTCAAATGATCTGCGAGCTGAGGTAGTTGGTTATCATTTCTATGGGAATTAGCTTGCGAGGAGGCAGATTCTATCATAAAAGAGCATGAGTTAATAGCAGATAGAGATAACTGTAAGGACGACGGATTATGAAAGAAAAAAAGATTTTCCTAAAATGCTCCATAGCCTCTTGATCATAGATATGGCGCGCTTCACCCGATGATCAAGACTCTATGTAACACGGCTTATCTGACTCCCTAAGACTCTCTAAACCTTAAGCTCTGATACCATGTTTGTAATGCCCCAAATCTATTTCCCGGGATGCCACACGGTGCTCCAAACTACAAGTAGCCCTGAGCTAACCCTGGCTGCCTTCTAACACATCTAAATCTCAACATAGGGAAATAAAAGTATAAATCATGATAAAATGTGGAAATCTATCTGAATATATCTGATAGTACTATTCTCATCAATCTGATTAAACAAAAGCTAAAAAATCTGAATACTAACTCAAAGGTCTAAATCTGAATTTAACAGTCCGACAAGCCTCTACTATCTGAATCTAAAGAGTCACTGGGATAGGCCCCAACTGATTCAACTGTCTGAAATAACTAAAGACATATCTACTAGTAACTTGGAAATCTAAATAACTAAGCCTTCGAAACTATGAGGACTCAACAACTGCAGGGATGTAGATAAGATGCTCATAAATCACTGTCGCTGCAGAGACTGAGCGCCTTTACCTATATTATGAGACAATGTAGCACATAGACATATATGTGGATCAATACTTTGATGATGTACTGAGTAAATGGGGGTATATGCAATAAGTAAATAATATCATCACAGTTTATAAATCATGCATGCTAAACATAAATGACTCACATAGCTTGAGTAAATCTGAAATACTGAAATCTGAAATCATAAATAGTAATGTATAAATTCTAAATCTTGTGAGTCATTAGACTTAGTTCTAAAAATCTGTATTCTCTTTTTGTTCTCAAATCATGTAAGTTAGATGAAATCTGAAGCTCATTCTACGTAGTAAATACTTTATCTCAAAAGCTGTTTTAAGAGTGGGGGACATCTACTTGGGAGGTTCTTCTAACCGACATATACACCATGTGAGCATCCATGGTGTCCCACGACTAGCCCCCATAAAGTTAGGGCTTTTCTACCCTTGCCATCTGAATAGAACAATCTCATCTCAGTGATCACAATCTCAGTCATCCACGTAGAAGTGGGAATAATCTAAATCCCACATTGGCACGTAGTTTTAGGGTATGAAATCGTAGTAACGTACCTATCTCGGTGCTAAATACTACCCCCAATCTCATGCTCAAAATCTCAAGAAAAGCTACTTTAAAATAAACTCATGGTTTATAATGAAACCAACTGTAAAATCTATAATCTCAATTCGCAAAGTGGATTTCAATCTATTGTGACAAAAAGGACAATTTTTTCTCAATAATCTCAAAATAATCTAATCATGGGGTGCTTATAGCAAAAAAATTCTCAAAATAACAATCTTAAATAGGGATTAATGACCCATGTTTAAATCTTATGATAAAACATCTCAAAATTCATGCTTGATAACACAAACATTTATAATTCATCATAAAATCTGGAAATTTCAGCCATGTGCATAAAAATATATTCATACTCATGCAATTCAACTTTTAAAGCATTGAAAATCTCATAATCTCGTGAATAGCAATATGGGGTATAAACCCAACTTCAAATTCAAAGGAAAACTTATAAAATCATGTATCTTTGTAAATAGAAACAAGTTTTGGACACAAGGACGAAATGATTGTCCTTGTTGAAATCCCACATACCTTAGATGATAAAATAGATGCAAAAGCTTGCTTTTTGAGACTCTATTCACACTCTTGAATGAAGATTCTTAAAGCTCTTGGTCTAGGGATCTTAAATCTTCAATCAATTTGGAGAAAGGATGGTGGAATCTTGAGTTTCTTAGAGATGAATGTTGAAGCCTAGGGTTTTGGATGAGAGTAATTTTGATGAAACTTAGCATATAATGCTTCTAAAAAGGCTTTAATCTCGTGTTTGGATGGATTGGGGGATGGGGAAAAGTCCAAAATACCCCCCTTTAACTTTGAACGAAACTGAAAAAATGAACCGGGGCCCCAATTTTTGGCCTTGGCGCTATGCGCCACAATTACGCCAAGCCACTGGAAAATGCAAACTGGGAACTGGGCATACTCCGCGACGCGGGGTCATCGCGGTGCCCCTTTGGAATGCCATTTTGGCATATGGCGCGACACGCCATTATCGCGCTGGACTTCTAGAAATTGACCACCGGGAAATTAACCCTCTCCGCGATGCACCAATATCATGGAGTGCCACTGGAAAATGACAATTAGGAATTTAACACTACTCCGCGATGCACTAAGGGTCCAAATGATGGTGTCTTACGACTGGGACTTAAGATAGCCATAACTTCTTACCCGGTGATCGGATTTGGGCGAATCTTATATTGTTGGAAAGCTTATTCAATTTCCTACGTCACAGAAATTTCAAAACTAAAGAATTCCACTTAAATTAAACATCATTTATTCTAAAATCTAATCCTTGACATTTATTTTTTGGGATGAGTTTAAGCTAGGGAAATAGTGGGGTATTACACATACAAAGCCTCAAAAAATGCCATCTCAATACTCAAATGATAGTTGTTATTATAAGTAAACTCTGCTAAGACTAAGTGTTGGATCCACTAGTCTTTAAAATCCTTAACACATGATAAGAACATATCCTCAAGGACCTGAATAGTCCGCTCAGAATGGCCATCTGGTTGCAGATGAAAGGCTGTACTCAAATCCACCTGGGTACCCAACTCCTCCTAAAAAGCCCTCAAAAATCTCGACGTGAACCTAGAACCACAATCTAAAATAATAGGAATGGGCACACTATGCAAATTAACTTTCTCCGGAACATAGATATGGGACAATCTCTCAGCACTAAAGGGTATCTAAATAAGAATAAAATGTGCTGACTTGGTCAAATGATCTCCAATGACCTAACTACCATTGGAACCGCGGGAAGTGCGAGGCTAATCACTAATAAAATCCAGGGTAATCCATTCCCATTTGCACTCGAGAATGGGTAACCTCTGGGTTAATCCACCTGGTCGCTGATTCTCGACCTTTACCTACTGACAACATAGGTAATGAGCTACAAAGTCTGGCACATCTCTCTTCATACCATTCCACTAATAATATTTCCTTAAATCTCTATACATCTTGGCTGTGTCGGGGTGAATGGAATATCTAGAGCTATGAGCCTTATGCAAGATCAACTAAATTCAGTTATCGATCTGCAGAACAAAAATACGACCATCAAATATCAAGACACCCTCAGAATTTATGGTGTTCCTCTTGGATTCACCATTCAACACCTGATAACGAAGGAATCAAAGCTTACTATCCTTAACCTGACGATCTCAAATCTTCTCAAATAACAAGGACCTTGCCTCCACACTAGCCATAATCCTCCTAAGATCTAAAATATCAAGGCAAACCATCAAGTTAGCTAAGGACTGGATGTCTCATGCCAACAACCTATTGACTGCCTTCCAACTCAAGGCATCTACTACCATATTTTCCTTTTCCGAATGATACAAGATCAAAATATCATAATCCTTAAGCAATTCCATCCATCTATGTTGTCTAGCATTAAGCCCTCTCTAGGTCATAATATACTGAAGGCTGCGATAATCGTTCAAAATCTCACAATGCACACCATAGAGATAATGCCTCCAAATCTTAAGCGTGAAAACTACCACTGCCAACTCTAAATTATGAGTGATGTAGTTACGCTTGTGCACCTTGAGCTATCTAGAAGCATAAGTAATAACACGAACCTACTGCATCAATACACAACCTAGACCAACACCAGGTGCATCACAAAACTCGGTGAATCCCTCACCCTCAACAAAAAAAGATAAAATAGAAGCTCAAAGTAAGGAAATCCTTGAGCTATCAAAGCTCGACTCACACTTCTCAGACCATCGAAAAGTAACCTCCTTCTGAGTCAATCTGGTCATAGGGGATGAAATAGTAGCAAAAACCTTGACTAAACATCTATAATAACCGGCCAAACCAATAAAGCTACGGACCTCAGTCGGAGATGTAGGTCTAGCCCAATCTCAATTTACCTCAAACTTAGTTGGGTCTACCATAATACCATCCTTAGAAACATATGTCCAATGAATATCACCGACTCAAGCCAAAACTCACACTTAGAGAACTTGGCAAAAAGCACATAATGTCTCAAAGTCTGGAGCACAATCCTCAAATGCTGCATATGCTCCTCTCTACTTCTTGAATACACAAGGATATCGTCGATGAACATAATCACGAAGGAATCCAAATAAGGCATGAATACGCAGTTCATCAAGAACATGAACGATGCTAGGGCCTTATTCAAGCCAAATGACAAGAACTCATAATGACCATAACGAGTCCTGAAAGGGGTCTTCGGGATATCCTCAATCCAAATCCTACATAGATGGTAACCAGATCTCGAATCAATCTTAGAAAACACTGCCGCTCCCTGAAGTTGGTTGAACAAATCATCAATGTGAGGCATAGGATAATAGTTCTTCACCATCTTTGTTCTTCACAAACAATACCAGAGATCACTAAGGGGACACACTCGGTCTAATAAACCCTTACCAAAGAGATCCTGAAGCTGAGAATTTAGCTCCTTAAGCTTGGAAGAATCCATGTGGTTAGGTGCCATAAAAATTGGTCAGGTTCCAGGCTCAAGATAAATAGCAAACACAATCTCATGAACAGGGGGAATACCAGGCTAGTCGGTAGGGAACACACGGACTCTCCACACTAGTATCACAAATATAAGCGAGGTAAGACTCACAACCCCTCGAAATAAGTCTCTTAGCATAAACATAAGAAATAATGCCCGTTGGCTCGCGGCTAACCGCTCCTTACCACACGACTGGAGGTACACTGGGCATGGCTAAGGTAACGGTTTTTGGCAAAATAATCCATGACCACATGGTAGTGGGATAACCAGTCCATGCCCAGAATCACATCAAAATTCATTATATCATGAATAATAAGGTCAACATAAGTATCAACATCATTAATATTCACAACACATGATCTAAACACTTAATCCACTACTAAAGAATAACCTATGAAAGTAGATACGTGCAATGAAACATATAATAAATCATAAGACAACTCTAACCATGTTACATAATAAACAAACATATAAAAATAAATGCATCCCAGATCAAATAAAGTAAGGGCCGACTAGTGGCATACCAAAATCATACCTATAAAAACAACATTAAAAATTTCAGCCTCGAGTCTAGCAGGTATTGCATACAATTGACCACACTCACTACCTGGCTGGGCACTTTACCGATCTCCTGTCCTACCTGCCTGAGAACCTCCTAGAGTACCTTAAAAACCACCCTTGTGACCACGAGAACCACCTTTATCTGAGGAATAAAATTCTCTAATAAGAGGAACACTCTGAACTGAAGTAATAATCTACCCATGACTAGGGAACTCTCACAAATAGTGACCAAAAAGTCCACAAGTAAAACAAAAAATAGGCACTGAATTAGAACCGATAAATTCGACTGACCCAAAGTAATCACCATGACTATAATAACCAAAAGATGAACCTATCACAACCTGAACCAGGGTCTGGCTGTGACGGGTATCTCAAGTCCACCATGGACCAGAGACCACCCCATTACCTATCCTTATGAGAATAAAATAATAATAACAATAACAAATTAAATAGTAATAAAAATAAATAAATAACTTTATGAAACCTAAGAGTCAACGAATATCTAAACAAGCCACATTGGTCTACAATAGCCTCTAAAACCAATATACAAAATAGGTTGGGACATGCCCCTGACCATGACCAAAATAATACAAAAACACTGAGTTAAAAAAGGAAATATGCAAATGGTAAGGCATTTCTAAGGATGGAGGCTCACTACTTCACAACTACTTGACGAACGTGCTAATCCATCTAACACTGGACAAGGGTAAAAAAAGTGTCTCAAACCCTACAATATGAAACAATGTAGCATCTTAGGATAGTTAGCAGTGCGAGCACTAGCATGTAGCTCAAGGAAAGTGATAAAATAAATGCCATGTCTAAAATCAACCAAAACCACATTTACACATTCATATATACATATATAAGATGTTGGGATAGGGAACAAGGTATAAGAATGAGCTTTGAAACTTATTATCTTGGATTGTGTAGTTTTAACGGTCCTAAGGGAACCCACGGGCTATATAGGTTCGACTTCCCCTGCTGAAAGGGCCCTAGTGCATATTAGCTGCATAAATCAAAGAAATTCGAGGAAGGGCCTAAGCCATCGAGGCTCCAACCATTCCAAAAAAATATATAATGTGTGAACTATGCACATAGTCATAAAGACCCCCACGTCAGTAAATGTGGTTTCTAGTGTCGGTCCCTCCGGGACCTCTATCTTCCACGACGAGCTACATAACCCCCTTTAAGCCCAAATTAAAACCATTTAGCATATAATTCCAACCATTAACCTGAGAGCCATTCATTAAGGAATTAACCACTTGGTATTATCATACCAATATGCTTGCAAGCTAAATTGCACATGCTAAATCAATTCACACAACCACACTGACTCCTCAAGTTCCATTAAAATCCAATCCATGGACACCAAGGCCATCCAAATCCATTTAAATAACCATTTATCCTTTAATACAACACATTGAGTTAAAAAATAAGTTAAACTATGCAATTTTCCATAATTTAAATCAAATTCATATGTGGGTTAGGTTCATGCAATTCCAAGCCAAAATTCATCCAATTTAGGGAAACCCATGTTTCCCATTCCAACCATTAATTAAAGTACCAATTTGGTCCCTAAAACACTAATTTAAAGCATGAATAATCAATTCAAATCATGGGAGAAGTAATTAAATCAATAACAACCAAACCCCCTCAACCCAATTTCAAACCCACAACTTAAATCACATAGAAATAAATCAAATAAAGGCCACAATGTAAAATTAAAGTTTGGAGAAGAGATACATGCCTGAAACACACAAGAATTTATAATCAATTTGAAGTTTGGATCCCGGATGATGAATGCACAGTGAAATCCTTGAATATTCTTAGGTTTTGTGTTTGAGAGTAAAATACGGGGATTTGATCTTTGAAAATTGATGGGAATGGGACTATTTTGTATTTAAATATTGTGGAAAAGGTAAAAATACCAAAAACCCCTCATTACAAGTGAATAAAAACAAAACTGTATGAATTTTTCACCTTGGCGTGACACACCAATATCGCGGAGGTTATCCTCCATGCCACACCAATATCATGGAGGGTAACGTCTGTGACATGGCAAAAATGTGGAGGCTCACTGCGTCAAAGTTCCAAAATTGCCCCCAATCCTTTTTGAAAATTCTAAAACCTTTCTATATTACCCTTTTAACATCCCTAAACACAATTCAAGTGAACTATTGATATTTCAAACATGGGAAGGTAAAAAATAAAATGATGAAAATTTTAAGAGTCTCATATTATCCCCCCTTAGGATAAAAAAATGACAACATGAAAGCACAACTCATAACTTAAGCACTTTCATACAACCCGGGGAACAAGAATGGGTATTTGGACTTCGTATCTTCCTCAGCTTCCCATGTAGCCTATTCTACCTTTTGGTTTCTCCAAAGGACCTTCACCTAAGCTACATCTTTCGTCCTTAATATATGAAATTTCCTACCCAATATCTTAATCGGGTCTTTCTCTCAAGATAAGAAATCGTAACACTAACATCCTCAATAGACACTATCAAAGAAGGATCAGCCACAGACTTTTTTAGCATAGACACATAAAATATGGGTGAATAGAATCCAAAATCATAGGCAAATCTAACCCATACACAATATTCCAAATTCTTCTCAAGATCGGGTATGGACCAATGTAATAGGGACTGAGTTTCCCCTTCTTCCAAAATCTTATGACTCTTTTCATCGGGGATACCTTCAAGCACACCAATCATTCACTTCGAACTCCAATTATCTTTACCTCACATCCACATAAGACTTTTGATGCCTTTGAGTAGTCTTAAGTCTTTCTCTAATCACTTTTACCATGTTCATGGCTTGGTGAACTAAGTCAGGCCCAAACAACCTAGTCTCACCAACCTCAAACTATAATACCCCAAAGTTTCCTAACTAATTTTGTCTAAAAAATGTTAAGTATTAGATTATAAATTGAATGATGTTAATTCCATGGGAATTTTTCAAGATTTTAACTTTTTGTCATGTGGGAAATTCAATAAGATTTCCATCGATATAAAATTCACCTAATTCTAATAATCGGATAAGAAGTTATGACTATTTCAAGTCCCTGTCGTAAAACAACGCCATATTGGTCAGTGGCGCGTCGTGCCACAAGATAAAATGACAATTGTCCTTTATCCAGTGTCCCAGGGTGATTTCTCTGCATCGGGCCAAACTTCCAGGACACAAATGAAGTGGCAACGCAATGGCTCCGCGTCGAGCTATTTCCCTATTAACCAATTGTCAAATTCCAATGACACGGCGCGATAGCGCCGCATCGCGCCAAGGTCCAGGTCGGGAAATTTTCACCAATTTAAAAGACGCATACAAGGTTAAAAGGGTCAATTTCCCACCCCTATTTAAGCCCTTTAACACGAGATTCAACTATTTGGAACCCAAAATATACTAGTTTCTCTCAATTTTCTCTCAGGAACAAACTAGGGTTTTAATTGGGGATTCTATTTCAAGAAAGTCTCTTCATCAATCTTCACTAAATAAAGAACTAAGGTATGTCATGTGTTGATTCATGGGTATCTTTCACCCATGAAGCTCAAGAATCTCTTTTCAAAATCAAAGATTTGTATATTTATGAATGTTCATGATTTGATTGAATTGAAAAGTGATGTTCATATTGTTGTTTGGTTTTATTCCATGTTATAGACTATTAATTACAAGAATTGATTCTAGTATGTGAGGAATTGCGCGGTATTTATGGTAAACCCTTCAATTTATAAGTTGATTGATGTATCCTTGATTATTAAATGTGTTGATGATTGTATAACCATAGAATGCTCCCCCATGTTTGATTAAATGCCTATGTTAAGGAAAAGTGCCATGCTAGTATGATAATATGAAATCTACTTTCATGTACAAGTTATGTATGTCAAGCGTTTGATGAAATGTCTTAGCCAATGGATTATGTATTGTTGATGTTGGACCTGTACTCAAGAAAGTCATGCTTTGTCAGTTTCCTTCTATCGAGTCCTGGGGGTACTTATACCCGAAAAATATAGCTGTGTTCCTAGAGTTCGTGTCATGTTTCCATGATATCATCAATTAATCCATGATCTATAGAACTCAGTCAGTCATGTGATTTAGGAAAGCTTAATAATACAGTAATCTTAGTACTATTTTGTCAGTCAACGAAACTCAGTTAATTCAGTCCAGTTCAGTTCAGTAATCCATGATCAGTGTCTATTCAAATGGGAGTAGGAATTAGCACCGAGTGAACCCAAGGATGGGAACACACAATGTCATATGAGGGTGTGATTCTTAAAAGTCATCATTGCATTCCAGAACTATGTAGCCAACATATGTTGAGACATCAACACTGTCAGATGAGGGTTGATGAGGTGGATAAGCACTGTCAGATGAGGGCCCTACTATTCTCTTTTGGGGACACTGTCAAATGAGGGTTACTCACAGCTTGTCCTTATAGTAGTGTGGTATTGACACCCTTCTAATTAGGTTTACAAATTGGACCCTAACTCAGCCATAATGGCGTATTAGGGGCATGTAAGTTAGATAACTACTTCCCACAGTTTTAGTTACAGAATTAAGACTGTCAGATACAATCATTCAACCTTAGTAATAGAACTCAGATAGTTCTATAGTATATAGTACTGTTAGATACAGTCAAGTCAAAACAGTACGAAACTCATCTAGTTCCATCAGATTCGGGACTGTCAGATACAGTTACTGATGTTATCAGTTATATCAGTCATCAGAATTCAGTTATCAGTCATGTTAGTTATCAGTAAATTCATGATATCATGATCTCAGATATAGTTATGACGTATTCATGTATGTATTCTCACGTTCATATTAGGCAGTTAGCCAGTATTGTTCATGCATATGAACCCCATGCATACAACCTACCTTCCATGTATACCAGTATATTTAAAGTACTGACGCATTTGCGCTATAGTGTCTTACACCATAAGTTCAGAAGCACGAGCTCCAGAGCATCAGTAGCACTCCAGTATTAGCAGTCAGAGTTAGCAGTGAGTCCTTATCTTTCGAGGACATAATCATTTATTTGTTATCTCATTAATTAATTTATAAGTTGGTGTTAGTTGGGGAAATGTCCCATCAACTCCTTATCCAGAAAGTTATGTTTTAGAGGTTTTTTAGACTACAGTTTGATCAGACAGTATTTCAGTTTTAGGTATTCTATTACCCCACTCAGACGTTATATTTATCAGTCATGTAGTTTTGAACCTTATGGATTTTCATCCTCTATTTCTGCATTATATTCAGTGTGTTATATAGTGTACAGGTATAGATATCAGTCATGGGTTAGCTTGTGGTCCTTCGGGGTCGTGAGCACCGTGTAGCATTCCGAGTAATAGATTTGGGGCGTTACAATCTTGGTATCAGAGCCTAAGGTTAAATAGTGTCCTAGGAAGTCTGAAATCCGCATCTAGTAAAGTCTTGTACATGGATGTTTACACGCTATATTTATGTACAGGAGTCTATAAGATGTTTTAGGAATAATTTTCCCTTCTTTCAGTATTCATGTCATGCCAGTGAGCATAATCTCAAGTCAATCTCTCAGTCTAATCCATTTCCCCATTTCTTCTACAGAACATGCCTCCTAAAAGAAGAAACAAAAATCAATCAACCCCTCAACTCAAAGAACCTTTGGGTGAACATGTTTCTCATGCAGAGTTCAGAGCTGCATTCACTTTTATTTCTCAGTCAGTTGCTGCTTAGAATGAATGAACAGATGTCGTTCCGGCCAACCTAGTGGCCAATTCATCTATAGCCAGGATTCAAGACTTCACCTAAATGAATCCTCCTTCCCTTCTCGGGTTAAAGTCAGATAAGGACCCTCAGGAATTTATCGATCAGGTTCAGAAGGTTACAAACATCATGGGGGTTACTCCTGTCGAGAGTGCTGAGCTAGCTACATACCAGTTGTAGGATATTGCCCACACTTGGTTTAAATAGTGGAAGTCAGAAAGTCCTGATGATGCAGGGCCTATTGAGTGGGAGGAGTTTGTCACTGCATTCTTAGATAGATTCTTTCCCCAAGAGCTGAAAGAGGCTAAGATATTAGAATTCATCAACCTTAGGAAGGGCAACATAACGGTGAAAGAGTATTCTCTTAAGTTTACTCAATTAGCCAGATATGCTCCTCATGTGGTTGTACATAGCAGGGCCAAGATGAGTAAGTTTGTTTCTGGGGTGAACAATGGTGTGGTCAATGAGTGTAGGTATGCAATGTTGAATATTAACATGACTTTAGCCAGGATTATGAATCATGCTTAGCAGATAGAAGATCAAAACGTTAAGATGAGGGAGAAACAGAATAAGAGAGCAAAGACAGGTAGTTTTAACTTTCCTCAGCCCAAATCAAAAGGAGTAAATCGCTCTCAGTTCCATCCTAAGTCATCAGTTCCAGCTCCTTCTTTAGCCAGTGCTCCATCTCCTAATTTCAGTGATGGAATAGAGATAGGGCGCCAGGATCTAAGTCTTAGGGCAGTGTCAACAATGCCCGAACTAATCCCCTTTGTCAAACTTATGGTAAGAACCACAAGGGTGCTTGCAGAGCTAGTAACGATATCTGTTTCTGATATGGTAAGCCAGGACACAGAGTCAGAGATTGTCCCCAGTCAGGTTATCAAGGTCAATAGAACCGTTCCTCAGTTCAGTCCGGTCGCCTAAATCAACAGGGTGCCATTTCCAGTGCTACTAGTGGGCAACGCCAAAACATACTCTATTCTCTCAAGTCCAGGCAAGATCAGGAAAATTCTCCTGATGTAGTTACTGGTATATTATAGATCTTTCATGTACATGTTTATGCTTTGCTAGATCCAAGAGCTTCCTTGTCTTTTGTCACTCCCTATATAGCGGTTGATTTCAGAATCAGTCCTAAAATTTTAGCAGAGTCCCTTTCAGTCTCTACCCCAATGGGTAAAACCATCATAGCCCGACGGATATACAGGAACTGTCCGGTTATGATATTTCAGAAAGTCACCTCAGTAGACTTAGTCAAATTAGAGATGATTGATTTTGATTTCATTCTCGGCATGGATTGGCTTCATTCCTGCTATGCCACAGTCGACTAAAGAAATAAAATAGTCTAATTTTAGTTTTCGAATGAACCCTTCCTAGAGTGGAGGGGTAGTACTTCAGCTTTCGGAGGTCAACTTATTTCCTACCTTCGAGCACAGAAAATGATATCTAGGGGATGTGTCTATCACCTTGTTCAAGTTAAGGACACTAGTTCTGAAACTCCCAGCCTTGATTCAGTCCCAATCGTGAATGAATATTCAGATTTCTTTCCCGAAGATCTTTCAGGAATTCCTCTCGAAAGGGAAATAGACTTCGACATTGACCTTCTTTCAGATACTCAGCCTATATCTATTATGCCATACAGAATGGTACCAACAGAACTCAAAGAACTGAAAGAGCAGTTGAAGGATCTCTTAGATAAGGGATTCATCAGACCCAGTGTGTCCCCGTGGAGCACACCAGTCTTATTCGTGCGCAAGAAAGACGGTTCTCTCAGAATGTGTATAGATTACCGTCAACTCAATAATGTCACGATCAAGAACAAGTATCCACTTCCCAGAATCGATGACTTGTTTGACCAACTTCAGGGTGCTAGTTATTTCTCTAACATAGACCTCAGATCTGGCTATCATCAGCTCAGAGTCAGAGAATGTGATATTCCAAAAATAGCCTTCCGTACCCGGTATGGTCCCTTTGAATTCCTTGTTATATCCTTTGGTCTTACCAATGCCCCAGCAACTTTTATGGACTTGATGAACCGTGTGTTCAAGTAGTACTTGGAAATGTTCGTCATAGTATTTATAGATGATATTCTGGTCTATTCCCGTAGTGAGCGTGATCATGCAGACCATCTCAAAATTATACTTCAGACTCTTAGAAATCATTAGTTGTTTGCCAAATTCAGTAAGTGCAAATTTTGTCTAAGGTCAGTAGAATTTCTTGGCCATATCATTTCCGGTGATGGCATTAGAGTAGATCCTCAAAAGATCGAAGCAGTAAGAAACTGGCCCAGACCCGTCTCTCCATCAGACATCAGGAGTTTCTTGGATTTAGCTGGCTATTACAGATGGTTTGTTGAAGGATTTTCATCTATTGCATCCCCTATGTCCAGATTGACTTAGAAAAAAGTCAAGTTTCAGTGGTCAGATCCTTAGGAGAAGAGCTTTTAGGAGTTGAAGACTCGACTCACCTCACCCCAGTCTTAGCTCTTCCAGATGGTCCAGATGGGTTTGTAGTGTACTGTGATGCATCCAGAGTAGATTTGGGTTGTGTCCTCATAAAGCATGGTAAGGTCATAGCCTACACCTCTAGACAATTTAAACCCCATGAGAAGAATTATCATACTCATTATCTTGAGTTAGCATTCGTGGTTTTTGCCTTAAAGATTTGGAGGCATTACTTGTACGGAGTTCATGTAGATGTGTTCACCAATCATAAGAGCCTTCGGTATGTCTTTTCTCAGAAATATCTCAATCTTTGTCAGAGAAAGTGGTTAGAGCTCTTGAAAGATTATGACATGAGTGTCCTTTATCATCCGACCAACGCTAATGTAGTGGCCGACGCTCTCAGTAGACTTTCTATGGGCAGTGTTACTCATGTTGAGGACAGTACGAAAAAGTTAGCTCAGGAAGTCCATTAGCTTTCCAGACTAGGCATTCACATAGTTAATTCAGAGGTAGGTGACATATGGGTTCAGAGTAGTTCAGAATTATCTCTAGTTTCTGAGGTGAAAGAAAAGCAAGATAGAGACACCAGTTTAGTCAAGTTGAAAGAGTCAGTTAAGGACCAGAAAATAGAGGTTTTCTCCCAAGGGGGAGATGGTGTATTGCGTTGTCAGGGTCGTCTCTGTGTTCCAGGTGTAGATGACTTAAGGTAGCGGATTCTTGCAGAAGCGCATGGTGAGAGCTACTCTATTGATCCAGGGGACACAAAGATGTACCACGACTTGTGGGAGATCTATTGGTGGAGTGGGATGAAGAGTGATATTGTAGAGTTTATGGTTAAGTACTCTACATGTTAGTAAGTTAAGATAAAGTATCTAAAGCCTAGTGGGTCCATGCAGGAGTTCAATATTCCTACATGGAAGTGGGAATAAGTGAACATGGACTTTGTGATGGGTTTGCCTCGTACTCATTGCTAGCATGATTTAGTTTGGGTCATTGTATACAGAATGACCAAATCATCCCATTTTCTTCCAATTCATACCTCTTATTCAGCCGAGGATTACTCCAAACTCTACATCAGGGAGTTGTTCATATTACACGGTATTCCATTATCCATTATTTTAGATAGAGGTACCCAGTTCACCTTTTATTTCTGGAAAGTGTTCCAAAAAGGTCTTGGTACCCAAGGTCATCTCAGTACAACCTTTCATCCACAGACAGATGGTCAAGCAGAAAGGGCCATTCAGACCCTAAAAGATATGCTAAGGGCATGTGCAATTGATTTAAAAGGTAGTTGGGATGTCCATTTGCCTTTGATTGAGTTTGCATACAACAATAACTATCATTCCAGTATTCGAATGGCTCCATTTGAAGCTCTCTACGGTAGGAGATGCAGGTCTCTAGTTGGTTGGTTCAAAATTAGTGAGGCCTCAGTGATAGGACCTGACTTAGTATTCGATGACTTAGAGAAAGTCCAGTTGATCAGAGAAAGACTCCAGGCTACTCAGAGCTGATAGAAGTCTTATGCAGATGTGCGTAGAAAGGATCTCGAGTTTGATGTTAGTGACTATGTCTATCTAAAAATCTCTCCCATGAAGGGAAAGTTCAATCCCCGATATTTCGGTCCTTTCAAAATTCTTAGTCACTTTGGCAAGGTAGCTTATGAGATTGAATTGCCTTCAGATCTAGCCTCAGTTCATCCAGTCTTCCATGTCTCTTTGCTCAAGAAGTGTATAGGTGACCCAACAGTTGTAGTCCCTATTCAGAGCATAAATGTTCAAAACAACCTCTCTTATGAGGATATTCCAGTTGAAATTCTAGACTACCAGACTCATAGACTGAGGAACAAAGAAGTCCATCTAGTCAAATTTCTTTGGCAGAATCAGTTCATTGAGGGAGCTACTTGGGAAGAAGAAGCAGACATGCGTACCATGTACCCTTACCTCTTCTCCGCTGACTCAGATCAAGCTCAACGTAACATTTCTTCTTAAGCTTTTCATTTTTTATGTCCAGATTTTATTACAACTTAGTATCAGCCTCATGTTCAGGATTCCATTTTTAAACTTGGTACTAAGTACCATTTCATATCCAATAATATGTTCATGCATCATATTAGTCATTTGTTCATGCATCAGACATGCATTCTCCTTGTGAGAAGAATCACTTATTAGAAATATCAGTCATATAATCAGTTCCATCATGTATTCATGCATCAGATATGTGTGATCAGCTTATCAGTACTCTCAGTCAGGCATTCATGTATCAGCTCAGTCATGAAATCATGCATCAGATATGCATGCTCTGTATGAATCTCAGAAATATCAGTTATGTAGTCATGTTTTAGTGTTCATGTTCAGTATGTACTTTGGATTATCATTTCTTCCCTCTCAGTCAGTCTCATTCAAGGATGAATGTTCCCAAGGAGGAGATATTATAATTCCTCGAAGTTTTCTAACTAATTTTGTCTCAAGAATGTCAAGTATTACGTTCTAAATCTAATGATGTTTATTTCATAGGGAATTTTTAAGATTTTTAATTTTTGTCATGTGGGAAAATTAATAAGCTTTCCATCGATATAAAATTTTCCTAAATCCGATAATCAGGTAAGAAGTTATGACTATTTCAAGTCCCCATCGTAAAACAGGGCCATATTGGTCAGTGGCGCTGTGCACCACAAGATAAAATGGTAATTGTCCTTTTTCTAGTGTCCCAGCGTAATTTCTCCACGTCGCACCAAACTTCCAGGTCGCAAACGAAGTGGCAATGCGATGGCTCCGTATCACGCCATTTTCCTATTTCCCAATTGTCAAATTCCAGTGACACGACGTGATAGCGCCGCGTCGCGCCAGGGGTCTAGGTCGAGAAATTTTCACCAATTTAAAAGACGCATCCAGGGTTAAAAGGGTCAATTTCGTACCTCTATTTAAGCCCTTTAACATGAGATTCAGCTATTTGAAACCCAAAATATACTAGTTTCTCTCAATTTTCTCTCAAGAACAAGCAAGGGTTTCAATTGGGGATTCAATTTGAAGAAAGTCTCTCCGTCAATCTTTGGTAAATCAAGAACTAAGGTATGTCATGTGTTGATTCATGGGTATCTTTCACCCATGAATCTCAAGAATCTCTTTTCAAAATCAAAGATTTGTATATTTACGAATGTTCATGATTTGATTGAATTGAAAAGTGATGTTCATGTTGTTATTTGGTTTCATTCCATGTTATAGACTATTAATTACAAGAATTGATTCTAGTATGTGAGGAATTATGCTGTATACATGTGTTGATTCATGGGTATCTTTCACCCATGAAGCTCAAGAATCTCTTTTCAAAATCAAAGATTTGTATATTTACGAATGTTCATGATTTGATTGAATTGAAAAGTGATATTCATGTTGTTATTTGGTTTCATTCCATGTTATAGACTATTAATTACAAAAATTGATTCTAGTATGTGAGGAATTATGTGGTATACATGATAAACCCTTCAATTCACAAGTTGATTGATGTATCTGTGATTATTAAATATGTTTATGATTGTATAACCATAGCATGCTCCCCCCATGTTTGATTAAATGCCTATGTTAAGGAAAAGTGCCATGCTAGTATGATAATATGAAATCTCCATTCATGTAAAAGTTATGTATGTCAAGTGTTTGATGAAATATCTTAGCCAATGGATTATGTATTATTGATATTGGTCCTGTACTCAAGAAAGTCATGCTTTGTTAGTTTCCTTCTATCAAGTCCTGGGGGTACTTGTACCCAAAAAATATAGCTGTGTGCCTAGAGTCCGTGTCATGTTTTCATGATATCCTCAGTCAAGCCATTGATCCATAGAACTCAGTCAGTTATGTGACTCAGGAAGGCTTAATAATACAGTAATCTCAGTACTATTCTGTCAGTCAATGGAACTCAGTTAATTCAGTCCTGTTTAGTTCAGTAATCCATGATCAGTGTCTATTTAGATGGAAGTAGGAATTAGCACCAAGTGAACCCAAGGATGGGAACACACACTGTCAGATGAGGGTGTGATTCTTAGAAGTCATCCTTGCGTTCCAGAACTATGTAGCCAACATAGATTGAGGCATCAACACTGTCAAATGAGGGTTGATGAGGTGGATAAGCACTATCAGATGAGGGCCCCACTATTCTTTTTGGGGACACTGTCAGATGAGGGTCACTCATAGCTTGTCCTTACTAGTAGCGCGATATTGACACCCTTCCAATTGGGGTTATAAATTGGACCCCAACTCAGCCATAATGGCGTATTAGGGGCATGTCAGTTAGATAACTACTTCCCACAGTTTCAGTTACAGAATCAGGACTGTCAGATACAGTCATTCAGTCTCAGTAATAGAACTCAGATAGTTCTACAGAATTCAGGACTGTCAAATACAGTCAACTCAGAACAGTATAAAAGTCTGCTAGTTCCATTAGATTCAGGACTGTCAGATACAGTCAACTCAGAACAGTATGAAAGTCTGCTAGTTCCATCAGATTCAGGACTGTCAGATACAGTCACTTATGTCATCAGTTATATCAATCATTAGAATTCAGTTATCAGTTATGTTAGTTATTAGTAGATTCATGTCATCATGCTCTCAGATATAGTTACAATATATTCATGCATGTATTCTTATGTTCATATTAGGCAGTTCGCCAGTATTGTTTATGCATATGAACCCCATGTATACAACCTACCTTCCATGCATACCACTACATTCAAAGTACTGGCGCATTTGCGCTATGGTGTCTTATACCATAGGTTCAGAAGCATGAGCTGCAGAGCATCAGTAACATTCCAGTCTCAGCAGTCATAGTTAGTAGTGAGTCCTCATATTTCGAGGACATGATCATTTATTTATTATCTCATTAATTAATTTATAAGTTGGAGTTAGTTGGGGACATGCCCTAACAACTCTTTATCCAGACAATTATGTTTTAGAGGTTTTTCAGACTACAATATGTTCAGAAAGTATTTCAATTTTGGGTATTCTATTACCCTACTCAAATGTTATATTTTATCAGTCATGTAGTTTTGAACCTTATGGCCTTTCAGCCTCTATTTACGCATTATATTTAGTATGTTATACAGTGTACAGGTACATATATTAGTCATGGATTAACTTGTGGTCCTTTGGGGTCATGAGCACGTGTAGCATTTCGAGTACCAGATTCAGGGCGTTACACAAACCATCCAATAGGAGGCCTGCACCTCCTACCATAAAGAGCCTCAAAAGGAGCCATCTAAATTCTTGAATGATAACTATTGTTATATACAAACTCAATAAGAGGCAAATGATTAACCCATCTCTTTTTAAAATCAATTACATAGGCCCTTAGAATATCCTCCAAATTCTGAATAGTACGCTCCGCTTACCCATCCATTTAAGGGTGCAAAACTGTGCTAAGGTTCACTTATGTACCTAAACTTTTCTACAATGAACGCCAAAAGTGAGATGAAAATTGCATACCTTTATTTGAAATAATGGACACTGGTGCACCATACAGCTTTAGAATCTTTTGAATTAACACCAGGCATACTTCTTTCTGGAATATCTAGTCCTTATAGGAAAGAAGTTAGCAGACTTAGTCATCTTATCCACAATGACCCAAATTGAATCATACTAATTTCGATACTGCAGAAGAGCGCTTATAAAATCCATATTGATCATCTACCACTTTTACATGGGAAACTCTATCTCCTCATACATACCATCAGGCCCCAAGTGCTCAACTTTGACTTGGTGATAAACCATACACTTAGCAATGAAATTTGACATATCCCTCTTTATGTTGTTCCACCAGTAGATTTCCTTCAAGTCATGGTACATCTTAGTTTAACCTGGATGAATTGCATACCTAAACTCATATGCCTCAATCAAAGTCCTTTTTCTCAACCCATCAACATCAGGAGCACATAACTGACCTTGGTACATCAAATTACCATCTCTCCTAATCTCAAAAGACATAACCTTTTGTTGACCTGCATCATCTCTAATCTACATAAGTATGGGATCCAGAGACTGCTTTTCCTTTACCTCAGCACTAAGAGATGACTTGACCACTTCCTAAACAATTGTAGACACGTAATTTTGTCCCTCTCAAAAGCCAAATTTTATCCATTTTTGCCTCACGTTATCATACACCCTTACCTATTTAATAATAATTCCTATAAAAATAATAATAGCAAATTCATAACAAATATAATCACCTTATATTCTCTCAACAAAATAACCACCTTACCCATCCTCCATACCCATGTGCTTACCCATACCCCTGCCCTCTTCATGTTTATTCCCCCTTTTCCCATAACAAAATTTTACACACACTCACATACTCTTATAATATACACTCACCTCACCATATACCCATACCATACACACATAGAGAGACACCACAGGAATGCAATACGTATACTCCTCCAATTCCACTAAACATACACACAGAATACTCTCAAAAAATCCTCACATACAAACCAATACACATAGAACTCACTATAAATGCACACACAAAATTCACACTCACCTCATGATATACACACTGATATATACTAATGCACCCATAATTGGAGAGAAAAAGAGAGTCGAAGGGGAACAGAGATACTCTCATACACTATTAGGGAAGAGGATAGAGAGACAAAAATGAGTAGAGATTTAAGAGAGAGAAGAAAAATTAGTGAGAAGAGGCAGATAGAGATAAGAACACGATAGAGAAACAACATAATCTAGAGAAAAATAGTGAGAAACAGGAAGAAAAGAGAGAAAATAGGAGTGAGAATAGAGGAGAGGAGTATTTCACCACTGGTTCAGATTTTTCAGTGAAGTGTCACCAAAAAATAGATTTCATAGTCAATTTTTTCGAATAAGACTGCAGAGCCAATAGCTTCACCCACCACCAAAAACCCAACAAAAGCCGATCAAACCCATATCAAATTGGCCATATCCACTTAAAAGCAACCCAGAACCTACCATCACTGGAAAAATAATGAAGCAATGACGTTTCACATGAAATCGTGTATGGGTCTCATTGCTTCATGATTTTTGGTGTAGGTTGGTGAAAACCAAAACAAAAGGGCTATATCAAAGTCGGATTTGCTCGTTGGTTGAGGTCCCATCTGAGGTCTTAGACGTGGTTTAGTTGTAAGGATTATTCCAATTGAAAAAGCATTCAAGGTCTAATTCTCTCTTATCTTCCTTTAATTTTTATGTGATTGTGAATAACCGGCGTGCTTAGCATGTTTTGATTCCTTTCCATGTGTATTCCACTGATGCTTGATTTGGATGTTGAAAATCCAAAAAGAGAAGCTTTGAATTGATAATTAAGACTTGTTTAATCAATAATTGAAGATAAAACTCAGGGTGAGGATTGAAATTTATAAAAGCGCATATTGGTTTGAGTTGATTTGAAATAAGTGTTAATTTGTCAAATTTGATAGTTATATGCCTTGGATAAAAAATTTAATAGGTAAATCTTAGGCCGGATAGGCAAAACTTAGAATTGTGAATTGTTCAGTGTTTGAATGTGTTGAATGACTTTTATTTCATCTAATTTGAATTTCTTGTACTCATTTGGCCGAGGAATGCCCCAAGAAAAATTATATTTATTCGTTGGAGAATGCTCCAAAGTATCATGTATGCAAAAGTGGTTCGTGTTCAAGGCCTGAGGCATCGGGTAAAACATAGCTACGATAATTAGAATAGTTTTGGTTTTCATTTCAGTATTTTTATTTTGGTTTATAATAAATTAGACTAGACACTATTTTTTGGTTTTGTTTGTTTGATTGTTTGTTTTCTTGTTGTGTGTTTTATTTGATTTATACATTTCATAGTGTCATGATAGACGATATACTCTATAGAGCGACCGTGGTTGAACCACGAAATCGAGGAATTCCTTACACCTTTTTCTCGGTCAACAAAATTCCTTAACCAAAATCTCTGTTAGCAGATTAGTTTTAAAAAATCAAAATCATTTTCGAAAAAGGATTTTCAAAGGTGACTTGGCACACCAGATTTATGCCAAGTGGCAACTCTATGTTTTGATTGTTAAAAGTCCTTTTGAAACAAACTTTATCGTTTGTCACTTAATAATAAAATCCTGTTTTGAACTTGAAATAATATTATTTTGGTAAAAAGGGGTGTGTAACAGCTCTGGTGACTCTACTGGAGATTTTTTAGAATTTGAGCTAATTTTTGAGTTGTATCGACTTAGTTTGACATTATGGGTGTATAAATATTGTTTATGTTATAATTTGTATTTATTTTATCATTTTTGAGTGCCTTTGTGCTACGTGTTTACAATTTTATCTTATGTGTTACCGCTTTTTATATGGCATCATATGCATAACTCGAGTCATTTCTTTCGCAACAAGTCCCATAGTAGACGCTGTGTACACGACCTCTAGTTGAGTCACCTTTATTTTAGGAGGGAGAGCCGTCAGTTGGTTTAGAGTGGGTGAAAGATATTCCAGTCACCATCGACCATATGTTCCCCCAAACAGCCTTGTTAATGGACCCCAGCCTAGGTCAACCTTTAGGTCATACTTATCTTCATCATATTGAGACCTAGCAGGACCCACTTGGTCCTTTGTAGGAGACTCACCCTGAAGCATCCCTATGTGCTTATTGTTGCATCTTTGAGGGTAACAGGGTCATTTAACGGGTTGATTTGGAGAAAAACATGTGCTAGAATTAAAGAAAAGGTAGAAAAAAGAGAAAAGAAAAATGAGTCAAAAAAAAGTTTCGTAGGTTTTTAAGAGGTCTTTAGACTTTGTTTTCCATGATGCAAAAATTCAAAAAAAGTTTTTTTTTTACCTTTTGCACTCATTTCCCAAAAAATAAAAACATCAAAAAGATTTTGCCTTTGTTTCCTTTAGCAAGGATTCATAATTCAAACATTTCAAAGAAAGATTTTTCCAATAGGAGCTTTTTATAAAAGAAAAATTCAAAAAAATGGTAGAATTTTTGTACATTTCATATAACAAAAATACCAAAAATATTTTCCTTTCATAATTGTGGGTGTCAGTTTTATGTGAAGTGTCAAATTGGAAAACCCAAAAAAGATTTTATTGACCTTTTTTATCGTCTGTCTTTGGTCGTGTCTCTTAAGTCAAGGTTCAGTTTGTTATTTAATCCTTAATTGTTCAATATTGGAAAACGCACACCTAATTCTCCTTTCTCAGGAGTGAGATACGTAGGCAACCCTTCTAAGGTTTGGTGATCTTATTTAAAAAATTGAAAAAAGATTCCCTTCACTCGTTATTAGAGTAGGTGTTTCATATACAACTTTAAAAGAAAACTACAAAAGATTTTCCTTTAATAGTTTCAAGTTATATTTTCGTATGAAGTTTAAAATTAAAAACCCAAAAAGATTTTTCTTTGGTAATCATAGGTTTCATTTTGTATAGGAAACTGAAAAATTCAAAAAAGATTTTCATCAGTTCTTTTGACAATTTCATATTTGATTTTGTTCTTAAAGTTTTAAGAGAAAGAAAAAGAAAAAGAAAGAGAGTTTGATTGGCCATGTTGTGCCAAAACTTCACGAACTACATACACCTCATTTTCCTCTCTCGGGAGTGAGAAACGTAGGCGTCCTTCTTGGGTTCGGTGATCTTTTCAAAAATAAAAAAAATAAAAAAAGAGGTTTTGAGAAAGTGTTGAACTCTAATGCATTTGTTATGTCCTGTTCAATTAGTTTAAGGGGGTTGGTTTATGGCATTTTTGCTGATCCTCTATATTGCACCAAGTCAAAGAGAAAGTTATGGCCAAAAAAGATACCAAGTTTGTTATCACTAATTAGATATGGAGTTCGGGGAATGAGAATTTAGGATCTAATAAAGAGATTCAAAAATTAGGCAGCAAATGATAAAAATGCATCGAGCTTGGGCTAATGGGTTGCCGCCTCCTCCATTTCCCACTGATAATCTGGGATATCTTTCTAGCTTGCCTCTAGTGTCACATGAACAATGCCCTATTTTTTTTTACACGCCACAATATGCATCATGATTTACTTCGAGATAACACTATCCTAAAACTTCCAATATTCCTCTTCTAGCTCCTCAATACAAAACTACCACATACTCGGCTCCACCTATAATTCCTATTTTTGCAGCTCCATCCCCACATGAAGCTCCTACTTATGAGGGCCATCTGAGGGTTATGTTTCCTCACTCCACAAATGAGCCTGTGTTGAATATTTCTGGTGATCAACATTATGCTCTTGGGACCATATTTAAGTTAACTGGTCCTTATGTCTTTACTCACCCACCTGAATTTTCCTTTAATGCTGAAAAGCCTATTATGAAAGAAGAACAAAAGGAAATGACCAGAAAATCGAAGAGTTTAGAACAGGCCATGAGAAACTTGCAAGGACTCGAGGGTTATAAAAGTGTCATATAAAGATCTGTGCATGTTTCCATGTGTTAACCTTCCTCTTGGTTTTAAAATTCCAAAGTTTGAGAAGTATGATGGACACGACGATCCCGTAGCACATTTGAGATGTTATTGTAACCAACTAAGGGGCACTGAAGGGAAGGAAGAATTACTCATGGCTTATTTCAGAGAGTCTTTCAGGTCTAGCTTCGGAATGGTTTGTTGACCAAGACATCTACAAGTGGAATAGTTGGGATGACCTAGCTAATGAATTCATACAAAAATTCCAATACAATAAGGAGTTGATTCCTGATGAGAAATCCCTAACTAACATAAAAAAGAAGAGTACTGAAAGTTTCAGGGAATATGTGATTAGATGGTGTGAACAAGCTATTAGGGAGAAACTGCCAATGTAAAAAAGTAATATAGTGGAGGTGTTTATTCATGCGTAGGATAAAACATATTATCAACACTTGTTACCTGCATTAGGCAAGCCATTTATTGAGGTCCTTAAAATGGGGGAGATAATAGAGAATGTAATTAAGATCGGTCACATTGTTAGTTTTCTAACATTTAAAGAAACTACTTAAGCAATTCAAAAGGTATTAAAAAGTGTTGGTGGGAATAAAAATGAGGAAGATGCATCTGCTATTATAGTTGGACAACGGGCATGGTTAAGAAGACCACATCGTCGTTACCCTCAGGCTCAAGTCCAAGCTCATACCCAACCTCTACATAATCACTCCGAAAATCCATTATACTATATTACCCTACCTCTATATCCAGTATATAATGCACAACCATATTTTTAACCCCCATTGTACCCACAATGGCATACATCAACTCCTCAGAGTCATCCTCCAACTCCACAAACATACCAAAGCCTTTCTAGGCCTGATTTTTTTATCCAAGCCAAATAATGAAATGACACAGAAGTCAAGGGATAGTTTCACACCAATTGGAGAGTCGTATGCCAGTTTATTTAAGATATTGGTATAGTCAAGCATAATTACTCCTCTCCTTGGGTACACTCCTGACCCATATTCAAGAAATTTTGATCCTAATGTATGATGTGCATATCATTATGATGTTCAAGGTCACACTATTATAGATTGTCGTTCTTTGAAAAAAGAAATAAAAAAGTTGATTCAAGATAAATCAATTATGGTGCAGAACATTGACAGTGGTGAAAGCTCTAGTCATGCTGATGTTCAAACCAGTGGCTAAGAGGCCAGACTCACAATTGACAAGTCACTCCTCTCCTTACTAAAAAGATGTCTAGTAGTTTGTTTTGTTTTGTTTTCTATCATCTGAAGTATTTCAGGGTTGTAGTTTGGGATCTATCTTTTTTTGTCACTTTGTCATTTATGTTCAAACCCTTCTATCTTTTATTTCAACTAAATAGAGTATCCCTTTTTCCTTTGTGTTTAAATATGAGTTGTTTGTTTATTTTCTTTACACATTGCATTTTATTGATTATAATAATATGAAGGACATGCAAAATTTTTAGCTTGATCTTAAAATCCAATTTAATCATGAAACATTGAATCAGAGGGCTACAGTTAGAAAAAAACATATGAGGAAGTAGGTAGAGTGCTGAGATATTTGGTGACAAGTTATAGCCTTTTTTGAAAATTAAGACAATTATTTTGAGAATCACAAGAATAACTTGGTCATCAATTAAAATTCATGTCTCAATTAGGTCAAACAGTCAATGCGTGATCCTATATCAAGAGGAACAGAAAGAAAATCAGCTCCATAAAAGCATGAGTCATTCGATGTAAGGAATGCACAACAAAGGTGGAGTTATATATTGGATAAGAACAAAAGTAGTGATGCACATGCTCAGTTAAAGTTAGTGCTGTAAAAAATGTCACAAATGATCTTCATCTTTCATTGTTATATTGTATAATATGTACTTGCATTTTCAAGAATTGATATGACGAAGACATTTCATTCTGCTATCCAAACATTGTGGCATTCTGTGTTTACCCCATTTGTGCTTTAATTCTATTTTCTTTCATACCCCTATTTTAGAATCAAGATAGAATCAAAAAATCTCTCAAGTGTCGAGTAAAAGAATAGAGTTAGAGAAGTTTAAAAAAAAAATAGAAGAAGATAAATATAGAAAAAATATGTCAAAAAGAATGAAAAGAGATGAGAGCCAAGTAAAATAAAGTCAGAAAAAGCTTCAAAGAGAAAAAGAGTCAATAAAAGAGAAAAAAAGAAAAGAAATAATGGTCAAGCAAAAGAACAGGTTTTCGAAACAACATTTGACCTAATTCTCCTCTTTCGAGTGTGAGATACGTAGGCAACACTACTTTGGATTTGGTCCAACCAAATAAGCAATTGGGAATTACCTAGTACAAAAAAACTGGGGCATTAGTTAATTTCCATTATTTGAGTCTATTCCAAAAGTTGTAAGTCCTACCCCACTTCAAGTATCGTTTGGTCCTCATGCAATCCTTTCTTCTAACCTTATCCAAAAACCAAGTTACACTCAAAGAAAGACTTTCAGATCAATCTTTGAGGATGTTAAGGCTAAGCATGAAATGAATATGATGATGCATTTTGGGAAATACTTGTCTTCTTCAGCATAAGGAATCAGGAGAGAAATAAAAATAAGAGAGTCTTATCAGTTAAAACCCTCATGGGCATCGTAAGGTGATGATAAGTTAAGAGAGATAAAAATAAGAAAGTCTTATTAGTGAAAACCCTCACCAAAATAATAAGACAATTATGAGTTGAAAAAATGAAAATGAGAGAATTTTGTTGGTAAAAAACCTCGCGGATATAGTAAACAATGGTAAGCTGAGGAAAATATGAATGAGACAGGTTTGTTGGTATAAACCCTCAAGACGTCACTAGCCTAATGAGGTATGTAAGGGAAATTGGACTATGGAATAAATTCAATTTTAGGGTCATTAGCTTAACAAATATTGATGAAAGTTTGGATGGAAAGATCAGGCAGCTTAATCCAAAATGCATGTCATTATCATTACAGTTGACTGTCATTTTTAGAAAAAATTTTCTTTTCTCTATTTCAAGGGGGAAATTCATTGTCTTTTCTTTCTTCTTTTTATTTTTATTTTATTTTCTTGAGTCAGTTATTCAAATGGAAAGTCATTTTTCTTGTGTCTTTGAGTCAAATCAATGTCAAAGCAAGTGAGAAAAGATTTCAAAATTGGCTACCAACTTCTTCAATTGCACAAAGCACGACAAAAGGCCATCACATGAAAGAAGCATGATTGTAAGGTAGAACAAGGCATGCAAAAAATTATTGTCAACAGATAAATTTGGAGGATTCATGGAAATACCAAGATTTAAAGGGGGTTATCTGAGAAACATAGCAAAGCAGAGATACTGTGTTTGTTTTAGAGACATTCTTAATAATATAAATTTGGATCAATAGTGCAGTAAGACCATGATATGTCAATAGCTAGAAGAAAGATTAGAGGCGACAAGTGCAAGAGCAATCGCCTCAAAAGCTAAAGCCGCAAGACAACCACCATGTTTTTAAACTCACAAGTTTTCTTGGTATGAAAAAAGAACATATGATACCTTCAAATCAAGTAATTTAGAGACTAAAATATTAAAAGGCACATTGCCTCACTTTTGTGAATGCAAGAGGCAGTTTTGCTGCAAAGGTTTGGTAATCAAAACCATGGTAAAAAACACAATCCAATATCTCTAGGAGACACACTTCATTGATTGGGTAACTTAGGTTCATTTATTAGGTGATGCACTTTCTAAATTGAACCTTCACTCCTAGAAATTGTGTTTTCTAGTTGAGTCCTTCTATCTAATCTATAGGAGACACATTTCCTTATCTGGGTAATTTAAGTGGCATTTGTAAGGAGACACATTTTTTTTTGAGTAATTCAAGAAACATTTGTAAGGAGACATATTTTTTTATCTAGGTAATTTAAGTGGCATTTGTAAGAAGACGTATTTCCTTGTTTGAGTAATTCAAGCAACATTTGTAAGGAGACACATTTCCTTGTCTGGGTAATTTAAGTGACATTTGAAAGGAGACACATTTACTTGTTTGGGTAATTTAAGAAATTTTTTTAAGGATACATATTTCCTTTTCTGGGTAATTTAAGTGGCATTTGTAAGGAGACACACTTCCTTGTTAGGTATTCAAGTTTCACTTATAAGGTGGTTCACTTCCTAACTTAAGCCTTGACTCCTAGAAAATGAACTTTTTAGTCGAGTCATTCCACTTGACCCTGTGGAGGAACACTTCCTTGTTGATATTCAAGTTTCTCTTTTTAGGTGGTTCACTTCCTAAATTAAGCCTTGACTCCTAGAAAATAAACTTTATAGTCGAGTCATTCCACTTGACCCTTAGGAGACACACTTCCTTGTTGGTATTCAAGTTTCTCTTGTTAGATAGTTCACTTCCTAACTTAAGCCTTGACTCCTAGAAAATGAACTTTTTAGTCGAGTCATTCCACTTGACCCTGTGGAGGAACACTTCCTTGTTGATATTCAAGTTTCTCTTTTTAGGTGGTTCACTTCCTAAATTAAGCCTTGACTCCTAGAAAATAAACTTTATAGTCGAGTCATTCCACTTGACCCTTAGGAGACACACTTCCTTGTTGGTATTCAAGTTTCTCTTGTTAGGTGGTTCACTTCCTAACTTAAGCCATGACTCCTAGAAAATGAACTTTCTAGTTGAGTCATTCCACTTGACCCTTAGGAGATACACTTTCTTGGTTGTATTCAAGTTTTACTTTTTAGGTAGTTCACTTCCTAAATTAAGCCTTGACACCTAGAAAATGAACTTTCTAGTCGAGTCATTCCACTTGACCCTTAGGAGACACACTTTCTAACTTAAGACTTGACTCCTATAGAATATACTTTCTAGTCGAGTCATTCCACTTGATCATTAGGAGAGACACTTCTTTGTTGGGTATTCAAGTTTCACATATGTTGGGCAACACACTCCCTAACTTGAACCTTCACTCCTAGAAGCCACACATTCTAGTCGAGTCCTTCCATATAACCACTGGGAGACAATCCTCCTTATCTTTAAGATATGCGTTTACTAATCAGAGTCTTGATTCACCTTTGTATTACACATATTGCAAGTAATTGTGATTGGGTTGGAAACTTGCAAAAGTTTTCTAATGATAAACTGAGGCAAAAATTTAATTCATGTTATTGAAAACATCATTTTAGGACCCTCTTGAAAAATGAGACTTTATTTTTAAAAAGTGAGACCTCTCTTTATCATAACCTTTGTTTGAGATAATTTTCTTTCTAATTTTGATATGATTTCAGGAGATCTCCTAGAGAATAGGGTGATGAAATTAAAAATCAACATATTGAATACATAGCAATTCAGGAGCCCACCTATAAAATAGGGTAAAGAAATGCAAAACCAAGCTACAAGGTGAAGAGATTGTTAGTCAAGAGCCCGCCTGAAGAATAGGGTGAGGATTTTCAAATTCAAGTGCAAAGTTCAGAAGTCCAACATGAAAGAACATAGTCAATGTCTAAGTTCATCTCCAACACTAAATTTTATATGGAGAAAGAGTCTATTCTCAAGTTCAACCCAAAGAAGATCAGATCTTTTGTAACTTTTGAAAGCATTGGAGACCCAAGACAAGAATTAACAGATACTGCATAGATAGGACTTTTGTAATTATATTTATCTTTTTAACTTGTAATTTTTTTATTTTGATGTAATGACAGAGCCACAGACCATAACCTCGACAGGACCTCACTCGACTCTCTAACTCGGTATAGTCAATCTCCTTGTCAACCCTGAAACTACATGTGACTTGACTCCCACACAACTTGGGATAGGTAGGATGCCAAAAATCAAGACTCGACTGCCTTACTTCCTTTTGTTTCTTTCTTTTGAATAATGGTTGGGACAAAATTCTGTCTCGTTGTCTACTTCTTTGTCAGAAAACACTTTGTGTTTACACCCAAAGAGGTGCATGATGTAGACACGTAATTTTGTCCCTCCCAAAAGTCAAATCTGATCCATTTTTGCCTCACCTTATCATACACCCTCACCCATTTAATAATTTCTACACTAAAAACAAAAATAGTAAATTCATAAAAAATCTAATCACCTAATATTCTCTCAACAAAAATAACCACCTTATCCCCCATCCATACCCACGTGCTTACCCCTACCCCTACTCCCCTTTATGTTTATTCCCTCTTTTCCCATAAAATTTTTTTTACACACTCTAACAATACACACTCACCACACCATATACGTACACCATACACACACAGAGTGAAACATCCTAGAATTTGTACCCTTGAAAACTTCCAAAGTTTGGATCCTTTTTCACTTGGTACGACTCAAGGGAGTTACTCGTACCCTTGGTTACGAGTTATAGGGTGCCTAGGTGGACAAATCATACCCTAGGAAGTAAGGATAGATTAGGTACTTCATCAAGGTATGAATCATATGGGTAAGAGTCGTATGGGAGCTTATGAGTGGTATAGGGCAAGTTGTATGGTGCATATGTGTGTTGTGTAGAATAATCTATCCACTATAAGATTGGTAAATACGGTTGAGGTTACCAATCATACCCTTACATATGAGTGAGGGAGGGTAATTTATATAGAATCTAGTAGGTAAGGTCTTGTCAAGGTTGGATACGAGTTGGGGTACCACTCATACCCTTGGATACGAATTATAGGGGAGGGGGAAGAATCGTACCCCTGGACGTGAATTGTCTTAATTTTTAAGTCAAGGGTAGTTTTAACATTCCCTACTCATAAAACCTATTGTCCTCACGTTATATGACCATATATAGCCTTCCATAATACATATAAAAGGATTATAACACTTCAAATATCCTGTAAAACACTCTCTTGGAAGATTAGAGGCTAGGGTTTCTCATGTGTTCTTCAAAGAAGCTCAAGAGTCATATTTCTCTTCGAAATCTTCTTGTACAAGGAATGTACTCCTTCCATCATTGTTATTTAAAAATAAAGGCATGTTTATGGTGTTTTAAACATTGGTTTATGAATCTATAATGGTGGATTTAAAAATATTGTTGAGGGTTTTTGTGCATATGGTTTGGTATTAGCTTAAACTTTGTTTTTACATATTTTCTATAATGGTTTACATACGTGTTTGGTTTTTGGTAATGATTTAACTAAAAGGGTATTGAGTAATCCTAAATATGGTAATTTAGACATTGGTTTTGGTCTTGGTAAATGTGTGCCCCCAACATGTTTGATAAAATGCATCAAAGAATGTTTTTACTTTATTATTGAACTTTTATTGCAGCTCTTGCATTGTTTGGTTTGGTAATGGAACTTTAAAGTGATTTGAATTGTTTTGCATATTTTAAATGCTTTAAAGTATATAAATTCTTTAAATGTTTGGCATGGTCTTAAATGGTTTGGAATGGTTTAAAGGTTAAGGTTTTGGTGGTTATGGTTGGTCTATTTTGAAAACCTTGCAGGATATATGGAAATCCCCTAAGTGAATGCATTAATGGAATGGTTTAAATGGTTTACAAAGGTTAAAGTCTAATTGGTTATGCTTGTATAGGACATGGTAGTCTCCTAATAGGTTAATATGGTAAACGAAAAGGGCACTTGAAAGTCCCCTTAACCTAAATGGTTTGGCTATGGATAAATCTTGCAAGTATGGTTGGTATGATGATACCACTGATATATTTACTTGGTAACAAATGGTAATTGGATTGTTTGGACATGGTTTTTAATTTGGGCATTAATGGCAGAATGTGTAACTAAGTCGTGAAAGGTGGAGATTTCGGGGAAACCAAAACTAGAAACTTATATTTGCTGATATGAAGGGTCTTCGATGACCAAGTGGGATTTTCATATTTTATATTTGAGGGATTTATTAGTCATCCCATGGGATATTTCTTGGTCGTGCAGCTACACACACTGGCACTCTTTTAGCAGGGGAGCTGAACCCATACGACCTATGGGTATGGTTAAATGACAAAGTTACACAACCTAGGTTAAAGGTTTTAAAGGTATTCTAAACCCGGTTCCCTTTCCTGACACTTATATATATGTATGGTTGTATGCACACAGATGGTTTTATTTGGTTTTGTAAATAGCATTATTTTATCCCTATCCTAAGTGCATGATAGTGTTCACTCACTAACTTATCTATTGGCGGCTGTATACTGTAAGACCCCACAAATTTCTCTCATAGTTGGAGCCTTAGAGCATTTCAAGTGAAGCGTAAATCTGGCCTTCAAAGATTAAGAAGTGTCTTCCCAAGTGAGAAATATTTTAAACTGTGTAGAATTTCCCCAATATCGACTTCTTGTCATGTAGAGAATTGAATAGGCTTTTCGTCGATACCAAATTCGCCCAAATCTAATACTCGGGAAAAGAGTTAGAACCATTTTAGTGAGACAGTGTGCCACCTGGCACTTTAACGCGTCGCGGAGCCTGCCAAAATGGCAATCGTCAAAATCCAGTGAGCCTTCGCAATTATGGCGTGTCGCGCCAAGGCTTAATTTCAAAATTGTCAACTTCTAGTGCACCAACACGATTCCACCACATCACGGTACCTTTCCAGTTTAGAAAAACCGAGGTGGCAACGCAATTTCCACCGCATCACGCCATCAAGCAGTTTATCGATTGTCTAATTTCCAGTGAGCTGGCACAATTATGGCACATTGTTCCATCATGTAAAATTGGGATTTTTTAGTTTAATTCCAAGGGTGAAAACAGTCTTTTCCCAACCTCTATATATACTCCTTAACACGGGATTTGGCCTCATTTTACCTAAAATATCATTATTTTCTCTTAAAGTTGTTCAAGAACAAGAGATAGGGTTTCTACAAAAATCAAAACCCTTCCTTCTTCTTCAAGAGAAATCAGGAAATTAAGAATCTCTCCAAGGGCTTTCAAGAAAGAGTTTCTCTAAGGTATGTAGATGTTGATTCTTGGGTCCCTTTTATCCAAAAAGCTCAAGAACCCTTTTCTAAATTTCAAATCTTTTATGTTTATGAGTTTTCATGATTCATGTGAGTTGAAATTGATGTTCAAGCTATTATTGAGTTGTGATTCATGTTTGTTTACAAGGTTTTCAAGCTTTGACCCTAGTATGTGGTATTAATGTGATGTTCATGATAAACCCTCTTCAAGTTGCTTGGTAAGTGGTGTGTTCATGTCAATTAAGTGTAGAAATTATTGAATAAGCAAAGCATGCTCCCCTATGTTTGATAAAATGCTTATGTTTTACTTTTATGTTATTGAGTCCTGGGGGTATTTATACCCGACAATTTAGCTGTTGTCTAGAAATCGTATCAGTTTTCATGATAATTCTAGTCAAGCCATGATTCTCAGAATTCAGCGAGTTATAGAACTTTGTATTCTCAGCCAGATATAGAACTTAAGAAATCTCAGTAATCACTATAATCGCCGTAATATCAGTATCACTAGTAATCTAGACTCAATTTTGTACTCAGCTCAGATCTAGTAGTATTCAAGTGTTAAGTTCAGTCCTCAGTAGTATTCGAGTAATCTATCCCGAGCTTAGTGTCGTTCAGTTAGATAATGGGATTCAGTAGTATTTCATCAGAAATGGAACCAAGTGAGTTCAGCTTAACTCAGTCAGATCATTTGAGAAACATGATCAGTATCAGAGTCAACTTAGTTTATGTTCAGTTAAGAATTAGTTCAGAGTCTTTTAGTTAGGAGTAGGAGATAGTATCGAGCGAGGGAAGGAATGGCAACTCCCTATCAGAGAGGTAGAGTCATTAGGAGCAATCCCTAAACTCCAGAACTATGTAGCCAACGCAGGATGCAGGAGTCACCTGTCAGGGAAGGCTAGTCACCCATCAGATAGGCTTGACTATTATATTGCCTTAGGCTTGACTTCCTGCGAGGGTCACCCGTTAGATAGGCTTGAACAGAGAGGTAATTACCCATGGCATGGTATTGACACTCTTCTAGCTGGGATTACAGGTTGGACCTCACCAATTGAGATTCGGGGTATGTCAGTTAAGTGACTACTTCCCACAGTTGCAATTTCAGTATCAACCTTTAGAAATCAGGACTGTCAGATGCAGTCATCTATCTCAGTGAGGAACTCAGATAGTTTCATTGATTCATAGACCACCCATCAGATATGCTTGGTCCTATATAAAGTTATTCAATATTAGATCTAGAGATCACCCATCAGATAGAATTGATCTCAGTCTTAGATTCAGTTGAGTAATCACATGATCTGATCCCAATATCACACGTTAGATAGGCTTGATCTTAGTCTCAGATTTAGTTGAGTAATCTCATTATCAGATCCCGAGATCACTTATTAGATAGGCTTGATCTTAGTCTCAAATTTAATTGAGTAATCTCATTTTCAGATCCCGAGATCACCCGTCAGATAGGCTTGATCTCAGTCTCAGATTCAGTTGAGTAATCTCATTATTAGATCTTGAGATCACCTGTCAGATAGGCTTGATCTCTGTCTTAGATTTAGTTGAGTATTCTTGTTGTCAGATTCGGACATGATCATTTCTTATCATTGATAGTAGATTTTGGAATCATCCGTTAGAGAGGTTTAATCTACGATGCAGTTAGTCAAGAGTAGAAAACTCAGAATTTAGTCATTGATATGACTAGATTTAGTTAATCAATTTTAATATCCTCAGTTTTCGAGATCACTCACTAGATAAGACTGATCTCACCACAGTACTCTGTCATCGGTATCAGATGATTCAGTTGTTCTGTATCTCAGTATTAGTAGTGAGTTTAGATGACAGTAATGCAGTATCCAAGTTTCAGTATCAGAGTCATGATGGTTGTAGTTATGGTTTGTGCATTCATGCATGTGTTCTCATGATTATTCAATTAAGTAATTGTTCATGCATAAGCCCTTGTATTTAGCCTTACCTTATCTTCATACTCGGTATATTCCCGTACTGACGCATTTGCACTATGGTGTTTTATTTGACACCATAGGTTCAGAGGCACGAGATCCAGAGTACCCTTAACAGCTCAGTCCCAGTCAGCTATAGTAGACATAGAAGTGAGTCCTCTTCAGTCGAGGATGATACTTCTTTTTATTATTTTCATATCAGATTTTGTTTATGTTCAATAGGTGAAGTTATTTGGGGACATGTCCCATCAACTCCACAACTCAGATAGTTTAGAGTCTTTTCAGATAGGTGTATCAGTATTCAGTTTTCAAGTTTTAGTATTTTTAGATGTTTTGAACGTTATGGCCAGTTTCCGCATTCATTATCTATATTATGCAGTATTCAGGTACAGATATCAGTAGAGGGTTGTCTTGTGGTCCTTCGAGATTATAAGCACCGTGTCACATTCCGATTCCAGAAAATTGGGTCATTACGAACTTGGTATCAGAGCCTAAGGTTCAATAGTGGCCTAGGGAGTCTGAAAATCTGCATCTAGTAGAGTCTTGTGCATGGGTGTGTTGCAACCCACATTTATGTACAAGAGTCTATAAGATGTTTTTAGGAGCAGGTTTCCTTCTTTCAATATTCATGTCATGCGATTGAGCATGAGCTCAAGTTGATCCTCAGTCTAATTCTCATCTTTCTTCCATATACAGAGTAATCCTCCTCATAGCAATAATGTCCATAGGGTTGATGACCATCCCCCTCAGCCAGTAGATCCTGAGAATGAGAATGTTTCACATATAGATTTTTGGGCATCTTTTTAGGTGCTAGACCAAGCTGTGACTAATGTTCAGGGTAACTATCAGGCTGTGGCCCCACCTCAGCAAGATGAGGGTTCAGCCACAGCTAGAATTAGAGATTTCATGAGAATGAGCCCGCCAGAATTCTTTGGGTCAGTAGCAGGTGAGGACCCACAGTTTTATCTAGAGGAGGTGGGGAAGATTACCCAGATTATGCATATTTATAAGGAGGAGAGTGTAGAGTTAGCATCCTATAGGTTGAAGGATATAGCTCATGACTGGGTTGTAGTGTGGAAGAAGGGTAGAGGGGAGGATGCAGCTCCCGTGGCTTGGCAAGAGTTTCAGGGTGCCTTTTTAGATAAGTTTTTCCCACTAGAGATGAAGGAAGCTAAGGTAGAAGAGTTCATGAACCTAAGTAAAGGTTCCATGACAGTGAAAGAGTATTATCTTAAGTTTAACCAATTAGCTAAGTATGCTCCTAATTTGATAGCTAACCCTAGAGCGAGTATGAGTAAGTTTGTGACTGGTGTGTCCGGGTTAGTATTGAAAGAGTGTAGAACCTCTATGCTCAATAGAGCTATGGACATTTCAAGGCTGATTATGAATGCATAACATACTAAGGCAAATAAGGCGAAAGACAGAGAAAGAGTAAGTAAGAAAGCCAGAACAGGTAGTCAAGGTTTCTCTCAGGCAGGGTCCCAGGGTTGTAGCCGTTTTCAGCACAGTCAGAGATTTTCAGTCCCAGCTCCATCCTCATCTAGTTTACCCATACCAAAGTTTGGGAATATCAGTTATGATGGGGCACCAGTCTCCAAAGCCTTGAGTAGTGCTAGTGGTGTTTGCACCAATCCGCTTTATGGAGAGTGTGGCAAGAGCCACCTAGATGTGTGTAGAGTCGGTAGTGATGTGTGCTTTGGGGTGTGGTGAGTCAGGCCACAAAATGCGAGTGTGTAGAGTTCTATCTCAGAGGGGTAGAGAGTTTCATCCGCAGGGTGCCCCTTCTGATGCCAATAGTGGTCAGCGTTAGAACAATCTCTATGTGTTTCAGGCTCTCCATGATCAGGAAAGGTTCCCTGATTTAGATTTGGGTATGTTATGAGTCCTTCATCTTTGTGATATGAATTTCTAGATCCTTTGCTTCCATTTTAAACTTATCTGTTAGCATGAGTCATGCATGAGTTTCATACCTCAGTCGGCCAATCATGACCCAGTTCATAGGTGCCCCGTGCACCGCCCTAGTATTTTCATCGAGGTGTGTTTAGAGGGACATAGAGTCCCAAGAGGAAGATACCCTATGATATTGTGATGATTTTATGTCCTTAGACTCATTCATTTGCATGTTCAGACTCTTCTTATGAAGTTAACGTCAGTTGTCATTGCATATCCAGTCATGCTTTTGAGAGTTAGTTCAGTCAGACATTCATGCATTAGATATGCATGTTCAGTAGAAAGAGTTCAGTTTTTCAGTGTATTCAGTAATGCATTCTGAGATCAACTCTGTTATGAGTCCATGCATTAGATATGCATCTCCATTATGAGAATTCAGCTTATGAGTAACTTTAGTCGAGTATTCCATGCGTAAGGTATGCATGTCCAGTATAAGAACTCAGAGTATCAGTGGTTCCAACTACATAGTCATGTTTCAGATGTTCTTGTTCCATGAGTAAGTTCAGTTGATCAGTATTCTAAGCCTATCAAGTGATATTCAAGTACGAATGTTTCCAAGGAGGAGATAATGTAAAACCCCACAAATTTCTCTCATAGTTTGAGCCTTAGAGAGTGTCAAGTGAAGCATAAATCTAGCCTTCAAAGATTGAGAAGTGTCTTTCCAAGTGAGAAATGTTTTAAACCATATATAATTTCCCCAATATCAATTTTTTGTCATGTAGAGAATTGAATAAGATTTCCGTCGATACCAAATTCGCCCAAATCCGATACTCGAACAAAGAGTTAGAGCTATTTTAGTGAGACAGTGTGCCACCTGGCACTTTAGCGTGTCGCGGAGCCATCCAAAATGGCAATTGTCAAAATCTAGTGAGCCTCCACGATTATGGCGCATCGCGCCAAGGTTTAATTTCAGAATTATCAATTTTCAGTGCACCAACGCGATTCCACCGCGTCGCGGTGCCTTTTCAGTTTGCAACCAAGGTGGCAACGCAATTTCCACTGCGTCGCGCCATCAAGCAGTTTCACGATTGTCCAATTTCTAGTGATCTGACGCGACTATGGCGCGTCGCGCCAACATGTAAAATCAAGATTTTTCAGTTTAATTCCAAGGGCGAAAAGGGTCTTTTCCCAACCTCTATATATACTCCTTAACACGGGATTTGGCCTCATTTCACCCAAAATATCATTGTTTTCTCTCAAAGTTGTTCAAGAACAAGAGCTAGGGTTTCTACAAAAATTAAAACCCTTCCTTCTTATTTAAGAGAAATCAAGAAATCAAGAATCTCTCCAAGGGCTTTCAAGAAAGAGTTTCTCTAAGATATGATGTTGATTCTTGGGTCCCTTTCATCCAAGAAGCTCAATAACCTTTTTCTAAATTTCAAAGCTTTTATGTTTATGAGTTTTCATGATTCATGTGAGTTATAATTGATGTTCATGCTATTATTGATTTATGATTCATGTTTGTTTACAAGGTTTTCATGCTTTGACCCTAGTATGTGGTATTCATGTGATGTTCATGATAAACAGTCTTCAAGTTGCTTGGTAAGTGGTGTGTTCATGTCAATTAAGTGTAGAAATTGTTGAATAAGCAAAGCATGCTCCCCTATGTTTGATAAAATGCTTTTGTGAAGGAATTAGAGCTATTCTAGCATGTTGATTAGAAATCCCCAATTGTGTGTAAGACCATGCATACCAAGTGTTTGTTGAAAAGCCTTAGTGAATGAATTGTGGTATGATAGCATGAAATTCCCCAATTATGTGATCTTTGATACATGCTAAGACTTTAATACATGCTAAGTGTTTGATGAATGAATTGTGGCATGATAGCATGAAATTCCCCAATTATGTGCTCTTTTATACATGCTAATACTTTAATACATGCTAAGTGTTTGATGAATGAATTGTAACATGATAGCATGAAGTTCCCCAATTATGTGTTCTTCGGTACATGCTAAAACTTAAATATGTGCGAAGTGCTTGATGCAAGGCCTTGTTGAATGGAGTATGATCCAATATCATTTCCCCCTATGTTATTACATGTTTAGGATTCCTAAATGCTTGAGGTGATTCCTTAGTGATTGTGATGGTGAATGATTGTCCATAGTCTTGATTATTCAAGAATGGTTATGTTTTACTTTTATGTTATCGAGTCCTGGGGGTATTTATACCCGATAATTTAGCTATTGTCTAGAGCCCATGTCAGTTTTCGCGATAATTCGAGTCGAGCCATGATTCTCAGAACTCAGCGAGTTATAGAACTCTGTATTCTTAGCCAAATACAAAATTTAAAAAATTTCAGTAATCTCTGTAATCATCATAATCTCAGTAGCACTAGTAATCTAGCCTCAATTCTATACTCAGCTCAGATCTAGTAGTATTCAAGTGTTAAGTTCAGTCCTCAGTAGTATTTGAGTAATCTATCCTGAGCTCAATGTCGTTCAGTTAGATAACAAGATTCAGTAGTATTCCGTCAGATACGGAACCAAGTAAATTTAGCTTAACTTAGTCAGATCATTCGAGAAACATGACCAGTATCAGATTCAACTTAGTTTGTGTTCAGTTAAGAATCAGTTCAGAGTCTTTCAATTGGGATTAGGAGATAGCACCGAACGAGGGCAGGGATGGCAGCTTCCTGTCAGAGAGACAGAGTTGTTAGGAGCAATCCTTGAACTCCAGAACTGCGTAGCCAGCGCAGGATGCAGGAGTCACCCATCAGGAAAGGCTAGTCACCCGTCAGATAGGCTTGACTATTATATTTCCTTAGGCTTGACTTCCTGCGAGGGTCACCCGCCAGATAGGCTTGACCAGAGAGGTCTTTACCCGTGGAACTGTATTGATACCCTTCCAACTGAGGTTACAGGTTGGACCCCACCAGTTGATATTTGGGGTATGTCAATTAAGTGACTACTTCCCACACTTGCAGTTTTAGTATCAACCTCTAAAAATCAGGACTGTCTGATACAATCATCTAGCTCAGTGAGGAACTCAGATAGTTTCATTGATTCATGGACAACCCTCCAGATAGGCTTGGTCCCATATAAAGTTATTCAGTATCATATCTAGAGATCACTCGTCATATAGGATTGATCTCAGTCTTAGATTCAGTTGATTAATCTCATTATTAGATCCCAAGATTACCCATTAGGTAGGCTTGATCTCAGTCTCAGATTCAGTTGATTAATCTCATTATTAGATCCCAAGATTACCCATTAGGTAGGCTTGATCTCAGTCTCAGATTCAGTTGAGTAATCTCATTATCATATCCCAAGATCACCCATCAGATAGGCTTGATCTCAGTCTCAGATTCAGTTGAGTAATCTCATTATGAGATCTCGAGATCACCCGTCAGATAGGCTTGATCTTAGTCTCAGATTTAGTTAAGTATTTTTGTTGTCAAATTCGGACATGATCATTTTTTATCATTGATAGTAGATTCTAGAATCATCCGTTAGATAGGTTTGATCTTCGATGCAGTCAGTCGAGAGTAGAAAACTCAAAATCCAGTCATTGATATGAGTAGATTTAGTTAATCTATTTCAGTATCTTTATTTTTTGAGATCACTCACTAGATAAGACTGATCTTACCTCAATACTCAGTTATCGATATCAGATGATTCAGTTGTTCAGTATCTCAGTATTAGTAGTGAGTTCAGATGACAGTAATGTAGTATCCGAGTTTCAATATTCAAAGTCATGACGGTTATAGTTATGGTTTGTGCATTCATGCATGTGTTCTCATTCAGTACTCTCATGATTATTTAGTTAAGTAATTGTTCATGCATAATCCTTTGTATTTAGCCTTACCTCATCTTCATACTTGGTACATTTTCGTACTGATACATTTGCACTATGGTGTTTTATTTGACACCATAGGTTCAGAGGCACGAGATCTAGAGTACCCTTAGAAGCTTAGTCCAAGTCAGCAGCAGTAGACATAGCAGTAAGTCCTCTTCAGTTGAGGATGATCTTTATTTTTATTATTATCATATCAGATTTTATTTATGTTTAGTAGAAGGAGTTAGTTGGGGACATATCCCATCAACTCCACAACTCAGACAATTTAGAGGCTTTTCAGACAGGTGTATCAGTATTTAGTTTTCAATTTTGAGTATTTTTAGATATTTTGAACCTTATAGCCAGTTTCTGCATTTATTATCTATATTATGCAGTGTTCAGGTACATATATCAGTAGAGGGTTGGCTTGTGGTCCTTCGGGATCATGAGCTCTGTGTCACATTTCGATTCCAGAAAATTGGGTCGTTACATATACCCACACTATACAGGAACCGGCCATTCTACTCCTCTTGCTTAGTGATTGAATTCGGGTACAGTCGACATTGGATTAAAGTGGTGATCTTCCATAGTTTAAAAGGCATCTATTTTATGTCATGGTTTACTTTACATATTTCTTGTCCTATATAATCTTGGGTTTCTGGCTATGGTCTGGGGCATGTACCGACTAGGTACTCTTTGGTTAGTCTAGAGGCTTTGTATGGACAACTGTGGACTTGGGGTATGTTATGGATTGTTTATGTCATATACATATACATACTTTGGATTATTATTCTATACGATTTTGGTTTATGGTTTTCATATTAGTTTGGTTTGTTATGGGGTGGATAGACTTGGTTGGGTTTGTCTCGGTTATAGACTTATCCCAGAGTCACCTCATGGATAAATATGCTAATCTTGTTATATGTTTGGAATATAGACTACTCAAGGTATGTATTTGGTAGTTGGGTTGAGTAACGGGGGCGGTTCTCAGTCCTGGTTAGGCTTGGGATTGCCCATTACATCTAGGCCTTGGTTCAGGCTGTGACAAGTTTGTATCAAAGCTTAGGTTTCAGTTTCATGGGGTATTCACAAAGCCGTGTCGAGTATAGTCTTTCTTATGGGTGTGTCGTGCACCATACTTATAATTTGGAGGCTACAAGGCATTTAGGATTTTTTTCACTTTCTTGGTTGTTCTACTTTTAGGCTATGAAGTCTAAGGTCTTGAAATCTTCTCTAAATCTGCTTTGGTTCATCTTTTTGATCATGTCCTCTCAATGATCTAAAGCTCGTGGAAACTTACCTGTCCCACTTGAGGACAACATAGATGGATCTAGTCTAACTCATAGGGCCTCAATTCTCTAAATAATTGGGAGGCCAATGGTATAGTGGTAAATGGTCCAAGATGGGGAATTGGGTGAGTCCTAACTCATATTCTATAGTTGGTTCTTCCTATCTGAATCTATTTAAAGGCAGGTGTTTTTGGATTTGGTAATGCTTCTAGGACATAAGGTGTCTAATTTTGGGATAATAAGGCCCAATCCACATCATCCTATCCTTTTTATAAATCTTTTGGTCGGTCGCACTATAGTTGTTCATGAAAGAAAGGAATTGGTGATTTGGTTATGGTCATTTAGGCCATATCCTTCAGAAGTGTCCCATAAGTATTATCGGTTGGGAAAATAGACTATCAGGGGTGCTACTTCAGGGTCCGACTTGGGTTGGGATCATCTCAATAACTTCACCATCTTTTGGTAGTCTGAGGTATCTATTGATGCCGATATTTGTATTTGGGAACTCCTTTCTTGGAGGTGTTTATGGTTTACTTGGTTTAGGGTATTCTCTTTTTTGTGATCCCATTGGTGGTTGTGTGTTCTAGTTTTGGTCCCAAAGTTATTTTGAACTCTTTTCTCTGTCTATTTCTACCCTAGTAGGTGACTCTACGGTTGTCAAAAGAGTCTATGGGGGTGTGTGGTATCTGTAGGTGGTGAAGAGGTCTTGATGGATTTGTTTGACTCGGATGTGGTGGATTTCGATGTCATTCAAGAATGGGTTAGTTGTACTTATGGTATTCATTATTAGATTATTAGACCTGTGATAAGGTTATCTTTAGGCTCCTTGGCGAGTTGATTATTGAATGGGAGGATGGTTTCATTGCCTAGTTATTAAGGGGAAGGTTATATCATATCTTAGAGCTCAAAGATTTATCTCCAAAAAGGTATCCTTCTATAATCCTCGTGGTGTATTTCTAATGGGGAGGTTGGTTCGGTATTGGTCTTGTTTCTGGAAATATTTGAAATTCTATTCTTTCTTGATAGAATGGTTTTGGTGAAGTTAAGGGATCTTAAGGGGTAGTTAAGGGATCTCTTAGATGTAGGTTTCATCAGTTATAATGCTTTTTTCCTGTAAAGTATCTTTTTTCTTGCATGCATAAGGGGAATGGGCTTCTCGGGAATGGATAGGTTATCAGTGGGTGATTGAGGACTTTGGAGTGTCCTCCTTCAAGGGTGGACCATGCTTATGTATATTCTATGAGGGTACTTTGCTAGTAGTGCATTGTGGTTGGTATATCTTAGGATGGAACCTAAATTCTTATTTTTGGTAAAGGGAGTATGTTAGCTCGGGCATAGCAATGCAGGAATTGCGGGGGTAAATCGATAGGTTAGTTGAGGTTAATGACTTGAGAAATACAATAGTAGTAAAGTTGTGCCATATAGGCTGGGAGTTTAGGTTGAACTTATAGATTTGGGGGTCTAGTCATTGGATAGGTTTGATCATGGAGCCTGCATGTATCTTCGTCCCTATACTTGTACTTTATGGTTTGCATGAAATTGGTTATTAAAATTCATGTTTTTTAAAATGGGTGTTGGCACAAATTGAGGGTTTTGACATGGATACTCATTTAATTGATTATCCATGGATTATGATGTATTATTCAAGTTTTATTTATGTTTATTAACATTGTGGAATATATGGTAATGGTAAATAAATTTTAGGGCACTATGGATTCCCTAATTACTTGGTTTTGGTTTTGGAAAATTACATTTCCTCAAATTATTTTTGAAATTTGTCATTGAATATAATTTTGTCATATGGTTTGACTATTTTTAGATCTTTTGCAGTGCCTAAATGGTTAAGGGAACATGAAATGGTTTTGGTTGGATTCAAATAATTTTGAAAGGCCTTGGTGGCCATAGTTTGATTTTGAACGGTTTTGTCTTAATTGGAAAACCTTAGAGTCAGATTGTTCAATATTTTTGAATGTCTTTGCTAGGCTCTAGGTAGCCTTTGGGTGGATAAGATTTTGGTATTGGAAAACTAAGTGTCACTAGCGTACATCCTTGGTGATAGGTTGTGAAAATCCTTTGTGAATTTATAAAGGGTGCCAGATCTTTTGATGGATAGATTATACTGCGGGTGTATGAGCGGTAGGCTTGATATTGTGATTGGTAGATATACCCATAGTTGTGTTGGGTAGCTAAGAGGTTTGGTGAGGCATGGTTTTACCAATTTTCTTTATGGAATAATAGTTGTATTGAATTTGAGTATTGAATCATAGGTTAGGGGTTTTGGTTATAATGGTTGGACATTGTTGGTCTATGTCCTTTACTCGTGGTTTCCATATAATAATGGGATGGAAGCAAAGTAGTGTTTCAGGATAGCGGTAAGGAGTAGAGCCCGGTGGCCTAGGTTAACTCCTTTTTGTTTTGAATAGGATTAAACATGGAAGTGGTGGTGTATAGTTAGACTCAATCTCTTGAAGTGATGTGTCGTGGTAAATTCTAAGTTGGATTGGACTTACTCTCTAGCATGAGTCCATTTATTCGGTATTCTATGTGTTTGTGTTGGGGGTAAGGTGTGATTGGTTCCTTTGGGTGGTATATCTTGAATTTTTTGTTCTTTAAAGGGGAATCTTGGATTGATAAGTTTTCCAATTGCGAAAAAAAGGTGTGGCTTCATTAAAGGTTCCATGGTGGAGCTAAAAGCCTGAGAAAGCCATTTGTGATGTGGAAGTGGACATATAAGTCCAAGTGTTTACGTTGGTTCTTTGTTCCAGAAATTCGTGCTTAAGGTGTGTGTTCTTTAAACACATCTTTGTTTTCTAGCTTGGTTAAGGGTGAGGAATGGTTCCACTTGCATATTTTTTTTCTAAATTAGTTAGGGGTCAGAACGAAAGTGTTGGGGTGTGAATCATGCTTGGAGTATGTGGTAATCTTCTCATCTTGGTTTGGGTCCTTGTCCTCCATTTTGGTTGGAGTGAAGTTTGATGGGTGTTGGTGTACTACCTCATGCTTGTTCTTACCCTTACCAGTCATTTGAGGACGAATGTTCCTAGTGGGGGAGATTGAAACATCCTAGGATTTGGACCCTCGAAAATTTCCAAAGTTTGGATCCTTTTTGACTTTGTACAATTCAAGGGAGTCACTCGTACCCTTGGTTATGAGTTTTAGGGTATCTAGGTGGACCAATCATACCCTAGATAGTAAGGATGACTTAGGTACTGCCCAAGGTACGACTCATATGGGTAAGACTTGTATGGGAGCTTATGAGTGGTATAGGGCAAGTCGTATGGTGCATATATGTGTTGTATAGTATAATCTTTCCACTATACGGTTGGTGGATATGGTTGGGGTTACCACTCTTACCCTTAGGTATGAGTTTGGGAAGGTAAGTCATATAGAAAACAGTAGGTAAGGTCTTGTAAAGGTTGGATACGAGCTGGGGTAGCACTCATATGCTTGAATACAAAAGGTAAGGTGGAAATCTTACCCCTGGACGTGAAATATTTTAATGTTTTAGTACATATTTTCCTCACGTTATATGACCTTATATGGCCTTCCATAACACATATAAAAGGATCATAACACTTCAAATATCCTCCAAAACACTCTCTTGGAAGATTGGAGGCTAGGGTTTCTCATGTGTTCTTCAAAGAGGCTCAAGAGTCATATTTTTATTTAGAATCTTATTGTATACGGCATGTACTCCTTCCCTCATTGTTATTTCAAAATAAAGGCATGTGTATGGTGTTTTAAACATTGGTTTATGAATCTATAATGGTGGATTTTGAAATATTGTTGAGGGTCTTTATATATATGGTTTGGTATTGGTTTAACTATGTTTTTACATGTTTTTGATAATGGTTTGCATACGTGTTTGGTTGTTGGTTATGGTTTAACTAAAGGGGTCTTGAGTAACCCTAATTATGGTGATTTACATGTTGGTTTTGATCTTGGTAAAGGCGTGCCCTCAACATGTTTGATAAAATGCCCCAAAGAATGTTTTTACTCTATTGTTAAACTTTCATTGGAACTCTCGCATTGTTTGGTTTGGTATTGTAACCTTAAAGGGTTTTGAATTTTTTGCATGTTTTAACTGGTTTAAATGATATAAATTCTGTAAATGTTTGGCATGGTGCTAAATGGTTTGGAATGGTTTAAAGGTTAATGTTTTGGTGGTTATGGTTTGTGTATTTTAAAAACCTTGTGGTGGAAATCCCCCAAGTGAATGCATTAATGGAGTTGTTTTAAATGGTTTACAAAGGTTAAAGGCTAATTGGTTAAGCTTGTGGAGGACATGGTTGTCTCCCAAGAGGTTAATATGGTAAACGGAAAGGGCACTTGAATGTCCCCTTAACCTAAATGGTTTGGCTATGGATAAATATTGTAAGTATGGCTGGTATGCCAATACCACTAATAATTGGCCTTGGTAATAAATGGTAATTGGATTGTTTGGACATGGTTTTTAATTTGGTAATTAATGGCGGGATGTGTAACTGTGTCGTGGAAGGTGGAGGTTTCGGGGGAACCAAAATTGGAAACTTATATTTGCCGATATGAGGGGTCTTTGATGACCACGTGCGAGTGTCACGTTTTATATTGGAGGGATGTACTAGTCATCCCATGGGGTATTTCCTGGTCGGGAGGCCATACACACTAGGACTCTTTCAGCAGGGGGAGCTGAACCCATACGGCCCATGGGTATGGTTAAAAGGCAAAGTTAAATAGCCCAGGTAAAAGGTTTTAAAGGCATGCTAAACCCAGTTCCTTTTACCGAAACTTATATATATGTATGGTTGTACGCATATGGATGGTTTTATTTGGTTTTGTAAATGGCATTATTTTATTCCTATCGTGATTCCTTGCAAGTGTTCACCCACTAACCCATCTACTGGCAGCTGTATAGCCACGCTTTGCAGGAACCAACCATTCTACTCCTCTTGCTTAGTGATAGGATTCAGGTACATTCAATGCTGGATTGAAGTGGTGATCTTCCAAAGTTCGAAAGGCATCTATTTCATGTCATGGTTTACTTTACATATTTCTTGTCCTCCATAAACTTTGATTTTTGGCTACGGTTGTGGGCATGTCCCGACTAGGTACTCTTTGGTTGGTCTAGAGGCTTTGTATGGACAACTGTTGACTTGGGGTATGTTATGGATTGCTTATGTCATATATATATAAATACTTTGGATTATTATTCTATACGATTTTGATTTATGGTTTCCGTATTAGTTTGGTTGGTTATGGGGAGGATAGACTTGGTTGGGTTGGTCTCGGTTATAGACTTATCCCAGAGTCACCACATGGATAAATACACTATCTTTTTATATGTTCAGAATTCAGCCAACTAAAGGTATGTGTTTGGTGGTTGGGTTGGGTAACGGGGGCGTTTCCCGGTCCTGGTTGGGCTTGGGATTGCCCATTACGTCTAGGCCCTGGTTCGGGCTGTGACACAGAGACACCACAAGAATACAATACATATACTCCTTTATTTCCACTGAACACACATACATAATACTCTCCAAAAATCCTCACATACACACCAAAACACACAGAACTCACCAAAATGCACACAAAGAATTTACACTCACCTCACGACATACACCACCCATAATTATATAAAAGAAAAGAGTCGAAGGGGAACAGTGATACTCCCATACACCAACAGGAAAGAGGATAGAGAGATAAAAACGAGTAGAGAATTGAGAGAGAGAATAAATATTGGTGAACGGAGAACAGAGAGATATGAGAACACGACAGAGAAACAACAAAATCTAGGGAAAACAATGCGAAATAGGAAGAAAAGAGAGAAAACGGGAGTGAGAACAAAGGGGAGAGGAGTATTTTACCATTGTTTCAGATTTTTTGGTGAAGTGTCGCCAGAAAATAGATTTCATAGTCAATTTTTGCCGAAGAAGACCGCAAATCTAATAGCTCCACCCACTACCGGAAACCCAACAAAAGCTGATCGAACCTACAATAAATCGACCATATCCACCGAAAAGCAACCCAGAACGTACCATCGCTAGAGAACTAATGACGCAGTGATGGTCCGTATGAAATTGTATATGGGTCTTATTGCTTCATGATTTTTGGTTCAGGTTGGTGAAAACCAAAACAAAAGGTCTATATCAAAGCCGAATTTGTTCGTTGGTTGAGGTCTCATTCGAGGTCTTGGACGCTGTTCAGTTGTAAGGATTATTCCAATTGAAAAAGCATTTGAGATCCAATTCTTTCTTCTCTCCGTTTAATTTTTATATGATTTTGTTAACTGGTGTGCTTAGCATGTTTTGATTCCTTGCGGTGTGTATGCCCACTGATGCTTGATTTGGATTTTTAAAACTCAAAAGGAGAAGCTTTGAATTTATAATTGAGACTTGTTTAATCAATGATTGAAGATGAAACACGGGGTGGGGATTGAAATTGATAAAAGCACATATTGGTTTGAGTTGATTAGTTGGATGATTTGAAATAAGTGTTAATTTATCAAATCTGATAGTATGATGCCTTAGATCGAAAATTTAATAGGAAAATCTTAGGTCGGGTAGGTATAATTTAGGATTGTGGATTGTTTAGTGTTTGAATGTGTTGAATGACTTTTATTTCATCGAATTTGAATTTCTTGTACTTTTTTGGCCGGGGAATGCCCCAAGAAAAAATGTATTTATTCACCGGGGAATGACCCAAAAGTATCATGTATGCAAAGGAGGTTCGTTATCAAGGCCCGATGCATCGGGTAAAGCATAGTTATGGTAATTAGAATAGTTTTAGTTTTCATTTCAGTATTTTTATTTTGGGTTGTAATAAATTGGATTGGACAATATTTTTTGGTTTTGTTTGTTTGATTGTTTGTTTTCTTGTTGTGGCGTCTTGTTTGGTTTATACATTTCATACTGTCATGCTAGCCGATATACTCTACAGAGCGACCATGGTCAAACTACGAGACTGAGGGATGCCTAACACCTCCCCCTCGGTTAATAGAATTCCTTAACTAGAATCTCTGTCCACGGATCAGTTTAAAAGAGTGAAAATCATTTTCGAAAAAGGATTTCCAAAGGTGACATGGCATACCAGATTTATGCCAAGTGGCGACTCTGAGTTTTGATTGTTAAAAGTCCTTTTCGAAACAAACTTTATCTTTTGTCATTAAATAATAAAACCCCTTTTGGAACTTAAAATAATATCATTTTGGTAAAAAAAAGGAGTGTGACAACAACAACTCCCCCATCTTCAAAGTCCAAAAGATAAACTCCTAAGTTAGCTAATCTGTGAATGTCCTTCACTAATCCTCTTTCTTCTCATCAACATGGGATAAGATTCCAATAGATAACCTGCTAAGAGCATCAACAATAACGTTAGCTTTACCTGGATGGTAGTGAAGGATCATGTCATAATCCTTAAGCAACTTAAGTCACCTCCTTTGCATAAGATTCAACTTCTTCTGAGTGAACACATACTGTAAGCTCTTATGATCCAAATAGATATCCACATGCACCCCAGATAGGTAATGACACCAAATCTTCATAGCAAATACCAACAGCCAACTCTATATCATGAGTCAAATAGTTCCTTTCATAAACCTTAAGTTTCCTAGAAGCATAGGTCACCACCTTACTACGCTGTATCAAAACACAACCCAGTCCCATATGGAATGCATCAAAAAATGCAACAAAACCATCAGTACCCTCGGGGAGGGTCAAAACTGGAACAAAAGTCAGCTTATTCTTCAAATTTTTAAAGCTATCCTCACAAGAATTGGACCATAAAAACTTAACCTTCTTTTGAGTCAATCTTGTCAATGGAACAACAATAGAATAGAAACTTTTTACAAACCTCCTATAATACCCGTCCAAGCCCCAGAAGCTCCTAATATCGGTCTGAGTCATGGGTCTAGGCTCTTTCTTCACTACCATAACTTTTTGTGGATCCACCTTGATACCCTCATTAGAAATAATATGACCAAGAAAAGTCACATCATTCAACCAAAAGTCATACTTAGAAAACTTAGCATACAACTTTTAATCCTTAAGGGTCTTCAAAAGAATTCAGAGGTGACTGGCATGATCCTCCTCACTCTTAGAATACACCAGGATGTCACCACTGAAGGCAATAATAAATAAGTCCAAAAACTTCCTAAAAACCCAATCATAAGATTCATGAATGCAGCCGGAGTATTAGTTAACCCAAATAACATAACCAGAAACTCATAGTGACCATACCGGGTTTGGAAAGTAGTCTTGGGAACATTAACCTCCCAAATTTTCAATTGATGATAGCTCTAATGAGGATCAATCTTTGAGAAACATCTACCACCCTAAATCTAGTCAAAAAGATCATAAATCCTAGGAAGAGGGTACTTATTCTTCACTGTCACCTTATTCAATTGATGATAGTCTATACACATCCAAAGAGACCCATCTTTCTTATGCACAAAAGGTATAAGAGAACCCTATGGAGAAACGCTAGGACGAACGAACTCTTTATCAAGATGATTTTTTAACTGCTCCTTTAGCTCTATTAACCGAGTTAGACCCATTCTATATGAAGGAATAGAAATAGGATGAGTGTTTGGGAGAAGAGGAATCCCATGAAGATCATCGGGAAACATTTCAGGAAATTTATTAACCACGGGGATAAAATGCAAAGGGCTTTTAGAGTCAGAATCCTTAACCTGAAATAGATGATATAGACACCCTTGAGAAATTAATTTCTGGGCTCTAATAAAGGAAATGAACCCCCCCTTAGGTACTAAGGAACTCCCTTCCCATTTTAATACTAGCTCATTAGGAAAGTAAAAACTGACCTTTCGGGTCCTACAATACCGAGAAGCATAGCACGAATGAAGCCAATCCATCCCTAAGATAACATTAAAATCTACCATCTCCAACTCTATCAAATCCACCAATGTCTCCCTATGAAAGATAGACACCACACAACCCTTATAGATTTTTTCTAGCCATAATAGAATCATCCATCAAGGTAGACATAGAAAAGGGGTCAAAAATACTTTTGGGACCAAAACCAAAATGCACATCCACATAAGGGGTTACATAAGAATGAGTAGTCCTCGGTCAAGAAAATAATACATATTATGATAGAAGAGTTCTAACATACCAGTAACAATGGCTGGAGATGTCTCAGATTCCTGGTGAGTAGCAAGTGCATAGAGAAAATTTCGGCTAGTGCCAATACCAGAAGTAGTGCCCTTTGGTGCAGGAGATGAAGATGTGGAAATTAGATCTTTATTAGCGCAGTGGCAACTCTGGCTGAAAGATAATTACGCTGTAAGTGACCTAGCTGTCTATAATTATAGCACCCATTTCTCCTCTTCTCATAATAACCACGATGAATCTGCCCACAAAAATGACATGAAGGATAAGGTGGGACTGACTAAGCTCCATTAGCCTGATACTGGGCACATTGTGCCTTTAGAACCACCACTAGATTGAGAACGATGATCGACCGAAGTCTTAGGATAAGGAGCACTAACAGACGAATAAGAATTCTCCCAATTCTTATTCTTAGTGCATTATCTGCCATCTCTCCCACTATTCTACTGGCCCCTACCCTGCTCTGAATACTTGAACTTCTTGTTCTACCTCTCCCCAATCTCTGCCTATTTCTTCTTCCCATTCTTAACCTTCTGCATATAAACCACAAGCATGGAGATGTCCATATCATTGTTTAACGTTGCAACCTTACACTTCAATACCATGCCATAGGACAACCCAAGAGCAAACTTCCTCATCTTGGATCTCTAGCTAGATATCAACTCAGGAGCATATCAAGCTAACTCCTGAAATTTTAGTGAATACTCCTTCACACTCATCTTACCCTACTTCAAATTAACAAACTCCTAAGCCTTAGATTCCCTCAACTCCTAAGGAAATAAGAGATTAATAAAGGCACCCAAAAACTCATCCCATAATACCAACTCTACACCATCACCCCTCAATTGCTCCCACTCCTCATACCACTGATAATCTACGTATTTTAGCTGAGATACAACAAATACTACACCTTCAGAATCAATAGCATACATCACCTTAAAATTCTTCTCTATCTCATCTACAAAACCCTGAGGATCCTCCTCAACCGTAGAACCTGTAAAGGTTGGGGGATTCAACCTCATAAACTGGCCAACTCGAGTGACCTCAGATTAAGGAGTGATAAAACCATCACGATCTGACTAATAAGACTAAAATGTCACCAACTAAGTAAGAAAATAAATAGACCAATGGAACTCCAGATTAGAGATAACCTTCTGAGGTGGCTGGTCATAAGAATCACCACCCTAAGAATCCTGAGGAGGACTAGTGTGGATAGGTGGAACTCCATATGGAGAAGCACAATCAGGAGCAGGGACCCTAGATCGGGGCTGCACTCCATACACAAGGCAAGTCCCCTCCACATTATCCTCAGTAGAATAGAGTTCCCAATAGAGTTTATATGAAAATCAGATCTTCAGTGAGGCATGATCTTAGATATGAGGAAGCTAGGAGTTAGAGACGTTTCATAAAATTAGACTCTATAGCCCAAAAATAGAACACATAAAAGAGAAACATTCCAAAATGCCTTGTAACTTCCTCCTTATAAGTATGGCGCGCTACACACCTATAAAAAGGACTCTACTAATTATGACTCTGTGGACACCCAATGACTCTAAACTTGAATTTGATACCAAGATTATAATGATCCAAACTAGGGCCTAGCTGTGATGGGTATCTCAAGTCCACCATGGACCTGAGACCGCCCCCATATCCTAACCACATGAGAACAAAATAATAATAATAATAACAAATGTGGAAGGCAATTAAATAGTAATAAATATGAATAAGTAACTCTATGAAAGCTAAGAGTCAACTAATAACCAACCAACCCACATCTGTACATAATATCATGGAGTGTAACCTCCACGACATAGAAAAAACTCAGAGGCTCACCACGTCAAAGTACCAAAATTGCCTTGAACCCTTTTTGAAAATTCCAAAGCCTTCCCAAATTACCCTTTTAACATCCCTAAACACAATTCAAGTGAAAAATCAATATTTCAAATATGGGAAGGTAAAAAATAAACTGATGAAAATTTTAAGGGTCTTACATTATCCCTCCTTAGGATTGAATGATGAGTTAGGACACTTTTAGCACGAGAATAGCAAGAATACACCATAATTAAATGACAAACTCAGAAAATGACAAGATGAAAAAACAACTCATAACTTAAGAACTTTTATCCAACATGGGGAACAAGAATGGTACTTGGACTTCGTATCTTCCTCAGCTTCTTATGTAGCCTCTTCTACCTTTTGGTTTCTTCAAAGGACCTTCACCGAAGCTATATCCTTGGTCCTTAATATACGAACTTTCCTATCCAATATCTCATCTGGGAATTCCTCACAAGATAAGAAATCCATAACACCAACATCCTCAACAGGCACTATCAGGGAAGGCTCACCTACACTCTTTTTTCAGTATGGACACGTGAAACACGGGATGAATAAAACCCAAACTTGTAGGCTAATTCAACTCATACACAATATTCCTAATTCTGCTCAAGATTGAATATGGACCAATGTAACAAGGACTGAGCTTCCCCTTCTTCCCAAATATCATGACTTCTTTCATATGAGACACTTTCAAGAACACCCAATCATTTACTTCAAACTCCAATTCTCTTCGCCTTACATCTGAATAAGACTTTTGATGACTTTGAGCAGTCTTAAGTCTTTCTCTAATCACTTTTACCTTCTCTATGTCTTGGTGAATCAAGTTAGGACCAAACAATCTAGTCTCACCAACCTCAAACCATCTAATAGGAGACCTGCACCTCCTACCATAAAAAGCCTTAAAAGAAGCCATTTGAATGCTTGAATGATAACTATTTTTATACACAAACTCAATATGAGGAAAATAATCAACCCAACTCTCATTAAAATCAATCACACAGGCCTTAGCATATCCTCCAAAGTCTAAATAGTACGCTATATTTGCCCATCTATTTTAGGGTGGAAAGTGGTGTTAAGGTTCTCCTGTGTACGAATGGGAAGTCTCAACCCACTAACAAAGAATCAAACCACCTTATACTTAGTGTCCAGAATAAAAGTCGCATTCCTAAATAACTCGTGACAATGAGCCTCATACTCTACAACTATCATGGAGCCCTGCTCCAATCTAGAAAATTGATCCCTCAAATAATTTCTAAGGCTGCGAAGTATATACTTCTCTAAGAATATCTCAAAGAACTGACTACATGATATAGAAGAAGATCCAGCTGGTCTAGAATCTATATAAACTCTCCACCAATGTCGAGGAACCAAGTCCAACTGAAATTTAGTGTAATCCACAGTACGAGTCTTAACAAGTCACAAATTATAGAGCCTATCCTCAAAAGAAATTATGAACTCATACGTATCCTCGTCCGGAGCACCAGAAACCCTAGGTGGAGCCAATCTTAAGAATCTTCCCAACATCTTCTGTTCCTTAAAAGACATAGTAGGTTGAGAAACCATTAGCTGGGAAACTACTGGCTAAGTAACTATCGGTGCAAGAGGAACCTCAACCCTAGAAGCTGCATCTACAGGTTGTGCCCTCTCTTTGTACCAATCTAATTTGTATACTGTACACTATCAGATGGTGCACAACCAACTAAACCCAAAAGCTGAACCAAAGCATCTTTGAGCACCGAATAAGAAATAAACCTTGGTGGATCCTGGGCTGGTCCCTGGCCTATCATTGGCTTAGGCAGAATAATCTCTTGCTTAGGAGCGAGAGTAAGACCCGGGGAAGACAACCTATCTTGGCCCCTAGCTGGGGACATATCATGCGGCTATCTACGACCTCTAAGTTGTCCACAAACATGAGAAAGATCCCTAGGACTAATCTCTGGACCCTCATCTCATGTAGCAGTAGCACATGTCCTGGCCATTTGCGGAAGAGTAAAGTTAAGGGAATACTTCTACAAACTGACTCAGACTTTTTACATGATATGAGTGACAGAAGTGAAGAACTCCTATGAATGTCCCATAGACTCTCAAAGATAGAAAATAGATGTCATCATTCCGATTGCAGGACTCTACTAGACACTTTCTCTTGCACTAACAATATCGGTAAAACCTGGCTCTAATACCAATTTTGTCATGATCTAATTTATGATTCATGATGGCACCTACTAAATCTTGCCAGTAGGTAAGCCAAAATCATAACTTGGAGCTAATACAATGGGTTACTTGGTAGGAAATATCCATTATAGGTGAAATTCAAAAACACAATATATAAATAAATAAAGTGTTCTAGATAGACAAAAATAGTCAATACAAGATACCAATCCCTCGACCTTGTAGAGCCATTTCAAGAACATCTAATTGTATTAATACAAATCAAAAGTATAGAATAATCAATACATCTGTCTCAAAACAAAATACTAAAAATAAAAAATAGAGGAAAATGGGCAACTAAAAATCCAAGAGCTCACCCTATCTCCAAAAATTAGTCACCATATAAACCTCGATTATTGACGAAAGTACTACTTGGATCTACACCAAAAAGGTACAAAAGTATAGTATGAGTACCAAAACAATGGGTACTTAGTAGGCATCATCGGCCGACTGATCTAAATCATGATATAAGTATGATAAAATGCAAAATAACATAAACTAAGTCAAGGTACAGAAACAAACATAAATTATCTCCAACATCGTTGTACATAATAAGTAATTAAACCTTAATAACAAGATAACAAAAGGCATCAACATATGCCAATATCACAGTGAATAATAAGTAAACAATTCAGAATGATAACGTATCATAAAGAATTAACACAAGCAACCATAACTTACAAAATTGGCTCCCAAACGATAATTGGTGAAGAAAGATAAAGAATTCGTCACAGCCTTCCATACGATTGGAGAGTACATTCAAGAGAAGAATAAATCAATGAACCAATATTATAACTAACCTTCTTCATTATTCAACCATCATTTCACGATTTTCATCAAACGGTCGTTTATCAATATTTCACAAAATGCATGCATTTCCATAATGCTACCATCATTAAACATAATTATCATCGATAGTATCTAGTCACTATTTATTAGATAACTATCTCTATTAACTAGTCCATTTAACTACTAGTAATCATAAAAACTCTAGTCATCACTTAAGCAGCTATTCACCACATAACCGCTAATAACCCTTTGTTAGGTAACCACCAATTATTCAACTAGCATTATTTATTACCAATCATCATTTATTACTAATCATCATTGCCAACTGAACCTCATTTATCAACTAGTCATTATTAGCCACTTAAACAAAAATCCACCACTAATCCATATTTAGCACTAATCATCAACTATACCACTTTACAAGTATTTAACACTTTTGGACTATAACCGGCATCCCTAATAACAAAACCATACCCAAATTACATATAAGCATATATATATATATATGAACATATAATTTTTATATATAGGGCATAACTAGAATCAAACTGGTAGATGTACTCATAGGAACATCAATATAATCATCCTCTGACCTTGTCGGGTATCAACACATCATCATAATCATCCTCTAGCCTTACTGGGTATATATTATCACAATGTCTTCCATCCTTGTCAGGTATCATCATATCATTATAATATCCTCTAGCTTTGTCAGGTATCATCATATCATCATAATATCCTACAACCTTGTCGGGTATCATTATAATATCTGTCAAACTTACCGGGTATCATCATATCATCATAATATCCTCCAGTCTTGTAGGGTATTATCATATCATCATATCATTATGGTATCCTCTAGCCTTAACAGGTATCAATATCACCATTGTAGGTGGCACAATCAATAACATGAGTATTCATATAATCAAACATTATGATTTAAAGCATAAGTAATAGCATAATTTCCCATATAATCAATAAGAATGACTTCTAACATAATTCATGACACAATTGCTAATATCATCATTAGAAATATTTTATAGAATGGTTTCTAGTATAATATCTTTGCACGATCATAATCATAAGAAATATCATGAGCAATGACTCATTAATAGCCTATTCAATGGCCTATCATTAGCATAAAAGATAGTTTATCAATAGCTTGAGCAATAGCTAATCTATGGCATAATCTATAGTCTATTCACAACATAGTTCATAACATAATTTATGTCTTAGATAGTATCAGAGTCAAGGGCTCATTCAATAATACATTTGGTAGCCCAATCAATGACTCATCATAATCCTAACCAAGAAATCATACATATGGAAAAATCATTTAGGCATTACTTCTAACATCATTTATCATGACCAACAAGAACCAAGGTTTCTCAATATTTCCTAAAAAGGGCATTCTATAGGCATTTAATAAGAGTACAAAGGGATTTAAGAGAACAATCATCAATTTTGACTTAAGGTAGGTCAAAGAGCCCACTTCTAAATCCCCGAAATACATTCTAAGTTGAATTTCTACCCCAAACTTGGATAAGGTATCTAAATCCACTCTTAGATATATAGCAAGCCACAATTATCCCTAAGGTAGAGATCCTACCCAAGCACTTTAACTAAGTCCAATGGAACTAAGACAACCTTCATTAGTGTAAGAACCTAAGGCCAAACTTATTCTAACCATGATTAACTAGGGCATTTTACTTAACTTAGAGCAAACTAAGACATTCTCATGCTAACATGAGTAATGAAGTCTAATGAACTAAGGTTCAAGGCAACAAGCTAAGTAATTCATCTCTATGGTTTCAATTTAGCCTAAACTATCCAACTAAACCCAAGTCTTGCATTTTATCAAGCTAATAACTAAACCCATCCCAAATCCAACATAATATCACAAGAATACTATGATACAACTCAATATAACAAGGGATAAACCTAAACTACCCTGATGTCGAAGAAAGCTCAACGAATGACTAAAACTTTACTTTTTCCTTATGAGAAGCCTCCTCAAGATGCTAAGCTATCAAAAACACATTCTACTCATCAATAAGAAAATATAGATATCATATTGCACCATTGTGCTTTGGGTCCAAAAATGACATCAAAACCCCATGTTAGTCCCACTTAAAAAAATTGCATTTTCAAAGACGACCCAATATTTCATACAAGCTCAAGGAATCATTACCCTAAAAATAGGTGAAAACTAAGCTAAATTGGAGCTAAAATCAAGCCCCAAGGATTTTGGAGTTTTGAGCAATTAATCAAGAAATTTCACAAAGAAAAGGGTGAATTCTTACCTTAAATCGGATGATAATCACGAAAATAAATGTTACCCAAGCTTCCCAATCACCAAAAATCTTCAATTTTAAGCTAAAACACTATTTTAGGATTTATCTCTCAAGGGAAAAGATGAATAATGCCCAAAATCATGGAAAATGGCTCAATTTATACCTAGTCCAGGGCCTCGACAGTCTCTATCGCAAACAATAGGTATGCGATCGCATTACCTCCAACCTTCTATTAGAGTCGCGATCGTGATAGGACACCGCAATTGTACCCTATTCCCTTCCAAGGATACCGCAATCACGACCTTTGGTTGGCAATTGTCTTTGCACCTGAAAGTAGATGAGACTTGGAAACTTTTCCATGTCTCTTCCCTCTTCTCGAGATTCATTTAAAATATCATATGCGTAAATGAACTATGTAACCACACTAAATTTGATGTTCTATACTCAATGCTACACTTGGATTTTTAATCCAAGGTTGTTTCAACCAAATGTGGATCCCACACTCATATTTCATTTTTTCAACTTTTTGACCAATAGATTGAAATGAGCTCAGGTGCCTCGGGACCTGAACCAAAGTTCTACCTAGACTAAAATTGATATTTTAGAGCGGCTGGCACAGTCAAAATTTGTATTCGAGATTATTTTACTATAGGTTTTCTTATTGTCCATATGGAACTAGCAAAGACTTCTAAACACAGAGTTGGATCTAAAAACTAAATGAACTGCCCGGTAACCGAACTGTCAGTCCTAAAAAGTCATAAATTACTTGGAGAAACTATGGAAAAGCTCTAACAACAAAAATAAATGGAAATAGAGAAAATAACTTGAAGGGTCATTATAAAAAGTAGAGTATCATGGATTAGGATCAATATCTATACTATAGAAAGTAGAGTATCATGGACTAGGATCAATATCTCTACTTGGAAGTTGGAGGTCATTAAAATGGATTTCATTATGGAACTTTCTTGCACCAGACGTCAGCATGATTTGATTTGGGTCATCATGGATCGAATGACCAAGTCAGTTATTTCTTACTAGTTAATACCTCAGATACAACAAAAGGTTATGCTAAGTTATATGTTTATGAGTTAGTAAGGCTCTATGGGATTCCCTTGTCGATTATTTTAGACTGAGGTAGTCAGTTCACTTTGTAGTTTTGGCAGTTATTTCAAAAAGGCCTTGGTACAAATTTAAAGCTTAGTACTGCTTTCCATCCACAAACAAATGGTCAGGTCGAGCGTACTATTCAAACTTTAAAAGACATGTTGAGAGCATGTGTGATTGACTTCATCTACCCTTAGTGAGTTTTCCTATAATAACAATTACCACACTGAAGTGCTATAGAAATATAACACTTTAGACCCTTAAAATAAGGAAAAAATGCAAGTTTTTGAGGTTATTTTGTTAGATATGATGCTTTTTGGGTATGCTTTGCAGAAAATCATGTTTTGGATGATAAGTTCGTGAAAAAAGTGAAAAAGGTATTTTTGTCTATGTTTGGAGAAATTGTAGATGTTTGAGACACTTTCCAACTTGATCGTGATCAAAGCGTGTTCGAGAATCAAAGAAAAGCTGAAAAGATGAATCTCGACACCTACTAAGTCAACCTACGGACCGCAGGTATGCAAAGTAAGTTCCAGAAGTACAAAATCCCAAGAGATGAACTTACAAGAATTTTTCATCTGGCACCTGTAGTTTGTACCTGGGCCCCGGGTCAGGACTGCAGGTACTACTTACGCCCGGTGCCAGACCGCGAGTATGGACCACATATGGCCATTGACCCTGTTTTCTCTTATTTCGTTCAAACTTTGGTTTTAGGGTTGCCTCATGTACTATAAATACCCTTAATGTATTTTTTAGTAGGAGTTACACACTTTTGATATTCACAAATATCTTTTGATTCCAAGATCAGATTTTGATCTTGGGATTTTCTTGTATTGACTTTGGTTGATTAATTCAGTTACGGTTGTGGGTTTTATTACTTATTATCATTGTGATTTCATCTATGATTTTGAATATGAATGTAATTTATTTCTTCAAAAGCATGAGCAGCTAAAACTCATAGCTAGAATTGTGAAACCCTTGTGGATTGACGAAATAGGGGAAGTGCTTTCGTTGTTCTTAACCGATACCCATGCGTGCATTACTTTATCTTCATTATGATAGTTTTCTTAATGGGTTCACACATTAGGATCCCACCTAGATATTGTTTCTTACTCCAAAAGAGGAGTAGTGACTAGGAAAACATAAAGACAACAACAATTTGGAGTTTAACTGTCGATCCAAGATTCTAGGTTCTATCTTAGTAAGATGGTTAGGTTTCATCTAATAACTAGAGACTCAAAAGGTAATAGTTAATAGAGATCAAGAAAAGGGTTAGTAAGGTGACATCCTAAGACTCAAAAGGTAAAGGGTAAAATCGTTACGCTCATCCAAAAGACTGCAAAAGGTACATAACTTATCGATTCTGTATGCAAAGTATCATCTTTGTTCAAAAAAGCATGATAAGCATACGGAGTTGAGAATACAGAGGGAACATAATCCTACTGTTCATCTACGACTGATTACAACCGAAGTTAGTATAGTTACTTGCTCGAGATTACTAAATCAAAACCCCCCATTTACTTTTCTTTTCTACCCGCCGACTACAACTGCTAAGATTTGCATTTCCATATGTTCTTTTAAGATTTGACCCTGACCTCTGTTGGGTTACTACATTTTGACAGCAACCATATCATTATTTTATAGGAGTTGTTGCTTAGATGTCATCACACACTAGTATTCAGATGGCTCCTTTCGAGGCCTTGTATGAGCATAGGTGTAGATCACCTATAGATGGGTTTTAGGTTGGTAAAGCAACCATGGTTGGGACGTATTCTATTCTCAAAGCTATTAAGAAGGTTTAGTTGATTTGTGAGAGGTTGAAAATTCACTCAAAGTCATTAGAAATCATATGGAGATGTAAGAAGGAGAGAACTAAAGTTTGAGGTAGGTGATTGGGTGTTTTTGAAGGTATCACCCATAAAAGGGGAGATAAGATTTGGAAGAAAAGGAAAGCCATTCCTCGATATGTTGGTCCTTATGAAATAGTAGTATATGTTGGAGATGCTACTTATGAGTTAGATCTTCTGTTAGAATTATCGTCGTTCATCCAATATTTCTTGTGTCAATGTTGAAGACGTGCATTAGAGACCGATCTTTGGTAGTTCCCGTAGAGAGTATTAGAGTGAAAGATAGTTTGTCATATGAGGAGATTCCAGTTGAAATCCTTGATTGACAAGTACGAAGATTAAGGAATAAGTAAGTAGCTTCAGTGAAAGTTCTATAGGGGAATCAATCAGTTGAGGGAGTGACATGAAAGAAGAGACAGATACGATGAGACAATATCATCACCTATTTAATTCTATCACACTGTCAGTTTGAGATAAAAATCCCTTCTAATCTACTCTACTTATCGATATCCTTACTCATTCCCTATGAAGCTCATGTATAGTGAGTCGTTTCATTGTAAGTTCATTTTTGAGGTGAATCATTTCAGATTGAAAGTAAGATAAGCTTCATATCTCAGAATAACAAAACCATGATATAGGTCTTTCCTTATCCCAACCTTCATTCGAGGATGAATGGTCCCAAGAGGTAGATAATGTTAGATCCCAGGATTTCAATGATTTTATTTTTGTAGCTCTTACATGTTTTATTGTAATTTTTTGGGTTGAATAATGATAAAGAATTCTAACGGGATAATCAGAAAGTGTTTTAGAATATTTGGAATGAATTTTAAGATATTTTGGGACCCTGAAATAGTTAGGGCCCGTGTTAAGGGCGTGTCATGAAAGCATGGCATACCCTGTCATGAAAACTAATGGACAAATACGATAAGGGAGTTCCACACTAGCTAGATTTCATGATAAGGGCGTACCATGCCCAAGGGCCCAGAAATGCCAATTTTCAATTTTTTTCTTCTAATTTTCTAGGGATTTTTGGTCTTTTACCTCCAAATTAATCCCATAATAGTACAAAACCCGATTTTCCACCCTCACAAGTCATTACACATGATACACCTACTCCAAAACTTTCAAGAATTCCAAAAGAGAAATTCTTCTCCAAAATTCAAGCTTTCAGGTTTCCAATTCAACTTCCTTTCAAGAAAATTCATCAATTTTAAATATTGGAATTTGAACAAGTATTCTTCCGTATTGTGCCCAAAATTTTAATTTTTACTTGAATTTAAAGAATTGATTTACTAGGGTTCGTACCCGTTTTTCTTATGCTTTATGATTATGATGTTTTCTCATGAGTTAAGCTTTATTTAGAACAAGATTTTTCATGTTTACTTACGTTTTATCCATGAATGTGATATTGTGCATTGAGTTTTGGTATTTTGATATGAAATTTCACTAGTTGGAAGAAGTATATATGATTTAGAATGACTGACTTAGTTTACAAGAAGTTCAAACTTACTAGTTCAAGTTACAAAGTATTACAACATAAATAAAGTATCAATTTTGATCTTATGATCCAGATAAAGAATGAAATTCACAAGTTTCTTTATGAGCATGATTTCAGCAAGAAAAACATAGTTGGTTTTTAGTTTTATAAGACCATATGCCATTTTAAGGTGAATTTCATAAGTATGAGCATACGAGTGTATATTTTGGGAGTAGTATTTAGTAGCGAGAGGGGAATATGGGTTTAGCCCATCCTATTTCCTAGAAACTATGTGCCACTGTAGGTTTAAGGGGCCTCGCCAGAGATTGTCTCCTTGCCCCAAGGGGTTAAGTTTAGTGAACACTCTAAGTTAAGGTTCTATATCGATGGCAAGGGTAGGATACCTATCCTCAATGTGGGTACGACATTGTACTCTACGTGTTACGACCCAAAATCAAAGGTCATGATACACAAAGAGGAAAAGACAGAAATACCCCCAAGGTAAGGCTCCTAGAACAAATCCGAACCATATAAGTATAACAATTATGGAAAGAAACATAAACCATAATGCAACCATATCTCCCAAAACCTGATGTCAAAAGTATAAGAACGTATCTAGTACAACTCAAATCCAAAAGAAATATATAAGAAATCCAATAGTTACAAATCGGTCTTTGAAACTAGTAAAGACACAGTCTAATGATAGGTAAAGAGAAAAGAAGACATCCAGATGCCTGAAAATCAACCACTACCTTGAAAGCTCCAACAATCGCTCGAATCAAGCAATGTGGGGTACACCCGTACTTGAATATGCACTAGAAGGGTACAATAGGAGTGAGTACGGTTCACTTGTACTCAGTAGGTATCACAGGCCAACCAAGCAAAGTAGAAAATAAGACATAAAAAATACACCCTAAGGACATGTCACCTACAATTAGAAAATGTCCCACAACGATAGCCCATGCTTCTTGCACAATAGTTCTAATATATATAACATATTTTGCAACAAACACAAAAAAGCCAAAAGTGTAAAATATACCACATACAAGTAGGATATGGAAGGACGATATACATACAAGATCATTGAGTACAAGTATAAGGAGATAGAACAATTAGATAGGTAAATTAGTCAAAGAAGAAGTATAATCACATCACAATGATAACAAAGTAAACACAATAATAATAATGATGATGATACACGAGGTCATCGGACAACCTCCATATACACCCTCGGAGGAAAGACTCTCGAGGTGGAACCCATGGGGGGTTCTTCAAACCCTATACAATACATATATTATATCTTTTCCCTGGCACATCCCTTAAGGAGGGTTTTATAAGATGTCATAATATCTCATTCTCGAAATATCCCTCGAGAAGGGTTTTAAAAGGTGTTGCCAGTGTTTCTCAAATGTTGTCATAGTGGTACCAATATTTCATGAATAAGTATGAAATAAGGATGTAATTCTCACAACAAATCACAATTAGTATTTCCACAACCAACCACATGATGTATTTTCACAACCAACCACAATGATATATTTCCACAACCATCCAAAATGATATATTCCACAACTATGTGATCCAACATTCACTCATTATTTCCACCATCCATGAAATTCCATATGATTTACATGCCAATATAGTATAAATATAGAAAAATACACCAATGGTACCATATTAGGCATTTCATCCACATAATATAATTATTCACATGTATTTCAGGCTATCCATATCACATAGGACCCTGTATGATCTCGCATCTCACATAATATTCCAAAACCAATAATTACATCACATATAGGCCCCTACACGAGTACAAAACATTAAGATAGCCAATTTCATAATTAGTTCCCATCCCCTTAACATACATTTTGAATTCAAATTAAATACCCAACCTAGTCTGAAAGAGTTAAGCCATAACCTACCTCAAGGCTGAAAACTAGTCCGCAATGCTTCAACCCATGACCTTACTTCTCACCAACGATACCAAAATTAACTAAAACCAATAAATATAGAATCCACTTATCAAAATAAATACAACTATACCCATATTACCTACTATTGGGTCGGGGTCAAAACAGACCCCGAAAAATGGTTTTTTTAAAAAAGGGCAAAATTGTAACTTTATTTTAAAAGCCTGTTTCCTATAACTTTAGGAACCTAAAACTGAAAACCCATGTCAAATCGAGTTAAAAATGAGGTTCAAATTGAAGAAAAATAATTTTTACACTTTACTGGTAAAACCTTTGAAATCCATTTAAAATTAAGAATTGAGGTTGTTTTGAAGATGAAATTGAGGAAAAATAAGTAATTATAGGATTAGGAACATTATTCAAGTGAAAAGGAGTGAAATTGAGATTTAAAATCAAGCCCTAAGATTTTTGGGTATTGAGCAATTAATCAAGAGATTCACTAAGAAAAGGGTGAATTCTAACCTTAAATCCGTAAGAGAATAAATAAATAAATGTTAATCTAGCTTCCCAAGCACCCAGAAGCCTTACTTTTAAGTTCTCACACTATTTTTGGGTTTATCTCTAAAGAGACATGGTGAATAATGAGCTAATTGATGACCTAAGGGGTCTATTTATACCCATTACAGGTGATCAGATGCTGCAATCACACACCCAGGTGTGCAATCGCACACCCTGGTAGTAGAAGGAGATGTGTCAATCTTACTTCCCTCTATACCACACTTTTGCGATCACCACTCAAGTGGTGCGATCGCACATGCACTAGAAACCAGTTGAAACTTGGAAATTCTTCAAAGTTTCCGCCAAGGCCTCGAGATTCATTCAGAATATGATATATACAAATGAAATATGTAAGAACACTAAATTCAATGGTCCAAAATCAATGGAGATATCAGATTTTTAAAAAGAAGTTGTTTTCACAAAGTTGACCCCCAAAACCCGAAGTCACAATTTTCCACATCGAGTGTCGAAATGAGATTTAAAAGCCATAAACCACACCAAACTTGTTGCCACCCTAAAATTGATGTTTCAGATCTACTAGTGTAGTCCGTTCAACCACCCATCACATAGATCAAAACATAACTACAAAAGTCCATAATAAGGCTCCCGAGGCCTCTAAAAACCACAATATCGCACAATACCAAAATGTATTGGGAATTAAGCCAATCAACCCCACACCCCAGAAATACTATAATTCAACTATGGGAAGGGGTAAAATAGACAAAACACATATTTCACATATTTTATCAAAATCTCAAATCATTACATCATCCACTACTAAAAATCTAGTTTATCCTAGTCACGACCTGAAGCAGGGTTGACTGTGATGGGTATCCTAAGTCCAACAAGGACTGGATACCACCCCCTGCACCTAACCAAACATAACACAATACCCCTAACATTGGATGAATCTCAAATATATAACAAGATAACATAAGATAAGATCAAAGAATTTTAGACATGTCTATAACCGATAATTAGTATGACCAAAAATGACCAACCAACATTATTACCCAATTTCATAGTACTCCACAAAGCCTTATAAAAAACTAAAATCAATAAAGTGTCGAGACATGCCCCGACCCTGATAATGAAAATGACAATATTAATGATAATGTAAACTCTTAGTGTTATCGTTGTTGTTACGACTAGGACCTAATGAGTTGTAGGGTCCCCTAAAGAGTTGTATGATGTAAGTCGTAGGTCCAACAGCAGGTGTGCCTAATGAAACTGTCTTGATGATGACTCATGGTGATGAGTCATAGCCTGTCGTTACGAGTCGCAGTGTGGCCCATATTCACTGGCGATAATTTTTCAGCTTTTAAGTTGAGGGAACTTTGGACATTTCCCTCTTTACCGAATTAGACCCCACGTACATAAAATGTATTTGGTGCATTATTTTAACACTTTAAAAAATCAAAAATCCTCTTTACTCTCTCAAATTCCTTCAAGTAAAGCAAGTTAGGGTTTTCTCAAGGTTGAGCATCTAGGGTTAATAAAGGTGTTTCTTCTCCAAAAATGAGAATCTTTCAAGCATGTTACTCTTTCCCAATGATTATTTTGTTAAAAGTATGTGTTTTAAAGTATTATTCATGTGGTTTTGATGTTGGTTTTGGAAAATGGGTTGAGGGTTTTGAATGTTTGATTTTGAATAATATTTCCCATGGTTTAAATATATTTGTTCATGCTTTAATTATGGTTTTAAATTTATGGGGTGCATGGGTATGATGAATAAACTAGGGGATTGTGATTTTCCCAAATTAGTGAATATTGACCATTGAAGTGATAATGACCTTAACCCTATATTTTAAAATTAATTTTGAATATGAAAAGTATGCACATTGAACTACTCTTGAACTATCACATAATGTGAAAAGTTACTAAAGCATAATTATTTTGAATTGAACCTTAAGCTAATGTATAATTGAACCAAGAGAGATGTGATTTTCCCCTAAATGATGATAATTGGTTTGTCATGTTGGTGTTACCTTGAAAGTGTAGTTGGTATAACGATACCAACAGTGTATGCCTAAATATGTATCATGGTTTAACGAATGAGAATGCGTGATAAACAATTTAATTAGGCTTTAATGAGGGTCGTGTAGCTGAGTCGTGAAATTTGATGTCCCGAGGGACCAATGCTATAAATCACAATTACCGATGCGGGGGTCTAAATGACTGGGTGGTTCGAGTCCTCATTATTATTATATGATTGGGTGGTTCAAGTCCCTCATATTATATTAAATTATTAGGTGCTTCAATCACCTTAGTATGCTGGGAGGTTCGAGTCCCCCATGGTGCATATGTACATCCTCTGGTTTGTGCGGCTACATGCACTGGGGCCCATCCATCTAGGGAAGAGATGGACCCATATAGCCTGTGGGTGCCTTCTTATAGTATGATGGCTGAGCTAGACGATCCAGGATAAAGTTGTAAAGTCCATTCTTAGCCTTGTTCCCTTTCTCGGAATATTATTTATGTATGTTTATGACAATGTCCATATGGTTTTGAGTTGGATTTGACTTAGCTCTATTTTATCCCCTATCCCTGAGTTACATGCTAGTCTTCAACCAACCAACTATCTCCAGATGTTGTATCCCCACGTGATGAAGGCACCAGAGATACCTCTACTTTTATTGCACGGTGTTAGGTGGATCAGCTCAATTTGTCGGTCGTTGGTGGTGAAGTGGTGAGCTTCTATTCTCCAAAACACTTGGATATTTTATCAGTTTCCATTCATAGATTAAAACTTTTACTATGGGTGGGACATCGGGACTCGTAATGAGTCCATACAGCTCATTGGGAGCCACTCATACTCAGAACAGATAACTTAGCTACCCACACTAGTCAGACTATGATTTGGGTCCTTATTAATCGTAAAAACTTCCTACGACTCATAAGGAGAGTCATAGTCAGGAAAGTGAGGATAAAATTTTAGAAATTTCAAGGACCAAAAAATCTGGGGTGTTACATCCTCCCCCTTAGGATCATTCATCCCCGAATGATGAGACAAGGAATTCATTAGTATGATTTGAATCCAAACACAACCACACTTACTTTTTACAAAGGCAGAAGAAAAATATGGTAAGGAATACACATACCTCATGAATGATTTTCTGAAGCGAGAAAAAAGAATGGGTACTTGGACTTTATGTACTTCTCGGCTTCCCAAGTAGCTTTTTCATACCTTTTTTTCCTCCATAGAACCTTTATCGAAGCCACTTCCTTTGATAGCAATTGGCAAACTTGCCAATCTAAAATCTCAACTGGGACTTTCTGATAGGATATGGAATCCGAGACACCCACACTTTCTAAAGGAACGACCATGGAAGGATTACCTACACACTTTTTCAAAATTGATACATGGAAGACGGGATGAATAGAGCCCAAACTTGAAGGCAATTCCAACTTATAAGCCATATTGCCCAATCGCCTAAAAATACAAAAGGGGTCAACATACCAAGGATTGAGCTTTCCCTTCTTTCTAAATCGTATAACTCCTTTCATGGGAGACATCTTTAAGAATACATAATCAACCACATCAAACTCCAAGTCCTTTTGACTTACATACACTTAGGACTTGTGGCGATTTGGGTAGTCTAACCTATCCTGAATTACCTTTATCTTCTTCATAGCTTGGTGAGCCATGTCGGGACCATACAACCTATTCTCACCAACCTTGAACCACCCAATAGGAGACCTACATCTCCTACCATACAAAGCCTCAAATTGATCCATCCTAATACTCTAGTGATAAATATTATTATATGTAAAATCAACAAGAAGAAAATGGCTAACCCAACTACCACCAAAATCGATCACACAAGACCTCAACATATTTTCCAAACTCTGAATTGTTCTCTCCATTTGTCCATCTGTCTGAGGGTGGAAAGTGGTTCTAAGGTTTACCTTAGTCCTCAAACCTCACTGAAAGAAACGTAAACAGTGAGATGAGAATTGAGTACCTCAATCAGATATGACGGAAATTGGAGCACTATATAACTTTATGATCTCCTTAATAAAGAGCTTAGTGTAATCCTTCATGGAATAATTAGTCCTCATTGGAAAGAAGTGAGCAGACATAGTCATCCTATCCGCGATAACCCAAATAGAATCATACTAGTGATAGGACCGTGGAAGACTAGTAATGAAATCCATATTAATCACTTCCTATTTCTAGACGAGAAATTCAATCTCTTAAGGTAAACCAACCACCAAGCCTTAAGTGATCAACCTTCACTTGCTGACAAACCAAACACTTAGCACAAAATTGGCCATATTCTTCTTCAAGTTATTTCACCAATAAATTTCTCTTAAGTCATGATACATCTTTATCGAACCAAGATGAACAGTGTACCTCAACTAATGAGCTTCATCCAAAATCCTCTCTCACAATTGATCAACATCTAGAACACATAACCTGCCTTGGTACCTCAAGATACCATCACTACCAATCTCAAAAGCCATCACCTTATGGTGACCCATATCATCCTTAAGCTACATCAAGATAGGGTGCAAAATCTATTTCTTCTTTACCTCAATACTAAGAGATGATGTAAGACCCATAAAGTCCTAGCCCTTTAATCCCCATATAGAATGCCAAAAGAGGTTCCTGACTTAGAACATTTCAGCCAAGTGTTGACACTTAGTCTTATTCTTGGCCTCAATATTTCAATGGCTTTATTTTAAATCTTCCCAGTTTTAAATTGCTGATTTTTAAATTGATTCATGATCAGGGTTATTTATAGGTCATTTTGGGTGAGTTTCAGAATTTTCAGACATCATTTAAGGCATGTTTGGATGACCAAAACAACAAGTCAATGCGATCAGGATGCATTGCATTGGCTATTGCATTGTCACCATCGACACGTTGCATCGATAATTGCATCATTACTATCGATACGGTGCATCGCCTATCGCATCGCTGGACATATTTTATGTATTAAGTTATGGATTTGTAGGGGTAATTAGGTCATTTTAACCTCATATATTTCATCCTTAACACAAAATTTTGCCTCCAATAAGGCAAATTCACTCATTATCTCACAAATTCTCTCAAGTGCAAAACCCTAGTTCATCAAGTCTAACATCAAGTTCCAAGAAATCACTAACAATTCCCATAAATTCAACAATCAAGGTATGCTAAGGTGTTCATGCTTGGGTTCCTTCCATACTTGGAGTTCAAGAATCTTTCTTTAAAACTTAGATTATGATTTGCATTCCTGAATGGAATTGTGTTCATGTATGTGTTATTGTGTGGGATTTCAAGTAAAGAATATTTTGAGTTTCATTGAATTAACTAGAATGTTTGTTGATTTATGTAACCCTCATGTTAAATCCTTTAATTGTAGTGTTGAATGTCGTAGTTATGATAATCATATATTAATCATTCTCATGTACAAGAATTATGTATCCTAAGAGTTTGACAAAATGTCTATATGAAGGAATTATGCATGATAACTTATGTGTGATACTTTTAAGGTTAAGATATGATTCCATTATCTATGAAATCGAGTCCTGAGGGTATTGAATACCCAAAATTTAGCTGTTGTCTAGTTTTCCAGAGTCTATAGAATGAATTTAATTATACCATGAGCGAGATCACTCAGTCAGTTAATGTAGTCAAGTGTCAGTTCAATCAAGCCTAGTACAGTTTAGTGATCAATTTAGTGTAGATTCAGTTGGGAGTAGGATTCAGCATAGAGAAAACCCCGAGATGGGGGCATTCCTACCAACAGAGGGTTTGACCCTTAGTAGTAGTCCCTGTGTTATAGAACTGCATAGCCAGTATAGGGTAAATCATCTTTCTGCCAGACTAGGGTTGACGTAATCATATACATCTCATGAGTCTTCCTGCCAGATTAGGGTTTACCCAACTCATTTTAGTAACTCGTGGTATGGTGATAACACCCTTCCAACTGGGGTTATAGGTTAGACCCCAAATCAGTCCATAATCGGGGTATGTCGGTTAGATAAAAACTCCCACAACTACAATTTTAGTATTTAGTAATCAGTATCCAGTATTCAGTATTCAGTACAGAACTCAATTCAATTTTACACGATCATGTCTTATAGTTATCAATTATTCAGTTATCAGAAACTCAGTACATCAGCTTCAGACTAATTCAGACAGATAATTTATGCTTGGTATTGCACGTTCAGTACATATAGTAGTCCCAGTCTTGTATATCCTCTCATACAGTTATTTCATGATATTTAGTTATTATTCTCATGCACATGAACCGATACATATCAGCCTAACCTTACCTGGCATATCAGTACATTTAAAGTACTGACGCATACTCTTTCTTTGTGCTATGATATCTCATATCATAGGTTCGGATACTCAGGTTCCTGAACGTACCTAGCCAGATCAATCTATCTTTCGTAGCTATAGTAGTAAGTCCTTATACATCAAGGACGTGACAATTATTTAGTTATTTTATCATTTACAGTATTTCAATTTTTTAGTTGCTATCAGGTAGTAGCTGGAGTTAGTTGGTGCCTATCCTTTCAACTCATTTATTTTAGATGTTATAGGTTTTCAAACACTTTCAATTAGAAGGTATTCTATAGATCTACTCAGTATTGATTTAGTTTTATGAACCTTATGGCATTTTTAGTTTTGCTTCCGCATATGTTTTCATGATTATAATTCAGTGCTCATAGCACGTACCAGTCATGGGTTAGCTTATTGTTCTTTGGGATTGTAAGCACTGTGTGATAACTAGGATGTAGTCTCGGAGAATTACAAACATGGTATCAAAACCTAAGGTTCTGAAGTTTCTTAGGGATTCTAAAAGTTGTGTCAAGTAGAGTCTTGCGCATGGGTGTGTAGTGTGCCACACTTATAGATAACAGGATATGAGGTGTTTTTAGGAAAAGTTCCTTTCTTTCAGTGTTCATATCTTATGAGTGAGCATGATCTCAAGTTAAAATCTTTGTCTAATCCAACTTTCCCTTTCATTTACAGAATACACCTCCCAAAAAGACCAACAAAAAAAACTGGGAACCAGCCAACACCTCTGCCCGTTCAGGAAGATCCCCTGAACGAGCATGTTTTTTTATGTAGAATTCAGAGCAGCTTTCACAACTCTAGCCCATTCTTTGGCAGCTCAGAATGTTTAACCAGCTGCTACTCAGGCCAACCAAGTGGCCATTATTGCTATATCTAGAATTTGATACTTCACCCGAATGAACCCTCTATTATTTTCAGGGTCTAATTCTGAAGAGGACCCACAAGAATTCCTTGACATGGTGCCAAAGGTAACATATATTATGGGGGTAACTACTAGTGAGAGTACTGAGTTAGCTGCCTATCAGCTGCAAGATATAGCTCATACATGGTTTAAGTAGTGAAAGGTAGATAGAGGCACAAATGTAGGGCATATAGAATTGGAGGAGTTTGCTACTACCTTCTTAGATAGGTTCTTTCCATTGGAGTTGAGAGAGGCTAAGGTGTTAGAGTTCATCAACCTAAAGCAGGGCAACATGAGTGTGAAAGAGTATTCCCTTAAATTTACTAAGTTGGATAGGTATGCTCCTCATGTGGTAGATGATAGTAGGTCTAAGATGGGCAATTTCGTGTCTGGGCTATCTGACAGTGTGGTCAAGAAGTGTAGGACCGTAATGCTGATTAAGGAGATAGAATTGTCTAGGTTGATGGTTCATGCTCAATAGATTGAGGAACATAAAACTAAGGAAAAAGAAAGAGAATAAAAAGGCTAGAACGGGTAGCTTCAACTTCGCTCAACCAAAGTCAGGAGGTGGTAATTGTCCTCAATTTAGCCCAAAATCTTCCGTCCCAACTCTATCTTTGGCTAGTGCACTGATGCCCAAATTCAAGAATGATAATAAGGATAGGGCTCCAGGATCTAAATCTCAAGGTAGTGTAAGTAGTGCTCGAACAAATCCTCTTTACCAAAAATATGGCAGAAACCATTAGGGTGTATGCAAGGCTAGCAGCGATGTATGTTTCAAGTGATCTAAGACAGGACATAAGATTAGAGAATATACTCAGGTGGGTTTGCAGAGTCAGCATAACCATCCACCAGTTCAGTCTGGCCGCCTATTTCAGCAGGGTGTCGGTCTAGTGCTACTAGTGGGTAGCACCCAAATAGGCTCTATGCACTTCAGTCCCAACAGGACCAGGAAAGTTCTCATGATGTAGTTACTGGTACATTGTAAGTCTTTCACTTACATGTTTATGCTTTGTTATATCCAGGAGCTTCTCTGTCTTTTGTAACTCCTTACATAGCTATCGACTTCGGAGTCAGTCCCAAAATCCTAATAGATCCTTTCTCAGTCTCTACCCTAGTAGGTAAGTCTATCATAGCCCTATGGGTATACAGGAACTATCCAGTTATGGTGTCTCAGAAAGTTACTTTAGTAGACCTGATAGAGCTAGAGATGATGGACTTTGACATTATTCTCTGCATGGATTGGTTCCATTCATACTATGCTTCAGTTGATTGTAGAAACAAAGTTGTCTATTTTCATTTCCTGAATGAACCAGTCCTTGAATGAAGGGTAGTACCACAACACTTAAGTGGCAGCTTATTTCATAACTTAGCGTGAGAAAAATAATATCCAAGGGGTGTATTTATTATCTCAAGTGAGTCATAGACTATAGTTCCAAAACTCCTTGTCTTGAGTCAGTTCCAGTCGTAAGTGAATTTCCTAATGTGTTTCCTGAAGATCTACCCGGAGTTCCTCCTAAAAGGGAAATTGACGTCGAAATAGACCTTCTTCCTGATACTCAGACCATCTCTATTCCTCCATCTAGAATGGCTCCATTTGAACTTAACGATTTGAAAGAACAGTTGAAAGACCTCTTAGACAAAGGGTTCATCAGGCCCAGTGTATCTCCTTGGGGTGCACCAGTTCTATTCCTGCAAAATAAAGGTGATTATCTTAGATTTTGTGTAGACTACCATTTTTTGAAAAAAGTCACCATCAAGAATAAATGCCCACTTCTTAGAATCAATGACTTGTTCGACCAAATTTAGGGTTCCAGTTACTTCTCTAAGATAGACCTCAGATTTGGCTTTTATCAGCTCAGAGTCAGAGAATGTGATATTCCAAAAATAGCTTTCAGAACCCGGTATGGTCACTTAGAGTTTCTAGTCATGTCCTTTGGTCTCATCAATACCACAGTAGCCTTTATGAACTTGATAAATTGAGTATTCAAATAGTATTTGGACATATTCATCATAGTCTTCATTGATGACATTCTTGTTTGCCCCCGCAATGAAAATGATCATGCAGAACATCTCAAAATAGTATTACAAACTATCAGAGCCCATCAGTTGTTCGCTAAATTTAGTAAGAGTGAATTTTGGTTAAGATCAGTAGATTTTCTTGGCCATATTATTTTTGGTGATGGCATTAGATTTGATTCTCAAAAGACCAAAGCAGTGAGAAACTGGCCTAGAACCATCTCTCTGTAAGATATCAGAAGTTTCTTAGGTTTGGCTGGCTATTACCGGCGGTTTTTTAAAGGGTTTTTGCCTATTGCATCCCCTATGTCTAGATTGACTCAGAAGAAATTTAAGTTTCAGAGGTCAGATTCTTATGATAAGAGTTTTCAGGAGTTGAAGACTCGACTCACCACGGCCTCAGTTTTAACGTTACCAGATAGTTCAGATGGATTTTTTGTATATTGTGATGCTTCCAGAGTTAGCTTAGGGTATGTTTTGATGCAGAGGGGTAAGGTTGTGGCCTGTGCCTCTAGACAACTTAAGCCCCATGAAAAGAATTACCCTACCCATGATCTTGAGTTAGCAGCTGTTGTTTTTTCCTTAAAGTTTTGGAGGCACTATTTATATGGGGTTCATGTTGACGTGTTCACAGATCAAAAAAGCCTACAGTATGTGTTTTCACAGAAAGACCTGAACTTGCATCAGATGAGGTGATTAGAATTGTTGAAAAACTATGACATGATTGTTCTGTATCACGCAGGTAAGGCCAATGTAGGGGAAGATTCCCTCAGTTGGTTGTCCATGGGTAGTGTGGCTCACGTTGAGGATTGAAAGAAGAAGTTAGTTCAGGAAGTTCATCAACTTTCCAGATTATGTATTCGTTTAGTTGATTCGGCTGAGGGTAGTGTTTGGGTACAAAAGAGTTTAGAATCTTCTTTAGTTTTTGAGGTAAAAGAAAAGTAGGATAGGGATCCCAGTTTAGTTAAGATGAAATAGTCAGTCAGAGACCAGAAAGTAGAGGTTTTCTCCCAAGGGAGAGATAGTGTGTTACCTTTTCAGGGTAGGTATGTGTTCCATATGTAGATGGCGTGAGACAGCAGAATCTTGATGAAGTGTATGGTGCGCGTTACTCTATTCATCCAGGGGCCACTAAGATGTACGCAACTGGCGGGAAATCTATTGGTGGAATGGGATGAAGAGGAACATTGTGTAGTTTGTGGCCAAGTACTCTACTTGTTAGCAGGTGAAGATTGAGCATCAAAAGCCTAGTGGTTCCATGCAAGAGTTTAGTATTCCCACATGGAAGTGGGAAGAAGTGAACATGGACTTTGTGATAGGTTTTCCCCATACTCGTCGTCAGTACGATTCAATTTGGGTCATTATAGATAGGATGACCAAGTCCCACCATTTCTTACCAGTTCACACTTCCTATTCAGCTAAGGACTACGCCATGTTCTATATCAAAGAATTGGTTAGGTTGCATGTTGTTACATTGTCCATCATTTCAGATAGAGGTGCGTAATTCACTTCTGACTTCTGGAAGGCCTTCCAAAAGGGTCTTGGTACCCAAGTCCATCTCAGTGCAGCCTTCCACCCTCAGATAGATGGTCAAGCAGAAAGGACCATTCGACTCTAGAGAATATGTTGAGAGGGTGTGTCGTTAACTTTAAGGGAAGTTGAGATGACCACTTACCTTTGATTGAGTTCGCGTATAATAACAGCTATCATTCCACTTTTCAGATGGCTCCATTTGAGGCTTTGTATAGAAGGAGATTTAGTTCTCCGATTGGTTGGTTTAAGGTAGGTGAAACCTCTTTGATAGGGATTGACTTGGTGTTTGATGCTTTGGAGAAAATTCAGTTAATCAGGAAGAGACTTGACAACCCAGAGTTGACAGAAATCGTATGCAGATGTGAGAAGGAAAGATCTTGAATTTGAGATTGGCGACTTTGTGTATTTGAAAATCTCTCCTATGAAGGGAGTGAAGAGGTTTGGTAAGAAGGGGAAACTTAGTCCCCGATATGTTGGTCTTTATAGGATTCTGAGTCTTTTTGGAAAGGTATCCTATGAACTTGAGTTGCTTGTCGACTTAGCATCAGTGCACCCAGTGTTTAATGTCTTCTTGCTAAGAAAGTGCATAGGTGACCAAGCTGTTGTAGTCCCCATAAAGAGCATAGATATTCAGAATAGTCTCACTTACGAAGAAGTTCCAGTCGTAATCCTTGATCGTCAGACTCATAGACTAAGGAACAAAGAAGTTCCCTTAGTCAAAATTCTTTGGCAGAACCAGTCCGTTGAGGGAGCCACTTGCGAAGAAGAAGCAGACATGAGAACCAAGTACCCCCATCTCTTTTCCGCAAACTCAGACAAGGCCTAAGGTAACAGTCTTCCTTAGATTTACTCTATTTCGTGCTTTGTTTCAGCTGCATATCATTCTCATATCATTCATGCATTCATGGATCAGTTCAGTCATGTGTCATGCCTCAAGATTCAGTCATGTTTCAGCTATTCATGTCAGTATAATCTCAGTACCTCAGTGCCTCTCAGCTTAATCAGTCTCATTCGAGGACGAATATTCCAAGGGGGATATATTGCAAGACCCCGTAAAGTCCTAGCCCGTTTCATCCCCATATAGCATGCCAAAAGAGGTCCTAGACTTAGAAAATTTCAGCTAAGTGTTAACACTTAGTCTTATTTTTGGCCTTGATATTTCAATGGTTTTATTTTTGATCTTCCCGGACTTAGATTGCCAATTTTTAAATTGATTCATGAGGCACGTTTGGATGACCAAACAACAAGTCAATGCGATCAGGACATGTTGCGTTGGCTATTGCATTGCCACCATCAACACGGCAAGTTGGTAATCGCGTCATTACCAATGACGCTACGCAGTGCCTATTGCGTCATTGGGCATGTTTTATGTATTAAGTTACGGGTTCATGGGGGTAATTAGGTCATTTTCCCCTCACCTAATTCAGCCTAAAAATGAAATTTAGCCTCCCTAAAGGTAAATCACTCATTATCTCACAAATTATCGCAAAAACAAAACCCTAGTTCATCAAGTCTAAGATCAAGTTCCAAGAAATCACCAACAATTCCCACGAATTCAACAATCAATATATGTTTAGGTGTTCATCCTTGGGTTGCTTCCACCCTTGGAGTTCAAGAATCTTTCTTTAAAACTTAGATTATGATTTACATTCTTGAATGAAATTATTTTCATGTATGTGTTGTTGTGTCGGATTTCAAGTCAAGAATATTTTGAGTTTTGTGTGAATTAACTAGAATGTATGTTGATTTATGTAACCCTCATGTTAAATCCTTGAATTGTGGTAGTGAATGTGGTAGTTATGATAATCATATATTGTACATTCTCATGTACAAGAATTATGTATCATAAGTGTTTGACAAAATATCTATGTGAAGGAACTGTGCATGATAACTTATGTGTGATGCTTTTAAGGTTGACATATGGTTACATTATCTATGAAATCGAGTCATGGGGATATTGAATTCCCAAAATTTAGCTATTTTCTAGTTTTCCAGAGTCTATAGAACGAGTTTAGTTATACCATGAGCGAGATCACTTAGTCAGTTAATATAGTCAAGTGTCAGTTAAGTCAAGCCTAGTACAGTCTAGTGATCAGTTCAGTGTCTATTCAGTTGACAGTAGGATTAAGTATCGAGCGAACTCGAGGATGGGGGAATTCCTGCCAGCAACGGGTTTGACCCTTAGTAGCAGTCCCTGCATTACAGAACTACGTAGCCAGCGTAGTGTAAATTGTCTTTCTGTCAGACTAGGGTTGATGTAATCATATACATCTCATGAGTCTTCCTGCCATATTAGGGTTGACCAGCTCATGTTAGTAACCCATGGCATGATGCTAACACCCTTCCAACTGGGGTTACAAGTTGGACCCTAAATCAGTCCATTATCGGGGTGTATTGGTTAGATGATAACTCCCACAGTTACAGTTTTAGTATTCTGTAATCAGTATCCAATATTCAGTATTTAGTACAGAACTCAGTTAAGTTCTACATGATCATGACATACAGTTATCAGTTATTCAGTTATGAGAAACTCAGTACACCAGTTTCAGACTAATTCAGACAGACGATATATGCTTGGTATTGAACGTTCATTACTTACAGTAGTCCTAGTCATGCATATACTATCATCCAGTTATTTCATAATATTTAGTTATTATTCTCATGCACATGAACCCATGCATATCAGCCTAACCTCACCTAGCATACCAGTACATTCAAAGCACTGATACATTGAGCAACTCAAGCCATATCCTTTGCCTGAGATTCAACTCCTTCTGGGTGAACACATATTGCAAACTCTTATGGTCTGAGAAGATGTCAACATGGACTCCATACAAATAGTGACACCAAATCTTCAAAGCAAAGACCACAACAACAACTTCAAATCATAGGTCGGATAGTTCTTCTCATGTACCTTTAACTACCTAGGAGCATATGTAACCACCTTGCCATGCTGCATCAACACACAACCTAGTCCCACCCAAGATACATCACAATAAACAACAAAACCATCGGTACCCTCAGGTAGAGTTAAAACTGGAGCCAAAGTTAACTTATCCTTTAATTTTTCGAAGCTACCCTCACAAGAATCCAACCACAAGAACTTCACCTTCTTCTAAGTCAACTTAGTCAATTAGGAAGCAAGAGAAGTAAATCTTTCTATAAACCTCCTATTATAATCGGCTAAAACCAAGAAGCTCCAAATGTTGGTTGGAGTCATGTGTCTAGGCCATTTGTTAACCACCACAACTTTCTGTGGATCCACCATGATCCCTTCACTAGAAACAACATGACCCATTAGGTCATAATATTTAACCAGAACTCATATTTAGAGAACCTTGGATACAACTGCTGATCCCTCAAGGTTTGCAGCACAAGGTGGAGGTAATCGACATGGTTCGCCTCACTCTTAAAATACACCAAAATACCATCAATAAACACAATTACTAATAAATCCAAGAACTGATGTAAAGCCCATTTCATAAGATCTATAAATATTGTTGGGGCATTAGTTAAACCAAAGGATATCACCAAAAACACCAAATGACCATAACGGGTTCAGAAGGTAGTCTTAGGGATATCTACTTCCCTAATCTTCAATTAATGGTAACCAGATCGAAGATCAATCTTGGAGAAGTAATTAGCACCCTAAAGCTAATCAAAGAGACCATTAATCCTAGAAAATGGATTCTTATTATTCACATTCACCTTATTCAACTGGCGGTAATCTATACTCATCCAAAGGGACCCATCCTTCTTATACACGAATAAAATCAGAGCACCCCAAGAAGAGACAACCCTTATCTAGAAGATCTTTTAACTGCTTCTTAAGTTGCTTTAACTCAGTCGGAGCCATTCTGTAGGGAGGGATAGAAATAGGATGATTGTCCGAAAGAAAATCAATCCCAAAATCAATTTCTCTATCGGGAGAAACACTAGGGAGATCATCAGGAAACACCCTGGGAAACTCACAGACCACAAAGAAGGACCTTCAGATCCAGAATCCTTTGCATACACTAGATGGTAGAGACACCCTTTGGAAATCATTTTTCGAGCTTTAAGATACAAAATGAACCTTCCCTTAGGCACTAGGGAACTACCTTCCGACTTGATCACCGGCTCATTAGGGAAATGGAAATTGACCCTTTGGGTCCAACAATCAAGAGATGCATAACACGAATACAACCGATCCATCACCAAGTTCATATCAAAGTCTAACATGTCCAACTCTATCAGATCCACCAAAGTCTCCCTACTACGGAAAAACATCACACAACCCCTATAGACCCTTCTAGCCACAATGGAGTCACCTACTAGGGTGGACACAAAGAAGGGATCCAAAATACACTCAGGATCAAAACCAAAATAAATAGCCATATAAGGGGTCACATAAGAGAGGGTAGACCCGAGATAAAGTAGACAATATACATCACGGGAGAAAAGTTTAAGCATACCAATAACAATATCGGAGGATGCCTCAGAATACTAGCGGGTTGCAAGAGCATACAGATAGTTCAGACCAGTGCCGGAGCCAGAAGCAGAAGTAACACCCTTTGGTGCAGGAGCTGATAAAGTAATAACAAGGATCTTAGTTTTCCCAAAAGCAACCCTAGAAGGACAATCCCTCTTATGTGACCTATATGGCCACATTTAAAGCATTTATTCCTCCTTTCTTCACAAACACCACGATGCACCTGGCCACAATATCTATAAGGAAGATATAATGGAGCTGACTGAGCCTCATTAGCCCGAGGCTAATCACCCTGTGCCTTGGAACTAACACTATTATGAAAACGATGATCAACAGATGACTTCGGATAAGGAGCACTAGCCGTAGAGTAGGATCCAAAATTACCTCACCTCTTCTTAGACCATTTTCCACCGTCTCTACCACTCTACTGTGGACCTCCACCCTGATTCGAATACCAAAACTTCTTATTCTTCCTTTCACTTATCTCTGCTTGCTTCTTCTTTTCCTCACTTAATGCATATAAACCACAAGTATAGAGATATCCATATCCTTATTCAATAAGGCAACCTTGCTTTCCCAGATCAAATCATAGGACAATCCTAAAGAAAACTTTCTCATTCTAGACCTCATACTAGACAATAATTCCAGAGCATATCGCGATAGATAATGAAACTTCAAGGCATACTCCTTTACTATCATTTTTCCTTGCTTCAAATTCACGAATTCCTCATCCTTCGCCTCCCTCAACTCCGAAGGAAAGAAACAATCAAGAAAAGCACTAAATAAGTCATCCCACAAAGTGGACTCAACATCATCACCCCTAGACTGATCTTATTCCTCATACCACTGATATGCTACATTCTTAAATAGATAAGCAACGAACTTCACACCCTTCATATCAGTAGAATGCATCACACAAAAAATCTTTTCCATCCCATCAATAAAATTTTAAGGATCTTCCTCAACTTTAGAACCAGTGAAAGTCGGAGGACTCAACCTCATAAATTGGCCAACTCTAGTGACCTCAAAAAATAGAGCAACATAAGCACACATGTATTCTAAGAGACTACCAACTAGGTAAGCAAATGGATCGATTAGTGAAACTCAGTATTATACACACCAGCTTGAGGTATCCGAAGAGGCTAGGGGAACTAGTGAAACTTCACTAGGACAATCAAAAGTAGCGACCCTAGACCAGGTCTAAACTTCTTGAGTAGGATGAGCTCCGTCCACATTGTCCTCAGATGGGATAGAAGAGTTTCCATGAGCATCAGATATTTTGGGAGGCATGCTCTGAAAAGAAAATATATGGGAATCAGAGGAGATTTCGAGATCATAGACTCTATAGCCCAAAATAGAATAATAGGAAAGGGAAATATTCCTATGTGCCTCATAGTCTCTCCCTTTTAAGTGTGGCGCGCTACACACCCATAAAAAAGATTCTACTTAACACTAATTTGTGGACACCTAATGATACAAAACCTAGGCTCTGATACCAACTTTGTCATGATCTAAACCAGGTCCTGGCCGTGATGGGTATCTTAAGTCCAACAAGGATCGGAGACAACCCCCTGCACCTAACCAAATAGAACAGAATACTCCCAACAACGAATGGATCTCGAATATATAACAAGATAACAAAAGATAAACTCAAAGAATTTTAGACATGTCAATAACCGATAACCAATAATTCAACCAAAAATAACAAACCAACATCACCACTCAAGTCTATAGTAATCCAAAGACTTCTAATAAAATAGAAATCAATAAAGTTTTAGGACATGCCCCGACCCTTACAATGACAATGGCAATGTTAATGATAATGTAACCTCTCAATTCTAATCTTTGAATAGAAACTGATGAAATGTCTAAGTCTTCCAGATAATTGAAGCTCACCACTTAATCACCAAAGACCAATGATTTGAGTTGTTCCACCTAACACTATACAGGAAAAGTAGAGGTATCTCCAGTGCGTGCATCGCGTGGGGATACAACATTCAGAGATGGTTAGTGGGTTGAGCACTAGCATATAACTCAGGGATAGGGGATAAAATAAAGAAAAGTCAAATCCAATTCAAAACCATATGAACATCATCTTATACATACATAAATAATATGTCAGAAAAGGAATAAGTCTTAGCATGCACTTTAAAACTTTAGCATGGATCGTGTAGCTCAACCGTTATATTATAAGAAGGCACCCAGGGCTATATAGGTCGAGCTCTTCCCTAGATGGAATGGCACAAGTGCGTGTAGCCGCACAAACTAGAAGATGTACATATGAACCATAGGGGACTTGGACCTGCGAACATACTAAGGTGATTGAAGCCCCAATTATGTAATATAATATAAGGGACTCGAACCTCCTAATCATGTAATAATAATATGGGGGGCTCAAACCACCTGATCATTTAGACCCCCGCATCGGCATCCAAGGTTTCCAGAATTGGTTCCTCGGGACCTCCACTTTCACAACTCAGGTACACAACCTTTATTAAATCCCAATTAAATCATTTATCACACATTCCCATTCATTGAACCGTGATAGACATTTAGGCATATACTATTGGTATCGTCATACCAACTACACTTGCAAGGTAACATCAACATGCCAAACCAATTATCATCATTTAGGGGGAAATCACATCCCTTTTGTTCCAATTATACATTGGCTTGGGGAATTACACAACCCCATAAGGTTCAATTAAAAATCATTATGCTTCATTAACTTTTCACATTATGCAATAGTTCAAGAGTAGTTCAATATGCATATTTTTCATATTCAAAACCAATTTCAAAATATGGGGATGGAGTCATAATCACTTCAATGGTTAGTATTCACAAATTGAGGGAAATCACAATTCCCTTGTTTATTCGCCATACCCATGCACCCCACAATCTCAAAAACATAATTAAAGCATGAACAAACATATGTAAACCATGGGAAACATTGTTCAAAAACAAACATTCAAACTGCTCAACCCATGTTCCAAAACAAACATCAAAATCACATGAATAATACCTTAAAACATATGCTTTTAACAAAATAATAGTTGGGAAATAGTAACATGCCTAAAAGATTCTCAATTACGGAGAAGAAACCTTGAATTAACCAACCCCTAAATGCTCAACCTTGAGGAAACCCTAACTTGCTTTGCTTGGAGGAATTTGAGAGAGTAAAGAGGGTTTTTGATTTGTTAAAGTGTTAAAATAATGCCCAAAGGCATTTTATGGGCATGGGATCTAAGTGGGTAAAGAGGGAAATGTTCAAAGTTTCCTCAATTTAAAAGTTGAAAAATTATGGCCAGTGACTACGGGCCACACTGCGACTCATAATGAAATGTTATGACTCATCACCACGAGCCGTAGCCAAGATAGTGTCATTAGGTTTACCTACTATTGACCCTACGACTTACATCATATGACTTATTAGGGGACCCTATGACTTATTGGGTCCTAGTCGTCACCAGGACAACAACACTTGGAACATACACTTTTTGACTATATTCGGGACATCATGACACGTAATGAGTCCATCGACTCGTTGGGAGTCACTCATACTCAGAACAGATAACTTAGACATACATACTGGTGAGACTATGATTTGGGTCCTTAAAACTCGTCAAGACTCCCTACGACTTGTAAGGAGAGTCGTAATTAGGATAGTGAGGAAAAAGTTTTAGAAATTTCAAAGACCAAAAAATCTGGGATGTTCCAATCCTTAAACTAAGGCAAGGAAATACCTGAATCAACAAAGAGCTGGGGATAAGAACTACACATATTAGGCTCGACCTCCCAAGTAGCCTCATCTACAGGTTGATATTTCCACTAAACCTTAACCATAGGGATAAATCTAGAACGCAACCTTCTAATATCCCTAGCTAAATTAGAGATCGGTTCCTCAACGAAAGACTACCACTCATCTAACTAAACTAACTCCCAATGAATGACATGAGACTCATCCAAAATGTAGAGGAGAAGCATACAATTATGAAAAACTGGATGAACTTTCTATAATTATAAGGGCAAAGCCAACTCATAGGTCATGTCACCAATGGTCCGAAGAATCTCAAATGGACCAATATACCTGGGGCTAAGATTGCCTCTCATCCCAAACCTCATCACACTCTTTATGGGTAAAACTCAAAGGAAAACATGATCACAACCACCAAATCTCAAGGCATGAAGTCTAAGATCTGCATAGAACTTCTACCTACTCTGAGCTGAACGAAGCCTATCCTGAATGATCCAGACTTTATCCAAGGATACACGTAGCAAGTCCGTACCTCAAGGTCTAACCTCAAAAACATCAAACCAACCCACTAGTGAGCGATAACGCCTACCATATAACACCTAAAAAAGATTCCTATCGGTATTGGAATGATAGTTGTTCTTATAAGCAAACTCCATTAAAGCCAAGTACTGCTCCCACTGGCTACCAAAATTCATCTCATACGTGCTGAGTATATCCTCTAGAACATGGATAGTCTGCTCAACCTGACCATCAATCTGGGGTTGAAATGCTGTGGTAAGATCAACCTGAGTACCCAACTCATCCTAAAAGGTTTTCCAAAAGTGGAAAGTGAACATAAAGCCTCGATCTGATATGATAGATACCAATACACCATAAAGTCACATAATCTCACGAATATAAAACTGGCTAGCCTCTCAACACTGAAGAAAACCTATATAAAAAAGAAATGTACAGACTTGGTTAATCAATCTATGATGACCCAACCACTATCAGATCTATGGGAAGTGCGAGGCAACTTGGGTCATAAAATCCATAGTGATCCGTTCCCATTTTCACTTGAGAATGGGTAACCTCTGAACCAATCTACCAGGCCTCAAATGCTCGCCCTTCACAAGTTGACAAAAAAAGAAATGGCTACAAAATATGCTACATCATTCCTGATGATAGGCGAATTTACGCACCTATATCAATATATTTTGCCCATATTTTAGCCTAGTTTTGAGAACAAATTATATATTTCATGCACTTTTAGTCCTTTTTCCTGTAAATGAGCTAACGAACATGATTAGTAAAGTTTCAGGTATAAATGATGCATAATTCAGCATTTTATGGCTTACTTGACGCTAAAGAAAGCTCACGAAGGAAGGGAAGGGAGTTTACACGCCTAAGGACCAAAACTGCTGCATGGAAAATCTGTCCCGGGCTAAAACAGCATTTCTGAAGACTTTGGGGGACCAAAACTGCTGCATGGAAAATCTGTCCCGGGCTAAAACAGTAATTCTGAAGACTTTGGGGACTTACAGACACAAAGCTGGATTTTGACAATGATACATTAACCTAGTACATTTGGGTTAAGGATTTCATTAGTCTAATAGGATTTGGTTATTTATTTCATTAGCTTAGTAGGAGTAGGATATGGGTATTATAAATACCCTATCATGCTAGAGATTTTAGGGAATAAGGAGGGAGGAAGGAGGGAGAACACAATACCTTCTTCTATCCCTCTCATCTTCTAACATCTTCTCAACTCTTCTAATCTTTCCATTAATTCTATTTTTCTTCTTCTACTCTTCTATTCTTAAATTCCACAACAAGAGAATCGTTACTTGCTAAGGAATCACGCCTCACGCCTATCACTTGATCTACACGCCATTACTCAATATCGTGATATAATAACAATGTCAATCGTGATTTCCTTCGCATTCATGGGTAACTAAACTTCTCTGTTGGGGTTATGGAAGCCGAATGAGTTACTATCTATTGCTGTGAGTTTGTGAGTTCGAGGCACGTATATTGCTTATATCATTATTCTCTTCATCTTAAATCTACATTCTTTGCGGTTGCAAACGCAAGAATACGCCAGTCTAACATCTAACTTGTTCGAGAGAAAAGTTATTTGTCTGGAAAAGAGATAATGTCAAGGTAGTAGGACACCCTTTCCTACTAAAAAGCTAGTGCCGTAACTGGACTAACCTCTTGGAGAATTCGTACCGTTATACACGCTTTAAGCTCGAGAGAGTTAAAGTGAAATAGTCCTTGTTTAGGTCGAGAGACGCTTGGATTTACCATCGACTACAATCCTCTATAAGCAATTGCATGTCAGAATTCTACACACTCATAGCCAATAGAGACGTATACCTCAGAAGGTGGACATAACCCCAACGCTTCAATTCTCATTTTTTACAATCAACGTAACAATCCCTCTCTTTTTACTTTATTATTTTCAGCTTTTGTTCACATTACTTGCAAGACAAGAATCCCCCCTTTTTACGAGACTTGCACTAAAAGTCTAGTAATCTTTACTTACTTGTTGACCAAGCTATTCCCTGTGGGATCGATACCCAACCCAGTTGGGTTCTATATTTGCTAACGACCGCTTTACACTCCTACGAGAGCTGTAGATTGAGCGTTATCAATTCCTCATGCCACTCCACCAGTAATGTTGCCTCAAATCACGATAAATCTTAGACTCCCGAATGGATAGAATACTTAGAACAATAGGCCTCCTCTAATATCAATCTAATCTAATCACCCACTATCGGTACAGAAACTTGACCTCTAATCCTCAAAATACCATCTGAATCAAGTGAGGCTTCCTTATCCTCACCACTCAACACTTTATCACTAATCTACCTCATTCCTATATCATCAAACTAATGAGCTCGATTCTGCTCCATTAAAGAAGGCCTAGCCTCCATAAATACCAAAATACACCTAGGTGTTGAAATATAAAGCCTAACCATCTGGATAGCTAAAGATTGAACCACTAAGGCCAAATGCCTCTCCTAAGTCAAAAGATGCACCAAGATATCAATACTAGTCGACTTTCGGCTCAAGGCATCTGCGACCATATTAGCCTTGCTCGGATGATACAAAATTATCAAGTCATAATCCTTAAGCAACACAAGCCAACAATGCTGCCTCATATAAAGATATCGCTATGTGAAAAAGTACTAAAGGTTATGATGATCTAAGAAAATCTCACAACGAACTCCAAACAAGCAGTGCCTCCACAACTTCAATGCAAACACAATCGCGTACAACTCTAAATCATGGGTCAGGTAATTCCTCTCATGGGGATTCAACTAACAAGAAGAATAGGGAATAACCTTACCCTCCTACATCAAGACAACACCCAAACCAACACCTGAAGCATTACAAAACACGGTGAAACCCACACCCTCTTTGGGCAAAGTCAAGATAGGAGCTAAAGTCAGCAAATCCTTAAGCTTTTGGAAGCACGCCTCACATACGTTGGACCACTAGAAATAAATCTTCTTCTGGGTCAACTTTGTCAATGGAGCTACAATGGATGGAAAACCCTCAACAAAATACTGATAATAACCTGCCAAGCCTACAAAACCCCTAAACTTGGTGGGCAAAATAGGTCTAGCCTAGTCATAAACCGTTACAATCTTGGATGGATCAACCATAATACCCTCCTTAGTCACCACATAACCCAAAAATGAAGCAGACTCCATCCAAAACTCAACTTGGAGAACTTGGCATATAACCTCTCATCCCTTAATCTCTGAAGCACAATTCGCAAATAATCCTCATGCTCAGCCTCACTCTTGGAATAAACTAAGGTATCACAATAAATACAATGACAAAGGAGTCGAGATACGATCGAAACACCTAGTTCAACAACTCCATGAATATGGCAGGGTTATTGGTCAACCCAAAGGACATGACCAAGAACTCATAATGGGCATATCAAGTCTAAAAAGCTATCCTTGGAATATCCGAAACTCTAATCTTCAACTGGTGATAACTGGATCTCAAATCAATTTTCAAAAACATGAAAGCACCCAAAAGCTAATCAAATAAATCATCTATATGAGGATAAGAATACTTATTCTTAACCAACACCTTATTTAATTATTGATAATCAAAACACATACGCATAGATCCTTCTTTCTTCTTCACAAATAAGACAGGTACACCCCAAGGCAATACACTAGGTCAGATAAATCCCTTATCCAATAACTCCTACAATTGATCCTTTAATCTCTTCAACTCAGATGGGGCCATACTTTAAGGAGGAATATAAGTAGGCTTGGTGCTCGACCAACATCAATAGCAAAATTAATATCATGATTCAAAGGCATACCAGGCAAATCTGTAGGGAACACATCCATAAGCTTACAGCCAACACGAACAAAATCTAAGGATAGAGGTGAAATGACATTAGCATCATGAATATGATCCAAAATATATAAACATCCTTTCTCAACCAAACTATGGGTCTGACATATGATATGATCCTCTTAGGACCCGAATGAAGCACAACTTTCCAAGCTATCCTTGGTAAACCCAACAAAGCTAAAGTCACAGTCTTAGTATAACAATCTAAGACAGTATGATAAGGAGCCAACCAATCCATACCCAAATAACATCGAAATCAACCATATCTAACTTAAGAAAATCTACCCAAGTCTCACAACCCAAGAAAGTCACAACACAACATCGATACACCCAATTCACTACTAAAGAATCTCCTACTGGGGTACATACACGAATAGGCATGGAAAAAATCTCACTAAAAAAATAAAAAATTGATGCAAAATATTCAGACAGATAGGAAAAAGTCAATTAAGGATCAAATAACACAGATGTAGGTCTGAAATAAATAGGGATAATACCTGTGATCACAATATCTAAAGCCTCTGTGTTAAGCCTGGCTAGTATAGCATAACACTGACCACGACCACTAACTGCCTGAGTAGCCTTACCACCACCACCGCAGGCTCCACTACCTCTAACTCTCGTACTCCTGGTAGTACCTCTACCTCTCATAGCTGAAATAGGAGTAAATCTAATCATACATCTGGGATATTTATTGGACAAATGGCCAGTTTAATGACATACAAAACAAGATCTGCAACCTACCTCAATAGGAGAAGATACCACTGGGACCAGAAGACCACCCTGAACTACTAAATTAACTCTACAAGTTCACTACAATGGCTTATCCTGATACCTATGAGAACCTCTAAAATGTCTTCCACTAGGAGTCTTACCTCTAAAACTCACCAAAATGATGCACCTTCTTGGAGCCTCTCTGAGATACTCTAAGAGTGCCTTCGATCATCATAACATGATCTAATATATTCTAAAAGGATGCTCTAAATACAACCATATGAGATGTAGCCAACTGATGGGAAACATCTACACCCTTCACAAGCTTCCAAATCTTCTCAAACTTGGTGGAAATACTAGCATAAGAATATCTGGACAAGGCATGGAAACATGCCTCATACTCAAATATAGTCATGGAACCCTGCTCTAGGTGATCAAACTCATGTCTCATCCTATCCCTCATACTGTAAGGCATAAATCTCCTTAAAAGGCATCGGTAAATTAATTATCTCAGGAGTATCAAGAGTTCTACAACCCACAAGCGACCTCCATCAATATCTAGTAGTATCTCTCAATCGAAAGGTAGTATAAGAAATCTCATGCAACTCAAGTGAACCTAAATTATGCAACTTTTCTAGGCAATCAATCAAGAACTCATAAGCATTCTCGTCCACTGCACCATTGAATATAAGAGGACCTAAATAAGTAAATTTTTCAAATCTCTTCTAATCCTCAGAAGACATAACATTACGCACAAAAAAGGAGGCATAGTGAATTTGACAGGCTAAGATCTCATCTAAAGAGGTAATATAGATGAAGGTTGAACACCTAATCCTAGTGTAACATACTCAGATGTTGATGCTGATGGAGGAATAGTACTCGGTGTCTGAGGAGTACCAAAAATAGAAGTAGGTGCAACTGGGGGATCCACACTCAAAACTGGAGGAACACCCAACATAACTAAAGGAGAACTCTCTAAGAGGGTCAGCAACCACACAAACTACCCCTCCAAGATTGGGGCAAATAAACTTTGAGAAACTAGAACTGAACCTGCACCCTGAATATGCTAAACCTAGGTTCAGGAGAGATTCCCCTAGTACTGTTCCTAGATGGGGATGATCCATTGACCCATCCACTCTCTTGAGTCTGTCCATGACTAGAGGATCGCCCTTTGAAAAAAGGCTCCATATCTCTGACCTTGTGGGAACTAGTCAACATCATCTGTGAAGAAAGAGCAAAACACAACTTAGAACACATGGTATACAAGAATTCACATGATAAGGAATAAAATAGGAAAAGTTATTTTAAAGATGTCCTAAAGCCTTTCAAAGATAGATATGAACATATACGCATCGATCCTTGAAACTCGATGAGACATCCTATTCTTACACCATTGAGACAAATAAACTTGGCTGCTCTGATATCAATTTGTTATGATGAAAATTAAAGGTCATAATGGCACTTAGCCCATCACCTAAACTAATACAAAAAGGGGAAAAGACAGAAATACCCCCAAGATAATGATCCTAGAACAAACAGAAGCCACATAAATATAATAGTTGTGGAAATAAACATAAACCACAATGCAATCATAACTCTCAAAACTTGATGTCATTAGTATAAAAATATATCTAGTACAAGTCGAGTCCAAAAGAACTACATTAGAAATACAATAGATACAACTTTGTCTCTAAAAACTAGTTAAAACAAAGTTTAATGATAGATAAAGATAGTAGAAGTCATTTGAACACCTAAAAATCAATCACTACCTTGAAAGCTCCAACAATCACCAATCAAGCAATTTTGGGGTGCACCCAAACCTAAATCTGCACCAGAAGGGTACATTAGGAGTGAGTACGGTCGACTTGTACTCAGTAGGTGTCATACGCCAACTAAAAAAAGTAGAAAATATGACATGCAAAATACACCCTAAGAGCACGTCACCTACAATAAAAAATATCCCACAACGGTAGCCCACACCACTTGCACTAACAAGTCTAATATATATAACATATTTTGCAACAAACATATAAAACATCACAAGTGTACAATATACCACATACAAGTAGGACAAGGAATGACAATATACATACAAGATCAATAAGTACAAGTATAAGAAGATAGAACAATTAGATAGGGAAATAAGTAAAAGAAAAAGTACAATCACATCACAACCATAACAAAGTAAACATAATAGGAATGATGATAATGATGATGATTATGCACGAGGTTATCGCACAACCATCATATACACCAACAAAGGTAAGCCTCTCGTCCTAGAACCCATGGGGGGTTCGTCAACCCATAAATAATCCATATATCATATATCCTTCTCTGCACATCCCTTGGGAAGGATTTTATAATATGTCATAATATCTCTATCTTGGAACATCCCTCGAGAAAGGCTTTAAAAGGTGTTTCTAGTATTTCTCAAATGTTGCCACAGTGGTACCAATACTTCATGAATGAGTATAATATGAGGATGTAATTCTCACTACCAATCACAATTAGCATTTCCACAATAAGCCACATGATGTATTTCTACAACCAACCACAATGATATATTTCCACAACCATCCACAGTGATATATTCCAGAACCACGTGAGCCAACATTCACTCATTATTTCTCCCATCCATGAAATTCCACATGATTCACATTTTTCTAAAGTATGTATATAGAAAAATACATTAAGTTTACCATATTAGGTATTTCAACAACACAATATAATTATTCACATGTATTTCAGGCTATCCACATCGCATAGGACCCCACACGGTCATACATTTCACATTCTTAAAACTAACAATTACATTACATATAGGCCCAATAGGGGCACACCATATTAAGATAGCCAATTTCATGATTAGTTCCATCCCCTTAACATGCATTTTATATACAAACTAACTACTGATGATAGGCGAATTTACACGCCTATAGTACTATATTTTGCCCATATTTTAGCTATGTTTTGAGGACAAATTATATAATTCATGCACTTTTAGTCCTTTTTCCTGTAAGTGAGCTAACGAACATGATTAGCAATTTTTCAGGTATAAATGATGCAGAATTCAGCATTTTATGGATAACTTGACGCCAAAGCAAGCTTCACGAAAGGAGGAAAGCAAAGCTTGGACGCCAAGGACCAAAAGTGGCGCATGGAAAATCTATCCCGGGCAAAAACAACAATTCTAAAGACTTTGGGGACTAGCAGTAACTTATTAGGATTAGGATAATGGTGCAGTAACCCAGTAGGATTGGGTTAAGTAATGCAGTAGCTTAGTAGGAATAGGATAGGAGTATTATAAATACCCTATTCTGCTAGAGATTTTTATCATTCTTCCATTACTTTTAACTCTGAAAACAATTCTTCTACTTTTAATTCTACTTTTTATTCATCTATTCAATTCTTAATTTCCACAACAAGAGAAACGTTACTCTGCAAGGGAGTTCACGCCTAAAACGCCACACCACACCTTACTACACGAGATTTTTATTGTGGTATATTAATAATGTCTATTGTGATTTCCTTCGCACTCATGGGTAACTAAACTCTCTGTTGGAGTTATGGAAGCCATATGAGATACTATCTATTGCTATGAGTTTGTGAATTCGTGACACGTATACTGCTTATATCATTATTCTCTTCATCTTAATCTAAATTCTTTGTGGTTGCAAAGGCATAGAATACGCCAGTATAGCATTAACTTGTTCGAAAGAAAAGTTATATGTCTGGAAAAGAGATAATGTCAAGGTAATAGGGCACCAACCCCTATTAAAAAGTTAGTGCCGTAACTGGATTAACCTCTTGGAGAATTAGTACTGTTAGATACGCTTTAAGCTCGAAAGAGTTAAAGTGAAATAGTCTTGGTTAAGGTCGAAAGATGCCTGGATTTACCATCGAATACAATTCTCTATAAGCACATGCATGTCTAAATTCTGCACAACTCATAGCCAATAGAGACGTACAACTCATAAGGTGGACATAACCCCAACTTCTCAATTCTCATTGATTAGAATCTTACTAAACATTCTTTCTTTTTACTTTGCTATTTTACGTTTTCACTTTGTTACTTTATTGCACGTTACAATACCCCCTTTTACGAGACTTGCTCCAAAAGTCTAGTAATCTTTGCTTACTCATTGACCGGCTATTCCCTGTGGGATCGATACCCAACCCAGTTGGGTTATATATTTGACAACGACCGCTTTACACTCTTATGAGAGCTGTAGATTGAGCGTTATCAAAAATTAGCACCGCTGCCGGGCAATACCATTTTCAATTAAGTTCGTAATAATTACTAGACCCTTTGGTCAAAGATTCTCGTACTTTTACTTTTAGTTTTTGTTTTTGTTTACTGCAGGTTTTTTTATTCAGTACATGCCCCATACCCGAAGTTCTGGTCAACCGTTATTACCTATCAATCCTGAACCACAACGTATTGGCAGAATGGAGGCACAACACGCAATTAAAAGGATGGCTGCTCAACAGGAACAGGTGAGACTAGTTGCGCTAGCCGCCGCTCAAGTGCATCAACAGAATATTGATAACCCTGGGTGAGCAACAAATCCTGACAATGAGGATCTAGGTAATGACGAGCTACTAAACCCTAGGCATGCCGCTAAGATCGCAACACCTGCCAACATAAGAGATCGTCAAGCTAGGTTTAGGACTGAATGCCAAGCTATGCAACCAGCTTTTGACGATGATGATGATGATCTTGATGGAGCCGGAGCCACAGGAGCCATTATTCCACCACCATTGGCACCTGGAGCCAAGTTCAACATCACAAGCACCATGATTCAGTTATTGCAACTCAAGGGATTATTTGGTGGACTAGCAGGCGATGATCCGAATATGCATCTCATCAACTTTATTTCTACATGCAAGTTGTTTGACAATCCCGGCGTTGGTCAGAATGCAATTCGATTACGTCTATTTCCATTATCTCTGTCTGGGGAGGCAACTCTATGGTTGAATGGGCTGACTCCTGATTCTATTACAAATTGGAGGCAATTGAGAGACGCTTTCCTAGGAAGATTCTTTCCGCCATCCAAAAGAGCACAAATGAGAGATGAAATCAGCAACTTTCGTCAGCTTCCTATGGAAGCCCTTCATAAAACATGGGAGAGGTTCAAGACGAAGCTAATGAGGTGCCCAAACCATCACATGACTAATGTTCACCTAATGGAGATACTTTATAGAGACTTGAATTCAATAACTAAACCAGTTGTGGATAATGCGGCTGGAGGATCATTCATGGATCTCACCTTTGGTCAGGCAAGCAATATACTAGACCGGATGACGAAGCAAAGTAGATCTTGGCATACCAGGGATTCTGAGGTAGCAAGCCCCACTTTATCTATAGGCATGACTGCAGACCAAAGGAGAAGAGAAGAAGAACGTGATCAAGATATGGCGCACATGAAGACACAAGTGGATCTTCTTAGAAAGCATCTATTATCAGGGAAGACCGAAAAAGTCAAAGCCATTGCATCAAAAGGAAGAGACGAATGTGATTCGGATGAAGAGGCCAACTACTTGAACAATCAGGGGGGTTTCCGAGGTAATACCCAAGGAAACCAAGGTCGGAACTATTATGATAAATCTAGAAACAAGGACCAAGGTAGTTGGAAGAATAAGAATGACAAAAGTGGTTTGTATGTTCCCCCTGGAAGACGTGACGCCACCACATCTAGTTCTGGAAATATGGAAGAGATGATGGCTAAACTATTGAAAGTAGTGGAAGCAACCAGCGCGGGAGTAACGGAGGTAATAAATGATTTATCCTCAATGAAGCAATTGGTTGATTCACATTCCACTTCTATCAAGTAAATAGAGCAGCAATTGAGCCAACTTTCAGCAGCACTCAATCAAAGAAAGACTGGCACCTTACCTAGCGACACTGTGAGAAACCCAAGGAATGATGGGTCATGCATGGACATTACTACCCGAAGCGGTAAGGTGCTGGAAACTTCATCAAAAGGAAAGCAAGTGGTTGATGAAGTAGCAGACATTGATGACAAGGCAAAAGGAGAAGCTGCCGTAGAATCCACCCACGACGTCCATGACGGTACACCGAGTATGTTGCAGCCTGAAAAGGCTGAAAAATGAAGGCAAGAGGAGAAGAAAGCCGTGGAGAAAACAATTCCATATCCACCACCACCTTTTCCTCAAAGATTGAAGAAGGTGACAGACGATACAAAGTTCAGCAAATTCATGACTATGTTAAAACAGCTGACCATTAATGTTCCATTGGTGGAGGCACTTGAACAAATTCCTGGGTATGCAAAATTTATGAAGGATCTTTTGACAAAGAAGCAGGCAGCAAGCTATGAGTTGAAAGATAATGTTCATCACTGCAGCGCAATCGCTACCCGATCACTAGTTCAGAAGAAGGCTGACCCAGGTGCTTTCACTATTCCTTGCACCGTTGGATCTTTGAATTTTGCCAAGGCATTATGCGATTTAGGAGCCAGCATCAATTTGATGCCACTATCCATTTACAAAAAGTTGGGGTTAGGTGATCCTACTCCAACCAATATGAGGCTCGTAATGGCGAATAGGTCGGTAAAACGACCTGTTGGCATTCCATGTGATGTATTGGTGAAGGTTTCTTCATTCATCTTTCCAGCGGACTTCGTTGTTTTGGATTGTGAGGCAGACTCAGAAGTTCCCATAATCTTGGGGCGCCCTTTCCTTGCTACGGGAAGTGTGCTTATTGATTTGAGAGCTAATGAGCTTTCATTCCTAATAAATGACGAAGTAGTTCGCTTTGACGTGTGCAAATCAATGAAGCAACCCAAAGATCTGAATGTATTCTCAGTAGCGGATGTTTATGTTGATGATGAGAAAGAATTACTTGAAGAAGAGCAAACTATTGATGACTCATTGGCGGTTGTACTCATGAATGGAGAGAGTAAAGATGCTGAAAACTATGAAGAAACTATTGATGCTCTAACAGAATTTGGGTCATATCCTCATGCTCCCAAGAAGCTGGACCTTGATCTCAAAAATCGACCCACACCACCAGCTAAACCATCTATTGAAGAGCCACCCACATTAGAATTAAAGGAGCTGCCTAGTCATTTAAAGTATGCATTCTTAGGAAGCGGAAACACACTTCCAGTCATTGTGGCGGCAGATTTGGGTGAGCAACAAGTTGCAACTCTCATTGCTATTTTACGAAAGTACATTAGATCCATCGGATGGACCATCGCAGATATTATTGGTATTCCACCTGGGATTTGTACACACAAGATTCAGCTTGAAGAAAAAACCACGCCCACCATTGAGCATCAAAGACGTCTCAATCCACCTATGAAAGAAGTGGTAAAGAAAGAAATTATTAAGTGGTTAGATGCAGGAGTTGTGTATCCAATCTCTGACAGTACATGGGTAAGCCCGATACAATGTGTTCCCAAGAAAGGAGGCATGATGGTGGTCGCGAATGAAAAGAATAAGCTTATTCCACTCAGACCCGTCACCGGATGGAGAGTATGCATGGACTACCAAAAGCTAAATTCATGGATGCTCAAAGATCACTTTCCAATGTCATTTATGGACCAAATATTAGATCGATTAGCGGGGAAAGGATGGTTTTATTTCTTAGACGGTTATTTCAGATATAATCAGATTTGTATTGCTCCCGAAGACCAAGAGAAGACAACGTTCACATGCCCATATGGTACGTTTGCCTTCAAACGCATGCCATTCGGGCTATGTAACGCACCAGCCACTTTTCAGCGTTGTATGATGTCCATTTTTTCTGATATGGTTGAAGACACCTTGGAGGTGTTCATGGACGATTTTTCAGTTGTGGGTGAGTCGTTTGAATCATGCTTGGAAAACCTAAGTATGGTGTTACAAAGATGTGTTGAATTCAACCTAGTGCTGAACTGGGAGAAGTGCCACTTTATGGTTAAAAAAGGTATCATCCTTGGGCATAAAATCTCCGAAAAAGGAATTGAGATTGATCGAGCGAAAATTGAAGTTATTGAGAAGCTACCACCCCCAATTTCAGTAAAGGGAGTCCGTAGTTTCCTCGGTCATGCAGGTTTCTATCGACGGTTTATCAAAGACTTCTCCAAAATTGCTAGTCCATTGTGCAAACTCTTGGAGAAAGATGCAAAATTTGACTTCAATGAAAAATGTTTGAAGGAATTTGAATGCCTCAAAGGAAAACTAATTGAAGCTTCTATCATGGTAGCACCAGATTGGTCTTTACCATTTGAAGTCATGTGTGATGCCAGTGGGGTAGCATTAGGCGTTGTACTTGTTGAGAGAAGGGAGAAATTATTCCATCCTATCTACTATGCGAGCAAGGTCCTGAACGAAGCCCAGAAGAACTACACTGTCACAGAACAAGAGCTTCTAGCGGTTGTGTATGCTTTTGAAAAGTTCTGTGCTTATTTGGTTGGAACCAAAGTGGTAGTTCATACTGATCATGCAGCTCTGAGATATCTAATGACAAAGAAGGATGCGAAACCAAGGCTAATTCGATGGGTATTGTTGCTGCAAGAATTTGATTTCGAGGTAAAACATAGAAGAGGTTGCAAGAACCAAGTGGCTGATCATCTATCTAGACTCGAGAATGAGCATATAGCGCAGCCTGATCTTGATATTGATGACGCATTCCCTAACGAAGAGATCTTAGCCACAATAATGGAAGAGTTACCATGGTATGCAGACTTTGCAAATTTTGTGGTGAGTAATGTGATGCCTGCAAATCTATCTTTCCATCAAAAGAGGAAGTTCATGCAAGATGTAAAACACTACTTTTGGGATGAACCATATTTGTTTCGACGATGCGCGGATGGTGTTATCAGGCGATGCATATCCCATGTAGAGGTGCCGAATATATTGGAAGTATGTCACACTTCCCAAGTTGGGGGACATCACGCAGGTAATCGGACAACAAGGAAGGTATTGCAAAGTGGATACTATTTGCCTTCGATATTTAGAGATGCCTACGACTTTGTTAGAAGATGCGACCAATGTCAGAGACAAGGCGCAATTTCAAAACACCATGAGATGCCCATGACGAAAATTCTTGAAGTTGAGCTCTTTGATGTATGGGGTATTGATTTCATGGTCCTATTCGTAAATTCGTTTGGAATGAAATACATCCTAGTCGCTGTAGATTATGTTTCAAAATGGGTCGAAGAAGTAGCATTGGCCGACAATGAAGGAAAGAGTGTTGTATCATTCTTGAAGAGAAATATCTTCTCTCGCTTTGGAGTACCACGTACTATCATAAGAGATTGAGGATCTCACTTTTGCAACAAGCTATTCAAATCTGTATTGGCCAAATATGGTGTCAAGCAACATAAGGTAGCCACACCTTATCACCCACAAACTAGTGGACAGGTAGAGGTTTCCAATCGAGAGATCAAGTAAATCCTTGCTAAGACTGTAAATGCTAATAGGAAGGATTGGTCTCGGAAGCTGGACGATGCACTATGGGCTTATAGGACTGCATTCAAAACGCCAATTGGCATGTCCCCGTACCAACTATTTTATGGAAAGGCTTGTCACTTGCCCATTGAGCTCGAGCATAAAGCATTGTGGGCGTTAAAGCAACTTAATTTGAATTGGGATGATGCCATAAATATGAGATTGGAGCAGTTGAATGAGATGGATGAATTTCGTCTACATGCATATGAAAGATCAGACCTCTACAAGGAACGGATGAAAAAGTATCATGATCAGCGGATTGTTCAACGAAACTTTCAAAAGGATGATATGGTACTTCTTTTCAATTCCAGACTGAAGCTATTCCCAGGTAAGTTAAAGTCCAAATGGTCTGGTCTGTACAAAGTTACCTAAGTCTACTCGACTGGAGTAGTTGAGCTAGAAGACGATAATGGTGTTGTCTTTAAGGTGAATGGCCAACGAGTAAAACCATATATCGGTCCTCTTGACTCGATAAACTATATGGCCACCATCTATCTCGACGAAGTCTAAGTACTCGAGGTAACTATGTCGTTCCGCGACAATAAATCAAGTGCTAGATGGGAGGCAACCCATCGTTTATCGGTTTTTTTCGTTTACGTGTTTGCTTTTGATAAATAAAAATCCAAAAATAAGAGTCGTGCCACGACCAAAACTAAGGCGCTTGGTGGGAGGCAACCCATCATTCTAATCATTTTTTTTATGTCTTTGAGCAAGTGTAGGTGCAAGAGGCGTAAACGAGGAGATTGATTTCAAATTTTGATTTGGACGTATTGCATGTAAAAGGTGGTAAGTTAGTGATGAAGAAGAAAAAGGCTATGGATTGGGCATTGCTTATGAAAATATAGGCAACGGACAAGGCTATACCTATATAAAACTAGGCCACGAACAAGGCAAGGCCTATACTATGGCCTAAGCTCTTGGAATCTAGTGTGCCATAGCATAGGCGCCGCCCTTGCCCAAGTGTGCCATAGCATAGGCGCCGCCTATGCCAATGCCTTTTGTCTCTGAATCTCATATGCTATGGCATAGGCGCCGCTTATTCCTAAGAATTCCATGGCATAGGCGCCACCTATGCTCAACAATGCTATGCAAAAGGCGCCGCCTATGCCAAGCATAGGCAAAGCAAAAGACGCCGCCTATGGTCACTTCTTATCTCCAAATCTGATTTTAAATGGGTCAAAACCCGACCCAAGCTTGTCCTATAAATAAGAGACTTAGTCTTGGACCAAAAACACATTACAAACCTAGCATAAGCGCCGCCTACATCTCCAAATCTTCTCAAAAATTTTCCTTTTTCTCTTTTACTTCACAAGAACATCATCCAAAGGCATCAATCAAGTAAGTACTTCTTTGTTCTTCATTTACATTCCGTAAGTACTACATTACTACTCCTATTATGAATTTTTAAATCTTGAAGTAGTATTGGTGATTTGAATGTGATTGAATTGTTGTGACACAACTACGTGAGTGAATGAATATGTAAGGATGATCTTAACTTGTTTCCAACTTGTATTTGATTTTGATGCACTGTCATACTCTTGCGGAATTGGCATGGTCACGAAAATTGCATATTCTTGTCAATTGAATACTTACATGTTGGAATGACTTGTTCATCAGGATAAGAATTATAGTTGCCTACCGACATAGGAGGTTGTGATTATTTAGATACTATACCTTGATTCAATCCCTATGTAGTAGTCTTGATATATCAAACATTAAAGTATTGCCAAGATTAAAATAAGTATGACTGCTTTAATTTTATTGTTGGAATATAGCACCTAAAACGTATGTCGATGAAGTCTGACTAGTCGACCACTTTCACTTCACTAGTCTGTACCAATAAACTAAGTGTGGGGTGGTGCCCCTACTGCTCATTTATAGATTGTATCCATCGAGATAATGCTAACATGAACATTATTTTAGTCTCAGGTACAATGGCACCCAAAGCAAGACAAGGCAAAGATAAGGCTACCACTTCAAAAAAAGGCAAGAAAAGAGGCCGAAAAGAGCAAGGAGAATCATCCTCGATGTAACTACCACGCCGCATGTTCGGAATAAAATGGGTTCTTGAGGAGGAAGCAAAAGAATGGTATAGGAACAACAAAGAAAGAAAATATGTTCATGTGGACTTGATAAACAAGGAAAGCCTAGCAAAGAAAGAACCGCGCATGTTGGCCAAGATCATGGCATTACATCTGGATTTCATCTTCCGAGACATAGGAGAATGCAATCTCGATTTAACAAGAGAATTCTATGCCAACTGGTCACCGAAAACCATAGGAAGCGAGGTCAAGATTCGGGGCCAAGTTTTACAACTCAATGCGGATTTCTTCAACTCCTTTCTCGGCTTGCCTTCAGTCGATCCATCACCATTCAAGGAGCTGTACAGTAGACCTCCATATAGAGCTATTCGACACACACTCTATGGAACAAGATCCATGGCACGCTGGAGTAGACACAAGGACACCGGTCGACACAACACCTTCCCATATGCTCCTTTGAATAGGGAAGCAAGGATATGGTTGCGCATAGTCAACTCTTGCCTAATTCCAGGGACTCAGTACACCAAGATAACAAGAGATAGAGTGTGCTTGGTATACGCATTGATGACGAATGTCCCTATCAATGTCGGGGCAATTATTCGTTCTACAATGCAGAAAGCCAGGCTACACAAGAGGTCCCACTTCAGTTTTGGCAACCTGTTGACTGCAATACTAAGGAAAGAAGACATCGAAGAGGAACCGGCTGATCACAAACTCCCACACAACACAAAGAAGGTTGACCTCACGAAGGTTAAAGATGCTGAAACCACGCATGGAGTCAACCTTACCACTTTAGAAAGGAATGCTCGCGATGAAAGCTTCTCCCGCCATTTATATGGCATGATGAAGTTTACCATGATGAGCGGGGGTCGTGTTCCAACTGCTGCAGAGCTCCAATAGTTGGATTATGACTACCCAATGAATGAGCATGCGAGGGCGATGTGTGGAGTAGGTGTATATTTTGAGGAACCTCTTGATGACGACATGCCAACCGATGATGATCGACGAATGCCAGACTCTGACGTGGAAGAGAACTCTGATGACGACGACTCTGCTGATGATTCTGATGCACGGGGTATGACCCCAGACATAGAGGATGAGTCCGACTAATCAGGTTCTTCTTATTTATTTTTCACTGAGGGCAGTGTGCCCCGTCTAAGTGTGGGGTGCTGGTATTTGCATGCTATACTTCTTTATCTGCATTTGCATTTATTTATGTTATTTATGTTTGGTTGTTTGATGTAGTTAGTAGTCGTAGGTCATAGATTTTTTTTTTATTTTGATGCATAAAATTTTTCTGATAGGCGGCATGGTGTTATGACAAGAGTTTGTGCTAGAATCATTACTATTGAGACACTTAGGCTCTAAGTGTGACTCACTGTGTGATAATTGTGTGGTTTAATTCATTCATCTGTTGGGTCAAGAGTCTATACTGCTCCCAATAAAGTTAACCATGTGCCTTGTGTGTGTGAATGATAGTATATTCTGTGCTTGTGACTGATGCTAGAACTTGCCTGGTATGTGTGTAAAGCGAAATAAAGAGTGTGAGTTTAGGAGATGATTTAGGCATTTCTTTGGCAACCGATACTTGTTTAACTTCGTTTTACCTACCCGTGGACATTATCCTAGTCAACCCCTTTGAGCCTTTCAGCCATTTTCTTTGACAGCCTCATATGTAAGCCTAATCCATTTTTTTCAAGACCATAATTTGATCCAAATTCCTAAGTGCTTTAAGTTGTGAAGTCCTGTGACAAAATAAGAGGAAATTAGGTGAGAGTGATGCCTTAGAGTGTATTGGTACTAGAATTTGTTATGAAAAAGAGTGGCTATCATGGAGGTATGTTATAAAAAAAAAGAGAAAAGAAAAAGAAATAGAAAAACAAAAAGATAAATTGTGTTTATGATTAAATAAAAAGATAATTATGCTTGAATGGCAAAATTAGGTGAAAAGGGGTGATAGATGAAAGAAAGGTAGCAGGGTTGATTAAAAGAAAGTGTTAATGGCATAATGTCATGTATTAAAGCGCTTAGGAACATAGTCACTGTTTCTGGCCAAAATAGTCCTACCCGTCCCTTAGCCTACATTACAACCTATAGAAGACCTATTTGATCCTAAGCTTAGCATTCTAATATTTAGTGGAGCATTACACTATGGGCAAGCCTATGGTCATCAGTTGCAACATATGAATTCTTTGTGAGAGTGAGAGCAAGGATAATCTTATACCCATGTTCTGAAAAATGCAATACTTATGAGTGATTATGGGTAACATCTTATGTGAGACATACATGGTTGATGAGTTTTGGGTAGTCTTGTATGATTCTTTGTGCCTTAACTTGTGGATACGAATTAACCATCATCACGAGTCTATGTTGGAGGTTAAATGGTTTCTAGTAGTGATCAGAAAACTACTCTTTGTTAATAATTGTTATGCTTGTCTTGACGAATATTTTGTGTGGTTATTGTGAAACCCTAAGTAAATGTTTAGATGGACATGATATTTTTTTCGAGGACGAACAAAGCTTTAAGTGTGGGGTGTTGATGATAGGCGAATTTACACGCCTATAGTACTATATTTTGCCCATATTTTTGCTAAGTTTTGAGGACAAATTATATAATTCATGCACTTTTAGTCCTTTTCCTGTAAGTGAGCTAACGAACATGATTAGCAAGTTTTCAGGTATAAATGATGCAGAATTCAGCATTTTATGGATAACTTGACGCCAAAGCAAGCTTCACGAAAGGAGGAAAGCAAAGTTTGGACGCCAAGGACCAAAAGTGGCGCATGGAAAATCTGTCTCGGGCAAAAACAGCAATTCTAAAGACTTTGGGGACTAGCAGTAACTTATTAGGATTAGGATAATGATGCAGTAACCCAGTAGGATTGGGTTAAGTAATGCAGTAGCTTAGTAGGAATAGGATAGGAGTATTATAAATACCCTATTCTGCTAGAGATTTTTATCATTCTTCCATTACTTTTAACTCTGAAAATAATTCTTCTACTTTTAATTCTACTTTTTATTCATCTATTCAATTCTTAATTTCCACAACAAGAGAAACGTTACTCTGTAAGGGAGTTCACGCCTAAAATGCCACACCACACCTTACTACACGAGATTTTTATTGTGGTATATTAATAATGTCTATTGTGATTTCCTTCGCACTCATGGGTAACTAAACTCTCTGTTGGGGTTATGGAAGCCATATGAGATACTATCTATTGCTATGAGTTTGTGAATTCATGACACGTATGCTGCTTATATCATTATTCTCTTCATCTTAATCTAAATTCTTTGTGGTTGCAAACGCATAGAATACGCCAGTATAGCATTAACTTGTTTGAAAGAAAAGTTATATGTCTGGAAAAAAGATAATGTCAAGGTAATAGGGCACCAACCCCTATTAAAAAGTTAGTGCCGTAACTGGATTAACCTCTTGGAGAATTCGTACTGTTAGATACGCTTTAAGCTCGAAAGAGTTAAAGTGAAATAGTCCTGGATAAGGTCAAAAGACGCCTGGATTTACCATCGAATACAATTCTCTATAAGCACATGCATGTCTGAATTCCGCACAACTCATAGCCAATAGAGACATACAACTCATAAGGTGGACATAACCCCAACTTCTCAATTCTCATTGATTAGAATCTTACTAAACATTCTTTCTTTTTACTTTGCTATTTTCCGTTTTCACTTTGTTACTTTATTGCACGTTACAATCCCCCCTTTTACGAGACTTGCTCCAAAAGTCTAGTAATCTTTGCTTACTCATTGACCGGCTATTCCCTGTGGGATCGATACCCAACCCAGTTGGGTTATATATTTGACAACGACCGCTTTACACTCTTATGAGAGCTGTAGATTGAGCGTTATCAAAAATTGGTGCCGCTGCCGGGGAATACGGTTGTCAATTAAGTTCGTAATAATTACTAGACCCTTTGGTCAAAGATTCTCGTACTTTTACTTTTAGTTTTTGTTTTTGTTTACTGCAGGTTTTTTATTCAGTGCATGCCCCATACCCGAAGTTCTGGTCAACCGTTATTACCTATCAATCCTGAACCACAACGTATTGGTAGAATGGAGACACAACACGCAATTGAAAGGATGGCTGCTCAACAGAAACAGGCGAGACTAGCTGCGCTAGCCGCCGCTCAAGTGCATCAACAGAATATTGATAACCCTGGGCGAGCAACAAATCCTGACGATGAGGATCTAGGTGATGACGAGCTACTAAACCCTAGGCATGCCGCTAAGATCGCAACACCTGCCAACAGAAGAGATCATCAAGCTAGGTTTAGGCCTGAACGCCAAGCTATGCAACCAGCTTTTGACGATGATGATGATGATCTTGATGGAGCCGGAGCCATTATTCCTCCACCATTGGCACCTGGAGCCAAGTTCAATATCACAAGCACCATGATTCAGTTATTGCAACTCAAGGGATTATTTGGTGGACTAGCAGGCGATGATCCAAATATGCATCTCATCAACTTTATTTCTACATGCAAGTCATTTGACAATCCTGGCGTTGGTCAGAATGCAATTTGATTACGTCTATTTCCATTATCTCTGTCTGGGGAGGCAACTCTATGGTTGAATGGGCTGACTCCTAATTCTATTACAAATTGGAGGCAATTGAGAGACGCTTTCCTAGAAAGATTCTTTTCGCCATCCAAAAGAGCAAAAATGAGAGATGAAATCAGCAACTTTCGTCAGCTTCCAATGGAAGCTCTTCATGAAACATGGGAGAGGTTCAAGACGAAGCTAATGAGGTGCCCAAACCATCACATGACTAATGTTCACCTAATGGAGATACTTTATAGAGCCTTGAATTCAATAACTAAACCAGTTGTGGATAATGCGGCTGGAGGATCATTCATGGATCTCACCTTTGGTCAGGCAAGCAATATGCTAGAACGGATGACAAAGCAAAGTAGATCTTGGCATACCAGGGATTCTGAGGTAGCAAGCCCCACTTTATCTATAGGCATGACTGCAGACCAAAGGAGAAGAGAAGAAGAACGTGATCAAGATATGGCGCACATGAAGACACAACTGGATCTTTTTACAAAGCATCTATTATCAGGGAAGATCGAAAAAGTCAAAGCCATTGCGTCAAAAGGAAGAGACGAATCTGATTCGGATGAAGAGGCCAACTACTTGAACAATCAGGGGGGTTTCCGAGACAAACTAAGTAACCATACTAAATATGATACTTTGGACTCAACAATGATATTATACTTTTAAAAATATGTTATTTTCATAAAATTGACCCTCGAAATCCAAAATTATAATTTTCTAAATCGAGGGTCAAAATAAGATTTAAAAGCCATTAAACCATACCAAATATGTTACCATTCTAAAATCGACATTCTAGATCTATAGGCGTAGTTCGTTTAGCCATCTTTTGCATGGATTAAAAGATAACCATAGAAGTTTATAATAAGGCTCTCGAGGCCTCCAAGAACCAGAACATTGCACAAATGGTACCAAAATACATTGGTAACTATTCCAATCAATCCTATACCATAGAAATACCACAATGTAACTACGGAAAGGGGTAAAATAGTCAAAACACACAAAGCACATATTTCAGCAAAATTTTATGTCATTACACCATCATAGCTCACATGGTTTTTGTTATAAAATCTCCCACAAGAAAAGTAAAAAAGATTTTAAAAACTAAGTATATCTTGCTTACAAGCTCCACTCAGTTGTTTCTTTATGATTTAAGTTCATGCTAATTTAAATTTTTAGATTATGATTTACTATTCATGTTTTAAGATAATCTGGCTTTTAGTTTTTTTATGATGAAGGTGAGCCTATTTACACTTAGCATGGTTGTTATAGTTTATGACTCATGATAGTTTTACTTATTGTATTCACTCCATATACTCAGTACATTCTATAAGTACTAACCACATATATGTTTATGTGGCTACATTATTTTATAATGTAAGTTCTGGCATTCATCCTCAGTAGTATGATTAGCCACGATCACCATTTTATATATTTTGTATGTTGGTGAGTCCTCATGCTCTAGGGCCAAGATTATGGTTACTTTAGAGGCTTATTAAGTTAGTAGAAGTTCAGACTTTATGTTTTCTTTTGGGTCAGCTGGGGTCTGTCCCAATGGCTCTTAAATTTAGTTAGAGGTTTGTTAGAATCAATCAAATTATTTTCTTGTGGGTATTTAGAATTTTAATTGTGATTCAGTTTATCATGTTTTATTGAGATTTATATTCAAGTGTAGTTCAGTTTATGATTTAAAGTTCTAGATTATGTTTTGAAAAAATTTCTCTGTTCAGTGCTAAGTGAGTACCATGGATTAGTTGGGGGCTACTTATAGCCCTGAGCACCATGTAGCATCCAGGGGAAACATTGGGGTGTTACAAATGGGTTAGACTAAAGGAATCTATAGAAAAGATATGATACTAACTTTGTATGTTGTAAGCTAGTTATACCTTTTACTTAATATTTTTTTCTTTCTTTTTTAGGGTGTTGATACTAGGAGACAAAGAATGGTTGGAATGGGAGTACTCTACACACAAAGTGGATGTACAATCCTTAATGTAAGTTTTAATTAGGTATTTTTCTTTACTATCTAAAAATTTCATTTACTATAAATATTAGCACTTTGTTCATTTGAGTAGCTTGGAATGTCTAGTGAGAGGTTCAGAAGTGTTCAGTCTTTAGTAGTTGTGACTATAATTTTGGATATACACCAAAAATTGGTGTAAAATGGAGAGACAAATAAGTTATGACCTCCAGAGAAGGAGACAAGGTCAAGGCTGGACACTACTAATGCTCAATCTCACAACATCTAAGTTGTTGGTGCATTATGTTAGTTTGGTGTAAATGATGGCAGTTAAGACTATATTTAAGACAAATTATTGTTAGTTCACTGATGTTGTTAACTGTGACTGCATTTTAAGGCAATTTATTGGTAGTTATAACTTGTGATTTTGATAGCTTTGACTGCATTTTATGATAATATTTTGGTAGATGAAGTCATAACTGCAATAATTCTGTTAATTGTGATTTCTTTTCTTTTATATGTAAATGTATTTGGCAGATAGAAGTAAATCACTTACTTTTAATTAATGATTATGTAGTTGTGACTACACTTTTTACCTAATGTTTGGTGGTGTAATGGTTGGTAATGCTTATGCAACTATGACTATTCCCCTGCATTTTATTTAATGATTGAAATAAACATTCAGTAGTGGTGTTTTGACTATAATGAGACAAATCAAGCTTATGAAACCTTACCATTTCATAACGCAAAAAACTTTTAAGATTCATTACAAAAGTAACAATTTCAACCCTTACAACATGGCAAAAACACCTACACTAACATTTTATGGTAGCCTTCTTGAATCTCCTTTCAAGTACATGTATTGAAATAGAATGCTAACACTGAAAATACAGATGCAAATGAGAGTAACCCAAAGTTGATTCTCCATTTTTTTGGTCTTAGCCAACTTGATCTTTCATTTCTTCTCATTTTTTTCATCTTCTAAAAATCATATTCAAAATTCTCTAATTGAAACTCTATTTTATTCATATCTGTTTTGCTCTTCACGGATTTGGTTGTCTTAGAAGTTGGCTTGTCATCAACTTTATAAGTTCCCAATTTTACAGAAATTCCAACTCTTTGCTCAAGATCACTAGTTCTTCCCAATAATTTAATAATAACGAATTTTTATTTTGAATCAATAGCTCCATCCTTTCAAAGTTAGAGATCGCTTGATCTAGAACTCTAAAATAAAAGAAATTAAATTAGTATAACCTCTTCAAGATCAATGTTTGAATAACAATTCATTTACCCCATATTAAGGTCAACTCTTCTAACCAGATTTCTTGGGGTCCATGAAATCATCAAAGGCAAAAGATGTCCATAATTGCATCGCACCTCATCGAAATCATGATCTTCTTTATGCTTACAAAGTCTAATCAAGCTTATTCTAGCCATAAAGCACCCACATTAACAAAAATAATACAACTTCTCAATCGATAAAAAATTAATCAGAAATAAAAAAAAAATTGAAGAAACAATTATCCATAATTGCAGAAAAAATTATAGAAAAACTGATGAAACTTTCTCTCAATAGAGTAAGTAATAAAATGATTAAAAGGATTTAGTTACCAATTATTCATGAAAAGGTGACTTGTATTTTTATTTTGGGTGAGCAATTTTGAAGCTAGAAATTAGGATTCTTCAATAATTTTTTCCCCAATTAAATCGGGTTAAAATAAAGAGGGAGATAGATTTAACTGTTTATGGGGAGGGGGTTTATCTAATGTGTTTAAAAGTTCCTTTTTATTTTTTTTTATGTTTTAAATGGCGGGATGCACTACTTTGGAGTGCAATAAATGCGTCTAGGCCTTCGCAAGAGGGGGGAGGGTAAATAAATTTACTTTTATATATAGATGTGTGCAATAGGTTACCCCAATAGTTTATGTGTATTATTGACTTTTCAAATATAGTTTATGGTGGTATTGATGTCTTTTCCCTTTTATAAGATTAAAATTAAATTTTTAAGAGCTACGAAATCAAATTTTTGGTAAAACCTAGACATTTGATATAAAACAAAAGTATAGCATTTGGTTTGACATATTAAAAAGAAAAATGATTGGCTTTATGAACTTTGATTATTGAGTTGAATTTGTTACGTGATGTAGAAATCTGCAAAGTCTTATATGAAACATAATATAAATTGTTATGAAATAATATGATGTTTTATGTATTATTATGTAACACCCTGCATTTTCGGGCTAGACTTTGAACCGTCATTCCTACACATTTAAACTTTAATCCCATGATTTATATATGAATACATGTGTCATGATTATTATCCTAGTTTGATAAGTGATTTCGAGGTGAAAAATATTCATAGGAATCACTTAGAATGAAGTTGAGCTAAGAGCCCTTGATTCGGCCAAATCTTTGTATTCGATTCTACAAGGGTATATTTTGAACCCGCATAACTTTCTATATATGTGTAATATTTTACTCAAGACCCACCAAATAATAAATAATTGGTTTAGCTTTCCAACGATACCAATTTTTCTTAATTTGATACCCGAACAAAATGTTGTGACCATTTTTGTCAGAACTAGTAAGTTGTCATTATAGCGCCACGCCGCGGGACTAAGTTAATGCGTCAAGCTCTGTGATATGGAGGATGCTTTTCTTGCATCCAAAATTAAAAGCCCAAAGGGAATTTTAGTCATTTTCCCTTTTCCCAAGCACCAAAGTGACAAATTAAAACACCAAAAGGATATTATTTGACCACTTTTCATCATCAAATCCATATGTAAACCCTTCCCTTCCAAGGAATAAAAATCTAAACCCTTTTCCCCAAGAATCCAAGAATTCAAGCTTCCAATTTCAAGAATCTTCAAGAAAACATCAAGAATAGGGTTTCTTTTGCAAGTTCATCATTCAAGTCCCAAGATTCAAGATTTCTTCCTCAAGAATTCAAGGGTTCAAGCTTTATTTTCAATATTTCTTCAAGAATCCATTCAATTATGGTATGTGGGGTTATTGAACAAGGATATTCTATCATCCTTATTCCCAAAACTTATTTTAAAGTTAAAGTTAAATGATTAACAAATTAGGGTTCATACCCTGACTATCTTGCTTGAGATTATGAGATTATCATGTGATTGAAGAATTAAAGTGCATACATGTCCTTATCTATTTATGTTTTGACGTTAAGATTCTCTATTATGATTTGTATATCATGAGTTTGATTTGAACATTGATTAAAGCTTTTCAATTGAGTTTTAAGTATGATATTGTATTACAATTTATATGAAAGAAAGTATAAGATTCAAGGCTTGAGTTTGAGTACTAAGTTTACAAGAAAAGTTTGAATCTTTTAATTCTAAGATAAGGCTTAAAATCCATAATCATTTATCATCCTTATGATACAAAGAAAATATCAATCATTTGATCTTAAGATAAGATTTGTAATCCACATTTTTTCATCTTGATTATGATTTAAAGTAAAGAAAAGCATAACTGGTTTTCATTCTATAAACCCTTATGCTATGTTAAGGTGGATTTCCTAAAGTATGAGCATATAAGTAATATGGGAATAGTATTTAACACAGAGTTGGGTATGAGTTCGAGGTCACTTTCCCAATAACTATCTGCCACCATAGGTTTAAGTCCCAATATGGGTTAAGTATAGTGATCATTCAAGTTAAGGTTTTATTTCGATGGCAAGGGCAGAACAACTCTCCTCAATGTGGGTAAGTTGTTGCACTCCATGATAGCTCACATAGTTTATGTTGGTTAGAAGAACCTCCCTAAGAAAGTCTATTAAGTAAAGTTTTTAGAAACTAAGTGTTATGGCTCGCAAAGTTTATCCTTATGCTTCATTACTTATTTTTATGATTTTGCAGTCTTTGTTTAATTCAAGCTCAAGGTGAGTCATTTACACTTAGCATGCATCATTTGAAAGTTTATATGAATATTCAATTATTATTTTACTTATGCATTCACCCCCACATACCCAGTATATTCCAAAGTACTGATCCACATATATGTCTATGTGCTACATTGTCTCATAATATAGGTATCAGTTATAGCCTACACATCATAATCAGACAGTTTGCAACTTTCTGCCAGCAAGTGATGAGTTCTCCTATTTTGGGAACTCTAGTTAGATGTTGTTCATGTACTTTAGTTTTTTTATTATTCATATGTATTGATTAGTAGTAGTTGGAGGCATGTCCCAGCTATCTATAGTCAGTATAGTAGAGGCTTCATAGATAGTCAGTCAAGATCATGAAATGTAAATTCCAGTTCTCTTTTCAATTTTATCAAGTTGTAAACTTTATTTGTATTTTATTTATCTATATTATGTCATGATTATGTTATCGTACAATAAATTTAGATTTTTGATTTACTCTAAATCAGTTGCTCAAGTATCATGCCAGTTTATGGGTTGCTTGGGATCACTTGGGTTCTAAGCATCTTGTTACGACTAGCGGGTAGTCTCGGGTTGTGACAAACTTAGAATTAGTGCACATATTTCAAGTATCCTAGGGTGTCTATGAAGCCGTGTCTAGTAGAGTCTTGGGAAATAGTATAGAAATATCTGTACTTTTCTTCTAGAGGCTACAGGGTATTTTAGAATATCTTCTTTCTTTTATACTCTAGATCACGTAGTAAAGTTATTCTTTTAGAAACATCTATCGATTCGTGTGTTAGTCTATAATTCTTTATCTACGACTTTCTGTGATAACATGAGTACAAGATTCTAATTTATCCCAAGATGATGCCTCAAATTGACTATCAATAACTTCAGAAGTCACACGAGGGGCTTGAGAGGAGTTCGCTAGTGTGTTATAAGTCCCTTAAGTTGAAAGCTTATGTCCTCATCCATATGAGTTGTGCAGTTAAGACATAATATGTTATGTACTTAAATTCCTCATTAACCCCTTTAATCCAGATAGTGCTCATGAGAGGAGATAGTACGAACACAAATTATTAAATAGATTGTGCATTCGAGGGATATTATGACATTCAGTGTTATGATTCATAAGTAGAAGAACCTTCTTATAGTTGGGAGTATGGGTCGAGAAGTGTAGTGACAAGAAAGGTGGTAATGACGATTAATCGGATGTATATAGATTAACTTTTACATATGATCGAGTTAGTAGTAAGGTGATATTTCCTTGTGTGTTGGCTTAGGAGTAATAGAGAAAGAGCTATTAGTTAAGGTGAATTGTTGTTTGTTTGAAGTAGGAAAGGAGTTATTGATGGTATTTATTATGTTAGAAAAGTATAAGTTATTAATAAAAGTATTTGGCGGTTGAGTATTATTAATTTAGTCTTCCCTTATGGTTGTGAAAAAAGAGATGATCATTAAGTTAGAAATAATGATTTCTTGGTTAGTGATGCTAGTTGTCTAAAAGGTGAATCAATAGGCTTGAAATAATGTACGCAAGAATTTAAGTTTATTGATTCAAAATTAAGTATGATGGTGTGGGTGTGCTTTAGTGGTATGCCTAAGGTGATATGGGATTGTATTATTTCTAAGTATTTAGAGTGTGTGTGCTTAGATAGTACCCTTGAGTTACTAAGTCCGAATGAGGCTAGTAATGTAGTCTATGGTGCTCTTACCAGCTAAGTTATTTGATATAGGTTGTTGATGTTGGATTTTTGGTGTAATATTAATTCTTATGGTTTAGAAAAAAAATAATTTTAGAGATGTGATATTAGTAGGCTATGAAGGAAAGGATGGAGATTATGTGTTTAGTAAGGCAAGTATGTTGTCAAGAAGGGTGTAAGTATGTGATGATGATTGTTAAAGCTAAAGAAAGTAATGATAGTATAGATTAAGGGAGTGTTCAAGAATCAAGTTAGTATAATTCCTTTAAAAGTCTGGGGATATCTATGTTAAGTGTTAGAATCTAAGTTTTAATTTGGAGGATTGGGCTAATAGAAAGAAGAATTGAAATTCTAGACAGTGTGAACTCTTAATATGGTGATACTCCTGAAAATTCTAAGTTAGTCAGTGTTTAAGTTATTGTATGATGACTATTGGGGCTATAGAAAGTTAAGTGTTTTATCTCAGAAGGAAGTATTAGCAGAGGTGTCTTACTCTTTCAGGTGTAGTGTTTCAGGGTAAGTTTATTATGTATGTGTATTGTTATATCTCGGTCCCTAAAGTACTGTGCTTGAAGTTCATTTTAGAGTTTATTAAAGAGGACCACGGACTTAAAATGATGTCTTAAGTCTGAAGGGGAGATGATAGAACAAGTAACCAATTCAGGATCTCAGATTCTAGTACTGATGCCTGTATGTTATAAAATAATAGTAAGAGAGGATAATGCCCAACCCATTCTTATCTTAGTGCAAAGTTTGGTACTTCAGTCATCACAAAATATACTCATTCTTTACATGTCAGCTCCACGATCATAGTTCATGTTTATGCATATAATAGAAAATCATTTATGCCCCCACTTCCTAGATGAGGAGTTCAAGTACACTCAACAGTACGAATCATATTCCATGAAATTCTGATCTCCCAACTCAGGTCATGCAACTTATGACTCATGTACCCATGCTTTACAGTATGTTCAGTTCCAAGTACTCAGGATACACTCTTAATGATCAGTGAAATTCAGATTATGTCATAAATGTCCTCAGTTTTTATATCTTTAATGAATTTATGCCTCTGATACTCTATTCCTTAGGCCTCAGTTAAGTGTTAAAGTTATTCTTTCATGATTCAGGTCCTCATGTTCTAACCTTTTAGTAACCTCTCCTTAGTGTTAAGATAGTGGTGATGAAGAAAATTAATGATCAATGGTGTAATGGGAGAGAGAGTAAATGTGTCATGTTAGGAAAAGATTGTTATATGCTTGTTGTCTCTAAGGCTATAAGTTTAAAGGATGATTGAGGTAGAACTTTTTTTATATGTCATGGTTAGTCGTGAATTCTATGTGTGTCTTCCTCAGGATAGTGCAAGAAAATTGTTATTGATAGAGGTTTAGAGAATACAAGAAATATGCTTTTATGGGTGTTTGCCTAGAAGTTCGTAGGTGGTTATAATGATAGGCTGGAATGTCATGTTGGTATATAAGTGGATGGGTGCATTGTGCCCTAGTAAATTCCTAGTAAGAGGATGAATTTAGTTGTTGAGGTTGTAAGAAGAATGATTCTTGAGATGAGAAGTTGTGAAAATGCATAGGGTATTGAATTCATGGTTCAGACTAGTATTATGGTGTTATGTGCAGTACCTTGTGATTTTGAGTTAGGATTGAACATGGTGAGAATGTGTAGTTCAACTCAGACTTTGGCTATAGTAGTTATATGTACCCATACGAGTATTTAAGAAGCGAGGCTAAGTTTGAATTGGGCAGATGCATTGTCTAAGACATAGCAATTCTATCCTAGCTTATGTTTCATAGGCCTATGTTTTATATTACAGAGTTATAGCCATATTAAGATTCCTTACTCAGATATCTTATTCAGATCATGCCCAAGATTCTTTTCTCCCGAATGTTATTAGAACTTTTTTGAAGAGTATTGAAGAAATACTCCAGTTAAGTATAAGTTTTCAGTATAATTCAGTCTGTATAGCTAGCAATTAAGTTTAGCAGTCAAACATACAAGTTCCTATGGTTTTTCGTCTTTCCATCTAGTCTTACTATCCAAGGTTTCATGAATATGGATATTCCATGAGGTAATTTATTCACGTCCATGCAAGCTATGAATTCAGTTCAGATCATGCATCGTGTTTCAGATTCAGCAAGGTAGTAATGATTCAGTTCATAAGTGTTTAATGAATGATCTCAATTTTCCATGTATTTCAACTCAAATAGTGTAATATCTCTTGTACAATCTTAGTCTCGTTGATAACGCCCAAACTACAGCTCTCGTTAGAAAGTGTAAGCGGTCGCTGTCAAATATAGAACCCAACTGGGTTGGGTGTCGAATCCCACAGGGAATACTTGGTCACTAAGTGTTGCAATTGTTAGTAGACTGTTGGTCGAAAATTCCACGGAAAAGGGGGGTTTTGCTTTAGGCGTGAATTAATAATATCAAAGTAACGAATGAATGATTTGTTTAGTAAAGGTTAATCACAGAGAATAATAAGTTAGGGTTATGTCCACCTTGTAGTTTCTACTTCTCTATTAACTATGAGTAACACAGAATTTAGACATGCATGCACTTATAGAGAATCGTATTCTAATTCTAAATCCAAGTGTTTCCCAACCATCAAGGATTTATTTCACTTTAGCTCTCCCGAGCATAAAGTGTATAACGAATGGTACAAATTCTCCAAGAAGTTAATCCGGTTAAGGCATTAACGTGTAAATAGAGGTTAAAAGCCCTATTTCCTTGTCACACTCTCTTTTCCAAACATGTAACTTTTCTTCCGAACAAGCTAATGCTATAATGGCATGTTCTCTATGTTTGCAACCATGAGAATTTAATTAAAACGAAGAGAGTAATGATATAAGTAGCATACACATCAAGAATTCACAAACTCATAGCAATAGATAGTATCTTACAAGGTTTCCATAACCCTAACAGAGAAGTTTAGCTACTCATGAGTACAAAGGAAATCACCATAGACATAATCATCATACCACAACTTAGAATAATCTTAGCGATGGGAATGATTCTTGGCGTCAAAAGGGGAAGAAGTCGTTATCCTATCCGATGCTCTAGCCTTAGCGTTTTTCTCTGTCTAAACTTACAGAATCTGTAAACTGAATAATGACTAATGATCCAATGAATGAATTCAATGCTGAAAAATTCAGCAAATAAGGTTTTTATAACATCCTTGTCCTACTAAGTTACTGATGCATCCCTAAGTATTTAGAAATACTGATTTTGCTCGGGACAAGTTCTCCATGCATCACATTTAGTCCACAAGATTCCAAAAGCTGCCTTCCCTCTTATATGAAGTTTTCGTTTGCTGCCCAAAGGTCCACAAAGTGCTGAAATCTTCATCATTAATACCTGAAAATATGCTAATCACATAGGTTAGCTCACTTAAAGAAAAATGGACTAAAAGTGCAGGAATTATATATTTTATCCTCAAAACTTAGATAAAATATGGGTAAATTATGGTTCTTAGGGGTATAAATACACCCAACATCACTCGTTATCTCATGATTCGTGCTTACATAAAGTACATGATGATACCATAAAGCCCTTCTCTCTTGATTCTTATACGTGTTTTGTTGAGGGAGAGTTCCTAATAAGAAGCTACATGCTTTATTCCCTCCATAGTAACTCTTGGAATTTTATTGCATCAGTTATCACTTTGCAGTTCTATATGTAATATCATATCATGAACATTTCTAGTTAGTTCTAAACTCTTAGCATGAATCAGCTTCTTAAAGTCAATAGAGTCAAGTCATCCCAGAAATCAGTTTCATGATAAAGTTATAATGCTTCAGCTCAACTATATCCTTCATTACCATACATGTCATGTGTACATTATTCCATACTTATATGGCTTCAACAAGTTTCTATCCATCATTCGAGGATGAATGATTCCAAGGAGGAGATAATGTAACACCCCACATTTTTAGGCTAGACTTTGAGCCGTCGTTTCTACGTGTGTAAACTTTAATCTTGTAATTTTTATGTGAATACATGTGTCATGATCATTATCCTAGTGTGTGAAGTGCTTTTGAGGTGAAAAATATTCATAGGAATCACTTAGAGCGAAGTTGAGCTAAGAGCCCTTGATTCGGCTAAATCTTTATATTTGATCCTACGAGGGTCTATTTTGAACGTGCATAAATTTTTATATGTGTGAAGTTTTTCAGATCAAGACCCACAAAATGATAGATAATTGAGTTATATTTCCAACAATACCAATTTTGCCTTAATTTGATACCTGAGCAAAAAGTTATGACCCATATCATAATTATGATGATATTGAGATATTGATTTACTTTTGCATTCACCCCATATTCTTGGTACAATCTAAAACTACTGATCCACATATATGTCTATGTTCTACATTGTCTCATAATGTAGGTTCAGGTGCTCAATTTCTGCAGCGAGAGTGATTTCCAGCATCTCCATCTATATCCCAACAGTTGATGAATCCTCATAGTTTGGGGACCCATTCCTTCAGTGTTTCAGCTTATTAGTATAGATGATTCAATATTTTTAGAAAGTTCAAGTCAGCTGGGGGTTTGTCCTAGTGAGTCTCTAGTTATTAGTAGTAGATTCATGGTAGATTGCTAGATACGATTTAGATTTTTAGTATTGAGTGATCAGACTCTTGAGTTTAGTATTTTTAGATATTATATTCAGACAGTTTTAGCTTAACTCATACAAAATTCTGCATTTTAGCTTGGTTATATATCTATACTTTTCTATTACGAGTTTTAGATTTAGTAGATGGATTACAGGGTTAGCTTAAGGCTACTCGTAGTCTTGAGCACTGTGTGATGTACGGGGACCCATTTTATGGCGTTACAAGTATTTAGCACCGAGTTGGGTATGAGTCCGAGGTCACATATCCTCGAACTACGTGCCACCGTAGGCTTAAGTACCAATATGGGTTAAGTATAGTGATCACCCAAGTTAAGGTTCTATTCCGATGGCAAGGGTAGAACAGCTCTCCTCAACGTAGGTAAGACGTTGGACTCCCTGAAAGCTCACATAGTTTATGTCGGTTAGAAAAACCTCTCAAAGAAAGTATAATAATTAAATCTTTTAGAAACTAAGTGTTATGTCTCGAAAAGTGTATCCTTATGCTTCATTACTCATTTTTATGATTTTTCAGTCTTTATTTTACCCAAGATCAAGGTGAGTCATTTACACTTGACATGCATTATTGGAAAGTTCATATGAATATTCAGTTATTATTTTACTTATGTATTCACCCTCCACATACTCAGTACATTCCAAAGTATTGATCCACATATATGTCTATGTGCTACATTGTCTCATAAAGTAGGTACCAGTTGTATCCTACACATCATAATCAGACAGTTTGCAGCTTCCAGCCAACAAGTGATGAGTTCTCCTATTTTGGGGACTCTAGTCAGATGTTGTTAATGTACTTTATTTTTTAAATTATTCATATGTATTGATTAGTGGTAGTTAGAGACATGTCCCAACTATCTATAGTCAGTATAATAGAGCCTTCATAGATTGTCAGTCAGGGTCATGAAATGTGAATTCCATTCCTTTCTTCAGTTCTATCAGGTTGTAAACTTTATCAATATTTAATTTATCCAAATTATGTCATGATTATGTTTCCTCATAGAAAATTTAGCTATTTTATTTATTCTAAATAAGTTACTCAAGTATTATTTCCAGTTCATGGGTTAGCTTGGGATCACTTGTGGTTCTAAGTACTATGTTACGACTAAAGGGTTGTCTCGGGTCGTGACATATTAGTCATTCAAATGGGGTATATTTACTGTAGTTTCACAAGTGGTGTTTGGAGAAGGTAGTGTGTATGCAGACTTTACCCCTACAACGTGGAGAGGTTGTTTCTAATAGATCTTTGGCTCAAGTTAGATTATTACAAAGTGGTTTCAAAGATGAAACAACAGGAGTGAAAACAATAGAACAATAAAGAAAGCATGATAATTCATACGAAAAATAGAGCAGTCACTACCACAAAATAATACGATAATTGAAGTACTAAAATAGTAAATAGTACTTAACAAAAATAGAATAACAAGAAAATCCTAGGGGTTGTTTGGTAGGTAGAGTAAATTATCAGGATTATAATTCCTGGACTATTTTATACCATATAGGAGCTGGTATAAAATAGTCTTATGGTTGATGGGATAAAATGGATTATAAGAAAGCTAAATTCGGTATTAGCCTTATACCATTTTTGACTGATAGTATAAATTAGTCTTCGAGATAAATTTATACCACAAACCAAACACGGTATAAGTTTTATCCATAGGATATCTCAAACTAATATTGGATATCCCACTTTATACCTCCTACCAAATGACCACATAGAGTAATATTACAATTACTAGTATGAAAGACGAAGCACGATAAACCTTAACTATCTAACTAATATTATATCCTAATTTGGATCCTTCATAGTCTTATATCTAAGGTCATGTGCTCGGTAAGTTAGAGTTGTTTCATGTCTTGTCTAATCAACTCTCCCCAATACTTCTTCGTCCTACCTCTGTCTCTCCTATATCCATTTATAGTAAACTTATCACACATCTGCACTGGTGTAGTCATGTATATCCTCTTCACATGCCTAAACTATCTAAATCTCATTTCTCGTATCTTATTCTCCATTTAGATCACTTCTATATTTTGGATATCCTCATTTCTAATTTTATCTTTTCTAATGTGCACATACATCCACCTTAACATTCCCATATCTAACTTCCAATTTTTTTGAACGAGAAAATTCTTAACCGGCTAACATTGCACTTTATACAACATAATGGTCTAACCGCCGCCCTAGAGAACTTGCTATAACTTTTGTCGACAACTTCTAATCATATAAATCACCGCATGCGAGCCTAGATTTCATTCACCCTATATCAAATACAATGTATAATGTCTTTTTTTATTTTTTTATTGCCTTAGATAACAACCAATGATACTTAAAACTTATTTTTTTATGAATGACCTATGAATAAAGATTCATAGCCACAATATCCTCGTAAGTTAATGACTGAACCTCTACTCCAAACCATTTCTTGTTTATTATTATTAAGCAATTATAATAATTTAAAGTGAGGTATCATGCTGTATATTATTTGCATATGATATAGTTCTGATTGATGAGCTTCACGGTGGAGTTGATGCTAAGTTAGGGGTTTGGAGATAGATCCTAAAGTGTAAAGGATTAAGTTTGATCAGGACTAATATAGATTACTTGAAGTGTAACTTTTGTGACGTAACACGTGAGGATGATGTAAAAAATGATGTTTGATATATATTTCATCCGACATTGAGAAAGTTTCAAGTATGTTGGGTTTGTTATCAAAGAAAATAGTAAGATTGACGAGGATATTTATGAAATCTACTTGTCATTTATTTTAAACTCTTAAAAGTTGACTAATAACCATATAAAACTTGATATAAAGCCTAGAAATTCTCCATGGGTGTTGATTCTCTCAACTCAAAAAGTTTAATAGCAGTCTCTCTATGTTGTGAGCTCATTATTTTGATATAGTTTGCCCCATCGATTTTGTGGTGTATTTATGTGGATGTTGTGGCAACGAGGTTGCAACATTCTGCTAAGTTTTTAGAAGGGTTTTGAGTGTTTTTACATATATAAGCATCATGACCTTATTGTTGATCCCAAGAGCATTCCACCTTAGATGCCAGATAGTATTTTATGATAAAAATTCATATTGTCGAATTGTCCTAACACTTTGTGTTCTTTTATTTTATTGGATTTCCACTATAGCTCAATAGTGTAGAGATGTTATGGAAGATTATTAGAATTGGTATCAACATTATTTTTATGTATAAAGTTCCCCCTTTAAAATCCCTCTTAATATTCTTAAGATAACCATGCCGATTCTTGTCATTTATCAAGCCATGGGACGGTGATAGGAAGTTGTAGCTATGGACTACTTGTTAGTTATGTTGAAATATTGTATTTAAGGAGGTAGGTATAGGGTATTGGTGCACAACTCTTTGGATTAATGTACAAAATTTGTTGGTTGATACGTCGTGAGATACACCTTGAAATAGTGCCTTAGGAGCTCATCGCTCCTTCGAGATATTGTTACAAAATTATTGTTGGATCTAGATGTTGTTTATTATTGTTATTAGCCTCACTTTATACTTAAGACTTGGTTGTTTGTGAGTGTGACATTAATGCTTTGGATATTAGAGATTGTATGTTACTACAACCATCATTGATACACACTCGAGAAATTGAGATAATATGGTCGAGCATTAAGCGACACTAACAAACATTACATAGAGAAGGTGAATACTATAGTAAAATAATGTTTTTGGTTGGAATCGTACAATTTAGTGAGCATAAAAGTACCAAATCTATGCAATGTCATCACCAGTACATAAACAATACAATTATAAGAATCTAAATATTGATAGACTAAACCATTTCCTTTACAAGGATAAATCAAACACTAGAATCCAACTAATATCATAAGAATGGTTGTGAACCAACTAATATATAACCAACATGTTAAGGACATTCTTCTTTGGCATGATCATTTATAGCCCAAGGTATGATATGACTAGCTTAATACTGGTGAGTGACTTGTAACTGAAGATCTTCATGTTGACTACTTTACTAGATTATCATATCCTAATAAAAAACTTGAGGGGTTGTTTGGTACGCCGGATGTAATAAGTAGGGATATCCCATGAGTTTGAAAATCTCATGGGACTATTTTATACCACCCTCCATATGGTATAAGAACAAATGGTTAGATAAAATAATTTTGGGATTAATTAATACCTCATATCATACATGAGATAAAGGTAATCCCAAAATTTATCTCAGAACTATTTTTCTATTTTAGTGACTTAGCTCTAGACATGACTTAAACTTGCTTATAAGTCATATTGAATATATGGTTGTTTGCCTTTCTTTGAGTTATGATATTTGAAAGTTTGTTGCCTATGAGATTGAATTGGATATTACATATGTAGCAAGGATTTTAAGTTCGAGATACTCAGAGCCTTTGGCTAATTAGTTTGTCACAATCCAAATGATCGTGAGAGACAACCACACTAACCTTTTGGTGGAAGAATCATTTAGCTCAGTTACAACCTAATCATTTAGCCATTTTAAACAATAATAATAACACCAACTTAATAATATTGAAGACTACAACTAATCAATGACAAATTAAGAATTTACAACTATTTATTACAATTTTCAAGATCTGAAAGTCACCGTACAAAAACATTCTAAAACTATAAAACCAATGTCCTAATAAATATCTCAAAAATAATCTTGTAAAGGAATGTCACTATGCGAATGAGTGAACATGATCAATAAGAAGATTCAATGGCTTCCCGAAGATAGGTGCTCACCCTTGGATTGATAAGCTACTAGTCACAAACTAAATTTAAGGTCTCATCTCAATTGTTGGTACATTGTATGCACTCAACATAACAAGAGTACAGATAGTATCAATACAAATACTATATACTGGTAAGCATCATTGACCGACTTAACTTAAAAATCATACATAAATATAAGTCAAATAAAAGCAACTCACAATCAAGAAATTCAAGCACTTACACCATAATTTACTGCAGTCCAAAATTAAACTCTTAATGAAATCTAAACAATACAATAATACATTGAATGTCTATTTTCATTATCATGCTATTATCTCAAGATAAGTTAAATTACAATACGGGGAGAGCCTAAGACCTATAATTATCTCAAGTATAACATACCAAGTTACGTTCTTCTAGTCATTTTACAAGTAGTGTTAAGCTACTTTTAGTTGACACAATCCTTATATCAAATAACCATAAAATCAATGAATAAATGATATGAAATAATTCATCATAATCATCAACTTGATCAATAACACATACACATACTAAGAGGCCTTATATGTCTAATAGTCATGATGAGTAGGGGATAAGTTTAGTTTATGTACTGAAGTGACATGGTACTGATTGTAACGCTCCGAAATTTGATCCCGAGATGTCACACGGTGCTCAAGTCTACGAATAGCCCCAATAACCCTTTAAGCTTGCTACTAGGTCTAAACCTTACTTCAAGATAATCTAGTCAAGAAATAATGTTGTATCATACCAAAAACTAAACTGAATAAACTGAAGATACTGTCTGAATAGAAAATACTAAAAATCTGTAAATAAAATCATATTCCGACAAGCCTCTACTACTAAGGAACTAGAGAGTCATTGGGACAGTCCCCCAACTGACTTAGACTAAACTGAAAACTGAAAACAATAAATCAATTACTATAAAAGCAGGAAATATGAAGAAGTAGGCCCTCGAATCATAAGGACTCACCAACTATAGGAGCGTAGATAGAGATACTCGAACTACTCACACTGCTGATACTGAACACCTGAATCTACATTATAAGACAATGTAGCACATAGACATATATGTGGATCAGCATTTTGAGAATGTACTGAGTATATGGGGATGTAATGCATAAGTAAGACATCATCATAAGTAGAAAGTAAATCCATATTGGATGTATATGACTCATATCAGCTTGATCATCTAAAATACCAAAACATAAAATCATGTATAACAAATCATACTTGTAAATCTAGTGAGTCATAACACTTAGTCTTACAAAAGCATTTCTATCATTCTTTTCATTTGAAAATTAGAAGCTTTGGGATCTTTGGAAATCATGGAACTTTGGGAGCTTCTTCTAACTGACATAAACCATGTGAGCTAACATGGAGTCGAATGTCTTGCCCATATTGGGGAGAGTTGTTCTATCCTTGCCATCGGAACAGAACCTTAACTTAAGTGATAACTATCTTAGCCCACTATGGGCCTTTAAAACCTACGGTGGCTTGTACTTTTGGGGCATGAGACCTTGGAATCATACCCAACTTAGTGCTAAATACTACTCCCATACTTATTGCTCAGAAATTTTAGGAAATCCACCTTAAAATAGCACAAGGGTTTGTAATTAAAACCAATATGCTTCTCTTTGTTTTAAATAATAAATCGTATGAATAATTTGGGTTCCTATCTTAGCTTAAGATCAAAATATCAATATTTTCTTTTGAAATCACTAATCAAAACTTGTCAATAGTACTTGAGATCATAATCTCCATATAAAATCATCAATAGTACTTAGGACTCAAAGTATAAAGCTTTAATGCATCAATAATCACATCAATAATCAGATTTAAACTTTATTCTCAATAATCATCGTAAAAAATTTCAACAATCTCAGTCAAGATGATGGTATATAACTCATAATACGAATCTTATAATTGCAAACATGAATATATGTAAATTTCTTGCAATTGGAGCCTTAAATATCATAATAATGTCATAAACTAAAATAATGAGGATTTGGGTATCAACCCTAACTTAAATTTCATGGGAAATGATAGAATATTCAGTAAAATTGAAACCAAAATTAAGTTTTGGGCACAAGGATGAAAGGTTTATCATTGTTAAAAACTCCACATACCTTAGATGTTGAACTAGATAAATAAGTTTGCTTTTGGAATTCTATTTGTGCTCTTGAATGATGATTCTTTGAATTCTTGAATTGAGAACTTTGAATCTTGAATTGATTTGGGAAAAGAATGGTGAAATCTTGGGGATTTTTGAAGTTGAATGTTGAAGCTTAGTATTTTACTTGAGAGAAACTTTGATGAATATAAGCATAAAATGCTTGTAATAGGATTAAATATTGTGTTTGGAAGAAATTAAGGGCTTGGGAATTGTCCATAATACCCTTTTTAAACCCCTAAATAAAATTAAAAAAATAAACTGGGGTCCCGATTTAATAGACCACTGCGATATGCCACTATCGTGGTGGCTCACTGGTATTTGACGATTGAGAAATTGGGGGTCTCTGCGACGAGCAGCAATCGCGTTGCCCACTAGATTTTAACAATTGGGACCTGGAAGTTCAATGTGATGCACCACCATCGCGGTGCCCTATAGAGATATCATTTTGGTGTTCGGCACGATGCGACACTATAGCATTAGACTACTGGAAATTGAAAAATGGGAAAATGGACCTCTCCGCGATGCACCAATATCATAGAGGTCCACTAGAAAATGACAATTATGAATTTAACCACCTCTGTGACGTAGTGACTGCCCAGGTGGTACACTGCCAACTTAAAAATGCTCTAACTCATCAACCAAGAGTCGAAATTGGGCGAATTTGGTATCGATGGAAAGATTATTCAATTTCCGATACAATGAAACATTAAATTCTGGAAATTTTATATGAAAAAAATATTATTCATTTTAGAAGATATCTCTTAACATTCTAGGAATGAATTTAAGATTGTAAAGTTTAGGGTATTACAATATCTATCCCTTGGAAAACTTCATCCTCGAAAGTGGCTAGCTAAACTGAGATGCTGGAAACTGAGGCTACAATTGGCATGCATAACTGAAAGCATGACTAAACTGATTTTCAAATGCAAGAACTACCGAATGAATGGCTGTATAAAGCTAAAACTTGGAATGAAAAGAGATGATCTGAGGAAATTTTTTACCTTGAGCAGAATCTGAATCTGCAGTGAAAAAATGAGGGTACTTGATTTGTATATCTGCTTTTGCTTCCCATGTGGCTCCCTCGATGGATTGGTTTCATGAAAGAACTTTGACCAAGGGAACTTCTTTGTTCCTTAGTCTATGAATCTAACGGTCAAGGATCTCAACTGGAATATCTTCATAAGAGAGGCTATCATGAATCTTTGTTCTTTCTAAGGGTACTACGACTGCTGGATCACTAATACACTTCTTTACCAAAGACACATGGAATATCGAATGTACGGATGATAAATCTATAGGCAACTCAAGCTCATATGCCACCTTCCCAACACAACTCTGGAAAGGACCTATATTACGAGGACTAAGTTTCCATTTCTTGCCAAATCTCTTCACCCCCTTCATGGGTGAAACTTTCAAATAAATTAAATCACCAACTTTAAACTCAAGATCTATTTTCAACCTCTCTCGAATCAACTATACTTTCTCCATAGCTTCTAACACCATATCTGGCCCTAACAACGTGGCCTCATCCACATCAAACCATTTGATAGGTGAACTACATAGCCTCCCATAAATTGCCTCAAATGAAGCCATATGAATGCTAGCATGATAACTGTTGTTGTAGGTAAACTTAATCAATGACAAATGCTCATCCCAACTACCCCTGAAATCAAGCACACACGCTCTCAACATATCTTTTATTGCCTGAATGATCCTCTCTGCTTGACCATGAGTCTGCGGATGGAAAGTGGAACTAAGATGAACTTAGGTACAAAGACCCCTCGAAAAAGCTTTCCAAATTTGAGAGGTAAACTGAGTATCCCTATCTTAGATAATCGATAAGGGAACTCCATGCAACCTAACCAACTCTCAGATATATAACTTAGCATAATATTTACCCATATAGGACACATGAAGTGGCAAGAAATGTGCTGACTTAGTCAATCTATCCACAATAATCCAAATCGAATCATGATGACGACGCGAATGGGGTAAACCCGTCACAAAATCCATGTTTACCTCTTCCCACTTCCAAGTAGGAATACTGAACTCTTGCAAAACACTAACAGGCCTTTGGTGCTCTACCTTAACCTATTGATAAGTTGCACACTTTGGTAAAAACTCTGCAACATCTCTTTTTATACCACTACACCAATAGATTTAGCGCAAATCTCGGTATATTTTAATAGCACCAGGATGAATGGAGTAACGCGCACCATGCGCCTCAGCCACAATCTACTGTCTTAACTCATCCTCATATGGTATACACAGTCTAATTTGGTATCTTAACATGCCATCTCCCCCTTGGGAGAAAACCTCTAATTTCTGATCTCTAACTGACTCCTTTAACCTAACTAAGACATGATCCTGATCTTGTTTTTCCTTCACTCCCAAAACTAGGGAAGATTTGAAACTACTCTGAACCTATATATTTCCTTCAGTTAAATCAACTAATCTAACACCCAATCTATCCAAACGGTGCACTTCCTGAGTGAACTCTTTCTTATCATCCTCCACATGTGCAACACTGCCCATAGACAATCTATTAAGGGCATCTGCCACAACATTGTCCTTGCCTGGATGATACAAAATGCTTATGTCACAATATTTCAACAATTCTAGCCACCTTCTCAGAGGGAGATTTAATTCTCTCTATGTAAACACATACTATAGACTTTTGTGATCTGTGAACACATCAACGTGCACCCCATAAAGATAATGTCTCCAAATTTTTAGAGAAAACACAATAACAGCTAATTCAAGATCATGGGTTGGGTAATTCTTTTTATGAGGCTTATCCTGTCTAGAGGCATAGGCTATGACCTTACCTCTTTGCATCCTCTCACAACCCAACCCAACTTTAGGGACATCACAATACACAACAAAACCATCCATACCATCAGGTAATACTAAGACTGGGGCTGAAGTTAGTCGATTCTTCAACTCATGAAAACTCTTCTCACAGGAATCTAACCACTGAAACATAACCTTCTTCTAAGTCAATCGGATCATAGGAGACACAATGGATGAAAAACCCTAAACAAAATATTTGTAATAGCTAGTTAAACCCAAGAAACTCCTAATGTATGATGGAGAAATAACTCTAGGCCAGTTTCATACGGCTTCTATCTTTTGAGGATCAACTCTAATACCCTCAGTGGAAATAATATGATCGAGGAAAGCAACGGATCTTAGGCAAAATTCACATTTTCTAAATTTGGGGAACAACTGTTGATCTCTAAGAGTTTGCAACACAATTCTAAGATGGTCTGCATGATCACCCTCACTACGGGAGTAAACAAGAATATCATCGTTAAAGACTATGACAAACATATCCAGATACTGTTTGAACACTTAGTTCATCTAGTCCATGAAAGCTGCTGGGGCATTGGTTAGTCCAAAGGACATGACTAGAAACTCAAAATGACCATAACGGGTCCTGAAGTCTGTCTTCAGAATATTGCATTCCCTTACTTTATGCTGATGATAGCCGAATCTAAGGTCTATCTTTAAGAAATAACTTGCACCTTGGAGTTGTTCAAATAAGTCATCAATTCTAGAGAGAGGGTATTTGTTCTTGACTCTGACTTTATTCAGCTGAAGATAGTCAATGCACATACGCAAGGAACCATCTTTCTTTCATATGAATAGAACGGGAGCACCCCATGGAGAAACACTTGGCCTTATGAAACCTTTATCTAAAATATCTTTTTGTTTCTTTTTCAACTCTTTAAGATCGCTAGGAGCCAAATGATATGGAGGAATAGAAATTGGCTAAGTATCAAGAAGAAGATCAATTCCGAATTTTATTTCCTTATCGGGAGGTAGTCCTGGCAGATCTTCAAGAAAAATATTTGGAAACTCACTAACTATGCTGAATGACTGAACTGTTGGAGTCTCAGACTTAGTGTCTTTGACTTGAACTTGATAATTGATGTACCTTTTGGAGATTAATCTTTTTGGCTTTAATATAATATATGAAATGACTCTTGGGAGACACTGAATTACCTCTCCACTCAAAGGCTGGCTCATCTGGAAATTGAATCTTTACCACTCGGGTGCGACAATCTTTCGATGCATAATAAGAATGGAGCCAATCCATACCAAGGATAAGGTCAAAGTCAACCATATCTAACTCTATTAAGTCTTCTAAAATGATCTTATGAAGGAAAGTTATGGGACACTTTCTATAGATCCTTTTGGCAACAACTGATTCACCTACTGGTGTAGAAACTAAGAAAGGCTCAGGGATCTTTTCAGAACTCATCTTAAAATTAACTGCAACTAGAGGGGTCACATAAGAGAAAATCGACCCAAAGTCCAACAGTATGTAAACTTCAAAATGAAAGGAATTAACTATACCAGTAACAACATCTGGGGAGATCTCTTTCTCCTGGTGGGATGGTAAAGCATAGAACCAATTCTGGCACTGACCGCTACCAGTTTTGGATGATGCTTCCTGAGGAGGGGCTGGTCAAGCTGCAGGAGCTGGTGCACTAGTAGCCCCTGTCTGAGGACGAATATCTCTATTTTACTACTTAGTATATGGACACTCTCTAATTCCATGACCTAATATGCCACAACAAAAACAACCCTTCTGTCCATCCAAGCTCTCGCCAGGATATGTTCTACCATACTTAGTACATGAAGGATAATTGGGCTTACCACTCATACTATTCTGGGATCTAGACATAGAAGACTTACCCCACTGCTCTTGTTTACTTCTGGGAGCGGGAGCACTAGCTGATGATGGTGCTGGCAAAGGAGGACGACTCTAAAATTGCGAACGATTTCCCCCTACAGACCTTGACTAACCATACTCAAACTGCCCAGTTCTAGCCTTCTTATTTCCTATCTCTCTCTCCTTAAACTTTTCTGCCTCAATCTGTTGGGCATGAGTCATCAATATAGCAAGGTATATATCTCTGATAAGCATGACAGTCTTACACTCATTGACTACCAATCTTGATACTCCAGTAACAAATTTACTCATACTAGATCTGTTGTCAGCTATCAACTAGGGAGCATACTTAGATAACTGGTTAAACTTAAGGCAGTACTCTTTCATAGTCATTGAGCCCTACCTCAGGTTCATGAACTCTTGAACCTTGGATTCTCTCAACTGATGCGGAAAGAACCTATCTAGGAAAGCATCCTGAAATATTTGCCAACTCATGGGAGTTGCACCCTCACTTCTACCTTTCTTCCACATGACAACCCAATCATAAGCAACATCTTTTAACCTATACAAAGCTAATTCTATGCTCTCCTCTTCAGTGACATGCTTAACTTCGGTGATTTTTTTCACCTTATCAAGATACAATTAGGGGTCCTCACCTACTTTTGACCCAAGGAATTTGGGCGGATTCATCCTCATAAATTCACAAAGTCTGGCTGCTACTAAATCACCACCTTATTGACGCAAAACTGCAACCTGATTATTGGCTTGAACATTAGTGGTCACATCTTGGGCTAATACTTGAAAGGCAGCATAAAATTTGGTGTGAGACACATTCTCATTCAGGGGATTAACAAGTTGGTGTGGATGATTATCATTTCTATGGGCATTAGCTCTACGAAGAGGCATATTTTGTCATGAAAGAGCATGAGTTAATAGCAGATAGATATAGTTGTAGGCATGATGAATTATCTAAGAAGGAGATGATTTTCCTAAAATGCTTCATAGCCTCTTTTTCACAGATGTGGCATGCTTCATACCCATGATCAAGACTCTACGTAACGCAGCTTGTCCAACACCCTAGGACTCTTTAAACCTTAGTCTTTGATACGAAGTTTGTAACGCCCCAAAATCTGATTCTGAGACGTCACACGGTGATCAAGGCTATGAGTAGTACTAGGTATGAACCTTACTTCAAAATAAGCTAGTCTAGAAATAATGTTGTATTATACCAAAACTGGACTGAATAAACTAAAGACATTGTATGAATAGAAAATACTGAAAGTCTGTAAATAAACTCGTAGAACGACAAGCCTCTACTGCTAAGGAACTAGAGAGTCATTGGGACAGACCCCCAACTGACTTAAACTAAACTTAAAACAATAAATCAATTACTATGAAAGCTGGAAATCTGAAAAAGTAGGCCCTCAAATCATGAGGACTCACTAACATTGGGAGAGTAGATAGAGATGCTCGAACTACTCACACTACTAATACTGAGCACTTTAAACTACATTATAAGATAATGTAGCACATAGACATATATGTAGATCAACACTTTGAGGATGTACTGAGTATATGAGGGTGTAATGCATAAGTAAGACATCATCATAATTAGAAAGTAAATGCATGCTAGATGTATATGACTCACATAAGCTTGATTATTTAAAATACAAAAATATAAAATCATGTATAACAAATCCTACTTGTAAATCTAGTGAGTCATAACACTTAGTCTTAAAAAAGCTTTTCTACCATTATTTTCTTTCGAAAATTAGAAGCTTTGCGAGCTTTAGAAATCTTAGAACTTTGAGAGATTCTTCGAACCGACATAAACCACGTGAGCTGACATGGATTCCAATGTCTTGCCCACGTTGGGGAGAGCTATTCTAACCATGCCATTAGAATAGAATCTTAACTTAAGTGATCACTAGCTTAGACCACTCTGGGCATTTAAAACCTATGATGGCTCGTAGTTCTGGGACATGAGACCTTGGTATCATACCCAACTCGGTGCTAAGTAATACTCCTATACTTATTGCTCAGAACTTTTAGGAAATCCACCTTAAAATAGCACAAGGGTTCGTAACTAAAATCAATTATGGTTCTCTTTGTTTTAAATCATAAATTGTATGAATAATGTGGGTTCCTATCTTAGCTTAGGATTAAAATATCAATCTTTTCTTTTGAAAGCACTAATCAAAACTCTTCAATAGGACTTGAGATCATAATCTCATTATAAAATCATCAATAGTACTTAGGACTCAAAGTATAAAGCTTTAATTCATCAATAATTACATCAATAATTAAATTTAAACTTCATGCTCAATAATCATCTTAAAAGCTTTCAACAATCTCAGTCAAGATAATGGTATATAACTCATAATACGAATCTTATAATTGCAAACATGAATATATGTAGATTTCTTGCAATTGTATCCTTAAATATCATAATAATGTCATAAACTAAAATACTGAGGATTTGGGTATCAACCATAACTTAAATTTCATGGGAAATGATAGAATATTCAGTAAAATTGAAACCAAAATTAAGTTTTAGGCACAAGGATGAAAGGTTTATCTTTGCTCATAACCCCACATACCTTGGATGATGAACTAGATGGACAAGTTTGATTTTGGGATTCTATTTGTGCTCTTGAATGATGATTCTTTGAATTCTTGAATTGGGAAATTTTATTCTTGAATTGATTTGGGAAAAGAATGTGAAATCTTGGGGATTTTTGAAGTTGAATGTTGAAGTTTAGGGTTTTGCTTGAGTGAAACTTTGATGAAAATAAGCATAAAATTATTGTAATAGACTTAAATCTTGTGTTTGGAAGAAATTTTGGACTTGGGAATTGTAAAAAATACCCTTTTTAAAACCCTAAATGAAACTGAGAAAATGAACTGGGGTCCCAATTTAATGGGCCACCGTGGTGTGCCACTATCGCGGTGTCTCACTGGTATTTGACAATTGAGAAATTGGGGGTCTCCGCGATGTGGAGCTATCGCGTTGTCCTACTAGATTTTGACAATTGGGACCTGGAACTTCAACATGATGCACCACCATTGCGGTGCCCTATAGAGATGCCATTTTAGCCTTCGGCACGACGCGCCACTATAGCGTTGGACTACTGAAAGTTGAAAAATGAAAAAATAGACCTCTCAGCAATGCGCCAATATCGTGGAGGTCCACTGGAAAATAAACATTATAAATTTAACCACCTCCGCGACGCGGTGATTGTCCAGGTGGTACACTGCCAACTTAAAAATGCTCTAACTCATCAACAGAGAGTCAAAATTAGGCGAATTTGGTATCGATGGAAAGCTTATTCAATTTCTGATACAATGAAAAGTTGAAATCTGGAAAGTTCTATATGAAACAAATATTATTAATTTTGGAAGATATCCCTTAACATTCTAGTAATGAATTTAAGCTAGAAAAGTTTAGGGTATTACAATATCTCTCCCTTGAAAACATTTGTCCTCGAATGTGGCTAGCAAAACTGAGATGCTGGAAACTGAGGCTATAACTGGCATGCATAAATGAAAGCATGACTAAATTTATTTTCAAATGCAAGAACTTCCGAATGAATGGCTATATAAATCTAAAACTTAGAATGAAAAGAGATGATATGAGGAAACTTTTTACCTTGTGTTGAATCTGAATCTGCAGTGAAAAAATGAGGGTACTTGATCTGCATATATGCTTCTGCTTCCTTAGTGGCTCCCTCAACGGATTGGTTTCATGAAAGAACTTTGACCAAGGGAACTTCTTTGTTCCTTAGTCTATGAATCTGACGGTCAAGGATCTCAACTGAAATCTCTTCATAAGAGAGGCTATCATGAATCTTTGTGCTTTCTAAGGGTACTACGACTGCTGGATCACTAATACACTTCTTTAACAAAGACACATGGAATACCGTATGTACGGATGATAAATCTATAGGCAACTCAAGCTCATATGCCACCTTCCCAACACGACTCAAAATCTGGAAAGGGCCTATATAATGGGGAATAAGTTTCCCTTTCTTGCCAAATATCTTCACGCCTTCATGGGTGAAACTTTCAAATAAACTAAATGACCAACTTTAAACTCAAACCATTCGATAGGTGAACTACATCTCCTCCCATAAAGTGCCTCAAATGGATCTATTTGAATGCTAGCATGATAACTGTTGTTGTAGGTAAACTCAATCAACGGAAAATGCTCATCCCATCTACCCCTGAAATCAAGCACACACGCTTTCAACATATCTTCTATTGTATGAATGATCCTCTCTGCCTGAACATGAGTCTGCGTATAGAAAGCAGAACTAAGATGAACTTAGGTACCAAGACCCTTCTGAAAAGCTTTCCAAATTTGAGAGGTAAACTGAGTACCCCTATCTGACATAATCGATAAGGAAACTCCATACAACTTAACCAACTCTCAGATATACAACTTAGCATAATATTAACCCGTATAGGACATATGAAGTGGTAAGAAAACAAAAAAAATCATGATGATGACGCTAATGGGGTAAACCAGTCACAAAATCCATGTTTACCTCTTCCCACTTCTAAGTAGGAATACTAAACTCTTGCAAAACACCACCAGGCCTTTGGTTCTCTACCTTAACCTGTTGATAGGTTGCACACTTTGGAACAAACTCTGCTATATCTCTCTTCATACCACTACACCAATAGATTTTTGAAAAATCTCGGTATATTTTAGTAGAACCAGGATGAATGAAGTAACACGCACCATGAGCCTCAGCCATAATCTGCTATCTTAACTCATCTACACATGGTATACACATTCTACTTTGGTATCTCAACATTCCATCTCCCCCTTAGGAGAAAACCTCTAATTTCTGATCTTTAACTGACTCTTTTAACCTAACTAAGACGGGATCCTGATCTTGTTTTTCCTTCACTCCCAAAACTAGGGAAGATTTGGAACTACTCTGAACCAATACATTCACTTCAGTTGAATCAACTAATCTAACACCCAATCTTGCCAAACGGTGCACTTCCTGAGAGAACTTTTTCTTATCATCCTCCACATGTGCAACACTGCCCACAGAAAATCTACTAAGGGCATCTGCCACTACATTGTCTTGGCCCGGATGATACAAAATGCTCATGTCATAATCTTTCAATAATTCTAGCCACCTTCTCAGATGGAGATTTAATTCTCTCTACGTAAACACATACTATAGACTTTTGTGATCCGTGAACATATCAACGTGCACCCCATAAAGATAATGTCTCCAAATTTTCAAAGCAAACACAACAACAGCTAATTCAAGATCGTGTGTTGGGTAATTCTTTTCATGAGGCTTAAGCTATCTAGAGGCATAGGCTATGAACTTACCTCTTTGCATCCAAATACAACCCAACCCAACTCTAGAGGCATCATAATACACAACAAAACCATCCATACCATCAGTAATGATAACACTGGGGATGAAGTTAGTCAAATCTTCAACTCATGAAAACTCTTCTCGCAGGAATCTGACCACTGAAACATAACCTTCTTCTGAGTCAATCGGATCATAGGAGACACAATGGATGAAAAACCCTTAACAAAATATCTATAATAGCTAGTTAAACCCAAGAAAATCCTAATGTTTGATGGAGAAATAGGTCTAGGCTAGTTTCATACGGCTTCTGTCTTTTGGGGATCAACTCTAATACCCTCACTGGAAATAATATGACTGAGGAAAGCAACAGATCTTAGGAAAAATTCATATTTGCTAAATTTGGCAAACAACTGGTGATCTCTAAGAGTTTGCAACACAATTCTAAGATGGTCTGCATGATCACCCTCACTACAGGAGTAGACAAGAATATCATTGTTAAAGACTATGACAAACATATCCAGATACTGTTTGAACACTCAGTTCATCTAGTTCATGAAAGCTGCTGGGGCATTGGTTAGTCTAAATGACATGACTAGAAACTAAAAATGACCATAACGGGTCCTGAAAGCTGTCTTTGGAATATCACATTCCCTTACTTTATGCTGATGATAGCCGTATCTAAGGTCTATGTTTGAGAAATAACTTGCACCTTGGAGTTGGTCAAATAAATCATCAATTCTAGGGAGAGGGTATTTGTTCTTGACTCTGACTTTATTCAGCTGACAATAGTCAATGAACATACGCAAGGAACCATCTTTCTTTCACACGAATAGGATGAGAGCACCCCATGGAGAAATACTAGGCCTTATGAAACCTTTATCTAAAAGATCTTTGAGTTTATCTTTTAAATCTTTAAACTCGGTGGGAGCCATACAATATGGAGGAATGTAAATAGGCTAAGTATCAGGAAGAAGATCAATTCTGAATTCTATTTCCTTATCTGGAGGTAGTCCTGGAAGATCTTCGAGAAAAACATCTGAAAACTCACTAACTATGCTGACTGACTGAATTGTTGGAGTCTTTAACTTAGTGTCTTTAACTTAAACTAGATAATAGATGAACCCTTTGGATATTAACTTTTTGTCTTTAAGATAAGATATGAAATGACTATTGGGAGACACTGAATTACCTCTCCACTCAAAGGCTGGCTCATCTGGAAATTAAATCTTTACCACTCGGCTGCGATAATATATCGATGCATAATAAGAATGGATACAATCCATACTAAGGATAAGATCAAAGTCAACCATATCTAACTCTATTAAGTCTGGTAACATGATTCTATGAAGGACAGTTATGGGACACTTTCTATAGATCCTTTTGGCAACACCTAATTCACCTACTGGTGTAGAAACTAAGAAATGCTCAGGGATCTTTTCAGAACTTATCTCAAAATTAACTGCAACTAGAGGGGTCACATAAGAGAAACTTGACCCAGGGTCCAACAATACGTAAACATCAAAATAAAAGGCACTAAGTAGACCAGTAACAACATCTGGGGAGCTCTCCTGCTCCTGGCGGGATGGTAAAGTATAGAACCAATTCTGGCACTGATCGCTACCGGTACTGGATGATGCGCCCTGAGGAGGGGCTGGGCGAGATGGAGGAGCTGGTGCACTAGTAGCCTTTGTCTGAGGACGAATATCTTTGTTTCCCTGCTTAGCATATGGACACTCTCTAATTCTATGACCCAATATGCCATAACCAAAACAACCCTTTTATCCAGCCAAACACTCACCAGGATGTGTTCTACCATACTTAGAACATGGAGGATAATTAGGCTTACCACTCACACTATTTAGGGATCTAGACATAGAAGACTTACCCCACTGCTCCTGTCTACCTCTAAGAGTGGGAGAACTAGCTGAAGACGACGCTGGCAATGGCGGATGACTCTGAAACTGCGAGCGATTTCCCCTGCAGACCTTGACTGACCATACTCAAATAGCCCAGTTCTATCCTTCTTATTTCCCCTCTCTCTTTCCTTCAACTTTTCAGCCTCAATTTGTTGGGCATGAGTCATCATTCTAGCAAGGTCCATATCTCCGATAAGCATGGAACTCCTACACTCTTTAACTACCAATCTTGACACTCCAGTAACGAACTTACTCATACTAGATCTATTATCAGCTATCAACTCGGGAGCATACTTAGATAACTGGTTGAACTTAAGGCGGTACTCTTTCATATTCATTGAGCCCTGCCTCAGGTTTATGAACTCTTTAACCTTGTCTTCTCACAACTGACGCGGAAAGAACCTTTCTAGGAAAGCATCCTAAAATATCTGCCAACTCACGGGAGTTGCACCCTCACTTCTACCTTTCTTCCTCATAACAACCCAATCATAAGAAATATCTTTCAACCTATACAAAGCCAATTCTACGCTTTCCTCTTCAGTGACATGCATAACTTGGGTGATATTTTTCACCTCATCAAGATATAATTAGGGGTCCTCACCTACTTTTGATCCAAAGAATTTGGGAGGATTCAACCTCATAAAGTCACAAAGTTTAGATGCTACTAAATCATCACCTTGTTGACGCGAAACTATAGCCTGATTATTGGCTTGAATATTAGCAGTCACAGCTTGGGCTAATGCCTGAAAGGTAGCCTAAAATTCAGCATGAGACAGGATCAACAGGCTAGGGTGGACGATTATCATTCCTACGGGCATTAACTCTGTGAGGAGGCATATTCTGTCATGAAAGAGCATGAGTTAATAGCAGATAGAGATAGTTGTAGGCACGATGAATTATGAAAGAAGGAGATGATTTTCCTAAAATATTCCATAGCCTCTTGTTCATAGATATGGAATGCTTCACACCTATGATCAAGACTCTACGTAATGCGGCTTGTCCGATACCCTAGGACTCTTTAAACCTTAGGCTTTGATACCAAGTTTTTAATGCCCCAAAATTTGATTCCAAGACATAACACGGTGCTCAAGGCTATGAGTAGTACTAGGTATGAACCTTACTTCAAAATAAGCTAGTCATGAAATAATGTTGTATTATACCAAAACTGGACTGAATAAAATGAAGATACTATCTGAATAGAAAATACTGAAAGTCTGTAAATAAACTCATAGTCCAACAAGCCTCTACTACTAAGGAACTAGAGAGTCTTTCGGATAGACCTCCAACTGACTCAAACTAAACTTAAAACAATAAATCAATTACTATGAAAGCTGGAAATTTGAAGAAGTAGGCCCTCGAATTATGAGGACTCACCAACAGTGGCAGTGTAGATAGAGATGCTCGAACTACTCACGCTGCTAATACTGAGCACCTAAACCTACATTATAAGATAATGTAGCATATATACATATATGTGTATCAACACTTTGAGGATGTACTGATTATATGAGGGTGTAATGCATAATTAAGACATTATCATAATTAGAAAGTAAATGCATGATGGATGTATATGACTCACATAAGCTTGATTATCTAAATTACCAAAATAAAAAATCATGTATAACAAATCCTACTTGTAAATATAGTCAGTCATAACACTTATACTTAGAAAAGCTTTTCTATCATTCTTTTCTTTCAAAACTTAGAAGATTTGGGAGCTTTGGAAATCTTGGAAGTTTGGGAGATTCTTCTAACCGACATAAACCATGTGAGCTGACATGGAGTCCAACATCTTGCCCATGTTGGGGAGATCTATTCTATCCTTTCCATCAGAATAAAATTTTAACTTAAGTGATCACTATCTTAGCCCACTGTGGGCGTTTAAAACCTATGATGGCTCATAGTTCTGGTCCATGAGATTTTTAAATCATACCCAACTCGGTGCTAAATAATACTCCCATACTTACTGCACATAACTTTTAGTAAATCCACCTTAAAATAGCACAAGGGTTCGTAATTAAAACCAATTATGGTTTTTTTTTGTTTTAAATCATAAATCGTATGAATAATATGGGTTCTTATCTTAGCTTAGGATCAAAATATCAATCTTTTCTTTTGAAAGCACTAATCAAAACTTGTCAATAGGACATGAGATCATAATCTCATTATAAAATCATCAATAGTACTTAGGATTCAAAGTATAAAGCTTTAATTCATCAATAATTAAATTTAAACTTTGTGCTCTATAATCATATTAAAAACTTTCAACAATCTCAGTTAAGATAATGGTATATAACTCATATTACGAATCTTAAAATTGCAAACATGAATATATGTAAATTTCTTACAATTGGAGATTTAAATATCATAATAATGTCATAAACTAAACTAATGAGGATTTAGGTATCAACCCTAACTTAAATTTCATGGTAAATCATAGAATATTCACTAAAATTGAAATCAAAATTAAGTTTTGGCACAAGGATGAAAGGTTTATCCTTGTTCAAAACCCCACATACTTTGGATGATGAACTAGATGAACAAGTTTGCTTTTGGAATTCTATTTGTGCTCTTGAATGATGATTCTTGGAATTCTTGAATTGAGAACTTTAAATCTTGAATTGATTTGGAAAAAGAAAGGTGAAATCTTGGGGATTCTTGAAGTTGAATGTTGAAGCTTAAGGGTTTGCTTGAGAGAAACTTTGATGAATATAAGCATAAAATTCTTGTAATAGGCTTAAATCTTGTGTTTCGATGGAATTGGGGGCTTGTTAATTGTCCAAAATACCCTTTTAAACCCCTAAACAAAACTGAAAAAATAAATTGGGGTCCCAATTTAATGGGCCACCGCACCGCACCACTATCGTGGTGGCTCACTGGAATTTAACGACTGGGAAATTGGGGGTCTCCGCGATGCGGAGCTATCACATTGTCCAACGGGATTTTAAAAATTGAGACCTGGAACTTCAACGCGACGCGCCCCCATCGCAGTGCCCTATAGAGATGTCATTTTGGCCTTCGGCGGGACGTGCCACTACAACATTGGACTACTGGAAATTGAAAAATGGGAAAATGGACCTCTCCACGATGCGCCAATATTGTGGAGGTCCACTGGAAAATGACAATTATGAATTTAACCACCTCCGTGACGCGGTGACTTCCTAGGTGGTACACTGCCAACTTAAAAATGCTCTAACTCGTCAAACGAGTGTCGAAATTGGGAAAATTTGGTATTGATGGAAAGCTTATTCAATTTCCCACACAATAGAAAGTTGAAATATGAAAAATTATATATGAAACAAATATTATTCATTTTGGAAGATATCCCTTAATATTCTAGGAGTGAATTTAAGCTAGAAAAGTTTGGGGTCATACAGTGATCCATCAAATATCAAAATATGTAAACATCTCAACCAATATCAATAATAACATGATGAAAATGCACCAAATATACCATAACACTATTTATCTAGACACTTTGTCACATTCAAGATTCATCACTTATATGAATGAAATCAGTTACCAAATCTATTCACTAATCACAAGGATATTTAAAGGATAATTTATAAATATTCAAATCATGGGTAGGCACGAAAATCAAGTTAAGTCTATAACTACATTTAAATAGTAACCTAGCTCAAACGTTAGTTCGGATTGTTTTAATTTCCCAAAGTTTTCCCTTTTCTTGCCTTTTTTGACTGTTTTCGATTTAAAACCAGAAAAGACTCCAGTGTGATACAATTGACACATTGAACTTATTTATATATATTATTTTGTGACCTATTTTCTTTAGTATGTATAATATTAAGAATGATGATAACATATTCTTACATAAAAAAAGATATTTTAATCATCATCATTAGATCAATATTTAATTTTTTAATTATAGGTTTTGTTGAGTAATTGATTAGTATTGAAAAATATGAAAGCGACTATATCAAATAACGTGACATACAATCACCATAGCTCATACTAATTCGTTAATTGATGATAACAATTAATGAAATCAAATTAAAAAATTTAAGAATAATGCACACATAATGTAAGAATGTTTATCAAATTCATTAAGTGAATGACATTGCGTGTGTCATGTGGGAGAAGGTAAGATATATGTCCCAGGTAATTAAGGAGGATTTAATAAATTAAACAACTAAAATTATAGGATAATTTTAAGGTAATTGAGTAACTTTTCACTTTGATGAAAAATGAAAAATTGAATATCTATTTACTTATTTGGAGTTATTCTTGTAAAATAAAGTGGCTGAAAAATGTAATACTTGTTAACATGAATGATAAGCGTGAAACATATCACATGACATGACATGCCCCATGATGATGCAAATGTATCACACACTCAAGAAGGTGTTATGCATGATGACACTTGTAGAAAATGCATAAAGTAGGTCATGCATGTTAGACACTTATCATATATGCATGTGATTAGACAACTACTACATGTTTAACATGTATAAGAGAGGATCTGAATGTGTAGTATCACACTTGCACAATCATCCTCCTTCTATAAATAACTCATTATAACTTCAGTTTTACACATTAAAAAATAGTATTTTTATCTATATAAATCTATTCTTTGTGTAATTGGAGAATAAAATAATCTTACAAAAATTATATTCTCTCAATTGTAATTCACGATTATTCTCACTAGATAGCATGAGAAAGAACTAAGTTCAAAAGAGAGAAATCAGTTTCTCTTAAAGTTCAATCACTCCTTTAAAGATTAAAAAGACACTAAGTGATTCTTTTCTATCTATTCTAGCTTTGGTGGACACACATAACTAGTACTTATTACTAGCAAGAGGTAGCAGGTATCCTATGAAATTAGTCAAGATGCATTATAGTAGAACGGACACTGCTATTATAAAAAAAAATCTCCATAAAGGATAGTTGACTATGCAAAAACTTTTAGGAGAAAAAATAAATAACTATCTTTTATTAATCATTTATGAAAAACAATCAATAAATATTAATCTAAAGAAAGGAATGAAAAGTCACTAGGGATTCAGAATTAACATTTATTGAAGACCAAATTTCAGGGCAACAATTAATGAGAACTAAAGTAACTTTAGTGGAAACAAGTATCATGAGCCCAATTTTTGTCAAAATCATAAAAGAAAGTGACCCAAAAAAAAGATTAAAGACCTTATCCATGACTCTTAGAAAAATTTTATTCTTGAATGAAAATCAATCAAATACAAGGATCATATTAACTCTTGGGTTCTCATCTTTGTCAAGGACATTAACGAATAGTTCATGCGTCTGTTTTATGTCTGTCGAAGGAAGAAGAAAATATACTCTCGTATAAATCTTCTCAAGTCCATTTATTTTACTACTACAACAACAAGTCCAGCATATTTTATTTTACTACTAATAAATTATATTATATTTTTAAAATTTAAATAGGTTTTTCATTGATATGAGTGAAATTCATTATTTGAATTTTGGTATATCAAATTTGTATTTGATGCTTAATAAGAACATAGAAAAAGAGTGAGCCTAAACAAAAGCCCTTGAAGGACTATCGACTATGTTGTTTAATGGTGTTCAAAAATAAGAATACCATATTTTAATCTTTTTAATTTAAAAATGGCTAAATTCTTTCTATCTAAATTTACAAGGCCTCTAATTTGTCTACGAAGGTTAGCAAAAGGATTATAAAGATGATTTGCATTTATTGTGTAACTGATCATTGTGGCAAGCTTATCAGTTGATTGATTCGCTTCTCAAAGACAATGTCGGATGGTAAACTCTGCTTTTCAACTAATTTTTGGATCGCCTTTACAAAAATATTTATTTTTCAAGGGATGGTCCAGTTATCATTGATAGCTATGTCAAGAAGCATGGAGTCTGTTTCTCTTATCACTAGATCGATTCTTCTTTGTACGCATTATTTTAGTCCATGTAGCATAGTCATTTCCTCTTTTAACTTACTGGTTACTTCTCAAAGATTGAAAGTGTATATCATGATAATAACCCCTCGAGTCTCTAAAATCTTTGTCATCACCCCACCTGCAGTTGACATCTAATTTTTTTCCTCTACAATTTAATTTAATTTTGAGTTTTTATAATTTTAAATAAAATTGAGATATTTATTTTATTCGGATAAATATTTTCTCAAATAACTATTTGGGCTTGATTATGTTATTTTAAGTAGAAATTACACATTTTTATAGTTAGATATATGGAATCATATAATTTTAGTACTTACATAATTATTTTATCAATAAAATCAATTTTAATTGAGACTTGGCTTGAAAATTAGTTCAAACTGGCAAGCCTTGAATAAATGTATTTTGTTCTTAAATATAGATTTATTTGGGAAATATTTATTTAATTTTGTTAAATCAAGAAGCTTGGGATTGAATCGATTATTAATTTATTTCAAATTCTTATTCAGTTTAGCCAATTCATCAAAATTGATCGTAACTGTAAGACCCCATAAAATTTCAGCAATTTTATTTTTGATCCTTCCACATGCATAGTGTCAATTTTTTACATGAATTATGTTTAGGGATGTTAAAAGGGTGTTTTGAGAAAGTTTTTATAGGGGTTCGGGGCTACTTTGGAACTATGAGGCAGTGTGCCTCCGCGATAGTGGTGTGCCACATCACTGGAGCTCCACGATAGCAACATGGCATGGAGTCTAGCCTCTGTGATATTGGCGGCTACATTGCTGTGTTAAAAACGTTTAGTTTTTATTTTTTTCACTTGGGGTGAGGGGATTTTGGTTTTTTTACCCCTTGCACTAATTTTAAACATAAATTCAACCCTTTTCCTTCAATTTTCAAAGATCAAACCCCACTATTTTCTTCTTTAACTCCCAATCCAAGAAAGCTCAAGGGTTTTCAAGAAATTACTACTATGGGATCCAAACTTTGATTTGTCTTCAATTTCTTATGTATTTCAAGCACGTTGCTCATCCCTAACTTTTATTTGTACATTGTGACATTTATTTAATCAATATTCATATATTTTAGTTGTTGGGTTTGAAATTGGATTGAGGGATTTTGATTGTTATTATTTGAATTACTTTTCCCATGATTTAAATTTATTATTCATGCTTTAATTGATGATTTTTAGGACTAAATTGGTGCATTATTTTAATGGTTGGAAGGGGGCATGGGTTTCCCCAAATTGATGGAATTTTTGGTTTGATAATGACATTAACCTCAGCTCACTTTATAAATTTGTTATTGAATATGGATAATTGCACGATTTAACTTATATTTTGAACCCATTTCATTGCATTAAAGGATACATGAATATATATGGTTTTTGGATGGCCTTTATGGACATGGCTGGAATTTTAAATGGAACATGGGAGTCAGTTTGGTTATATAAACTAGTTTTACCTAATTGAATTAGCATGCAAGAATATTGATATGATGATACCAAGTTGGTAAATTTCCTAATAAATGACTCCTAGGTTAATGGTTGGCCTATGTGCAAACTATTTTAATTTGGGCTTAAAGGGAGTTGTGTAGCTCACCTGAAGGTGTAGGTCTTGTGGGGGTCAACACTGGAAACCACATTTGCTGGGGTTAGAGTCTATATGACCGTGTGTTTAGTGTACACATTTGTAACACCCCGAGAGGACACCTTGGGTGACGCACGATGTTTACAGTCTCGAGAGACCACAATCTAACCTATGAGCTGGTACCTACTGTGAGCACTGAGTAAAACTGATAGCAAAAGATCATGTGCTAAATTTAACTGAGAAATGCCATAAGGTTTTAAATAATAAATCTGATAAAATCTATAAACAAAACTGATAATACTGAAAAGATGTATGACAATGACAACTGAAAACTGACTAACTGTTTGTACTAGTCTGAAAAGCCTATACTGATTGACTGAGGAACGGATGGGACAAACCCCCAAATAACTCCGACTAAATGTAAATGACTAAAACTGATAAAGAAATCTAAGCTGAATAAATCATGTTCTCAAAATATGAGGACTCACCACTGCTACGGTTGATAATTTGGGAAATTTATATGCGATCTGGGAACTGAGTGTCCGATCCTATGATATGATATATCATAGCACAAGAAAAGAGTATGCGATCAGTACTTTGAATGTACTGGTATGCTAAATGAGGTAGGATGATATGCATAGTTTCATGTGCATGAATAATAACTAACTGAATAAATAAATAACATGAAATACTAAATATAACATATGAAATTTGTAAATACTGAGGATACATGAAATCTGTAAATACTGTGAATGCGTGAAACTTGTAAATACTGAGGATGCATGACCAAGCATATAACATATTCTGAATATAATCTATAGCTACTGAAAGACTGGAATATGATTACTGAATCACTGATATCTGTATGCTATGGTCAAGCAACTAAAACTAAATTACTGAACTGATTACTGGACTGAGACTGTGGGAGCTATTATCTAATCGATATGCCTCAATGAGAAATTTGGGGAGCAACCTGTGACCGCAGTTGGTAGGGTGTCAGTACCGTGCCACGGGCTCTAACACTGGTTATGTGGATCCACTAAAGTGCTATCCTGAAGGACTAAGGGTTACCCTCAACTGGCAGGTACCCGTATAAGATTAACCCTCAACTGGCAGGTTAAGATCTCAACCTACAATGGCTACGTAGTTATGGAATATGAGGACTGCAACTAAAGGTCACACCCTCAACTGGAAGGTGATCCCCCATCCCTAGGTTTGCTCGGTGCTATATCCTACTCCCAACTAAACTGACTCAAAAGATTGAAATTGATCTAAGTTTAACTGGTTATGATAATTCAATGAACTGATAATGCTCATTACATATTCTAAAACTAATCTGACGATCGATACTAAGTAAACAACTAAGTTTTTGGATATTCATACCCCCAAGGACTCGATTACAATAATAGTAAAATAGTACTTAAGCTGGGAGGACATAACATGAAGCTTTTGTCAAATATTCATTCTTGTAGGCATTTTATCAAATATTTGATATTCATTGTTTAAGCTAATCATGGAAATAGTATAACACTTGGAGTAATACCATGATTTTGACATTAATAACACTTAATCATGATTTAAATCAGTGAATAACAACATTAGAACATGTGGGGTCTGATAAACAACAACAATTTCATGTAAACATGGTATAGGATTGCAATTCATGGGAGTTCATGGTTAAAATCACAATTTAAAATCATAATAACTTGTAAATATCACAAATTTAGATTTAAAAGAGAATACTTGGACTCCATAGGTGGAAGCAACACATGGATGAACACTTTCCTGGGTTGATGAATTTGTGAGAATTAATGGTGAATTCTCAAAAGTTGTTCTTGAATTATGGAGGCTAGGGTTTATTCTTTTAAGAGAAGGTGATTTCAATTTGGGGAAAATTTTTAAAAGTGGTATAAAAATGGTATTTAGGGACTAAAATCCCGTGTTTGGACTAAATAAGGTGAAGGAAAGACTTAAAATCCCTTGGGAAAGTTAAAACTCAAAACTAGAAACTGGAAATCTCAATTTTGACATCCTGTGCGATGTGGTACAATCATGTCAGGCCACTGGAAAAAAGAAAATCCTCATTTTTTCCAACGGCGCGATGCGGTGCTATCGCGTTATGCCACTGGAAATGACAAGTCTAAACTGACATTTTGGCGCGATGCGGTGCCAATCGCGGAGCATTACTGAAAAGCAATTATTGTAAAATGGAACATTAGTGTGACATGGTGCTTATCATGATGGTACACTGAAAAAGAACGAACGTTATTTTTGGCTGCACCGCGATGCGGTACTGCTCGTATTGAGCTACAGTTTTCACTAAAAGTACCATAACTTTCAACCTGAGTATCAAATTTGGGAAAATTGGTATCGTTACAAAGCTAATTAAATTTCCCACAACTTGGTAGGTTTTGAGATGGAAAACTCTCAATAGATCAAAAGATATGCTCATTTAAAGTTGACTAAAGCAATATTCTTAACAAAATTTCAATCGATAAGGATTATTTTGATTCGTCTAATAGATGGGAGTTATTTGGGGCCATAATATACCTCAAACTAACTCATAAAACAATCAAAGAATGATAATATACTATGCATGAGCTTGAAACACGACGCTAATATTTGTTTGATTTTTTAGAGTATTACAACATTATGTATATATTATGCGGGCTTTGGCCTTGGTATCTTTATTATTTCCTTGATTTTTCTCTCGTTTCATGTGGTTAACATGCACTGGGGCCTTCCACCAGGGGAGCTATACCCATATAGCCCATAGATTCCTTTAGGATGGAGCGATCTACACTGTTCAGGCTAGTGGTTTAAAATCTCATGTTCATGACCCTTGTCCATATATATATATATATACATATATATATGTATATATATACATATATATATGTATATATAAACATATATATACATGTATATATGTATATATATTATGCATATGGTTTTGACTGGTTTTGGATTTGGTATTATTTTATTCCTTTTCCTGAGTTACATTTGAGTGCTCGTCCCACTGACCGTCCCTTGATGCTACACATTTGATGTAGGGTCTGAGGAATTTTCTCTTACTTCTGTGCAACACTAAGTGGTTGAATAATCCTGTGGATTTACCGTCAAGGGATGAGTGTCCATCTTTCGGAAGGCCTGATCATTTCACTATTTTTTTGTTATTTTAGTATTTCTTTTAGATTCTTTTGGTTATAGTTAGGGCATGTACCGATTCAATTGGTATTCTGGTTTAGATGCTTTTGCGGATAATTTTGGGTTGTTTGTTTGTTTGGATTCTTAGAATTATCATTTGACTTCTCTCTCTTTATTATTATTTTAGTTGACATCTGCTAATTATATTTATGTACTCATGAGGTAAGGATAACGGTGTTGTCCTCGGTCTATGGTGGGCTTGAGACTACCCATCACAACCATGCCCAGGTTAGGGTCATGAAAATCTTAGTATTAGAGCATGGTTCAGTGTCGTTGGGTGTCCATAAAGTCGTGTCTTGTAAAGTCCTTTATATGAGTATGTAGTGCAACACACTTATAAGGAGGAGGATACAAGGCATTTAGGAATATTCCCCTTTCTTGTATTCTATTTTGGGCTATAGAGTCTAGTTGTCATGAAACTTCGCTAACTCCTAACCTGATCGCAATGTATATCATGTCTCCCAAATATCTGATGGTCGTAGAAACACTAATTAAACCCCTGCCCCACCTGAGGTAAATATAAAGGGAACTCTCCCTATTTATGGAGTGTAGACCTAGTCTAGGGTCCCTGTTCCTGACTGTACCACTCCACCAGGGGTTCCACTAGTCTCTATTAGTCCTCCTCGGGCTTCCCAGGCTAGTGACACTTATGCTCAGTCACCTTACGTAGATACCTCTAATGTGGAGTTTTGTCAGTCTATTCATATGTTTTCCCAACTGGTGGCATCGCAATGTCATCGATCTGATCATAGTGGTTCTGTTTTTAGTTATCTGAGGTCACCAAGGTTGGCTAGTTTATGATGTTGAATCCCTCAACCTTTGTAGCTATAATGTTAAGGAGAATCCTCAAGGGTTTAAGGATGTCGCTTATCATGGTATGAGGAGTAGGAAGCGATAAGGGGTGATGATGTTGAATAGGTAGTGTGGGGTGACTTTTCAAGGGATTTTCTTGATCACTTCTTTCCTCAGGAGTTGAGGAAAGCTAAGGTTGAAGAGTTTCTTAATCTAAAGAGGGCAAGATGAGTGTTAAGAAGTATGCTCTGAAATTCCAGCAGTTGTTCCATTATGCTCCAGAATTGGTGTCTAATATGAGTCCCAAAAGAGGAAATTTGCTTTTGATTTGTCCCGTGATTTGGAGTTAAAGTGTAAGGCTTCTTTATTGAATAATAATATGGACATATCTAGGCTGGTGGTTTTACTCAATAGGTTAAGGGATAAAAGAAGAAGAAGATAGATATGGGAAAGAGACATAATAGTTAAAGAGTTGGTAGGTAGTGGACTAAGAAGAAAAATTGGGGAAATTCATATTTATCTATCAGTTTTTACTTTCCTAAGACTTTTAGGTGATCTTCTTTTTTAGGATAGCAATAATCCTAAGGAACAGGGTGCCCAGTCTCAGGCTAGTGGAGCTCAGTCAGCCCCAACTTACCCTCCTTATTGTTTTTATGGGCAGTTTTACTATGGGTATTGTGAGGATAGGAGAAATTGGTGCTATAATTATTGTCATCTTGGTTATATGCAACAATATTATCCTTCAGCCAGGGTTTCCACTGGAACTAATAAGGTCTCGATTGCCACTTTTTTAGCCCCTACCCTTAAGGGCGCCACTTCAGGTACCGTAATGGCCGAAATTGTATCTATGCACTTGCTACTCATTAGAAATCTGAGGCATACCCAGATGTTTTTACTGGTATGTTACAACTCTTTTCCCATGATTCGGGTTCTACCCTATCTTATTTGACCCCTTATGTGGCCGTACATGTTGGTTTTGGTCCCAAAAGTATTTCCAATACCTTTTCTATTTCTACTCCGGTGGGTGATTTTATTATTGTTAGAAAAATCTATAGGGGTTATGAATGCCCATATTTCATGGGGAGATATTTATGGATTTGATAGGACTTGATATGGTGGATTTTAATGTGATCTTAGGGATGGATTGAATTTATTCGTTCCATGCTTCTCTAGATTATTGGACCCGAAAGATCAGTTTCCATTTCCCTAATGAACCGGTGATTGAATGAGAGGGGAGTTCCTTAGTGACCAATGGGAGGTTTATCTCATATTTAAGACCTCAAAAATTGATTTCCAAAAGGATATTTATATAATCTAGTTCAGGTTAAGGATTCTAATTCTAAAAGTCCTTTTTTGCAATCTGACCCTATAGGTAATGAATTTCCCAAAGTTTTTCCTAATGATCTTCTTAGAATTCCTCCTGATAGGGAGACAGATATTGGGGTTGATATTCTAACGAATACTCATCCTATTTTCATTCCTCTTTACAGGATGACTCTAACTGAACTAAAAGAATTAAAGAAGCAATTGAAAGATCTTCTTGATAAAGGGTTCATTCATCCTAGTGTTTCTTAGTGGGGTGCTTATGTACTTTTCCTGTGAAAGAAAGATAGGTCTCTTTGGATGTGTATATACTATCATCAATTGAATAAGGTAACCGTGAAAAATAAGTACCCTCTTCTTAGGAGGATGACCTTTTAGATCAGCTTCAGGGTGCTAGGTGTTTTGCTAAGATTGATCTATGTTCAGGCTATTATCAATTTAAAATTAGGGAGGTTGATATTCCTAAGACTACATTCCAAACCCATTATGGCCATTATGAGTTTTTAGTTTTGTCATTTGGATTGACTAATGCTCTAGCTGCATTCACAAATCTTATGAATTGAGTTTTCAGGCAATTTTTGGATTTGTTTGTTATAACTTTCATTGATGACATCTTGGTGTACTCTAAAAGTAAGAAGGATCATGCCAATCACCTCTGAATTATGTTGCAGAATCTTAAGGACCAGAAATTATATGCAAAATTCTAAGTGTGAAGTTTGGCTAGTCATTATGACCTTTCTTGGGCATGTCGTTTCTAGAGAGGGGATAAAAGTGGATCCGCAAAAAGTTGAGGCAGTTAAGAAGTGACCTAGACCCATGACTCCAATAAACATTAGGTGCTTCTTGGGCTTGGTTGGGTACAATAGGAGGTTTGTGGAGAGAGTTTCACATCCAGTGGTGCTTTATTGACGAAGTTGACTAAGAAAAAGGTTAAGTTTCTGTGGTCCAATGCTTGTGAAGCTAGTTTTGAGAAATTCAAGAATAAGTTGACTTCTATACCTTTTTTGACCTTATCCTAGGGTACTCATGTTTTTCATGTGTTTTGTGATGCATCAGGTAGCTTAAGGTTCATGTGAAGAATTACTTTATTCACTATCTAGAGTTGGCGGTTGTGGTTTTTTCTTTGAAGATTTAGCGACATTATCTATATGTAGTGCGTATGGATATTTATTCATACTATAATGTAATACCCCGTAAAAGTCTTAGCTCATTTTAGCTCTCAGTTGCATGCTTAAGGGTTCCAAAGCTTAGAAATAAGCCTAAATGTTGGGACTTACTCATTTCCAAGGCCCCTAAACTTTGATGATTTTATTTTTGACCTTACTGACCTTGGAATGTCGATTTTAGAGTTGGTTCATGATCGGGGTAGTTAAAAGTACGTCTCGAGTGAGTTTTGAAATTTTCAGATGAATGTAAAGGCATGTTTGGGTATCCAAAACAGTAGCAGCACCGGGATAAGTCCGCGCCGTGCCCTCCAGTGAACCACTCCAGATCCCGCGTCGTACCCCCCAATGCATTTCTCTAGGGCCTGCACCACTCACTCTTATCCGGTGTTTTTCAGAGCCTGTGTTGCCCCCTCCTCTTTTTGTCCAGCTTTTGTTCCTCATCATTTAAAGGCCTTTTGGTCATTTTCCCTTCACCCAACTCATCCATAATATGAAATTAGGTCCCCAAGGAACAATATTTTCCCCTTTATTCATAAAATGTCTCAAGAAAACCATCTTCCACCTCAAGAACAAACCTTAACCCATTCTCAAGGAATCAAGGCGTTCAAGCTTCAAACCTCAAGAAATTCTCTATAATCTTTCTGAATTCATCCAGTGAGGCATGTGTGATGTTCATCCATGGGTTCCTTTCACCCATGGAGTCCAAGAAGCCCTTTTTGGTTTTAAATTATGAATTTGCATGTTTAAGTTAAAATATCTCCATGACTCTCTTGTTAATTCAATTACAAGTTATGTTTATGAGTGTTTTCATGTTGAATGAGCCATTACATATTTTGAATGTTGAAATCTTCACGTTAAATCCCTAATTTATGATTTTATTCTTGTGATCATTTTATTCTCGTATGCTTTATGTATCCCCATGCTTAAGTTCATGACTCATGTGTTTGATGAATTGCCTAAGTTTTGGGTTTTGAACAATGATCCCCTATTATGGTTTTAAACCTTTTATATGGCATTGTTAATACTTCCATTCAGTATTGGTGGGTTGTGAACACCCGACACTTATGTGCTTTACATAAATTAACTTTTCAAGTACTCAGAAGTTAATCCTTGAATCTTATCAATATACTCAGACATTCATATTCATGATGAGAACTATCAGTTATGTAATAGCATTTAGTTGAGTTTATTTTAGTTTAGTACTAGTGTCAGTTCATTTAAAAGTAGGATTTAGCATCGAGCCAACCTAGGGATGGGGGATTACCCGCTAGTTAGGACTGGATCCTTAGTAGCAGTCCCTAGGTTCTAGAACTACATAGCCAGCGTAGGATTTTGAGATGTCACCCACCAGTTTAGGACTGACATTCTCTTAGGGGTCACCCGCCAGTTTAGGGATGACTCCCTAGTCCTTCGGGATATTAGATTAGTTGATCCACATAGCCAGTATTAATACCTGTAGCACGGTACTGACACCCTTCCAATTAGGGTTACAGGTAGATCCCCAATTAGCGCAGATTAGGGCATATCTATTAGATGATACCTACCACAGTCTCAGTATAATATTTCAGTGTATTCTCAGTTCAGGTTTGCTTAACCAAAAGCATAGACTTTCAGTTATACAGTTTACATTCTTTCAGCTTTTAGACTTATTTCAGATTAGAGATTTATGCTTAGTCTTGCATTCTCGAGTGTCACAGTTTTCATGCATTCATTTCAGTTATCTTATGTTATTCAGTTAGTCCTTATTTCATATGCACAATACCCCATGTATATCAAGCCTAAACTCATCTCATATACCATTACTTTCAAAGGACTGACCGCATACTCTTCTTTGTGCTATGATGTCTTATATAATAGGATTGGACGTACAATTTCCCAACCGCAGTTAGACAACTCAGCATAATCCAACAACCATAGTGGTGAGTCATCATCCATTAAGGACATGTTATGATTATTCAGTTATTTTAGTATTTCATTTTATTCAGTCATTTGAAGTTAGTTGGGGGGTCTATCCCATCAAATCCTCAGTCAATTTAGAGGATTTCAAACATTCATACAAAACAGTTAGACAGTCAGTTAGTTACTTTCAGTTCTTATCAGTTGTTTTAGATAATTCGTATTTCAGTATTCAGATATGCATTACCTTCTAGTTATCTTCCGTACATGTGTTGTGTTCATATTTTATTCAGTTCTAACAGCAGGTACCAGATCATGGGTTAGCTTGTGGTCACTTGTGACCGTAAGCACCATTGTCACGACTAGAAGGTAGCCTCGAGTCATGATAAAACTTGGTATCAGAGCCTAGAGTCTTAAAGTATCCTAGGGAGTTTAAAAGCTGCATTAAGTAGTCTTTTGCATAGGTGTAAAGCACGCCACATTTAGGGGTGAGTGTTTTGTTCGGTTCGGTCTGATTGTTTAATATCAGTTCGATTTATCGATTTTCATATTGACAAAAATGACATCCATAACCAAACTGAAATAAATTCAATTTGGTTCGGTTTGGTTATTTCGAATTTTTATTTCGGTTTGAAATATACTCTCTTTTTCATAACTGAGCATTTAAAATTGATGGGTTTTTTTAGAAAAAATATTTCTTTCAAACCTGTTTTTCATTCCCAAATATAAATAACTCAACATGGATGAAACAAAATGAAGTAATCATAAGTTTAACATAATACATAACGCTATTAATCATTAAATATAATATAACCTTGCATAAATAGTCCATAAAACAGTCCAAAGTCACAAAAATAGTTCATAAAATATTTGAGTCACTAAAACAATCTATAAACAGACTGCGGCGTATGCGAATTTGCTGTTAAATGTTAATTGTGAATGTGAATTACTAAATATTATATATATATAATATATAATATTATATTATATTATATATTATATATATATAATATATAATATTATATTATATATATTATATATATAATATAATATATATATTATTTATTTATAAAATTTTGGTTTTTCGGTTTAACCAATTTTTTTTTAAAATCGAACTGAAAAACCAAAATTTTAAAATTACAAACCGAATCCAATCTGAAAAACTGAAAAACCGAAACCAAAATTAAATTTTGGTTTGTTTTTTTGGGTTTTTCGATTTAAACCAAAATATGCCCACCCCTAGCCACACTTATGGACAAGAGATTATGAGACGTTTTAGGAAAAGTTTACCTTCTTTCAATATTCATATCATGCGAATGAGCATGAGATCTATTTAAACTCTTTTTCTAACTCATCCTTTATTCTGTTTATAGATAATTCCTTCCAAAAGAAACAACGAAAGAAGAAACGGGAACCAACCCGCACCACTACCTATTCAGAAAGATCCCCTGAATGAGCATGTATCTCATGCTGAATTCTGAGCTGCTTTGACTACCTTGGATCACTTTTTGGCTTCTCAGAACAACCAACAGGCTATTTCCCTAGCTAATCCAGTGCAAAATACAACTACAGCTAGGATTTGGGATTTTACCCGAATGAATCCCTCTTTGTTTTCGGGATCCAAGTCTGAGGAGGATTTGCAGGAGTTATTTGATATGGTTTATAAAGTGATAGATATCATGGGTGACACTTCGAGTGAGAGTGCAGAGTTGGATGTATACCAGTTGCAGGATATAGCTCACACCTGGTGTAAGCAGCGGAAAAAGGATAGGGGTGTTGAGGTTGGGCCTGTAGAGTGGGAAGAGTTTTCCATGAATTTCTTAGACTAGTTCATTCCTTTAGAGTTGAGGGAAGATAAGGTGTAGTATATCATTAATTTGAAGCAAGGTAATATGAGTGTGACGGAATACTCGCTTAGTTCACTCAGTTAGCGAGGTATGTTCCTTCGAGGTGGCTAATAATAGGTCTAGAATGAGTAAGTTTGTATCTGGTGTATCTGATAGTGTGGTCAAGAAGTGTAGGACCACAATGTTGATTAAGGATATGGATTTATCTAGACTTATGGTTCATGCTCAGCAAATTGAGAAAGAGAAGCTTAAGGAGAAAGAAAGATATAACAAGAGGGCCAGGACAAATAGTTTTAACTTTTCTTAACCAAGGTCAGATGGTGGTAAACGTTCTCAGTTCAATAAAAAATTCTGAGCTCCAGCTTTATCTTCAGCAAGTACGCCAGTGCCAAAGTTTAGGAATGAAAGTCGATATAGAGCACCAGGCTCTAAGTCACAGGGTAGCATGAACAGTGGTCGTACTAATACGCTTTGTGAAAAATGTGGCAGGAACTATCAGGGTGTATGTAAGGCTTGTAGTGATGTGTGTTTTGGTTATGGCAAGACAGGCCATAGGGTTAGAGAGTGTCCAGTAGTTGCTCAGAAGGGAAAGGATTTATACTAACAGGGCCAGAACAGATTGTATGTACTCCAGTCTTGATAGGATTAGGAAAGTTCTCCTGACATTGTTATGAGTATGTTATAGGTCTTTCATCTCCATGTTTATGCTTTATTAGACCCTATAGCATCACTCTCCTTTATAACTCCTTATATAGCCATCAACTTCAGTATCAGTCCTAAAACATTAGCAGAACCCTTCTCGGTGTCTACTCTAATAGATGTCTCTATTATATCCAGGCAGGTATACAGGAACTGTCCGATCATAGTATCCCAAAAAGCCACTTCAGTTGACCTCGTAGAGCTAAAGATAACTGATTTTGATGTCATTCTCAGCGTGGATTAGCTCCATTCATGTTATGCCTCAATTGATTACAGAAATAGAGTTGTTCAGTTTTAGTTTCCCAATGAACTAGTTATTGAATGGAGGGGTAGTACTTTAGTGCTTAAGGGTCAAATTGTTTCTTATCTTAAGGAAAGAAAAATGATATCTAAGGGGTGCATTTACCATTTTGTTTGAGCCAAAGACTCTAGTTTTGAGACTCCCAATCTCGAATTAGTTTCATTAGTAAGGGAATTTTCACATGTGTTCCCTAAAGATCTTCCTGGAGTTCCTCCCGTAAGGGAAATTGACTTTGGAATAAATCTCCTTCCAGATACCCATCCTAACTCTATTCCACCTTACAAAATATCTCCAACTGAGCTTAAGGAGTTGAAATATCTCCTAGACAAGGGTTTCACCAGGCCCATTGTATCCCTATGGGGTGCTCCAGTCCTTTTCATGCATAAGAAAAACTGTTCTCTCAGAATGTGCATCGATTACCATCAGTTGAACAAAGTCACAATCAAGAATAAGTATACACTCCCTAGGATTGATGACCTATTCGACTAACTTCAGGGTGCCAGTTATTTCTCTAATATAGACCTCAGATCTGGCTATCATCAGCTTAGAGTCAGAGAATGTGATATTCCGAAGACAACCTTCAGAATTCAGTATGGCCACTTCGAATTTCTAGTTATGTCTTTTGGACTAGCGAATGCCCCTGCATCTTTCATGGAATTGATGAACAGAGTGTTCAAGAAGTACTTCGACATGTTTATCATAGTCTTCATTGATGATATTCTTATTTATTCCCGTAGTGAGAATGATCATGCAGACCACCTGAGAATTGTATTGTAGAAACTTAGAGCTCATCAGTAGTTCGCCAAATTCAATAAGTGAAAATTTTGGCTAAGATCGGTATATTTCCTCGACCATATTATTTTTGATGATGGCACTAGGGTTGACGCTCAAAAGACTGAAGCAATGAGTAACTGGCCCAGACCCATCTCTCCATCAGATATCAGGAGTTTCTTGGGGTTGGCTGGCTATTACAGATGGTTTGTTGAAGGGTTTTATTCTATTGCATCCCCCATGTATCGATTGACTAAGAAGAAAGTCAAGTTTCAGTGGTCAGATTCTTGTGAGAAGATTTTTCAAGAGTTGAAGACTCAACTCACTTTTGCTCCAGTATTGACTTTGTCAGATGGTTCAGATGGGTTTGAATTTTACTGTGATACTTTAAAAGTTGTTCTTGGTTGTGTATTGATGTAGAGAGGTAAGGTCATACTCTATGCCTCTAGATATCTTAAACCCCATGAAAAGAATTATCCTACCCATGATCTTGAGTTGGCAGCTATTGTGTTTGGTTTGGAGATCTGGAAACATTACCTTTATGGAGTTCATATTGATATGTTCATGGATCACAAAAACCTGCAGTATACATTCTCACAGAAAGATTTGAATCTCCATTAGAGAAGATAGCTTGAGTTGTTAAAGAATTATGATATAAGTGTGATGTATTATTTGGGCAAGGCCAATGTAGTGGCAGATGCCCTTCGTAGATTGTCTATGGGCAGTGTTGCCCATCTTGAGGAGTATAAGAAGATGTTAGTCAGTGAGGTTCATCTGCTTTCTAGATTAGGTGTTCGGTTAGTTGACTCAGCTGAAGGCAGTGTATGGGTTCAGAATAGTTTGGAATCTTCTTTGTTTTCCGAAGTAAAATAAAAGAAAGACAGAGACCCTAGTTTGGTTAAGTTAAAGGAGGTAGTTAGATATCAAAAGGTGGAGGTTTTCTCCCAAGTGGGATATGGTGTACTTCATTGTTAGGGTAGATTATGTCTTTCGTGTGTTGATGACTTGAGACAGAAAATACTTGCAGAAGTGCATGGTGCGCGATACTCTATCCATCCAGGAACCACTAGGATGTATCGTGACTTATAGGAAATATGTTGGTGGAATGGTATGAAGAAGGATTTTGCAGCGTTTGTAGCTAACTGTTCTAATTATCAGCACGTTAAGGTTGAACACCAAAGTCCTAGTGGAACATTATAGGAGTTCAATATCGCCACTTGGAAGTAGGAGGTGGTGAACATGGATTTTGTGACAAGATTACCTCATGCACATCGTCAGCATGATTCGATATGGGCCATTGTAGATAGAATGACCAAATCAGCTTATTTCTTACCAGTTCATACTTCTTACTTAGCTGAGGATTATGCCAGGCTCTACGTTAGGGAGTTAATTAGGTTGCATGGGATTTTTTTATCTATCTTATTAGATAGAGGTACTCAGTTTACCTCTCACTTTTGGAAGGCTTTTCAAAAGCGTCTTGGTACCCAAGTTCATCTCAGTATAACTTTTCATCCTCAAACAGATGGTCAGGTAGAGAGGACCATTCAGACCTCAGAAGACATGTTGTGATAATGTGTTATTGACTTTAGAGGTAGTTGAGATGATCTTTTACATTTGATTGAGTTTTCCTATAACAACAACTACCACTCCAGTATTCAGATAGTCCGTTTAAGGCTATTTATGGAAGGAGATGTAGATCTCCTATTGGTTGGTTTGTGGCAGGTGAAGATGCTTTGATATGGTCAGATGCAGTATTTGATGTGATGGAGAAAGTTTAATTGGTTAGAGAGAGGCTAAAAACAACCCAAAGTCGTCAGAAATCCTATGAAAATGGAAGGAGAAGAGATCTTAAGTTTAAGGTTGGTGATTTGGTTTATTTAAAAATCTCACCCATGAGGGGAGTGAAGAGATTCTACAAAAGGGGGAAACTTAGTCCCTATTATGTTATCCCATATAAGATCTTAAGTCATTTTGGGAAGGTAGATTATGAGCTTGAGTTGCCTGTAAATTTAGCGTCAGTGTATCCAGTATTCTATGTTTCCCTATTAAAGAAGTGTATTGGTGATTCAGCTGTTGCTATTCCTTTATATAGTACAGGTGTTCAGGATAGACTTTATTTTAAAGAATTTCCAGTTAAGATTCTATATCATCATATTCGTAAACTAAGGAACAAAGAAGGTCCCTTGATCAAAGTTCTTTGGCGGAATCAGTTTGTTGAAGGAGCCACTTGGGAAGCAGAACCAGATATGCAAACCAAGTACCCTCACCTTTTCTCCACAAACTTAGAATCATCTTGAGGTAATGATTTTCTTCTGAATGACTCTCTTCCATTTTCAATTTCAGCTATGTAATCCATCGCATGTCATTGCATACATTCTGCTCAGTTCATGCATCAAGTTTTAGAATTAGTTATGTAATCATGTTTCTAGTCATGCATATTCAGTATATGATCTTATTTACATTAGTTCTCTCAGCAAAGACAATCTCATTTGAGAACGAATGTTCCCAAGAAGGATATTGTAACACCTCAAAAATGGTCTCGAGACATCACACGGTGCTTAGGACCACAAGTGATCCTAAGCTAACCCATGAACTGGCATACTATTAAGAAACTGACTAAATATGTATAAAATGACTGAGTTTACTATGTGGAAACATAATAATGATGGAATCTATGAAAAATACAACACTGATACAATTGTACATTCTGATAAAGTCTGAAAAGAGGGAATGAAATTACATGACTGACTCTAACTGACATCTATGAAGCCTATACTATACTGACTATAGATAGCTGGGACGCAACTCCAACTATCATTACTCAATACATATGAGTAAGAAAGTAAAGTACATAAATAACATCTAACTAAATTCCCCAAAGTAGGAGGACTCATCATCTACTGGCTGGAATCTGCAACTGTCTGATTCTGACTGTACATACTACAACTTGTACCTACATTATGAGACAATGTAACATATATAAATATATGAGGTTAAATATTTTGAGGATGTACTGAGTATATGGCGTGAAATGCATAAGTAAAACATCATCTCATCATCATAATTTGTAAAATAATGCATGCTAAATATAAATGACTCACATAAGCTGGAATATCTGAAATACTAAAATCTATAATCATGAATAACAAATCATACTTTGTAAATCTAGTGAGTCGTAACATTTAGTTTTGAAAGTTATGCTTGTGTTCTGGCTGTAAATCATAATGTCTAGGTGTAGAAAGGACTCACTCTTATATCTGAAATCTGAAAGCTGAAATTTTTATCTATTATCTTTCTGTATAGCATAATCTGAATAAAAATTTTGAGCCTTTACACTTCGTTTTCTAAAATCTTTTCTATTAAGATTACTTTGTTCTGAAATTGGTAGTCTGTAGGGAAAATACTTTATCTGAAGGAAATTCTTTCAAAGTTTTTCATTACTAGTAGGGAAATACTCAAAAACTATTTATTTACTTTTACTAGAAGGGAGGTTCTTCTAACTAACATAAATCATGTGACCTAACATGGAGTCCAACGTCTCATTCCCCTATAGGGAAAACCTTACGATGGAGAGAGGTGTCATACTCTTGCCAAGGAGTATAACCTGAGCTAAGTGATAACATCTAAAACTGTCATCCACATAGATGTAGGAATAATCTGGTAATTTGTACCTACGTTGGCTACGTAGTTCTTTGGAAGATAGGTCACACTAATCCCACACTTCCTGCTCGGTGCTAAATACTACTCCCTTTTAATCTACTATGCTCATTCTGTTGGAAATCCATTTTAAATTATAGTATAGTAGTTTATTATGAAAATCAACTGTGTTTTTCTCAGATTCAATCTGTAAATAAAGCTATTCTGATTTCTATAATCTGTAATAAATTTTTAAATTTGATTCCAAAACTTATCTAAAGATCAAAAGATCAAAGCTTTATTGAAAAACTAAAAATAATCTTCTCATAAGATGCTTAAAGCATCATCTTTCTTGAAATATCAACATATAATATTGGGCTTAATAACCCTTGCATCAAGTTCATGCCAAAATATCATAATAATCATGTTTGATAATGAAATCAATGATAATTTCTCTCAAAATCTGGAATTTACTGCAATAGGCATGAAAATATGGAAATAAACATGTAATTCAACTTCAAAATCTCTAAAAAAAAATACATAATCATGCAATTAGAAATAATGAGTATGAACCCTAATTTAAAACTCATGTATAAACATTCAAAATCATATGAATTTGTAATTAAAAGCTAGTTTTGGCACAAGTATGGAAGAAGATCCTTGTTCATAAGCCCCACATACCTTAATAACTTAATTTGATATAGAGAACTTGACTTTGAAACCCTTGGAGATGATCTTGAAATCTTTCTTGACATTCTTAGATTATGGAACTAAATTCTTGGTTTCTTTCTTGAAGAGGATGAATTGAATTCTTGGATTCTTGGGGAGAAACCCTAATCTTGACACTTTTTCTAGAGAAATCTTAGATTGAAAGGCTTGAATTCTTGCCTTGAAGGAAACCCTAATTTCTCCTTGATCTTGAGAATGGAGAGGATTATGAGTGATTATAAACTGATATTTTATCAGTTAATAGTGTTTAATTCTTGATTAAAGTCGTGGGAGGTGAGGGAAAGGACCAAAATACCCCCTCCAAAACTGTTTAAGGGTGAGGTTGATCAAGTTTGGTCATGGGTGATAAATTGGTCTGATAAGTCATCACATAATTGATGGCTTATCAACTCAAGTAATCACTTAGGAGCTTAATTTTATGGGTTTATGGTTTGGGCTAACGACTTGGCTACTAGGTGACATATGTGATAACCTATAAGCTCAGGTTGTCACTTGTTGATAGACAGATATACAGAAGTAAAATGAGTATAACTATTCTCTCCGAGATTGGATTAAGGTGAAACCAAGTGCGTTGGAAAGAAGACTCAAATACCTTTCATTTAATATAAGTTAGGACACGTAACTCATTATTTACAAGAGTAATGATTGTTTAAAGTTGACACAAGCTGAATCATTCACTAAAACTTAATCTATAGGAGTGTTCTCAAATCGTCTTTGAGTTAGGAGGGTATTATGACCTCGATAAATATACGAAGTCATTCCCACATCTTATATTTTCTAATCAAACATGTATATTCATAGAATAATTGGGTTCAATTCCGTACGTATAGGAACAATGATTTAAATTCCTAGCCCAAAAAGGTGGGGTGTTACATTATCTCTCTCTTAGAATCATTCGTCCTCGAATGACGGATGGGATCGTGTTGAAGCCTTAGAGATATGGAATAACCTGGACATCATATGTATTCTAAGAAAGGATGTAACTGAGCTAAAACATAAAAACTTCTATCATGAAACTTATTTTTAAGCTAACATGCCTTTACTTACTATAAGGAGTTGAGAATTTAGAATTCTCTTGAAGTGTTCATGATACAATCATATATATATATAGAACTGCGAAGTGATAGCTTATGCAAGCATGAATCATGAGACAACAAGACTAAGATCATACAATGGGTATTAGTTGTCTGAGCTGTAATACTTGAAAAACTAAGATCATTCACTGAACACTTATGGACTGAATCATGACTAAATATCAGAATCTGAAACTGATGCATAGTGCATGGTGCATGGACTGAGCTGAATTCACAATTTACACGAATGCGAACGTTTTACCTAATGAAATGGCCTTACCCACAAAACCTTTGATAGTAAGACTAAAAAAAAAGTTGGAAATATATAAAAGCTTATCTGTTTGATTGCTAAACTGGATTGCAGGCTATACGAACTGAATCATACTGAAAGCTTATACTCAACTGGAGTTCTTCTTCAACCATTTTTCTAATAAATTCTAATATTATTAGAGAGCAACGAATTCTTAGGCATAATCTGAATAAGATAGTTGAATAAGGAATCGTAACATGTCTATAACTCTGTAGTATGTGACATAGACATATAACTTATAAGCTAGGGTAGAATTACTAGGCTTTAGGCAATGAAACTTCTTACTTTCAAGCTCAGCAACACTTGTCAAATACTCCCTCAACTATACTATTCCCCTAAAATACCATACTCATTGTATTCAACTTATAATTCTTCAAATGGCATTGATAACTTCATCTACTAAAGTCTAAACTAAACTAAATTCTCTCACCATGATCAAGACTAACTCGAAATCAAAAGATACAACACACTACACCATAATACTAGTCTAAACTACATGATTCAATCTTATATGTCTCTTATAGAGATCACATCCCAAGCCTAATATGCCTTACCACCTCAACGACTAACCCTAAACTCTTACAATGGATTTACTAGCTCATAGTGCATTCCTCCACTTACATCCAAACATGATATTCAACCCTATCATTATAACCACATATGAACTTCAAGGCAAACACCAATAAAGGCATACTCCTCCTATTCTCTAAACCTCTATCAATAACAACTTTCTTACACTGTTCTTAAAAAGACATACTCAAAATTCTCAACTAACTATGACATATACCAAGGGTTTACTTCAATATTCCTCCATCCTCTAGCCTTAGATAGAAAAAGAAAAATAATCTTTCTTAATGAGGGTCATCAACTTTATCTTATCTAAACCATTGCGTATCCATTATCATCATCACTATCTTAACATAAGAAGAGGCCACTGAAGGGCTAACACATAAGGACCTAAAGCACGAAAGAATACTATACATAACTTTGACACTTAACTGAGGCCTGAGAAATAGAATGTCAAAGGTATGGATTTATTAAAGAGGTCCAAAATGAGGACATACATTACATACACAAAATTTCACTTGGATCATGTGTTTCTAAGAACTGATCATACTCTGAAACATAAGTTCACACATTCAACATATGATGCAGTTCATAGATTTATGACGGATAACTCGAATCACAGAGTGAAGCTATTACTTACTTACTAGAAGTTGAGAATGGACTTGAGTACACATAAAGTGTGTAATCATTGGCCTTTGGCATGGATCTATCACGTATGACATGAATATGATATGAAAATGACTTAAATCCAAGGAATACTCTAGAGTAAGAATGGATCACTATCTCATCTCAACTCTTGTTGACACATAACAAAATCTAATTCTCAAAACTTTATTTGGTTCTTCACTCTACCATCTCCCCTTTAGATTAAAGTTGATATTCTAAGTCTATGAAACCCTTTACTAACTCTAATCTAAACTGCAATCCCTTTACTCTAGAGTCTAGGGTATAATAATACTCATAAATAATAAACTTACCCTGAAAGGATACACCTTAAAGTGTGAAACCCACTACTAATACTTCCTTCTGAGATTCAATTCTTAGATTTCTATAGCCCTAAAATCATCATATAACAACTTAAACACTGACCAACTTATATTCTACCACTTAACATAGATATCTCCAAACCCTTGCTGAACCGTACTAACTTCCGTCATAGTCTACTAATATCACATCTTTAAACTTAATACAACATACCCAACATCATACTTACAAAATCATACTTAATTAGGAATAACTAAACTTAAAATCTTGTGTGAACTATTCAAGACTATTAGACTACTTTCATACAACTAGCCACACTAACCAAGAAATTATTTCACCCACCTTGATGATGATCCACTGTTTAAATTTAATGCCTAGTGCTAAACATGATTTAAAAAAACTCATCTTACATACAATTCTCTCTTGGAGGCTACAAAATAAAACATCAAGAAACACTAGTCCACTAGAACTTCATAACAATAATAATCGATCATAATCACATGGCCTATCTTATTTACAATCCATTAAAACATCCTTCTTCTACACATCATTGCTATTTACCCTTATAAACACCTAAGTTACTATCATAGCTCTATAAGTTTCAAATAAACTCCTTTTTGTAACCTCAAGAAAAGCCTAAATTAACGATATTAAACCACCAAAAACTTTATTAATATCCTATACTTTTCAACATAATAAATACCATCAATAACTCCTTCCGTACTTAAAGCAACCAACAATCCATCTTAACTAATAACTCCTTCCCTACCTTTCCCTTATATTAACACACAAGGAGATATCACCTTAACATAACTTGATTACATGCATAAGTTTATCCATATACTTTCTATTGATCGTCATTCCCTTTTTTCTTGTCACTACACTTCTATACCCATATATCTAACTATAAGAAGGTTCTACTACTTATGAATCATAGCACTCCAGGTTGCAATATTACTTAATACAAATTCTATTCAACAATCTAGGTTCATACTATCTCCTCTTACGAGCATTATCTGTATTGAAGGGTTAATGAGGAATCTAAATACATATCTTACTCTTTCTTAACTAAATGAATTATAATAATGAGGACCTAACTTTAAACTTAAGGATCTTATAACACACTAGAGGGCTCCTCTCAAGCCGTTTGTGTGACTTTTAAAACTTCTGGTAGCAAATCTGAGAGCATTATCTGGGGAGGAAATTGAAACTTGCTAATCGTGTTATCTCAAGAATAAGTCATATATAAGGAATTTTGGGGTAACACATGAATAGATAAGAGATTCTGAGCGAACAACTTTACTGCACGATCTAGAGTAGGAAAGAGGGAAAACTTTTCTTAAATGTCCTATAGACTCTTGAAGAAAAGTATAGACGTCTCTATACCATTCCACAAGACTCTACTTGAAATAGATTCACAGACACCCTGTTATACTTGAACCTTGGGCTCTGATACCAAGTTTGTAACGCCTCAAAAATATTCCCGAGACATCACATGGTGCTTAGGACCACAAGTGATCCCAAGCTTACCCATGAACTGGCATACTATTAAGAAACTGACTAAATATGTATAAAATGTTTGAGTTTACTGTGCGGAAACATAATAATGATGGAATATATAAAAAATACAATACTGATATAATTGTACATTCTGATAAAGTCTGAAAAGAGGGATTAAAATTACATGATTGACTCTAACTGACATCTATGAAGCCTCTACTACACTGACTATAGCTAGTTGGGATGCGACTCCAACTATCACTAATTAATACATATAAGTAAGAAAGTAAAGTACATAAATAACATCTAACTAAAGTCCCCAAAGTAGAAGGACTCATCATCTGCTGGCTGAAATCTGCAACTGTCTAATTCTGACTCTGCATACTACAACTTCTACCTACATTATGAGACAATGTAACACATAGATATATATGAGAATCAATACTTTGAGGATGTACTGAGTATATGGGGGTAAAATGCATAAGTAAAAAATCATCTCATCATCATAATTTTTTAAAACAATGAATGCTAAATGTAAATGATTCACATAACCTGGAATATCTGAAATACTGAAATCTGTAATCATGAATAACAAATCATACTTTGTAAATCTAGTGAGTCGTAACATCTAGTTTTGAAAGTTATGCTTGTGTTTTATCTGTAAATCATATTGTTTAAGTGTAGAAAGGACTCACTCTTATATCTGAAATCTGAAAGCTGAAATCAATCTATATCTATTATGTTTCTGTAAAGCATAATCTGAATAAAATTTGTGAGCATGTACACTTAGTTTTCTAAAAGCTTTTCTGTTAAGATTACTTTGTTCTGAAATTGGTAGTCTGTAGGGAAAATACTTTATTTGAAGGAAATTCTTTCAAAGCTTTTCATTAATAGTAGGGAAATACTCAAAAACTATTTATTTACTTTTACTAGAAGGGAGGTTCTTTTAACCGATATAAACTATGTGAGCTAACATGGAGTCCAACGTCTCATTCTCCTACGGGGAAAACCTCACGATAGGGATAGGTATCATACTCTTGCCAAGTAGTATAACTTGAGCTAAGTGATCATATCTAAAACTGTCATCCACATAGAAGTGGGAATAATTTGATAATCTGTACCTATGATGACTACGTAGTTCTTTGGAAAATAGGGCACGCTAATCCCACACTTCTCGTTCAATGCTAAATACTACTCCCTTTAATCTGCTATGCTCATTCTGTTGAAAATCCACTTTAAAATTCTGGTATAGTGGCTTATTATGAAAACCAACTGTGTATTTCTTAGATTCAATCTACAAATAAAGCTATTCTGATTTCTGTAATCTGTAATAAATCTTTAAAGTGCATCCAAAACTTATCTGAAGATCGAAAAATCAAAATTTATTGAAAAACTAAAAATAATCTACTCATAAAATGCTTAAAGCATCATCTTTCTTGAAATATCAACATATAATCTTGGGCTTAATAATCCATGCATCAAGTTCATCCCAAAACATCATAATAATCATGCTTGATAATGAAATCAATGATAATTTATCTGAAAATCTGAAATTTACTGCAATAGGCATGAAAATATGGAAATAAACATGTAATTCAACTTCAAAATCTCTCAAAAACATATAATCTTGCAATTAGCAATAATTGGTATGAACCCTAATTTAAAAATCATGTATTAACATTCAAAATCATATAAATTTGTAATTAAAATCTATTTTTAGGAACAAGGATGGAAGAAGATCCTTGTTCATAAACCCCACATAACTTAATAGACTTGATTTGATGTAGAGAACTTGACAAAACCTAGGAGATAATCTTGAAAGCTTTCTTGAGATTCTTGGATTATGGAAATAAATTCTTGGTTTCTTTCTTAAAGAGGATGAATTGAATTCTTGGATTCTTGGGGACAAACCCTAATCTTGACACTTTTTCTTGGGAAATCTTGGATTCAAAGGCTTGAATTCTTGCCTTGAAGGAAACTCTAATTTCTCCTTGATTTTGAGAGTGGAGAGGATTATGAGTGATTATAAACTGATATTTTGTTAGTTAATAGTGTTTAATGCTTGATTTAAGTCGTGAGGATGAGGAAAACGATCAAAATACCCCTCCAAAACCGTTTAGGGGTGAGGTTGATCAAGTCTGGTCATAGGTCATGACTTGGTCTGATAAGTCGTCACATAATTGATGGATTATCAGCTCCGGTCATCACTTAGGAGCTTAATTTTATGGGTTTCTGGTTTGGGATTACGACTTGGTTGATAGTTTGTCACATATGTGATAGCCTATCAGCTCAGGTCATCACTTGTTGACAGACAGACTTGCTGAAGTAAAATGAGTATTACTTTTTGCTCCGAGATCCGATTAAGGTGAAACCAAGTGTGTTGGAAAGAATACTGAAAGACCTTTTATTTTATATAAGGTGGGACACTTAACTAATTATGTACAAGGAGTAATTATCATTTAAAGTTGACACAAGCTGAATCATTTATTAAAACTTAATCAATAGGAGCGTTCTCAACTCGTCTTTGAGCTAGGGGGGTATTATGACCTCGATAAACATATGAAGGCATTACCACATCATATATTTGATAATCACACATGTATATACGTAGAATAATTGGGTTCAAATCCATACGTATAGGAACAACGATTTAAATTCTAGCCCAAAAAAGGTGGGCTGTTACAGATATATTGTATACCCCATAAAAGTCTTATCTTATTTCAGCTCTCAGTTGCAAGCTTTAGTGGTCCAAATCTTAGAAATTATCCAAAGTGTTTGGACTTAGCCATTTTCAAGGCCCCTAAACTTTGATGATTTTATTTTTGGCCTTCCTGACCTTGGGACATTGATTTTAGAGTTGGTTCATGATCGGGGTAGTTAAAAGTATTTATCGGGTGAGTTTCAGAATTTTCAGATGAGTGTAGGGAATAATTAGGAATCCAAAATAGTAGAAGCACTAGGATAAGCCCGCATCGCGCCCTCCAATGCACTGCTCCATAGCCCGTACTTCACCCTCCCCACCCCCATACCCACCCCCAAATGCATCGCTCTAGGGCCCGCACCGCCCATTTCAGTCCAGTGCTCTAGAGCCTGCATCACCCCCTCCCCTTTTTGTCCAACTTTTGTTTCTCATTATTTAAGGGTATTTGGGTCATTTACCCTTCACCCAGCTCATCAATAACATAAAATTTAGGTCTCCGAGGAGTATTATTTTCCCTTTTATTCATAAAAGCTCTCAAGAAAACCATCTTCCGCCTCAAGAACAAACCCTAATCCATTCTCAAGAAATCAAGGAATTCAAGCTTAAAACCTCAAGAAATTCTCTAGAATCTTCACGAATTCATCCAGTGAGGTATGTGTGATGTTCATCCATGGGTTTCTTTCTCCCATAGAGTCCAAGAAGCCCTTTTTGGTTTTAAATTATGAGTTTTCATGCTTAAGTTGAAATATCTCCATGAATCTCTTGTTAATTCAACTACAAGTTATGTTTATGAGTGTTTTAAGTGGAATGAGACATTATATATTTTGAATGTTGAAAGCTTCATGTTAAATCCCTAATTTATAATTTTAGTCTTGTGATCATATTATTCTCACATGTTTTACTTATTTACATGCTTAAGTTTATAACTCTCATATTTTTGATGAATTTCCTAAGATTTGGGTTTTGAAAAATGATCCCCTATTATTGTTTTAAAGCTTTTATATGGCATTTTCAGTACTTCCATTTAGTGTTGGTGGGTTGTAAACAGTCGATACTTATGTTTTTACATAAATTCATCTTTTCAAGTACTCAGACTATTAATCTATGAATATCATTAGTATACTCAGACACTTATATTCATGATGAGCACTATCAGTTATGTAATAGCGTTCAGCTGAATTATTTTAGTTCAGTACCAGTGTCAGTTCAGTTAGGAGTAGGATTTAGCACCCAACAAACCTAGGGATGAAGGCTCACCCACCAGTTAGGACTGGGTCCTTAGTAGCAGTCCTTAAGTTCCAAAACTATATAGATATCATAGGATTTTGAGATGTCACCCACCAATTTAGGACTGACACTCTCTTAGGGGTCACCCACTACTTTAGGAATGACTCCCTAATCCTTCGATACATCAGATTAGTGGATCCAAACAGCTAGTGTTAGTACCCATGGCACGGTACTGACACCCTTCCAACTGGGGTTACAGGTTGGACCCCAATTAGCTTAGATTGGGCATATCAGTTAGATTATACCTCCCACTGTCTAAGTACAGTATTTCAGTGTATTCTTAATTCAGGTTTACTTGACCAAATGTACAAACTTTTAATTATTTGTTATACAGTTTACAGTTTTTCAGATTCCATACTTATTCTAGATTACAGATTTATGCTTGGTCTTGCATTCTCATAAAATTCAACTTGAGTCAGATTGTATTCCAAGTATAGAGGATCAGCGTCGACTCAATCCTCCTATATAGGAGGTGGTGAAGAAATAAATAACCAAATGGTTGGATGTTGGTGTGGTGTACCCTATTAGCCTAGGGGTGGGCATTTGGTATTCAGTTCGGTATTTTCAAAGTTCGGGTTCAATAATTTGGTAATCGGTATTTGAACATAGATACCACATTCCATACTTATAAATATCAGTTCGGTAGTTCGGTAATCGGTAAATTAAACTTTGGTTCGGTACAATATTTGGTAATACCATATTAAAGTTGGAGATGTGCAAATGTACGTTTAAACTTTAAAGAGTATCTTTAATAGAAACCCTATTTAGTATTCTTTTTATTTTTTTTATGAATATATTACCAAGGTCCAAAAGATTCTTTGAGATGACTAGTACTATTGTCTATTGGATTGGATTTTTTATATATATATATATATACATACTCAAAATTTGGTAAATATCGAATACTAAACGGTATTAATATCTTGTACCAAACCCAATCCCAAATATGGAAATATTTAAATTTTACTCCCAAATATCATACCAAATACCAAATTACCAAATACCAATTACAAAAAATTTCAGTTCGATTCGGTAATTTAGTTTTTGGTATTTTATGCCTAGCCATACCTATTGTTGATAGTAAGTAGGTAAGTCCAGTACAATGTATGCTGAAGAAAGGCAGTATTATTATTGTGCCTAATGAGAAGAATGAGCTAGTACCAATGAGACCAGTCACAAGATGGAGTGTATGCATGGACTACAGAAAATTGAATGCATGGACACAGAAGCACCACTTTTCCATGCCCTTCATGGACCAAATGTTAGACAAGTTAGCGAGCAGAGGATGGTACTATTTTCTTTATAGGTATTCAGATTATAACCAGATTAATATTGCACCTGAAGATCAAGAGAATACCACTTTCATATGTCCTTATGGGACCTTCACATTCAGACGAATGCCATTCGTGTTATGTAATGCTCCAACCATATTTTAGAGATGTATGATTTCAATTTTCTCTGACATGGTAAAACACACCATCAAAGTATTTATGGATGATTTTTGTGTTGTTGGTGATTCTTTTGACGCCTACCTTATTCACTTGGAAAATGCTCATAAAAGGTGTGAAGAATGCAACTTGGTGCTTAATTGGGAAAAGTGCCATTTTATGGTCAAAGAAAGTATAGTGCTTGGGCACAAAATTTCAAAAAGGGGTATTGGGGTAGACAAAGCAAAGATTGAAGTGATTGAGAAATTACCTCCACCAATTTCTGTGAAGGGTGTTCGTAGCATTTTGAGGCATGTCGGATTTTATTGGAGTTTCATCAAGGATTTCTTCAACATAGCCAACCCACGTAGTAGGATTCTTGAGAAAGAGGTGAAATTTGAGTTTACAAAAGCATGCTTGAAGGATTTTAAATGTCTGAAAGGGAAATTGATGATTGCTCTTATCATTGTATCTCCAGACTGGTCCTTGCCATTTGAAATTATGTGTGGCGCTAGTGGTTTGGCCTTAGGGGTTGTTCTAAGACAACAAAAAAAAAGATCTTTCATCCTATCTACTACAATAGCAAGGCACTAAATCTTGCTCAAAAGAACTACACCGTGATGGAACAAGAGTTGTTGGCAGTGGTTTTTTCCTTTCAGAAGTTTAGATCTTATTTGGTTAGGACCAAGGTGATAGTGCACACTAATCATGCAGCATTGTGGTACTTGATGGAAAAAAGGATGTGAAGCCTAGATTGATTAGGTGGGTGCTATTGCTACAAGAATTTGATTTTGAGGTCAAGGACAGAAAAGCCACTAAGAATCAAGTTGCAAATCATTTGTCTAGACTAGAGGAGGAATATATGCAAAATGTTGAAGATGGTCTTGAGATTAATGATAGTTTTCCAGATGAGCAGATATTAGCAGCTTCCTAAGATCTAATTCCATAGTTTGCAAACTATGTATATTATCTAACAAGCGATCTAATCCCAGAAGATCTTTCCTTTCAGCAGAGAAAGAATTTTATGCATGAGATAAGGAAATTTTTTGGGATGAGCCTTATTTATTTAGAATTTATATGGATGGTATTATTCGTAGATGCATACCTGAGGGGGAGATGATAAGTATACTTGAGGCTTTTCATTTTTCTCTAGTTGGGGGTCATCATGGAGGAACCCGTACAACCCATAAAATCTTGCAATGTGGTTATTACTGGCAAACAATCTACAAAGATGTACATAATTTTGCTTCTTCTTGTGATCTATGTCAATAACAAGGTAATATATCTAAACGCCATGAACTTCCTATGGCTCCTATCCTAGAATTGGAATTGCTTGATGTATGGGGTATAGATTTCATGGGACCTTTTATAAGTTTGTTTGGCATGAAGTACATACTAGTGGCTGTAGATTATGTTTCAAAATGGGTGGAAGCAGTTGTGCTTCCCAACAATGAAGCACGTAGAGTCACTGCATTCTTCTAAAAGAGTAATTTTTCTCAATTTGGCATGCCTCGTGCTATAATTAGTGATAGGGGGTCACATTTTTGCAATCGTCTATTCAGAGGTATACTATAGAAGTATGGAGTGAATCACAAAGTGGAAACACCTTATCATCCATAGAATAGTGGACAGGTTGAAGTGTCCAATAGTTAAATTAAGTCCATCTTCGCGAAGACAGTAAATGACAATAGGACTAATTGGTCACAAAAATTAGATAATGCATTATAGGCTTACTGAAAAATATTCAAGACTCCAATTAGTGCTTCACCTTATCATCTAGTGTATGGCAAGGCTTTTCACTTACCTATTGAGCTTGAACATAAAGCATGGCCTTAAAGAAGCTAAATTTTGAGTGGCAAGATGCAGCCAAATCAAGATTGAACAAGATGAATGAGTTGAATGAATTTCCACTTCGGGCATATTAAAGTTCTGCACTTTACAAGAAAAAGATGAAGCTGCATCATGATCAAAAATTGAGAAAAGAATCTTCAAAAAAGGTGACTAGGTATTTCTCTAGAACTCAAGGCTTCGATTGTTCCCAGGTAAGTTGAAGTCTAGATGGTATGGTCCCTTTACTGTGCTTACAGTATTTCCATATGGTGCTTTAGAATTAAAGAGGGATGGTGAAGTCCCATTCAAGGTAAATGGGCAAAGAGTAAAGCACTATATGGGAAATACTAAGGAAATTGGTGTAATTCTTAAAATGACCTTGGTGAATCCTGAGTAACCAAGGAAATTACGCCGTGCCGCAACGTTAACTCAAGAACTACTGCGTGGGAGGCAACCCATGAAGCTAGTTGGGGAAATCTGAGTATCCAACTTATCCATATCATATTGCGATGTTAAATCAAGAACTGCATGGGAGGAAACCCATGATTTATAATTACATATTTATTTATAGGGTAATATGTTTGTTTAGTGTGCAGGATTAATGAATACAGGAAATAACCAGAGAAATTGAAAAAGTTTTGGTCATACGATCTCTTTATGAGTCATATCTAGATGGTACGACTCATGAGTAGGAGTCGTATGGACCTGCAAGAAAATTCAAAATAACAAAAAAGTATTTGTAATGGATACGATTCATAGAATGAGTCGTACCCTCAATGTACGACTCATCATGTTAAGTCGTATCCACTCCAGAACTCAGGAAAGGTTCCAGGTCTATACTATTCAAGGAAATGACCCATAAGCCTCGGTATGTGCCATACACATGACTCGTATCCAAGCATACCATGTCGAGATCGCGGGTCAACCTGACCCAGAAATTGAATTTAAATTAAAAGAAGGGTACCCGACGAGCACCCAATAACCAAAATTCGTACCCACCTCTATTTTTGCCCTAAGTTCAAGCTTTCAACTCACAAATTCACTTGTAACCAACTTAATTTAACCATCAACGTGCTCGGATTTCTCATTTTGCTTAAGTTAAGCATGAATTTGGGAGAAAAGGAAGTGAAATCGAGAAAATTAGTCTTCAACTCAAACCAAGTAAGTTTTGAACCTAATCTCTTTACATTTCAAGTAGGAATGCTAAATGTGAGACACTTTAAATTGGGTTTGAGGCGAACTTACACTTGTATTGAATTTTGATACCCTAGTTCATGTGTTTTAGGTTGGAAATAGGAATTGGAGGATAAATGTGGTTTGGGTATTGATTTTGTGTGTTAGTTTGATGAAAATGTGGGATATTGATGCATAAAGTAGATGGGTATATTGGGAAATTTGATTTGGTGTCAAACTTTAAAGTTGGACTTCTATGTTGCAGTGGATACGAGACTCTTTACGACTGGTACCGACTGGTAACGAGTGATAATGGGATTCATACACACTGACAATATAGAATTCTAACAAAGTTCAGGTTTTGGAATGGATATGACTTGCCTAAACGAGTCGTATCCATACCATACGACTAGTATTCTTAAAGTCGTACCCACCTGAGAGTTATAATATTTTATGAAATATTTCTGATCAACTTACGACTATTGGTAACAAGTCGTACCTTCTCAGTATGACTGGTTACGAGGAGTCGTAAGATGACTAGTTAATAACTATTCATGCACTATGAAATATACAACCCATTCATATGAGTCGTACCCAGTTGATACGACCAGTACTCCCCACTCGTACCCTTAACAGAACATGAACACTAAACTTTAGTTTTAAATTTTTATTTTCCTTTCTTTGCTTCCTTAATAATGATAGTGTACTTCCTGGTACAATCCCTCCCATGAACGCATCTTCATCCAAACAAGCTAAAAAGGGAAACAAATAGGTACTGGCTACTAGCTCGGAGTCCACTGGTTCTGACTTTGATGTGTCATCCGACAGCAGTAGGGAGCTATACGAAGACTCAACAAAGGGCAACTCCGCCCCAAAAAGAAAAAAATATAACAAAGGAAAGGGGAAGAAGGTTTTACCACTAGAGAAAACACCTCCACGGGGCCCAAGAAGAAATAATCCAATTGTCTCACCTCCTCACATACTACAACCTTCTGATGCTGATGACGATGATGAATCAAGTTCAGAAGAATCTAGCTCCAAGAATATTAATAGTACAGAATAATTTAATGCCACCCCGATAGACCAATAGGATCCCCTACTTGCACTTACCACTACCTGGGTTCCCATCATTAAACAGTAGGGATACCCTGATATGTAGGAGACTTTTAACAGTGGGTTGATCAGACTTTAGGGTGGAAATATTAGACGAGTGTTATATTTGGAGAGGAGGTTGACGACTACTGGGATGGTAGAGTTACCCAAATTTGAGGAGCGCTTCAGACAGTATGGATTTGAATGGATGATAAGGGCACTTGGAAAGTATAGTTAGGTGTTGGTATGAGAATTTGACACTGCGTACAAGGGTGAACATTAAACATAATATCATCAATGTTAGTTATGGAAAGGTGGTGATCCAATTACTTCCCTTGTTATTTGAGGAGTCCGAGTAGATATTTCCCAATATACAATTGGAAGATTTTTATATGGCTCAGAGTATTAGGCTTCGATAAACACTGGGGAAATGTCCTACCAGATGGAAGATATAAGAAAGATTACAAAGAGAACATTGGGATCGGAGGACAAAATGGTTTTGTTTTGATGAATTTCAGAGCATATAGCTTCAAATGACCAGAATGCAGTCTAGGTTGTAGGAGACCTCGGGGTGGTCTCCCAGAATATTGAGAAGAAAAACCTCAATTTTGAGGGTAAAGCTTAGTTGAGATTGGCCCGGCACCGACTATGTCCAACTACTAGAATTAAAAAAAATACCATACCATTTCTTAACCTAGTTACAAGCCGAATAAAGTCCTTTAGTGATCCCACTTTGACTATCTGAAAACTTAAGAAGAGAGCATATGGGCAAGCCTATGGTTTGTGTATACACCGATGATAATTTTTTGTGAGTGAGAGCATTGTTTACTATACCTCTGAATTAATTAACAAATCTTAGCTGAGTGAAAGGAATTTCTTTGGCTGTGAGCGCACGCGGGGGTGGGGGGGTGGGGGGGTGTTGTTAGGTTACTAATCTGTTTAGTTGAGGTATCTAATGTTGATGTTCAGTTGTCTATAACTTATGTAATGCCATCATCGGATTCTCTCGTGTCTCATCGTGTGCTGAAGTGTTATACACAGTTTGATTTTTAAAGAGTGAACTTAGGAGAGGGAAACAATGTATGAGAAAATTGAATTCAAAATCACTGACATGGGTATCTTATGATCTTTTTATTTAAGCATCGTGTTGAGTTATAGAGATTAATTTTGTTAACTAAGGACACACAAAAGTCTAAGTTGAGGGTGTTGATATGTCATGGAAACACGACACTTTTAATGCTTAAAACAATTAAGCTATGTGGGTACTTAGGCAGTTTTAGTGGATACATGTACTTTTTTGTTTATTTTAAGTAAAAAAGGTCTACAGTAGTGTTTGGATGAAAATAAAAGAAAAGGACATGGAAATACCAATTCTGACCAAGATACGATTCACCTAAAGAGTCGTCAACTCACTATACGACTCGTAGGATAAGTCGTAAGCACAACAGAACCTAAAGACAAACCGAGAATCTACGTATGTAGAAGATATGACTCAATTATATAAGATACAAGTTGTACACAGAAGCCGTAAGTATGATAAAATCTAAAGCTACCATCCAAAGTTAAAGTTTCAGAAATATACGAGTCTGAATTATGAATATGACTCATATAGGGAAATCGTAAGTAGACTAGTGTTCAAAGATTGGAAAGGAAGAAGTCCTAGGTGGATACAAGTGAATGACACGAGTCGTATTCTTGGGTATGACTCATGATCAGAAGTCGTATGATGAACAAAAAGTTGAATCCTTAGGAGATTAGACACTGGAATGAATATGAGAGGCACAAGTACAACTCATATGATGATGGTACGAGTTGAAGACCAAGTCATACCGATTGCCGACATAACTTTACCTTTCCCATTTTTATTAGGATTTCTACGTTATTTTGAGATACTATAAATAACCTAGGGTTTATCTTTTATTAGTTTACACATTCTTACAATAGTTCTACATATTTTTAAAATTATTCTTGAGATTTAGGATTTATTCAATTCAAGACTTTGGAGTTTATTCATTTGATAATTTGTGCAAGTAATCACATGTCTTCTTGATTTATAATCATGGAATCTCGCATGAACATGAGCGGCTAATCTCATTGACTAGGTTATGGGAACCCTGGCAGATTAGCTATATAAATAAAGTGTGATATTCATTTATTCTAAGGTTTATGCATGTATCTTAATCTTCTTTGCAATAATTAATCTCTGAGTTATAGTAGAAGCTTGAGATAGCCAGTATTTGCATTCATCCTTACAAGGGAGTTTGTGATTAGGAAAAGAATATTAGGACAGTATTGGGATTCACCTCCATCTTATAGTCCCCGTCATCTCATATAATCGCTTGATCTCAAAAGGTGATAGTGAACTGAGGTGGTAGCAAGGAGCAACAAGGTGACGCCCTGAGACTGAACCGGTAAAGGGTGAGATTTCTCTTCACGTTCACAAGACGATTGAAAATACCTATCTTGTAGACTTTACATGCAGAGCAACAAAATAAGTGGGTTGAACAAGAGAAATTTACGGAGTTGAGAATCCAGGGGAACATAAGCCTATTGTTCATCTTCTATTGTTTACAACTCAAAAGCACTCAAGTTTTGGTTACTACTTAAGATTGATACAAAATCCCCCTTTTACTTTTTTGTACTTCTCATAAATTACATCAAACCAAGCAACTATTCAGCATCTTCCCTGTGGGTTCAACCCCAACCTAGTTGGGTTACTATATTTTTCACCGACCGCAACATACTTCTTTAGGAGGTTAGTTTAGGGTGACATCAGTATGGGACACCGTAATGAGTTTTTTTTAATTTGTGTTCTTTTGGTTGTACTTCCCGGTGGTATGAGACGTCGTGGTAAGTTCTTTTGCTTTATTCTCTAATGATAGCATAAGCGTTAAACCTGTCATTTATGCAATTGTAATTGTATATATGTTGCTTTATGCTTTTGAGACGGTTATTCATTGTGTATGATGGTTGTGGTACGTTTTGATATGAGATGTTCTATTATTGTTCTATTTGATTAGTTATTTTGTACAGTAGTGATGAAAACTATTTAGGTTCGATTTTGTACCTTGAATTATAGTTATTTTCTTACTTTATATAATTTTTATATCATAATTTAGCTCAATCGGCATATGATGCCTACTGAGTACCCGCTGTTTTGGTACTCCTACTATACTTCTATACCTTTTTGGTGTAGAATTGAGTACTAGTTGTCTCCTTGAGTTGATATCCTGTTGTGTTGATCTTTCGAAGACAGGGTGACCTCTTGGATTTCTAGTCACCCATTTCCCTCCTATCTTTACTCAGTATTTTGTATTTGAGATGAATGTATAAAACTATTTAGACTTTGAGTTGTATTTTCTATTGTCGAAATTAGATGCTCTTGTACTAATATTACCAGGTTATGGGAATTGATATCCATAGTTTCTTGTCTGTTGTGGAACATCTTTGTTTGTTGTGGTGTTCATCTATTGTGGTCCTTGTCGGGCATTTCTACCAAAGTAACCCATTGCCTTAGCTCCTGGTTACGGTGTTGGCTTACCTATTGGTGGGTTTAGTAGGCACTATCACAACTCGTGAATCGGGTCATGTCATAAATTCAAAAGGAGATCCATCCTTCAATGGCCATAATGGAAGGTCATAGCAAGGAATGCCACTGAAAAGAATTTTGAGGATGGTCTCAAGATCCTCACATAGTTTACAACTCAAGACTTGTCTCAAAAGCATCTAACTAACAGGAATTTTAAGGAGGATCTCAAAATTCTACTAGAGCTTCATTCATGAGTCCAATCTCTGAGAATTCTCCAACACTAGGAGGTCAAAATTTATTCTACATCTTACATGATTCCTATTGAAATGGGATACATTATATAAATCTAGAAAATGGAAATTGGGGAAGAATTTTTAAGTAGGTATCTCAAAATTTTTGAAGAAGAAGATCATCCTCCAGTAAAGTCAGAATAGAGAATCTTGGGAAAGAATCTTCAGATCCTCTTGGATTGTCAAATCTTTTATAAATGAGTCAATGTTTATCTTTAGATGTCTAACTGGTGCAAAATATTGAGAAGAATCTCAAAATTTCCACCAAGCGGCATTATGAGTTCAAATTTCGAAAACTCCCAACACCTAGATATCTGAGTCAAATTCAAAGAAATCTTCAACTACAACAAAGCTTGAGTGAGGTAATCCTCAGCTATCAATAGATTTTTGAAATATCATCTTCAAATACCCCATCTATAATGCTGAAAGATCTCTAGAGCACACCTATAAGTGACAAACATATCAAATATTGAACCAGAAGGTTCATTGAGTTAAAAAGTGACATAAAAAAATTGATCAAGGGAGTTGAGATAAGATCTGAAGATGACAAGCGCCCGAATATGACTAACTCTCAAAGAATGGAAAGAAAGGAGCAGAAGGTTGAGGAAGGTTAACATAGATCAGTTTTATAAACAAATAGTTCTCTGTGGATGTAGGTTGTGCTAAGAATTAAGAGTAACAACAAAAGGCTTCAATTGTTCAGCATATCCTTGACACCCAAAATTGGTAAAGAAGAGGCAAGACACTAGGAAAGAGCTGACAGTACAGAGTTAATAATCTCATTGCTAGTGTAGGGTTCAGCAGATTAGGAGTATACAATGACATTTTTCTCAAATTCCCAACAAATAATAGGATCATAATGAACACATAATGTTCAAAAATGGTTTGTAGTTTTCCACAGAGACAAGATTTAGTCATTCATTTACATTTGAAAGACCTCTTATTTTTTCTATTCCACTTTGAAAAATAGATGTTGATAACGTTAAAATTCATTCTCACTATGTTATGAATGTTTCAATTAAAAATTTATCTAAGTTTGTTTGTGGTTGCTGGCAAAAGTGACACTGTGTCAACTAACTATTTTCCTTGAGTAAAAATACACGTAAGAGAGTGAACACAATGGAGCGGCCAAATTGATTGGCCAACATGGACAGAGCAATGACCTTCTCATTAGATCCTCAACTAAATCTTGTATCACAAGTGAACATATAATATTTAAACGTGGTATTTGTAGTTGTCCTATAAAATAGAATTCATCCATTTATCTACATCTAAAATGGACTCTTGTTTAACCATTTACCTCAAAAATAAGGATGATGTCTGCATGACAAACTCATTTATATTATCAATACTTTCATTAAAACTTACTCTAAGTCTGACTATGGTCTCTAGTAAAGCAATAGAGAGATCAAAAAAAAGTTGACTCTTGTAAATATCAAAAGGGGATGACAAAGCCATATCAATATCAAAAGAGGATGACATGGACCACCAAAAAAGGCTTTCATATTGCATCAAATCCGAAAAAGTTTGATGCTTTTCAATACCAAAAGGGGATGGCAAAGCCACCTCAATACATAAAGAAAATAACTTAGATCATTGAACAAGGCTATCATATTCCATCAAATCCAAAAAAAGTTGACACCTGTCAATATCAAACGGGGATGACAAAGCCATATTAATACCAAAATATAATGATGTGGATCACTAAAAGAAGCTATCATATTATGTCAAATCCAAAAGAGGATGACATCAGTCAAACTGAAAGGGGATGACAAGCCATGTCAATACTGAGAAAAGATGATGTGGATTATCAAAAGAGTTTATTATAATAAGTAAAGCCAAAAGAGGATGACACTTAATAAAATTAAAGAAAAATATAGTTCAGGGGATGTCTAAGTCGTTATCTAATGATGGATAACATATTTGATATCCTAAAAGTTGACAATCCAAAAGTTATCTATAAGTCACGTTGATCCAGATAGGATAGTGTGTGAGGTTACCACAAGGTCAACAACAGAGGATCGTATATAAGCCATAACAATATCCTAACTAAATAGTGTACAAAATTTCCTAAGAGTTGACAGTTCGAAGGTTATTTATATTCCATAATTATATCCTCATCGAATAATGTGCAAGATTTCTAAAAATTATCGGTCCGGGGGTTCTCTATTAATCGTTCCATATCCAAGATTCCATAATTATATCCTCATCGAATAATGTGCAAGATTTCTAAAAATTATCGGTCCGGGGGTTCTCTATTAATCGTTCCATATCCAAGATTAATCATGTATAGGATTACCTAAAAATTGACATTTTAAAGTAAATATATAGGCCACATTGTATCAAAGGTCAGATGATATGCAGGACTACCCAAAAATTGGCAATTTAAGGAAAATCTATAAGTTGTCTCTTTTTCACAATTGGATAATTTGTGGTATTACCCAAAAGTTGGAAACCTTAAGGATGTTTATAAGCCACCTAGTGTCCAACATCAGATGATGTGAAAGATTACTTGAAGATATATAATTCAAAGGATATATGTAAGCTATGTCAACACAGACGATGCACAAGACTTAACCAAATCCATATAACAATTGTAGGTACCATTCTACTCAAAATATGGTTGATGGCTTTAAAAGACATCACCATTTTGAAAATATTCAATCGCCAAGAGGGCCATCATATCCAATAACCAAAAGAGTAAATGTATGAGAGAAGATGGCATTATATTTTACAAAAATTAATCCATGCAAAGGTATGGTGAAAGAACTATCTACACTTCATGAATTACATTTTCTACTAACATTCTTGTTTTAAATTTTGCCGAGAGGATGAAATTATCAAACCAAAACCATATGATTATCAACAAATTTATTAAAGAAAGCATCATACGTAGAGCATGATGAAGGTTATGCCAAGAGGGATATAACATAATGCAGTTGAGGGGAAGAAAGTTATCTCTCCATAATGAATTGCTTTCACTAATAACAATATTTTTTTAAGATGTCGCTGAGAGTATCCAATAAGGATGAAAAACTTAACCCAAAGCCACAGGTGTGAACAACTTCAAAAGAATGCAACACAATGTGAAACTTTTTCTTATCAGCGAATCGAGACGTAGTGCAAAGAGGAATATAAAACTCTTTGGGCGCGAACTAAAGAATGACTTCCACTACCATCAAACCATACCCCTATCAAAAGGTATATGGATATTTTAGGATACTTTTTATTATAGTTTCACATTTAGAGTATTTTGGGATACTGGCGATTATAGTTTCACATCTAGAGTATTTCTAAACTCACACTTGAAGCAATTTTCCCTTTCTTCAAATTCGGGTAACATACACCAAGATCACAAGGGATTATGACCATGTAGCTCATTTATAATTGTGAGGGACCCATATTTAGTAATAGAGGTAATTACAAGACTTTTCTCCCTAGATCAAGTGTTTGTCATATATCCTGACCCAAAGATCATCTTGGCATAAAAAACTATCTTTTCTGTCTATTTCGTCGAAGAGAACTCTAATTTCCTACGTATTAGGGATATATATAGGTTAGGCTCTGTGCTAAAAAATTGACTGCATTTCAACTTTCTCCAATCTCCCCATACACAAGCTTTTTGATATCTCTATATCTCAATATTAGGATAGTTTATAAATTTTATAAAAATTGGGATTTAAATCAAGCTTTTTAAACTACAAGTGGCTTGAATTATCATGAACCTTATTATGTAGGAAACAAAATATCGAGATCCATCCATAATCCCTTAAAGTTTATGTGAAAATTCAACCGCTTTTGACATACGAATCTGTGGTCGTATAAAACTAGAAATATCAAACTCTCTTTGTCAGGGTTACTTGCATTCACCTACCCAAAGAGAGGGGAAATTTGTTGACACCTAAGTTTTACCTCCCACAACATGGTCAATTTTGAGTTTCTTAAGTTATAAAGAAAATTGAGATATTTGTTTTATCTAAATAAAGAGTTTCTCAAATAGCAATTATGCATTTCCATATTCAAATAAGCGGGATCCTATAATTTTTGTACTTAAACAATTATTTTACCAATAAAATCAATTTTAATCAAGATCCGCTTAAAAATTAATTCAAACAGATAAGCCTTTATTTAAATATATTTTGTTCTTAAAATAGATTATTAATAAATATTTATTTAATTTTACTAAACAAAGAAGCTTGGGATTAAATCGATTGTTATTTTGTTAGAAATTTTGGTAATATTTTGTCAATTCATCAAAATTAATCATAACTGAGATCAATTTGGCCACAATACTAAAGCAATTGACCAATTAATTTTTAAATCGACTAAAATGTAAATGCAATTGACTAAAATCCAAACTCATTGTCTATTTAACAAATAGCCTTATTTTCAACCTTTTTGAAATCATCAGTCCAGCCTAAACTCTTTAAACCATGAACCGGCCTAAATTCTTATAAGCCCTCTTCTCTTATTCACTCCAACAACAATGTATAATATCAAACATCAATAGCATAGAGTAGCAATAATAGCTAAGCACAACCCCGACAAAGCTCCAACCCTAATTTTCTTTTTTCCCTGCTTCCATTTTTCTTTTTCCTCTCAAATTAATATTGATAACATGTGACTATAACATGAGAAGTTATAATCAAGATCACTGAGAATGTTTTAGAAAGCCTAGGTTTCCTAATGTTTTAGAAAGCCTAGGTTTCCTATCCATTATTTGAACCCAAAAATTCGGGAGGAAATCATACTAGTTCGTACATACTTGGGCAAATTCCATTAGCTCTTGAGGAAATTTTGATTTTCTCTAATTTTATTGGTCTCCTTAATTCATGAAAAATCTGAAATTAGTATAGATTCCTTATTGTCAGCCTTATTTCAATTTTCAAATTAGAATTCCCCCTCTAAAAATTCCTCAAAACACCCTCCAAAATTCCAGTCCCACATCGCCCCAAGTTGATTTCTTGAATCCAACTTTGTTCTTATATAAACTCCTCCCCTTTCTTGATTAGGTATTAAAGATTAGAGGTCAGATAGAGAAAAACCCCAAAAAGTGTGGTATTTTGTAATTGAAGAAGAAATCTAATGCTAAGGATTCTCTAAGCCTTATCTTTGAGCTTGAATTTCTAGGCTAAAAAATTCAAGTGCCTTTTCAGTGACGTAGTGAAGTCATAATTTGGCGAAAGCTCATGGTTTGCTACACCAATAGAGGTAAACTCCTTTACCTATTTCTATTTTTTCTAGGTTTTCTTATTACAATTTTCATAATGTTAAGGATGTTTGTGTTTATAGATTATACTCTTAGCTTATCAGTTTTGTTATAGTCAGCAGTAAATCTCACATTTGATTGTGAGAATGGAATTATTGGTGTTGGAGGATGAATGTTTTGAGTGTGATGTAATTGTTGTTAGCATTTAGTCTCTCTTTAATTCAAGTACTTTTTTTGTATGAATTTTTCAATTAGTGTGAAATTTATGTCTTTTTGTGATATTGAGTAGTATATTTTTGGTGTGATGGTGGTGATTGGTTTTCTCTTTGCAATTAAGTTAATGTTTAATAATGAAAAGATGTCTGAATTATTCCTTTTTTGCTATTTACGCATGGTATCGTGTTTTCATTTTTGCACCATGTTAATATTGGTCTAGTTTGGGTAAGCTGTCTTTGTTAGTCATACATTAGGATTTTTCTCTTGTTGATTCATATTTGTCTGGGCGTATATTTTTCTATTGGTTTGGTGCTATTCTTTTCTAATTTTGTTTGATAAATAAAGATCAGGTGTTGTTTTTTATCTTGATTGAAAATAAGCATTTACAATTTTTTTGGTACAGAATCGCTAGTCAAATGAATCTTAATGATCTTTTGACTTATGATCCAACATGAATAGTCAAGGAGAGGACGAAAATGGCCACAATCTAGTTAGGTTATCTAAGTAGACTGTACATTCTACCATGTTTGGCGTCAAACTAATTTTTTGTATTTAAGCTATTTAAATATATTTTCCTCCTTTCTTCCTTTAGAGTTCGATTGCTTTTGATATAATGTCATATTAATTAATTCATGTGAATAAAGGATTTTGATTTTAGAATTATGGTCTTAGTTTCTGTATCTTTTATATGTCGATACGAAATATCTTGAAGTTGGGTCTTGTTGATGGTTAATCACCGCCAATTTAGGATAGAAATTATTTATGGCATAATACATAAATATGACCCTTAACTTGACACCAAATTATAACATTGATCTTAAACTTTGATAATGCACCAATAGGACCTTTAACTATCCAAAACCTGAACAAATATGACCTCCGATTTTGCAACCAACATACGTGTAACTCAATTGCGCCTACGTGGATATGTATCAAATCATACGGTGCCACATCATTAAAGGGGCTGACATGGAGGGACTTTTGTCTTTCAATTAAAACGACGTCGTTTTTCTTCTATAAGTTAAAATAATGTTGTTTTGCTTATTATTATTAATATTATTATTATTATTATTATTATTCTACTATTACTACTTCTACCTATTACGTATTACTATTGCTTCTATCAATATACTACTACGACGACGACGACTAATAATAATAATAATAATTATTATTATTATTATTAATAATAATAATAATAATAGTGATATTTCAATAAAATATCATCTTAATAATATTTTATTAATAACATTAATTTAATAACATTTTAATAATGTTAATTTAATATACTATAACTACTGCCCTTAATAACGTTTTAATAACGTTAATTTAATATACTACTACTATTGTCCTTAATAATATTTTATTAATAACGTTTTAGTAACGTTAGTTTAATAATGTTTAAATAACATTAATTTAATAACGTTAATTTAATAATGTTAGTTTAATAACGTTAATTTAATAATATTTTATTAATAATATTTTAATAATATTTTCATAACATTAATTTAATAATATTTTATTAAAACTATAATTTTTTAATTTATTATTAGTATAATTTCATCTTTGAGCTGAAAATAATGAAAAAATAATAGTGAAAAGTCATTTAAATATATAAAAAGGAATTAGTAGGGGATAATAGTCATTTTACCTTTTTTTTACTGTTGGAACGCTCAAATTTTTAACCCGGCGCACCCAGTTTTGCGTGTACAACATGCGTTTTGACACAGAGGATCGGAGGTCATATTTGTTCAGATTTTTCTCAGGAAATATTTTGTTTCTTGTTCCCTTCTTGTTTGTTTCTTGTTTGTCTCTTGTTTATTTCTTGTTGTTTGTTTCTTGTCTCTTTCAGTTCTTATTTTCTGCTTCCTGTGAGTACATTGGTGACTGGGTGATGTTCTTATTGGAGAATTTGGTGGTGTTTTTTTTAGCTTCTAGGTCGGATAGTGTCCTTTGGGCGTGCCTTTTCTTACTATTTTTGTAAGGTTGATTTGTCCATTAGGTTGTCAGCTTAGGGCTTTGTTTTGGTGTTTTGGTGTTTGAGTAGTAGGTAGAGAGGTTGATGGTGGATTAGGGTCATGTCTGAGGGGGTTGAGGGTGAGGGCAGGGATGGGTGGGGGTATAGGTCGGGTGTTAGGGCTTGGTCGGGGAGGGGTGTTAGAGGGAGGCAGAGAAAAGAGTAGATAGGTTGTGGGTAGGGTCATGGAATATTGGAACCCTTCAGGGTAAGTCCATAGAGTTGGTGAAGATTCTTAAGAAGAGGAGAATTAATATTGCATATGTTCAGGAGACTAGGTGGGTAGGATCTAAGGCTAGGAATATGAATGGGTACAAGCTTTGGTACTTAGGGGGTGAGAGGTGTCAGAATGGAGTCGGCATTTTAGTGGATGAGGAGCTTAGAGGTCAGGTGGTGGAGATTAAGAGGATCACTAATAGGCTGATGAAGATTAAGTTGGTCATTGGGGGTATTGCGTTGCAGGTGTGTAGTGTTTATGCGCCACAGATGGGCTTGGAAGAGAAGGTGAAGGAGAGATTTTGGGAAGATTTGGATAAGGTGGTGAGAAGTATGCATAGCACGGAGAAGATTGTCATAGCAGGGGACTTCAATGGGCTCATTGGGGTCTTACAAGGAGGCTATGATGATATGCATGGTGGTTTTGGCTTTGGTGTTAGAAATGGCAAGGGAGCTACTGTAACGCAAAAATAAAGGCTGAAAGGCCATAAGGTTCAAAACTGATAAAACATAACATCTGAGAGTATGGTATATCAATTTCAAAACAAACTGAAACAAAACTGTCTGAACATACTGTGGTCTGAAAAACCTCTAAAACTGAACTGTCTGAATAAGGAGTTGATGGGACATATCCCCAACTAACTCCAACTACTGAAATAAACTAAGTAATGAAGAAATAAAGTAATGATCATGTCCTCGAAGGATGAGGACTCACTGCTAACTCTGACTACTGAAACTGAAATGCTACTGATGCTTTGGATCTCGTGCTTCTGAACCTATAGTATAGAATAAAACACCATAGCGCAAATGCGTCAGTACAATTGAATATACTGGTATACGTGTGAGGTAGGCTAAATGCAATGCATGAATAATGCTAATTGACTATATAACATGAACGTGAGAATACATGCATGAATAAGTGACTGTAACTGAATTCGTGATGGTACGGACTACTAAGTTTGATTACTGATAACATGAGTTACTGATAACTGATATTACTGATACAGAGTGACTGTATCTGAAAGTCTAGGTTCTGATGGAACTAGCTTAGTTTCGAACTGTGCTGAGTTGACTATATCTGACAGTCTCAAAATCTGAAGAACTATCTGAGTTCTTTTATAGAGACTGAGACTGTGGGAAGTAGTCATCTAACTGACATGCCCCAAATAACGCATTATAGGTGAGTTGGGGTCCAATCTGTAACCCCAATTGGAAAAGATGTCAATACCGCGCCACTGGTAAAGACAAGTTGTGGGTGACCCTCATTTGGCAATGTCCCCAAAAGAGACCCTCATATGATAGTGTTTATCCACCTCATCAATCCTCATCTGTCAGTGTTGATGTCTCAACCTATGATGGCCACATAGTTCTGGAACACAAGGATTACTTCTAAGGATCACACCCTCAACTGTCAGTGTGTCTCGTCATCCTTAGGTTCACTCGGTGCTAAATCCTACTCCCATATAAATAGACATTGAACATGATTAAATGAACTGAACTGGACTTAGTTCATTAAGTTTTGTTGACTGATGGAATATTACATAGATTACTGAATTACTGAGCTTTCTAAGATTACTTGGATTACTAAGTTTACTGAGTTTTCCTAAGTCACATGACTGACTGAATTCTACTGAACATTGGTTGACTGAGGATATCATGAAAACATGACACTGTCTCTAGGCACACGGCTAAATTTTTAGGTACAAGTACCCCTAGGACTCGGTAGAAGAAAACTAACAAGGTATGACATTCTTGAATACATGACAACATCAACAATCTATAATACAATAAGTAGGGGATTTCATGAAGTACATGGTTATCATAATATTGTACATGGTAGGAATGCATATACTCAATGTCAAAATTTCATACTCTAACATCATGAGTATTCCAACAAACATCTACATTGCACATCAATAGCATGGGAGTCATTTGAACATAAGGGTAAAATATTAATCCATCACATAAATCACAATTGAGCTATATTACATGATTTCTAGTCTCTTAGTCATTTTATCAAACACTTAGGTTGCATGACTTAAGGAATGGCATAATCATCAAATTAACATATCATAACCAACTAAAATTCATGATTTTCAACTCAGATGCTAACATGTTTTCATAAAAACATATAAAGATTCCAACTTGGGAATCATACAACAACAACCACATGAACATAATCAACCCATAGCATGAACATCATAATGCATAGTTTAAAACTTGATTCTTGGGTTTCATGGATGAAAGGAATCCATGAATGAATACTATGCATACCTTAGTACATAATTCTATGAAGATTTTTGGTGGAATTTTCTTGAATTTGAATCCCCAATTGAGAAACCTAACTTGTTCTTGAGAGAATTTTAAGAGAAGTGACTATATTTTTGTTGAATTGGGGATAAATCCCGTGTTATAGTATTATATAGAGGTGGGAAATACCCATTCTACTCCTAAAATAACTCAAAAATAGGGTGTTTACGTCACTTGAGCCATAAGATATGCGGCGCACAACTTATCACGTAATCTAGGTTGTGTGGCACACAACTTATCACCTAAGTTAGGTTGTACGTCGCACAATTTATGGAATAATTTAGGTTGTGCATCGCAAAACTTAAGGAATAATCATTCCAGTAGCCTTAGGCAATTTGTTAGGCGGCACACTCCACTTCGCAAAGCCATAACTTCTTGCTCGGGTGTCGAATTTCGGTAAAATTGGTTTCTTTGGAAAGCTAATTTGATTCTATATAATTTGGTGGGTCTAAATCTTCCAAAATACCACATATAAATCAAATTATGCTTTTTTAAAAGATGAATCTTGCGAAATCAAACACTAAAACTTGATGGATTCAAAAGCTCTTAGCTTGCTTTACTCTAACTGACTCTTATGAACACGCTTAGCACATCATAAGCTCTCCTCACTAGGATACTCATTGTAAGTCATGTACTCAAATATTAATCATAGGATAGGAGGTTTCATACGTAGGAACAATGGTTTATTTTCTAGCTTAGAAATATACGGGGTATTACAATATCTCCCCCTTTGGAACATTCATCCTCGAATGGGACTGACTAGACTGAGAATACTGATGGACTGAACTTACTTAAGGAGCGTGAACATCTGAAACATAACTATATGAATGGAACTACTGGTATACTGAAATCTCATACTGAATATGCATGTCTGATGCATGGATATCTGGCTGAGTTATTCCTCATGAAAGCATGACTGAAATTATTGATAAGCTGATCTTCTTTACTGAAAATACATGTCTAATGCATGAATACTTAACTGAACTAAATCTTGAATGCTTGACTGAACATGCAATGGTAATTAATACCAAGTTTATAATGGGGATCAGAACATGAACTAAATACCAAGATTGCAACTAAAATCTGAACATGAAACTGAAAAGCTTAAGGAGAACTGTTACCTTGAGTTGAGTTTGACTTAGAAGAAAAGAGGTCAGAATACTTGGTTGGCATATTTTCTTCTGCTTCCCAAGTAGCTCCCTCAACAGCCTGATTTTTACAAAGAAATTTGACTAGAGGGACTTCTTTGTTCCTCAGTCTACGAGTCTGATAGTCAAAGATTTCGACTGGAATCTCTTCATAAGAGAGGTTGTTCTGAACATCTATGCTCTGAATAGGGACTACAACTGTTGGGTCACCTATGCACTTTTTGAGAAAAGAGACATGGAAGTCTGGATGAAATGAGTCTAGATGTGAAGAAAACTCAAGCTCATAAGATACCTTGCCAAAACGACTGAGAATTTTGAAGGGACCGACATATCGGGGACTGAGATTTCCCTTCTTCCCGAACCGCTTCACTCCCTTCATGGGATATATCATTAGATAGACATAATCACCAATCTCAAACTAGAGATCCTTTCTGCGCATATCTGTATAAGACTTCTGGCGGCTCTGAGCAGCCCGGAGTCTTTGTCTGATCAACAAGACTTTTTCTAAGGCATCGAATACTAAGTTAGGCCCTATAACTGAGGCCTCACTAACTTTAAACCAACCGAATGGAGATTTGTATCTTCGACCATAGAGAGTTTCAAATGGAGCCATCCGAATACTGGAATGATGGTTGTTGTTGTATGCAAACTCAATCAAAGGCAAGTGTTCATCCTAATTACCCTTTAAATTAATTTTACACACCCTTATCATATCTTCTAATATTTGAATGGTCCTTTCTTCTTGACCATATTTCTGGGGATAAAAGGTTGTATTGAGATAAACTTGGGTACCAAGACCCTTTTGGAACGCCTTCTAGAAATAAGAGGTGAACTGGGTACCTCTATCTGAGATAATAGATAGAGGAATATCGTGCAATCTGACCAACTCTTTGATGTAAAGTTTGGTGTAATCCTCGGCTAAATAAGAGGTATGTACTGGAGGAAATGATCTGATTTGGTCATTCTATTTACAATGATCCAAACTGAATCATGTTGATGACGAGTACGAGGCAAACCCGTCACAAAATCCATGTTCACTTCTTCCCACTTCTAAGTAGGAATAGTGAACTCCTGCATAGACCTACTAGGCTTTTGATGATCTAGCTTAACTTGTTGACATGTAGATCACTTAGACATAAACTCTGCGACATCTCTCTTTATCCCACTCTACCAATATATCTCCCGCAAGTTGCGGTACATCTTAGTAGACCCTAGATGAATAGAGTAGCGCACACCATGCGCTTCTACAAGAATTTATTGCATCAAGTCATCTACACCCGGCATACAAGACGACCCTGACAATGCAAAACACCATCTCTCCCTTGGGAGAAAACCTCTACTTTCTGGTCCTTGATTGACTCTTTTAACTTGAAAAGGCTGGGATCTCTATCTTGCTTTTCTTTTACCTCAAAAACTAGAGATGATTCTGAACTACTCTAAACCCATATATCACCCTCTTCTGTATCGACTAGGAGAACACCTCGTCTGGTAAGATGATGGACTTCTTGAGCTAACTTCTTCTTACTATCCTTTACATGAGTAACACTACCCATAGATAGTCTACTGAGAGCATCGGCCACTACGTTGGCCTTTCCTGGATGATAAAGGACACTCATGGCATAGTCTTTCAAGAGCTCTAACCACATCCTCTGATGAAGATTAATATCTATCAAGGAAAAGACATACTGCAGGCTCTTATGATTTGTGAACACATCTATATGAACTCCGTATAGATAATGCCTCCAAATTTTTAAGGTAAATACTACGGCTGCTAACTCAAGATCATGAGTCGGATAATTCTTCTCATGAGGTTTAAGTTGTCTGGAGGCATAGGCTATGACCTTACCATGCTACATAAGGACACAACACAAACCTACTCTGGATGCATCACAATACACTATGAACCTATCTGAACTATCTGGAAAAGACAAAACTGGAGTTGAGGTGAGTCGAGTTTTCAACTCCTGAAAAATCTTCTCGTAAGGATCTGACCACTGAAACTTGATTTTCTTCTGAGTCAATCTTGACATAGGGGATGCAATAGAAAATAATCCCTCAGCAAACTATCTATAATAGCCAGGCAAACCCAAGAAACTTCTGATATCTGATGGAGAGATAGGTTTAGGCCAGTTTTTTACTGCTTCAATCATTTGAGGGTCAACCCTAATGCCATCACCAGAAATGATATGGCCAAGGAAAGCTACTGACCTTAGCCAAAATTTGTACTTACTGAATTTGGCAAATAACTAATGATTTCTGAGAATCTGTAATACTATTCTGAGATGGTCTGCATGATCGTGTTCACTACAGGAGTAGACAAGGATATCATCTATGATACTATGAAGAACATGTCCAAGTACTATTTGAACATACGGTTCATCAAGTCCATGAAAATTGTTGGGGCATTGGTAAGACCAAAGGACATAACTAGGAATTCAAAGTGACCATACCAAGATGGAAGGCTATTTTTGAAATGTCACATTCTCTGACTCTAAGCTGATGATATCCTGATTTGAGGTCTATGTTTGAGAAATAACTGGCACCTGGAAGTTGGTCAAACAAGTCGTTAATTCGGGCAAGTGGATACTTGTTCTTGACCGTGACTTTATTGAGCTAACAGTAATCAATGCATATTCTAAGAGAACCATATTTCTTGTGCATGAATAAGACTGGTGTACCCCACGGGGATGCACTAGGTCAGATGTATCCCTTATCTAAGAGATCCTTCAACTACTCTTTGAATTCTTTGAGTTTCGCTTATGCCATTCTGTATGGCAGAATAGATATAGGCTGAGTATTTGGAAGAAGATCAATGCCAAAGTCTATTTCCCTTTCGGGAGAAATTCCTGGAAGATCTTCGGGAAAGACATCTGATTATTCATTCACTACTGGGACTGATTCAAGACTGGGAGTTTTGGAACTAGTGTCCTTAACTCAAACAAGATGATAGACACACGCATCCCTTAGATATCATTTTCCATGCCTGAAGGTAGGAAACAAGCTGACCTCTGAACAATGAAGTACTACCCCTCCACTCTAGGACAGGTTCATTCAAAAATTGGAACTGGACAACTCTGTTTCTGCAGTCGACTATGGAATAGCAGGAATGAATCCAATCCATGCCGAGAATGACATCAAAATCATTCATCTCTAATTTGACTAAGTCTGCTGAGGTGACTTTCTGAAATATCATAATCGAACAGCTCCTGTATACCCGTCGAGCTATGATATTTTTTTCTACTAGGGTAGAGACTGAAAAAGGCTTTGCTAGAATTTTAGGTCTGGCTCCGAAATCAACTACTATGTAAGCAATAACAAAATACAAGGAAGCTCCTGGATCTAGCAAAGCGTAAACATGAAAATGAAAGATCTGTAATGTACCAGTAACCACATCAGGAGAATTTTCATGATCTTGTTGGGACTGAAGAGTATAAAGTGTATTTGGGCGTTGCCCACTAGTAGCACTGAAAGTTGCACCTTGCTGATTTGGGTGATCGGACTGGGCTAAGGAACGGTTCTGTTGACCCTGATAACCTGATTGGGGACAATCCCTAACTCTGTGGCCTGGCTTACCACATCCTAAATAGACATTGCTTCCATCTCTTTAAACACCCTTATGGTTCTTACCACAAGTCTGACAAAAGGAATTAGTTCGGGCATTATTGACACTTCTCTGAAGCATAGAGCCTGGCGCCCTATGTCTACTGGTATCTCTAAATTTTGCCACTAGAGCACTATCTGAAGAAGGAGCTAAAATGGATAACTTAGGATAGAATTGAGAATGATTCCCTCCTTCTGATTTAAGCTGAGCAAAGTTGAAATTACCTATCCTTGCTCTCTTATTCTGCATCTCCCTCATCTTAATCTTTTTCTATTCTATCTGTTGAGAATGGGTCATAAGCCTGTATATGTTCATGTCACTATTCAACATCACAGACCTACACTCATTGACCATACTATCATTCACCCCAGAAATAAACTTACTCATCTTGGCCCTGCTGTCTGCCACTACATGGGGAGAATATCTGGCTAATTGAGTAAACTTAAAAGAATACTCTTTCACCATCATGTTGCCCTGCCTGAGGTTGATAAATTCTAACACCTTACCTTCTCTTATCTCTTGGGGAAAGAATCTATCTAAGAATGAGGTGACAAACTCCTCCTATTCTATGGATCCTACATCAACTAACCTCTCTGACTTCCACTACTTGAACCAAGTGTAAGCAAGATCCTTCAACTGATATGCAGCTAGCTCAACACTCTTACTAGAAGTAACCCCCATGATGTCTGTAACCTTCTAAACTTGATCAAGAAATTCCTGAGGGTCTTAATCTGCCTTAGACCCAAAAAAGAATAGAGGATTCTTTCGGGTAAAGTCCTGAATCCTGGTTGAAGTTGAATTGGCCACTGGGTTGGCTGGAATAAAAGCTAGTCGTTCATTCTATGAAGCAACTAACTGAGCAAGAGTAGTGAATGCAGCTCTGAGCTCTGCATGAGAAACATGTTCGCCCAAAGGATCTTCGGGATGAGGGGTTGACTGATTTTCAATTCTCTTCTTGGGAGGCATGTTCTGTAAATGGAAGAGAAAAGGATTAAACTGAAATATTAACTTTATATTATGCTCACTCGTATGACATGAATAATGAAAGAAGGGAAATTATTCCTAAAATATCTTATAGCCTCTTGCACATAAATGTGACATGCAATACACTCATATATAAGACTCTAATAGATGTGGCTTTCAGACTTCCTTGGATACTATCGAACCTTAGTATCTGATACCAAGTTTGTAATATCTTGAATTTGGTACCCAGAACGCTACACGGTGCTCATGACCCAAAAGGACTACAAGTTAACCTATGACTGATATTTGTACTTGAACACCGCATAATATATTGTATAAATGCAGAAATAAAGGCTGAATGACCATAAGGTTCAAAACTGATAAAATATAATATCTGAATGTACGGTATATCAATACCAAAACAAACTGAAACAAAACTGTCTGAACATACTATAGTCTAAAAAGCCTCTAAAACTAAACCGAGTGAATAAGGAGTTGATGGGACATGTTCCCAACTAAATCCAACTACTAAAATAAACTAAGTAATGAAGAAATAAAGTAATTATCATGTCCTCGAAGGATGAGGACTCACTGCTAACTCTGACTGATAAAAATAGATTCTACTGATGCTCTGGAGTTCATGCTTCTAAACTTATGGTATAGAATAAAACACCATAGCACAAATACGTCAGTACGATTGAATGTATTGGTATGCATGTGAGGTAGGCTGAATGCAAAGGGTTCAAATGCATGAACAATGCTAACTGACTGTATAACATAAATGTAAGAATACATGTATGAATAAGTGACTGTAACTGAATTCATGATGGTACTGACTACTGAGTCTGGTTACTGATAACATGATTTATTGGTAACTGATATAACTGATACTAAGCTACCGTATCTGACAGTCTAGGTTTTGATGAAACTAGCTGAGTTCCGTACTGTGCTGATTTGACTGTATCTGACTGTCTTGAAATCTGAAGAACTATCTGAGTTCTTTTACTGAGACTAAGACTGTGGGAAGTAGTCATTTAACTGACATGCCCTAAATAATGCATTATAGCTGAGTTGGGGTCCAATATGTAGCCCCAATTGGAGAGGGTATCAATACCGCACCACTGGTAAAGATAAGCTATGGGTGACCCTCATCTGGAAGTGTCCCCAAACGAGAACGGTTGGACCCTCATCTGACAATGTTTATCCACCTCATCAACCCTCACTGTCAGTATTGGTGTCTCAACATATTCTGGCTACATAATTCTGGAATATAAGGATTGTTTCTAACGATCACACCCTCAACTGTCAGTGTGTGTACTCATCCTTAGGTTCACTCGGAGCTAAATCGTACTCCTATATGAATAGACACTTAACATAATTAAATGAACTGAACTGGACTGAGTTCATTGAGTTTCGTTGACTGATGGAATGCTACTGAGATTACAAAATTACTGAGCTTTCTAAGATTACTGGGATTACTGAGTTTTCCTGAGTCACATGACTGACTGAATTCTACTGAACATGGCTTGACTGAGGATATCGTGAAAACATGACACTGGCTCTAGGCACACAGCTAAATTGCCGGGTACAAGTACCCCCAGGACTCGATAGAAGAAAACTGATAAGGCATGACATTCTTGAATATACGACCAACATCAACAATTAATAATACAATAAGTTAGGTATTTCATGAAGTACATGGTTATCATAATCTTGTACATGGTAGGAATGCATATACTCAATGTCAAAATTGCATACTCTAACATCATGAGCATTCCAACGAACACCTACATTGCACATCTATAGTATGAGAGTCATTTGAACATAAGGGTAAAATATGAATCCATCACATAAATCACAATTGAGCTATATTACATAATTTCTAGTCTCTTAGGTATTTTATCAAACACTTAGGTTACATGACTTAAGGCATGGCATAATTATCAAGTTAACATATCATAACCAACTAAAATTCATGGTTTTCAATTCACATGCTAACATATTTTCATAAAAACACATAAATATTCCAACTTGAAAATCATACAACAACAACCACATGAACATAATCAACCCATAGCATGAATATCATAATCCAAAATTTAAAACTTAATTCTTGGGCTTCATGGATGAAAGGAATACATGAATAAATACTATGAACACCTTAGTACATGATTCTACAAAGATTTACAGTGGAATTTTCTTGAATTTTAATCCCCAATTGAGAACCCTAACTTGTTCTTGAGAAAATTTTGAGAGGAGTGACTATATTTTGGTTGAATTGGGGATGATATGGGGAAAATGGCCATCTTATCTTTTGATGACACCTTTAGAGTCAAACACATAGAGGCTCAAGACTTGTTCACCTTGAGGATATGAGAACATGAATGGAGGACCCGTTTTGAGCATGTCATTAAACAAACCCGTGTATGGAAGATTGTGTGGGGTCTTACATTTGATGCCAATTCGAGACTACAAGTTTTGAAGCATGACCCCATGGTTTTGGAGCATTGAAGAAGCACTCTTAATTAAGGGTATTTTGGGGATTTCACATATTAAAGAAATAACCCATGACCTTCTTTTTCATTGAGGGTATTTTGGTCCATTATACTATGTAATAAGCTAGGCAATATATAGTCTCTTATTAGGTATTTTCTCTTTAGTTGTTGAATGATGAAATATTAAAACACTTGAAATCCTTTCTCTTAAGAGTAGAACACCTTAGTATAGTCTTAGTTAGGACTTGGAAAAATCATCCTTAGTATAGGGCTTGGAAAAGCCAATATTGTTCTTTGCTTGGAAACGGTGGATGTTGAGGTGAGTCGATTACCTTGACGATCATCGTAAGAGTATGGTTTTGATTATTACATTCATTAGGGGTTAATGTTGAAATATAATTGGTTCTTAATCTTGTAATAATCTTGGTCTCACTATCTATCCTTTCATTATTTTGCAAATCCGTGTGTTTTATGTTTGTGTTCTTGTATCCCTTTGTGTTGCTTGTTCTTCTCACGTTTTGTGGACAATTTTGGCATCTTGGTGGACTGATTTGTATCAAGGGATAAATACCGTTTTATAGGCTTATATAGGGGTGGGAAATACCCATTCTTCCCTTAAAATAACTCAAAAAAAGGGTGTTTACGTCTCTTGGGCCATGAAAATGCGGCGCACAATTTATCGCGTAAGCTAGGTTGTGGGGCCGACAACTTATCGCCTAAGTTAGGTTGTGCATTGCACAAATTATGGTATAAATTAGGTTTTGCATCGCACAACTTATGGCATGACCATTCCAGTATCCTTAGGTGATTTGTTAGGCAACGCACTCCACTTTGCAAAGCCATAACTTCTTGCTCGGGTGTTGGAATTTGGTAAAATTGGTATATATGGAAAGATAATTCGATTCTGTACAATTTAGTGGGTATAAATCTGCCTAAATGCCAAATATACATCAATTTATGCTCTTTTAAGGATGACTCTTGCGAAATCAATCACTAAAACTTGATGGATTCAAAAGCTCTTAGCTTGCCTTACTCTAAGTAACTCTTATAAGCACGCTTAACACATCATAAGCTCTCTTCTAACTAGAATACTCATTATAAGTCATGTATTCAAATATGAATCACAGGATAAGAGGTTTCATACGTAGGAATAATGGTTTATTTTCTAGCTTAGAAATATACGAGGTATTAAAGCTGCCCTATTGGATTTTGTGAGGGACTTTGGGCTGGTGATAGTGAATTTGAGCTTTTCAAAGAAGGAGGATCACCTGATTACCCTTCAAAGCATGATAGCCAAGACTCAGATTGACTTTCTGCTGCTTAGGAAGGGGGATAGGGTGTTATGTAAGGACTGTAAGGTCATTCCGAATGAGCACCTCTCGACCCAGGAATGGGTTCTAGTGATGGACTTATCTATCAAGAAGAGCAAGAAGAGATGGGCCGAGGAGGGTCGACCTAGAATTAAGTGGGGTAGCTTGACGCCATAAAGTGCACTGGAGATAGGGAAAAAGGTGGTGAGTATAGAGGTGTCAGAGTATAGGGGGGACATGGATGTTTTGTGGAATAAGGCGGTCATATGTATCACAGAGACTGCTAGAGAAGTGTTCGGTATAAGGGGGACTGGTGGTAGAATGAAGAAGTGAAGAAGAAAGTGGAGATTAAGAAGGGGGCATATATTAAGTTGATTGAGAGTAAAGATAAAGAAGAGAAACGGGTGAATAGGGAGGTTTACAAGGTAGCTAGGAAGGAGGCTAAGTTAGGAGTTTTAGCTGACAAGTCTGCAGCGTTCGAGAGCTTGTATGCTGGGTTAAAGGAGAAAAGAGGTTGTATAGGCTGGCAAAAGCTAGGGAGCGGAAGGGTCGTGACCTATATTAAGTGAAGTGCATTAAGGGAGAGAATGGTAGTGTTCTGGTGGAGGATGCTCACATTAAGAAAAGATGGCAGTAGTACTTTCATAGACTTTTGAACGAGGAAGAGGACAGAGGCTTTCTTTAGGGGAGCTGGAGCATTCGAATGAGAGTTGTAATTTCAGCTACTGTAGGCATTTTAAGATAGAGGAGGTCAAAATGTCTATTTTTAAGATGCGAAGGGGTAGGGCGATGGGGCCGGATGAGATTTCGGTAGATTTTTAGAAGTATGCGGGTGGGGCAGGTCTAAGGTGGTTGACGGATTTATTTAACGGCATTTTCAAGACAACGAGAATTCCTGAAGCATGGAGATAGAGTACGATGATTCTGCTTTATAAAAATAAGGGTGACATTTAGAGTTGCAACAACTATAGGGGTATTAAGCTGTTAAGTCATACTATGATGATTTAGGAGAGAGTGGTTGAGCGGAGATTAAGGAGGGTCGTGTTTGTTTTGGAGAATAAATTTGGATTTATGCCTGGTCACTCGACGACAGAGGTAATCCATTTGGTGAGGAGATTGTAGAGCGGTACAAAGAAAAAAGAGGGACTTACACTTGGTGTTCATCAACCTGGAAAAGGTGTATGATAAAGTCCTAACGGAGGTTATTTGGAGGTGCTTGAAGTTAAAAGGGGCTTCGGTGGCGTACATCAAAGTTATTAAGGACATATATAATGGAGAAAAGACCAGGGTAAGGACGGCGGGAGGAGACTCTAACCACTTTTTGGTCGAGACAGGATTGCATCAGGGATCGAATCTTAGTCCATTCCTATTTACATTGGTCATGGACGTGTTGACGCTGAGTATTCAAGGCGAGTTTCCTTGGTGCATGCTATTTTCGGAGGATGTAGTGCTGATAGATGAGACGCGGAGGGGCGTGAACGACAAATTAGAGGTTTGGAGGCAAACCTTTGAGTCAAAGGGGTTCAGGTTGAGTAGGTCTAAGACGGAGTATTTAGAATGCAAGTTTAGTGACTTAAGGAAGGAGGATGATGTAGTGGTGAGGTTCGACTCCCAGGATGTTTGTAAATGGGATAGGTTTAAGTATCTTAGGTCTATGATCCAGGAAAATGGTGAGATTGATGAGAATGTCACTAATCATATTGGAGAAGGTTGGATAAAGTAGAGACTCGCCTCGAGAATGTTGTGTGATAACAAAGTACCCCTTAAGCTTAAAGGCAAATTCTATAGAGTGACAGTCCGTCCGGCCATATTCTATGGCACGGAGTGTTGGCCAGTCAAGAACTCCTACATCCAGAAATTAAAGGTGAAAGAAATAAGGATGTTGCGTTAGATATGTGGTCTTACTAGAGGGGACAAGGTTAGGAATAAGATTATTCGGGAGAAGATAGGAGTGGTATCGATGGAGGATAAGATGTAGAAAGGAAGGTTGAGATAGTTTGAACATATGGTGAGGAGGGACGCAGATGCCTCAATTCGTAGGTATAAGAGGCTAGCGTTGGATGGCTTCAGGAGGAGTAGAGGTAGGACGAAGAAATACTGGAGAGAGGTGATCAGACATAACATAGAGAAGTTGCAGATTACTGAGGACATAACTCTAGATAAGAAGGTGTGGAGGTCGCGAATAAGGGTAGAAGGTTAGCAGGAAGGTGCGGGTTGTAGCTAGCCAGCAAGAGATATCTTGTGTAGTCGGATTAGTAATTCTAGGACTGTGTTCATAGGTGTCTATGGCTGTGAGTATTTTTTTACTTATACGTGGGTATCCCATTCATAATTTTTCAGTTGTTATTTTCTTATTTCGTGTTGCATTATCTCTCGTATTTTCATATTGCTTTGATTTACTTTTGTTATTCCTTACGCTTTCTTCTGTTATGTAATCCATCTCATTGTCTATGATTTTTTATCTTGAGCCGAGGATCTATCAAAAACAACCTATTTACTTCTTCGGAGGTAGCGATATGGACTGCGTACATCTTACCCTCCCCAGACCCCACTTTGTGGGAACACACTGGGTTTGTTGTTGTTGTTATTGTTGTTGTTGTTGTTGTTTGAATAGTTAAAGGTCCTATTTGTGCACTCTCAAAATTTAAGGTCAATGTTATAATTTGATGTCAAGTTTAGGGTCATATTTATGTTTTATATGTATTATGTCATTGTTTATTCATGTCTAATGTTTGTGCATTATGTTTGATTTGGTTTAATCGTGTATTCAATAGTCTAATTTGTATTTCTTTTTTTTTGGCATGTGATGTCTACTTGGAGTTCCAATGGACTTTCTCTCTTTGCACTTTTTAAGTGACCAAGGAGGTCCACATCATTAATTGAGTCCTAGCCTCAAAATTTAAGTCTAAAAAGGACTATTATGAAGAGGTATACAGTAGTACAATGAGCAAATATGATATACACGAGGAAAAGAAGTTGTTACAGGTATCAAAAAAAGAAATGGGCCAAAGCCCTTAATTTAACTAGGCAGATTCGGCCTCAAAGGCTCAACTCGAAATTATGATAGATGCAGAAGAAGAAATGGGTCAAAGTCCAAAATTGGACCATTTTATAGGTTTGGGCCTTATAAGATATAAATCCCAATTTCTTTATCTATTTCCTATTATTGTACACTAGTGAATGTAATTGTGCTTCATGCGATTATAAATGATATTTTATATTATAGATATAACAATTAATAAAAATTATCAATATACTGAAAATTAAAAAGATACAAAAACTTTGTTATCATAGATGAACAAAATTAGAGAAATGGACATTAATTTCTATGTGCATCTAACATATTTGTTTCTTCCAAAGAAAATGAAAATGAAGTTTAATAGCTAAACTTTACCTAATTAAGTTGTGAAAACAGATTCCAAAAAAAAAATGAGAATGAAGTTTAATATCTAAACTTTACCTAATTAAGTTGTAAAAGTAGATTCTTGTAGAAATGTTGGGTAAGACTATATAGAATAAATCTATATTCACTGTTAGTATAGTATGAAATGGGATAACTCCAAGGACAATAAAAATAGACCCTTATATCTGAATCAAAGCCTAAAGTCATCATGTAACGAATCAGTATTGAAGTATCGTCAAATATCCACCTGCATATGCATGCTTAAATATGACAATTGAGACATAACTGTCAGTAATATAGAGTGCCCCTCTTTTCTTATGTCTAAACCTAATAACGTACTTACAAAATGATTTAGAAAAAGAGAAATTTTTACTACCCTTCTCGGTTGACACCACCAGTAGAAGGCACAATAGTCTTGCCAACAACTAATCCTAGTACAAGCAAAGCTTAAATACAGTGATTTTCACTGATAACGTATCACGTCAAAGTTCTACTACATGATTAACTAATTAACTGCTTAAAGGAAGCAACATTTTGCTATAAAAATAATATAGTAGCAAGGGTTGAAGTTGAAGAATACAAATCTAAAACATTGTTAAAGTTTTATACATGTGAAGCACTACCAAAACAAAATGAACAAACATGCATTATTGGAGTATTTAAGTATATTCATTAACATTAATATCCATTTATTGAAATGTAAGACCATGGGTCTTGAAGTTATGTCTTTTCATCTTTCATTTTATTGAATGTTTGTCTTTAATTGAGAATATATTTGACACTTTGAATTTTTTTTTAAAATAAAGTAATAAATAAAAAAAAAAAAAAGGTCAAATAATGAGAAAAAAGGATAAATAGCTATATATATATATTGATTGTGTACTTGTATCCCTCTAACATTGATTTGCTTTATCTCAATGTAATTGAATTTTCCCTTTGAGTTCAATTATGTATGTTTTTTCACTATTTCAAGTTAATTTTTGAATCAATCAATTAATTAGATTGTTAACTAACTATAAAAAATTTTACTTTCCTTCTAGATGTGATTTAATATTAATTATCAATCTCTTCCAAAATTTTAAACTAGATTTTCATGAAAAAACAATCTCATTTTTTATCAAGTTAGTCATAAAATTATTTTCAAATAGATCAGATAATTATGTGTTAGCGGATATTTTAGCTGCCTTAAAATCCTTCCTTAAAGTGTTAATATGAACCCTTACTTGGAATTCTGAAAAACTCAAAGGATTTTTTATATTTTAGTCCACTTGTATAATTTTTAAGGTTTTTCTTGATTTTTTCTAAATTAATTAAGTGGAGACTCTATTTTTAATAGTGTTTGATATTTTGTTTAAAACTTTTAAATTCAAACAAGTCTTAGTCATTTTCTCGCAAAACAGAAACAGCGACTCTGCTGCAGAGTTCAACTAGGGTCTTAGCAAATATTTGTACTAATTTTGTTTGAATAACTATTCGTATTTGTAATAATCATTAAACTGTTTATTTGCTTACTTGTTTATTTTACAAATTATATAATTGTTTATTCATGACATATCGATCTCACCAAATGGTCAAAAAATAGATTACATTAGGCACCAGCGATTGCGTATTTTTTGCAGTTGTTCCCTTCACTAGCATATTCGTTCTTTGTGCTATGGGAAAAGACATTGTTTCCACCCCAAACTATACCCGAAAAGTTGAAATCACACTTAAACTATACTAATGACCTATTACACACCTAAACTATAAAAAAGTGATATTATTTCCACCTTAGAAGGTGACGTGGCAGAGAAGGTGTATTCACCTTCCTAAGGTGCGTGAGAGAAGAAAAAAAACCTTAAAATGACAGCTTCCATACACGTGTCACTATTTCATTTGCCATTATATCATTAAATACTACTAATATTCTTCTTAATATATACAATTAGATTAATTATTTTTACAATTGAAAAAATATTAATAAAATTATTATTTTTATTTTTATAATTGAAAAAATGTTAATAAAATTAAATTTTCTTATTTATTATTTTAATATATGGGTCCCGCCTTCAATTGCTTCTTCTCCAACAAAATCACCATTAAAACACCACCACTAAATCATCAAATTCAAATCCTCACCACAATAATTTTAAAAATTCAAATTTCATTATCGGAATCACAATATAACCATTAATATAATAAAAATCACAAACAACCACCATAAAAATTCAATATCCACTACTAACATTGACGTCGGAATCACAATATGTGCAATTAAATCTTAGCTTTAAATCGTCAATAAAATTGTCATCGAAATCACAACTGTCAAAATTTTCTTGTTGAAATTGCTTGGTTATTTGAAGGAAAAATGAAGTAGAGAAAGAGTGAAGAAGAAAGAGTTGTTGAATTAATGTATTTTCTTGATTATTTATTTTTAATCACAAGGGTTATTTATTAATTAAATAGAAAAAATAAATTAACACGTGTCATCAGCACAGGGCGAGTGGAGTACACTCCACTCATTAAAATTGGGCATGGGTGTCGCGGGGAGGTAATAGTATCACTTTTTTATAGTTTAGGTGTGTAATAGGTCACTAGTATAGTTTAGGTGTGGTTTCGACTTTTTGGGTATAGTTTGGGGTGAAAACGATGTCTTTTCCCTTGTGCTATTGATATTTCTTCCATTATTGTTGAATGTTTTCTTATTTTTTAACTTGCAACGTGTCCATGCATCATGCTACCATGTGATTAAACCAACTTTACTCAATACAAATGCATTATTTGCTTAAGTGCAATGACGCGGTTAGTCTTGTTTAAGTTATTAAGATTTAAGTATGCATGAAACATTACCTAACACATGCTGAATGATTAATGAAATTTGATTTTCATATTCATAGGCCAAATAAAAGTTGCACCTTCAAAATAGAAAATTAATTATTTACAAAATTAATCTCTCTTGAAGATACACTATATACGTTTTATTTTTTCTTGAAACAAATTTTAATTCCTCGAAGCAAAAAAAAAAATGTTTGATTATTTGTTCAATGATGCATAATATTATTACGTGATAAAAACGATTGGTTCGTTTTATTTTATATGAAGTACTGTTATTTGGTAAGTCAAATATTTTTAAATTATTTTTTTCTTGTTACAAAGATATCTTGATATGGACATAACTTGTAAAAATAGAATGCACCATGGTCAATGAAGATGACAAACAAATGGAAAACAACGAAAAATTTTCTTACAAAATTGACTTCAGAAATGAATCAACACCTACTACTCTAAACATGATGCTTTACTCGGGTCGATCTTGTACTGAAAAACCAACATAAAAAGTTGAATTTGTTATAGTATTACGAAAGATTTTTTCTAACATGTTTTAATAGTAGTATATATGTAGACTTTATCCCTACAAGGTAGAGAGGTTCTTTCTAGTAAATCTTCGGCTCAAGTTAAAATTTTACAAAGGAGATTGAAAGAAGAAACAACTAGTATGATAAAACTAAGACAAAATACGAAAAAGTTACAATAATGCATACTAAAAATGGAGCAATCACTACCACAAAATAATATGATATTGAAGTGCTAAAAATAGTAAATTTTAACAAAAAATGGAATAACAGGAAACTCTAGTGTTATACTACGACTACTAGTATAAAAGACTAAGTGAGACAACCTTCAATAATCCAACTATTCCTATATCCTAATCTGGTTCCTTCATAATATTTTATCTAAGATCGTGTCATCAGTAAGTTGGAGTTGTTCCATGTCATGTCTAATAACCTCTCTCTAATACTTCTTCGTCATACCTTTACCTCTCATGTATCATTCATAGTCAACTTCGTCATACCTTTACCTCTCATGTATCATTCATAGTCAACTTCGTCATACCTTTACCTCTCATGTATCATTCATAGTCAACTTCTCATACTTTTGCACTTGTGCAGTCATACATTTCTTCTTCACATGCTCAAACCATGTAAGTCTCATTTACATCATATTAACCTCCATCAAAATTATTTATATTATATTTTGGATATTCTGATTTCTATTTTATCTCTCTTAGTGTGTCCACACATCCGCCTCAACATTCTCATCTCCCAACTTTCAGCTTTTTGAACGTGAAAGTTCTTGATCGGCTAACATTGCACTTGATACAACACAATGGTCTAACCACCACCCTATAGAACTTGTCTTCAAGTTTTGATGACACCTTTTAATCACATAAACCTTTGGCTTTGAGCAAACATTTCATTCACTATGCACCAAATATGATCTATGACATCATCGTTTCTTTTTTTCATTATCTTAGATAATAGACCAAAATACTTAAAACTTCTTTTTCTTATAATTAAATAAACCTTTGAATCAATATTCATATCCATAACATCCTCATAAGTTAATCACTGAACTTCTACTCTAGTTCTTATGTATTACTATTTAGTAATAATAATAATTCAAGGTGAGGTGTCATATGTATATTATTTGCGAATGACATAATTTTGATTTACGACCTTCACAACGAAGTTGATGCTAAGTTAGAGGTTTAGAGATAGATCCCGAAGTCTAATGGATCGAGGTTCATGAGCAGGACTAACACAGAGTACCTAAAGTATAAATTTGGTGACCTAACATATGAGGTTGATGTGGAAGTGAGGTTGATATATTGTTCATCCAAATTGAGAAAGTTTCAAGTATCTTGGGTCTATTATTGAAGAAAATAGGGAGATTGCTGAGAATGTATATGGAACCTACTTCTGCTTTATTTTAAACTCTTAAGTGTTGATGCTCTCAATTCAAAAGTTTAACAGAAGTCCGTTTATGTTGTGAGCTCGCCATTTTGTATAGTTTGCCCCATTGATTTTGTGGTATATCTCTGTGGTTGTTGTGGCAGTGAGGTTGCAACGTTTTGCTAATTTTGTGGCAGTGTTTGAGTGCGTTTTGTGAGGTAAGCACTGTTAGATTTTTGTTTAAAATAAATTAATTTTAAATTTTTTTATGAAAAGATGTCTTTAGTAAAAGGTTGTATCTTTTATGAAAAGAGATGTCTTTTTAATAAAGAGGTATCTTTTAGATGAATTAGATGAATGGTTGTGTCCTTTCAATAATTGATTTTCACCACTTCTATATATATACTCCCTTTTGAGATTTCAAAAATTTTAAAAAAAAAATCTTAACAGAAAGTTTAGAGAAACTTTTCACATTATTACTTTCTTACAACATTTCCCTAAGAGTTATTTTCTTTCAAAAAGATCAAGTATTAGAATTCTTGCTTTCCAATAGTATTTTCTTCACTATTTTTTTTGTGCAGAAATCCAAAGGCTTATCATATCCACTAAAACTATTTGCATAGCATCCCATAGAAATCTCGTTGAAGAGAGGGAGCAAATATCGTTTTTAGGAAAGCGTTTCGGGCGTGTTCCAAGCCTCATAATTTTGTGTTCAATGTTCATATTGTCAAGTTTTCATTTTTGTATTCTTCTTCGTATAATTTTATGTGTTCATGGAACATATTTCCAACAATCTAAAAACAATATTCTTGAAGAAGAAGACAATGTCAAATTTGAGAAATATTATTTGATAGATGATAGAGATCAGAGAAGTGTGACGCCACGTTTGTGGCTATTGTTTTCAAAATCTGGAGTTGAAGAATTCTTCTATTCAAAAAAAAAAAAAAAAGGAAACAACAGTTGGAAGAGGGCTGCGAATAGGTTCTTTGATGACTGTCACATGTTTGACTGAGGGTTGTAAAAATAGATTCATTTTTCTTTTTGTTTTCAGTGGTTTTGATTTTCTTCAAAAGCTAAAAGTTAATTGCATCAGCCATGGTTTTTTATAGAGATATGCTATTACAAGGATATATAAATTTCATCTTAAGGCATGGTCTAGTGGTGTTGCAAAAACCTTACGGTCCTGTCTGTTGGTGGCATAGGTATTTGCGAAGTGAAATTTTATAAAAATGGTTCATTCTCTCAATATTATAGCAAGTATGGGGAGACTTCTTTTCCGGCAATGAGAAAGGATCTATAGTGCAACACACTCTTTGTTTAAAGAAAATTGCAATTAAGGAGTTCAAATATTGCGACCAAGGGTTGTACCAAGACAATGTTGAAGCCATGGATTAGAAATAAATTGGGTTCTACTTTCTTAACTCTACTTAATATTTAGATATAAAATTTTACCCTTTGTGATTGTGTGAATGTTAGGGTAGATGATTTTTGTGATGACACTACAAAAATGCTGATAAATTGTGGCGGGTTTTTTGTCAATTTGTGACGGTTTTTGACCGCAACAAAAAGAATTGTGGCGGTTTCGAAAAGTGTCACAATAAGCCTTGCCACGAGCAATATTGTAGCGGTTTTCCGAAACCTCCCTGACGTCCGCCACAAAATGAATTTTGAATTTGTGGGATTTTTTTAAGTTAATAAGTGGCAGCTTAGAACCCTCGCAATATGATATTAATATTTCAAAAAAAAATTATTGCGGTAGTTTATAAACCCCCGCAATATGATCACAATGTCACAAAAAAAAAATACTGTGGTGTTCTATAAATCTCACAATAAAATACTAGTTCGTTTTCTTAGAAAATTATGTGGGAGTTTTCAACCACTACACTATGAAATTAATACTTAAAAAATAGTAATTGGTCGCAGTTTAACTTCGCTACAATATTTTTGTTGCTTCCCATATCTCCTATGTCTATCAATAGACTAGTAATCAGCACAAAGAGCGTGGAGTACATGACATTTTTCCTGTCATTTGCCATTGTTGTTGTAATACCCCGAAAAACTCAAACCAATATTAGAGCCATGTATCAAGCTCTTGCATAGTACATCATGGTTCTTTTATAGTTTTATGAGTAAGTTAGATGTATATTAAGGCTTCAAATAACTCCCAGCTATCAGACGAATCAAAACATTCCTTACCGATTGAATTCTTGAGAAGGATATTGATATAGTCAACTTCAAATGAGCATATCTCTTATTATACTTGGAATTTTTGAGATCATGACCTATCAACAGATAGATAATTGAATTAGATTTCCAACTATACCAATTTCGTCTAAATCCGATATCAGAGTAAAGAGTTATGCCTATTTTACTCCAGCTTCTCAGGCTGGAAATAGTGTGACGACATTCGTGATAGCTTATCATATTTGTGATTCCCTATCACGAAGGTCATCAGCCTTAGGTAGAAATAAGCTCCTAAATGATGACATTCATGATAGCTTATCATATTTGTGACGCCCTATTACGAAGGTCGTCAGCCTTAGGCAGAAACCAGACCCTAAGTGACGACATTCGTGATAGCTTATCACATTTGTGACGCCCTATCACGAAGGTCGTCAGCTATGATTTTTAGCTACTGGAAAATTATTTCATAAGGGTATTTTGGTCTTTTCCTTCACCTTCCATGACTTATAACCCTAAAGAGGCGTAATTTTCTCCATTTTTCTTCAGTTAAGTATCTTAAAAACCCTCGCTTACACTCTCAACCACAAGATTAGGGTTTCCATCAAACTCATCTCTCAAAAGCAAGATTCAAGACTTTTTCCAAGATAATCAAAAATTAAGTTTCCCAATCCAAGAAATCTCCAGCAAATCATCAAGGTTTCCTTTCTAAGGTATGCGTGTGTTTATTCATGGACTCCTTTCGTCCATGAAGTTCAAGAACCCTTTTCTAAAACTATATATTATGGTTTTCATGTTATAAATGGATTGTTGATCATGTTTATGTGTTGAATGATGCCAAGATAGAATCTTTATGTGTTAATATGAATCTATGACATCATATGAGTTGAAAACATGTAAGTTTGATTATTTATGATGAGTAATTGCATGATTTACACCTATGCCTAAGTTGTGCATGTAAGGTGTTTAATAAAATACTTAAGTCACTAAGTGAAGAATTTATGATAGGCCTATATGATTCAATGTCATCCATGTTGATAATGTGTCTTGTGAACACTGTTGGATTACTCATGAACTAGTCTTATGGAATTATGCTATGCTTACTTGCAAAACCCACTCATGTACAAGATGTAGAATACCCATGTACTTCATGAAATTCCCCATGTTATGATATTATGGATTGTGGTTGTAATATGTAATGAGCATGATATTGAAATCTATGCAAGTATATACATGTTGTATGAAATTCCCTTCCATGAAATAGATTGTTGAGAACCATGCTTAGTATGAAATCCCTTATTTATGATATTGTGGATTATGGACTCTACTCTTATGATCAAGTCAGTCATGTGTGTCAGTTTCCTTCCATCGTGTCCTGGGGGTACTTGTACCCGAAAAATATAGTTGTGTGCCTAGAGCCATGTCATGTTATCACGATACTCAGTTAAGCCATGATCTATAGAATTCAGTCAGTCATGTGACTCAGGAAAACTCATAAATCTCAGTAGTCTCAGTAGTTCAGTAATATCAGTGATCTCAGTACTCAGTCTGTAACTTCAGTATTCGCAGTCAATCTTAGTAACTTTAGTACTCTCAATCAGTCATCAGAACTCAGTACATTTTGTTAGTTATTGAAATTCAGTAAACTCAGTTTATCTCAGCTAAACAATACCATTAGTATCAGTTCAGCTAATCAGTTCAGTTCAGTTATTCAGTTCATCTCTATTATTCAGTTTAGTGTATTTCAGATGGGAGTAGGATTCAGCACCGAGTGAGCCTAGGGATGGGGACTTAACCACTAGAATAGGACTGAGATCCCTAGAAGCTATCCCTAAGTTCCAGAACTACGTTGCCAGCGTAGGACGAGATGTCACCCGTTAGATAGGACTGACATACTCAGGGGTCATCCGTTAGCACATTTATATGTATAGGACTGATCCCAGGAGTCACCCACTAGATTAGGACTGACTCCACAACAGATGTCTTTACTGGTGGCACGGTACTGACACCCTTCCAGTCAGGGCAGAGATTGGACTCCAGTCAGCTTAGTTTGGAGCATATCGGTTAGATGAACACATCCCACAATTTTAGTTACAGATTCAGCACTGTCAGATATAGTCAACTCAATTCAGTAGTACAAATTCAGTACTGTTAGAAACAGTCAATGCTTATCATTGTAAATACACTTCAAGATCACCCATTAGCTAGGACTGATCTCAGCTATGATTAATCAGTATCAGAATCATTAGATTTAAAGATCACCCGCTAGATGGGACTGATCTCAGACTAAGTCAAATCATCTTTATTTTCAGTATACTCATGATCACCCGCTAGATAGGACTGATCTCAAATTTAGTTACTCCAAGTAGAAAAGAACTCAAATAGTTCCATCAGAACTTAGACTGTCAGATACAGTCGCTCAGTATCAGTTACATCGGTTAGGATGATCATCATAGTTATATCAGTTATATCAATTTTTTTAACTCATGTATCAGTCATATCAGTTATTAGAATTCATGATATCAGTATTCATCTTCAGGACTGTTAGACACAGTCAACCAGACCAGTTCTTCATAGTTCGAACTGTCAGAAATAGTCGTTTATCTATTCAGTATCTCAATATCAGTACACTTATGTTGTCAGTATTCAGACTCAATAGTCAATATCTCCATGAGTTCAGTTACAGTTATGTATGCATGCATGTATTCTCACGTTCATATTAGTCAGCATTGTTCATGCATATAACCCTTTGCATTTAGCCTACCTCACTCGTATACTCAGTACATTCAGACGTACTGAAACATTTGCGCTATGGTGTTTTCTCTTATGTTACACCATAGGTTCAAAGGCACGAGCTCCAAATCAGCAGTAGCATTCCAGTGTTCAGAGTTTGCAGTGAGTCCTTCTCATTTGAGGACGATATGATTATTGCTATATTTACTATTCAGTTGCTAGATGGAGTTAGTTGGAGACATGTTCCTTCAACTCCTTATTCAATTCAGTTAGAGACTTTCAGACTAGATGTCAGATTAGATATTCAGATCTCATTATTTTCAGTATTTATGACTTATTTTTGTATTGCTATACCTTTTTTAGATATTTTGTTAGCAGACGTTTATTTAGTTCGAACCTTATGTCCTTTTATGTTCATATTTCCGTATTTTATAATATATTATGCAATATACAGGTACAGATATCATTCATGGGTTAGCTTGTGGTCCTTTGGGGTCATAAGCACCGTGTAGCATTCCGGTTCAGAAAATTGGGATGTTATATTTGTGTCCTGCTCCTGCTGGTTTATCTATGCTCTGCTAGGAATGGACCCATGTATTGGCACTACAATAATTCAAGCATTTACAGATTTACTACCTTAAAGACAATACAAACTTAAGGAAAAGCCAATTCGAATTGGGATGTAAAATTGTAGTTTGAATTGTAAAATGCAGTGATCCAACCAAAAACCAAGCTAAATGTAATAGCAATCAAAGAAAAAGGAGACTGAAAGAGTACTTGGCAGGGACGAGAACAAGATAGGAAAGAGCATATTTTATACACTTCGCTCATCAAGAAAATCATTTACTACCTTTCCTTCTTTAACCTGGTTTCTGATCTCTTCATTTTCCTCATGCAGTGTCCTACATTTAGCCATTAACATCTTGCCTATTTTGCTTTGTGGGGTAAAATTGACTGCAGTAATGTTATCTTGCAACTCCTTCACTTTCTTATTCTTCTCCTCAACCAAATACTGGCAATGCAAAATAAGAAAAGATGTAAGCAAGAATGCAATCTAAGCCGCAACACTACGAAGGAACAATGAAAAGGTCAAATAAACTACACATAAAAAGCATCCAAAAATCTAAGCGCTAAGCATACTTTATTCATTGGCAAAAGGATGCATCATTTAAGCTCATCTAGCAATTCAAAAGATAACCTGGAACTAAATAAAGAATTCCAGCCAACCATCAAAGTGACTTGAAAGCGCAATGAAGTTGAAGTATGGAATCACCAAATAAGTGTATCAATCTGCAAAAGACTAACAACCATAGTTGCCCATGTTCTTCAATGAATCTAGGAGTTCCGCCCTCTCCCATAGTTCATTAGTGGGTAGGGTGGTCAATTTAGAGAGTTTCCATCTTCTCATCACACATGTCCTCCGTAACCTAGCTCTAAGATGACCCTTCCTGAAGAAATTTTTTAAGATTTTGAAGTTCCTTGTTGTTAATACTACTACTGTTCTTACTAAACAATAACATACCCAGTATATTCCCACAAAGTGGGGCCTGGGGAGGGTAAGTGTACGCAGTTCATACCACTACCTCAATGTGAGATAGAGAGGCTGTTTCCGATAGACCCCCGACTCAAAATAATAAAATTCAGTGAACTTCAAACTTCAGATATATGTTGCCTCCACAATTTTGAATAGAACTCAACATAAGATGATATAAATCGACAGAGAAACAATAGGAAAAGGAAAGGGTAGGAAAGGTACATATTAAGATATCAAAGAATACATTAAAGACCAAATAGTATGCTGCGTAGAAAATAAAGTTAGAAAAGGCAAGAATTTTACACAGAAAACTCATGAGCTCAAGCCGTAAGAGTGCCAAGACTTTGTCTCTAACTCAAATATGAGGAGGATAACTGGGAATGGATTTTCTTGAAGTACGACTAAGAAATTTGGTCCTTATCTCTGAAGGAGACTCATAATGGCAACCCAAATGTATATCTCAGTAAAATGAGGCTAATCTCTAAAATTCGTTAGTAGGATGAAAGCCTTAAGAGAACCATGCCTCACTCAAGACAATTTTATGCGAAGAAAATTCCAACTGGTCAATAGATGTTACAATACATGGTAACCTAGAAATTGCCATAGTTTCATATTCTGGCGATTTAACTCTTCACTTAACGTACAATTAAGGAACAAACTTTTCCTTTTCTTACCAGGGAAAAAATGCACGAAGATAAGATCTTCATAGTCGTTAGCATTTACCAGGTAGGTCATCCATGCAGCTTTTCCTCCAACCAAGTACAACTCTTTTAAGTCAATCATGCCAGAACTGCAAACATTTCCATTGCTCGTTAAGGAGATTGTAGAGGCATACATCTCATAAAGTAATTAAAAAATAAATAGAAGACGATACGGTTAAAATGTGTGATAATCTCGTCTAAAAGCTTAGCTATTAGAAAGAGCACAATTTCATTTTTAATTAATGTCTTTAAGAGGAAGGACACGACTACAAAGGGAAGGGAAAACAAAACTAACAATAATGTATCTCTCTTTTACTTTAACCCTTACGAAAATAATAGAAAAGTTAGACTTTCTCAACAACTGGAGATGCTTCTTGGGGAAATATTTTCGTAGAAAGGGCATTAACAGAGTTAGATTTTTCATATGGCCAACCACCAACAGGAGGGATTGAGCCATGGTTGATTCAACGATAGTTTCAAACTTCTAGGGAGAGCAGGATTCATGCAAGGTTATTCTCATAGGAGAAAGAAGAAGAAGAATACTCTCCTTTGTAACATAAAACTCTTCTAAAAATTGCTTTTGGTTTATCAAGTAATATTGTAACAGCAGCCAGAGAAAAGAAACCATCACTCTTGTGATGTAAAGTTCTTTCAGAAACTTTTTCAGGTAATGATAGCTGCTACTATTAGTAAAACCCACTTTTTATTTTAAATTCATGACATATTTAAGTTCAAACTTTTCATTTTATACATAATGACATACTTATAACTATAGAAATATCATGACATATTTAAGACCACAAGTCGCAAAAAGTTCTTGAAAATCTAATAAATGTTCAAACAACAGAAACACAAGTTCTCGTCCCAAATCGAGAAAGACAAAAGCTCCTGGTTAATACGATAAAAACACCTAAAAGATCACAACTTTGGTCAAAAGAGCAGAACAATATTCAGTTTTTGAAAACTCAATGAACTTTTAGATAATAGAATTAAAACAACTCCCCGAAATAAGATGAAAGAACATTGATCAATAAGTATGTCCCCTAAAGGTCAAAACTTTCGTCTACTGTCTACAGGAACAAAACAACACCTATAGCTTAAGAACCCAGTAAATATTCTGATTAGAGAAAACGACTATTCCTTCCAAAACAAGAAAAACAAAATTTCTATGATCAATTAAGATTGAAACAACTCAAAGATAACAACTTTGGCAAAATCAACAGAAAAGTATTGAATATCCAACTATTAAAAACCAATAAAAGTTCAATAAACCATTAACACAAGTATTCCAGCCAAACCAATAAAGACAAAAGATTTATGATCAATTAAGTCAAAATATGCATTGAGTTGTTCTTTATAGTTTACGATCCGAAATACAACTCATATAATAACCCAAATACAGAAATCCGAATTAACTGTAAAATACAAAGATCGCTCAAAGAAATTTTACAATCACTTATGTTCCCCACAACAATAATTCTTAAAAGGGTAGGCTTTGTAATCAGACTTCGAAAACAAGGGCATTGAACAAAACTAACCTAATACATATAAGAAAATATAGATCGAACAACATACTGAACTCAGCTATAAATTCTATAGCAGAAAGTAGATAAAGAACAAATTAATCACATAAAAAGTGAAAGAGTAAGACGAAGTATGAACCTTTACTATCCCGATTGCACTTTTGCCCTGATGTAGAGAAGACTATGAAAAATGGGAGTTGAACGAAAGAATTATGGATAAGGAAAATCGTGCCCTTTGGAGAAGGAACAGGCGAGGGAAGAGGGGAATTTTTCCGCGCATAATTTTTATTTTAATTTACTAATTACCCTCCTAATGAATATTAAAATCTAGAAAGATGGTGTACAATTTTGTCTTTTACGACATCTTAATTCTTTTTTCGATTTTTTTCTTTTATTTTAATATTTAAATAAAGAATTTCTTTTTGAAATGGAACTAACTTATCTATAATCTATGTCTATATCTATAATCTATTATCTATATCTATATCTATAATATATTAAAAGTGTGAAGGCCTTAAAAATATTGTTTGAACTTTTTGCTCTTCATTAAAAGTCCTTACTTTAGACAAAATCAGCTTTTTTGATTATTTTTCTAATATTTAAGAGTTAAAAATTAATTAAATATATTTATGGTAAAACCTGTTCTTATTAGAAGTCATCAGAATTTCACTATTTTTTTCTAATTTAAGAGTTAAAAATTAATTAAATATATTTATGGTAAAAAAATTCTTATTAGAAGTCAATTAATGACAACTAATACTTTTTCCATTAGTTCAATAATTTCAAATCAACTAAAATTGATTTCAAGAAGATTTGAAAAATATAGAAATAAATATAAAATCATTAGAATAAGAAAAATTTAAGAAGTACCAGATTTTTATATATTTAAGTACATAATAAGAATGTAATCAATGATTTTGTAAAGATCTGACTTTAAAAATAGGAAAGATTTTAAGTATAAAAAAATAAATAAATCATAACACAAATATGTATCAAATTGATGTGTCTCTCTTAGCATGTGGTAACAAGCAAAAGAGGTACTATATGACAAACACAAAAGTGATGTTCCATCAAACACTTGAAACTTCTGGTAGTAAAATATATATATATGTATATGTTTATGTTTACATTATTGTATTAAAGAGTGAAAGATTTTTGAAAAGTGATTTGAAATTTATTGCAATATAAGAAATTATTTAATTTTAAATAATCAAACGTTACATGTGCGAGACACGTGCGGTTAGACTAGTTAATAAAAATACTGCTTCCTAAACATAATCAATGTATATTCTCTAAAAATATGGAAACCAATGAAAAAAATATCCAAATAAATAATAAAGTAAAATAAAGGACAAACTAAAAAAAATTATTAAAATAATTCTTTTGATATTATGTTGCAAAATATCATAAATTAGATAAAATTACAAAATTATAAAATTGTAAAATTATTAATTATTTAATCTAAAATATGATTATTAGATCAGTAAGTCAAATTTATTTGAATGAGGTTACAAGCAATATAATTAATTCAAATGAGTTAATTATTTATAATATAAATGAACAATAACACAATAACTAAATGTGTGATAATTAAGTAAATAATTATCGAAATAACACATACACACATAAAGATTCTCTTGTTGGTTCTCCTAGATTGGATGATGAATGTTATTGAGGAGCATAGATGAACAATTTTATTTTCATAGACTGGTAGTAAAATTGTGAGTACTTCAATGAAAAATTAGATAGTACGATTGTGGAAAAGTGGGGACATTATAGGATATTTTGGAATAAATTATTTTTGAAACTCCACTTATTCTAGTTGTACATGACTAAATAGACCGTGAGATTTCATGACATTATCTAACAAAGAAAACTTACTTGGGATATCAGAACATGGTCGTTATCTAAGTTACCCCCCTCTCCCCTCCCTCCGTTATTTTTTAGATTAATAGTTTTAGATGTCTGGAATTACAGTTAAGAAGGCACATCCCATTATTAACTCTCAAAAGATTTAATTATTTGTAGCTTAATTGACATTAACTAATTCAACGTTTCACACTGGTCATTTTCATCAAATTTTCAGATGTGTTAGATCTATTTAAAAGTGTACCTAGAAGGTTAGGTAAATCAAACAATATCCATATTGACATAAAAATACTCTGAATCAAAGAGTAAGACTCGACCTCCAAGGTCAAATTCAAAAATTCATTATAAAGATGAGTTACTTATCCACCAATTGGATCAAGAAGATCCTCCAATAGAAATAATGATGGAAATAGAGAGAGTGGCAATTAGTATTCATTACTAGGATCCAAACTATGTTTTTTTATATATTGAAACTCTAACTTGAATCTCGATGTAATTTTTAGGATATCTATGTTTCAGATATTGAATATTTTACTTATTTAGTCATTTCAAGTGTTAAAAAATTATTATGAATCACGATTGATTTTCAAAAAGGTGCAAAATAGGATCTAAAATTTCATATCACAAAATTGTTAATTGCTTATAGTGAAACTGTCAAATTATTATCTTATACAATTATAATAGATTATATAAAAAAAATAAATACGTGGAATAGAAAATAAGTCATATTTACAAGCCATAGATAATCTTTAAAATAATTACCACTTGCAATTAAGATTTGAATAAGTATCTAAATATACATTTACGTTGTACTTGTACATTTGTTTATCTCGAGGCTCATATATCGATCTCTAGTTTTATTCTTTTTGGGTGAGGTGGGTGTGGGGTGTGGGGGTGTGGCAGAGGGCTTTCTCTAGTTTCGGGGCTTATATATAAATATCTAAAATTTTATATTTGCATACAAAGTTAATTTTGGGAATCATTCAAATCTCTAAGTGAATTTGTATTCGTATATACATAATACAATCTCTAATTTGTATATTTAGCGAGTAAAGTATATCTATGTCCTATAATTAGGAAAACTTTAGCTATGTCGCCTCATTTTTTGCCTAAATATTATCTATGTTTGAATTTTTTTCTATATAAAATGTGCATTTTATGTCGATTTGAAATTATATAAGCTATTATCAAGCGTACACATTTTATTATGAGTTTTTTGAAAATGTCTATTAGTACTAATAGCAAAACAAATTATGGTGGCATCGAAACATGTCATTTAATCTCATTATAATGATTATAAATGACTTGTTTACTTAAAACAAATCATGGAGATCGTTCCGTTATAGTGCAACTATAAAAACCTGCACAAGAAAATTACCACAAATGGAATAATTTTGAGGAGGTTCAAGTACGCGCCACAAATTGAATGTATAGTGGAGTTGTTTTACAACATACACGATTAAACTGCCACAGAAAAAATTATTTTACGGGGGTTGACACAAATGCCACAAATTTAATGTGTAGTAGGGGTTTCTTATGACCCCTATAAAGAAACTGTCATAATTTTACAATTTTTTTTAGTGTGATCTTCAAATGCATGATAATTAAGAATAATATTTTCTTGTGTGATTATTGTGGATCATGATTCTTGCATAAAGATTATATGTGGAGTTTAATAAAAATGACATGAAATATTGCATTTTACAAGTGCGTTTCTATATTTTAAAGTTGTTATAAGTAATCAGAGATTTAGAGAATATGCATTTTTAATATATATTTTGAAGAGCATAAACCTTTTGAGAAAGTTAATATGCCTTTAATTTATAATTTTGATGGATATATGATAGTGTGTGATGGTTTATCGATTTGTTGATCATAAGACTTGATACATAAGTCATAAGAAAAATGAGGAAATTTTATTTTCACATTTATACTGAAGGATCATGGAGAAATTGGTACTATGTTGGTATCGAGATTAAAAAAATAGCGGGGGCAATGTGTTGATTTAATCTCATTACATTGAGAAAGTGCTCAATAAATTAGTCACTTAAACATAAGTGGACAGTACCCTATTTGATCCTAGATCGAGTCAATCCATAATGATGAAAAATCGTGTCTTATTAACTTGTGTAAACAAGTGTCATTGGAAGAGCCAGTAGTTGAGCTTTGATTTTCTCTAGAGAACTAGAGATTTGAAAAACTCTAAATTTCATACTATTTATAAGAATATATCGATACAAGTTGGTATAAAAAATGTTAGAAAAATAAATTACCATATGATTGATACTTACCTTGTGAGGAGGTACAATTTCTCGAAATCAAGAAAATCATGCATTAGTTGAAGCAAGAAAATTGAAGGAGTTGAGTGGTTGAGGGATTATTAAGATAATCCATTTGATTTTACAAAATATGAACTCAATTTGTGATATCAAGCCACTCTATCTCGAGCATATATAGAGATTATATAATAAGAAGTCAAATGCATAAGTTCTTGACATGATTGTTTTAGAAAGTTAATTCAAGATGGAATGACTTCTATCACATTGGTGGAGTCAAATGAATTTGACTAATCCATTTACTAAACTTGTTAAAAGGAAGTTGTCAAATACATCGTCAAGTATGATTATATTAAAAATCTTTAACTAGGTCCACCAATAATGACAACCCTACCCAACACTATGAAATGAATAGTTATGGGTTCAAAGGGTAACAACAAGTTATTGATACATGGATGTTTCAGTACTTAAGTAAGAGTTATACTAGTACTGGTTGTCATAGTTTGGAGAGTTGAGTTGTAATACTCTTAATGAGGTTCAGTTCATGGAACAAGTGTCTCAAATATGACAAAGACACTGGAAGAACTTCACCTATATGAACATAGAAGTGGTGCCGCTTTGATTGGGAGTTGGAGTTGCTCTCATAAATGTTTATGAATCTTGGATAGAACATGGCCATAAAAGTGCTAAGTCTGTTGAGTGGAAAGAAGGAATGAAATGTTTATGCATGTAGTGTCACCGATGTTATCACAAGGAATAACACGTTCAAAGCTATTATTCTACCTAGAATTTCAAATGCATCTTGTGTCATTGCACTAAGGTGATGTTCAAATTGAAAGATACATTACTTTATGCGTAAACATGACTTGATCTTTATTTCCTAATTTATATTTAAACAAGTGAGAAATTGTTGGATTTTTGTATAAAATAAATTAATTTGTAACTTATTTTATGAAAAGATGCCTTTAGTGAAAGGTTGTGTCTTTTATGAAAAGAGATGTCTTTTTAGTGAAGCGGTGTCTTTTAGATGAAGAGGTGTCTATTAGATTAATGGTTGTATCCTTTCAATATTTTATTTTCACCACTTCTATATATATCCTACCTTTTGAAATTTTTACTTTCTTACAACATTTTCCTAAAAGTTACTTTCTTTCAAAAAGATCAAGTATTAGAATTCTTGCTTTGCAATAGGATTATCTTCACTATTTACTTGGTGCAAAAATACAAAGGCTTGTCATATCCACTAAAAATATTTGCATAGAATTCCATAGCAATTTTGTTGAGGAGAGGGAGCAAATATCATTTTTAGGAAAGTATTTCGGATGTATTTCAAGCCTCATAATTTTGTGTTCAATGTTCATATTGTCAAACGTTCATCTTTGTATTCTTCTTCGTATAACTTTATGTGTTCATGGAACATATTTTCCAACAAGCACCCTTTTTTATCAAGTTATATCTACCTTATATGCCAAAAAGTATTTTATAATAAAAATTCATATCTTTTGTTGGATTGTCCCAAGACTTCTTATTTTTTTGGTTGATTAAATTTCTACCATTGTTCACTATTATAAAGGTGTTTTAGTAGATTATTAGAATTGGTATCAATATTATTTTCATGAAGAAAGCTCATCCTATAATGTCTTCCTCAATTTCTTAAGATATCATATCGATTCTTGTCATTTGTCGATCAGGTGATTGGGATAGAAAGTTGTAACTTCGAACAACTTATTAGTTATGTTAAAATATTGTATTTAAGGAGATAGTGATGGGGTATTGGTTCATAGATCTTTGGATTTGCACGCAGAAGGTTGAGGCGTCATGATGTACACGTTGAAATAATGCCTTAGGAGCTCCTCGCTACTTTAAGATATTTTTACCAAATCGTTGCTGAATCAAAATATTGTTTATTGGTGTTATTAGCATCACTTTACTCTTTGGACTTGGTTAGTCACGAGTGTGACATTAATGCTACAGCGATTGTCCATGGAATGTTACTAAAACCATCATTGCTACACACTTGTGCAATTGAGATAGTACAATCAAGCTTTAAGAGACGCCAAGAGACATTACATAGATATGTATGTTAATACCATTCTTATTCTTGGGTCGTTCCTTTATATCCCAAGGTGTGATATGATAAGCTTATTACTGACAAATAACTTCAACTAAAGCTTTTAATGATGAATACTTGACTAGATTACTATATTCTTATCAAAACCCTGATGGGTTATTTGATACACCATATGGGATAAGTTAGGATATTTCATGAGTTAGGATATCTCATAGGACTATTTTATACCATCCTTCATATGGTATAATAATTTTATTATTTTAGAATTACTAGTGGGATAACATATTTTTGGGATTAATTAATACCTTATACCAAACATGGGACAAAGATAATATCATACTATATATTAGAACTATTTTTCATTGTTAGTGACTAGCCTCTAGACATGACTAAAACTTTCTTATAGGTCATACAAAATATATGGTTATTTCCCTTTCTTTGGGTTGTGTTATTTGATAATTTATTTTTTATGAGATTGAATTTGATACTACAGATGCAACAAGAATTTTATGTTCGAGCTACACAGAGCCTTCAAGCTAATTAATTTATCACGATCCAAATGGTCATGAGTGGAACCCACATTAACCCTCTAGTGGGAGAACCATCTAGCCCAGTTACTAACCTAATCATTTAGTCATTTTTAAACAATAACAATAACAACAACTTAATAATAATCAAATTCAAAACTAATTAATAATAATGCAGAATTTACAACTATTTATTATAGTCTCCAAGATTTGAAAGGCACCATACAAGAACATTCTAAAATCATAAAATCAAAGTCCTAATAAATATCTCAAAAACAATCTAGTGAGGGAATATCATTATCCGAATAAGTGGATATGATCAATGAGAAGATCCAATGGTACTCGAAGATAAGTGCTTACTATTTGATCAATAAGTTGTTGGTTACAAACTAAATTCAAGGTCTCGTCTCAGTCCTTGGAACGCTATCTACACTCAATAAAAAAAGAGTGCAAATAGTATCAACACAATGCAGATAGTATCAATAGAAACACTTAATACTGGTAGGCATCATCGACCAACTTAACTTAAAAATCATATATAATCATAAATCAAATAAAAGAAACTAGCAATCAAGACATACAAGTAATTGAACCATGATTTATTACCATCCAAAATTAATCTCTTATTGTAATCTAAATAATACAATTATACATTTACTAGTCTAGTTTCATCATCATGTTATCATCTCAAGCAATGTTAAATCATAACAAGGGGAGGGCCTAAGACTCCTTAATTATCTCAACTGTAACATAACAAGTTACGTTCATCTAGTTATTTCACAAATAGTCTTAAGCTACTTCTAGTTGACACAAAACTTGTACAAAAAAAAATATAAAATCAATGGATAAATAATATGAAATAGTACATCATAATTATCAACTTAGTCATTAAAGCATACTCACATATCAAGAGGTATTATATGCCCAATAGTGATGACCTGTAGGGGATGAGTTCAGTTCATGTACTATATAAGCATGGTATCCGATTATTCAAATATCAAGTTGTAAGCAATACAAACCGGCATTGCATTAGATCCTTCGAATATCATAATATGTGAAAATCTCACCAATATCAATAATAACATGATGAAAATGAACTAAATATTCTATAACAGAATTTATCTAGACACTTAGTCAAATTCAAGGTTCATCACTTATATGAATGAAATTAATTACCAAATCAATTTATCAGTCATAAGGATGTCAGAAGGATAATTTACAATTATTCAACTCAAGGATAGACAGGAAAATCAAATAAGTCTATAACTATATTTAAACTATAGCCGATCTCAAGCGTGAGCTCTAAATGCTCTAATTCATCAAAGCTTTTCCTTTTTTTTTCTTTTTCGATTGTTCTCGATCGAAAAACAATAAAGACTCTGGTGTGATACAATTGACACTTTAAACTCATTTATGTATATATTTTTGTTGTTATCTATTTTCTCTCGTATACATAATATTAAGAATAATGATATCATATTTTTACTTAAAAAAAAGATATTTCAATCATCACTATTGAATAAGTAATGTATTTTTTTTAATTATAGATTATAATGAGTAGTTGATTAGTATTTTACTACATGAAAGAGACTATATTCAATAAAGTGATGTACAATCACCATGCCTCATACTGAGTCATTACATGGTGACAATAATTAATGAAATCAATTTAAGATTTAACTGTAATGTGCTCAAAATATAAGAATGTTTATTGAAATCGTAAAGTGAATGACATCATAAATGTCAAGTGGAAGAATGCAAGATATGTCTCATGCGATTAAGTTGGATTTAATAAATCTAACAACTAAAATTATGGGGTAATTGTAAGGTAATTAAGTAACTTTTTACTTTAACAAAAAATGGAGGATTAAATAACTATTTAATAATTTGAAGTGTTCATGTCTTATAAGGTGTATGAGAAATGTGATGTTTGTTAGATGATTGATAAGTGTGAAACATATTATAGGACATGAACTACATCATGCATGATGTAAATGTGTCGCACATGCAAGAAGGTGTTTTGCATGGTGACACTTCTGGAGAATGCATAAAGTAGGTGCATGTTTGACACATTTCACACATGCATTCTATTAGTCAACTATCACATGTATGAGAGTGGATTTGGATGTGTGACACACATCCCACCTGCATTGCGCTTGTGCAATTGTCCCCTTTCCATAAATAACTAATTATAACTTCATTGTTACACATTAAGAAAATAGTATTTTTGATCTATATACATCTTTTTGATTAGAGTATAAAATGACCTTAAAAATTGATCCTCTCATTTGCATTTCACAATTATTCGCACTAAATAGCATGAGAAAAGAACCAAGTGCAAAGGAGAGAAATCATTTTCTCCTAAAGTTCAATTATTCCACTAAAGAGACAAGAAACACAAGGTGATTCCTTCCCATCTAGTCTAGCTTTGGTAGACAGAGTTACCTAGTACTTTACTAGTGAATGATATAGATATCCCGTGAAATTATCCAAGATGCACGATAGTTGGTGCGGACACTATTATTATAAAAAAAAAACCTACAATGGATTGTTGACTATGCGAGAACTGTAAGGAGAAGAAAATAAATAGCTACCTTCTATTACTCGTTTATGGAAAACAACCTATAAATAATAATCTAAGGAAAGGAATGAAAAGTCATTGGGGATTTAGAATCAACATTTATTGAAAAATAAAACAATGTTAGGATAACAATTAAAGAGAAGTAAAATAACTTTTGTGGAAACAAGTATCGGAAGCCCAAAGTTTATCAAAATCATAAAAGGGAACGACCCATAAAAATATATTAAAGACTTTATCCACGACTCTAAAGAAAAGTTTTATTTTGAAAAGAAATCAATCAAATGCATGGATCATATTAATTTCTTAGGTTTTCATCTTTGTCAAGGATATCAATGAATACTTCATGAGTCTATTTTATGTACGTCGAAGGAAAAAGGAACATATACCCTCGTATAAACCTTCTCAAGTCAATTTATAGTACAATTATTAATTTTTATTTTAATAGGATTTTCATTTATATAAGTGAAATACATTATTTGAAGTTTGATATATGAAATTCGTATTTGGTTCATGAGAAACACTTATTCTTTTTATATAAAAGGGGCTAAATCCATTTTGTATATATTTACAACGCCTGTAACATGTCTAGGAAGATTAGAAAAATAGTTGAAGATGTGGCTTTAATTTGTTGGTGTGACTAGTTATTGGTGCAAACTTATTAATTATTTGATTTTCTTCACTAAGATAGTGTAAAGCGATCCAAACCGTTGTTACATGTGAAAATACTCCAAAAATATTTTATAATAAATAATAATCTCAAAATGGATCAAAAAAAAATTAGGGTGAAAATTAGGACCGAAGGGAATTGGTCCAAAAGGTCCAATTATGTACTGGGTTGGACTGCCCATAGCCATTGACGAGGTCGGATGCAGCGTTATTGCTGCATCAGTAAAAGTTTCACTGCAGTGATAAAAGGCAGTAGCCATCCAAGGATTTTTAAAAAATCCCTCTTTCTTTTTATTTTTCTAGGTCACTCTCTTCCTCCTAAGTACATTAAAAATCCTGTATCTCCAACCATAAGATTTCAAAATCTAAAGTTTATGAGAGCAGTTTTGAGACACACCTAGAGAGAACCCAACATGATAATACGTCTAACACGCGCGGGATAACTTACTCATATCCACTGTCGAGGTCGGATAAAGTGGTAGTGCTGCAGCAGTAAAAGGCAATAGCCCAGCTAAGAAATTTTTAGGAGACTCTTTCTTTTTATTTTCATAGGTCGCCCCTTCCTCCAAATATACGTTGAAAAATCTTATATCCTAAATCATGAGATTTCAAAAGTCAAGGTTTATGAGAGTGGTTTTTAAAAATATCTGAAGAAAACCCGATATGGAAATACATCTAACACACGCGGGATAACTCAGTCCTCTATGTAGCACCATATTTCACCTACGAGGTAAGCTGAGGTTTATTTTGTAGCAACTAGACTTTGGCTAGATGTATTTAACATTAATAATAATGTTGGGAGTATCATGCATTAGGCCTTCGAGCATGGATTTGTATGGATGGACATGCTAAAGATCTGAATAGGCTTGAATATATCGAAATACGACATCATATTTTAATGTTTAATTTGGTATAAGTGATGACTAGGATTATGATGCAAAGGTGTATAGTTTATTATTTTACAAGGTTTGAATATAGAAGAAGGTTGAACAAGATAGTGTGAAGTGGTAAAAAGGTGTAATTAAGGTAACTTGACTAAAACGTAAATGCTCTAATGCCTGAATTACGTTAGGAAATTTTTTATAATTCTAATATTTTCTTGCTCATAATTGACACCTTTCAAAGTTAGAAGATAAAATAGTGGGGAAAAAGGTAGTGTGATTATCCAATTTGTAGTGTTGATATTTTTTTAATTATTGCCATCAATATTTTTTAGATTTTAAAAGGTAACGCAAAAATCTCAAAGTTGAGATATGTTAGAGGGAGAGCGCATAATAATGTAAACTTGGGTAAAGATAGTTCATAGGGGCATTTGATAAGTTATGATTGTGATATGTACATATGTAATGATTAAGGTTGTCAAATGCATCAGATGATTGTGGCAATACTTGGACTTTCTTGGCCTTGTGCTTGTTTGTGTACCTGCCACTATATTTGTATTCTAGCATGTATTATGACTCATTGACTACATTATATTTTATTTGCATTGTGCTAATGTGTTAAGATTATATGGGTCGGGTACCACGCCGGTACAGATATGATGGTTGTGATATAGGTTAGGTACCACACAGGTACAACTATGATGGCTGTGATATGGGTCGGATACCACGCTAGTACAGATATGCTTATTGTGATAGTTGGGTATCACACCGATATGAATATGATAATGATGTTGAGAAAGGTAAGAAATGATGTGCACATCTTGCATGCATGCATTTATTCATATGTTTGAATGTTATTCTTAATTATTATTATTATTATTATTATTATTATTATTATATAATAAGAGAGTTTATGAATGTAAATTAGGTCCCTTGTGCGGGTCGGGTTAAAGGTGAGAATCTACGATCCCGTGAGAAGAGAGATTGTGGTATAACGTGATTTGTGGAAATTATGATATTTTTAGGATATGGTACTGTTATGTCTTACAATATAGAATACCAAATGGACTAGGTGGATGTAACTTAAAGAATTATTAGTAGCATAAGAATAGATTGATGTGAAGGGAGAAAGGGTTAGGTTGGATTAGGTAGTAAAGGACAAAGATATACGAAATTTTAAAGTCAAAGAACAAAGATATATGAAATATTAAGTAAAATAAAAAAGATATACAAAATGTTAAGTTAAAAGACAATGATATACATAATTGTTTAATGACAGGTAGGTCACAGAGATGGTAAGATGATATTTTGCTTGTGGTTGGAACCCAAACTATATTTGATGTTATGATTTTTTCATACTTATTATTAAAGTTATTTTCTTATAATTATAGTCGGCTAACGATACTTACTAGTATGTGTGGTTGTAATGATTCTATACTTATTATACCTCTACTCAGGGTATAGCCATGGTACAGGTCAGTTGGAGTTTCTATAGAAGAGATGTTGATCACTTAGTAACAGCCCCTACCATTTTTATACTTCATAGATGTTGCATCATGAATGTCTCTACTTCTTGTCTAGTGCTCTTGTACTAGTTTAGGCTAGATTTTGGGAAGTCACTTATAGTTATTTTACATATTTACGTTTCATATGTGATGTATTAAAATAAGTTTTGGAAAGAATCAAATAAGTAATTTTATCTCAACTTGATTAGATTCTCGAATGGTGGATATTAAATTAATTAAGTAGTTGTCGTAATAACTTTCGCATTTGGTTGAATTGTGGGATATTCAGGGTTATCCTATCACGGGTATATATAGGTAGGTGACCGACACGACTCAATAGATTGGGTTACAACAAAGATGGTATCAGAGCTCAGGTTACTGGTCTCTCAGTACAAGAGTAAATATTGAGTAGTGTCCTATGAATTAGTAGATTGACATCAACATTAAATTTGTAGGAAGATACAAGGCATCTAGGAATCTCTCATTTTTTTATTTCCTATCGTATCATCTCAATGTTGTATCCTTGTGTTAAGTTCAATTGGTATCTAGTCAAATTCAATTGATATCTCAATCATCACAAATGGTAATAATTATATCCCATTAATATCTCTTAATACAGAAGGGTCAAAACCAAATGCTTAATGAATAAAGGCCAGTAAAGGCACAGGAAGTGGATTGTTATGCTTATTTGATTTGGTATTAAGTGCTTGTAGTGAAAAAATTATTTATAGAGAATGTGATAAATGAATTATTGTCAATAGTGACGTATGTTAATTTGACTTGTGGTCCTTAAATTCTCAAAACATGAATTGTTAACAACCTAGATAAGCTTTCCCTTAACCTAAACACTCCTGAACTACAAGCTGACAGTTCTGTTGTCCCAAAGTCTCAAGCTCCTTTCAATCATCCAACGCCTCATCTTCATCCCCAGATTCCTACAAACATCCCAAACCCCATTCCAAACAACCAAAATATCCTAGCTCCTCTATATGTGCCTACCTAAGATCCTAAAAAATCTTTTTATCCTTCTCCACAAAAGCCCCCAAATCCAAACACATACCACCATCATGCATCTGGCAGTCACAATGTGAACCCTATATACGTCAAAGCACTCCAACCTACATATACTTAACTCGCATTCGAACCTATGAAAAATGATTACACAATGCAGGTCGTGGTCAAAAGACTGAGACGTTTAGAAGGAAGTAAAGGAATTAAAGGTATTAGTTATGAGGATCAATGCATTTACCCTAACGTGGAACTACCGTAGGGGTATAAGCCTCCTAAGTTTGAGTTGTGCAATGGGACCGGGGACCCTGAGGTACACCTCCGCGTATACTGTGACAAACTGGCTGGAGTAGGAAACAATAAGAAGATTCAAATGAAATTGTTTATGAGAAGCCTCAAGGGAGAGTCTCTCACATGGTATTTTGAACAATATGTGAAGAAGTGGGCAGGATGGCTTGACCTGGGCCTCCAGCTTCGTCGAGAGGTTTGGATACAACATATACAACTCTCCTAGTTGGTCTTACATGCAGACAATAAGAAAGAAACTGAATAAATCCTTTCGTGAGTATGCTATGAGATGAAGGGATGAGGTTGCAAGAGCTCGGCCTCCAGTCGAAGAGTATCAAATGAAAGAGTACTTCGTCAAAGCATAAGATCCACAATACCTCAACAAGCTATTGACAGTTACGCACAAAAGATTTTCTGAGATAATTCTGATAAGAGAAATGTTCGAAGATTGTCTCAAAAATGGTAGCATCATCATCTTGAATGCTCAATCTGGAGGAGCTTTAGAGACCAAAAAGATGAAAGAGGTAGGGGTTGTGATGGTGGCCCAGCCTTCGAAGAACGCTTTGAGCTATCAAACCTTTGCTTCATTCCCTTCACCTTATCCACAAGCTCCAACAACATACCCAACATCCTCTTATCCACTTCAAATTCCATACCAAGCTCAACTATACCAAACGCCTTCTTCTTACCAAATGCACTCATAATTCTTAAACCTTTCTTCTCCCATATACAATGCCCAACTAATACAAGTCCAAACACCCCGACCTTTCCACATCCCCGCTGGTAAGCCTTCTGCGGCCAAATCCAAAGGTAACTTCGTAAGAAAGTAATATACACCCTTAGCCGAACCCTTAGCTCAATTATATGAACGACTCAAAGAAGCAGGCCATATCACATCCATTTCTGTCATGCAATTCGCTACTAAATCTCTGTGATATCAACATAACTACACTTGTGCCTACCATTCTGGGATGAGAGGACATCCCATTAAGGCGTGCTTTGCTTTGAAGAATAATATTCAACAACTGATTGACACAAAAGTCATTCATCTAAAGGACCCAGAACAAAATGTTACTAACAATTCTCTTCCAGAACATCACGTGAATATGCTCGATGCTGATGAACATGTGGACTGAGAACAACAATAATGTTGACTGAGGAAAGGGATTATCATCGTTAATGAGTAGAGAAGAGCCCCTAGGGAAATCAATGGATCGAAGACTACTCCCTACAGACCTCGCCGGGCACTTGGGTTGACTTGACAATTTTTTTTGTTTTCATGATTCTTAAAATAAACACGCTCGGTGTTCGAGCAAGTTCGTAATTTCAGTTTTTCTTTATTACTTGAAACTATGTTTTGAGACATTCTAGCATAATTAATAAGGGCTTTTTGAATTATTGATATTTCCTATTTCTTTTTACAACAAAATCACTTTTTAAATTGTTGAATCTAAATCTGTGACACATAACGATATCATACGAAAATGAAGGAACATGAAATCTTTGCGGAGTTTATTAGATTTGGAAGATAAAGTCAAGACACGCCTGGAGAATTAATTTTGAAACATAAGCCTGTACGTGGTTCATTGAGTCTTGACGGGAGGATCACTAATACTTGCAGAAATAAATGGCATAGTTTGGTGTAAACCCATCCATTCAAATGCTGTTAAGAGATACTATGTGTAATATTTTATCTCATGTCCCTTATTACATTATAATTGGAACTACATTCAACTTGATTCTCATTTAAGAGGGATACATAGGCTCTTCTGTGGAGTTCGATCATTTCATAATAAAATACTCTCTTCCCCTATCTATGAGTATTGTAATTGAGGTAAAATTTTTGAGAGGAGCTCAAAAATTCCATATGGGCATGACATCGGCATATCTGATGAACTAGGGAAGAATTTTGAGACGACCTCAAAATTTCTATGAGCGGACTTTGGAATTCTCGTAACAAGATAGCTCCATACTGGGGCAGAAATTTTTTAGTGATCCTCAAAAATTTCTTAACAAGAGAACAAGGACTGATAAGATAATGTATCATCTCAAAATATGTCACAGTCAACGATTCAACAATGTTTCATATTTTCACAACAAATTTTATTCATCTCTTTTTAATGGAAACTATTTGCAAACATGATTTTTCTCTTAAATATTCATTTATTTTCTATCTACCCGAGTGAAGACCTGGAGGAGGCTCATCAACAAGACGACGACATGAATCAAGGCAGAGGCATAAATCAACCTCCTCTTTTATAAATTTACAATTTTTCTTTGAGTACAGATCACTCCATCACGAGAGGCCCAATGGCTAATCCAACATCATGCCGAGAAGCCAAATAGCTGATCCGACAGTACAACAGATACGCTTTCTTATCTTCGCTTATCATTATTATAACAGCAGTTGCTTAACCTTTGACATATAAATATATATCTGTGCTAACCATGTTATCTAGTTGAGCTAAAAGTGGCAGGACTAACAGGTACAGATAATAGAAATCACCCTATCACGAGAGACCATACAGTCGGTCCAATGCCACATCGAGAGGCCCAACAGTCGATCCAACATCATATCGAGAAGCCAATAGCTGATCCAACGCTACATCGAGAGGACCAATAGTCGATCCAATGTCATATCAAGAAGCCCAACAACTGATCTAATGCTATATCGAGAGGCCCAACAGTCGATCCAACATCATATCGAGAAGCCAAACAACTTATCTAATGCTACATCAAGACCCAACAACCAATCCAACATTATATCGAGAAGACCAACAACTAATCCAACACTACATTGAGAGGCCTAATAGGCGATCCAACATCATATAGAGAATCCAAACAGCCGATCCAACATCATATCGAGAAGCCCAATGGATGATCAAACAATATAACAGATACGTTTTCTCTACTCCCATACTTACTTTATATCTATCAATTCCTTATCAATTACAAACTCTAACCTTTGTTATCTAGTATATGGTAAGGTGCGCAGGTGACAGAGAAGGAGTAACAAACAGAAATAGTTTGTGTTCCTATTTTCAAAGTATCACTCTATTTTCCATACACCGCATAAGCTCAAACTTGAGACTCACCTACTTTTCATTTTCATTCCCCTTCTCACGTCATTATTTTCAAATCATATTCATAGTTGTCTCACCGACCCACAACATTGTTGTTGAATGCCCGTCCTTTATCATTAACATTCGTTAGGAATATTGTCCATTCCTAAATCTAGAACTACAAACGGCCTGATTCTCATAAAACCAGAGATATGTAGGCGACTTAAAATTGAAGTCTCAGCTACATTACTTTTTAAACCACCTCCTGGTGTTTTAATTCTAACAAACTCTACCCAATCGGACAAAATTGGCTACTACGTCAGTTTTCGTTACTTGAAAATTCTTCCATCATTCTCAAGAAATGAAGGGGCAGCTGTTCACACCCAATTTTGACCGCTAAATTCTCCGTTTAGGCTGGTATTTTAGAAAAATTATTAATTTTAATGTTAGTATTTTTTTATATTTTTTCTTGTATCAAACAGTTATTGACGTGTCACATTCATGATTCAGAAATGTACAAATTATTTTATTACTTTTTAGTATTATTTTTACAATTTATTCAAGTACGACATTTTTTTATATATTTTTTCGTAAATAAATTATCTATTATTATTATTATTACTATTATTATCAACAATTTTATATAATAATTTTACGTAACATTAATTTGTGCATGCTTGATTTTATTTTTTGACGTCTTATTTAATTAACAACGTAATTTAAATTGATTTTTCTGATTTATTTAAATTCTAGCTTTTTCAGCCAATTTATAACTATCTTAGCCTAATTTTACACAATTTATTACAATTCTAGCCACATTTAATTTAATTTAAAATGTCACAATTCTTTTCTTATCCTTTAAATCTCAGTCATAAATCAAGATCAACCAAACGACTGAGATCAACCCACTCCCTTCTTTCCTTATTAACACCAAAGAACCAAACTATAATTTTATACCTTACTCAACAACCGCCTCTCCACTCCCTCTCTCTCTAAACCTTCTCTACATCCATCAATGGTTGCCGCCACCGACCAGCCTCTACAGCTAGCCTCCCTCCGTCCACCCTCCGATCGAAAAAATGCTAATATCAACTCCGACAACCCCTATTTCGTGTCCCCTCATCCATCAGAGAAGCCAACAATGGCTTCCGTTTCGATCTTTCTCTCTCGTTTTTAACTCTTCAGTCACCGCAACCCCGGCTCTCCCTCTTCTCTCATTATTGCTCAACTGTCGTTGGTAAAATCGGCAAACCAGTCAAGCCAGTAGCCGACGCCCCCTCCTACTCCATCCAAAAGGCCCAGCAAACCAACCGCCAAAATAGCCAACCTCCGGCAAGCCTCCATTAGTCGTCACCGCTGACCGACAAAAGGCCGCCATGCAACACCAATAACCCGCGCCCCAAATTTTGCTTAATTAACCGGAAAATCATGAAAAATTCACACAATTCATTTTTGTGTTTTTTCTCTTTGTTAAATTTTCGTCAACTCATTATTTTTATCGTCTTCTACCCTCCCCTTTTTTTATAAGTAAAACTTAGTTTTAATTTTATGGAATTGGATTGCTGACCTTTCTTCTAATTTCATTCTAATGTCTTGTTTTTTTATATTCATGGATTGATATATGTGAAAATTCATAAATTTGTATGATTTTTGTTCAATCCTAAAATCATGATCTGGGTGCTGAATTGTAATGCATACAATGTTATGATTTTTTTTAGTATGGTAGTATTCAAATTAATTGTATTTTTGGTAACATGATCTATAATTGAGGTATACATGATTATTTTGGTAACATTGACTATGATTGTGTGCAAAATTGAAGATAATTTGAATTGGGAATATTTTGTATGTCTAATCACTCTTTTCCCATTTGTTAAATATGGTAAATGAGAAAGATGTTCACTGTTTGTATATTCACTTCTTAATTCAAAACATGAGACTTCCATATATGATAAACATGGCTAAAAAATATTTGATTTGCATATTTATAGTAAATATAATCTCTTTTATATTTTTAAATTGATCCATCCTTAATCTAATTGATTTAGTTTACCATATCTGATTGTGTGATAGACAATTTTCTTCCTTTCTTTAATGCCATTATTGACTTTGTGATAATGGGTATATTTTTACCTTAGCTGTCATAGTGTGATTGATTTTGGGATATAATTTTATTTTTTATTTATCATAGTTATTTTTCTACTATATAAAAAAACCCTTTCTCATTATTTGGGACACAGTTCTCCATCCCCACGACTTCTTTGAACAAACACTTTTTCTCTCTTTTACACTTTCATCTTCCCTTACTCTATATATGAAAAGTGTAAATTTCACTGAATTGTAGGATATGCTTTGGGCTTGTGTGATTTATTATGGTGGAAAATGGGTTGAGCATCTACATTTGGTAGATTTTTCTTTCAACAATAGATATCATTCTAGTATTGGTATGGATTTTTTTGTGGCATTATATGGTAGAAGGTATAGATCTCCTATTGGTTGGTTTGATCTTGAGGAGGCGGATATGTTTGGTCCCTACTTGGTTTACCAGGCTATGGAGAAGGTAAATGTGATTTGGGATAGGCTTAAAGCTTACCAAAGTCTCCAAAATTCCTATGCGCAAGTAAGGCGTAGAGACTTGGAGTTTGAGGTTAAGGATAAGGTTTTCATAAGGTATCTCCCTTGAAGAGAGTAGTGCGATTTGGCAAAAAGGGAAAGCTCAGCCCCTGGTATATTGGTCCTTATGTGGTTTTACAGAGGGTTGGAAATGTTGCTTATGAATTGGAGTTGACTTTTAGTTTGAACTCCATTCATCCGATATTTCATGTTTCCATACTGAGGAAGTGTCATGGTGATCCTTCTTCGATTATTCCTTTAGAGGGATTGGGTATCTCAGACTCTCTGTCTTATGAAGAGGTCCTGATTGACATCTTGGATAGAAAGGTTCATCAATTATGGACCATGGATGTGACTTTGGTTGATATTCTATGGAAGAACCATAAGGTTGAAGAAGTTACGTAGGAAACGGATGAGGAATTAAAGTCTAAGTATCTATATCTATTTTCTGCTCTTGGGATTCATGCGAAAGGTATGTGTCTTCAACACATCTTTATTTTCTGAGTTTGTTAAAGGAAAAATTAATATCTTTGCCTCTATGTTTTAAAACTTTGTTAGAGATTGGAATTATATTTTATAATGCAAATGACTCATGTGTTTGGTTACCCCTACCTTATCCATCATTCGGAGATGAATGTTCCTATTGGGAGAGACTAAAATACCTTGGATTTTGACCTTTAGAAAATTTCTTAGAATTCTGGTCTCTGGACCTAATACGACTCATAGGTACGATTTGTATAATTGGGTACGAATGGTATGGTCCAGTCGTATATGGACCACTGGTTGTTGCTAGGATAGATTTTGTTCACTGAAATGGGTACGATTTGGTGGTATGAGTCATATAGTTGGATAAAGATTATTTGGTTCCTTCACTTAACCTTAGACTTAGTAACTTAAGTTGTATCTGAGTACGAGTGGCTTACCTAGATCCATAATCCAAGGTACGAGTAGTACCAGAAACTCATATGGTGGGCAGTGTTCAAATCTTATATAGGTCTATCTTGCCAGGGATACGGGTGAATGGTATGGATCATATGCTGTCAATATGACTTGGGTAGGATGAGTCATACACTGGACAATATTGGGTTCAAGGGTTAAGGGTTAGGATACAAGTGACAGGTACCACTTGTATCAAAGGGTATGACTCATGAGGGTCTGTCGTACCCCTGTGATGGGATTTTGTAAAACTTATGTGGGGGTCATTTTGACATTTCCCTACTTACCCCAATAAGGCCACATGACTTTTAACTTATTTGGGAATCTATTTACCATATTATTCTATTCATTAACACTTATAAACTCTTCCTAAACACTCTATATTTCTCTCAAGAGCTTTTGGGGAAAGAAAGCCAGGGTTTCAACTAGAGGACTAAATTAGGGATTTTGTTGGTGAGCTTCTATTTTTTTCAAAAGGCTCCATTTTATGTTATCGATATCTTTAGACATTTTGATTTATTTTTGGATATTGGTTTTAGCTATGGTTGGGTACATGTCTCAATCAGATATTCTTACACTTTTGGTTAGAGGATTGTGGTTCTACTATGAGTTGGAATAGGCAAGAACGATACTGGTGTCAACCTTAGTATTGGTATTGGTATTTGGGCTGATACCAGTTGATGATATTGTTGGTTGTTCCATCGTATTTCATTTTGCGATTAATCATATTATGTTTTGGAACTCATCTTGTTATAGCCTAATTTATGGCCCTTGGATTGGAATTTGTTTGGCTTGGTTGGTACTGTTTGGTGGACGGGATGACTTGGTAGGGCTTGTCTAGGAATAGACCTATTCCAAAGTCAATCCTTTTCCAGTTATGCTATCTTATTATATGTTTGAAATTTAGCCTACTCAAGGTATGATAATAATGGTTGGGTTGGGAAACAAGGGGTGGTCCTCGGTCCTGGTTGGACTTAGGATGCCTATTACGATAAGGCCCTCAGATAGGTCATGTCAAGTTGGTAGCATAGACTTAGGTTCATGGTCAATTGGAAGGTCACAAAGCCATGTCGAGTGGAGTCTCTTTTAGGGGTGTTGTAGCGTGTCACACTTATAAGAGATAGGCTAAAAGGAATTTAGGAATGTTTCACTTTCTTGGTATTCTATTTTCAAGATTGGAAGTTAAGTCCTGGAATTCTTCTCTAATCCCTTTTTGTTCACTTTTCAGATCATGCCTTGACAATTTGGAACACAAGAAAATTTTTCAGTCCCATCTGGGGAAAATATTGAGGGAATACATTCTACGTCTAGAGTTCGTCTTCGATCTCAAGGTCCAATCCCCGATAGTTCTAGAGTTTCTCCTATTGCGACTAGTCCTTCTTAGGATGAGGTGACTAATGTGAAATTTCTCTAGTCTATTCATACTACTGCTAAATTGGTTGCTTCTCAGGCTGAGTGGGATTCGTCTGGTGGGTTATTTGCTGAGGCCATAGGGGTTGGTCATTTTATGAAATTAAATCCTCCCACTTTTGTTGGTGTAAAGGTGGAGGGGGATCCTCAGGTTTTTTTGGATGAAATGGAGAAGATATTTAGGTAGGATACTAATGTGGAAGGTGTAAATTTTGTATCTTATATGCTCAAGGATGTTGCATACCAATTGTACAAAGAGTGGGATAGGGATAGAGGTGATTTGGAGAATATGTCCTTATAGGATGCCTTCTCTAGTGGTTTTCTAGATTATTTCTTTCCTCAAGAACTGAGGGAAATTAAAATGGAGGATTTTGTAAATCTTAAGCAAGGGAGAATGTCTGTAAAGGAATATGCCTTAAAATTTCATCAGATGTCAAGGTATGCTCCTTATTTAGTGGCTGACATAAGAGTAAGAATGAGAAAGTTTACTTTTGGGTTGAATCGAGATTTGATGTTGGAAAGTAATACTGCCTTGCTGATTAAAGATATGGATATTTCTAGGTTGACTGTTCATACGCAGCAGAAAGAAGATGAGAAGAGGAAATAGGCAGAGTTCGGAGATCGACAAGGTAAGAGAAGCAGGTTTTCTGATTAGGGAGGTGCTAGTCTCAAGTTAGTCGGTATCGCAAAAAATGGTAGAAAAAAAAGTGGTGGAGTTCCGGATCCTTCTCAACTGATAGTGCTCCTTACCCAAAGCAGTCAAGTGATAGGCATCATCAGGGTGTTAATAATTTTTAGGCACAGGGTACCTAATCTCAGTCGAGTGGGGGTTAGTCAATTTCTGCATGCCCTCCTTGTCAGTTTTGTGGTCGTCCTCATCGGGGTTATTGCGATGAAGGGAGGGAAAAATGCTTCAAGTGTGGCTAGTCAAGCCACCGGCTCAGGGATTGTCCAGTTAATAAGGCTGCTAGGGGAGAATATAAGGTACTGGTGGCTTCATCTTCTACTCCTACACCCGGTGGTGCCATGTCTACTTCTGTTACTTCTCCTGGTTCTAGTATTGGCCGAAACTGGTTGTATGCTTTAGCGTCCCAACAGGAATTTAAGGCATTACCTGATATTATTACTAGTATGATACAACTCTTTTCTCGTGATATATATTGTCTACTTGATCTGGGGTCCACTCTTTCTTATGTGACCCCATTTATGGCTGTTTGTATTGGTTTTGATTCCGAGGTTATTTCAGATTCTTTTTCTGTTTCAACCCCGATAGGTGAATTAATTATTGCTGGGAGATTCTATAAAGGGTGTGTAGCAGTTGTTGATGGTAGGTAGACTTTGGTTGACTTATTTGAACTTGATATGATGGATTTTGATATTATTCTGAGGATGGATTGGTTACACCCATGTTATGCGTCCTTGGATTATAGGACCCATAAGGTTTGTCTTTAGGTTCCCTGGTAAACCGGTTATAGAGTGGGAGGGTTGTTCTCTAGCTCCTAGGGGGGCGTTTATTTCTTATCTTAGCGCTCGGAGGTTAATCTCTAAAGGTTGTCTTTATCACTTGGTCTGAGTTAAAGATTCTAACTCAGAAGGTCCTCCTCTACAGTTGTCCCGGTGGTAAATGAGTTTCCTGAGGTCTTTCCAGATGATCCTCCTGGTGTTCCTCCAGATAGGGAAATAGAGTTTGGTGTTGATTTGGTTCAATATACTCATTCAATATTTATTCCTCCTTATAGAATGGCTCCGACTGAGTTGAGGGAACTAAAGAAGTAAAATAAGGATCTTCTAGATAAAGAGTTTATTTGTCCTAGTGTATCCCCATGGGGTATACCGGTGTTATTTGTGCGTAAGAAGAATGGTTCCCTTTGAATGTGCATTGACTACAGGTAGTTGAATAAGGTGACGGTCAAGAACAAGTATCCTCTCCCAAAGATAGATGATCCGTTTGATCAGTTGCAGGGTGCCAAGGTTTTTTCAAAGATAGATCTTCAGTCTGGGTATCATTAGCTAAAGATTAGGGAGATGGATATCCTTAAGACAACTTTTTGTATTCGATATGGGCAGTTTGAGTTTTTGTTAATGTCCATTGGATTGACTAATGCCTCGATGACATTTATTGATTCGAAGAATAGGGTTTTCAGGCAGTTCTTAGATCTCTTCATCATTGTGTTGATTGATAAAATTCATGTTTATTCCAAAAGCAAGGTAGTTCATGCTAATCACCTCTGTCTGGTATTGCAGACTTTGAAAGAACAATAGTTGTATGCCAAGTTCTCCAAGAGTGGGTTTTGGTTGAGCGCTGTGACTTTATTTGGTCATTTTATTTCTTGTGAAGGTGATTCGAGATTGTCTTAAGGCTGCCCAAAGTTGCCAAAAGTCCTATGCGGATGTAAGGTATAGAGAATTGTAGTTTGAGGTTGGGGATAAGGTTTTACTCAAGGTTTCTCCCATGAAGGGAGTAGTGCAGTTTGGCAAAAAGGGGAAGCTCAGTCCCTGGTATATTGGTCCTTATATGGTTTTGTGGAGGGTTGGAATTATTTCTTATGAATTAGAGTTGCCTTCTAGTTTGAACTCCGTTCATCCAGTATTTTATATCTTCATGTTGAGGAAGTGTCGTGGTGATCCTTCTTTGATTGTTCCTTTAGAGGGGTTGGGTATCCCAGATTCTCTGTCTTATGAAGAGGTCCCAATTGAGATATTGGATAGACAACTTCAACTATTGCATACCAAGGATGTGGCTTTGGTTAAGGTTCTATGGAAGAACCATAAGGTGGGAAAAGTTACGTGGGAAGTAGAGGAGGACATGAATTCCAAGTATCCGCTTCTATTTTTTGCTCTTGGGATTCGTGTAGAAGGTATGTGTCTTCAACACATCTTTATTTTTGAGTTTGTTAAAGGAAAGATTAATATCTTTGCCTCTATGTTTTCAAACTTTGTTAGAGATTAGAAATAAATTTGATAATGTAAATGACTCATGCATGTGGTTACCCCTACCTTATCTGTCATTCGGGGATGAATGTTCTAAGTGGGTAAGACTGAAATCCCTGTGTTTTGACCCTTAGAAAATTTCCTGAAATTCTGGTCTCTATATCCAATACGACTCTTAGGTAAGACTTGTATGTTGGGATACGAATCGTATGGTCCAGTCGTATACTGATCAGTGTTGATTGGTGGGATGGATTTTGGTCACTAGAATGGGTACAACTTGGTGGTACGAGTCGTATGGTTGGAGACGGATCATTTAGTTCCTTTACTTAACCTTAGACTTGGTAACTTAAGTTGGATTTGAGTGTGAGTGGTTCACCAAAAGCCATAAGCTAGGGTACGAGTTGTACCAGGGACTCGTATGGTGGAAAATGTTCAAACCTTTTGTGATTCGATCTTGCCAAGGATACGGGTGAAGGGTACGAATCATATGCTGTCAATACAACCTGGGTAGGATGAGTTGTACATAGGACAATGTGGGGTTCAAGGGTTAAGTCTTAGTATACGAGTGGTGGGTACCACTCGTACCAAAGGGTATGACTCGTGAGGGTCAGTCGTACCCCTATGACGGGATTTAATGCAACTTAAGTGGGGGTAATCTGGATATTTCCTCACGTACCCCAATAAAGCCCCACGAGTTTAACTCACTTGGGAGGCTATTTACCCAATTACTTTATTCATTAACACTTAGAAACTCTTCCTAAACACTCTATGATTCTCTCAAGAGCTTTTGGGGAAAGGAAGCTAGGGTCTCTACTAGAGGACTAAATTGGGGATCTTGTTGGTGCTTTCTCTCTGTCTACTTTGTAAATTAAGGCATGTTCTCTTCCTTCATTGTTAGTTCCAACTAAGGCATTATTTTTATGAATGGTTTTCATGATTTCATTATTGTGTGATTTTGGGTTCTTAAATATGATTTGGGGTTTTTGGTTATAAATGCTTGGTTATGGTTTTCCCATGTTTTAATTAAACTTTTATATGCATTAATGATTGTTTTGGATAATTGGTTGCATAGGAATGGTACTTTGTTAATGGAATTTGGTTTTGGAAATACTACCCCCCAATGTGTTTGATTAAATGCCTTCAACAATGTTTTTACTTTAATATTGGTTTTTCAATGAAACTTATGCATGGTTTAAACTTGGTAATGGAACCCTAAATAATATGAATAGTTTAAATGGTTTTAACTGGATTGGAAAGGCCTTGGGGCCATAGTTTTGGTTAATTGGAACTCATGAAGGGTACATGGAATCCCTTAACCCTATATATGGTTGTCTATGGACAAAACTTGCAAGTATTATTGGTATGACGATACCACTACTAATGGCCTTGGTTAATAAATGGTTAATGGATTGGTTGGTTACTTGGTGATGGTTTTAATTGGGCAATGGGTGTGTATCAAAGTCATTGAAGGTGGAGGTCCCGGGGGTGGAGGGGGATCAAAACTAGAAACTCATAATTGTCGATGTGAGGTTTGGTCCAACTGACCGTGTGCATGATGTCACACTTTATATTAAGGGGATGTACTAGCCATCCCAGGTTTTCTTCTGTGGTCATGCGGTTTCACGCACTGCGGCCCTTTCAGCAGGGGTAGCTAAACCCATATAGCCCATAGGTGGTTTTGGACAGCAAAGCTACACAACCCAGATAATGATTTTAATGGCATGCTAAACCTGGTTCCCTTTCCCAGCATGGTTATATATATATATATATGTATGGTTGTGAGAATATGGATTGTTTACTTGGTTTTGCATATGGCTTTATTTTATCCTTATCCTGAGTTCATGCTAGCATTCACCCGTTAAACCATATTCGGGAGGCTGTATACCCATGCTATGCAAGAACCAACAGTTCTACTCCTCCTACATAGTGATTGACTTGGGGGAAACTGTTGGATTTAAGTGGTGAGCTTCCGTCTTTTCTGAAGTCTCCATTATATGTTATGGATATTTTTAGACATTTTTTATTTATTTCTGGACCATGGTTTCGTCTATGGTTGGGGTCATGTCCAACCAGATGTTTTAACTCTTTTGGTTAGAATGGATGGGATCAGTATTGTTGTCAACCTTAGCATTGGTATTGCTATGGGGCTGAATTTGATTGACGATATTGTTGGTTGTTCCATCATATTTCATTTTGGTATTAATCCTACTATATTTTGGAACTCATTTGGTTATGCCCTAGTTTATGGCCCTTGGATTGGTATTGGTTTGGCTTGGTGTTTTGGTTGGTACGCTTTGTTGGATAGGATGACTTAGTAGGGATGGTCTAGGAATAGACCTATCCCAATGTCAGACCTTTTCTAGTTATCCTATCTTGTTATATGTTTGGAATTCAGCTGACTCAAGGTATGTTAATAATGGTTGGATTGGGGAACAGGGGGTTGTCCCCGGTCCTAGTTGGACTTGGAATTCCCATTACGACAAGGCACCCGATCGGGTCGGGTCACTGGCTGTTGGTGAAATATTTTAAAGGATAGTAAATTAAGTAAGCAAGAAGATTGATGAAAGTGTAGGATTAACTAATTTGATACACAAAAAATGGTCTTAGTTGTGCTTTGGGAGCAATAGAATTGTGAATTAAATTGATATTACGTGTACATAAGAATTTATTATGCTACTAAAGCATACATAAAAGGAATATTATGTGGTAAGGAACCTGAGACTGAGTAAAGGAAAGTCCAGGCAGAGCTACTTGAAGCTACCACTATAACAGATCTTTTACTACTGTCGCGGTAAGATTAGCCATTGTAGTGGCTCTATATAGTATCCTGCCAGCCATTTCCCTATTTCTGCAATTTTGTAATTTTATAGGGCTATGTTGTTTTTGATATAATAAAATGAAAGAAATTCATCCAACATGCACTATAGCAAGTATGAATTTTATTAAAATGGGTGATGTTCCATGGTTTTATGGAACTTTCGATGCTTAAAACTACAAAAATATGTAAATACTTAGGCCATTTTGTTAGATATGTTGTTTGTTTGTGTTTATGTTGTAGAAAAATAGAATTGGAAGTGATTAGAACAATATGAGAAAAAATAAATTCAAATGTGAAATTGCAGACTGGATAGGATTCGTTGGATGACTATAAAACTATTAGCTAAAGTCGTCAGGTGAATAGTAAGAAAGTCTCATAAGAGGAATAAAATTGAAGATGACTATGACTTGTAGGGATTGACTATGAGTCGTAGGGAGTAATAATTCTAAGAAAAGTTCGCCTAAGATCTGAAAGTATACAAGTTGATGCCCAATGGAAACGAGACTGACTACGAGTCATAATATCAGGCTACAAGTCGTAGTGCTAACCGTACTGAGCATGAAGAGAAGAGATCTGAAAGATGCAAATTCACTAGAGTAACAATGAGTCTAGAAAACGAATCGTGGTCTTGTGATGAGTCGTCATCACTAAGTGCAGAAGGAAGATAATAGAGCTAACAACGAGTCGTTGTCAATTCAGACGACTCATTGCCTGAGGTGTAGCCATTATCGAGCTTATTTTCCTATTTTATTTTGGTTGGAATTTTTAGGTTATTTAATAAAACTATAAATACTCCTTGGTTATTTTTGTATTATTGGACGCACTCTTTACATTCACAAACATATATTGATTCTAAGATTCGACTTTTGATTTTGGAATCCTTTGTTCTTGATTATTTGATTGATTATTAATTTGAGATTCTAGGTTTTATTCTTAAATTATTGTGAGATCAATCTTTTGACATCGTTTATGAGTTCTATGGATATTCTTGCAAACATGAGAGGCTAAACCACCTAACTAGGATTGTAGGAACCCTGGATGAATAACAAAGTAGAGGAAGTGTGAGGTCCTTCTAAATCAGTATTTATGCATGGATTGAGATTATCTTTGATTTGATTGCTTTCTTAACTACTGCAGAAGTTAAGAACTTGCCTGTACTTGAAATTATCTTCACAAGTGAGTTTGAGATTAGGAAAAGAGAATCACGATAGTAATTTAAGGCTACCAACCCTCGTCTAATCAACTTGATACCCAAAAAGAGATAGTTGGACTAGGATCCAAGACAAAGGTTATCAAGGAAACACTCTGAGACTTATAAAGTGAAGAGTAAAATTCACCAAAGGGGTTAACAAAATGGTTGGTGATACATATCTTATAAGATTTTGCATACATGACATTGAGATAGGTGGAAGAAACACGATAAGTCTACGGATTTAGAAAGTCAGGGGGAACATAGTCCTAGTGTTCATCTAAGATTAATTTCAACCTAAAGCGATCAAGCATTGTTACTACTTTACTGTTGCACAAAAAATCCCCTCATTTACTTTTCTGCATTTTTTTGGCTACTTTTGCAAGTTCGTGAGTGATACTTGGCCTATTACTAGTGGGTTGGAACCCAACCTTTGTTGGGTTACTATATTTGACATCAACCATATTATACTTCATGGAGGTGTAGTTTTGGGTGACATCAAGGGGTGGGAAGGGAAAATGTCTTAAAAGTGCCAAAAATAAAAATAAAGATTGTTTGTTATATGCCCCCAACCCAGATCCAATAACGTGAAACATAAGGAAGATAGAGCTATCTGGTGGTACTATCTCTAAGGATCGAGGAATTCAAACCCTCCTCCTCACTTCCACTGAGGAAGAACTCTTTGGCGTCATTCTTGATCAGCTTCGGCAACTTCTTATGGGAAATTTTCAGTAGAATATTACCTGGACTGATTTCCATATTCTTATTATTATGCGGTCATGGGAACGACAACTTCTTCTTTTCTTCATTCACTTCTCCTCGAACCTTTGCATAAGCTCGGGTCAGATCCTTTAGGGCAGTAGAGCTCGAATTATCCAATCCGGAAGGGGCAGGTGGGACCTCTCCAAATATCCCCGGACTGCAGCAAGATCGGGCTCCTATTTGCCAAGGAATATGAGGGCTTGAGTAAAAGGAACACTTGACCCTCCAATCTCACCATCTCAACTACTCTCACCCTCCTACCCCACCTTTCTCTTTTTAATACTCCCTCCTCAAATACCCTTACCCTTCAACGGTTTTTATGTCATCTCACAGTCGTCTATAGTGTCTTGAATCTCTAGGCGCACCTTCACTCTATCACAAAGTATGTAACCAAGGAAGGTAGGAAAATCTTTCATACCGACCTCTTCCAAGAATAAAGTACCACTACTCGTCCATAATATTCCCCCTTTATTCCCTCAAATTCCCGCAAGGATACAAGCCATCACCATGGCTCGGCAAAAGGACATATTTAAAATATATCCTAAGGGACGTATCCTTTGGGTCACCAGTTGTAAATAATCCTTGTACTCGATCGAGAAATAAGTGCTCTTCATACCTTTGAGACTGGACCACTTCACCTCAACAACTCGTCCTTTCAGTGCCAAAACCCCAATCACCCACTCCAAGTCTGATGCTTGTATTCTCACCTTAAAGGTAGAATTGGAAGGGTTTAAGACACCCAAAGTGTCATCTATAGTGGACATATTCACCAGGATTCTCTTAACTCATACACAGACATTGGAGAGAGGCACAAACCAGTCAAATATTGGGAGGTTAGCATAAAACTATCGAATGACACCTATGTTGTGACGAGAGAGTGACTCAGTAAATATCTCCTACCCAAATATTTTCACCTGGCATAAAATCCCGACAACTCCTCCTTCGCCTACCTCATCACCATTCCCGACTCGTAAAGGAAACCCCTATAATGCAATCCCTTCTTATTATGGTCTTGAGATTTAGTGTTGGAAAATATGTGGTAGGTAGGTTGTTGGGCCATTATGATCCTATAAATACCACAAATATCTGTTAGAACCATATCCGAACAACAAGGAAGGAAAAGAGAATTCAAATTTTTTAAGAAATGCAAAAACTAGGGACATACTGCCTTGTACTGCTACGATGGTTAATTAACCATTACAGCGATATCGCAATTGCGGTACTATCACTGCAGCGGTATCACCAACCTCCTTTTCTATGGTGTATTTTTAACTTTTCTCCATAATTTAAAAAAATAGTACAAATCAGGATTGGAAAAGTATGGGTGAACCTTTTTATACAAAAATGAGGATGTGAAACACCTGAAATCAAGCCCAAATCAAAGTAAATCATTAAGGAAGATGGCTTTTCATTTTCACCCCTCCCCTAGATAAAACCCGCCATAACTAAATTATTCTTAAGTTTTAAATGCTATAGGAGCATTGAAAATGTAAGAAAACTTAGCATGAAAAGAAATATACTCAAGAACACCACTAAATCAAGTCACAAAGTTGCACCCAAAACAACCATAATTCCCTCTATTCTAAGTAATTCTATGATTCTATAACAAGAAATACATAAAGTAAGTAGAGGGGACAAATAAGTTACCTTAAATTCATTGATGGGGAAAGATTTTTGCAGAGAAAGTTGAGAGTTTTTGAGAGTTGGGAGTGAAAATGGGGAATACATAGTTTCCCCCTTACTTAACTACTGTGAACTGCTATTATGGATGGTTACTGCTGCAACGGTAAACTTTTTCAAAAACAACTTCATCTCAAACTTTTGTGATTTGACATGACATAAAATGTTTGAATAGTTATTCCAACAATCTAGTGTGTACTTCATCTTAGGAAAAACCATAGGAAATAACCATCGGGCCTAGATTAGGAAGTGTTTTAACGGTAGACCATTAAAGGAGCATGGACATATAATGAGATATCATATGTTAAGAAATCCTCCTAGTGACTTATTATATTTAAATGTCTGTTGAGTACTAGTGTAATTGTCTAGACCTCACCATTAGGACGTTCTAGGACTAACAGTGGGTAAATTGATATGTAATGTAATGATTCAAATCATTGTTATGTGTGAAAATGCATCCCAAAATATTTTATAATATATAATAGGTTCAAAATGAACCAAAAAAAAAATTAAATCGAGGCCTAAGGGAATTGGGCCAAGAGACCCAATTATGGACTACGTTGGATTGTCAGAACCATTACCGAGGTCAGATAACTCCTGCAATGATAAAATTTTTGCTTCATTGGTAAAACGCAGTATCCCAGTCGAGGAATTTTAAAAATCCTCTTTCTTTTTATTTTCCTTGGTCGCCCCCTTCCTCCAAAATACTTGAAAAATTCTAAACACCAACCATGAGATTTCAAAGGACAAGGTTTATGAGAGCAATTTTGAAACATGCCCAGAGAAAACCCGACATGGAAATATGTTTAGAACACATGGGACAACATACTTCTCTTTGAAGTAGCTTGTTTCGCCTAAGAGGTAAGCTAATATTTATTTTATAGCAACTATACTTGGGCTAGATTAATTTAACACTAATAACAATGTCAAGAGTATCATGCATTAGGCCTTCGGACATGGCATTAGATGGAAAGAGATGCTAAAAATTTGAATAGGCTTGAATATGTCGAATTATGACATGTTTGTTAATGATTGATTTGGGATAAGTGATGAGTAGGATTATGGGTCAAAGGTTCTTAGTTTATTATTTTACAGGGTTTGAGTATAGAGAAAGGTTGACCGAGATAGAGCAAAGTGGTAAAAAAAAAAATTAAGGTGTAACGCCCCAAAATCTAATCCCGAGATGTCACACAGTGCTCAAGGCCACGAGTAGACCCAAGCTAACCCTTTGAGCCTGCTACTAGATCTGAACCTTACTTTAAGATAATCTAATCAAGAAATAATGTTGTATTATACCAAAAACTAAAGTGAATAAACTGTAGGTACTGTCTGAATAACAAATACTGAAAGTCTTTAGTTAAACTCGTAGTCCGACAAGCCTCTACTACTAAAGAACTAGATACCCATTGGGACAAACCCCTGACTGACTCAGGCTAAACTAAAAATGATAACTCAATTATTATGAAAACTGGAAATCTGAAGAAGTAGGCCCTCGAATCATAAGGACTCATCAACTGTGGGAGCGTAGATAGAGATGCTCAAAACTACTCACGTTGTTGATATGGAGAACCTGAACCTACATTATAAGATAATGTAGCACATAGACATATATGTGGATCAGCACTTTGAGAATGTACTGAGTAATGGGGGTGTAATGCATAAGTAAATATCATCATAATTAGAAAGTAAATGCATGCGGATGTATATGACTCACATAATCTTGATTATCCAAAGTATCAAAATATAAAATCATGTATAACCAATCATACTTGTAAATCTAGTGAGTCATAACACTTAGTTTTGTAAAATATTTTCTATTATTCTTTTCTTTTGAAACTTAGAAGCTTTGGGACTTAGAGACTTTGGGCTTGGGAGTTTCTTCTAACCGACATAAAGAATGTGAGCTGACATGGAGTCCAACGTCTTGCCCATGTTGGGGTGAGTTGTTCTACCCTTGCCATCTGAATAGAACCTTAACTTATGTGATCACAATCTAAGTCATCCACGTAGAAGTGGGAATAATCTTTGTCCTGCGGTGGCAGGTAGTTCTGGGGCATGAGACCTTGGAATCATACCCAACTCGATGCTAAATACTACTCCCATACTTACACTCAGAACCTTTAGGAAATCCACCTTAAAATAGCATAAGGGCTTATAATTAAAACTGATTATGCTTTGCTTTGCTTTAAATCATAAACTGTATAAATTATGTGGATTCCTATCTTATCTTGGATCAAAAGATCAATATTTGCTTTTGAAAGCACTTATCAAACTTGTCAATAAAACTTAAGATCATAATCTCCTTAAAAAATCATCAATGGTACTTAGGACTCGAAATATAAAGCTTTAATGCATCAATAGTCATACTTAAACTTCATGCTCAACAATCAACTTAAAAGCCTTCAACAATCTCAATCAAGATAGTGGAAAATAACTCATAATATGAATCTCATGATTTCAAACATGGATATAAGTAAATCTCTTACAATTGAAGCCTTAAATAACATGATAATTTCATAAACTTAAAACAATAAGAATTGGGTAACAACCCTAACTTGCAAATCATGTAATATTTAATAAAAATCAAGTTTTTGGGCACAAGGACGAAAGAATTGTCCTTGTTCAAACCCCACATACCTTAGATGATGAACTAAATGAATAATCTTTCTTTTTGAGATGCTATTTGTGCTTTTGAATGAGGATTCTTGAAGCTCTTGGTTTAGGGATCTTAAATCTTGAAATAATTTGAAAAAAAGGATGGCGGAATCTTGAGTTTCTTGGAGATGAATGTTGAAGCCTAAGGTTTTGGATGAGAGCCATTCTGATGAAACTTAGCATATCATGCTTCTAAAAGGCTTTAATCAAGTGTTTGGATGGATTAGGGGTTGTGGAAAAGTACGAAATACCCCCATTCAACTCCTAAATAAAACTAGATAAAAACTGGGGTCCCGATTTTTGGCCTTGGCGCGACGCGCCACTATCGCGCCAAGCTACTAAAAAGTGCCAACTGGGAAAATTCATGGTGGAGCGATGCGGAGGTATCACGTTGCCATCATGGATGGGACTTGGACACTTGGTGTGACGCGCCAATATCACGGTCTTTAACTGGAATTGGACAATTGGAAATTTAGCTCTCTTCACGATGCGCCAATATCGCAGAGGGCCATTAGAAATTGACAATTAGGAATTAACATTGCTCCGCGATGCACTAAGGGTCTAAGTGACGGTGTTTTGCGACTGGAACTTAAAATAGCCATAACTTCTTACCTGGTTATCGGATTTAGGCGAATCTTATATCGTTGGAAAGCTTATTCGATTTCCTACGCTATGAAAAGTTCAAATCTATGGAATTCCACACAAATTAAATAATATTTATCTTGGAAGATATCCCTTAACATCTTAGGGATAGATTCTAGCTAGAAAAGGCACGGAGTATTACTATATCTCCCCCTTAGAAACATTCATCCTCGGATATGTCTAGTTAAGCTGAAATGTCTAAGGAATCTGAGAATATAAGATAGCATGCACAACTGAAATGAACTAAGCAGCTGAATCTAAATTATTCTGAGCTTTTGAGTCACTCGAAGAGTTCATGAACTTACACAAGGACATCTATATTGCTGAATATTTGATTAGAAAGTAGCTGAATCAAGGAAGAGTATTACCTTCAGCTAGATCTGAGTTTGCGGAGAAATGGTGAGGGTATTTGGCTCGCATATCTACTTCTGCATCCCAAGTTGCGCCCTCAACCGACTAATTTCACCAAAGAACATTGACCAAGGAAAATTCTTTGTTCCTCAATCTATGGATTTGATGATATAAAATCTCAACTGGAATCTCTTTGTATGAAAGGTTATTCTGAATTTCTGAGCTTTCTAACGGAACTACAACGGTGGAGTCACCGATGCACTTCTTAAGCATAGAGACGTGGAATACAGGATGGACTGCTGACAGGCCAATAGGCTACTTAAGTTAAAAACTACTTTCCCAACACGACTCAGAATTCTATAAGGGCCAACATACCGAGGACTAAGTTTCCCCTTCTTTCCAAATCTCTTTACCCCTTTCATGGGTGAAATCTTCAGATACACTAAATCACTAACCGTAAACTCAAGGTCCCTTTTCCTCATATTTGCATATGATTTCTGAAGACTCTGGGCTGTCTTCAACCTTTCTGTAATCCGCTTGACTTTCTCCATAGCCTTAAATACTACATCAGGCCCAAGCAAAGTGGCCTCACCCACTTCAAACCAACCTATGGGTGATCTACATCTCCTCTCATACAGAGACTTAAACGGGGACATCTGAATGCTAGCATGATAAATGTTATTATAAGCAAACTCAATCAATGGAAAATGCTCATCCCAAATACCTTTGAAATCAAGAGCACATTCCCTTAATATATCTTCTAACGTTAGGATGGTCATCTCTGCTTTACCATCAGTCAGAGGATGAAAGGCAGAACTGAGATGAACTTGGGTACCAAGACCCTTCTGAAAAGCTTTCCAGAACTGGGAAGTGAACTGAGTACTCCGAAATGATAGACAAGGGAACTCCATGCAGTCTGACTAACTCTCGGATATACAACTTAGCATAATCTTCAGTTGTATAGAATGTATGAACTGGAAAGAAATGCACTGACTTATTCAATCTGTCTATAATAACCCATATTGAATCATGACAACGACGTGATTGGGGTAAACTAGTCATAAAATCCATATTCACCTCTTCCCACTTCCAAGTGGGGATACTAAATTCTTGCAATGTACCACCAGGTCTTTGGTGCTCTACCTTAACCTATTGACATGTTTTACACTTTGCTACAAACTCTACTATATCTTTCTTCATACCACTCCACTAATAAATTTCCTGCAAATTGCGGTACATCTTGGTAGCACCGGGATGAATAAAATAACGCACGCCATGCGCTTTAGCCATAATTCTCTATCTCAGATCATCAACACAAGGTACACACAATCTACTTTGGTATATCAATACCCCATATCCCCCTGGGAGAAAACCTCTACCTTTTGGTCTTTAACCGACTTCTTCAGTTTGACCAAACTAAGATCCAAGTCTTGTTTCTCCTTCACTTCTGAAACTAGGGAAGATTCAAAACTACTCTGAACCCAAATATTTCCATCAGCTGAATCAAGCAATCTAACACCCAATCTAGAGAAATGATGCCCTTCTCGAGCCAACTTTTTCTTATCTTTCTCCACATGAGCAATACTGCCCATAGACAACCTACTAAGGGCATCAGTCACTATATTAGCCTTGCTCGGATGATACAACACACTCATATCATAATCTTTTAACAACTCTGACCACCTTCTCTGGTGAAGGTTCAACTCCCTCTGGGTGAACACATACTGCAAAGTTTTGTGGTTCGTGAACACATCAACATGAACACCATTAGATAGTGTCTCCAGATTTTCAAAGCAAACACCACAGCAGCTAATTCCAGATCATGGGTTGGGTAAATTTTTTCAAGAGGTTTCAATTATCTAGAGGCATAGGCTATGACCTTACCTCTATGCATCAACACACAACCCAAACAAACTCTAGAGGAATCATAATAAATAAAAAACCATTCGTACCATAGGGTAATACTAGAACTGGGGATGAAGTGAGTCGGGTCTTCAACTCCTGAAAACTCTTCTCGCAGGAATCTGACCATTGGAACTTAACTTTATTTTGGGTCAATCTAGACATAGGAGATGCAATAGATGAGAAACCTTCAACAAAACGGTGGTAATATCCAGCTAGACCCAAGAAACTTCTAATAACTGTAGGAGAGATAGGTCTAGGCCAATTTCTTACGGCCTCTATCTTTTGGGGATCAACTTTAATGCCATCGGCGGAAATAACATGACCGAGAAATTCTATTGATCTTAGCCAAAATTTACACTTGCTGAATTTGGCGAACAATCGATGATCTCTAAGAGTTTGCAAGACAACTCTAAGATGATCTGCATGGTCATCCTCACTATGAGAGTATACAAGGATATCATCTATGAACACTATGACAAACATATCAAAATACTCTTTGAACACTCGATTCATGAGGTCCATGAAGGCTTCTGGAGCATTAGTTAGCTCGAAAGACATGACTAGGAACTCAAAATGATCGTAGCGGGTTCTAAAGATAGACTTCGGAATATCACACTGCCTAACTTTAAGATGATCATAGACGGATCTAAGGTCTATCTTTGAGAAATTACTTCCACCTTGAAATTGATCAAATAGGACATCAATTCTAGGAAAAGGAAATTTATTCTTGACTGTGACATTATTTAGCTAATGATAGTCAATGCACATGCCAATGAGCTATCTTTCTTTGGCACAAATAGGATGAGAGCGCCCCATGATGAAATACTAGGCCTTATAAAACCTTTATCTAAAATATCCTTGAGTTTCTCCTTCAACTCCTTAAGCTCTGAGGGATCCATACGATAAGGAGTGAAAGAAATAGGCTGAGTATCTGGGAGAAGGTCAATACCAAATTCTATCTCTCTATCGGGAGGCTCCCCTGGGAGATCTTATGGAAAGACATCTGGAAACTCATTTACTACATTGACTGACTAAACTATTGGAGTCTCAGACTTAATATCTTTAACTTGAACTAGATGGTAAATGCAGCCTTTGGAAATCAACTTTCTGGCCCTAAGATAAGAAATGAAATGACTCTTGGGAGATACTGAATTATCTGACCATTCAAAGACTGGCTCTTCTGGAAACTGAAACTTTACCACTCGGGTGCGACAATCTATAGAAGCATAACAGGAATAGAGCCAATCCATACCTAGAATAAGATCAAAATCAACCATATCGAATTCTATTAAGTCTGCGAACATGAACTTATGAAGGATGGTGATTGGACACTTTTTGTAAATCTGTTTAGCAACAACTGACTCACCTACTGGAGTAGAAACCAAGAAAGGCTCGGGAGTCTTTTTAGAACTTATATCAAAATTCACGGCAACTAACAGGGTCACATAGGAAAAACTAGACCTGGGGTCTAAAACACATACACATCAAAATAAAAAACACATAGCATACCAATAATAACATCTAGCAAATATTCCTTCTGCTAGCAAGATGGTAAATCATAGAACCAATTTTGGCATTGTACGCCACCGGTACTGGATGAAGCTCTCTGAGGAGGGGCAGGGTGAACTACAGGGGCTGGTGCACTGGTAGCCTGAGTCTGAGTAAGAACATCTCTGTTTCTATGCTTAGTATACGGGAACTCTTTAATTCTATGTAACAACTTTCCACAACCAAAACAACTCTTCTTCTCGGCCAAACACTCACCGGGATGTGTTCTACCACACTTAGCACAAGGAGGATAATTGGGCTTACCACTCACACTATTCTGGGATCTATACATAGAAGACTTATCCCACTATTTTTGCTTGTTTCTGGGTGTAGGATCACTAGATGAAGACGGCGCTGGCATAGACAAATGGTTATGAAAATGTGAGAAATTTTCCCCATGGGATCTACTCTGACCATACTCAAACTACCCTGTTCTATCCCTCTTATTTACTCTCTCTCTTTTCTTTATCTTCGCTTCCTCAATCTGTTGAGCATGCATCATCAATCTAGAAAGATCCATGTCTCTATTGTGCATAGAAGTTTTACACTTCTTAACTACCAATCTAGACACACCGATCACAAACTTACTCATGCTGGACCTAGGGTCAGCCATCTGATCATGGGCATACTTAGACAACTGGTTGAACTTGAGGCAATACTCCTTCACTATCATGAAGCCCTGCCTCAAGTTCATGAACTCTTCTATCTTAGATTTTCTCATCACAAGTGGGAAGAATTTGTCTAAGAACATATCCTAAAATGTCTGCCAAGTCATGGGAGCTGCATTCTCCCCTCTACTCTTCTTCTACATCACTACCCAATCATAAGCAATATCCTTCAACCTATAAGATGCCAATTCTACACTCTCTTCCTCAGTAACATACATCACTTGGGTGATCTTGTTCACCTCATCAAGATATAGTTGTGGGTCCTCAACTGCTTTCGACCTAAAAAATTCTGGCAGGTTCATTCTCATAAAGTCCCAAATTCTGGTTGCGACTAAATCCCCATCCTACTGAGGTAGGCCTGCAGCCTGACGATTACCTTGAACATTAACGGTCACAGCTTGGGCTAGCACCTAAAAAGCTTTCCAAAACATTGCATGTGACACATTCTCATTCAAAGGATCTGCGGGCTAAGGTGGCAGGTTATCATTTCTGAGGGCATTACCTCTACGAGGAGCCATATTCTATGATAAAATAGCATGGGTTAATAGCAGATAGACACAACTTTAAGTACGATGGATTATGAAATAAAGAGAGAATTTTCCTAAAATGCTTCATAGACTCTTGCTCATAGATGTGACGCACTTCACACCAATGATCAAGACTCTATGTAACGTGGCTTGTCTGACTTCCTAGGACTCTCTAAACCTAGCTCTGATACCAAGTTTGTAATGCCCCAAAATTTAATCCCGAGATGTCACCTGGTGCTCAAGGCTACGAGTAGCCCTAAACTAACCCTTTGATCCTGCTACGAGATCTGAACCTTACTTTAAGATAATCAAATCAAGAAATAATGTAGTATTATACCAAAAACTAAACCAAATAAATTGTAGATACTGCCTGAATAACAAATACTGAAAGTATATAGTTAAACTCATAGTCCGAGAAGGCTCTACTACTAAAGGACTAGAGACCCATTGGGACAAACCCCCAACTGACTCAGGCTAAATTACAAATGATAACTCAATTACTATGAAATCTGGAAATCTAAAGAAGTGGTCCCTCAAATCATGAGGACTCACCAACTATGGGAGCATAGATAAAGATTCTCTAAACAACTCACATTGTTGATATGGAGCACCTGAACCTACATTATAAGACAATGTAGCACATAAACATATATGTGGATCAACACTTTGAGGATGTACTGAGTATATGGGGGTGTAATGCATAAGTAAACATCATCATAATTAGAAAGCAAATGCATGCGGATTTATATGACTCACATTAGTTTGATTATAAAATTTATCAAAATATAAAATCATGTATAACCAATCATACTTGTAAATCTAGTGAGTCATAATACTTAGTCTTATAAAAGTTTTTCTATCATTCTTTTCTTTTGAAACTTAGAAACTTTGGGGCTTAGAGACTTTGGACTTGGAAGTTTCTTCTAACCTACATAAACCATGTGAGCTGACATGGAGTCCAACATCTTGCCCACGTTGGGGAGAGCTGTTCTACCCTTGCCATCGGAATAGAACCTTAACTTAAGTGATCACAATCTTAGTCATCCACGTAGAAGTGGGAATATTCTTGGTCCTATAGTGGCACGTAGTTCTGGGGAATGAGACCTTGGAATCATACGCAACTCGGTGCTAAATAATACTCTCATGCATACGCTCAGAACTTTTAGGAAATCCACCTCAAAATAGCATAAGGACTTATAATTAAAACTGATTATGCATTGCTTTGCTTTAAATCATAAACTGTATAAATCATGTAGATTCCTATCTTAGCTTGGATCAAAAGATCAATCTTTGCTTTTGAAAGAACTTATCAAACTTGTCAATAAAACTTGAGATCATAATCTACTTATCAAATCATCAATGGTACTTACGACTCAAAATATAAAGATTTAATACATCAATAGTCATACTTAAACTTCATGCTCAACAATCATCTTAAAAGCCTTCAATAATCTCAATCAAGATAGTGGAAAATAACTCATAATATGAATCTCATGATTTCAAACATGGATATATGTAAATATCTTGCAATTGAAGCCTTAAATAACATGATAATTTCATGAACTAAAAACAATAAAAATTGGGTAACAACCCTAACTAGCAAATCATGTAATCTTTAATAAAAATCAAGTTTTGGGGGCACAAGGACAATAGAATTGTCCTTGTTAAAACTCCACATACCTTAGATGATGAACTAAATGAATAAGCTTGCTTTTTGAGATGTTATTTGTGCTCTTGAATGAGGATTCTTTACGCTCTTGGTCTAGGGTTATTAAATCTTGAAATAATTTGTAAAAAAGATGGTGGAATCTTGAGTTTCTTGGAGATAGATGTTGAAGCCTAGGGTTTTGGATGAGAGTCATTCTGATGAAACTTAGCATATCATGCTTCTAAAAGGCTTTAATCAAGTGTTTGGACGGATTGGGGGTTCGGGAAAAGTCCAAAATACCCCCATTCAATTTCTAAACTAAATTGGAAAAATAAATTGGGGTCCCAATTTTTGTCCTTGGCGTGACGTGCCACTATCGCGCCAAGACACTAAAAAGTGCCAACTGGAAAAATGCTTGGTGGCGCGATGCGAAGGTATCGCGTTTCCATCTTGGATGGGACCTGGACACTTGACGCTATGCGTCAATATCGCGGTCTTTCACTGGAATTGGATAATTGGGAATTTGGCTCCCTCCATGACATGCCAATATCATAGAGGGCCACTGGAAATTGATAATTAGGAATTAACACTGCTCCGTGATGCTCTAAGGGTCCAAGTGATGGTGTTTTGCAATTGGAACTTAAAATGGCCATAACTTCTTATCCGGTTATCGGATTTAGGCGAATCTTATATCGTTGGAAAGCTTATTCGATTTCCTACTCTATGGAAAGTTCAAATCTAAAGAATTCCACACAAATTAAATAATATTCATATTGTAAGCTATCCCTTAACATCCTAGGGACCGATTCTAGCTAGAAAAGGGACGGGGTATTACATAAGGTGACTTGACTAAAACATAAATGCTTAAATGTCCGAATTGTGTTAGGAAAACTTATATAATTCTAATGTCTTTTTTGTCATAATTGACACCTTCCAGTTCTTAGAAGACAAGATAGTGAGTGTAAAGATAGTCTGATTATCCGGATTAAAGTGTCAACATTGTTTTCATATTATCATGATCAATGTTTTTTAGAGTTTAGAAGGTAATATGGAAATCTCAAAGTTGGGGTACGGCTAGATAGAGATTGTGTAATAATGTGAACTTGGGTAACGACAGCCCATAGGGGTGTTTGGTAAGTTGTAATTGTGACACACACGCACACACACACATATATATAAAGAGTAAAGTTAAAGATCACATAAGTCAGACGATTGTGGAAGTAGAGTTTCTTGACCTTATACATGGTTGTGGATGTGACATCTATGATTGTCTTCTAGCATGTCTTATGACTTATTGACTGCATTGCATTATTTTGATGTATTTATATGATATGGGTCAGAAACCACGCTGGTATAAATATGATAGTTGTGATATAAGTCGGGCGCCCATCTGTACGGATATGATAATGATGTTGAGAAGAGGTAAGTGATGATGCGCACATCTTTTATGCATACATTCATTCATATACTTTAATGTCATTCTTTACATATATATATATATATATATACATATAGTAAATTATGGAAGAAAGGTCACGAATATAAATTAGGCCCCTTGTATGGGCCGGGTTAAATGTGAGAATCTACAGTCCTTTGAGAGGACCGATTATGGTATAACGTGATTAATGAAACTTATGATATTTTTAGAATGTGGTATTGTGAAGTGTTGCATTAAAAGTACTGAAAGGATTGGGTGGATGTAACTTAAAAAATTATTGGTAACATAAGTACGGATTGATGTGAAAGGATAAAGGGTTAATTTGAATTAGGTAGTCAAAGGACAAAGATATACGAAATATTAAGTCAAAGGATAAAGACATACGAAATATTAAGTCAAACGACAAAGATATATGAAATGCTAATGCTATATCTTTGTCACCACCTGAACCAGGGTCTGGCCATGATGGGTATCTCAAGTCCCACATGGATCGGAGATCACCCCTACACCTAACCAAACCAAACACAACATCCCCCAATGTTAGATGAATTTTGAACATATAACAAAATAGCATTCACCAAGCTTAAAAAAATTCAATATATGTCTACAACCGACGATTGATGACCTACCAAACAACCGACCAACATCAGCCAATATCCACAGTAATCTAAACAAAGCCTTCTAAACAAAGAATCAAAACCAGTCTTGGTCGGGACATGTCCCCGACTCTGGAAAATGACAATGACAATGAAAATGATAATGTTAATGATAATGAAGGTAACTACCAACTCAAATCTAAGAATGAAATCTGGTGAAATGCCTAAGCCTTTCGGGGAATGAAATCTCATCACTTCGCCACAACACAACAAACCAACGAACCGAGCCGACCGACCCAACTCGTAGAAAAAGTAGAGGTAGCTCTGGTGCCTACATCACGTGGGGATACAACGTCCAGAGATGGTTAATGGGGTGAACACTAGCATGTAACTCAGGGATAAGAATAACATAATGCCATGATCAATAGTTCAAAATCATTCAAAATCAATGCATATAATCAAATGCATATACGTATAGATATATCACATGATGGGATAGGGAACAAAGCTTAACATGTGTTTTAAAACATTAGCTTTCATTGTGTAGCTCAACCGTCATAACATGTAAAGGAACCCACGGGCTATATAGTCTCGGCTGGTAGGGCCCTAATATATGTGGCAGCACGAACCAGAGGGAATACATATGCACTATGGGGGACTCGAACCTCCCTACATATCAAGGTAACACGGGCACCAAAACATGTAATAAGATGTGGAAGAGTCAAACCTCTCAATCAAATGACAGTAATAAAAGGGACTCAAACCACCAGGTCATATAGACCCCTACGTCAGCAACCATAGTTTCCAGTGTAGGTCCATCAGGACCACCACTTTCATAACTCAAATCCACAGCCCTAATTAAATCCTAATTAAAAACCTTTATCACACAATTCAATTCATTAAACCATTATAAACATTTAGGCATACATTGTTGGTATCGGCATACGAACTACGCTTGCAAGGTAACATCAACATGCCACACTAATTATCATCACTTGGGGGAATTCAGAACCCCATTGGTTCAATTTTATAAATTCCCACATTTCTCATAATTAAAAACCAAATTCACAATATGGATTAGGGTCATAGCCACTTCAAAAGTCACAAGTCTGGGAAATCACAATCCCTAGTTCATTGACTAGTCCTATGCATCAAATCGACTTTAGAATTACCATTTAAACTTAGACTTTGCAGAGACAAACATAAAACATCACATGAACAATAGTTATACAAAAACCCTCAATCGATGTTTTCAAAATCAACATAAATATCCCACGAACAATACTTTAAAACATACGTTTTTAACAAATTAACTATGAAGGAAGAGTAACATGCCTGAAATACCAAGTTTCACAAAAGGAATTCAACCTTGGAGTCCTTGGATGACCTACTTCTGGAAAACCCTAAGTATTGCTTCTTGAGAGAACTTAAGAGAGCTTTTGAAAGTGTTTTAGTGAGTTAACAATGCTAATGGGGTCCCCAATAGGGTTTTAGGTCATGGGTTACAATTGGGTAGAGGGGAAATGTCCAAAGTTCCCTTAATGAAAAGATTGAAAATTGTTGTAAGTGACTACAGGTCACTATATACTCGTATAGACACATTATGACTGATTGCAAGGAGTCGTAGTCAAGACAGAACCACCAGGCCCATACTCGTCTGGATATGATTTATACCACCAACTCGTAACCATACATGATGACTCGTAACCACTTCTCATACTCAAGATAGAAACAATTTGGGATGACACACTGGACACCCTATGATTAGGACATAACGACTCGTCATGAGTCTTTATGACTCATGGCCTCAAATTGTAATGAGGATAGGGCCTTGGGCCAAACTTACTGGACACCTTATGACTTGCTCCTTACGACTCATAAGAAGTCTTGACGACTAGTTGAGAGCTATTTGTACTCAGAGAAGAATACTAAGCCACTTGTTCTAATTAAGTTAAGATCTAGTCCTTATGACCCATCGTGACTCCATACGACTCGTCAGGGGAGTCGTAGTCAGAACAGTGAGGATAAAATTTTAAAAATATTTCAAGGACCAAAAATTTGGTGAATTACATACCCCTTAAGATCATTTGTCCTCGAATGATAGGAAAAGGTATTTATTAGCACTATTTGACTCCACATACCAATACTCTTACCTTCAACAATGACAGAAAACAATGATGTCAAGGAAACCACCATTTTCTTTAACAAGGCCAGAAAACAAAGATTTTAAGGAATACACATACCTCAAGCATAATTATTTAAAATGGGAAACAAGAACGGATACTTGGACTTCATGTCTTCCTCGGCTTCCTAAGTAGCTTTCTCAACCTTTTGGTTCCTCCAATAGACCTTTACCGAAGTCACGTTCTTAGTCCTAATCGATGGACTTGCCAATCCAAAATATCAATCGGGACCTCCTGGTTGGACAAAGAATCAAAAATACCAACCTCCTCCAAAGGAACAACAATAAAAGGATCACCCACCCATTTTCTCAACATCGAAACATGAAACACTGAATGAATGGAGCTCAAACTAGAAGGAAACTCTAAATCATAAGCGAAATTACCAACTTTCTTAATAATCAAGTATGGACCGACATAACGGGGACTGGGCTTCTCTTTCTTACCAAACCACATCACTCCCTTCATAGGGGACACCTTCCAAAACACCCAATCACCAATACTTCACTCTAACTCTCTTTGCCTCACATCTGTGTAGGACTTTAGGCAACTTTGGGTGGCCTTAAGTCTATTCTGAATCACCTCCACCTTCTCCATGGATTGGTGAAGCAAATCTAGACCAAATAACTTATTTTCGCCAACCTCAAACCACCCAATAAGAGATCTATACCTACTACCATATAAGGCCTCAAACAGAACCATACCAATGCTAGAGTGATAACTGTTGTTGTAAGAAAATTCTATGAGAGGCAGGTGACCAACCCAACCACCAACAAAATCAAATACACAAGCCCAAAGCATATCTTCCAAGACCTGAATTGTCATTCTTGCTTGCCCATCCATCTGCGGGTAGAAAGTGGTACTGAGGGTCACCTTAGTCCCCAAACCCTTCTAGAATAACCTCTAAAAGTGAGATGAGAATTGGGTACCCCAATCAAATATGATGGAAACTGGAGTACCATGCTACTTCACGATCTCCTAAATGAACAACTTGGTAAAATCCTTAGAAGAGAAATTAGTCCTCACTGGCAAGAAGGGAGTAGACTTAATCATCCAATCCACAATGAGACAAATCGAATCAAACTACTGGCGAGACCGCGTAAGACCCTTAACAAAATCCATATTAATTGTCTCCAATTTTCATACTGGCAGATTAATCTCCTGAGTCAACCCACTGGGCCTCAAGTGCTCTACCTTTACTTGCTGACATACCATGTACTTAGCCACAAAATTGGCCACATCCTGCTTCATATTATTCAACCAATAAATTTTTTTAAGATCACGATACATTTTTATCGAACCAAGATGAATAGTATAACGCCACTCATGAGATTCGGCTAAAATTCTTCCTCGTAACTCATCAACATCGGGAACACATAATCTACCTTGGTACCTCAAGATACCATCACCACGAAACTCGAAAACCATCACTTTTTGCCTACCTACATCATTCTTAATTTGGATCAGAATAGAATCCAACACTTGTTTCTCCTTTACTTTAGCACCGAGAGATGACCTTGAAACCTCTTGAACAATTATACCACCATTCTATGAATCTAGAAGATGAACTCCGTGATTAGCCAAACAGTGAATATCCTTCACCAAATCCCACTTATCCTCATCCACATGAGACAAGCTTCCCATGGACAACTCACTAAGAGCATCAGCAACCATATTAGCTTTACCGGGATGATAATGAAGACTCATGTCATAGTCCTTGAGAAACTCAAGCCATCTCATTTGCCTTAGATTTAATTCTTTCTGGATGAACACGTATTTCAGGCTTTTATGATTAGAATAAATATCAACATAGACCCCATATAAATAATGTCGCCAAATCTTTAATGCAAACAACATCGCATATAATTTAAAATCATAGGTCAGATAATTCTTCTCGAGAACTTTCAACTTTCTAGAAAAATAAGCAACCACCTTGCTAATCTGCATCAACACACACCCCAGTCCCACCTGGGATGCATCACAATAGACAACATAACCCTCTATGTTTATTACTATGTATATAAAGGTGAGAAAAATTCTGAGAGTTCTTCCTAAATCCTGGAAAAGTATAATAGATGCTATCACTGAGGAAAGAAACCTAAAAATTCTTAGAATGGATGAACTTATTGGTAATTTGAAGACTCATGAACTCAAGAGAAGCAAGGGAAAGAAAAGAAGGAAGAAAAAAGAGAAAACTCTCTAGCATTGAAAGCTTCAAAGTCTGATTCAGGTGAGTAAGAGACTGATGTTGCCTATTTGGCCAAAAGGATTGTTAGAGAAATAATAAAAGTAGTCAGTTTCAATGAAGAGGAAGTAGCAGCAAAAAGGGAGGTATAGTTAAAGTTTGCCACAAATGTGGGAAACCTGATAATTTCGTCAAAGATTGCCCAGTGTTGTCACAGCCCGAACTAGGTCCTAGACGTAATGGGCATCCCAAGTCTAACAAGGATTACATCAATATCCACCATACTCAACTCAAACAGATCCAACAAGGTCTTCATATCATCAACAAATACCAAAGACACCCTTATAGACTGTCTTAGCAATAACTGAATCACCTACTGAGGTAGAAACAAAAAAAGGATCTGAAATAACTTCCAAATAAAAACCAAAAGACACAGATACATAAGACGTCACATATGAAAGAGTGGACCCCAGATCAAGCAAACAATATACGTCATAAAAGAAAATATGTAACATACTATTAATGACATCAGGTGATGTCTCAGATTCCTATGAAAATGCCAAAGCATACAACCTATTCTGACCAACACTAGAACCAGGAGCAGTAACAGAAACAGATGCACACCAGAAGGTGCAGGAATAGAAGATGAAGCCACATGAATATTATTTGCCTTCGTAGAAACCTTATTAACCAGACGGTCCCTGAGTCAATGTCCTACATGGCCACACCTAAAATATTTGTCCCTTTCTTCATTAAAATAATCCCGATGAGGACAACAACAGAATAAATAGGAGGACATGAAGAAACTGATTGACCTACACTCGCTTGAGATTAGGCACCCTGCGCCCGAGAATTGTCACCACCATGATGATACATGTCGCCCGACTAGTAAGGAGTACTAGCAGAACAGTAGGAACTAGAACTCCCCCACTTATTTTTCTGCCATTTACCACTATCTCTACCACCGTGAGACTTAGCACCTCTATGATTAAAAAAAACCTGCTCCTCTTTTCCTACCTCTCTTTGAACTCCTTTTGCCTCCTCTTTTTATTCTTCACTTGTTGCATATGAACAATCAACCTTAAGATAACCATATCTTTAATGTGAAAAGCAATCTTGATGTCCAAGATCAAATCTCTGTTCAACCCAGAACTGAACTTCCTTATTCTCGACCTCATATCAACTACCAAGTCAGGAGAATACCTTGATAGATGATGAAACTTCAAAGCATATTCCTTTACATAAATCTTTCCTTACTTGAGATTCACAAACTCCTCCATCTTAGCTTCTATCAACTCTTGAGGAAAAAATCGATCCAAGAAGGCGTTAGAAAAGGCCTTCCACAATCTTTCCTCTTCCACAACACCTCTATCCCTGTCCTACCTCTCTTACCATAGATAAGCAACATCTTTGATATGATAAGCTACAAAGTTAACCCCCTTTACATTAGTATCCTGCATCACTCAAAAGATCTTCTTTATCTTATCCAAGAAGTCCTATTGATCCTCCTCTACCTTTTCTCCAGTAAAAGTTGGAGAACCTATTTTCATAAATTGGCCAACCATTAAGGCCTCTGCAGGTAAAGAACCAGACACATCCCGCTCAGCCTGAGCAACAATCAATTTCACAATAGTATGAATAGACTGACAAAATTTTGTATTAGTCACCTCACCTTGACGAGGACTAGTAGCAATGGTGGAACTCCAGAACTATCAGGGATAGGACCATGAGATAGAAGATGAACCCAAGAAATAGGATGCACCCCTTCAACATTACCCCCAGATGGGATAGAAGAATTTTCTTGTGTTCCACCCCTAAAAAAGACTTTACTCGACATGGCTTTGTGGACTCCAAATTGACCATGAACCAGGTTTTGATACCAACTTGTCACAGCTCAAACCAGGGCCTAGACATAATGGGCATCACAAGTCCAACCAAGACCAGGGACCGCACCATGTTACCAGACCCCACGCAGTTTACATAGCCTATTCAAATGCCAAGGCCGATACCAATACCTATCCCGCCCATTCCAACCCCAAGAAGTACCACAAAGCATCTATCCAAAAGATTAAATAAATCCTATTGGGACATGGCCCCAACCATGGACAAAACTAATATCCAAAGTAAAAAATAAATGACTAAAAGTATCCATAACATGAAATAATACCTTCCAAAAGGATGGAATCTCACCACTTCAGTCCAAATGTTGTCCCTAAGTCAATCACTATGTAGAAGGAGTAGAATGGTTGATTCCTACATAGTGAAGGTATACAGCTACAGTAGACGGGGTTAGTGAGTGACTGCTAGTATGAATCTCAGGATAAGGATAAAATAACGTCAGTTATAAAACCAAGTAAAACCATCCAATTCACACAACCATACATATATATAACCATGCCAGGAAAGGGGACTAAGTTTAGCATACCTTTAAAACCATTACCTGGGTTGTGTAGCTTGGTCATCCAAAACCACTCACGAGCTATATGGGTTCAACTCCCCCTGCTGAAAGGGCCCCAATACGTGTAGTCGCACGAACCAGGAAGTATTCCATGGATGACTAGTACATCCCCCAATAGTGTGACATCATGCACACAGTCCACTAAGAAAAATCCTCATATCGGCAAATACGAGTCTCTGGCTTTGGTCCCCCCGGGAGTGCCACCTTCCATGGCTTTGCTACACACCCCGCTATTAATGCCCAGTTAAAACCAGTTTACAAATAACCAAACCATTATCCATTTATGAACCACGACCATTGATATTGGTATCTCCATACCAACCCTTACTTGTAAGTATCATCCACAGCCAACCATTTTTAGGTTTAAGGGGACTTTCAAGTGTCCTTCCATATATTATATTAAACCACTTGGGAGACTTCCATGTTCCCCACAAGAATAACCATTTAGCCTTTAGCATTTCCAAACCATTTAAAACATGCATAATTCCTTTAACAAGTTAAAACAAGCAAGAGTTCCATCAAAAGAAGTCAATGCAATGAACATATTTTTATAAGCATTTTATCAAACACATTGGGGCATAATATAACCAAAACCAATTCCAATTACCAATACATCATTCCCATGTAACCTAATTATCCAAAACCACCATAAATGCATATAAAAGTATAATTAAAACCCTAGGAAACCATAACCAAGTATTTAATATCAAAACCCCCAAATAATAGTTGAAAACCATAATCATAAAATAATAAAACCATGAAATCAATCACATAAACCATGACTTATGTTAACTTAACAATGAGAGAAGACAAATGTGCCTTAAACCAAGAAGAGAACGAAAAAAATCACCCAAACATGACCCAAAGCAATCCTTTAGTTGAAACCTTAGCTCCCTTACCTCAAAAACTCTTGAGAGAATTATGGAGAGTTTTGGAATAGTTCTAATTGTTAATGAATAGAATAATAAGGTAAATAGCATCCAAAGTGTATTAGAAGTCGTAGGTCCAAATTAGGGTAAGTAGGGAAATGTCAAAAATACCCCCACATAAATCCCTTAAAAGATCCTCACAAGGACATGATGACACATACGAGTTGTATCCACCCAATAATAGGGTCAATAGCCTCCAAAGTGCTTGTAATAGAAGTCGTGGGTCCAAATTAGGGTAAGTAGGGAAATGTCAAGAATACCCCCACATAAACCCCATCATAGGGATACGACTAACACATACGAGTCATACCCCCAATACAATTGCTACCCACCACTTGTATCCAAGCCTCACCCTTGGATCAGATATTGTCTAGTATACGACTCATCTAACTAAGTTGTAACCCCATCATACTATCTGTACCCATGACTAGTATCCCTGGAAGAATGAAATACCAGGAGGATCAAATACTGCCCACTATATGAGTCCATGATATGACTCGTACCAAGCCCTATGACTCATACCTCTAAGTTATACCCATTCTATAAACCAAAACTATCCTACCAACTAACACTAATAAGCATAAGACATGACCATACCACTCGTACCCCACCGTACGACTCATACTCTTAAGTCGTATTAGGCTAAGAGAACCAAATTCTAGGAAATTTATTAATGGTCAAAACCCAGGATGTTTCAGTCTCCCACACTAGGAATATTCATCCTGGAATGACGGACAATGTAAGGGTAACCACACACAGAGTCATTTGCATTATCAAACATCCCTTTAAAAAAGTTTGAAAACATAGAGGCAAAGATGTTAATATTTTCTTTACCAAACTCAAAAAATAAAGATGTGTTGAAGACACATACCTTCCGCATGAATCCCAAGTGCAGAAAATAAGAGCGGATATTTGGACTTCATGTTCTCTTCCGCTTCCCAAGTAGCCTCTTCCACCTTATGGTTTAGCCAAAGAACCTTAACCAAAGACACCTCCTTCATCCGCAACCGACGAACCTGCCTAACCAAGATCTCAACCGAGACTTTTTCATAAGACAAAGAATCAGTGAGACCTAATCCTTCCAAAAGAACAACCGAAGAGGGATCACCAGTGCACTTCCTAAACAAGGAAACAAGAAATACCGGATGAACCATGCTAAATCTAGATAGAAAACCCAATTCATAAGCAACATTACCAACCCTCCACAAAATCTCATAAGGGACAGTAAATCAAGGACTGAGTTTCCTCTTTTTGCCAAACCGCACCTTTCTTCATTGGATACACCTTGAGGAACACTTTTTCCCCGACCTCAAACTCTAAGTCTCTATACCTAACATTCGCATAGGACTTTTGGCGACTATGGGCAGCCTTAAGCCTATCTCAAATTACCTTGTCCTTCTCCATTGCTTGATAAACCAAATATAGGCCAAACATATTTGCCTCACCAAGATTAAACCAACCAATAGGAGATCTACACCTCCTACCATACAATGCCTTAAAAAAATCCATACCAATACTAGTATGGTAGCTATTGTTGTAAGCAAACTACACCAAAGGTAGATGATCAATCCAATTGCCATCATAATCAATCACACAAGCCCAAAGAATATCCTCCAATGTCTGAATAGTTCTTTCCACTTGTCCATCTATTTGCGGATGGAAAGCAGTACTCAGACTAACCTTAGTCCCTCAACCCATTCTGGAAAAAACACCAAAAGTGATACTTAAACTGCATACCATGATAAAAAATAATTGAAATAGGAACCCCATGTAGCTCCACAATCTCATGAAGATATAAATTCACATAATCCTTGGCCGAAAAGTTAGTCAGCGCTGGAAAAATGTGTGCAGACTTAGTCATCCTATCCATAATAACCCAAATCAAATCAAAATATTTCTGAGACTGAGGAAGATCGATAATAAAGTCTATATTGATCCCTTCCCACTTCCATTCGGGAAAATCAATTTCTTAATGTAACCCACCTGGCCTCATGGGCTCAACCTTAACCTATGACACACCATACACTTGGCCACAAAATCAACCACGTCCTTTTCTTAACATTCCACCAATAGATCTCCTTGAGATCATGATACATCTTATTTGATCCAGGTAAACAACATAGCACGAATCATGTGCCTCAGCCAAAACACTTTGTCGCAAACCGTCGATATCAGGAACACACAGCCTCTCTTGGTACCATAAAGTACCATTTCCATTGATCTCAAACACCACTACCTTTTTCCCACTAGTATCACTCTTCATTTTCATCATGATAGGGTCCATTACTGGCTTTTTCTTAATCTTCACACCAAGAGATGATCGAACCACCGATTGTACCACCACACCACCCTCCTTAAAATCTAAGAGATACACTCTAAGATTAGCCAAGCGGTGAATATCCTTCACCAATTCCCACTTTCCTTCCTCCACATGAGCCAAACTACCCATGGATAACCTGGTAAGAGCATCAGCAACCACATTAGCCTTACCTGGATAATAGTGAAGACTCATATCATAGTCTTTAAAAAGCTCAAGCCATCTCCTCTTCTTGAGATTAAGCTCTTTTTGAGTGAACACATACTGAAGACTCTTATGATCAGAAAAGATATCCACATGGACACCATACAAATAATGTCACCATATTTTTATAGCAAACATAACTGCAAATAGCTCCAAATCATGGGTAGGATAATTCCTCTCATGTACCTTCAACTGCCTGAAAGCATAGGACTCATCCAACCAAGTCATAACCCCACCACTCGTATCCAAGCCACACCTTTAGATCAGACATTGTCCAGTATACAACTAATCTAATGAAGTCATAACTCCAGTATACGATACGTAACCATGACCCATATCCCAGGAAGAATGAAATACCGGGAGGATCAAACACTGCCCACCATACAAATTCATGATATGACTCATACCAAGACCTATGACTCACACCTCTAAGTCGTACCTATTTTAGTGACTAAAACTATCCCACAAACTAACACTGGTTAGTATACGATAGGACCATACCACTTGTACCCACCATACGGCTCATACCCTTGAGTCATATTAGGTACAGAGAACGGAATACCATAAAATTTTCTAAGGGTCAAAACCCAAAATATTTCAAATACACAAACTGGATTATTAGGAATACCTAAAGTTTGGAGGTGACAAAGGAATGAAGAAGGACCAGGTCCCTAAAAAGTCAAAAAGAAAGGTTGCAGCTGATTATGCAGTGAAACATGCTTTATCTTTCTGGGGAGATTCATCTAGTGAATCTGAGAAGGATGAAAATCTTTAAGATATTTCTATGCTGGCAGCGGAGAATAAGAATGTCACCTTTGATTCCTTGTTTAGTCTTATGGAAAACACTAAAGATGAAGAAGAAAAAAGGTAGCTGTCTCTGACATTAAAGAAAATTTAGATAACTACTCTGCTAAAAGGATAAAGAAGCTTGCAAATGTGTTAATTGATTCTGTATGCGAACTAACTACTAAGAAAAATATTCTAGAAGAGAAAGTAGAAAATCAAGAGATTGAATTGATTGCCTTAACTCTCCAAATATCTAAAATAGAAGAACAATTCACTAAGTTAAAATCTAAAGATCTGAATCTAATGAATCAACTGAAGAAAGTGGATAATTCTGATGGTAAAGGAAGAAAGAAGCCTTAAAGCTTCAAATAGAGATTGAAGAAAAATTGAGGGATTCTTAAAGGCATCTCATGACTGCACTCCATAAGAATGAAGAATTAAAAAGGGACTTTGTTTGTATAAGATAAGAACTTAACAAATCACTAAAATGGACCACATCCTTACAGATCCTTTCAAATTTAACTAGTTAGGGTGTCAATAATAGTAAAGGCTTTGGATATCAATATAAAACCCAATCATTTGGGTCTCAAGGGAAAGTTGTTTATGGTACTGGAAACAAGGTCCATAGACCTCTATGCATTCATTGTAGAAGAGATGAGCACTTGAAAAAAACTGTAAATGTTGGCTTGGAGCTATAATAAGCAGTACTAGATACATCCAGAAGGAGAATTGTTACCCTAAGGGTTCCATACCCTTGAAAATGTGAAGAATAACTCTCTACCTAGATGGTCTAAGAAAGATTTGATTATACATTTATCTTTTTTTTGGGAACTCAAACTCAAGTGGGTTCCAAATCTAACAAATGACTATGTTTGCAAGTAGTAGAAAGGGAATCAAATCAGAACTGGTTCATGGATAGTTGATGTTAAAAGCATATGACTGGGAGGATTTATTTTTTTCTCTCTCTCAAGACACTTCAAGGTAGCGGTTTCTTTTTTGGAAATAGTAAAAAGGGTTATATCCATGGTGTGGGAAATATTGAAAAATCACCTGATCAAGCTATAGAAGATATGTACTATATGAATGGTCTAAAGTATAGTCCTCTAAGTTTTTCTCAAATTTGTAACAAAGGTAATGAGGTGAAGTTCTCATTTGATGGGTGTACTATGTCAAGCTTGAATTCTAGGAGAGTTATTCTCAAAGACAAAAGGTTCAAAAATATGTATGTGGATGATTTAAAGTATGTAGATGATGGGAAATTAACTTGCTTATATGATCAAAGTGAAGATGTTGATCTATGGCATAGAAGATTGGAACATGTAAGTTCCTCTTTGCTGAACAAGTTGATTTCAAAAGACCTAATCTGTGGCATGCCATAACTGAAATTTCCAGACAATAAGGTTTGTGATGCTTGTGTTAAGGGTAAACAAACTAAGTATTCTTTTAAGTTAAGAAATAGGTGAGTACTTATATACCTCTTAATATTTTGTACATGGATCTATGTGGACCTATTAAAGTCCAAAGTAGTGGAGGAAGAAGTATGTTTTTGTAATTGTGAATGACTATTCTAGGTTCACCTGGACAATGTTCTTGAGAACCAAAGATGAAACCTATGAGGTTTTGGATTTTGTGTTGAATATGGAATCAGTCACAACTTCTCTGCTCTTAGGATTCCACAGCAAAATAGAGTTCTTGAAAGAAAGAATAAAACCCTTATAGAGATTGCCAGGACCATGCTAATTGACAGTGGGATTTCAAAGAGCTTTTATGATCAAGTTGTTAATACTGCCTGTTATGTGACAAATGGGTGTTTTATTAGATCTCTCCTAAACAAAACCCTATATGAGCTAGTATTCAATATAAATCCTAAGCTTTATTACTTCATACATTTTGGGTGCAAGTTCTTTGTGCTAAATAATGAAAAGAATGAACTAGGAAAGTTTGACTCCAAAAGTGATAAAGCAATATTTGTGAGCTATTCCTCAACAAACAAAGCATACAGAGTTTTCAGTAGAAGAAATCTATGTGTGGTAGAAAGTATACATATGATCTTTGATGAGTCATAAAAGCTAGTGAATCCAGATGATGATAAAGATACTGATATTGAAGAACTCATTCAAGCTCAAAGAGATGATATTGCTAAAACGATGGTCAAAGACTAAATGATACAGTTGGGAATGAGAAGGTGATGGTGATAAAAAATCTCAGTTATAGACCCCTACTCCAGTTGAAAAACATCAAGAAGGGTCCAGTAAAACTCTTTAGGGACCTGGTCCTAGTGGAACTCATCTTAGAAGGTCAAACTGGAGGCACAAATCTTCTCACCCACTTGATAATCTGACTATACCTTTGGAATATGGAGTCCAAATAAGAGCTTAAGCCAAAAGCTTCATGGCATTCTCAGCATTCTTGTCCCAAATTAAGCCCAAAATATGAAATAAGCTCTAAAAAATATTGACTGGATCAATGTAAGCTTCAACAATTTGAAAGAATTAACATCTGGGACCTAGTCCCGAGACCTGTTGATAGAACAATTGATGGTACCAAATGGTTATGCAAAAACTAAAGGATTTTGGGATTGTTTCAGACACTAGCCCTTTAATGTGTGATAATACAAGTTCTCTCAAGATGGTTAAGAATCCATTGTAGCATAAGAGGACCAAGCACATTAATGTATGGCATCACTTTCTGAGAGACAATGTTGATAAGGGAGCCATTTTCATAAAGTTTTAAATGATTAAGGATCAAATAGCAGATATATTTACTAAGACTTTTCACAAGGACCAATTTGTAAATAATAGGTTGAGGCTAGGTTGATCAAAATAACCTAACCTACTAGATGAATCATTTTTTCCTCCATAAATTTGGCTATGATCAAGAGACAAGTATATTTGGTAGAGTATGTATTAGTTAGTCTAACTCAGTAACATATCTTTGCATGTATACACTCATGGGAACAACTTTAGAGGAGAACAGATGAGACAAACAAAACCTTAAGGATTCACTCAAGAAAGAGAAGGACCTGGTCCCATCTCTTGGGTTAGTACAAAAACTGTGTATTTTAAAAATCATAAAGATTTATCTAAAAAGTCATGTGTCTTTCCTTCTCTAAGCAAAAGCTATCAAATATTTAAACAGGTTAAGGGTTGCACCTATTAGGACCAGACACGTTATTTATAAGTCCTTACAATGACAATGGTCAGTTTCCTGAAATAAAATAATCGAATTTTTTCTCTTTCATTCTCTTTCAAAATGATTCTCAAATCAACCTCTTCTAAGATTTTTCCTCTCAGAAACAAGTCATTCCTATTCTCTCTCTTACACACAAAAGCTTCAAATAGCAGAAATTCCTAATCCTTTGAGCCCCACTAAAAACTCAAAAATTACACAATCCTCATTACTTTAGTCTGAAAAAACTACACTTAAACTTCCTGATCCTTCAATGTCCAAAATTGAAGAAGATTTGTCTTCAGATTCTCAACCAGAATCTGAGTTAATTCCACCCACCATATCTTCCCTAGAAATTTCTGATCCACTAAATGTATCTATTCCTAAAGAAACTTCAGCAGCAATGAAAACCCCTATTGAGTCAACTTTAGCGGTGGACCAAAATCAAGGCTTTGATTTACCCATTAAACCTGAAGTATCTCAAATTCCCCTTTCCTCTGAAGAACCAGAAAGCATTGAACTCTCCAAAACCCTAAAAGTACCTGGTTCTTTTGCTATCTCTAAAAAAAATCCTATTTTTTCTCAACTATTTAATGAAGAAATTCTAGTAAAAAGGTCTGGCCTTTTCAGCAGTGTGAATTGGGTAGCTGAGAACTTACTTTTGTGTGCCAATGATCTCAAGAAAAGGTCTTTTGTGTAGAAGAGCAAATAGTAGGTGAAAAGGCTGATGTCACAAAGAATGGAGAGTTTGTGTAACCTCCAAATGAGGAAGATGAAGTTGATGATGAGGAATTAACTCTAAGGTGGTCTGCTCAAAATCAAAGGAGCAGTAAAGGTAAAGAAAAGGTAATGGAAATTAGTGTGAAGTTTATCAGAACATATTCAACTAAGGGTTCTGAGAAGAAGCTGTTAGGGAATGCTATGAATGCTAGTAAGTCATCTACTACTAAGAGAAGGAGACTGAAAAAATCTAGTGTTATAGAGGATAAAAATATAGAAGTTGTAGACATTGGAGAAGGTGAAGATAATGATCCCAGTATTGCTGTTGCAACTGAAAAAGTGAGAAAGAAGTCCACAAAGAAGGAAGGACCAGGTTCTCCACTGTAAAACCAAGAAGTCCGACTGAGATAAAATAGAAACATATTGTTGTAAAGAAGAAGAAAGTCTCTGAGGTACTTGGTCCCAATAAGAGAAAAACTAATGAAAAAGAACCAAGCAGTGATTCTAAAAGAAGAAGAAAGGAGGAATAAAAGGAGTCAGTGTCTAGAGAAGACAAAAATGCGATCTTTAAAACCCAGAAAGTACTGTCTAGTAGATTTTTTTATCCCAAGATTTATGAGAAACCTGGCACGGTAAAGTTGGTGTAGTATGTAAGACACCAGTAATGGTTAAACCTCCTAGAGAAACCAACTCACATGGTCTTTGAAAGAGAAGTAAGAGATTTTTATTATACTTTAGATTTCTCAAATGATAGGTTGAGTTTGACTACCCAGGTGCAAGGAACGTAGATAAAATTGGATGACGAGATATTAGGAAAAATCATGGATATTCCTATTATGTGTATGATGACTATTTTAAAGCAATAGGCCTCAACTAAGTTTATGATTGATGCCTTAAAAGTGGGAGGAACATTAGTAGCTAGTGTAAGAAAGAAGTTTCTCATAAGTGAATTTCAGTTGGTGATTGAATTTGTCAACAAAGTCATTCTTCCATGGTCAGATAAAAGGACTATAGCTTCTACTATTGATTTTTTTATGATAGAATGTCTCACTAAATTTGAGTTGGTAAGTTTTCCTGGTCTAATGATAGAGCATATTTAAAATATCATCCAGGAGAAGGAAGGAAAACATGGTATGACTTATGGGTATTTCCTGAATAAAGTCTTTAATAACTTTGGAATTGTAAGGACCAAAAGGACTCCTAGAACAGTGAAACAAATGTTTATTCTAACAACCTTGGTTGAAAATAAGTGTGTATAAGGAAAAAAAGGACATTGTATCCAAAGTATCAGAGTTATTCGCTGTTCAGGAAAACTTAAGTAAAGAAATGGAAAAGATGAGGGTAAATTTGTTTGCTAAGGATGCAGAAATTTTGCACCTAAAGATGCAGAACTATAAATTATCCTCAGAGGCACCGGGTGCTGCCATGGATCTTACAGCTAAAAATGCAGAACTCCAGAATAAAGTTGCAGTACTCTAGAATAAAGTTGCAGTACTTACTAAGGAGGTTCAAAGGCTGAATGCAGAACTTAAGGACCTCACTAAGCAGCTACTGAATGCTCATGCTGTAGAAAGTGCCAGAATGGATATGTTGCTCAAATCCCTCTCTCCTAAACCTCCCTCTACCTAAGTCCTATCACCTCTATCCCTTTGTTAGCCTTGTGTCAGTTTCCAATCTTTGCTTCTAATGTGGCTTTTGAAGGATTAGATATTTTATATTTTTTGGTATGTTGTAGTGGTACTGATTCTATTTAATATGAAGGAATACTTGTCTGTGTTTTTTCTATCTCTTATTTACTTTAATAGTTATGCTTCATGTTAGTATTACCCCAGTGGTCGTGAGTTAACTGAATTGTGCTTATTTTACTCTTGGTTTACTGTTCTTACTTTTCAATTATGCCAAATGAGGAAATACTGAATTCATGTGATAGGGACCAAGTACCAGGTGTGGGCACATGTGTTGAATAATGTGTTGAAGTGCATATATATTGACAGGGCGAAGCATATTGGTATAGTGATAGGGGGAGGAGGGAAGCATGAGTATAGTAACAAGAGGAAGCAGGGAAGCATGTTGGCATATTAACGGAGGGAGCATGGTGCATGGTGATAGGGGGAATATTCATTGACAATAGTGGTGATCACTCTAATTGAATGAGGTGAATAAATTTTAACGCTCCAAAATTTGTGGTTTGTCATCATCAAAAACAAGAAAATTATTATATCTTATTTTGATGATCGTCTTCTATCAAAAGACCAGGTCCCTAGGTCTTCATGAAAATATACAACTGTCACATGTCTGCGCAATTTTTTCTGTTAGAGTAACAAACTACGCAAGTGAGTTGTGTACCAATCAGTACACCTGGCCCAATTAAAATTCTACCCTAATCATTATCCTATTATAAATAGAAAAGAATGTTTCTCAATTCATGAGTTTTTGTAATTTGGTTATTCAAGAAGAAAAACGGTGAAAACTCAATATTGCTCAAGTTCCAAGTTGTTCTTGAGTCAAGTCTTGGTCTGTAATCGAATTACTTATCTTAGAAGAGTAATGCTTTTCTTGTTTTTTCAGAGTGCTTAGGTAGAGTTACCTGAGTTGATATTGGTCAGAGTTAATCCATATTGAGAAGAGATCTTGACTGATTTGTCAAGAAGAGATTGTAATAGAGTTCTTACAAATTTGTGGAGCTTAGAGTTAAGTTCTAATGGAGTCTGTAGTCATGAGTTTGATTATAGTGGATTCTTGAGTACTTGTGAGTTCATGGTTTTTCCTCCCTTGGGCAAGGAGGTTTTCACATTAAATCATTGTGTTCTTTACTTTCCTGCAAAGTTTTATTTCCTTACTACTTTATTGCCTGAGTCTGACTCTAAGGGACCTGGTCCCTTATAAGGTGGTGCACCCCTCACGTTTCATCAGTCAAGTTAAAGGATAGATATATAAAACTGTTAAATGACAGGTAGGTCGCAAAGATGCTAAGATGATATTTTGAGGATTCCTTAATAATGGTTAGAACCAAAATTTTATTTGATGTTATAATTTTTTCGTATTTATTATTGATGTTATTTGTTTCTAACCCTAGTCGACCGATGATGCTTACCAGTATGTGTGGTTGTACTGATGCTATACTTACTATATCTCTACTCTGAGTATAGCCATGGTGCAGGTCAGTTAGAGTTTCTAGAGCAGCGTCGATCATTCAACAACAGCTCCTACCATTTCTATCCTTCTTGGATGTTGTATCATAGATGTCCCTACATCTTGTCTAGTTTTCTTTTGCCGATTTAGGCTAGGTTTTGGAGAGTCAATTGTAGTTATTTTTTTCATTTAATTAGTTTTAATATTTTATGTATTAAAACAAGTTTTAGGAAGAATTAAATGTGTAAACCTATTTCAACTTGATTGGATTCTTAGATGGTAGATATTAAATTAATTATGTGTTTATCATAGTATTGAATGATGGGATATTCAGGATTGTCCTATTTAAGATAGGTGTAGATAGGTGCCCGATGTGACTCGGTGGATTGCTTTTTGACACGGTGTTGGATGGCAAACCTTCTCTTCAACTAATTTTTGAATTTTCATTACAAAAATATACATTCTTCAAGGGATGGTCCAGTTACCAATGAGAACTTTGTCCAGAAGCATGGAGTCTATTTATCCCACCACTAAGGGCTCATTTGATTGCACTTAATGGATGTCTGAATCTGAATCGTTCAGACTTCAAACCATTAAGTGCATTTATTTTTATTAAGATTTTAGATCTTAATAGGTTTGAATAGGTCTTAATCATTCAGCTATAGAATCATGTCTTAATAGGTCTGAAGAGGTATTTTGGTGTTGGATAATTTTCACCGTCACTCTATTCATAATCATTAGTCACCACCTCTGTCACCGCCATCATTTCAACCACCTCTACCATCACACCCACCATCGACAACAAATATTGCTACCAACCACTATTGTCAACCGCTACCACACAAACTACCTTTATTATTCTAATTATATTTAACGCCACCACCATCGTCAACACCACCACCATCATTAACCACTACCGATCAATCCCTACTGTCGACCAACTCATCTATCACAACTAGCACCACTGCTAACTACCACTAATACATCACAACCTCTACACATTCTCCGGTGGCCACCACCATTGTCACTAGTAATGTCACCTCTATCATCACTTCAATCACTATCATCACTATAATTTATCTCTACTAACAACCATCTCCACCATCACAACTACCAATATCTCCAACTAGCACCAACACATCGTCAACCATCATTCATTCATTTTTCAGCTATCACAATCAACACTTCCAACTACTAACATCAAGCAACGTCACATCACAACCACCATCACCACTATCAACCGCTACCATCATAATAGTCACTACAATACCAACCATCACAACTATCACCACTAACATTACTAATCACTAACATCAATCATTGTCACCGCAACCACTATTATAAAGCATCTCCACTATCACTAACAAACATAAATATGTTTTTGTTCAATTAAATAATAATTTTGGTTGAATTAAATTACATATTTTTTGATATATATTTAGTTTTTTATTTAAATTATATTTTTTATTTTATTATATATATAAATAAAAAAATTGTTCATTCAGATGTTGAAAAATAAATAATCTTAATCATTCAGTTTTCAGATCTAAAGACAACATCTTAATCATTCAAACGTGCATTCAAATTAAGACATCTGAATCTTAAAAAGGACAAATGCAGCCTAAGTTGATTTCTCTCTGTATACATTATTTTAGTTTATGTAGCATAGTTATTGCCTCTTTTCAAATACTGATTCTTACTCCAAAATTGAAAATGTATGTCATGGTAATGTTACCCCTCGAATCTCTCAAAACTCCGGCATCACCACACTTGTCATTCAAACAAGATCTATCACTATTTAACTTCACAAAAGGGTAGGTGATTTAATTTATTTGGCTCTTATCTTGTGATTAACGATAACACATAAAATTTTGCTCATATAGGTCCAGAAGTTTTCAAGCTTAACTTTACCAAAATGTGCATAAAAAGTAAAAAATAGTATGTCAGTGTTGTGTTGTTTTAATTCATAATCAAACCATCTTTTCAAATCATATTTGGGCTGGCATCTGCTCCTCTACGGTGTTGGCTGTTATGGATTTGATCATGTTTTTGGTCCACCATCTTTGTATAAGACTTTTATGTTGATGTTTATATTTACTGTTATTAAAAAAAAAAAAAAAAAGAGGAAAATGTTGTTGTTGAAATATTATATCAAAAATTATAAGAAATAAAGATTAAGTGTAGACATAAGAATTGCACTTTATTACTACTGTACAATAACAAGTTATAATTGATGAGCTTAAAGAGAACATCTGGACTAAATTACACATTGAATCTCAATAATTATAAACATATTCAGTATCATTTTAATTTCAAGCAATTAATTTTTGTACCACTTGAGTTTTTCTAACTGCATACTCCAACTGTTAGGAAAATGAGTTCAATTTACCTCTCCTCCTTTAATAAATATAGTATTTTTATTTTATATTCAAATTCAGATAAATCATCGAGCAAACATTTGAGGTTGTTCACATGAGATAGAAAATAAACATAGTATTCATCTAGATTTCAATTTTGAAACTTGTTCCGGATTTTTATTTTTCTAGAGTTTTTTTTACCTAAATGTAAGTTCATTTTATTTTACTTACATCATTATTATATCCAGGAATAAACCCAATATGTTTATCCCCTTATTTAATTTTAAATTCTTAGTTATTAAATTATTTATACGATTGATCAAATAGATTTTATACACTAAACCTTGAATTAAAGAATCTAACTAATGGTAAGCATTCTCTATTTTTCAACCGAGAGGTTGTGAATTCGAGTCAACAAAGGAACAAAAAAGTGAGAGCTTCTAAGAAAAAATTAAAAATAACTAATGATATATCGTGATGATTTTTATTTTTTTTTAGTTTGTGAAAAGAATTGTTCTTATGGATAAAAAGGGAATTACTTTACAGTTTACACCTTGTATTGATGGTTCTTAAATATTACTTATTTCATAACATATCGCGTTGTGTTATTTTATTGTACTAGATTATTTTGATGAATATAATATTTGAATAGATTATATTGTATTGTTTTAATCGTCACATAATGTTAAAAATAAACAACTCAAAGAATAAATCTACAAAATAAAAGCAGGGTGCGGAGTAGAGATATCATAAAAGATAGTAAAATATATTTATTAGATATTAGATAATAAATAAAGAAAAAATGAAAAAAAAAAAATAACATGACTATGCGATCACACCAAATCAGTAGTTACATAAATTAGACTTTTCATTGTTACGTAACGTCGTTAGGTCACATCAAGTCCATCGTTACATGAAAATTACATTATATATATAAGGTCAAAATTATTTTTCATATATATAAAATAGATGTTGAATTCCATTATTTCTTCATATGTTTACCTCTTTATATTTGAACCCCCTTAGTAAAATTAAAATCTTGCTCCACCAATAATACAACAATAACAATAAATACCCAATGAACAACAGTTCTCCGCCTTACTATATTTAGAATAGTGGTCGATCCTTCGGGAGTTACATTCGTAAAATCCCACAAATAGGATTAGAGGAGTATAGAGTGTACGTAGAAAATATCACTACCTTGTGGAGGTAGCTAGAGAGTCTATTTTTGAAATATCCTCGGTTCAAGTACAACAAATCAAAAGTAAAAGAAGAAGAGAACAATGATGAAAGCATAAAAATTAATAATAATAAAATAAAATAATAATCAAAATATAATAAACAATAAATGTTGCTATACTGGGTTCGAAAAGCTATTTTGGGAATATCAGCCTCCCTACCCTTCAACTGATGATACCCAAACAAAGGTCTATTTTTGAGAAACACTTAGCACCCTGAAGATGGTCAAAGAGATCATCAATTTTAGGAAGAAGGTATTTATTTTTAACAATGACCTTATTCAGCTGACGGTAGTTTATACACATACATCGGGAACCATCTTTCTTATGGACAAAGAGTACAGATACACCCTAGGGAGAAACACTAGGACGGATAAAGCCCTTGTCAAGATCTTTTAACTATTCGTTCAACTCTTTCAATTCTGCAAGAGCTATTCTGTATGACAAGATAGAAATAGGACGAGTTTCTGAAAATAAGTCAATGCCAAAATCTATAGTCCTATCAGGTTGTATCCCTACAAGATCATTAGGAAATTCTTTTTGAAATTCATTAACTGCAGAGACAGACTAGAGAGAAGGACTTTTAGTATTAGAATCTTTTACCTTAATCAGATGATACAAACAACCCTTAGATATAATTTTGCGGACTCTGAGGGAAAAGATGAATTTCTCATTAGGCACTAAAGAATCACCCTCCCATTCTATCACTGGTTCATTTGGAAAGAAAAAAGTTACCTTTTGGGTTCTACAATCTACGGTGGCATAGCACGAATAGAGCCAATCCATTCCCAAAATGGCATCAAAGTCAATCATATTATGCTCTACAAGATCTATCACAGTATCACGATTATAGATAGACACAACACAATTTCTATACACCCTTCTAGCCACAACAAAGTCACCAACAGGAGTAGAAACAGGGAAGGGTTCTCGAATATTTTCATGCTCAAAGCCAAAACTGACTTCCACATACTGGGTCACATATGACAAAGTAGATCCAATATCAAGTAACACATACACATTACGGGAGATGATTTGTAACATACCCGTGACCATATTTTATGAAACCTCTGCATCCTGTCAATTTATTAGAGCATATAACCGATTGCGACCGCTTCCAGTAGCTGAAGCAGTACCTTCGAGAGGTGGTGGTGATGTGGAGAAATTTTCTTGAGACTTAGCATCCCCAAAATAATCTCTAGCTGTCGGGCAATCCCTTTGGATATGGCTTGGCTGGCCACAAGAATAGCACACCATCGTGCCAAACTGACATCTGCCTGGATGGTTCTATCCATACGAGCTGCATGGAAGGTACTGTCTAAACGGTTGTGCCATACTTTCCTTGGTCTGAGTACCTTGTACTCCCTATCCATAGTTGGGATGAAAATTCTGAAACCATCGATCAAATGGAGGTCAGGGCACTGGAGCACTGGCTAAAGACTATGCATTACCCCAAACCTTTTTCTTTGGCCACCTGTTACCCCAATTACCACCTTGTTGCTGATTGTTATTCTGGTCTGCATATTTGGACGTCTTAGCCAACCTGTCATTCTACCGTGCTTCAGCAACCCTCTTTTTCTGCTCCTCAACCTATTGCATGTGAATGGATAATCTGGAGAAATCCATATCTCTGTTCAGCATTGCCCATTTGCATTCCAACACCAAATCATCCGAGAGACCGGATGCAAACTTCTTTATGCGGGATGTCATGTTACCTACCAATTATAGGGCATAGCAGGATAAATGATTAAACTTCAAGGTGTACTCCTTAACACTCATCCTCTGTTCCTTCAAATTCATAAACTCTTCATCCTTAGATTCCCTCAGTTCCTGGGGAAAGAATTGGTTTAAAAAATCCTCCACAAAATCACCCCACACAGAAGGCTCAGCATTGCTACCCTATGCATCCTCCCACTCATTATACCATTGATTTGCCACATCCTTTAGGTGATAGGCTTCCAACTCCACACCTTCAATTGTATTCATGTGCATCACTCTAAAAATATTCTCCAACTCATCAATGAACCCTTAGGGGTCCTCTTCGATATTTGTGCCAGTGAACATAAGGGGTTCTGTCTCATGAATTAACCAACTCGGGTAATCTTAGATGAACCAAATACAGAACCCATGTCTTCAGACCGATGAGTCTCAGAGGCCACCAGTTGTGCAATTATATGGATGGACTGTCTAAACTCAGCATTCGAAACCTCTCTATGAGGAGGCTGGGGACGGTTAATATTGGTCCATGGAGCCCGAGATGGACTGGTTGGAACTTGAGAAACTTCAGTAGTAGGAACAAACTCTGGGGTGCAGGCTCTGTTACGGGTCCACATCCCATGAATAGGACGGACATCCTCAGCCTAAGCATTTTGTTCATTGATTTTACGGTGAGGCATGGTAACTTTCTGTAACATAAAAAATCATTGATTAGATAACATACAGACTTTATAGCACGAACTAAATCATGTAAGAAGAGAGACATTCCTAAACGCCTTATAGCTTCCCATTTATAAGTGTGGCGCACTATACACCCATAAATAGTACTATACCCAATGTGATTTTGCAGACACCCTAGGAACATAAACCGTGCTCTAATACCAAGTTTGTCATGACCCGAACCGAGGCCCTGAATGTGACAAGCATTCCAAACGATTTAGGGCCTGGGTGTCCTTCTATATCTGGTAATCATGCACAATATTCACAATAATATAAGAGAAATATGAAAATAAATAAGCAGAATCATGGTCATGCTCTAAGTTTAATTTAACAACATGGAATAAAATAAATAGGTGTCTAGACAACATCCATCTCAGTCTGTGAAATCTCTAATACATCAGAAAATAATAACTTGTCTAAAACTAGGACAAGGCCCCCAGTCAAACCCAAAAACTAAAATGCAATACAGTCTTCTAACAATGGCCTTCCTAAATAAAGAAGGCTCACATACTGCATACTTCAGTCTGAACATTCTACAGTTTAGCGGGACCCCTGGACTGAGCGTCAGACCCTAAAATATAGGGGGTCAATTGTCACGACCCGAACAGGGATCCTGGCCGTAGCGAGCATTCCAAACCATGAAGGCCCGGGCGCCATTCTGTATCTGGTAATCATGTATAATATTCACAATAATATAAAAGAAATGGAGAAATAAACAAACGGAATCATTGTCATGCGCTAAGTTCAGCTTAACAATACGGAATGAAATCAATAAGTATCTAGACAACATCCATCTCAGTCTGCAAAATCTCTAATACATCAAAATATAATAACTTGTCTAAACGTGGGATAAGGCCCCTAGTCGGATCCAAAACCAGAAAGAAATAATAATGTTCTAAAAACAGGACTTCCAAAATAAAGAAGGCTCACCGATTGCACACTTATGTCTGATAGACCCACGGCTTAGCGGGACCTCTAGACTGAGCCTCAGCCCCCGAAATATAGGGGGTCAATACAAACGTACTAGTACGCAGAGAAATCCAAAACAATGTGTTTACATATAGATAACATAGATGAAAGCAAGTCTGAAACATCATGCATGAAATAGTTAAAAGCACATGGGTAATTTTAATAATATTAAAACGATTTTGACAAGGCAGTTCTAATCTTTGTATTACTTCTGAGTTAGCTGGTACGCCCTACAATTCTATGACCCCATAGGCTATATGGAGTCCGCCCTTGACTCGGCGGCTAAGACCCCAATCCAAGTTTGCCACAAGAGTTGGAGTTTTTTATTCTGATTTTGATATGCCACAGGGAACTAGGCTAGTGTATAAGCCCTCTTGGGGATATAATAAACCGTATCGGCAAAACACGATTTCGGGAAATTAGTTTTTTGAAGTCGTGCCTTCTTCGGGTAACCACCTAACATCTCTTGAGCCTATTTTAACATTTTCTAAAAAATCAACATTCAAAACTCACATTCTGAAAATATAAGTGAAATCTGACTTCTATTATGGTTTGAAATCTGTTATGGCATTATCTGGGTTGGTGTCGTCACACCAAGACTTGCAAGTCATATTTCTGAGCCATAAAATATCATAGTAAAGTCTCTTCTTTCAAGAATAAGGTTTGGACCACCATACTTCCAATAATTTACGAAAATTCATACTTCAAAGCATTTATCAAATTATGCAAATATCACTTCTTTGAACATTTAACAAACATGTGGTGGTCATGAAGTTTGTGACCAAATATGCAACTCTTTTTCTATGTGGCCTAAACATTTATCAACATATAAAAGCACCCTCTCCTCAATTCAAAACCATAATCAAGTCATAAATAATAATCAAGACATTTGTATCTTGCTTTGCTAAAGGCAATTTAAATAGCTCATAACGTACGTAAACAAAAGTCTTAGTAACAAGAGAGGATTTATAATTATTCATGATCTAAATTAAACATTTAATATCAATTTCATACATACGGATATACGAGTACAAATCAATTTAGGGGAATGGAATCAAGACCAAACAATAATATCATTTAAAGAGTTCATAGTGAATAATTACCAATGCAAATTCCAAAACCTCTTTATAAATTGATAATCTTTTCAACTTTAAACTTTATTCAATGTATTTTCAACAAGCCCATGTAGGTTAGGAAAATCTCACGTACCTTAGTTACGAAGAAATCACGAAGAAATTTCAAAAAAATTGGACCTTTAAGCTTGATTGCCCAAATCCTAGTTGTTTTCTCTTGTGTTTTGGAAGATAATTTAGGGATTTTTGCGGAGTTAAAACGTTACTAATGATCTTAATTTCATTAAAGGATGATTAGGGATGGTTTTGGAGTGTAAAAAGACTTGGTTACCCTCGGAATACCTCAAAAATGAAATGTTTAGGCCATTGTGACATGGGGTTTGCATCGCACAAGCTATGCCAATGGAAAAATTTATGGTTTGCAATGCACTACCTATGGAAAGCTCTTTCCAGTGAATGTTTGTGATTGTTAGCGATGCACAGCCCTTTGCAAAGTCATAAATTTTTGCTCGGGTGTCGAATTAAGGCAAAATTAGTATCATTGGAAAGCTACTTCGATGACCTTTCATTTGATATATAGTAGGCCCTATGACTCATTATGTACAAGAAGTTATGGTCGATGGAACCTGACTGAAGTTGAAACGTCCACTAAAACTTTATCGATAGAAATGTTTTCAACTCGTCTTAGAGTTAGGGGATTTTTGTGACCTCAATTCATAGTCAAATGTTTTCCCACACTGTAGGATTTATTAACACACATATATTAATAAGGAATCATTTATTTTGGGTCTATACGCATTGGAACGATAGTCTAAATTCTTGCCCGAAATTACATGGTGTTACATTATCTCCCTTTTGGGATCATTCGTCCCCGAATGATGGGTAGGGATTTCTTGAAGATCTAAAAGTGTAGAATAAAGAACTTAATATTGATTTGAAAATTTTTCCTCAACAAAATATGCAAAGGCGTCACACGATCTTCATGATAACCCCTAGGGAAACGGGTTAGCACGAAACCTTAGAGAACGAAACTTGACATCGACATGATCTTGGCATGTGTTTTATGGAACATGATAAAAACATTGTAAGACATGAATTTTTCCTAGGAGTCCTCAGCCTAATTATGATTGGTACAAGACATGAGATAATATTCTCGCGGGACAAAAGAATATTAGCATTTTCTATCTTACAAGATACAACGAAAAAACTTAAACATAGAGACACTACTCGTCTATACCCCAAAATTAATCAACATACTTCATTATTTCCAACTTACAATTCCCCCATAACACATCTAACTAATAGAATTTATGTCCCGTCATATAATACTTCTATTTTCAAGCCTAACTCAAAGGAAAGAGGTGTTAATTTAAACTATGGGACCTTGCACTCTACATCACATTAAGAAATCACCTCACCTTATCACTATAACCCAACAACCTCAAGCCTCAATTCAAGGAATACTAACCACATGGAACATAGGTTTATGTTTTCATCAATCAGAACATTCAAGCCTAATTATTACTACACCCACTACATGTATCTCCCCACTAACATTAGCAATTTCAATCACTCTCAAAAATATTTTTGCCATAATTTTTCTTCTTATCAATTTCACACAATAAAAGTCCATCCCCTTCTTTTCCCTTACACCAATAACCTTAGCTCGAGAAGCACATAAAAAATTTTCACCTTCAAGAACATCTACTCCCCCACCTAACACACTACTACGCTTCCGCAACCACCATTATACTACCATATGGAGGGTAATTGGGTGACTCGAGTATAAACTTCATGAATGGAGGTAACACTATTAGATCATAACTTATACTTATTGCACTACTTAAAGAGGGACATGAAATGAAGATTTGATAGAATAGACATGAAGTGCTTCATATATCAAGTGTCTGGATCATAAGTAAAGAGTCGTTCATCATAAACACGATGCAACATGATTTCTTAGGACAGACTATAGTGAGAAACATGGGTACTTACATCATGATTCGTATAACATAAGTTTGGAATTCATAAAGTCAATGATTGATACAAGGACTCCTACTCGAAGCTATCACTTTTTATTTTCAGGGCTGAAATAGCCATGAGTTCGCACAGCCTTATCATTTTTGACTAAACTCGACATAAAATAAATCTGTAACATATAGAAACACAGTTCCTTAGAACTAAGCACGATTTGGGATACAGATTTATAGTTAATTAGAAAAAGACCACATGTCTTAGGTACTTGGAATATTGGATCACTGAGGAAAATTATTGCTTGTAGTTTGGAAGTCAAGACATGACATGAGTTACATCGATAGCTCAGACCTTAGGCGTAGATCGGGTTGAGTACATAAGACATTGGTAGAATGAACTCTTAAAATGAAGTAGGGGGACATGCTTGAATAGGAATAGGCTTATCATCACTCTTCCCTAACTTGCCACAATAAGAAAATTCGAAAACTACCTTAACTCACCATCTCCACCATAGATCAAAGTCATAATCCTAGACTTGAGAACATAAACTCTCATTAATATATAACCATAATTCTCAATACAATAGGGGTATTGGTATACACATGAATGCAAACTTCCCTCAATAATTTAACATAAAGACACTAAATTCTTTCTAGGACATCCCCCTCTCAGGGATACTAATCATAACTTCCTCTAACCCCAAAGTCATTAACTCATGACTAACATTATTATGTGCATATACATCCATGCTTCTAAACACTTAACACTCCATCTTCAACTCCTTAGAATACTCGGATTACACTTCTAATCACATAACTTACAACTTAACAAAATTTGTAAAACCATACCCAAGGCTCATATTGCCTACCAATATTTTTTCAATTCAACTCTAACAAACACCGTACAATAACTCACCAGACTTCTCCATACAATAATTTCAAGAACGCAAACTAGTTACGCAAAACACTTATACACATAAATGTTAAACTTTCCCTTTTTAAGTATACTCTCAAGGCATTGCTTTCCCAAAATGCTACTCTTAAAAAAAAATTTCTATCCTCTATCGTCATCAACATACAACTCGCAGTCTTATGAGCATACACATCCTCAATCCTTATCACATAAAAATCCACTCTCTATTACTTAACCTTGTAACATTAGACCATTAATTGCATAACTTATAGCATAAAATCTTAACTAACACCATACTACCAAGAGGGTGCAACTTATTCTTTAATACTTATGCCCTTATCCACTTAATGACTCACCCATAATTCACCATTTTAACACAAGTCCTCATATACACATATACCTCACAATTACCACTTAAACTTTTCATAAATTATCAACCTAGGCTCTTTCACAATTCATATCAAGCCTACTAATTCATTCCCGCAAAAGATACATCATTAATCTTAAGCTACTAATCTTATAACCTCCTTCTACATAAAAAATTCAAGCCTATAGTCTAGCATCAATCATTTACCACCAATGAAGCATACAACATAATATAATAGTCAATCAAATTAGAAAATTCAACCTAAATACCTCATTTCACCGAGATACTACCTACAACTAAATCACCTCCATGACATTACTACTACACCTAAAAATCGACTACATACCTTATCACAAGTAGCACTAGTTTACAACTACTAAAGAAAAAAAGGTCAAGGGGTTAAAAGTTACATTTTAGACATAGTCAACCTTAATCTTATACTATAACACAATACGATCTTATCTACATATTCTACTTTCTCACATCATACTTACTTACCCAAGCAAACATTTAGACTACCTTCAAATTCCACAAACAACCATGAGTCTATAATCATGACTTATTGGCTAATCTAACCATTTTTATTCGCAACCTATAAGGGATTTCTATAACCACCAAAACTATCCATTGTAGGCTCCTTCCCTATTTTGAATTGATAATAATAACAGAGAAACACTTTCTTCAAAATTACCTTACAATCTACATGTATTGCTACCACACAAGTCTATCACCATAAAATGACAAATCATCCCTCAAACATCGATTATACCACAAAAAAATATTTATTTACACAAAAATCTCCCTCATTCTGACTTCTAACCTTGTGACTTAAAATCAACAACTTCTTTGCCCAATCTCACTACTAATAGCTCATGACACTTAAACATACACTACTACTCAGGATTTTTAATGAATTTTTGATGATCTTGGGGGATGAGTAGGGTTTGTTTGAGAGGAGAATTTAAGAAGATAGGTAAATAATATCCTAACTGGCATTATAATTCATGATTTGACAACTTGGATGGAGGGAAAAAGAAAGAATTGTCCCTTGGGCAATTAAATTCGTATCTGGATTGCGGATTACATGGTTACCATGACTCGGTAGGTGTTCCATCATTTTTAGCACCGTGAGGCGATAATATCGCAATGAGCCGTTGGGATCGTGATCCAAACATGACCCAATCCTCATCCAAAAAATTCAAAACTTCCCCGAGACGTGATCCTTACACCCCTGAACATGAATTTACTCAAAAACAAATATCTCGGGGTTGGAAAGATCAATTTAAAAATCCTCAAAGTTAAGAGGCCTTAAACATGACTAAGTCCCAAATACTTAGTGACATTTTTAAAATTTAGGCCTCTTATGCATGCAACTAGAAGCCAATATTATGGGGTATTATATGTTTATGGTAGGATCGTTGATTTAGACCTTCTTTAATCCTTACGTTGTACCTTTAAATCTTTGATTTAATTCAAATATTAGGGAAACATCTTTGACTCAACTACTAAGCATGATTTTGAGCCCCTTATTTAATTGTTTATGCAAATGGTTCTATCAAATATGGTGAGTTTGAAAACCCAAGAAACTTATATTTATTGATTGTTCTATGTGTGATGCTATATTTGATATAAACTATTTTGAGTTCACTACCTTCTCTTAAAATCCTTGACAGTCTAACATTGATGTGTCCTTTGAAGGTGCTAACTGTGCTATTGTATCAGATAATTATGATTCTCTTCCTTCTTCTCTTGCTCGTAAAAAGCATCCTTTGAAGTTCATATAATTTCTCACATTGTGGCTACAACTGTGCTTCCTCAGGAATGATATCGCTCCAGTCTCTTTCAACGTGATACTTTACTCACTTTCTTGCATTAACACTCAGCGTAAGATGATTCTCTCATCCTTTATTCATAATTTCATGATTGAGGCTTTTCTTGATTCTTCAAGCCTTCCATATGGGTCGGTCACTATCTGTGTTCTAGAAGCCTGTAGTGTATCCCTTAGTGTTGTACCTTCCATCTCTATTAAATATTACTATAATGCTATTACCTTTGCTAGTATGGGGTATATTCTAGTTGATGATGTATGGGTTCAAAAATGAAAAAGTTGTTATACTAGGACTCCTTTCTTTCCTAAGTTGCAGTTCTGTTCTCCTTCTCATCCTTCTGGTACTGTATCTATAGATGTGGAGTCACGCTTATTAGAAATAGATCCTAAACTTGATGCCATGAAAGATCTCCTACTTTTCCACTCATATTCAGTTGGACAAAATATTGAATGCAAGCAAAGAGACTGGAACTAATGTTACTTGCCTTTGTGTCAAGATGGACCAAGTAATCAAGGAGGAAACAAAACTCTCAGCTAAGATTCAAGCAATAACTGAATCCCTCTATACCACCATTACTACTCAGTTAACTAACTTTAAGGATGCAACCTCTCAGACCCTATATGATTTTTTCTCCCACCATCCCCCTACTGCTAATTGATATCTATGGACATTGTTAACCTTGTTTTGTTTTTAGGGTTATAAATGGCCATAAACCCATAAATAATTTTTTATTTTTCAACATGTTAGGTGTTCCCTGGTTTTCTATTTTAGTATTTCTTTCATTTTGATTGATATCTAAGGGGGAGAATAGTATGCAATCTTTAATGCAGGGGAAATCTCTCAAAAACTAACTTATTCTAGGTAATAAAATACCAATGACTTAGGGGGGGTCTAACAGGGAAGTCATCTGCTTACTTAATTTTTGTCAATCATCAAAAGAGGGAGATTGATAATGTTATGTTTTGATGAATGATTCCATGATTGATTTGCAAGACTTTAGGTAAATAGGAGAATCACTCGAATTCCTCATTAATACTCAAAAAGTAAAAAAAGCACATCAGAATATATTATAAAATCTCAGAAGGTATTCCATGAAAGAAGGAAGATTTGTTACATCTAATGGATTTCTTAAATCATGAAATTCCCGTGTCTCTCTTTCCAATGTATAAATTGTACTTGGTTAGATTTTCCTATTAGTATTTACTTATTCTTGAAAACTTAATATTCCTTATTAATTTTTCTAAGAAGAAAAATCTTTTGGGTTCCTTCTATATCTAGCTTCCAATAGCTAGTAGTAGTCCAATCACTACTATATAAGCATTGGAAGGCAAAGGAAGAGATATACTTTTGTCTCAACCTTATCTTGTCTTTGCTCTACTTTATTTAAGCATTTTATTCGCTTATGGTTTACTGTGTACTTAAAAAGATATGAGAGAATAATATAGTTTGTGAGGCATTGTATTAAAGTGAGAAAGAAAGAAAGAAAGAAAGAAAGAGATTTTGAGTCATACATAAAAAACCTTGACACAATCCTTGTTACAATCCAAGGATACTGGAGTAAGACCTATTAAAGGTTCCAACCATTATAAATTTTTTGGTGTCATTTATCTTTAGCACTTTATTTCTTGAATTTCTCATTACTACATCAATAGTCAACTATCTGTGTAAGGAAGTCAAATGTTTAATAAGAAAAGGAGTAATTTACCCCCCCCCCCCACTTTCAAATAATATTTCCTAAATACTACTCCTTAGACTAATTCCCCAAACCATAGTATTCTTGACAATAAAGTTAACTATTGAAACTTGTCCGAAGAAAGTTATGCATAGCCTACCGGCAAATATCAAAAATCCAAGCTTATGCCTTCAATACGAAGCTTTTCATTCACGAACAATCTCAACATGAGCTAATATTATCAAAAAAAGTAATCTATGCCACAAAATGAAGAAAATGATACCAATGTCGGCTATATTTGAATTGGATCCAAATTGATTAGAAAAATGGGCTCGAAAATAAAAAGGGTAAAATCGTAAAATTATTTTAAAAATATGTTCCTAAAATAAAAAAAAGAGTATATTTTAAAACACAAATGAAAATTAATGCTAATCAATGTTCTAATCGATGAAAACCATTTGAAGACTTAACCCAAAAAATCCATAAACTGTTGTTTGAAAAGAAGGTTAAAATGTATTTTTGTAGATACAATTATACAGAGTAAATAAAACTAAGATATTAGAGTTTTCTCGAGCACGAATAATGCATAAACCCATAGAATTCAACCTTTCTCGAAGCTCCCAAGTTCAAAATAGTGAAAATCCTGAAAGTGGGGTATTTATACTTCTTTGTAAACAATCAATTGGATTATGGTCCCCCATTTCGTGATTGAGCTCAATGTTGAATTGGAATTAATCGCTCGTCATGATCACATGAGGTAGGCCTCACGACCGCGATGAAGAAAAAATTAGAATTCAACCTTTATTGAAGCTCCCAAGTTCAAAAACGTGAAAATCCCAAAAATGATGTATTTATATTGTTCTATACATAATAACTCAAGACCGTGATCCCATCCTTGTTATCATAGGGATCAATATTTGTCACAACCCAAAAGGCCATGAGTGACACCCACACTAATCATCCTATGGAGGAACCATTTAAATCGAACTATTACCTAATCACTTAGTCAGTATTAAAACGATATTATCACTAAACCAACTTAATAACAATAATATGGATCTAATCATTATCAATGCAAAAATCAACAAGCTAATCACTGAATTCTCCAAGACCCAAAAGTCTTCGTACAAGAACTCCTAACAAAGATCATGTCTAACAGAGATATCCAAAAATAAAGTAAATATAGAATGTTTTATTTCCCGAAAAATGGACAAGAACAAATAGGATGACCTATTCCAGCCTGGAGATGGAGTGCTTAGCCTTGGATCAAGATCTTCTATCAAACACTAGAGGTGAGATCATGTCTGATCCTCTAAAATACTTTCTACACTAAGAAAAAAGAGTACAAGGTAGTACCAGTACAAACTACTATGTACCGATAGGTTTCAGAGGTCAACCCAATTTGAGAGCATGTACAAAACATAAATCAAATAACAAGTAGAAAGGCATCCTCACATAAAAAAAATTTAATGATTCAACAATACAATAATAACAGGTCAAACAGTGCACACAACCAAGCCACATAACCATCAAGAGTATCAATCAAACTTAGACTTCCACAGAATCAACACAAATATGTTCACAAATGCTATGAGACTTATTTTTGCCCAAAGAGTCATGATCTGCAGCAAAAAATCTATGTTTATGTACTGTACCTGAGTTGTACCCAATCCTCAATAATATGTAATATCAATATCATATCTGTACCAGTGTGGTACCCGATCCTCCATAAATAAGTACTAGCAATATACATATTCGTATCGGCGTAGTACCCGATCCTCCATAAACAAGTAATATTAATATGCATATCCGTATTGGCGTAGTACCTAATCCACCTAAACAAGTAATATCAATATACATATCAATACCAGCGTGATACCCGATCCTCCATAAATAAGTAATACGCATATACATATCCGTACTAGCGTGGTACCTAATCCACCATGAACAAGTAATATCAATATACATATTTCTACTGGCGTTGTAGCCTATCCTCCATAAAAAAGTAATATCAATATACATATTTGTACTTGTGCGGTACCTTATCCACCATAAACAAGTTATATCAATATACATATTTGTACCGGCGTGGTACCCGATCCTCTTTAAATAAGTAATATCAATATACATATATGTACCAGCATGGTACCCGATCCACCATAAATAAGTAATATCAATATCAAATTTACACTACCTCACAACATACAATATGATGTACCAAGTTTACAAGTACACTTAAAGTCACAAGAACATTTAAATCAAGTAATTTTCAATAATTATTTATATAAATATCAACAATCCAAATATCATCAAATTCAGGTATGTCCGAAGACCAATCAAGAAGCATCCAATTTAGGAGCATACACATAATTAAACTGAGTCTAAACTCTAATTAAATCGTAACCTACCTTAATCGATGAATTCAAATGCAAGTTAATTTGTCAACATCTTACCCTTCCATAAAGCTTCCAAATGGTTAAAATCTGTTCAAGTAAATAATACTAAACTTCACTCATCCTTCATTAATATCTAATAATTAATACACTATAACCTTTGTCATTATTAAGAACAATTGCTATATAATCACACCTAATTGTAATAGCAAAAGCATTAAGATTATAAAATTTAAACTATTGTAACAATAATCTCTTAGTTATAGGTTACGTACTACTGCGTTTGACCATAGAATTTAACTTTTCCGTGTCAGTAGTTATCACTGTTGAATCTTGATGTCCAACCCATACTTTAAGGACAATGTAAGGGATGATTCATAAATGAACGGAGAGTTATATAGTTCTGTACACTTAAATTTGTTAAGAATATAACCTTAGCCACTAGGATAGCTAATAATTGGCTAATCATTACCGTTATCATTAGACATATCGTGATTTTTCTAATCCAACCCCGAAGTTTGCACTAGAAAAAGTCCAAAATTGTTTGGTTACTTAGGTGAGATTCTATGTTATCCAATCAAAGAACTAAAATGCTACAATAGTACTAAAATAGATATATAACAATTCAATGTAAAGGTAACCTACAGTTTAAATCGACAGCTCTTTTCCTCGTACTGCAATGTCTAAAAACCATTGTTATCGTGGCTCTCGTCTTTCTAACGTACTAATGCTGTTAACATTATAAATAATAAACCCTAACAACTTAATTTCACACTTGTTTTAACCACTTAAGTACATAAATTATTGTTTTAAACCACTAAATTACTAATTAAATTCATTATTTAAAATACCCAAAACTTCTAATATATCCTTAAAATTGTTTTGAAGCCCTACAGAAATAAATCAAATATGTAAATTGACTAAAAAGTACGTTCCAGGCCCACTGGAAATACTACAACACTAATCTTAGGTCTTCTCGGTCAAAGGTTGACTACTACCGGGTTTAATTTTCTCAAACTCAATAACTACGTTAATGACTTAAATTACATTCAAATACCTCAAGAATTGATACTACTCATCACCGTAATTCAAAAATCATGTATAAAACCACAAGAAGAGCTAAATTGGAAAAGACAGGTAAAATTTCACAAATAATTGGGAGGGTCGTTACATCAGATTCTAATTAAACAACTGTTCATCCCCGAAAGGACTAAGAAGAGGCAAGAAGGAAAAATAAGGAATTACCTGAATCAACAAAAAGATGCAAATACTTGCTACACATTAATTCTTTGGTCTCCCAAGTGACCTCCTCAGTAGGACGATTCTTCCGGTGGACCTTCACTGATGCAATCTCTTTAGTCCTCAACTTATGGACATCTCTATTAATAATAACAATAGGTTGCTCTTTATAAGAGAGGTTTTCATCTAACAAGATCGAATCCTACCATCATTATAAAACTTCTTTAACATAGATACATGAAACACAGAGTGAAATCCCGACAAACCCAGAGGCAATGCAAACCTGTAGGCCACTGGCCTCGCACACTGAATAATCTCAAATAGACCAATATATCAAAGGTTGAGCTTATCTCTCTTCCCAAAATGCATGAAAACCTTCATGGTAATATCTTTAGCAACACTTGCCCATCCACCGTTAAGTACATATCTCTAACTTTTTAATCTGCATACTTCTTTTGCCTACGTTGAGCGACTACAAGTTTCTCCTTAATGAACCTGACTTCCTCTAATGAGTCTCTAAACTTATCAGTACCCCACGTTCTCACCTCAAAAGCATCACACCATCCAATAGGATATCTACATATCCTCCAATACAAAGCCTCTAACGGCTCCATATCAATACTTGAATGATAATTGTTATTATATGCAAGCTCGGCCAAAGGTAAGAACTGATCCCAGTGACCTCCAAAACACACTACACACATATAGAGCATATCCTTCAATACCTGAATTATTTGCTCAGACTGCCCATCAATTTGAGGGTGAAAATCTGTGCTTAGGTCAAATCTAGTACCCAAATCCACATGAAACTTCTTCCAAAAGATAGAGGTAAATTGAGTACTTGTATCCGAGATAATAGAAATTGGGACACCGTGCAACCGAACAATCTCCTTAAGATAAATCTTAGACATCTTTTATGCATTATATGTCACCTAAACTAGAATAAAATATGCAGACTTAGTGTAACACCCCGTAGCATTCTCAACTTAACACCACTCTTAGTAGCAGGCATAAAGAGCTTACATTTCAAATTTTTCTAAATGTTATATGGCTTAGTCATATTTTTGATCCCTTAACTTCAATGATTTTTAAATTGATCTTCCCTACCCTAAGACATAGATTTTTGAGTTGATTCATGTTCAGGCATGTAAAGGGTATGTCTCGGGAAAGTTTCAGATTTTACGGATGAGGTTTGGGACGTGTTTGGATTTCAAAAATAGTGGGTCACAACGATTACACCGTATCACGATGCCAATGGTGATGGTCCACTTAGCGCATCGCGGTGGGATTCCAAAGCGAGTTCCTGTTGCGAATTTAAATTCTGAAGGGCAGTCTCATCATTTCTCTATAGCCCAAAATCATGATAACAATAGATTAAAACATTATTAGGTAATTATATGCTCAAAATTACTGAGTTTATCTCAAGAACTAAACCCTAACTCTTTCCTAATGATTAAGAATTCAACCTCTAAGTTCAAGATTTCAAGAAAAGAGTCAAGATTAGGGTTCTAATCGTTAAACTAAACAACATAAGGTATGTGGAACTATCCTTAAACTCCATGGGTGTGGATTTTATCACTTTATCAAGTGTAAGGATTTATAATCTTGTTTGCAACTAAGGGTTTGAATATTGATTCAAAAAGCATGTCCTGAAATTGTTTTGATGAAAGTATATATATATATATATTTATATATATATTGTATTAAATCCTTTTCATGGGAATTGAATTATAGACCTTATGTATATACGTTTGTATTTTTGAAAAGTGTAATTGAAAGCATGAACAATGAATATCCTCTGTTGTTATGAAACATAATGTCTATTTATATTGTAAGTGATTTTGAATGCATGAACTAAGGTTTGAAAGTAAGTTTCTTAACATCCAGGTGATTGACATGGTTTATGATTTGATGAGATGTAGTTTTATTGTTATAATAATACTCTTTACATTTAAAGAGATGAATTGCATGTGATTGAACAATGGACATGACCACCGCATGTTTAAGTCTTGAAAAAAGAGGGTAATTGCTCAAGTTTTTTCTTGAGATTTCAAAATGATGAATCTCTTGTCATGTTATAAATCTTTTGTGGTCATTTGCATATTTTGAATAAGATAGGTTGTGAAATGAATACGATATGAACGACTTGCAAATCCGGGTATGACAAAACCCTGTGATGAGAAACCCTTAACATATTAAGCATCGAATGATTTTGTACATGAAGCATGATATTTAAAGAACTAAAATTGGGCCTAAAGAGAGGTAGATGGTTACCTAAAGAAGGAATTTGAGTGAAAGGGCTTATTGCTGGAAAGTGAGTTTTGCAGATTCGGGTTATATTATTGGTTATGGCTAATGAATACTTGTCCTCGAGACACTGGTATATTAGAATAGTATTTAGGACCTCAATCCTTACGACAAACTTGGATTTGGGGGCTTGTCCAATGAGTAAATTGTGGACCCATATAGATCGTGGGTACTAGAAATATAGGGTGTACCATCTATCTCCAGACTAAGACAAAGGGTTGAGTCATGATTACAAGAAAGTATTTTGAAACTCTAAATTATGCCCATGTGTTTTACTTATCTTATGTGTAATGTTTTTATGAGATTTGGATTGTTTCACATACCAGTACAATATTGACACCTATATTTCAGGATCTGAGGCTGTCCCGGGATCCCTCTAAATCGTAGATTGGTTTTTCAGAAAATGCAGTTGGTGAGCCTTCCTTATTTCAGAAGGCATTGTTTATGAATCATTGTTATTTGATTTCTAGTTCATGGTCCGACTGGGGGCCTTTTCTCAATTTTCAAACAGATGTCGTTCTCGTATTATTAGAGATTTCGTAGACTAGTGTTAAATATTTCTGAATACTTATGAACTTACATCCGTAATGATTAGTTGGATTAAGAGAATGACCATGTTTCCATTTTGCAATGTTTTTTCACATTTTTTTAGAGTACATGAACTGTGTATATGACTGCCAGTTGGAAAAACTGTGCTCGGACCTTCATGGTTCGGCATGGTCGTTGTGGCCAGGGTCTCAGCTCAATTCGTGATACTTAGTCAACCTATCTATAATAACTGATATACAAACATACTTCCCGAAAGTCTTGGGAAGACCAACAATGAAATTCATAGCTATCCTCTTCTATTTTCATTCAAGAATAGGCATCTTGTGAAGAGTACCACCAGGCTTTTGATTCTCGTACTTTATCTGCTAGCAACTCTGGAATTTAGCAACAAAATCAACTATATCATGCTTTATTAAATCCCACCAGCAACGCTGCCTCAATTACGATACAACTTAGTTACTTAAGGATGTAAGGAATACTTCAAAAAATAAGCCTCAGCTAGAACAGTAGGAATCAAATCATAAATACGGGGCACACAAACTCGTCCCTTTATTCGCAACACACCCTCACCACCAAGAATGGTCTTACCATGCAAAGCCTTATCACGAATCTTTCTCAATTTAGTATACTCAAATTGTTTAGCCTTGATTTGATTAAGAAATGTGGACCTTGGCTTAATGATAGCTAGAATTCCTCCTCTCTCAGTCATTTCAAGTCGAATAAACTTGTTAGTTAGAGTTTGAATCTCTCTAGCTAATGGATGCCTGGTAGAATTCAAGTAAGCCAAGCCACCCATACTTACTGACTTTCTGCTCAATGCATCAACAAAAATATTAGACTTTCTCGAATGATATAGAATAGTGATATCATAATCCTTAAGCAACCCCATCCACCTATACTGTCTAAAATTCAAATTTATCTGCGTGAACACATACTGTAAACTGTGGTGATTAGTGAACACTTCACAACGAACCCCATATAAGTAATGCCTCCATATATTAAGAGCGAAAATCACAACAACCAACTCCAAATAATGCGTTGGATAATTTCTCTCATTTGGCTTCAATTTCCTTGAAGCATAAGCAATCATATTCCTTTCCTACATTAAAACAACACCTAAACCAGATTGTGAGGCATCACAATAAATAATTAAATCCTTACCCTCTACCATCAAGGCAAGAATACGATTGGTAGTCAATAAGGTCTTGAGATTTTCAAATCTCTCCTCACACTAATTAGACAAAAAAAGATCCTTCTAAGTCAACCGCGTCATATGGGAAGAAATTAAAACAAACCCCTTCACGAGCCTTTGATAATAACTTGCTAAACTCATAAAGCTACAAACCTCCATCACTGAAGTAGAACTAGCCAAATTCTTAACCACTTCAATCTTCTGTAGGTGTACCATTACCCCTTCTTTTGAAACTACATGCCCCAAAAAGGATACAGAAGCCAACCAGAATTCACACTTAGAAAACTTTGCATAAAGCCTCTTCTCTTTTAACAAACTGAAAACAATCCTTAAATGACTCTCATGTTCCTCTTTACTCTTAGAATAAACAAGAATATCATTAATAAAGACAATCACAAAAGAATCCAAGTAGGGTTTAAATATCCTATTCATCAAACTCATAAAAGCAACTGGGAATTATTTAACCCAAAAGGCATCACCAAAAACTCATAGTGCCCATACCTGGTTCAAAATGTAGTCTTAGGAATATTGTTAGGCTGAATCTTAAGCTGATAATACCCAGATCTCAAATCAATTTTAGAAAATATGGATGCACCCTGCAACTGGTCAAATAAATTATCGATACGGGGAAAAGAATACTTATTTCAGATCGTAACTTCGTTCAAATGCCTATACTTTATACACATACAAAAACTACCATTTTTCTTCATCACAAATAAGACAGGAGCACCCTATGAAGAGGCACTCGGATGGATAAATCCCTTACTCAACAAATCCTGCAACTAGGCCTTTAGCTCCCTCAACTCAGCCGGAGTCATCGTATAGGGATGAATTGAAACAGGATGAGTACCTGGATCTAGATCAATACACAAATCAATGGCACAGTCTAATGGCATACCCAGCAAATCTGCAGGAAAACGTCTTTGAACTCAACCACCACAGTAACTGACTCAATAGATGAGACCTCTGTGGAAGTGTCCCGAAGATGTTTTAGGAAGGCCAAACAATGTCTCCCAATTAACCACTTTGCATATAGAAAGGAAATAAGTTTTATTGGAACAGGAATATAATCACCCTTCCACTCAAGTCTATCCATTCTCGTCATAGCCATATCACTATTTTTGCATGACAGTCCACTATAGAATGATATGGAGATAACTAACTCATACCTAAAATTATATCAAATCTGCCATGTCTAGAATTACTAAATCTATCCATGTTTGATACCCCATAAGCATAATAGAATAAGAACGATAAATCCTATCAATAACAATAGAATCACCAATAGGAGTAGACACGTGAATTAGAAAGTCAAGTAAATCGCACACCATGTCCAACCCCATAGCAAAATTGGCAGACAAATATGAGAAAGAAGAACCAAGATCAAATAATATAGTATACATCTGATCACAAAAAAGAATATCATATTTAATTACAACTTATGATATCTCTGCCTTGGTCCTACCTAGAAAAGAATAGATATGAGCCCTACTACCAATATGAGCATAATTTTTATCAAGATGATAACCACATCGATAGGTTGATTACCACCCCTACCTTCCTGATGACCACGACGACCACACTATGAATGACCTCTACCACTACCATAACCTCCCCTACTTACTAGAACTAGAGCTCGAGGAGCCTGTTGTTTGCCAAACTAACCATAATGTCTCAAAGTAGGAAAAAATCTCATAATGTGACCCACCCTACTGCACTTATAATATACTCATACCCTTAGAATAAGAACCACTAAAACGGCCTCCTTTATATGTATTCTTTTCTACTGCCTTGGCATAAACCTCTTGCCTTACGCCTTTCACCTTTTTAACAAAATCCATCATCTCCAAAAAAGACTTTTCTGAAGATTTCATATAAAGAGGAGAAATCTGGACACCTATATTGAAATGCTTCATAAAGAGATGGATCCACTACTTAATTTTCAGCAAATTAGACACATATCGAGACAATGAATGAAATTTGGCCTCATAGGCTGCAACTGACATATTTCTCTGATTAAGATTAAAAACTCATCCTTTTTTCTATCTCTTAAAGTACAAGGCACACACTTCTCTAGAAAAATTGAATAAAATTGAGTCCAAGTCAACGGTGGTCAACCTGCATCCCTACACTCTACATAAGCTCTCCACCATATTTTGGAATCCCCTAAAACTGAAAAGTAACTAGTTCTACACCATACCTCTCAACCACACCTATCTTCGAGAATAAGAATGAAAGAAGTCGGATACCAATTAAAATCAAGTAATAGCACGTAATAAATAAGAATTAGAATTTTTCTAGTGTCCTATAGCCTCTCGAAGAAAAGTACAGATGTCCATGTACCATTCTGCAAGACTCTACTAGAAATGTTTTTGTACAATCAAATCGATGAAACTAGGGCTCTTATAACAACTATGTCACGATCCAAAAAGCCATGAGTGGCACCCACACTAATCTTCCAGTAGGGAGCCATCTAAACCAAACCATTACCCAATCACTTAGTCAGTATTAATATTATATTATCATAAAATCAACTTAATTACAATAATCTGGAGCTATTCATTATCAAGGGAAAATCAACAAGCAACTCACTACAATCCCCAAGACCTGAAAGTCATCGTATAAGAACTCCTAACGACGACCATGTATAAAAGAGATATCCAAAAATAAAGTAAATAATGAATGTTTCATTGCATAAAAGATGGACAAGAACAAATAGGATGGTATATGGAAGACGGGAGACTGAATGCTCACCCTTTGATAAAGATATGCTATTAAACTCTAGAGGTGAGGTCATGTCTGAGCCTCTAGAACACTTTTTGCACTCAACAAAAGAAGAGTATAGGGTAGTATAAGTAGAAACCACTATGTACTATTAGGTATCATAGGCCAACTCAATTTAATAGCATGTACACAACATAAATCAATTAACAAGTACAAATGCATTATCATATAACAAAATTTTAATGAATAAATAATACAACAATAAAAGGTCAAACAATGCTCACAACCAAGCCACGTAACCATCGAGAGTATAAACTACACCGTAAACATCCACAAAATCAACATAAATATGTAATCACATGCTATGTGACTTATTTTTTCCCAAATAGTCACGATCTGTAGGGAACAATCTATGTTCATGTACCATACTGGCCTGGTACCCGATCCTCAATAACAAGTAATATATATATCATATCCATACTAGCATGGTACCCTATCCTCAATAAAAAAACTAATATCAATATACATATCCGTACCAGTATAGTACCGATCCTCCATAAATATGTAATATCAATATACATATTAGTACCGACATTGTACCCAATCAACCCTAAAAAAGTAATATCAATATACATATTTGTACGGACGTGGTACCCGATCCTTCATAAACAAGTAATATCAATATACATATTGTAATACCCCAGAAAATTTTTCATCGAAATTTTGAGCGTAAACGTATTGGGTCCTATCTTTTAGAATGATTTATAATTTTTTTGTGTGGAATTTCCTAGAGTTAGACCCACCGTTGCATAGAGAATTGAATAATCTTTCCAACGGTATATGGATCATCCAAAACAGACACCCGAGCGATGAGTTACGAACATTCCAATCGAACGGTGAATAGTGATAAACAGTAAGACGTGCAGGAAAAAGTATTGAGGCCAGGCGTATTTTTTCTCCAACTTTAAATGATCATAACTACTTGTACATAATGATCTGAGTGATCTACTATATAGCAACGGAAAGATTTGAGAGTCCTCTTTCTAATGAAATTGGTTTCATTCAATTTGGATATTGGAGTAACATGTTATGGTCGATCTACTTCAGCCTATCAAAACAGTCTCCCATGGACAGATTCGAGTTTTATTTGTTTCTTAGGAGCATTTTGGTCTTTCACCACTCTTTTAAACCTCTATAAATACCACATTCAGCTGAGAACTTGTATTATTTTCCTCTCATTTATCTTATATGTATATATATATATATATTTATTTATTTATTTTTTCTACACTTTGATGATGCATATATATATATATGTGTTGATTGATATTTGATGGTTGAGATATATATGAGGATTATGTATGTTACTTGATATATATATATATATGATGATTATGCATGTTGGTTGATATATATATATATGTGTGTGGTGATGGTGTATGTTGGTTGACACATGCATATGATGATTATGTGTGTTGGATGAGATATATGGGATGGTGGAAAACATGAGAACTTGACGAATTCACCAATGCCTAAAAGTGCATGTAAGGTGTTTGTGTAATTGTCTAAGAGGCTATAAATTTACGTTCTTAGGATATAATAAGTTCTAAATGACTAGACTACTTTCTATGTATACGTTCAACATAAACTCCATGTTATTATCTAAAATTGGGGATGTTGTGTGGAAGACTTATGATATGGTTTTAAGTGCGGATGAGGGATTTAGTTGGTGGAATTAAGATGAATGATGGTGTTGTAGAACATGTAATTATTCATACTGACCTATGCCCTAAATGGTGCATGCAAGGTAATTGTAGAAATGCCTCGTTGAAGAAAAATGTATCGTATGACCCCTTGTGATCGAAGTGATGAGTTCATACCATACTTGCATGCTACGTGTTTACTATGATGCTTAAGGAAAATGATAAGGCCATTAAGCCACGCTAAGTGTGAAATGTCTAATTATGGGTCGAATTGCATATATCAAGATCTTAAAGGAAAGAACCTTGAGAAGTGAACCATGATGTGTTGAATGTATGTTATTTGTGTGTATCCTGATTGGATGAACTATGTTATGTTGTATTCTTCCTTAACTATATGCATCCTTGTTGAATGATCTACGATGTAATGGCATGAGATCCCAATACTTGTATATGAATATGATGTTCAAATGGTTGGTGTGAGGTGTTAATGAATGCATGGTGCATGATAGCCTGTGGGCATGTGAGTATGCGTTGTTGTATACTAAGTATTACTTATGTTATTGATTGCTGGGGGTACGTATGCCCGAAATAGTCTGCTGGTCTAGAGCTGAGTCAGTTCCGCGATAATCTTAGTCGTGCTACGATCGATGAATTTCCGATGATTTGAGAACTTAAAATGAATTCCGTGAGAACTTAGTATGTGGGGTTTTGAACAAGAATATCTTTTCATTCTTGTGCCCAAAGAATAAATTTTATCATTGGAATTTTATGATTTTGTAAAGTGGGTAAATACCCAAGATGTTTTAATGACGAATTATGAGGTTATGAAAATATAAATTGTTTAAGCTTTGATGTACATGATTACTTTATTATTCCCAAGTTATGATTTGAATATTGAAATGAAAGAATGATCATTTGAGAATATTGATTTGCATCCGCAGAGTGGAGATGATTTATATTGATTTTAAGCTCGCAGAGACAAAATGCTTTTGTTATTGATACCATGTTGATGTTGAGGAAAATTAAAATGTTTTGAGCTAAAATGTGTTTAGTTAGGAATCCACAAATTGATATGATTTGATAAATGAGAAAGAGATTTGATTTGGTCTTTATGATAGACCCTTGTGATGTTGTGGTGGATTTCCTAACGCGTTCTGAGCTAGTCGGGGAGTATTACTTAGCACCGAGAGGGAGATTTGGTATTTCTCCAAACCTATGTGCCACCGTAGGGTTGTTGATGATGATATTGTTGGCCAGAGAGCCGAATTGTGGTTATGAAAGCTTTAAGGTTGTACTCCCTGGCAAGAGTACAACACTCCCGCCAATGGGAGTGCTCTCCCTAGGAGGGAAAACGTTGGTATTCCACGTGGCTCACGTGGGGTTTTCGGTTATAGAAAACTCCCCTGTCCATAAGAGTATGTTTCTTGAACTATCGAGTCGCTCCGAGTCTTGAGTTGATGAGTTTGGTTGTCTATGATGAGTCATGAGAATTTATGATGAATATTGATGATTTTATGATGATTTATGGGATTTTAATTATGTTTTCCTATCTCTAATATTATGAGAAGTATGGATAATGAAATTCAAGCCATGTGAGTCTTCATTTTCCATACGCATGTTTTACGAAGTCAAAGATATTATTCAAATTATTGCGTGCACCCCCACATATTCAGTTGCTTATGAGAAATCATGGTGAGTTATGTAACTACTTCCCACGGTTTCTGTGTTAGTATAAATCTTCAGGAGTCAGGGGTGTGAGTGTATTCGATTGATTAGTGTTGGTATCCTGTGATTCAGTAATGCAGTACCCCAGTACAGTAGTGAGTTACGAGGACAGTAAAGTTGTATCCGAGCTGTGGTGTCTGGAGTTGTTATAATTGTTATAGTGGTTGTGAACTGTGCATTCATATATGTGTACTCGTTCGTTATTCTCATGATTATTCTGTTGAGTAATTGTTCATGCATAGGCCCTTGCATTTAGCCTTCCCTGCTTGCATACTCAGTACATCTTAGTACTGACACATTTGCGCTATGGTGTTCTTTTATTTTGGGGCACCATAGGTTCAGAGGAGTGAAACTTGGAGCATCTTAGAAGTCACTTGTATAGCAGCAGTGCGTGCAGCAGTGAGTCCTCATCATCCGAGGATGTTGTTATTACAGTATTTGATTTTAGTAGACGGAGTTAGTTGGGGAATTGTCCCTTCAACTTCACAGTTCAGGCAGTGTAGAGGCTTTTCAGACAGATGTATTAGTGTGTGGTTTAAGGTATTGTATATTTCTAGATGTTTGAACTTTATGGCAAGTGTTAGCCAGTTTTCGCATATATTTTATTATATTATGCAGTGAACAGGTACAGATAATAGAAAAAGGGTTAGCTTGTGGTCCTTCAGGATCATAAGTACCGTGTGGCGTTCCGGTTCTCGGGAATCGGGGCGCTACACATATCCATACCGGCGTTGTACCCGATCCATCATAAATAAGTAATATCAATATACATATCCATACCGGCGTGGTACCCAATCCTCCATAAAGAAGTAATATCAATATACAAATCCAAACCGACGTAGTACCCAATCCACCAAAAACAAGTTATATCAATATACATATCCATACCGGTGTGGTACCCAATCATCCATAAACATGTAATATAGATATGCATATCTGTACCGGCGTGGTACCCAATCCACCATAAAAAAGTAAAATCAATACCACATTTATACTACCTCACAGCATACCATACGATGTACCAAGTTTACAACTATACTTAAAGTCACAAGAACATTTTCATTAGATAATTTTCAATAATTATTTATACAAATAACAACAATCCAAATATCATCAAATTCAAGTATGTCTGAAGACCAATCAAAAATCATCCAATTTAGGAGCTTACACACAATTAAATTGAGTCTAAACTTCAATTAAACTGTAACCTACCTTAATTGAAGAATTCAAATGCAAGTTAATTTGCCAAGGTCTTACCCTTCCCTAAAGCTTCCAACTGGATAAAATTTGTTCAAGTATATAATACTAAACTTCACTCATCCTTTGTTAATATCCAATAATTAATTCACTTTGACCTTTATCATTATTAAACACAATTACTACAGAATCATTCCTAATTGTAATAGCAAAAGCATTAACATTAAAAAATTTAAACTATTATAACAATAATCTCTTAGTTACAGCTTACGTTTTACTGCATTTGACCATAGAATTTAATTTTCTCCATATCAGTAGTTATCACTATTGAATCTTGATGTCCAACCCACGTTTTAAGGACAATGTTAGGGATGATGCGTGAATAAACGGAGATTTATTGTATTCTATACACTTAAATTTGTTAAGAATATAACCTTAGACACTAGGATAACTAATAATTGGCTAATCATTACTGTTATCACTAGCCATGTAGTGATATTTCTAATCTAACCCCAAAGTTTGCACCAGAAAACGTCAAAAATTGTTTGGTTACTTAGGTGAGATTCTACGTAATCCAATCAAACAACTAACATGCTACATGTGTACTATATAAATATATTTAACAATTCAATGTAAAGGTGACCTATATTTTAAATAGACAACTCTCTTCCTCGAACTGCAGAGGTGAAAAACCGTTGTTATCGTGGCACTCTTCTTTCAAACTTTCTGAGGCTTTTAACTTTATATATGATAAACCTAACAACTTAATTTCACTATTGTATTAATCACATAAGTACATAAATTATTATTTTGACCCATCAAATTACTAATTAAATTCATTATTTACATTACCCTGAACATCTAATATATCCTTAAAATTTATTTGAAGTCTCAAAGAAATAAATCAAATATGTAAATTAACTAAAAAGTATGTTCCGGGCCCATTGGAAATACTACGACACTAATTCGAGGTCGTCTCATCAAAGACTGACATCGAGTTTAATTTTCTCAAACTCAATAACCCCATTAATGACTTAAATTACTTACACATACCTCAAGAATCAACTACTCATAACCGTAAGTCATAAATCACATATACAATAACAGGGTAAGCTAAAATGGAGAAGACAAGTAAAATTTCACAAACGATAGGGAGGGTCGTTACAATGTTGAATAGGGCTAGATCGATCAACATTATCACATGAGATGGGCCTCACAATCGCGATGAAGAACCCGACCCGATCTACCATACATGATCCCGGTTAACCCACCATGTGATCGTGATGAACTACATGGAAGAGCCCTATGATTACGTCACCAGGCCTGGCAGCTGTAATGAAGGATTAGGAGTTGCACCAATTAATAGAAACCAGCTAAACCAAGGTTCAAAAGTCCATTGAACAGACCCTTGAGAGTTGCTCAGGACCCTACAGAAGTTAAGCATGTATGAAACTAGGATATATTGTCATTTCAGACTCAATGGCACGGTTGGACATTAGAAAAGAGGTTGTTGACAACAAACGCTTATTTTAACAAATTTTCAGATGAAGGGTCAAAATGTAAATAAAAGGCTCTGAACCCAAACCACCCTGTTTCTAATGCAAAATCGACATTTTTGATCTTATGAAACTTTTCAAATCTTCATATGGTGTCTAAAACTCAGTATATGTTGATCGAAGTCAAACTATTTTCTTTTAAACATCTAAAAAAAAAGGGCAGCCCGGTGCACTAAAGCTACCGCTATGCGCGGTGTCTGAGGAAGGGCCCGCTATGGCTTTTAAACATCTAATAGTCTAAAACTCTCTCAAATAACTCTTGAATGAATTGGAGACCGTATCAACCATCCCCATAACTCACTAATAGCATTTAGAAACTATGGGAAATGGAAAAATTGTCATAACACATAAAAGAAAAATTACAGCCATGAAAGTTTCATGGAAAGGGCTATTAATCAACCCAACTCCCACTCATACCTACGTAATGTGATGTTGGACCTCTTTGTTATAACTAGTCTGAAACTCGACCGTTCATAATAATATTTAGCTTAATGAGTTTAGCAAACAGATATAATAATTGAAGATATGTTGCGTTTTAATAGTTCTATTGATGTATATATAGTGACCTAGATTACCAATAAGCATTTTCTTTCAAAATTGAAATTTGTTACTCTTATACTTATACAGTATCATTAACTATTTGAACTATGATATAATCTTCAGACCTTCAATACTAACACTTACAATTTCAAATATTTGGGGGAGAAAGTTTCAAGATCTCAAGTTTAAAGTTTTGCTTTTGCGATAGTTAAATTTTAAATATGTTGTAATTTTTTCACTATGCACTCTTGAAAGTGGTTGTATTTTCAATTTGACCATTAGGTTATTTTAGTTCTACTCATCTTGGGGGTGTGGGTTTACAAAAGTACAAGCTGGCGTGCACAACATGTCCCTTTTTAGGTCACTTATTATGTTTTCTCTCTGCTAAGAAAATGTAAATATAAGTCATTAATTAAACAATTGAAAATCATTAAAATTTATAGTACTACTTCTTGATATTACTAGATCAAATGGTCAAAAATTTGTTTATTATATCTTTTGAAGTTTTTCTAGGGTTTAAAATACTTCTCGAGAATTTACATAAAATATTTTGAAAAATGTTAGATCAAGTAGTATAAAGTTTAATCATAAAATTTTATAGTTATTAAACTAACTTCAGTGAATTTAAATGAAAACTTTCAGACTATTTAGAAAAACTTATCTAAAGCTTGATAACACATACACTACTAGAAATTTGATATTTTTTAACTTTACTAGAATACAAATAATTAGTTAGATGTCTGACTACTGTAATCGAAATATTTAAATTTAAATTTTAATATATTATTAAATTTTATATCACTATAGTTTTGATTGTTGTAATTGTAAAAGAATGTAAACAAATATTTTGACTCCCTACTTGACTACTATAGACATAAATGAACATAAATAAATTTTAAAAAAATATTTTTAAACAAGAAAAACACTAGGATTTACTTTTTATTGAAAATGGATCAATTATCTCGATAACCCTAATCGTGTAGGCTTATAATATCATATCTTAGTATCAAATTACACACATTTTCCTCTCGCTTTCTCTCACTTATCCCTTCCTACCACCATTACAATTCAGTTCACTAACTTGAAGAATGCCATCTCTCAGGCCCTAGCTTATTTTTCTCCTATCATCCTACTATTCCCAATGGATATCTATGGACATTGTTTTCCATGTTTTGTTTATGGGGTTATAAATGGGGATAATCTGTAACATCCCGAGAGTACACACGGGGCGTCACACGGTGCTTAAATTCAAGGGACCACAAGTTAACCCAAGAACTAGTACCTACTGTGAGCACTAAATAACACAATTATAAATGCAGAAGAATAACTGATATAACATAAGGTTTTAATAACTGAAACAGATACTGAATTATAAATCTGAAGAAATAGTTATTGGAGTTTGAATAAATACTGAAATCTGAGATAAACTGAATAACTTACTGTCATGTCAACTGAAGTCTGAATACTGAATAACTGACTATATTTTCTGAAAGCCTCTAAACTAAATAACTATGAGTTGATGAGATAGGCCCCAACTAACTCCAACTAACTACTAGACTGAAGACATGAAATAAAATAATTCATCCTCGAAATATGAGGAATCACCACTGCTACTGCTGAGAGTCTGAGAAGTCTAAGCGCGATCCGAGAACTGGTTGTCAGAACCTATAATATAATACATCATAGCGCAAAAGAAAGGTATGCAATCAGTACTTTGAATGTACTGGTATGCCAAATGAGTTAAGCTGACATGCATGGTTTCATGAACAAGAATAATAATTATCTAAATTTACATATAAAACATGGAATACTGAATAGAGAGCATGAAATATGTTGATATTGAAAATATGTGAAATCTTTAAAGACTGTGCATACATGAAAGTGTATAAATACTGAAGGTATGTGAAATTTGTAGATACTGGGGATGCATGACCAAGCATATAACATGAACTGAATAGAAGCCTGTAAACTGAAATACTGAAATAACTAATATCTGTATGCCTTGGTAAAACAACACTGAGACAGAACTACTAATCTGATTATTGGACTGAGACTGTGGGAGCTATTATCTAACCGACATTCCCCAATCTGAGCTAATTGGGGTCCAACTTGTAACCCCAGTTTGAAGGGTGTAAATGTCGTGCCACGGGTACTAACGCTATTTATGTGGATCCACTATACTGATGTTTTGTCTTGATGGACTAAGGGTGTCAAGCCTGAGTTAACGGGTGGCCTCTGAGAGATAGTCAAGCTTACACTGACAGGTGACTTCTCATATCCTACACTGTCTACGTAGTTTTGGAGTTTAGGGACTACTTTTAGAAGCTCTGCCTATCTAATGGGGTAGCCTCCATCCCTACATTCGCTTGGTGCTAAGTCCTACTCCCAACTAAATTGCACTGAGTTACAGACTATTCAGAGTTTAACTGACTGATCCTGTAACACTCATAATACCAATTCGGAAGATACTGAGACGAGGATAAATAAGAAGCTATGGTTTTTAGGTATTCAATACCCCCAGGACTCAAAAGAAAAAATAGTAACATGATACTTAAGCTTAGAGGACATAGCATGAAGGCTTTTATCAAACATGTAATCTTGTACGCATTTTATCAAATACTTGTAGTTCATAGTTTGGTCAAATCATAGGGATGTTAGGGAACTTGTAATAATAGCATGAATTCAACATGAATAGTACTAAATCATGATTAATTCAATGAATGATAACATTAAAACATGGAGAATTGAATAACAACAATAATTACATCTATACATGATGTAAAATCATAGTTCATGGAGATTCATGGGTGAAATTGTAATTTAAAATCAAAATAACTTGAAAAGATCACAATTTTGTAATTTAAATCGGATACTTGGACTCCATGGGTGAAAGGAACCCTTGGATTAACATTTAACATACCTGGGTTAATGAATTTGAGAGGATTGATGGTGAGTTATTGAGATTTGACCTTGAATTTGAGAGTTAGAGTTTTTTTGTTCTTGAAGAGAATGGATCCCCTTTTGAGTAATTTGAGAACAATGGATATATGATGCCCTATTAGGCTTTAATTTTGTGTTTAGGACAAGTTTAAGGCTTAGGAAAATGACCATACAACTCCTTGGAAAATAAAAATGCGGAACTAGAAAACTGAAAATCCCAATTTGAGGCCCTAGCGTGATGCGTTAGGATCACGGAGCCTCACTGTAAATTCACGACCTAGTCTTGGAAGCTTGGCGTGATGCAGAGCTATCGCGGTAAACCTTTGGAATGCCGTTTTGGCCACCTCCATGATGTGCCATTATCGCGGAAGCTTACGGGAAATTGCCAATTATGAATTGGGTCCTTGGTTTGACGCGCCAATATTATGGTCCCTTAATGGAAATTGACAATTTTCATTTAGACCGGATCCGTGATGCCCTAGTGATCAAAATGACGGTGTTTAACGGCTGAAACTTAAAATCGCCATAACTTCTTACACGGTTATCGAATTTGAGCGAATTTTACATCGTTGAAAAGCTAATTTAATTTCCTACACAATGGAAGGAACTAAACTAAAAAATAATGGGTATTTAAAAAAATTTATAATTGAATGTTCATGTATTGGGACTTAAATTATGCTAGGAAAATATGGGGTATTACAGTATATCCCCTTTGGGATCATTCATCCTCGAATGAGACTGGTTAAGCTAAGGAAAATTAATGGACTGTGCTGACACACTGAACATGCATATCTGATGAATGAAATGCATGACTGAACTGATTTGTAAATGCATGACTAACATGAACATGATGTGTGATGTTGGGCGTATTTATACGTCTAAGCACTATAATTTACCCATGTTTTGGCTAAGTTTTGAGGATAAAATATATAATTCTTGCACTTTTAGTCCATTTTCCTTTAAGTGAGCTGACCTATGTGATTAGCATATTTTTCAGGTACTAATGACGAAGATTTCAGCACTTTATGGACCTGTGGACAGCAAAGGAAAACTTCACATAAGAGGGAAGGCAGCTTTTGGACTGAATGTGATGCATGGGAACTTTTTCCCGGGCAAACCCAGTATTTTTAAATACTTAAGAATGCAGTAGCAACTTATTAGACAAGGATGCTATTAAAAACCTTATTGCTAAATTTTTCAGCATCACTATCATTGGATTATTATTGACAATTCACGTTGGGAGATTCGGTACTAGTTTTGAGAACATAAAACGGCTCACTTGAGCAACGGAGAAAGAAAACACGTTTTATCTCCATAGTCGAGATTTCTCTAATTTTTGGTATGATGATGATGTCTACTTTGATTTCTGTTGTATTCATGAGTAGCTAAACTTATCTGTTAGGGTTATGGAAACCTTGTAAGAGACTATCTATTACTATGAGTTTGTGAATTTTTTATGTGTTATGCTACTTATATCATTAATCTCTTCGTTTTGATTGAATTCTTATGGTTGCTGATAACGCTCAAACTACATCTCTCGTAAGAGTGTAAGCGGTCGTCGTCAAATATAGAACCCAACTGGGTTGGGTGTCGAATCCCACAGGGAATACTTGGTCACTAAGTATTGCAACTATTATTAGACTGTTGGTCGAAAATTCTATGGAAAGGGGGGATGGTTTAGGCATGAATTAAGAGTATCAAAATAGCAAAGTAAAAACGGAATGCTTGGTAGGTTTTAATCAATGAGAATTGTAAGTTAGGGTTATGTCCACCTTATGAGTTCTACATATCTATTGGCTATGAGTTATGCGGAATTCAGACATGCATGCGCTTATAGAGATTCGTATTCTATGGTAAATCCTAGCGTCTTTCGACCATCAAGGATTATATCACTTTAACTCTTTCGAGCTTAAAGCGTATACTAATGGTACGAATTCTCCAAGAGGTTAATCCAGTTACGGCACTAACTTTTAAACAGGGTTTAGTAGCCCTATTTCCTTGTCATTCTCCCTTTTCCAGACATGTAACTTTTCTTTCGAACAATTTAATGCTATACTGGCGTATTCTATATGTTTGCAACCACAAGAATTCAATTAAGATGAAGAGAGTAATGATATAAGCAGCATACGTATCAAGAATTCACAAACTCATAACAACAGATAGTATCTCATAAGGCTTCCATAACCCTAACAGAGAAGTTTAGCTACTCTTGAGTGCAACGGAAATCACAATAGACATCATCATCATACCAAAATCTAGAACAAGCTTGATGATTTGGATGATTTTTGGCGTCAAAAACTCTCACACGTTTTTTCCCTAGCCGTTCTTCTCAAGAGAGTCGTGTTTCTCTGGTAAAACTTACAAAATCTGTAACTTGAATAATAGTAAAAGTCGAATGGAAAAACTTGAATTAATGAATGAGTGAGTTGAATTGTAAGAGTTGAATGAATTATTCGAATGGAGAGAGATAATAATAAAAACTTCAGCAACATAGGGTATTTATAACACCCATATCCTATTCCTACTAGGCTACTGCGTACTTATCCTAATCCTACTAGGTTACTGCATCCTTATCCTAATCCTACTAAGTTACTGCTGATCCCCAAAGTCTTTAGAAATGTTTTTTTTGCCCGGGACAAGTTATCCATGCATCACTTTCAGTCCATAGGCGTCCAAACGCTGCTTTCCTTCTTTCGTGAAGCTTCCTTGGGCGTCAAGTTATCCATAAAGTGCTGGAATCTTCATCGTTTATACCTGAAAACTTGCTAATCACGTTTGTTAGCTCACTTACAGGAAAAAGGACTAAAAGTGCATGAATTATATATTTTGTTCTCAAAACTTAGCTAAAATATGGGTAAATTAAAGTGCTTTAGGCGTGTAAATACGCCTATCATCAACACCCCACACTTAAAGCTTTGTTCGTCCTCGAACAATATATCATGTCCATATAAACATCTACTTAGGGTTTCACAGTAAGATCACAAAAATGTTCAACAAGACAAGCACAACAATTATTAACCAAGAGTAGTTTTCTAATCACTTCTAGAAACAATTCAACCTCCAACATAGACTCTTGATGATGGTTAATTCGTATTCAAAAGTCAAGGCACAAAGAATCATACAAGACTACCTAAAACTCATCAACCATGTGTGTCTCACATAAGATATTACCCATAATCACTCACAAGTATTGCATTTTTCAGAACATGGGTATAAGATTATCCTTGCTCTCACTCTCACAAAGAATTCATATGTTGTAACTGATGACCATAGGCTTGCCCTTAGTGTAATGTTCCACTAATATTAGAATGCTAAGCTTAGGATCAAATAGGTCTTTTACAGGTTGTAATGTAGGCTAAGGGACGGGTAGGACTATTTTGGCCAGAAATAGTGACTATGTTCCTAAGCGCTTTAATACATCACATTATGCCATTTACACTTTCTTTCAAACAACCTTTCTACTTTCTTTTAATCTACCACCCTTTCTCACCTCTTTTGTTTTTCAATTTTAAACATAACTAACTTTTTAGTTTTTTTTTCATTTTTCTTTTCATAACACACCTCTATGATAACAATTCTTTTTTCATAACAAATTCAAGCACCAATACATTCTAAGGAATCACACTCACCTAATTTCCTCTTATTTTGTCACATGACTTTACAATTTAAAGCTCTTAGGAATTTGGATCAAATTATGGTCTTGAAAAAATGGATTAGGCTACATATGAGGCTGTCAAAGAAAATGGCTTAAAGGCTCAAAAAGGTTGACTAGGATAATGTCCACGGGTAGGTAAACAGAAGGTAAACAATCACAGGCTGCCAAAGAAATGCCTAAATCATCTCCTAAACTCACACTCTTTATTTCGCTTTACACACACACCAGGCAAGTTCTGGCATCAGTCACAACACAGAATATACTATATCCTCACACACACAAGGCACATGGTCAGCTTTATTGGGAGCAGTATAGACTCTTGACCCAACAGATGAATGAATTATACCACACAATTATCACACAGTGAGTCACATGTAGAGCCTAAATGTCTCAATAGTAATGATTTAGTACAAACTCTTGTTATACTACCATGCCGTCTATCAGAACAATTTCATGCAAAATCTAAAAAAAAATTAAAATTAAACTAACTAATTACGCCTAATTAAAACAAACAAGAACTAGAATAAATGCAAATGCAGACAAAGAAGTATAGCATACAAATACCCTCACCCCACACTTAGACGGGACACACTGCCCTCAGTGGAAATAAGTAAGGAAAACCTGATTAGTCGGACTCCTTTTCTATGTCTGGGGTCAAACCCCCTGCGTCGGAATCATCATCAGAGTCGTCATTACCAGAGTTGTCCTTCACATCGTCATTCGAGGTATTTGCAGAGAGGAGGATTCACCTTACTCTTTTCGTCCCCTTTTCTGGCCTTTTTGTGAAGTGGTTGATTTTTCTTTTCCTTGTCTTGCTTTTGGTGCCATTGTACCTGAGATTAAAATAATAGTCATGTTAGCTTTATCTCGGTGGATACAATCAACAAAAAAGCAGTGGTGGCACTACCCCACACTTAATTTGTTGGCATAAACTAGTGAAGTGAACGATGTCGATTACTCAGACTTCATCGGTATACGTTTAGGTGTTATGTTCCAACAATATAATCAGTGCAGTCATACTTTTCTTGTCATCTTAACTATCCTTTTTTATTCTATTTCATAAAATCTTGGCAATACTTTCATGTTTGGATTGATGTATCTTTTTAGCAAGACTACTACATAGAGATTGAATCAAGTTAAGGCATTAGAAATAATCACAACATCGTATGTTTGTAGTCAACCATGATTTTCATCTCGATGAACAAGTCATTCCAACATGTAAGTATTCTAGTTACAAGATTATGCAATTTTCTTGACCATGTCAATTCCGCAAAAATATGACAGTGCATCAAAATCAAATACAAGTTGGAAACAAGTCAAGATCATCCTTACGTATTCTTTCACTCACTTAGTTGTATCACAACAAATCAACCACATTCAAATCACCAATACTACTTCAAGATTTAACAATTCATTATAGGCGTGGTAGTGTAGTACTTACGGAATATAAAAGAAGAACAAAGAAGTACTTACTTGGTTGATGGCCTCGGAAGATGTTCTTGCAAAGTAAAAGAGCAAAAGGAAAATTTTTGAGAGATTTTGGAGAGGTAGGCGGCGCCTAGGTTGAAGTTGCAATGCATTTTTGTTCTAAAACTAAGGTTCTATTTATAGTACAAGCTTGGGTCGGGTTTTGACCCATTTGGAATCGGATTTGGAGACCAAAAGTGACCATAGGCGGCGCCTAATGCTTTGCCTATGCTTGTCATAGGCGGCGCCTTTTGCAAAGCCTTGTTGAGCATAGGCGGCGCCTATGCTATGGCATTGTTAGGCATAGGCGGCGCCTATGCCATGGCATACTAGATTCAGAGACAAAAGGCTTTTGCATAGGTAGCGCCTATGCTATGGCATTGTTGAGCATAGGCGGCGCCTATGCTATGGCACTCTAGAATCCGAGAGCTTAGGCCATAGAATAGGCCTTGCCTTGTTCGTGGCCTAGATTTACATAGGCCTTGCCTTGTTCTTTGCCTATATTTTCATAGGCAATGCCTAACCCATAGCCTTTTGCTTCTTCATTCCTAACTTACCAACTTCAACATGCAATACTTCCAAATCAAAATTTGAAACCAATCTCCTCCTTTACACCTCTTGCACCTACATTTACTCAAAAACAATAAAAACGATTAGAACGATGGGTTGCCTCCCATCAAGCGCCTTAGTTCTGGTCGTGGCTCGACAAAATCTTAAGAAAACAAAACAATTAAAAATGATGGGTTGCCTCCCACCAAGCGCTTGATTTATTGTTGCGGCACGGCATAGCTATCTCGATTACTTAGACTTCATCGAGATAGATGGGGCATCATTTTCTAAATAGATTCAGACGACGCTGATGCTTACTTGTAGGTATGCAATCTTCTTCGATATGACTCTTGTGCATACATATCCCAGGAGGGATACCAATTATATCATCAATAGTCCAACCCATAGATCTCTTGTATCTCTTCAGAGCAGAGATGAGAGCCTCTACGTGTTGTTCACTTAAATCATCCGCCACACTCACCGGAAGTGTATTTACACTTCCCAAGAATACATACCTTAGATAATTAGGGAGCTCTTTCGATTCTAGCACTGGGGGCTCTTCAATGGAAGTCTTCGCTTTTGGTGACGGTTGATTCTTAAGATCAAGGTCCGGCTGCTTAGGAGTATGAGAATAGGACCCTATTTCTGTTAGAGCACACATAGTTTCTTTATAATCTTCATCGTCCTTATGCTCAACATTCAGTAGCGCAGCAGACAATGGCTCAACAGTAAGTTGTTTCTCTACAGATAATGCTTTCTTATCCTCATAATGAACATCAGCTATGGAGAACACATTCATATCGTTGGGCTGCTTCATTGCTTTGCATATATCAAAGCGGACCACTTCTTCATTCAACCGAAATAAAAGCTCATTAGCTCTCATGTCAATGAGCACACTTCTTGTTGCAAGGAAAGGACGTCCCAAGATTATGGGAACTTCAAAATCCATCTCGCAATCCAAAATCACAAAGTCTGCAGGAAAAATGAAGGTAGACACCTTCACCAACACATCATTCAAGATACCCACAGGTCGTTTTACCGACCTATCAGCCATTACGAGCCGCATATTGGTTGGTGTAGGGTCGCCCAATCCCAACTTTCTGTAGACGGATAGTGGCATCAAATTGATGCTAGCTCCCAAATCGCACAATGCTTTGGCAAAATTCATAGATCCAACCGTGCAAGGAATAGTGAAAGCACCAGGGTCTGCCTTCTTCTATACTAAGGACCTTGTGGAAATTGCACTGCAATGATGAATATTATCTGCCGGCTCATAGCTTACTACCCGCTTCTTTGTCAACAGGTCCTTCATGAATTTAGCATACCCTGGCATTTGTTCCAGCGCCTCGACCAAAGGGACATTAATAGTCAGTTGCTTCAACATAGTCATGAATTTATTGAACTTGGTATCATCAGCTTTCTTCTTCAGTCTCTGCGGAAAAGGTGGTGGTGGAAGGGGAATTGTTTTCTCCACCACTTCCTTTTTATCTTGCTTTCGATTATCAACTTTTTCAGGAGTGTCGTCAGCCTTCTTCTTCAGTCTTTGAGGAAAAGGTGGTGGTGTAAGGGGAATAGTTTTCTCCATAACTTTCTTTTTATCTTGCTTCTAACTATCAATCTTTTCGGGATGCAGACGTCTAGGGGTGACGTCATGAACACACTCTTCAGCTTCTTCGGCCTCTTCACATTCTGCATCAATAACATTATCCGTTATATCATCAACTACCTGCTTGCCTTTAGATGGATTTTCCAACACTTTACCACTTCGGATAGTAATAGCCATACACGATCCATCATTCCTCGGATTTTGCACTGTGTCGCTAGGTAGTGTTCCATCTTTTCTTTGATTGAATGTCGCAGATAATTGACTTAATTATTGCTTCAGCTATTTTATTGAAGTGGAATGCGAGTCAACCAATTGCTTCATTGAGGACAGATCATTTATTACCTCAGTTACTCCTGTGCTGATTGCCTCTACTCTTTTCAGCAGCTTAGCCATCATATCTTCCATGGACATATTTCCAAAACCAGATGCAGCGGCGTCACGTCTTCCAGGAGGAACATACAAACCACTCCTGTCGGTATTGTTTTTCCAACTTCCTTGATCACGGTCCTTGTTTCCAGATTTATCATAATAGTTCCGACCTTGGTTTCCTTAGGCATTGCCTCGGAAACCCCCCTGATTATTCAAGTAGTTGGCTTCTTCCTCTGAATCGGATTCGTCTCTTCCTTTTGAAGCAACTGCTTTGACTTTTTCGGTCTTCCCTGATAATAGATGCTTTGTAAGAAGATCCATCTGTGTTTTCATGTGAGCCATTTCTTGGTCACGTTCCTCTTGTCTACGCCTCTGCTCTGCAGTCAAGCCAATAGATACGGTAGAGCTTGCTACTTCAGAATCCCTGGTATGCCAAGCTCTACTCTGCTTTGTCATACGATCTAGCATATCACTTGCCTCAAGAAAAGTAAGGTCCATGAATGACCCACCTGCAGCGTTATCAACCACTGGCTTAGTCACCGAGTTAAAAGATCTGTATAGTATCTCCATCAAGTGTACATTGGTCATATGATGGTTTGGGTATCTCATAAGCTTCTTCTTGAATCTCTCCCATGTTTCGTGGAGAGCTTCAGATGGAAGCTGTCAAAAATTGCTGATCTCATCTCTCAACTGTGCTCTCTTGGATGGAGGAAAGAATCTTTCTAGGAAAGCGTCTTTCAGTTGCCTCCAATTAGTAATAAAATCAGGATTCAGCCCATTCAACCATAGAGTTGCCTCCCCAGATAGATACAATGGAAATAAGCGCAGTCGAATTACATTTTGTCCAACGCCTAGATTGTCTAATGACTTGCATGTAGAGATGAAGTTGATCAGATGCATATTCGGATCATCGCCTGCAAGTCCACCAAATAATCCCTTGAGCTGCAATAGTTGAATCATGGTGCTGGTGATATTGAACTTTGCTCCAGGTGCCAAGGGCGGAGGAATAATAACTCCTGTAGCACCAGCTCCATCCAGATCGTCATCATCATCATCAAAAGGAGCCTACACAGCTCGGCGGTCAGGTCTCATTCTAGCTTGACGATCTCTCTTATGCATAGGTGCCACCACTTCATCAGTACGCCTAGGATTCAGTAACTCATCATCACCCAGGTCCTCATCATCAGGATTTGTTGCTCGACCTGGGTTATTAATATTCTGTTGATGCACTTGACAAGCTGCCAACGCAGCTAATCTAGCCTGCTCCTGTTGAGCAGCCCTTCTTTCAATGTCACGTTGTGCATCCATTCGGCCAATAAGTTGTGGTTCAGGATTGATAGGTAATAAGGGTTGACCTGAACATCGAGTGTTTGGCATGCACTCAAGCAAACCTGAATAAAACAAAAATAACAACTAAAAGTAAAATCTGAGAATTTTTTACCAAAGGGTCTAGTAACTATCACAAACATAGTTGACAACCGTATTCCCCGACAACGGCGCCAAAATTTGATAACGCTCAAACTACAGCTCTCGTAAGAGTGTAAGCGGTCGTCGTCAAATATAGAACCCAACTGGGTTGGGTGTCGAATCCCACAGGGAATACTTGGTCACTAAGTATTGCAACTATTATTAGACTGTTGGTCGAAAACTCTATGGAAAGGGGGGATGGTTTAGGCGTGAATTAAGAGTATCAAAATAGCAAAGTAAAAATGGAATGCTTGGTAGATTTTAATCAATGAGAATTGTAAGTTAGGGTTATGTCCACCTTATGAGTTCTACATATATATTGGCTATGAGTTATGCGGAATTCAGACATGCATGCGCTTATAGAGATTCGTATTCTATGGTAAATCCTAGCATCTTTCGACCATCAAAGATTATATCACTTTAACTCTTTCGAGCTTAAAGCGTATACTAATGGTACGAATTCTCCAAGAGGTTAATCCAGTTACGGCACTAACTTTTAAACAGGGTTTAGTAGCCCTATTTCCTTGTCATTCTCTCTTTTCCATACATGTAACTTTTCTTTCGAACAAGTTAATGCTATACTGGCGTATTCTATATGTTTGCAACCACAAGAATTCAATTAAGATGAAGAGAGTAATAATATAAGCAGCATACGTATCAAGAATTCACAAACTCATAACAACAGATAGTATCTCATAAGGCTTCCATAACCCTAACAGAGAAGTTTAGCTACTCTTGAGTGCAACGGAAATCACAATAGACATCATCATCATACCAAAATCTAGAACAAGCTTGACGATTTGGATGATTTTTGGCATCAAAAACTCTCACACGTTTTTTCCCTAGCCGTTCTTCTCAAGAGGGTCGTGTTTCTCTGGTAAAACTTACAGAATCTGTAACTTGAATAATAGTAAAAGTCGAATGGAAAAACTTGAATTAATGAATGAGTGAGTTGAATTGTAAGAGTTGAATAAATTATTCGAATGGAGAGAGATAATAATAAAAACTTCAGCAACATAGGGTATTTATAACACCCATATCCTATTCCTACTAGGCTACTGCATACTTATCCTAATCCTACTTGGTTACTGCATCCTTATCCTAATCGTACTAAGTTACTGCTGATCCTCAAAGTCTTTAGAAATGTTGTTTTTGCCCGGGACAAGTTATCCATTCATCACTTTCAGTCCATAGGCGTCCAAACACTGCTTTCCTTCTTTCGTGAAGCTTCCTTGGGCGTCAAGTTATCCATAAAGTGCTGGAATCTTCATCGTTTATACCTGAAAACTTGCTAATCAAGTTTGTTAGCTCACTTACAGGAAAAAGGACTAAAAGTGCATGAATTATATATTTTGTTCTCAAAACTTAGCTAAAATATGGGTAAATTAAGGTGCTTTAGGCGTGTAAATACGCCTATCATCAGTTGCAAACATAGAGAATACGCCATTATAGCATTAACTTGTTTGAGAGAAAAGTTACATGTTTGGAAAAGAGAGTGTGACAAGGAAATAGGGTTTCCAACCTCTATTTACACGTTAATGCCTTAACCGGATTAACTTCTTGGAGAATTTGTACCATTTGTTATACACTTTAGGCTTGAGAGAGCTAAAGAGAAATAAATCCTTGATGGTTGAGAAACACTTGGATTTAGAATTAGAATACGATTCTCTATAAGTGCATGCATGTCTAAATTCCGCGTTACTCATAGTTAATAGAGAAGTAGAACTTATAAGGTGGACATAACCCTAACTTATCAATCTCTGTGATTAAATATTACTACGCAAATCGTTCCATCGTTACTTTGATAATATTAGTTCACGCCTAAACCAAACCCCGCTTTTGTCCTTGGAATTTTCGACCAACAGTCTACTAATAATTGCAACACTTAGTGACCAGAGTATTCCCTATGGGATTCGACACCCAACCCAGTTGGTTTCTATATTTGACAGCGACCGCTTACACTTTCTAACGAGAGTTGTAATTTGGGCGTATCAAATTTTGGCGCCGCTGCCGGGGAATACGGTTGTCAACTAAGTTTGTGATAGTTAATAGACCCTTTGGTCAAAGATTCTCGAATTTTACTTTTTGTTTGTTGTTTTTGTTTTGTTCAGGTTTATTGGAGTGCATGCCAAATACACGAAGTTCTATTCAACCGTTATTACCTATAAATCCTGAACCACATCTCATTGGCAGAATAGATGCGCAATGATACCTTGAACGGATGGCTGCTCAACAGGAGCAGGAAAGATTAGTTGCATTGGCAGCTGCTCAAGTGCATCAACAGAATATTGATAACCCAGGTCGGGCAACAAATCTTGATGAATAGGACCTGGGTGATGATGAGTTATTAAATCCAAGGTGTGCTGGTGAGGTGGCAGTACCTGTGAACAGGAGAGATCGTCAAGCTAGAATGAGACCTGAACGCCGAGTTGTGCAGTCCCCTTTCAATGATGATGATGACGATTTGGATGGGGCTGGTGCCATAGGGGATATTATTCCTCCACCCTTGGCACCCGGAGCCAAGTTCTATATCACCAGCACCATGATCCAGCTATTACAACTCAAAGGTTTATTTGGTGGACTTACATGTGATGATCCGAATATGCATCTGATTAATTTTATCTCAACATGCAAATCATTTGATAATCCAGGGGTTGGACAGAATGCGATCCGGCTGCGCTTATTTCTATTGTCTCTATTTGGAGAGGTAACTTTATGGTTAAACGGGCTAACTCCTGGCTCTATTACCAATTGGAGGCAACTGAAAGACGCTTTCCTAGAAAGATTCTTTTCGCCATCCAAAAAGGCACACTTGAGAGATGAGATAAGCAATTTCAGACAGCTTCCAACTGAAGCTCTCCACGAAACATGAGAGAGGTTCAAGAAGAAGCTTACGTTGTGCCCAAATCATCAGATGACCAATGTCTACTTGATGGAAATATTATATAGGGCTTTGAACTCGGTGACTAAGCCAGTGGTTGATAATGCTTCAAGTGGGTCATTCATAGACCTTACTTTTATTGAGGATGGTGATATGCTGGATCGTATGACAAAGCAGAGTAGAGCTTGGCATACCAGGGATTCTGAGGTAGCAAGCTCTACTATATCTACTGGCATGACAGCAGAACAGAGGCGAAGAGAAGAGGAACGTGACCAAGATATGGCTCACATAAAAACGCAGATGGACCTTCTTACCAAGCATTTATTATTAGGAAAGACAGAAAAGGTCAAGGCTGTTGTATCACAGGGTAGAGATGAATCCGATTCTGAGGAGAAAATGAATTATTTGAATAATCAGGGGGTTTCCGAGGCAATGCCCAAGGAAACCAAGGTCGGAACTATTATGAAAAATCCGGATTCAAGAATAAGACTGACAGGAGTGGTTTGTATGTCCCTCCTGGAAATCGTGAAGCTGTTGCAACTAGTTCTGGGAAGATGTCCATGGAGGACATGATGGCCAAGCTTTTAAAAGGAGTGGAGACAACCAACACGGGACTAACTGAGGTAAAAGATGATTTGTCCTCAATAAATCAATTGGTTGACTCGCATTCCACTGCAATAAAATAGATGGAACAACAAATGAGTCAGCTATCAGCGGCATTCAATCAAAGAAAAACTGGCACTTTACCCAGTAACACTGTGCAAAATCCACGGAATGATGGATCATGTATGGCTATTACTACCAGGAGTGGTAAGGTATTGGAAAATCCATCCAAAGGCAAGCAGGTGGTTGATAATACAGAAGAGAATGTTATTGAAGCAGATTGTGATAATTCTGTAGAAGATGAAAATCAGAATGAGAACGTTCATGACACTACACCTAGATGTCACCAGCCTGAAAAGATTGATAATCGGAAGAAAAACCAAAAGAAAGTGGTGGAAAAGACTCTTCCAAATCCACCACCACCTTTTCCTCAGAGACTGAAGAAGAAGGCTGATGACACCAGGTTTAGTAAATTCATGACCATGCTGAAGCAGCTGACTATTAATGTGCCTTTGGTGGAGGCACTGGAGCAGATGCCAGGGTACGCCAAATTCATGAACGACCTTGTGACAAAGAAAAGGGTAGCAAGTTATGAACTGGCAGATAATGTTCATCATTGCAGTGCAATTGCCATGAGATCTTTAGTACAGAAAAAGGCGGATCCTGGTGCTTTCACTATTCCTTGCACGGTTGGATCCTTGGATTTTTCTAAGGCATTGTGCGATTTGGGGGCTAGCATCAATTTGATGCCGCTATCTATTTATAAACAGTTGGGGTTGGGCAATCCTACACCAACCAATATGCGGCTCGTGATGGCAGATAGGTCGGTAAAATGACCTGTTGGTATCTTACATGATGTATTAGTGAAGGTTTCTACCTTCATTTTCCCTGCAGACTTTGTTATTTTGGATTGCGAGGTGGATTTTGAGGTGCCCATAATCTTGGGTCGACCTTTCCTCGCAACAGGAAGTGTGCTTATTGATTTACGAGCAAATGAGCTTTTATTTTGGATGAATGACGAAGTGGTACGTTTTGATGTAAGCAAATCAATGAAGCAGACCAAAGATATGAATGTGTTCTCTATAAATGATGTTCATTATGAGGATGAGAAGGAATTATCTTTAGAGAAGCAGCTTACTGTTGAGCCATTGGCTGCTGTGCTTTTGAACTTTGAGCGTGAGGATGTTGAAGAGAATGAAGAAACTATCTGTGCTTTGACAGGAATGGGGTCGTATTCATATGACCCCAAGAAGCTGGACCTTGACCTTAAGAATCGACCCTCACCACCGGAGAAGCCACCAGATATCTTGATGAAGTCTGAGTAATCGAGATAACTATGTCGTTCCGCGACAATAAATCAAGCGCTACATGGGAGGCAACCCATCATTAGGAGTTTTTTTCGTTAGGATTTTGTGTTTGATAAATAAAAGTTCAAAAAGAAGAGTCGAGCCACGACCAAAACTAAGGTGCTCGGTAGGAGGCAACCCATCCTTCTAATCATTTTTGTTGTTTTTGATTAAGTGTAGGTGCAAGATATACAAAGGAGGAGATTAGTCCCAAATTTTGATTTGAAAGTGAGCCATGCTAAAGGTGGTAAGTGAGGAATGATGGAGTAAAGGCTATAGGTTAGGCATTACCTATGCAACGGACAAGGCAATGCCTATACCATTGCCTATGCTCACTTCCTCACATAGGCAATGGACAAGGAAAGGCCTATACCAATATAGGCAATGGACAAGGCAAGGCCTATACCAATGTAGGCAATGCTATAGGCGCCGCCTATGCCATTGCCTATGCTCACTGCCTCACATAGGCAATGCCATAGGCACCGCCTATGCCAATCTAGGTGATAGGCAAGGCGCCGCCTATGCCAATCTAGGCGATAGGCAAGGCGCCGCCTATGCCTATCTAGGCATTGCTAAAGGCGCCGCCTATGTTAAGCATAGGCAAAGCATTAGGCGCCGCCTACTTATCCTTTTTTTGCCTCCTAACCCGATTGTACATGGATCAAACCTGACCCATGGCTTAGCCTTTAAATAGATCCTCAACCTTAGAACACAATTTGGAGGAACCTCTCGATGATGACGTGCCGACTGATGATGATCACCGACTTCCAGACTCAGCTATGGAGGACAACTCTTATGACGATGACTCTGTTGATGATTCCGACGCAGGGGGTATGACCCCAGACATAGAAGAGGAGTCCGACTAATCGGGTTTTCCTTATTTATTTCCACTGAGGACAGTGTGTCTCGTCTAAGTGTGGGGTGCGGGTATATGTCTGTTGTATTGTATTTCTTTGCCTACATTTATTCTTGTTTGTTTGAATTAGTAGTTAGTTAGTTAGTTAGTTGTAATTAGTTAGTAGATTTTAGATGTTGCATGAAATTGTTCTGATAAACGGCATGGTATTATAACAAGAGTTTGTGCTAAATCATTGCTATTGAGACGCTTAGGCTCTAAGTTGTGATTCACTGTGTGATAAATTGTTGTGGTTTAATTCATTCACCTGTTGGGTCAAGAATCTATAATGCCCCCAATGAAGTTGACCATGTGTCTTGTGTGTGTGAGGTTATTGTATATTCTTTGTTGTGACTGATGCTAGAACTTGCTTGGTGTGTGTGTGAAGCGAAATAAAGAATGTGAGTTTAAGAGATGATTTAGGCATTTCTTTGGCAGCCTGAAATTGTTTACCTTCTTTTTTTTTTACCTATATTTGTACATTGTCCTAGTGAACCCCCTTTGAGCCTTTAGCTATTTTCTTTGGCAGACTCATATGTAGCCTATTCTTTTTTTTGAAGACCATAATTTGATCCAAACTCCTAAGTGCTTTAAATTGTAGAATCATGTGGAAAAATAAGAGGAGAATGGTGAAAGTGATGCCCCAGGGTGTATTGGTACTTGAAAATGTTGTGAAAAAAAGTGGCTATTATAGAGATGCTTGCTTAATATAAAAAAAAAAGAAAAAAAAATTAAATTAGAAAAACAAAAAGATAGTTGTGTTGATGATTGAATAACAAAATGGGTGAAAAGGGGTTGGTAGATGAAAGAGAGGTAAAGTGGTTGTTAAAAGATAGTGTAAATGGCATAATGTAGTGTATTAAAGCGCTTAGGGAACATAGTCACTATTTCTGGCCAAAATAGTCCTACCTGTCCCTTAGCCTACATTACAACCTGTAAATACCTATTTGATCCTAAGCTTAGCATTCTGATATTAGTGGAGCATTACACTAAGGGCAAGCCTATGGTCATCAGTTGCAATATAAGAATTCCTTGAGAGAGTGAGCGCAAGGAAAATCTTATACCCATGTTTCGAAAAATGCAAAAATATGAGTGTTTATGGGTGATATCTTTTGTGAGCACACATGGTTGATGATTGTTGGGTGGTTTTATATGATTCTTTGTGTCTTAACTTGTGTATAACGAATTGAACACCCTAATGAGTCTATGTTGGAGGTTGAGTTGTTTCTAGTAATGATCAAGAAACCTACTCTTTGTTAATAATTGTCGTACATGTCTTGTTGAAAATTTTGTGTTGCTATTGTGAAATTCTAGTTAGGTGTTTGCATGGATGTAATATTTTGTTCGAGGACAAACAAAGCTTTAAGTGTGGGGTGGTGATGTTGGGCGTATTTATACGTCTAAGCACCATAACTTACCCATGTTTTGGCTAAGTTTTGAGGATAAAATATATAATTCTTGCACTTTTAGTCCATTTTCCTTTAAGTGAGCTGACCTATGTGATTAGCATGTTTTTCAGGTACTAATGATGAAGATTTCAGCACTTTGTGGACCTGTGGGCAGCAAAGGAAAACTTCACATAAGAGGGAAGGCAGCTTTTGGACTGAATGTGATGCATGGGAACTTTTTCCGAGCAAACCCAGTATTTTTAAATACTTAAGGATGCAGTAGCAACTTATTAGACAAGGATGCTATTAAAAACCTTATTGCTGAATTTTTCAGCATCATTATCATTGGATTATTATTGACAATTCACGTTGGGAGATTCGGTACTAGTTTTGAGAACAGAAAATGGCTCACTTGAGCAACGGAGAAAGAAAACACGTTTCATCTCCATAGACGCATTTTCTCTAAGTTTTGGTATGATGATGATGTCTACTTTGATTTCCTTTGTATTCATGAGTAGCTAAATTTATTTGTTAGGGTTATGGAAACCTTGTAAGAGACTATCTATTACTATGAGTTTGTGAATTCTTGATGTGTTATGCTACTTATATCATTACTCTCTTCGTTTTGATTGAATTCTTATGGTTGCAAACATAGAGAATACGCCATTATAGAATTAACTTGTTCGAGAGAAAAGTTACATGTTTGGAAAAGAGAGTGTGACAAGGAAATAGGGTTTCCAACCTCTGTTTACACGTTAATGCCTTAACCGGATTAACTTCTTGGAGAATTTGTACCATTTGTTATACACTTTAGGCTCGAGAGAGCTAAAGCAAAATAAATCCTTGATGGTTGAGAAACACTTGGATTTAGAATTAGAATACTATTCTCTATAAGTGCATGCATGTCTAAATTTCGCGTTACTCATAGTTAATAGAGAAGTAGAACTTATAAGGTGGACATAACCCTAACTTATCAATCTCTGTGATTAAATCTTACTACGCAAATCATTCCATCGTTACTTTGATAATATTAGTTCACGCCTAAACCAAACCCCCCTTTTGTCCTTGGAATTTTCAACCAACAGTCTACTAATAATTGCAACACTTAGTGACTAGAGTATTCCCTGTGGGATTCGACACCCAACCCAGTTGGGTTCTATATTTGACAGCGACCGCTTACACTTTCTAACGAGAGTTGTAATTTGGGCGTATCAATGTGCAACTGAAACTAAGCACGATAGAGAGAAATCTTAAGAAGATTAGTACCTTAAACCGAATCTTGATTTACAAAGAAAAGATGATGGTACTTGGTCCGCATATCTGCTTCTGCTTCCCAAATGGCTCCCTCAATGGACTGATTTCGCCAAAGAACTTTGACTAGTGGAACTTCTTTGTTCCTTAGTCTATAAACTTGATGATAAAGTATTTCGATTGGAAATTCATCATAGGAAAGACTCTTTTGAATATCTAAGCTTTCTAGGGGAACAACTATAGATGGATCACCAATACACTTCTTCAACAATGAGACATAGAACACTGGGTGTACTGAATCTAGATCTGAAGGCAACTCAAGCTTGTAATCTACGTTTTCGAAATGACTGAGAATTCTGAAAGGACCGACATAGAGAGGACTGAGTTTCCCTTTCTTGCCAAACCTCTTTACCCCCTTCATGGGGGATATTTTCATGTACACAGAATCACTGATCTCAAAATCGAGATCCTTTCTCCTCACATATGTATACGATTTTTATCCCTTTCTTGCCAAACCTCTTTACCCCCTTCATGGGAGATATTTTCAAGTACACAGAATCACCGATCTCAAACTTGAGATCCTTTCTCCTCACATTTGCATATGATTTCTATCGACTCTGGGCTACTTTAAGGCTTCCTCTGATCAACTAAACCTTCTCTAAGGTATCAAACACCAAGTCAGGCCCTACTACCGTGACCTTACCTACTTCAAACCAACCAATTAAAGATCTATATCTCCTACCATAAAAAGCCTCAAATAGATCCATCTAGATACTGTAGTGATAGTTGTTGTTATATGCGACCTCAATCAAAGGCAAGTAGTCATCCCAACTCCCTTTAAAATCAACTACACATGCTATCAATATATCATCAAGAGTCTGAATAGTTATTTCTGCTTGACCATTTATCTGTGGATGGAAGGTTGTACTGAGGTGGACTTGGGTACCAAGACCCTTTTGGAATGCTTTCCAGAAATAAGAGGTAAACTGGGTACCTCTATCTGAGATGATAGATAAGGTAACACCGTGCAACCTAACCAACTCTCAAAGATAGAGTTTGGCATAGTCCCTGGCTGAATAAGAGGTATAGGCTGGACAGAAATGAGCTGATTTGGTCATCATATCTATGATAACCCAAATGGAATTATGCTGATGACGAGTATGAGGCAGACCTGTCACAAATTCCATGTTCTCTTCTTCCCATTTCCACGTGGGAATGTTGAACTCCTCCATGGACCCACTAGGCTTCTGGTGCTCAATCTTAACCTGCTATCACGTAGATCACTTAGCTATGAACTCTATAATATCCCTCTTCATCCCACTCCACCAATAGATCTACTGCAAATCACGGTACATCTTAATAGCCCCTGGATGAATAGAGTAGCGCACACCATGCGCTTCTATAAGAATTCGTTGCCTCAAGTCATCTACACCAGGCACATATAGCCAACCTTGACAATGCAACACACTATCTCCCCCTTGGGAGAAAACCTCCACCTTCGGATATCTAACTGATTCTTTCAACTTAACTAGACTGGGATCTCTATCTTGCTTTTTCTTTAATTTGGAAACTAGAGAGGATTCTAAACTACTCTACACCCATACACTACCTTCTGCTGAATCGACTAGGCGAACACCTAGTCAGGTAAGCTGATGAACTTCCTGAGTTAATTTCTTCTTACCATCCTTAACATGAGCAACACTACCCATACACAATCTACTGAGAGAATTTGCCACTAAATTGGCCTTGCCCGGATGATAGAGAACACTAATGTCATAATCTTTTAATAACTCTAACCACCTTCTCTGATGCAACTTCAAGTCTTTCTGAGAGAATACATACTGCAAGCTTTTATGATCTGTGAACATATCAACATGCACCCCATATAAGTAATGCCTCTAAATCTTTAAGGCAAATACTATATCTGCTTTCCTAAGATCATGAGTAGGGTAATTCATCTTATGGGGTTTAAGTTGTCTAGAGGATTAGGCTATGACCTTACCTCTCTGCATAAGGAGGTAATCCAAACCTACTATGGATGTATCAAAGTACACAACAAACCCATCTAAACCATCTGGCAAGGTAAGGACTGAGGCAAAGGTGAATCGAGTCTTCAACTCCTAAAAACTCTTCTCGCAGGAATCTAACCACAGAAACTTGACTTTCTTCTGAGTCAATCTGGACATGGGGGATGCAATAGATGAAAATCCTTCAAAAAACCAACGATAATAGCCAGCCAAACCCAAGAAACTCCTAATATCTGATGGAGAGATGGGTCTTGGTCAGTTTCTCACCGCCCTGGACTTTAAAGAATCAACTCTAATGCCATCAACAAAAATAATATGGCCAAGGAAAGCTACTGATCTTAGCTAGAATTCATACTTACTAAATAGAACTAACAATTGGTGAGCTCTAAGAGTCTGTAACACTATTCCGAGATGGTCTGCATGATTATTTTTGAGTAAACCAGAATGTCATCAATGAAGACTATGATGAACATCCCCAAGTACTGCTTGAACACTCGGTTCATCAAGTCAATGAAGGCTTCTAGGGTATTTGTGAGACCAAAGGACATGACATTTAATTCAAAGTGACCATACCAAGTTTGGAAAGTTGTTTTCAGAATGTCACATTCCTTAACCCTGAGCTGATGATAGCCTAATTTGAGGTCTATCTTGGAAAATTAGCTGGCACCCTGAAGTTGGTCAAATAAGTCATCGATTCTAGGAAGTGGATATTTATTCTTGACTGTGACTTTGTTCAACTGATGGTAGTCTATGTATATTCTAAGAGAACTGTCTTTCTTACGCATGAATAGAACTGGTGAGCCCCATGAAGAGACGTTGTGCCTGATGAATCCCATATCTAGGAGATTCTTCAACTATTCTTTCAATTCTTTGAGCTCAGCTGGAGCCATTTGTATGGCAGAATAGATATAGGCTGAGTATCTAGAAGAAGGTCTATTCAGAAGTCAATTTTCCTTTTGGGAGAAACACCGAAAAGATCTTCAGGGAACACATCTGGAAATTCCCTAACTACTAAAACTGACTCAAGGGTTGGAGTCTCTAAATTTGAGTGTTTGACTCAAATAAGATGATAAATACAACCCTTGGATCTTTCTCGCTCTAAGGTATGAAATCAACTGACCCTCAAGCGTTGTGGTACTACCCCTCCTTTCAAGGACTGGTTTATTTGGTAACTGAAAATGAACTATTCTATTTCTACAATCAACTGAGGCATAGCATGAGTCAAGCTAATCCATGCTGAGAATGACGTCAAAATCCGTCATCTCTAACTCCACAAGATCAACTGAGGTAACTTTATAAGATATTATGATCGGATAATTTTTGTATACTTGCATGGCTATAATGGAAACACTGACTGGGGTGGACACTGAAAAGGGCTCTGCTAGAGTTTTGGGACTGACTCCGAAATTGACGGCTATATGGAGTTACAAAAAAAAAAGAAGTTCTATGGGCTAGTAAAGCATAAACTTTTAAGTGAAAAACCTATAACATACCAGTAACTAAGCTAAGAGAATTCTCCTAATCTTCGTAGGACTGAAGAGCATATAATCTATTCAGACGCTGGCCACTGATAGAACTAGAAGCAACACCCTGCTGAGTTGGACGACTGGATGGAACTGATGACTGATGGGACTGATCCTGTTGGCATAAATCCCTGCCTTTCTGAGAAACTACCTGACAGTCCTAAATCAGATGGCCTGGCTTTCCATACCTGAAGCAGACATCACTGCCCACTCTACACTCTTCCTGATGGTTTCTGTAATATCTCTAATATAGAGGGTTCATACGGGCACTGTTAACAATACCTTGGGACTTAGAGCCTGATGCTCTATCCCTGTTATCATTTCTAAATTTGGGTACTGGGGCACTAGATGAAGAGCGTGCTAGGGCTGAAGACCTTTGATGAAACTGAGGACAGTTACTACCTTCTGACCTTGGCTGGCTGAAATTAAAACTACCTGTTCTAGCCTTCTTGTTCCCTCTCTCTCTCTTCCCTTAATCTTCCACTCCTCTATCTGTTGAGCATGGACCATAAGCCTATACAAGTCCATCTCCAAAATAAGCATTACGGTCCTACACTCCTTAACCATATTTTCAGATATACCACACACAAACTTGCCCATCTTATATCTATTATCATCTACTACATAAGGATCATACCTAGCTAACTGAGTAAACTTGAGGGAATACTCCTTAACGCTCTTTCTGCCTTGCCTCAAGTTAATAAATTCTAACACCTTGGCCTTCATCAACTCCTGTGGGAAGAATTTTTCTAAAAACATTGCAACAAACTCTTCATCTTCTATAGGCCCTGCATCTAGACCCCTATCTACCTTCCACTGCTTAAACCATGTATGGGCTACATCTTGCAACTGATATAAAGCCAACTTAGTACTCTCACTGGATGTCACCCCCATAGCATCCGTTACCTTTTGAACCATATCTAAGAATTCCTGTGGATCCTCTTCAGACATCGATCTCGTAAAGAAAAGAGGATTCATTCGGGTGAAGTCCCGAATTTCGGTTGCAGTAGTATTGGCCACTAGGTTGGCCTACACAGTAGCTGGTTGTTCATCCAAAACTTCTACTTAGTTTTCTAGAGTGGTGAACGCAACTCTGAATTTCACATGAGAGATATGCTCATCCAGAGGGTCTGCCTGAACGGGCGGAGGTGTTGGCTGGTTTCCTGCTCCTTTTCTATTATTCTTTTTGGGAGGCATGTTCTATAAATAGGAGAAATAAATGGATTATACTGAGAGTTTAACTTGAGCTCATGCTTACTCTCACAACATGAAAACTGAAAAAAGGGAAACTTTTCCGAAATGCTTTGTAGCCTCCTTCCCAAAAGTGTGGCGCACTACACACCCATGCACAAGACTCAACTTGACTTGGCTTTCAGACTTTCTAGGACACTTTAAAACCTTAGGCTCTGACACCATGTTTGTAATGCCCCGAGAGTACACTCTGGGCATTACATGGTGCTTACAGTCTCGAGGGACCACAAGCTAACCCATGAGCTGGTACCTATTGTGAGCACTGAATTACACAATCACAAATGTGGAAGAATAACTGATATGCCATAAGGTTTTAATAACTAAAACAAATACTGAATTATGAATATTAAGAAATAACTATCTGAGTCTGAATAAATACTGAAATCTGAGATAAACTGGATAACTAATTGTCATGTCAATTGAAGTTTGAATACTGAATAACTGACTGTATTTTTTGAAAGCCTCTAAACTTAAGAACTGTGAGTTGATTTGACATGCCCCAACTAACTCCAACTAACCACTTGACTAAAGATATGAAATAAAATAATATGTCCTCGAAATATGAGGACTCACCACTTCTACTGCTGAGAGTCTGAGAAGTCTAAATGTTATTCGAGAACTGAGCGTCAGAACCTATGATATAATACATCATAGTGCAAAAGAAAGGTATGCAATCAGTACTTTGAATATACTGGTATGCTAAATGGGGTAGATGGGCATGCATGGTTTCATGAACACGAATAATAATTATCTGAATATACATGTAAAACACGGAATACTGAATAGAGAGCATGAAATTTGTAGATACTAAAAATATGTGAAATCTATAAATACTGTATATGCATGAAAGTCTGTAAATACTAAAGGTACGTGAAAACTGTAGATACTGGGGATGCATGACCAAGCATATAACATAAACTGAATAGAAGTCTATAAACTGAAATACTGAAATAACTGATATTTGTATGCCCTGGTCAAACAACACTAAGACTGAACTACTGATCTGATTATTGGACTGAGACTGTAGGATCTATCATCTAACCGACATTCCCCAATCTGAGCTAATTGAGGTTCAACCTGTAACCCCAGTTGGAAGGGTGTCAATACCGTTCCACGGGTACTAACGCTGACTATATGGATCCACTATACTGATGTATTCTCCCGAAGGACTAAAGGTTCCAAGCCAGAACTGACGGTGACCCCTATGAGATAGTTAAGCCTACATTGACGGGTGACTTCTTATATCCTACGCTGGCTATATAGTTCTGGAGTTTGAGGACTTCTACTAGAAACTCTGCCTATCTGACGGGGAAGCCGTTATCCCTACACCCGCTTGATTCTATGTCCTACTACCAACTGAATGACACTAAGTTACTGACTATTTAGAGTTTAACTGACTGATCTAGTGATGCTCATAATATGTATTCTGATGTTATTCTGAAGATACTGAGATGAGACTAAATAAGTAGCTATGATTTTCATTTTTTCAATACCCCCATGACTCAAAAAAAATAATAGTAACTTGATACTTAAGCTTAGAGGTCATAGTAGGAAGGCTTTTATCAAACATGTGTTCTTGTAAGTATTTTGTCAAACGCTTGTTGTTCATAGTTTGGTCAAATCATAGGGTAGTTCGGAAACTTGTAGTAATAGCATAAATTCAACATGAATAGTACTAAATCATGATTAATTCAATGAATGATAACAATAAAACATGGAGAATTTAATAACAATAATAATTTCATCTATACATGGTGTAAAATCATAGTTCATGGAGATTCATGGGTGATATTGTAATTTAAAATCAAAATAACTTGAAAAGATCACAATTTTGTAATTTAAATCGGATACTTGGCCTCCATGAGTGAAAGGAACCTATGTATGAACATTTAACATACCTGGATTGATGAATTTGAGAGGATTGATGGTGAGTTCTTAAGATTTGGCATTGAATTTGAGAGCTAGGGTTTTTGTGTTCTTGAAGAGAATGGATCGCCTTTTGAGTAATTTGAGAACAATGGGCATATGATGCCCTATTAGGCTTTAATTTCATGTTTATTATGAGTTTAGGGCTTAGGAAAATGACCAAAAAGCCCCTTGCAAATAAAAACGCAAAACTTGGAAACTGAAAATCCCGATTTAAGGCCCCGGTTCAACGCGCCAAGATTGCGGAGCCTCACTGTAAATAGACGACTAGGACCTGGAAGCTTGGTGTGATGCGGAGCTATCGCGGTAAGCCTTTGGAATGCCATTTTGGCCACCTCTGCGACGCGCCATTATCATAGAGGCTTACTAAAAATTGCTAAATGTGAACTGGATCCTTGGCGCGAAGCGCCAATATCACAGTTCCTCACTGAAAATTGACAATTGTCATTTAGACTGGCTCCACAATGCGCTAGTGACCAAAATGATGGTGTTTAATGACTGAAACTTAAAATCTCCATAACTTCTTACCCGGTTATCGAATTTGGGCAAATTTTATATCGTTGGAAAGATAATTGAATTTCCTATACAATAGCAAGCTCTAAACTGAAAAATAATGGGTATTACAATAATTTTATATATGAATGCTCATGTATTGGGACCTAAATTATGCTAGGGAAATACGGGGTATTACATATGCCGTTAAATACTTTTTACTTTTTTATCATGTTAGGTGTCCCCTAGTTTTCTCCATCTGTGTTTCTTCCTTTTTAATTGATGTCAAAGGAGGAGAATAGTATGTGATCTTTGATACAGGGGAAATGTGACACCCCAACTTAGGATAAGGAGTCCCATATCGGCAAAACACAGGAGGGATGATAGGTGGGTATATAAGTAAGCAAGACTTACTCCCCAGTAATGCGTTAAAAGCCGTGTGGGCCTGGGCCCAGAGAGGAAGATATCAGTAGTGGGTTGGGGAGTTACATGGGTCTCTCGGGCCTTGATGGTTCGAGGTGCCCATCACGGCTAGGGATCGGCTCGTGTCGTGACAAGAATAGTATCAGATCCACTCTTTTGTCAGCCCTGTCGGTATGGGCCAGAGTTTAAACTGAGTGTAGTCAAATCCCGGTAAGGCAGGAAAAACCTCAGTCTTGAGTCTAGGCAAATCCCATTTGGTGGGGCAAACCTTAGCTAGGACACTGAGTCCATAAGGGAGGGTGTATAAGACACCAACACTTATGATAAGTGGTCCCACATCGGCAAAACATATGAGGGATATTGGGTAGGTATATATGTAAGAAAAACTTACTCCCTAGTGATGCGTTTTAAAGTCGTGCGAGCCTGGGCCCAGAGAGGATAATATCACTAGTGGGTTGAGGAGTTACAAGGGTCACTCCGGCCTTGATGGTTCGGGGTTCCCATCGTGGCCAGGGCCTCAGCTTGGGTCATGACAGGAAATCTCTCAAAAATTCACTCATTCAAGGGGAGAAAATGTCAATGACTTATGGGGAGTATAACAGGAAAGTTATCTACTTACTTGATTGTTTCTATCCATTAAAAAGGAAGAGAATGATAATGTTAAGTTTTGATGAATGATTTATTGAATAATTTACAAGAATTTAGGAAAAGGGAGAATCACATGAAATTCTCATTAATACTAAAAAATGAAGAAAGTAGCTCAGAAGATACTCTATAATTTCAGAATGTGTCCCATGAAAGGAGGAATATTTGTTGCATTTAATGAATTGCTTAAATCATGGGATTCCCGCACCTCTATCTCATATGTATAGATTGCACTTAGACCTATTAGTCTTTACTTATTCTTGGAAATTGAATATTCCTTATATATTTTTCTAAGAAGAAAAATCTTTAGGGTTGCCTTCTATATATAGCTTCTACCAGCTAGTAGTAGTCCAATCACTACTATATAAGCATTGGGAGACAAAGAAAAAAATATACTCTTGTCTCAACCTTCTCTAGTCCTTTGTTGTACTTTATTAAAGCATTGTATTCTCTTGAGGTTTACTGTATACTCAAAAACAGAGGAGACACACACAGTTGGTGAGGTATTTATCAAAGTGAGAATGAAAGAAAGAAAGCATGATTCATAGACAAAAATCTTCACTACTCTGTGTACTTTGATTTTATTCACAAAGAAGTAGTAGGATCCATTGCAACCCAAAGGGACTGAAGTAAGACCTATTAGAGATCCCAAAAAAGTATAAAATATTTGGTATTATTTTTTTTCTTCAGCACTTTAGTTCCTGAATTTCTCATTACTGCATCAATATTCAAGTGTCTGTCAAATGAAGTCAACAGTCTAATAAAAAAATGAGTAGTTCACCCTCTACAACTGTCAAATAATAATTCTGAAATACTGCTCCATCGACTAAATCCCTAACCCATTGTATGTGTTACAATAATGTTAACTATCCAACCCAAAGGTAAGCCATAACCTATCTCCCAAAGTAAAAAATGCAAGCTTATGCCCTCAATACGGAGGCTTTCATTCATGAAAAATCTCAACATCCGCTAATACTATCAAAATGAATAATATATTCCTCAAAAAGAAGTTAGTGATACCCATGTATGCTATATTGGAATTGGATCCAAAATTTGTTCAAATATAAGAAGGTTAAAATCATAACATTACCGTAGAAATATCTTACAAAAGTCAAAAGAAGTCTATATTTGAAAACCCAAATGAAATGGAATAGTAATAAATGGTCAAACCGATGAAAAACCATTTTAAGAGTTTACCCAAAAAAAAAACATAAACTCTAGTTTCAAAACAATGTTTAAAGGCATTTTTAAAGATATAATCATAAGGAGTTAATAAAACTAAGTGATTAGAGTTTTCTTGAGCACAAATAATGAAGAAAATCTTAGAATTCACCCTTTTTTGAAGCTCATGAGTTAAAAAATAGTAAAAATCTCAAAAATGGGGTATTTCTACTTTTTTGTAAACAATAAATCGGATCATGGTCCCCCATTTCATTAATGTGAGGCTCAATGTTAAATTAGGCTAGATCGTTCATTGGGATCACATGAGGTGGGCCTCATGATCGCAATGAGGAAAATCATAGAATTCACTCCTTTTTGAAGCTACATAGTTCAAAAATGGTGAAAATCCCAAAATTGGGGGATTTATCCTGTTATGTAAATAATAACTCATGATTGTTATCCCCACCTTGTGATCACAAAGTGAAATGTAGAATTGGGTTAGATCGCTAATCATTACCACATAAGGTGGGACCTGCTATCATGATGAAGAACCCAACCCAATATACGAGACATACCCATCTCGATCGTGGTTAACCCACTACACGATCGCGATGAACTACTTGGATGAGCCCCTTGATTACATCATTCAGGCATTGCAACTGTGATGAAGGATTAGGAGTTTCACCAACTGATAGAAATCAGCTAAACCAAGTTCAAAAATCCTTTGAACGGACTCTTAAGATTCGTTCAATACCCAGAAAAGTAAACCATTTGTGCTAATAGAATATTTTCTAATTTCAGACTCAATGGAACCATTTGACATTTGAGAAGAGGTAGTTTATAACAAATTAGCCCCAAGATATTTAAAAGATTATTTAAACAAATTTTCATACGAACAGTAAAAATGCAAAATTAGGCTCCAAACCCAAATCACCACGCTACTAATGCAAAATCGGCATTTAGGATCTGATGAAACTCTTAAAATCTCCATAGGGTGCTCGAAACTCAATATTTTGATTGAAGTCAATATATTGAGTTTTAAATATTTAATAGTCTCAAACTCTCCCAAATCACTCTTGAATGCATCAGAAACTGTGTTAACCTTTCCCACAACGCACGAATAGCATGTAACAACTATTGGGAAGGGCAAAATTGTAAAAACACATAAAAAGGAAAAATTACAACCATGATTGTTTCATGTAAAGGGATATTTATCAAGACTACCACATATAACTACGTAATGTGATATTGGACTTCTTCGTTAATAGTAGTCTGAAACTCGACCATTCATAACACTCTTCCTATTTAGCCTTACAAGTATAGAAAAGGGATATAGTAACTGATGATATGATGCGCTTTAAGAGTTCTATTGATGTATATATAGTGATCTATATTACCAATAAACATTTTCTTTAGAAATTGAACTGTGATATAATCTCCAGACCTTCAATACTAAAACTTACAATTTAAAATATTGGGGGCGAAAGTTTCAAGATCTCAAGTTTAAAATTTGGATTTCGCGATAGTTAAATTTTGAATATGTTGTAATTTTTTTACTTTGCTCTAAAGTTATCTTTAAAGTGATTCTATCTTCAATTTGACCATTAAATTATTTTCTTTGTATTCATCGTTGGTGTTTAGGTTTATGAAAGTTCAAGCTAAAGTGCCGAACATGTTCCTTTTGAGGACACTTCATATGTTTTGTCTCCACTAAGAAAATGTAAATGTAACTAATTCATTACACCATAGAAAATCATGAAACTTTGTATTACTACTTCTGGATATTATAAGCTCAAATGGTCTAAAATTTGTATGTTAAATTTTTTGTAGTTTTTCTAGGGTTTAAAATACTTATGGAGGAATTACACAAAACATTTCTAAACATGTTAGATCAAGTAGCATAAAGTTTAATCATAAAACTTTATAGTTATTTGACTTATTCTGATGCATTTAAATGAAACCTTTCGAACAATTTAGACAAACTGATCTAAAGCTTGACAAAATACTACAAGAAATTTGATAATTTTTTACTTCAACCATAAGATAAAAATAATTAGTGAAGTCCGACTACTGTAGTTGAAATATTTAAATTTAAATTTTTATTTTTTAAATTTTATCTGACTATAATTTTGATTGTGGTAATCGTAAAAGAATGTCAGCAAATGTTTTGAATCACTACTTGACTACTATAGCCATAAATGAATAAAAATAATTTTAAAATATATTTATAAATGATAAGAAACACTAGGATTTACTTTTTATTAAAAATGGATCAAGTATCTCGATAACCCTAATTGGGTAGGCATATAAAATCATATCTCAGTATCATATTACACACATTTGACTCTCGATTTCTCTCACTTCTCCCCTCACTATAACCATTACTACTAGTTTACTAACTTTAAGGACGCCACATCTCAGATCCTGGCTTATTTTTCCCCCCTTCATCCTATTGCTCAATGGACTTTATTTACCTTGTTTTGTTTTGGGGGTTATAAATGGGAATAATCCCATAAATACTTTTTAATTTTTCAATATGTTAGGTGTTCCATGGTTTTCTCTCTCTGTATTTCTTCCTTTTTGATTGATGTCAAAGAGGGAGAATGATATGTAATCTTCTATGCCGGGGAAATCTTTCAAAAACTCTCTCATTTAATGGGATACAATGCCAATGACTTAGGGGGAGTCGAACATGGAAGTTATTTTCTTACTTGATTGTTGTCATCCATCAAAAAGGGGATACTGATAATGTTATGTTTTGAAGAATGATTTTGAGATCGATTTGCAAGAATTTTGGAAAAAAAAGAATCTGATCAAATCCTCGTTAATACTCGAAAAGGAAGAAAACCTCAGAAGAAACTCCAAAACCTCAGAAGGTATTTCACGAAAGGAGGAAGATTTTTTTGCATTTAATGGATTGCTTAAATCATGAGATTCCCATGTCTCTCTCTCATATGTATAGATTGCACTTAGTCCTATTAGTGGAAATTGAATATTCCTTGTTTATTTTCCTAAGAAGAAAAATCTTTTGGGTTGCCTTCTATAGCTAGTTTTCATTGGCTAGTAGTAGTCCAATCACTAGTATAAAAGCATTGGAAGGCAAAGAAAGAGATATACTTTTGTCTCTACCTTATGTAGATCTTTTTTCTACTTTATTAAAGCATTGTATTCACACAAGATTTATTGTGTACTCAAAAAGAGAGGACGGAAATATAGTTGGTGTGGCATTGTATCAAAGTGAGAAAGAACGAAAGAGAGTGAGTCATACCCAAAAAACTTGACTAAATCCTCCTACTTTAATTTTATTCACAAAGAACTAGTTGAATCCCTTCAAACTCTAGCGGACTAGATAAGACCAATTAGAGAACCTAACCAGTGTAAAATATCAGGTGTTATTTATCCTCACCACTGTATTTTTCTTAATTTCTCATTACTGCATCAATAGTCGACTATCTGTCTAAGAAAGTGGATTGTATAATCAAAAATTGAGTAATTCATCCCCCTCTGACAACTTTCAAATAATAATTTTGAAATACTACTCCCCTGACTTAATCCCTAGCCTTTAGTATGCTTTACAATAAAGTTAACTAACCAACCTACTCTGAAAAAAGTTAAGCCATAACCTACCTCGAAAAGTAAAAAAAATCTAAGCTTATATCTTCAGTGTGGATCCTTTCCTTCATGAACAATCTCAACATGACCTAATACTACCAAAAAATAATTTGTGCCTCAAAAGAAAGCTAAAGATACCCATGTCGACTATATTTGAATTAGATCCAAAATTAGTTCGAAAAATAGATTTGAAAATAAAAAAGGTAAATCATATCATCATCATAGAAATATGTTCCTAATGTCAAAAGGAGTCTGTATTTGAATATCCTAGCGTTAATGAATAGTAATCAATGTTCAAATCGATGAAAAATCATTTTAAGAGTTTACCCAAAAAATTCATCAACTCTAGTTTGAAAACAAGGTTAAAAGGTATTTTTGAAGATATAATCATAAGGAGTTAATAAAACTAAAATCTTAGAGTTTACTCGAGCACAAATAATGAATAAAACCCTAGAATTCACCCTTTTTAGAAGCTCCCGAGTTCAAAGATAGTGAGAATTCTAAAAATGGGTATTTATACTTTTCTATAAATTATAAAATGCGATTGTGGTCCTCCATTACATGATCACGAGGCTCAATGTTGAATTGGGATAAATCACTCATCACGATCACATGAGGTGGGCATCATGATTGCGATGAATAAAATCATACAATTCACGCTTTTGTGAAGCTCTTAGTTAAAAAATGGTGAAAATTCCAAAAGTGAGGTATTTATATTTTTCTATAAATAATAAACCATGATCGTGATCCCTACCTCGTGATCGCAAGGTGCAACATAAAATTGGGCTAGATCGCACATCATGATTACATGAGGTGGGCCTCACTATCGCGATGAAGAACCCAACCCTCCAGACATACCCATTGCGATCGTGGTTAACCCAGCACGCGATCAGGATGAACTACCTGACCGAGACCCATAATTATGTCACCAAGACTTGCAACAGTGATGAAGGATTCGGAGTTGCACCAACTGATATAAATCAACTAAACAAAGGTTAAAAAATCCTTTGAACGGACCCTCGTTCAGGATCCTAAAGAAGTAAGCCATATAGGCTACTAGGATATTTTCTTATTTCAGAATCAATGGCACCTTACATTTGAAAAGAGTCCGTTTACAACAAAATAGCCACAGGGTCCATAAAAGCTTATTTTAACAAGATGAAGGGTCAAAATGTGAAACAAGGGCTTCGAACCCAAACCACCCCGCTGCTACTATTGCTAATTCGACATTTCTTATCTTCAGAAACTTTTCAAAATTTTATATGGTGCCCGAAACTCAATATGTTGATAGAAGTCAAACTATAGGCTTTTAAACCTCTAATAATCTCAAACTCTTCCGAATCACTTTTGAATGCATCGGGGACAGTGTCAACCATCCCCACAACTCACGAATATCATGTAGCAACTATGGGGAAGAAAAACACTATCAAAACACATAAAAATGAAAAATTACAACCATGATTGTTTCATGTAAAGGGCTATTAATCAACCTGACTCCCACTAATACCTACATAAGATGATATTGGACTTTTTTGTTATTTCTAGTCTTAAATTCGGTCATTAACAACACTCTTACTTTTTAGAATAAAAAGTTTAGCAAGAGGATATAATTATTGAAGATATGATGCACTTTAACAGTTCTATTGATCTATATAATCTAGATTACCAATAAGCGTTTTGTTTCAAAATTAAAATTTGTTACTCTTATATTTATGCAGTACGAATAAAAGTTTGAACTATGATTTAATCTTCAGACCTTCAATAGTAACACTTACTATTTCAAATATTGGGGGTGAAAGTTTAAAGATCTCAAGTTTAAAGTTTTGATTTTGTGCTAGTTAAATTTTAAGTATGTTGTAATTTTTTTACTATGGTCTAAAGTGATCCTGAAAGTGGTGCTATCTTCAATTTGACCGTTAAATTATTTTATTTCTACTCATCTCGAGTGTGTAGGTTTATGAAAGTAAAAGTTGAAGTGTGCAACATGTCACGTATTTATTATCTAGTTAAATTATCGCACATAATCCGCACCCCCCCTACAAATGGTATTAGAGCCCAGTTATTTAAAAAAATACAGAAGTAGCATACATGTTTAAATTTATGAATTTAGATTGGATTTACTTGACAATAATTAATATTGATTAATTATGAGAAGACCATTTAAAAACAGAGAAGCTTTTAGAAAAATTAAAGAATCTTTAATTAGTAATTATTCAGAATATATAAGTCTAAATAAAACAAAAGAAAACCCACAAAGACTAGCTTACCTAATTACCTTAATATCTAGTATTGAAGCAAAATTAATAATCCATTTAAAATCTAGAAGAATGCGACAGATACCACCTAATTATGATAAAATCAGATTTAGGTATCCACCAAAATACTATAAATATGGTTTAAATGAATAAAATACAAAAATACAAAGAACTAAAACAAACTATTTCTGAAAAACATAAAGAATTAAAAATAAGAATAGAAAGATTAAGTTATAATATATTTATCGGAGTTAGTAAAAACTCAATAAATGCACAAAAGGATGAAATATCAAATTTAGAATCACAAATAGATAGTTTAGAATATATATATCAACATGAACTATTTACAATTAAATGAACAAAGAAGAATTTATAATAGACGAAAAAATATATGAAAATCACGAAGGACTAAAAATAAGAATAAGTTTAAAAGATATAATCTAAAGAATGAATATGACAAATGGATACCTAAATAAATAGTTAATAAAAATTATAACTTTTTAGACTTAGATTGTGTAATAGATACAGAAAAAACAATACAATTATGGATAGGATATATGACAAAACAATTATTAGATAATAATATAAGTGTAATAGATGCACCAGAATATATAGATAGAACACTAATAGGAACAGTGAAACTATGGTTTTTAAATCTAACTGAAAATAGTAAAAGAATATTAAGAACCGACAAACCCACAGAAGGAACATCATCAACAAAATTAACACCTATAGAATTGTTAAAAAAATATGAAACAGCTATAAAAGACGAATTTAGTAGCATGACAACAAAAGAAGAAGAACAAAATGAAGAGAAAGATATAAATAGGAATTTAATGTTAAAATTAGCAATACGTAATATGTGCTATATAGATGAATATACTTGCGCATTTAAAGAATATTATTATAAAGGAGCATATAATATAGAAGAAAGTAAAGAAATAAGAAAATTATATTTTAATAAATTACCTGAACCATTTAGTTCAAAAATAATAAAAAGTTGGGATGAAACAAAAACAGTAGATACTCTAGGAGCAAGAATAAAATTTTTACAACAATGGTATAGAAACCTATGTGAAAAATACAGAGAAGAAATAAAAATGGAAAAAACATTAATAAGAAATTTAGCATGTTGCAAAGATAAAATAGCACCTCAATTTGGATGCGAAGATAGATATTATCAAAAAAGAAAAGGACATAAGAAATATAAGAAATACAAAATATCAAAATATAAGTATAAGAAACCAAGAAAAAAATATTATGTAAAAAATTATAAACATAAAAGACCATATAGGAAAAAGAAATCTATAAAGGAATGTACCTGTTATAATTGCGGAAAAATAGGACATTTAGCTAGAGATTGTAAATTACCTAAAAACCCAAAAAATAAACAAATATCAGAAATAAAAATAGAAAATATAGAATATATGCAGATAGATTACATAGATTACGAATTAGAAAGTGAAGACAGTATATATGAAATTTCAGAGAATGAAACAGATAACGAAATAGATAGTGAATTAGACGAATTAAATGACTGAAGAAGATATAAAAATATTAACAACAGAAGAATATTTAAATGACGAAGGAACAAATCAAAAAATAATATTTGATAACAATGTATTTGATGAAATAAAAGGAAAAGAGTTAGACTTAAGTGTAGAAAAAATATTTAAAATACCAACAATAAAAAATATATTTACTAGGAAAAAGGAAGAATATTATGTAGTAAGCCAAAAGGAACATGTAATAGACTGTAGATATGCAAAAGGTAAAGCTAGTATACCACTAGTAACAAAAAGAATAATTAATAAAGAGATAAACGATATAAAAAGTAGAGACCCAATAAAATATGTACACCTTGGAGGTACAGAAATATTAATAAAAGCATGTTTTAGAGAAGGAATAGATACACCAATAGAATTATATTTAGCAGATGATAGAATTATAAAACATATAGAAAAAAGTATAATAACTGCCATAAAAGGAAATTTAATATACCAAAAATTTAAATTTATAATAAGTGTGAATTATTCAGTAGCAGTAACGGATAAAAATATAGACAAATTATTAGTATTATATTGGAAAATATCAGGAATAGAATTAACACCAGGAAGTAAAATATTTGCGGCAAGATGTAAAAACCTATATGTGTTAACAACAAAACATAAAATAACGGGAAAAAATAAAATTAATAAAATACAAATAGAAAGCCCTTTTGAACAATTCGTAAAAACAATTGATAATAATGATTATAGTTACAGAAATATAGACATAGAAGAAGATCTAGAAATAATAAATGATAGAATAAGTACAACAAAAAGAACAGCTTATGATAAACCGGAATCATCAAGCTCATAAAAAAGAACAAGTTATGAAACAAGTTCAATGGATAATTCAAACCAATATTACATAACAGGAAAGGTAAATGAAAAAGAATATTTAATACTCTTAAATACAGGACAAGAAGAAAATTATATAGCAAAATATCTAGTAAAAAATGAGAAAATAAAAACTGACAATAATATATGCCCAGATCTACCAAGAAGTTTAATAAATACTAAAAATATAGCAAAAAAAGAAATAATAATAGGAATAAGAAAAATAAAAATAGAATTTGAAGTAAAAGAAGAAATGCAAAAAACAGACATAATATTAGGAATAAAATGGTTAGAACAAGTAAAACCATATAATATAGAACATACACAATTAACTATAACATATAACAGAGAGAAATTATTCTTAAGAAGAGCTTTAACATAAAATGAAAATATATGTATTAATGAAGATAGTAGTAGAAGGATATTACAGTAGATATTATACGCCTATGATAGACACAGGAGCAGAAGCTAATTTATGTAGATATAATTGTTTACCAGAAAGTAAATGGGATAAATTAAAAACACCAATAATAGTTAAAGGATTTAATAACGAAAGAAGCTTAATTACTTACAAAGCTAAGAATGTAAAAACACAAGTATGGGATAAAATATTAACAATAGAAGAAATTTATAATTATGAACTAACATCAAAAGATATACTTTTAGGAATGTCGTTTCTAGATAAATTATACCCACATATAATAACTAGAACAGATTGGTGGTTTACAACACCATGTAAACAGAAAGTAAGAGCAAAAAGAGTTAATAATAAAATAAGAAAGAAAACTGATTGGATAAAAGGAAGTGAAAAAATTACACAAAAGTTAAAAAATATAAAAAATACTGAAGATACAATAGAACTAGTCGTATTTTCGATAAATAAAACAAAAATAACTATATTTTCAATAAATAAGATAGAAATAATTAAGGGGAAATTAGAACAATTATATAGTGAAGATCCATTAAAAGGATGGAAAAGACATAAAACCATTATAAAAATTGAATTAATAGATAAAAATAGCATAATAACCCAGAAACCATTAACATATAATTTTGATGATTTAAAAGAATTTAAAATGCATATAGAAGAATTATTAGAAAAATAATATATACAAAAAAAGTAATAGTAAACATAATAGCCCAGCATTTATAGTAAATAAACATAGTGAACAAAAAAGAGGAAAAAGTAGAATGGTTATTGATTATAGAAATTTAAATGCAAAAACAATGACTTATAATTACCCAATACCAAATAAAATATTAAAAATAAGACAAATACAAGGATATAATTATTTTAGTAAATTTGATTGTAAATCAGGATTTTACCATCTAAAGTTAGAAGAAGAATCTAAGGAATTAACCGCATTTACGGTACCACAAGGATTTTATGAATGGAATGTACTACCATTTGGATATAAAAATGCACCAGATAGATATCAACATTTTATGGATAGTTATTTTAAACAACTACCTAATTGTATAGTATATATAGACGATATACTATTATATACAAAGACCAAAGAAGAACATTTAAAATTATTGGAACAATTTACGGATATAATAAAAAAATTGGGAATAAGTTTAAGTAAAAAGAAAGCTGAAATTATGAAAAATCAGATAGAATTTTTAGGAATACAAATAGATAAAAGTGGAGTAAAAATGCAACAACATATAGTACAAAAAATAATAAATTCGAAAGAAGAATTAGATACAAAAAAAGAAATTACAATCATTTTTAGGATTAGTAAACCAAGTAAGAGAATATATACCAAAATTAGCAGAAAATCTTAAGCCCTTACAGAAAAAATTAAAAAAGGATGTAGAATATAATTATAACGAAGAAGATAAAAAACAAGTTCAAAAAATAAAAATACTTTGTAAAGAATTACCAAAATTACAATTTCCAGATGAAAATAGAAAATTTATAGATATAGTAGAAGCAGATGCTAGTGAATGTAGTTATGGAGGAGTACTTAAATATAAATATGAAGAAGAAAAATTAGAACACCACTGTAGATACTACTCAGGTACATTTAATGAAACAGAAATAAAATGGGAAATAAATAGAAAAGAATTATGCTCATTATATAAATGTTTATTAGCATTTGAGCCATACATTGTATATAACAAGTTTATTGTACGAACAGATAATACACAGGTACGTTGGTGGCTAACAAAGAAAATACAAAATTCAGTTACAACAAAAGAAATTCGGAGACTAGTATTGAATATATTAAATTTTACATTTACAATTGAAGTAATTAGTACTAACAAAAATGTTATTACAGATTACATATCAAGACAAAGCTACACAGACTGACATAATAGAAGAAGATACTCTAGAAAAAATACTCAACACCCTAACTACGCTTTCAATGAAAGTGGACAGTATGGGTAATGAGATAGAAAAGCTAAAGACTAATGAAGATAAACTGAAGTCTATAGCTACAAATCAGCTAACTCAGCAGTGTGCAGAGCTATGTCGATCGGAAGACATTAAAATTCCAGAGCTAGAAGGAGACGTTGGGATACTCCATAAAACCCATAACATTTATCAATCTACTTCTGCAGGTACAAGCAAAGGAGTTAGGAGAAATACAAATATGAACCTAAACAAGCTATTTGATAAACCATTTATTCCAAATACACCAAAAGATCCTATGTTTATACCCCCACAAATCACCACATACCGAGAAAGTCTAAACTAAGACAAAAAGACCTACAACCATACAACCCGAACATACATAGAAAATATTTACAAAATACAAACCTTCTTAAATACCAACCCCAGATCTATAAACATCCAAGAACCACATACAAATTACATAACCCAGAAGCTAACCGGATACAATAAGCTAATTGCTTTGCCCAAAACCAAACCAGGTCTAGTTAAAACCTGTTACGAATATGGACTACTTAGCACCATATATACCCAAGACGGAAATGAAATATCCAATATACCAGAAATATATGATTCATTTAACATTTTTAAATGAATAACCAAAGGTAACCTATTTTTTATAAAATTTTATACAGCACCAGCAGAGATATTGTATGATGAAGTTAAATCACCTATACAAGTTGTAAAAATAGGAATGACCCGAGATATGATTATACCAGAAGATATTACTCAACAACCAGAAATACCTAGAATTGAGATACCAAATTTTTATGCAAATAAAAGAATTATTGGACAATCTACGATTCTTCAAGAATTAACAAATAATTATCGCAACAGAAATCCCATATGGAGTTATTATTCAAGAGGTAATGTAATAATATACTCAAATTCAAAGCAACTAAGAGAAGCAGATATGGAAGACGTTAGGCAATGGATCTTGACTTTACTCAATCCAGAGAAAAAACCTATCGCCAGAGCTATTAGAGAAAAAATTATTTCGGAAGAATTATTAACCAGATATTGCAAGTTAATTGGACATAAATATCCAGACCATCAATGTTCAAAATGTAATGGAGAAGATAATATTATCCCAGAAGTTCAACTAGAATAAAATAAGATAAGCATGCCAGATGAAAAAAAGATAAGAACATCAGATACAAAATAAGAAGCAATAATGGAGATATGAAAAAGCAGCATATACGACAACATCAACGGAGACAAGATATTGAATTATTTATGATCATTGTATAGATTTTCTTTAGTCTTTATGTAAAAGATGTAATTATTGTAGACTTATAGACTTTTCTAGACTTGTAGAATTTTTTAAAGGCTATGTAGAATTTTAGGCTAGGTAGCCTTTTTGACTTTTTATTGTATAGATTAGTAGCCTTTTTGATTTTACAAAAGGCTATAAGAATCTAGTCTTAACATTTTAAAAACGTGTAAAGTTGATTGTAAAGATTTCGTTCTATAAATAAAGGAAACCGAAGGCATTGCAAAGCAAGCCTTCATGTGTTGAAGCAAATACTCTCTCCAGTCCACAACAAATATTTTGCTCAGTTAATTAAAAAACAGATTTATTTCAATGGAAAAATCTATGGAGGAACAAAGCTCAGAAATATCAAATCTACTCGAACAGGTATATTTATTTATGATTATGAATAGCTAAATTCATAATTCCCAACAATCATGGTATGATAAAATAGATTCATGTTAGTTACTTTATAGTAGAATTATTCGAAGAATAATATGTTAAGAAGTTTATTAGCAAAGTGGAAATGGAGAAAAATCCCTAAGAACTATGCCATCCTAAAGGTGAAACCAATAAGGCAAGAAACCGTGGTGGGGAGTAACCAGAGTAGAGGCGTTGTTTAAGGGAAAATATCCAGATTACCATGCTAATAGTGACCGAAGAACATGTTATTTAAGAATAATCTAGTATATAGTAATCTGAAATGACCATATTTTGTTATGTACATGGTTGAAGGAAATATTTAAATTTTTTTTTTTTTATGAAAATGAATAATTATTTATCTGATGTGATGGTAGATAAATTTAAAATACTTATTTTGTATACACTTAAAGATATAAAAGTAGTAGATATAAGAAAAATCATATTAGAAAAAGCATTTGGTAAATATTACATGACTAGAGTAAATTATATACCATACCTACCTAACTACTCTTACAAATACTTACCATGATAAATTACATAGAATTTTTAGAAAAAGATATGAGAAACATACAGTTACTAGAAAACAGATGAAAATAAATATAGACAAATACGTGAAAAATAAAGATATAAAATATATAGAATCCCTTAATAAAAATATGCAAGAACTACTAAGGCTAAAACAAACAACTACAAAATATTATAATAAAATATTTAGTCAATTTTAAATGATAAATAATCTTAAAGTCTTAATCTTATATATACTTAGAGATACAAAAATTATAGATATTAAGAGAATAATATTAGAAAAGGTGTTAGACTATGAAATTGAAATTATGAATTGGATAACATAGTTATATCTAGATAATTACCCAGATGGATATTATTCAGATTAAAAGATGTTAGAATATATAAAGAAAATTAGAGAAAGGCAAAATTGAATATATGAAGAAGTTAATTACAGAAATCAACTTGAAATAAAGAAAAGACAACTAGAAGAAAAATTACTTAAAATAAAATTAACCTTAGAAAAGGAAGATACAAGTAATAATTTATTTAATACATACGAAAAATTATTTAATACAGATGGAAAATTAGTTATACATGAACAACAAATACTAATTAGTCAGATAAAAAATATAAACCTACGCATTGAATATAGCAAAGTTAGAATAAAATACTACACAGAAATTGCTAAAATTTCAATAGGATAAAATAATAAACTAAACAAATTAATGAATACATCTTACGAAAAGAATAAATCATTAAAAGAAATAGAAACCCAACTATATAATTTATACCTAGAATACAAAAGGTTACATATTACTAACGAGGATCCTAAAACACTAGATAATTTAATTACGATAATATCTAATCTAGAATATGAATTAATAAAACATCTTAAGTCAAGAAGATAAAAATGAAAATTATTCCAATCAATAATATTCATTATAAAAATAAATACCTACGTATTTATTATCTAGTTAAATTATCGCACCTAATCCGCACCCCTCATACAATATCTCTGCTGGTGCTGTATAAAATTTTATAAAAAATAGGTTACCTTTGGTTATTCTTTTAAAAATGTTAAATGAATCATATATTTCTGGTATATTGGATATTTCATTTCCGTCTTGGGTATATATGGTGCTAAGTCACTTTATATTTTTTGTCTCCACTAAGAAAATGTAAATATAACTCATTCATTACACAATTGAAAATCATGAAAATTTAAACTACTACTTTGTGATATTATTAGATCAAATGGTCTAAAATTTGTTTTTTATGTTTTTTTGTTGTTTTTCTAGGGTTTAAAATACTTCCAGAGAATTTCGCAAAAAACATTTTCGAAAATTTTAAAACAAGTAGTATAATGTTTATTCATAAAACTATATAGTTATTTGACCAAATTCAGTGAATTTCAATGAAACCTTTCAGACAATTTAGGCAAACTGATTGAAATCATGATAACAACCTACTAGAAATTTGATATTTTTTGACTTTAACCAAAGAATATAAGTAATTAGTTGGATGTCCGACTACTATTGTCGGAATATTTATACTAAATTTTTTATATATTTTAAATTTAATCTGACTATAATTTTGATTGTTGTGCTCATAAAAGAATGTCAACAAATATTCAGACTTACTACTTGACTACTATAGCCATAAATGAACATAAATAATAAAAAGAAATATTTAAAAATGACAAGAAACTCTAGGATTTACTTTTTATTTAAAATGGATCAAGTGTCTCAATAACCATAATCTGGTAGGCTTATAACATCATATCTCTATATCAAATTATACACATTTGCGTTCGCTTTTCATTAACTTCTCCCCTTTATTTAAATATTAGATGTAATAGTTTTCTCCATTTTCTCCCATAGGTGGTGGCAACTTTGACATCCATTTGGAGGCATCTCGTCATGAACTGCTTGTGTTGGTAATTTTTATAAATTAAATTTAATTTTTTAATTCTTGTTTAATCTTGTAATTCTTTAGCAATTGCTACGTGCTCTTTCAGTTTAATGTATTTGTTTCGAATTTAATTGCTTAACAAACAAATATTTCACAATTGATTTTTTAGCTTTTTGAATGAATCCTCTTATCTATCTTATGAATGAATTGATGCATAAAAATGAGTTACTTTCATGCATATCATGTTTATCAATTACTTGTTGTAGGTTTACTTGGTTTACAATTGGTGGTTGATTTAATGGATTTTCCTTTTATATATTATTGTAGTTTGAGATTAATTGAAGGTGTATTTGAGTTTATTCAGCTTGTATAAATACTTGGGAAAACTTGGGGAAACATGATTACAACAGACAATTCATTTGTGGTTCCTCTCTTTCTTTAGTAAAAATAAACACTTCAAAGAATCTCTTTCTCTCTAATCCTCGAGTTCGTTGTTGGGCATTCATCCCAGATCTCTCTGCTAATTTCTTTGGTGAATTTCTTTGTCTCTGAAGAAGTTGATCCTCGACAAAACCACCACTGCCCCAATGCAAACCCCTCTCAAATAAGACCTTCTCTCAGTTTAGTGTTTTCCACCTCCGCCGCCGACTTCTTTCCGACCATTACTAATCAAGCGGCTTTGCCTCCCTTGTTTTTTTCCTTTGCTTTATTGTTTCTTGTAGGAACTATAAATCTGGCCGGCGTTTTTAGTTTCCCCAATGCACCAACAACAAGACAAAAGCAAGGAAGTCTTTGTTAACAAGATTTCAGCAATCAATTTTGGCACTAACTTCCTAGAATCCTACAATTGAACACCCAAAAAGACCAATTTAACTATGTATTCTCATTGTCGATTACCAGTTGCACTTACCCCCAATCATCTAGTTATTTTGTGTATGTTCCTTGACTGATGGCGGCTAAGATTTTCTATTTGGTCGATATTTTTGTCTCTGTCTCATTTCTCTGGATCTTTTGTCTAGTTATCTGGAATATTCTTGAATGAGCTAATGCATTTTTAGTTCTTCTTAGCAAAAAGTTTGGACAAATAAATCTCCTTTTGAGCTGCCTGTTTCAAGGTTCATTATTGATCGCTTCTTAATACATTCAATTTTGCATTGTTTGTTTTCTTGTTGTCTTGTTGTGTCTAGGGTAGGTGGTCTTGGTAGAATTTGTTTTTTGGGATTTCATTATTGCTTGAGGTGTGGTTTTTTAGAGGTTAGCTGTTCAGATTAGTTTGCCACTTAATAGCCTATAGTTTCCTTGGTGGCTAGGGTTGATGTTAATAGATTAGGGTCATGTCTTTGATCGAGGTTGGGTTCAAGGTAGGTGATAGGAGAAAGAGGGGTAAATGGGGCAAGGGATCCCTTAGGTTGATAGTAGGGTCTTGGAACATAGGATCCGTATTAAAGAAGTCTATAGAGCTGGTGAAAATTCTTAGAAAGAGGTGAATTAATATAGCTCTTTTATAGAAAACCAAAAGGGTATGAACTAAAGCACAAGTTGAAGTTGTGAATACATTGTGGTACTCGAGAAGCATGAGAATAGAAATAGAGTTGGTATCTTGGTATGTGAAAAGCTTAGGGATAAAGTGCGAGAAGTTAGGAGGTTCAACAATAGGATGATGTTGATTAAATTAGTCATTAAAGGATCTAACTTGAATAATATTAGTGTCTGCCCAACATGAAGGATTGGATGAGAAAGAGAAGAAAAACTTTTGAGAGGCTTTGGATGAGATGGTAAAAGGTGTTCCTAACACTAAGAAGCTTTTGATAGGAGGGGATTTGAATGGGAACATCAGGTCATCACCGAGGGGTTATAACAATGTACATGGAGTTTTTGGTTTCTATGGGAAGAACATATGGGGAGCTTCACTTTTTGATTTTTCTAGGTCTTACGGGTTGATGGTGGCTAATTCTATATTTCCAAAGAAAAAGGTTCACTTGGTTACCTTCCAAAGTTTGATGGCCATGACTCAAATTGACTTTTTGTTTCATAGGTAGGGTGATAGAGGTCATTGTAAAGATTGTGAGGTTATATCAGTTGTGAACCTTCCAACCCAACATATGTTTTTGTGGTGGACTTGGTGATAAAGAAGACAAAAAGAAAGAAGAGTGTGGAGGACCACCAAGGATCAAATGGGGTAACCTGACTATGGCCAATGCAATTGACATTGGGGAGAAGTCAAAGCCTAGAAGGGCTTGGGAGGGTAAAGGGAATACAAATGATATGTGGGATACGACTGTCAGTTGGATCAGGGAGTCATCTTGAAAGTTGTTGAGTGTCGTGAAAGGATGATATGTCAAGCACCAAGGAAACTTATAGTGGAATGAAGAAGAGGGTTTATGTGTAGTTGGCCGAGAGTGAGTATAAGGAGGAGAATCGGAAGAATAGGGGGGAGTATAATATTAATAGAAAAAAACTATGTTGGCAGTTATGAAAGCTAAGAATATAACTTTCAAAAACTCATACACTATAATAAAGTGTAAATGTGGTGATAAAAAGTTGTACAACCTAGCTAAGGTTAAAGAGAAGAGGGCTTGGGACCTTCACCAAGTGAAGTGCATAAAGGATTTGGACAATAAATTCTTGGTGGAGGTGGTTCTTATTAGAAGGAGTCGACAGACATACTTCCATAAACTCTTGAACGAAGAGATGAACACTTACATTTTGTTGAACTTAGAGAGGTTTTGAGAATATGGTTATTATAGGAACATTAGGGTTGAGGAGTTCAAGGGTGTTATTCGTAGGATGAATAAGGGTAGAGCGATAGGCCAAGGCACGATTCTAGTAGATTTTTCGAAGTGATAAGAAGGGGAAGGTATGTAGTAGCTAACTAGGCTATCTAACACCAATTTTAGGATTCGAAGATACCCAAAGCTTGGGGATTGAGTATGATGGATCCGTTGTATATGAACAAAGGGGACATTGAGGATTAGAGCAACTATAAGGGTATTGCGTTCTTAAGACATAATATGAAGGTTTGGGAGAGGTTAGTAGAGTTGAGGTTAAGAAGGACTACGTCTATTTTTGAGAATTAGTTCATAATAATTCTAGGACGTTCGACTACCAAACCCGTTCATCTCATTTGGAGGCTGGTCGAGCTATTTTGGGAGAAGAAGCAAAACTTGTAGATGATGTTCATCGACCTAGAGAAGGCCTATGATAGAGTCTCCTAGGAGGTTCTTTGGAGGTGCTTGGAGGCTAGAGGTATATGAGTGGTGTACGTTAGAGTGATTACAAATATGTATGATGGATCTAAGACATGTGTTAAAACTATGGGAGGGAGTTTGAGCATTTTCCTGTATTGATGGGGTTACACCTTTATTTTCCTTAGTGATAGATGTTTTGATGTGGCAAATTCAAGGTGAGGTGCCTTGGTGTATCATGTTTGCAGATGATGTTCGATAGTAATTACATTCTTGTGTTCGATAGTAATTAAAAATTTTATCCTAAAAAGTTTTATATGTAATTTTGAAAAGCACAATGGAAGTTGAGGGTGGAGTTGTGAGGATGGAGGTTACGGGAGTTAGGGTGATGATGATTCTGTGTTGGAGGGTGGGCAATATATAATATCTCATCACTTTTAGAGGACTGACTTTGCTAGAGAAAATATTTCTAAAATTTTTTACCAATCAAAAATGAGAAAATCTTCATAACGAACACACTCATAGCATATAAATGTTCCTCATTATCAACATATTTTGAGATAATAAAAACTATTTACACAACACATATATTTTGATATGGTGGAGTATATAGCAATTGATTGAGCAAGCAGATAAGAAAGAAATGAAAATTTTACATCGCATAGTTTAAAATTTAAATAAGCTTTAGATATATCTGTAGTTATAAATCATCTCATAAAAATTAAGTAAAAATTTAGAGTTAAATTGTCTCTGAATACAAAAAGATAGCATTCTTTCTTCGTATATACATATTAAAAAAACTGTCTAATAAATCACAGAGGTAATACATTATCACAAGAACTTAAATGAAATCATTTTAAGAGATTAATGCTTACTCTAGCTATAAATACCCTTTCTAACTAGCTAGCCACTATTCTTATCACAAACCAACTTAGCCATACATAGTATTGCTATAAGACCATAGTACTAATTTTCTCCCCATTATCAAGAACAATTACAATCTTGATCAAATGGAAATTTTTGACCCTGAACTTGAGACTTAAAGGTCCAAATTTAATAGTTGTGCAATAATAATTGTATAGGTTATGTAGCGGGTCATGTTTTTGTTTTTCCTAGCTACAATGGATTTTTTTGAGAAGCATGGTTTATTATTAGACCATTTGTTTGGGAGGAAGTATAATAGGGGGGATGAGGCTTGGAAAATTGATATTTTCGGTTGTTGCAATGCAGGCTGAAAATGGGAATGGTATGGTTGATTGGCTCGTGGCTGATTGCAATGAAGAAACAGTAAATTTCTATGAGAAAATGGGAGCTCATTATATTCCTTAATATAGGCTTTGTATATTGTATGGTAATAAGCTTCAAGAATGTGGAAAGAAATCCGATTGATGATCACCTTTTCAACTTCTTAAACACTAGTAGTACTAGTTCTTCATTGTTTTGTCTTCTCTAAGATATGTTATAGAATTACTATTTGAGAATTGAAGTAGGTTTTTCACTTGAGTTGAGGTAGGTAGGAATAAGATCCGTGTAAACATTATCCTCTCTAGACCCCACTTGTCAAATCACAATGCATGTGTTATTTTTATTCTTGTAATTAATTGTTCATGATGTAGGTTTTTAGCGGCCCATAGATTCCAAAATTACTTGAGTTTATTTCCAGTTTGATGTAACACGATGGGACTTCTTTGAAAGAATCTGCTAACACATGAATCAAGGTTAATTATTCAGATTTTGCCATGGATGTATCCCTGCCTAACTACTAGAAGGATTTTTTTATACAATCAATTCTTCTAATCGAGTTCTGAATTCTATACCATAAATTAAAGTGCTAATAATTGAGTTTTAAATTTGAAACTTACACATTTGTGAATATCATGACACAATTAAAGAATATAAAACAAGCCGACTAGGTCGAACTCGATGATGACCTACATATTAAGGGTTTAATATATATGAGTGAAGTTGCTATTGAAATTTATTCATGTAATTTCTCAGACATACATTTATGCAAGCGAAATGAAATATTGGGAGGAATCCAACTAACAAATGAAATTGCTCCAACAAAATGTAACCACAAATTTTGCAATAAATTAAAAGAACTCATCAATTTTGGTGCTGAGGATAGACACAATTTTGTATACCTATTTTATTTGAATGACAAGGTGGTTAAACCTTATTTCCGTCTTGGTACCAATCACCCTTTTCTTGGCAAATTCACTTATGAATCTGTCAAGCAAATTCAATTGTAACACCGGGAATAACGCCCACATATGCCATATCTCTTTCACATGATAGTTGTCATTTATAAATAAACTTTTTGTTCCATCAGTCTCTCGGAAAGAACCATGATGCTACGGTTATCGTGGTTGGGGATTATTCCTGAGTTTCATAGGCTATCTTTAAAATGTAGATCATTTTTCAGGCACCTTTTAGCATCGTCTTGGAAAGTCACGTGACACTTTTAGCTCAAACTGTACCATAAGAAAATTTGGGCATGGCCACCTTGACTTCCTGAAATTACGGCATTTTTTGAAGCAATATACAAAATATTCATTGATAGTATGTCACTGTGCTTTTTTTTCTTGCTATTTGTATTCCACAAGCTATTAGACATCCTAAGAATTTGTGGCTGAAGACACTTGCACTTCAAAATGGCTTCTTGAAGGTAATTATAGGTGCCTATCGTCAACATTTTATTTTTAATATTTGTAAATGCAGAAAAAAGAAACATTTCTCTATCAATTTAAAGTAGAAGTTAAGTTATTTATACTACAATAAGAAAACGATCTATTTCAATATTATCCTGATCTAATTTGTGAAGGTATGTTAGTGTAACGCCTCGAGTCTGTACTCCAGACGCTACACAGTGCTTACGACCCCGAAGGACCACAAGCTAATCCATGATTGATATTTGCTGTAAGCACTGAAACATGATACTGTAATAAATGCGGAATAATAGGCTAAAATGCCATAAGGTTCAAAACATTTGAAATACTATCTAAATCATATCGTTTGAAATTGCAATCTATAAAACTGAACATTGTTTGAGAACTAGTCTTATTTGTACGCCTTTAATTGAATTGTCTGAATATGGAGTTGATTGGACAAACCCCCAACTAACTTCGACTACTAATCTACTGATAAATTGAAATACTAAAATAAAGTATGCTCTCAATAGATGAGGACTCACTACTAAATCTGTGATTGTTGACTGGATCTGTTTAAGCACGATAAGGAACCTGAGCGTCCGAACCTACTATATGAGACATCATAGCGCAAAAAAAGAGTATGCGGTCAGTACGTGGAATGTACTGGTATGCTAGATGAGGTAAGGATGAATGCAAGGGTTCATATGCATGAACAGTAACTGACTGAATGATACAAAGTAACTGAATATAAGATTACGTTGATATATGATACTATGGAAATAACTGAGTATGTAATACTGTACATATATGTATAGACTATAACTGAGGTTTTCTGAAGCTGAGCACTGAGTTTTGATAATTGGATAAGTGATATCTAAAGATACTGATAACCGATTTACTGATACTGATTAACTGTGTCTGACAGTCCTAATTCTGTAAGACTGAACTGAGTTCTATACTAAAGACTAAAGCAGAAACTGTGGGAGGTAATCATCTAATCGACATGTCTGAAATAAGATAAGATAACTGAGTTGGGGTTCAATCTGTAACCCCAAATGGAAGGGTGTTAGCACCATGACATGGGTACTAAAACCTGCTGTGGAGTCAGTCCTAACTAATGGGTGACCCCTGAGATCAGTCTTAAACTAGCGGGTGATCCCTAAGTATGTCAGTCCTATCTAACGGGTGACATCTTATAACCTACGCTGGCTACGTAGTTCTAGAACTTAGGGATTTCTTCAAGGGACCCAATCCTAACTAATGGGTAAGGCCCAATCTCTAGGCTCACTCGGTGCTGAATCCTACTCCTAACTAAATGACACTGGGACTAAAACTGAGTTTACAGAGTTTTCCTGAGTTCAGAACCGACTAAGTTCTACTGAGTTCTGTAACTAACTGAGAGTACCACTGATCGTGACATGATTAATATTATTCTGTAACTGACACTGGCTCTAGGAAAACAGATAAATTATCGAGTATAAAATACCTCCAGGACTCGATAGAATGAAAAATAAAGCATCACATTATCTTGAAAAACATAACAATGTTCACATGTTCATATTTCATCTATAGAGACATTTCATCAAACACTTGTAGAGCATAAGATTGTACATATACTAACTTGTCATGATTTCATCACATTATTCACATGGACATTCTATCAACCACTTGTAAATCACAACTTCATGCACATAATCATGGATAACATATAAACATGGCCACTACAATGCCCAAACTTACAATTCCATGGGTTTAGCATGAAATTCATATAAATACCCATAAAATACTAATCTAATTTCATGAATCTTGTAATAATCATGGATTAAACCCAATTAACATCACAGACACATTAATCCCTTTGTAAATATAAGGGTTTATCAAGATAATCACATATTAATCACACATGCTATTCAATTTCATGAAGGCTTGTAATTTAATCATGGACTAAGACCCCACAATAACATGAACATGAATTCAATTCAATTAAAACATGGAAGTTCATAATCAGACAATCTTGTAATTTGAAAATGGATTCGTGGACTCTATGGGTGAAAGGAACCCATATATAAACACCTAACATACCTTAGAAGATTCTTTCTTGAAGGTTCTTGGAGGATTTACCTTGATTTCTTGAACTAAGATTTTTGCCTCTTTGAGAGAGAATATTTTAAATATTGAGAAAAGTGAGTGAATAATGATATAATAGGGTATTTAGGGCATAATTTTGTATTTAAGGATGATCTGGGTCATGGAAAAAGACCGTATGACCCCTAGAACATTTTTAATTTTCATCACTGAAAACCCGATTTTGGGCCTTGGCACGACGCGCCGCTATCGCGCCAAGCCGCTGGAAAATAACAACTGGGAATGTGGCTGGTGGCGCGATATGGTGGAATCGCGTTGCAATACTTAATAGGACCTAAAAGTTCGGCGCGATGCTTTACAATAGCGTTGGCTCATTGGAAATTGACAAATGTGAAAATGAGCTTTGGCATGATGCGCTGGTATCGCGCTACCTTATTAGAAACTGACAATTGCCATTTTATCTTACTACACGATGCACTACTAGCCTGAATTAAATTGTTTAATGACTTAAACATAAAATAGCCATAACTTCTTATCCGGTTATCGGATATAGGAAAATTTTATATCGTTGGAAAGATGATTCAATTTCTTACGCATTGGCACGCTCTAAACTAAAAAATAATGAAAATTTCAAAATTTTTACATTAGATAACTCATGAATTGAGCGTTAATTTAACCTAGGGAAATATAGGGTATTACAATATCTCCCCCTTGGGAACATTCGTCCTCGAATAAGATTGATTAAGATAAGGAACACTGGTAGACTGAGTTTACACACTGAACATGCATACTGAAACATGACTACATGACTAAACTATTTACAAGTTGAGTTCTCATGCTGTACATGAATATCAGATGCATGGAATACATTATTGAAGCTACTGATAAGTTGAGTTTCAGATTAAACATGCATATCTGATACATGAGTACATGGCTAAACTGATTCATAAATGCATGACTGAATATGCAACGGTAATGGATACTAAGTTTATAACTGTAACTAGATCATTGAACTGAGTAAATCTAAGAAAGATTGTCACCTTGAGCTGAAAATACTAATGAACCTGAGATCACTTATTGAATATGTATGAATGGGAACATGAGAACATGACTGAGTATGAAACATGATAGATGAACAGAATATCATGAACTGAACTAATTTATTGAATACATGTCATATGGTTGAGATTTGGAATGAGAGGGTCAACTTATGAGTACCCATTACTCCAAAATGGATTCGTTACATGAAGAGAAACCGAAAGTTTTAGGACATAAAAGATTGGGGGTTATAGGGCATCTCCTCCTTGGGACATTAAATCCCCCGAAGAATGCCGACTTGGCTGGGATTCTAAGGAAAAATGATATGATGCACAGGGCACCTACGAACTAAATCATGACTGAATATCTAGGATATGAAACTGAGATATGATACATAAACTGGGCTAAACTCGTAACTACTAGGATGCTTTATCTTGGAACAGTCATATTCACAAAACTTCAGATAGTACGACTAGGTGGAAAGATGCGGAAACCGTACGAACCTGTTTGCCTGACTGCTATACTGAATTCTTGACTTTACGGACTAACTCATCCTGTAACCTTATACTCAAATGGGGCATTTCTTGACACACTTTCTATAAAGTTCTACTGACTTTAGGGAGAAAGGAAATCTTGGCATGGTCTGAATAAGACATCTGAATAAGAAATCACAACATGGCAAAAAAATTTCTATAATATGGAAACTAACAACTCTACTTACTGAGGTCTGAGCTGGACTGAATTCTCCACTATGTTCAAGCCTACTCAAATCTCCAAAATGTATTTAGTTACTTAAACATCAACATAACATTCAAGCCTATCTTCATAACTACGGCCTCATGTAAAAAAAGCATACAATAATCTTTTTTTAACATGAAAAATCTACTCTCTCCCTTCTAAGAAACTGCTTATCACCACATGATAAGCCATTATTTGATGACTTTGTAGTACCTTTCAAGCCTAAATTATGCTTTGTCCATTGATTTCTATTGATTTTCATTGATTTGATATTTATCTCATACTTAATGCTCATTTGTGTAGGAAAAGTTGAAAAGAGAAGATGAGCAAGTCTTTCAAGTCAAAATGAGGTCTAATGTAAAAGTAAAGGGCCATCTGCTTTGCATCCGCTTTCCACCTGCTCTCCATCTTCTTAAGTAGATCAAGAGCAAGGTGGCATATTTGTATTATTGGTCAAATGTGAAATTAGGGCTTAAATAGGGGATTTTAGCTTATTTTCACCATCTTTTATCTATCTTCCATCACTACACACTCTTCTATCTTAGCTTAGATTATGGTTTGTAATTTCTTGGAGCTTGGAGCCTAATTTTTACTAATTTTTAGCTATGAAGACATTAGGGTGACTTTCAAGCGAAGAATTAGCCAATTTCATTGGAGTTTTGTGAAGATTTAAAGTTTGGTTTGCATTCTTTTTATTCTTCATGAATTGTTTAATGGAATTCATGGTTTATTTGTGTTTATTGTCTTTATGTTTTGCTAGTTCTTCCTCTTGGGATTATGCTTGAATAGGGTGCAAGTGTGTGGGTTATGATGTTCTTGTATATATTTTAGTTTATTGATGATGAGTTCTATTATTTCCTGATTAAATAGGTTGGGATTTGATGGGTGAAAGCTCTAAACACTCACATGGTTTAATGGGTGAAAACTTCAAACTCTAGAAAGCTCTAAGCCAACTTCGAAAGAAGGGTTTTGGGTGAACTTTAGGAACCCTCATCATCCTTGAAAGAGAGATGTGGGAAGCAAGGTAATAGTAGACAATTTATGTGTATAGTTTACTAATTATCACAATCTTAAAAATAAGGGTGAATATGAGGTTTATTATCCCTCGGGTTCCATCCTAGAAATAGGGGTGCCTAATTGAGGTATTAAGTGGCTTTAATTGCACAGTCGTTAGGTACTCAATAGGGTCAAAGTGTGAAAGAATTGAGGATTTGTTGAAAAACTAGCCTCAAGGACTTTAAACCTAGCCTACCATATCATCAACAACTAGAATTGACGTTAAATCATTACATACCCATGCATATCTTGACCCTAGGATAGCATAGTCCTAAGATCCTCTCCTAATTGTTTACACTCTAATCATTCTTAGTTTTGAATTAGGTCTTTTGAAGCCCCAATATTGTTCTCATGATTGACATCCATTTCAAACCCCCAAACTATTATGTACAATAGGTTTGAATCTAGTTAGTAGATCTCGTTCCAATCCTACTTAATCGCCACTCATATTGTTCCCCGTGGATTTAACCCCGACATCTAGTTGGATAAATATATTGACAACGACTGCCTTGCACTTAATTGTACATGTAAGTTTAGCGTTATAAAAAATGTTGCCATTATCGGGGAACAATTTGGCTTATTAAGTTAGTTTGGAATTTTAGCTTACTTGCTTTAATTCAAACTTGTAAATATTTGTTTGTGATTTTCCTTGTTTCTTGTATTAGGTAGATTTTCTTTATTTTTTACTATGGCATCAAGGAATGAAAGTGGGTTTGGTGTTTGGAAAGCATATCTTGATAATCCATGTCCATATTGTGGTGGACCCCACTTTTGGCAAGAATGTAGATATTCTCCTCGAAAATAGATAAGTGCACCATCTCGATCTTATAGGGAGTATGGATGTTCTCTATTTGGTGGTCAAGATGGACACTGGAGTGATTGTCCAAATACCCCTTTACCCCATTATGCTAACCCAATTTCTAGTTCTTCTTATGTTTTTGATAGGTCTTATGAAAAAGAACGGGAAGAATGAAGCACTAAAAATGTTGGTGTTGAAGCAATGCTTCAACATATCTTGGAATGGGTGGAATCAACGGAGGATAATATGCATGCCATGCATCAATCCATGGCGGCATTTGGAAAGGAGAGTGAAAAGAAAGAAGAAGTGGGTGAACATGCAAATACTTTAAGCTCCATAAACACACCCACTCTTCATCATGGGGTTGATGAAGTAGAGATGTCAAGACGCATGGTCTATGGAGAGCTTGACGTTGAAGAACCCTTGATGATTTCCCAACTAACCAAACCAAGCAAACAAGAAGATGCCAAAGATGAAGAAATGGTACTAGAGTCGAACGAAGAAATCAAGCACAATCCTTGTGAAGAAGCTGGTCCATTTTGAGGAAGGGATGCTATTCCGAAATTGAGGGATAGCCCTCATTCAAATCATTTTTCAACATTGTTCTTGACCGATGTGATGAAAGTCCACCTACCCAAGCAAATGATGTATTTTGAGGATAGGGAGCTAAATCCTTACATTTTGGAGTTTTTTCATTTCAAAAGGGAAAAATGAAGCCCCCACTTGAAGGTCAATAAAGGAAAAATTCAATGTCCAACAAGTGGATTTTTGATGTTCTCATCGATGCCCAGCGAGCCTATTCAGAAATTTGATGTGAAGTTGGGTAAGAGATTCAAGTCGTCAAAGTGTCAAGATAAAAAAAGTGTCGTTGTGTCCTTACCTTTGCCTAATGTTCCTCGAAGATGTATTGATCAAAAGTTGGGACGATGCTTCAAATCCTCCAAGTGGAGACATAAATAATAGTCAAAAGATGTCGTGCTGCGACTTTAACTAAGGCGCTTCTTGGGAGGCAACCCAAGGAATTTTCCTTGATGTTTTCTAATATATTTTTCTTTATTTATTAATTTTTTATCTTGTTTTTGGGTGTTTGTAGGTGATAGCACAAGTTATAATGGGTACCTCAAGAATGAAACCCCGGATAAGTATATTGGACTTTCATTTTTATCGCTTTTCTCTTTTTAACAAGCTCACAAGGTATGCTCCTTGGTTAAATCTTCTTTGAAGTATGAATAGTTATCACATTCAATAATTTCTTATGGTTTAAATTTATTTTATTTGAGCTTAATTTGGTGGAATGTGGTTGTTGGGGTGAAGATTTTTAAATGTGTGCCTTGCTTTACCTGCCCAATTGCAAAATCTTATTTCCATACACTAGTGCACACCATGTGTTTGATAAAACACCCAATTGTAGTTTATTTGCTAAATTGAGTACAGGGTGATTTAATTGGATTAGAATGATTACAAATGGTGTGATTGGTGATGAATTGGTGCATTGATATTGTTCACATATGTTGTTATTCTATCTTTCAAGTTCTTACTTTCCATGCGCATCACATGTTTGTTAAAATGTCAATAAGAGAGAAATGCTATATATGCTTGTAAAGGTTAATGTGAACTTTCTTGGGTCATTATGTGATAATTTTTGGAGCATATCTTTGAGTATAATTGGTCTTGAATATGGAATAACCGGTGGTCTTTGATTGAAATTGTTGAGGAATGTTTCTACCATGGTAAGAGAGACATGAATGCTTGCCTTGCCCAATGATAGATTGAGTGACGCCATTCTTAAGGGTATAGGACCGTTTATGTTTCTATTGGTGTTATGAGTGTTTTATGATCTAAATAGGTAATATGTAAGGTGGTGAGGAAAGAATCCCATGAGGTGTAATGATAATGTTGCCTTGCATTCACCCAAGTTTTTCTTAAATTGTTTAGGAAGAGGCAAAAGTTCAAAAATACTTTCAAAATGTCTTTGGCAAGAAATAAAATGATTTTGAGAAAAAAACAAAAGAATTATAGTCTTCTTTTTGAAAAAAAGAGTTCAAGGATGTTCTTGAGCTTTCTTTTGAGTGAGACCATTAAATTCGATTTTTGGCTCTCTTTACAAGGATGAGTCCTTGACTCGGAGTAACTTATTAAGCTCAAATTGCTCAAATTTGTTGGGAGACTTACTTTTTTCGCTATAAGAATGATGCCATATGTGGTGAGATTTTTGTATAATTCTTGTACATATGTGTAGTCTAGAACTTGCCTCGAGTGTGTTCACAGCGAAATCCTAGACAAGTTTTATTTGGAGAATGACCCGAGGCTATTTTTGACCTGTCACATAGCCAAATTCCCACCTTAGCATTTTTTTCTAGTTATCCCCTTCGAGCCTTTTTACCCATTTTTCATTCTTTGTCTAATGATAACCTTAAAAAAACACTTTAGCCTTTTTTAAAAACTTTTTTTGGCACTTAACCTCCTTTGCTGCATTGCATGATTCTAAGAAATGAAATCTAGAGAAAAGACTAAGTTTGGGGGAATGAATGTGATGTGCTAAGATAAGCCAAGAAAGATGTATGTAAGGTTGTCAACTCATATGCTTAAAGGACAAGATATGTGCTTAATAATAAATTTCAATAGCCTAGCCCTTAGAACTTGAAGAGAAATTGGATGAATGAAGGGTGAAGAAGGGCTTGAAGTTAAAAAGTCTCTTGAAAAAGCCAAAGAAATGAAAAAAAAAGGTGTCTTTAAATTGTTTTGTAAATGAAAAATAAAAAGAAAAGGGAAATATGAAAAATGATTTGAAGAAGAATAAGGTGAGAGTTTGAAAATTTTGGGGATAGAAAGGGTTGAAAAATTGAATTGAATGAGGTATTTTATTCACTTGATCCATAGATATTCCTTCCCTCACCTTAAACCTTCATGTTGACCCGCAAGACCTTGATTCCAAACTAGGTAAGTCTACATCAGTGGCGAAAAACACAAAGGGCAAGCCTATGGTTCTACTCATTGTACTTGAATTTATTTGCGAGAGTGAGTATGAATTCTTTCATTATTTGAGCTCCTTTAGAAATTTTTGTGTACTTTCTGTATGTGGAGATAACTCTTGCTTGTGAGTGGCATCGATACTTTGGGGTAGAGGGTGAAGTCTTACTCTCGGTTTGGGTAAATGGGTGAAGTAAGTTACATTGTGAAGATTGAGATAATTTTTGAAAATTTTGTGTTTCCTCTTAAGATGCTTTGTTGACTAGGAAGGTTTATTTAGTATAAACTTGAATCCTTGCTTCATAAATATGTGTTTATTAAAAATAAATTGGTTTACTTGTTGCCATGACATGTTTAGAAAGTATTTGAAGAGCTTTGTTAGCATATTACTTTACTATAGCTTTCCTTTGGGTGGATTTGAGTTAAATACCCTATCTCTTTGAATTGTTCTTGATTACTTGAGGACAAGCAATATTTTATGTTTTGGGGTGTTGATAAGCCATCATTTGACGACTTTCTAGTACCTTTTAAGCCTAAATTATCATGCTTTTTCCATTGATTTCCATTGATTTGATATTTATGTCATACCTAAATGCTCATTTGTGTAGGAAAAGTTGTAAAAGAAAGATGAGCAAGTCTTTTAAGTCAAAAGGAGGTCAAATGTGAAAGTAAAGAGCCATATACTTTGCATCTATTTTCCACCTGCTCTCCATCTGCTTAAGCAGTTCAAGAGTAAGGTGGCATTTTTATAATATTGGGAAAATATGAAATTGGGACTTAAATAGGGGATTTTAGCTCATTTTCACCATATTTTATCTATCTTCCCTCACTACACACTCTTTCCACTACTTTGTTACTTAGAGCCTGGTGCTCTAACTTGAATGTAATTTCTAAACTTTGGCATTAGAGCACTAGCTACGAAGGATTTAGGGCTGAGAATTTCTGACGGAATTGGAAACGGCTACCACCCTCTGACCTTGTCCTAAAACAAATTGTTTTGACTCTTTTATTCTTTCTATCTTTCTTCTTATGCTTCTCCCCCTTACTCTACTGAGTATGAACCTTAATCCTAGAGAAGAAAACAGTTTATAGTTTGTGCTGAGAAACTACTGAATTAGATAAAGTGGTAAATGGAGCTCTAAATTCTGCATGGGAGACATGCTCATTCAGCAAATCTACCTAAAAGGGTGGAAGGACTGGCTGATTTCAAGTTCTCCTCCCGTTAATCTTTTTGAGAGGCATGTTCTGTAGCCGGAAGGAAGAAAAGAATTAGACTGAGAATTTAGCTTGAAGTCATCCTCACTCGCACGATATGAATACTGAAAGAAGGGAAACTTTTCCTAAAACATACCATAGACTCCTATCCTCAAGTGTGGTGCACTACACACCCATTCACAAGACTCTACTAGATGCAGATTTCAGACTCCCTAAGTCTCTGTTGAACCTTACGCTCTGATACTAAGTTTATAATGCCCCGAGTCTGTACCACGAATGCTACATGGGTCTTACGATCCCAAAGGACCACAAGCTAATCCATGACTGATATCTGCTATGAGCATTGAAGCATGATACTGTAATAAATATAGAATAATAGGCTAAAATGCAATAAGGTTCAAAACATCTGAAATACTATCTAAATTATATCGTCTGAAATAACAATTTGTAAAATTGAACACTGTCTGAAAACTAGACTAGTCTAAAAGCCTCTAACTCAATTGTCTGAATATTGAGTTTATGGGACAAACCCACAACTAACTCCGACTACTGATCTACTAATAAATTGGAATACTAAAATAAAGTATGCCCTCGATAGATGAGGACTCACTACTAAATCTGCAACTGCTGATTGGATCTGTCTAAGAGCGGTCAGGAACCTGAGCGTACAAACCTATGATATGAGACATCATAGTGATAACGCTCAATCTACAGCTCTCATTTGAGTGTAAAGCGGTCGTTAGCAAATATAGAACCCAACATGGGTTGGGTGTCGATCCCACAGGGAATAGCTTGGCCAACAAGTAAGTAAAATTACTAAACTTTTGGTGCAAGTCTCGTAAGAAGGGGGGGATTCTTATTTTGCAAGTAATGTAAACAAAAGCTGAAAATAATAAAGTAAAGAGAGAGAGATTGTTACGTTGGTTGTAAACAATGAGAATTGAAGAGTTGGGGTTATGTCCACCTTCTGAGGTATACCTCTCTATTGGCTATGAGTGTGTAGAATTCTGTCATGCAATTACTTATAGAGGATTGTAGTCGATGGTAAATCCAAGCGTCTCTCGACCTAAACAAGGACTATTTCACTTTAACTCTCTCGAGATTAAAGCGTATCTAACGGTACGAATTCTCCAAGAGGTTAGTCCAGTTACGGCACTAGCTTTTTAATAGGAAGGGTGTCCTACTACCTTGACATTATCTCTTTTCCAGACAAATAACTTTTCTCTCGAACAAGTTAAATGTTAGACTGGCGTATTCTTGCGTTTGCAACCGCAAAGAATGTAGATTAAGATGAAGAGAATAATGATATAAGCAATATACGTGCCTTGAACTCACAAACTCACAGTAATAGATAGTAACTCATTCGGCTTCCATAACCCCAACAGAGAAGTTTAGTTACCCATGAATGCGAAGGAAATCACGATTGACATTGTTATTATATCACGATATTGAGTAATGGCGTGTAGATCAAGTGATAGGCGTGAGGCGTGATTCCTTAGCAAGTAACAATTCTCTTGTTGTGGAATTTAAGAATAGAAGAGTAGAAGAAGAAAAATAGAATTGAATTGTAAGATGAGATGTTAAGAAGATGTTAGAAGATGTAAGAAGATGTGAGAAGATGAGAGGGATGGAAGGAAGTATTGTGTTCTCCCTCCTTCCTCCCTCCTTATTCTCTAAAATCTCTAGCATGATAGGGTATTTATAATACCCATATCCTAATCCTACTAAGCTAATGAAATAAATAACCAAATCCTATTAGACTAATGAAATCCTTAACCCAAATGTACTAGGTTAAGGTAACATTATCATAATCCACTTAAAATAATGAAATACATAACCTAATTGTACTAGGTTAATGTATCATTGTCAAAATCCAGCTTTGTGTCTGTAAGTCCCCAAAGTCTTCAGAATTGCTGTTTTAGCCCAGGACAGATTTTCCATGCAGCAGTTTTGGTCCTTTAGGCATCCAAACTCCCTTTCCTTCCTTCGTGAGCTTTCTTTAGCGTCAAGTAAGCCATAAAATTCTGAATTATGCATTATTTATACCTGAAACTTTACTAATCATGTTCGTTAGCTCACTTACAGGAAAAAGGACTAAAAGTGCATGAAATATATAATTTGTTCTCAAAACTAGGCTAAAATATGGGCAAAATGTATTGATATAGGCGTGTAAATCCGCCTATCATCAACACCCCACACTTAGAGCTTTGTTCGTACTCGAACAACATATCATGTCCTTCTAAACATCAACTTAAGGTTTTTACAGCAACAACACAAAACATTTATTAAGACAAGCACAACGATTATCAACCAAGAGTAGCTTTTCGATTATAAGTAGAAACAATTTAACCTCAAGTACAGACTCGTGATGGTGATCAACTCGCATGCAAACGTTAAAGTGCGTAGAATCATACACAACTATCCAAAACTCATCAACCATGTGTGTCTCACCATATAGTACCCATAATCTCTCACAAATATAGCATATTTTTCAAACATGGGTATCAAAATGTCCTTGCTCTCACTCTCACAAAGAATTCATATGTAGCAACTGATGACCATAGGCTTGCCCTTAATGTAATACTCTACTAAATGTTGGAATGTTAAGATTAGGATCAAGTAGGTCTTTTGATGGTTGTAATGTAGGCTAAGGGACGGGTAGGACTATTTTGGCCAAGAATAGTGACTAGGTTCCTAAGCGCTTTAATACATCACTTTGTATCATTGACACTTTTTTCTTTCAACCTTTCTTCTTTCTTTTTTCTACCACCCTTGTTCTCCTCTTTTTTCAATTTTAAGCACAACTCACTTTTCAGCTTTCTTTTCCTTTTTCTTTTCACAACATACCTCTTATGATAGCTTTTTTTTTCTTTTTCATAACACATTCAAGAACCATTCCAATTTATAGCATTATACTCACCCAATTTCCTTTTATGTTGTCACATGACTTTTTCACTTTAAAGCACTTAGGGATTTTGGGATCAAATTACGGTCTTGAAAGAAATGGATTAGGCTTACATACAAGGTTGTCAAAGAAATAGGCTAAAGGCTCAAAAGGGTTAACTAGGATGATGTCCATGCGTAGGTAAAACTGAAGGTAAACATGTATAGGTTGCCAAAGAAATGCCTAAATCATATCCTAAACTTACACTCCATATTTTCGCTTTGCATACATACCAGGCAAGTTCTAGCATCAGCCACATACATAGAATATACTATTATCTCACACACACAAGGCACATGGTCGACTTGATTGGAAGTAATATAGACTCTCGACCCAACAAGTGAAGTAATTGAATCACAAAATATCACATATTGAGTCACAACTAGAGCCTAAACGTCTCAATAGTCACAATTGTAGCACATACTCTTGTTATAATCTCATGCTGCCTATCAAAATAATTTCATGCGAAGCTAGAAAAAATTTACTACTAAAAAAAACAAAACGAAACAAAAATGAAACAAAAGAAAACAAACATAGATGCGAATAGAGAAGTATAGCATGCAATACCACCACCCCACACTTAGTCGGGACACTGTCCTCAGTGGAAAATAAATATGAGGAACCTGGTTGGTCGGACTTATCCTCTATGTCTGGGGTCATACCCCTTGCATTGGAATCATCATCAGAGTCGTCATCCGCAGAAGTTTCTCATAAGTATCCCACTTAATTCCAAGCATGAGTCGAGGTATTTGCAGCGAGGAGGGTTCTCCTTGGTCCTTGCGACTTCTCTTTTTGCCCTTTTGGGAGGTGGTAGCCTTCTCCTTGCCTTGTCTCGCTTTAGGTGCCATTGTACCTGAGACTAGAAATAGTGTTAGTGGTAGCACAATATCAATGGATACAATCTATGCACAAGAAGTAGGGGTACCACCCCACACTTAGTTTTGTTGACACAAATCAGTGAAGTGAAAGTGGTCGATTACTCAGACTTCATCGACATACATTTTAGGGGCTATATTCCAACAAGAAATTCAGATATGTAACACTTCTTGCAATCTTTTCAATACTTTCATGTTAGGTATATCAAGACTTCTTCATAGGGATTACATCATGGTATAGTTTCTATGAATAATCACAATCTCCTATGTCAGTAGGCAACTATAAGTCTTATTCCGATGAGCGAGACATCCCAACATGTAAGTATTCAAGTGACAAGAGCATGCAATGTTCATGACTATAGGAATTCCGCAAGTAGTATAACAATGCATCAAAATCAATTTCTAGTTGGAAACAAGTTAAGAGTATCCTAACGTTCATGTTCACTCACTTGGTTTTGTATCAACAATTCAAACACATTAACATCACCAATATTTCTTCAAGATGTAGCAATTCATAATAGACATAGCAACGTAGCACTTACAAAAAATAGATGAAGAACAAGAGAGTACTTACGTGATTGAAGCCTTTGGAGATGTTCTTGTGAAGTGGGAGAGCAAAAAGAAAAGTTTTGAGATGATTTGGAGAGTATATGCGGCGCCTAGGTCAAGTTTTTAATGTGTTTGTGTTTCAAGACTAAGTCTCCTTTATGTAGGAAGAGAATGGGTCAGGTTTTGACCCATTTACAATCGGTTTTGGAGACAAAAATGCTACATATGCGGCGCATTGTCTATGGCATAATGGGAAATATGCGCCGCATAGTCTATGGCATTTGTAGACATATGCGGCGCATTGTCTACGGCATAATTAGACATATGCGGCGCATTGTCTATGGCATAATGAGACATATGCGCCGCATAGTCTATGGCATATGAGATACTGAGACCAAATGCCATAGCATAGGCGGCGCATAGTCAAAAGCATACCTAGGAATAGGCGGTGCATAGTGTATAACACACTAGATTACGAGACCTTAGGCTATAGGATAGGTTGAGCATCGTTCGTGGCCTAGTTTTACCAAGGCCTAGCCTTCCTCGAAGCCTATTTTGGCGTGAGAAAGGCTCAATCCATAGCCTTATGCATCACCCTTCCTGACTTACCAACTTTACCATACAATGCGTCCAAATCGTCAATTGAAATCAATCTCCTCGTTGACTACTTCTTTCACCTATATTCGCTCAAACAAATGAAAACGATTAGTACGATGGGTTGCCTCCCACCAAGCGCCTTAGTTTTGGTCGTGGCACGACTCTTATTTTTGGATTTTTATTAATTAAAAACAAATCAAGTACTAGAATGAAAGAAAACGATAAACGATAAATGAAAAATGATAAATGATGGGTTGCCTCCCATCTAGCGCCTTATTTATTGTCGTGGCACGATATGGTTACCTCGAGTACTTAGACTTCGTCGAGATAGATGGTTGGTCATTTTCTGAATGGATTTAGACGACAATGAGGCTTACTTGTAGGCATGCAATCTTCTTCGAGAAGACTCATACGTCTCCCCGGAGGGTCACCAATTATATCATCAATAGTCCAACCCATAGCTCTCATGTATCTCTTCAGAGCAGAGATGAGAGCCTCTACGTGCTGTTTACTTAAATCATCCGCACTCACCGGAAGTATCTTTATACTTTCCAAGAACACATACCTTAGATAATCGGGGAGCTCTTTCGATTCTTGAATTGGTGGCTCTTCAAGGGAAGTCTTCGCTATAGGTGAAGGTTGATTCTTAAGATCACGGTACGGTTGCTTAGGAGTATGGGAATAGGACTCTATTTCTGTTAGAGCACCCATAAGTTCTTCATAATCTTCATCGTCCTCATGCTCAACCTTCAGCAGCGCAGCAGACAATGGCTCAACAGTAAGCTGTTTCTCTACAGATAATGCTTTCTTATCTTCATAATGAACATCATCTACAGAGAACACATCCATATCTTTTGGCTGCTTCATCGCTTTGCACAAATCAAAATGAATCACTTCGTCATTCATTCGAAATAAAAGCTCATTATCTCTCATGTCATTAAGCACACTTCCTGTTGCAAGGAAAGGACGTCCCAAGATTATGGGAACTTCAGAATCCACCTCGCAATCCAAAATCACAAAGTCTGCAGGAAAGATGAAGGAAGAAACCTTCACCAACACATCATTCAAGATACCCAAAGGTCGTTTTACCGACCTATCAGCCATCACGAGCCTCATATTGGTTGGTGTCGGATCGCCTAACCCCAACTTTCTGTAGACAGATAGTGGCATCAAATTGATGCTAGCTCCCAAATCTCACAATTCCTTAGCAAAATTCATGGATCCAACCGTGCAAGGAATAGTGAAAGCACCAGGGTCTGCCTTCTTCTGTACTAAGGACCTTGTGGAAATTGCACTGCAATGATGAATATTATCTGCCGGCTCATAACTTGCTGCCCGCTTTTTTGTCAACAGGTCCTTCATAAATTTCGTATACCCAGGCATTTTTTCAAGTGCCTCCACTAATGGAACATTAATGGTCAGCTGCTTTAACATATTCATAAATTTGCTGAACTTTGTATCATCCGCCACCTTCTTCAATCTTTGGGGAAAAGGTGGTGGTGGGTATGGAAGTGTTCTCTCCACAATTTTCTTCTCCTCTTGCTTCCGTTTTCCATCTTTTTCAGGCTGCACGTCGTTAGGAGTGACGTTAAGGACATTAGGATCGGTTGCTGCAGCATCTTCCCCTTTCGCCTTATCATCAATTTCTGCCTCTTCGTCAGCCACTTGCTTGCCTTTTTCTGAAGTTTCCATCACCTTACCACTTCTGGTAGTGATGGCCATGCATGACCCATCATTCCTTGTGTTTTGCACAGTATCGCTAGGTAAAGTGCCAACCTTCCTTTGATTGAGTGTTGCTGAAAGTTGGCTCAATTGCTGCTCTATTTGCTTGATTGAAGTGGAATGAGAATCAACTAGTTGTTTCATGGAGGACAAATCATTAATTACCTCAGTAACTCCCGCGCTCGTTGCTTCCACTCCTTTCAATAATTTAGCCATCATGTCTTCCATACTTCCAGAATTAGATGTGGTGGTGTCACGTCTTCCAGGGGGAACATACACACCACTACTGTCATTCTTGTTCTTCCAACTACCTTGGTCTTTGCTTCCATATTTATTATAACAGTTCCGACCTTGGTTTCCTTGGGTATTCCCATGGAAACCCCCCTGATTGTTCAAGTAGTTGGCTTCTTCTTCCGTATCAGCTTCGTTTCTTCCATGTGCTACAATGGCTTTGACTTTTTTGGTCTTCCTTGATAATAGATGCTTTGTAAGAAGATCCACTTGTGTTCTCATGTGCGCCATATCATGGTCACGTTCCTCTTGTCTACGCCTCTGCTCTGTGGTCAGGCCAATAGATAAAGTGGAGCTTGCTACCTCAGAATCCCTGGTATGACAAGCTCTACTTTGCTTCGTCATACGATCTAGCATATTGCTTGCTTGACCAAAGGTGAGGTCCATGAATGATCCTCCAGCCGCATTATCCACCACTGGCTTAGTTATTGAATTCAAGGCTCTATACAATATCTCCATGAGGTGAACATTAGTCATGTGATGGTCTGGGCATTTCGCTAGCTTTGTCTTGAACCTCTCCCATGTTTCATGAAGAGCTTCAGTGGGAAGCTGACGAAAGTTGGGGATTTCATCTCTCAATTGTGCCCTTTTGGACGGCGGAAAGAATCTTTCTAGGAAAGCGTCTCTCAATTGCCTCCAATTTGTAATTGAATCAGGAGTCAGCCCATTCAACCATAGTGTTGCCTCCCCAGACAGAGACAATGGGAATAGACGTAATCGAATTGCATTCTGACCAACACCAGGATTGTCAAAAGACTTGCATGTAGAAATAAAGTTGATGAGATGCATATTCGGATCATCGCCTGCTAGTCCACCAAATAATCCCTTGAGTTGCAATAACTGAATCATGGTGCTTGTGATGTTGAACTTGGCTCCGGGCGCTAATGGTGGTGGAATTATAGCTCCAGTGGCTCCGGCACCATCAAGATCATCATCATCATCATCGAATGGTATTTCACGTATTGCATCCATTGATGTACTGAACAAAAAACCTGCAGTAAACAAAAACAAAAACTAAAAGTAAAAGTACGAGAGTCTTCGACCAAAGGGTCTAGTAATTATTACGAACTTAATTGACACTTGTATTCCCCGGCAACGGCGCCAATTTTTGATAACGCTCAATCTACAACTCTCGTTTGAGTGTAAAGCGGTCGTTAGCAAATATAGAACCCAACCTGGGTTAGGTGTCGATCCCACAGGGAATAGCTTGGCCAACAAGTAAGTAAAATTACTAAACTTTTGGTGCAAGTCTCGTAAGAAGGGGGGGATTCTTGTTTTTCAAGTAATGTAAACAAAAGCTGAAAATAATAAAGTAAAGAGAGAGAGATTGTTACGTTGGTTGTAAACAATGAGAATTGAAGCGTTGGGGTTATGTCCACCTTCTGAGGTATACCTCTCTATTGGCTATGAGTGTGTAGAATTCTGTCATGCAATTGCTTATAGAGGATTGTAGTCGATGGTAAATCCAAGCGTCTCTCGACCTAAACAAGGACTATTTCACTTTAACTCTCTCGAGCTTAAAGTGTATCTAACGGTACGAATTCTCCAAGAGGTTAGTCCAGTTACGGCACTAGCCTTTTAATAGGAAAGGGTGTCCTACTACCTTGACATTATCTCTTTTCCAGACAAATAACTTTTCTCTCGAACAAGTTAAATGTTAGACTGGAGTATTCTTGCGTTTGCAACCGCAAAGAATGTAGATTAAGATGAAGAGAATAATGATATAAGCAATATACGTGCGTTGAACTCACAAACTCACAACAATAGATAGCAACTCATTCGGCTTCCATAACCCCAACAGAGAAGTTTAGTTACCCATGAATGCGAAGGAAATCACGATTGACATTGTTATTATATCACGATATTGAGTAATGGCGTGTAGATCAAGTGATAGGCATGAGGCGTGATTCCTTAGCAAGTAACGATTCTCTTGTTGTGGAATTTAAGAATAGAAGAGTAGAAGAAGAAAAATAGAATTGAATTGTAAGATGAGATGCTAAGAAGATGTTAGAAGATGTAAGAAGATGTGAGAAGATGAGAGGGATGGAAGGAAGTATTGTGTTCTCCCTCCTTCCTCCCTCCTTATTCTCTAAAATCTCTAGCATGATAGGGTATTTATAATACCCATATCCTAATCCTACTAAGCTAATGAAATAAATAACCAAATCCTATTAGACTAATGAAATCCTTAACCCAAATGTACTAGGTTAAGGTAACATTATCATAATCCACTTAAAATAATGAAATACATAACCTAATTGTACTAGGTTAATGTATCATTGTCAAAATCCAGCTTTGTGTCTGTAAGTCCCCAAAGTCTTCAGAATTGCTGTTTTAGCCCGGGACAAATTTTCCATGCAGCAGTTTTGGTCCTTTAGGCGTCCAAACTCCCTTTCCTTCCTTCGTGAGCTTTCTTTAGCGTCAAGTAAGCCATAAAATGCTGAATTATGCATCATTTATACCTGAAACTTTACTAATCATGTTCGTTAGCTCACTTACAGGAAAAAGGACTAAAAGTGCATGAAATATATAATTTGTTCTCAAAACTAGGCTAAAATATGGGCAAAATGTATTGATATAGGCGTGTAAATCTGCCTATCATCACATAGCGCAAAGAATAAATATGCGGTTAGTATGTGGAATATACTGGTATTCTAGATGAGGCAAAGCTGAATGCAAGGGTTAATATGCATGAACAGTAACTGACTGGATGATATAGAGTAATTGAATATAAGAGTACATGGATAACTGATACTATGGAAATCACTGAGTATGCAATACTATACATATACATATTGACTGTAACTGAGAATTTCTGAAGCTGAGCACTAAGTTTTAATAATTGAGCAACTGATATCTGAAGTTACTGATAACTGATTTACTTATACTGATTGACTGTGTCTGACCGTCCTGATTCTGTAAGACTAAACTGAAGACTAAAACAAAAATGGTGGGAGGTAATCATCTAACTAACATGCTGATGATAGGCATATTTATACGCCTAAAGTACTATAATTTACCCATATTTTAGCTAAGTTTTGGTGACAAAATATATAACTCATGCACTTTTAGTCCTTTTTCCTGTAAGTGAGCTAACAAACGTGATTAGCAAGTTTTCAGGTATAAATGATGAAGATTTCAGAATTTTATGAATAACTTGACACCCAAGGAAGCTTCACGAAAGAAGGAAAGGAGAGCTTGGACTCCTAGGGACTAAAAGTGACGTATGGAAAACCTGTACCGGGCAAAAACAACATTTCTAAAGACTTTGGGGATCAGCAGTAACTTAGTAGGATTAGGATAATGATGCAGTAACCCAGTAGGACTAGGATAAGTAATGCAGTAGCTTAGTAGGAATAGGATATGGGTGTTATAAATACCCTATTTTGCTGAGATTTTTATTATTCCCATCCATCCACCATCCATCCATCCATCAAAACAATTCTCCACCACCCTCATCCCTATTCTATCTTTCCCCTTTTTCTTCATTAATTAATTGTTGACATTATTTTTCATATATTCGACTTTTAATTTTTACAAAAAGAGAAAAGCTATTTGCAAGGAATTCACGTGAGATTTTTATGATGATAATGTCTATTGTGTTTTCCGTTGCACTCATGCGTAGCTAAACTTCTCTGTTGGGGTTATGGAAGCCTTATGAGATACTATCTATTGCTATGAGTTTGTGAATTTGTGACACGTATGCTGCTTATATCATTATTCTCTTTATCTTAATGCAAATTCTTGTGGTTGCAAACGCATAGAATACGCCAGTATAGCATTAACTTGTTCGAAAGAAAAGTTATATGTCTGGAAAAGAGATAATGTCAAGGTAATAGGGCACCAACCCCTGTTAAAAAGTTAGTGCCGTAACTGGATTAACCTCTTGGAGAATTTGTACCGTTAGACACGCTTTAAGCTCGAAAGAGTTAAAGTGAAATAATCCTTGATGGTCGAAAGACGCCTGGATTTACCATAGAATACAATTCTCTATAAGCACATGCATGTCTGAATTCCGCATAACTCATAGCCAATAGAGACGTATAACTCATAAGGTGGACATAACCCCAACTCTCAATTCTCATTGGTTAAACATCTTACTGAACATTCTTTTCTTTTTACTTTGCTATTTTCCGTTTTTACTCTACTATTTTGTTACATTATTGCACGCTACAAAATCCCCCCTTTTACGAGACTTGCACCAAAAGTCTAATAATCTTTGCTTACTTAGTGATCGGCTATTCTCTGTGGGATCGGTACCCAACCCAGTTGGGTTATATATTTGACAACGACCGCTTACACTCTCACGAGAGCTATATTTTGAGCGTTATCAAAAATTGGCGCCGTTGCCGGGGAATACAGTTTTCAACTAAGTTTGTGATAGTTACTAGACCCTTTGGTCAAAGATTCTCGTACTTTACTTTTAGTTGTTGTTTTTGTTTTCTGCAGGTTTTGTTCAGTGCATGCCCCATACTCGAAGTTCTGGTCAACCGTTATTACCTATCAATCCTGAACCACATCGTATTGGCAGAATGGAGGCGCAATGTGACATTGAAAGAAGGGCTTCTCAACAGTAGCAGGCTAGATTAGATGCTTTGGCCGCCGCTCAAGTGCATCAAGAGTATATTGATAACCCTGGGCGAGCAACAAATCCTGACGATGAGGACCTAGGTGATGACGAGTTACTAAACCCTAGGCGTGATGCCAAGGTGGCGACACCTGCTAATTGAAGAGATCGTCAAGTCAGATTTAGACCGGAACGCCGAGCTATTCAGATTCCGTTTGATGATGATGATGACGATCTGGATGGAGCTGGTTCCACAGGAGCTATTATTCCTCCGCCCTTGGCACCCGGAGCCAAGTTTAATATCACTAGCACCATGATTCAGCTTTTGCAACTCAAAGGTTTATTTGGTGGACTTGCAGGCGATGATCCGAATATGCATCTGATCAACTTTATTTCTACATGCAAGTCATTCGACAATCCTGGCGTTAGACAGAATGCAATTCGACTACGCTTATTTCCATTGTCTCTGTCTGGGGAGGCAACTTTATGGTTGAATGGACTGACTCCTGATTCTATTACTAATTGGAGGCAATTGAAAGACGCTTTCCTAGAAAGATTCTTTCCGCCATCCAAGAGAGCACAGTTGAGAGATAAAATCAGTAATTTTCGACAGCTTCCAACTGAAGCTCTCCACGAAACATGGGAGAGATTCAAGAAGAAGCTTATGAGATGCCCAAACCATCATATGACCAATGTCCACCTAATGGAGATACTATACAGAGCCTTGAATTCAATAACTAAACCAGTGGTGGATAATGCGGCTGGAGGATCATTTATGGACCTCACCTTTGTTCAGGAAAGCAATATGCTAGACCGGATGACGAAGCAAAGTAGAGCTTGGCATACCAGGGATTCTGAGGTAGCAAGCCCCACTTTTTCTATTGGCATGACTGCAGAACAAAGGAGAAGAGAAGAAGAACGTGACCAACATATGGCCCACATGAAAATGCAGATGTATCTTCTTACTAAGCATTTATTATCAGGGAAGACCGAAAAAGTTAAGGCCGTTGTAGCACATGGAAGAGATGAATCTGATTTTGAGGAAGAAGCTAACTACTTGAATAATCAGGAGGGTTTCCGAGGCAAAGCCCAAGGAAACCAAGGTCGGAACTATTATGATAAATCAGGATACAAGGACCGTGATCAAGGTAGTTAGAAGAATAAGACTGACAGGAGTGGTTTGTATGTTCCTCCTGAAAATCGTGAGGCTGTGGCATCTGGATCTGGGAAGATATCCATGGAAGATATGATGGCTAAGATGTTGAAAGGAGTGGAGGCAACCAACATGGGCGTAACCGAGGTGAAGAATGATTTATCTTCAATAAATCAATTGGTTAACTCGCATTCTACTGCAATAAAACAGCTGGAGCAACAATTGAGTCAACTGTCAGCGACATTCAATCAAAGAAAGGCTGGAACGCTACCTAGTGACACTGTGAAAAATCCGAGGAATGATGGATCGTGTATGGCTATTACTACCAGAAGTTGTAAAGTGTTGGAAAATCCATCCAAAGGCAAGAAGGTGGTTGATAATATAGTAGAGAATGTTAGTGATGCAGATTTTGATGATTCTGTAGAAGCTGCAAATCAGAATGAGAGCGTTCATGAGAAAACTATTCCCCTTCCACAACCACCTTTTCCTCAGAGACTGAAGAAGAAGGCTGATGACACTGCTGAAAAGGTTGATAATCGAAAGCAAGATAAAGAGAAAGTGGTGGAGAAAACGATTCCCCTTCCACCACCACCTTTTTCGCAGAGACTGAAGAAGAAAGATGATGACACTAGGTTCAGCAAATTCATGACGATGTTGAAGCAGCTGACCATTAATGTTCCTTTGGTGGAAGCGCTAGAGTAAATGCCCGGATATGCTAAATTCATGAAGGACCTTTTGACAAAGAAGCAGGCAGTAAGTTATGACTTGGCAGATGAGGTTCATCATTGCAGTGCGATTGCCACGAGATTGTTAGTTCAAAAGAAGGCATACCCTGGTGCTTTCACTATTCCTTGCACAATTGGGTCGTTGGATTTTGCTAAGGCATTGTGCGATTTGGGAGCTAGCATCAATTTGATGCCACTATCTATTTATAGAAAGTTGGGGTTGAGAGACCCTACACCAACCAATATGCGGCTTGTAATGCCAGATAGGTTGGTAAAACGACTTGTTGGTATCCTACATGATGTGTTGGTGAAGGTTTCCACCTTCATCTTTCCTGTAGACTTTGTGATTTTGGATTATGAGGTGGATTCTGAAGTTTCCATAATCTTGGGACGTCCTTTCCTTGCAACAGGAAGTGTGCTTATTGACATGCGAGATAATGAGCTTTTATTTCGGTTGAATGACGAAGTGGTCCGCTTTGATATATGCAAAGCAATGAAGCAGCCCAGCGATATGAATGTGTTCTCTGTAGCTGATGTTCATTATAAGGATAAGAAAGCATTATCTGTAGAGAAACATCTTACTGTTGAGCCATTGTCTACTGCACTGTTGAATGTTGAGCATGAGGATGATGAAGATTATGAAGAAACTATGTGTGCTCTAATAGAAATAGGGTCCTATTCTTATACTCCTAAGCAGCCGGACCTTGAACTTAAGAATCAACCGTCACCAACAGCGAAGACTTCCATTGAAGAGCCCCCAGTGCTAGAATCGAAAGAGCTCCCCAATTATCTAAAGTATGCATGCTTGGGAAGTAGAAATACACTTCCGGTGAGTGTGACGGATGATTTAAGTGAACAGCACATAGAGGCTCTCATCTCTGCTCTAAAGAGGTACAAGAGAGCCATTGGTTGGTCTATTGATGATATAATTGGTATCCCACCTGGGATATGTATGCACAAGATGCATCTCAAAGAAGATTGTGTGCCCACAATGAAGCATCAGCGTCATCTGAATCCATTCAGAAAACGATGCACCAAATATCTCGGTGAAGTCTAAGTAATTGAGATAACTATGTTGTGCCGCGACAATAAATCAAGCGCTTGGTGGGAGGCAACCCATCGTTTTTAATTGTTTTTGTTGTTTTTGTTTTCTTAGGATTTTGTCGAGCCACGACCAAAACTAAGGCGCTTGATGGGAGGCAACCCATCGTTCTAATCGGTTTTGATGTTTTTGAGTAAATATAAGTGCAAGAAGTGTAAAGGAGGAGATTGGTTTCAAATTTTGATTTGGAAGTATTGCATGTTTAAGGTGGTAAGTTAGAAATGAAGAAGCAAAAGGCTATGGGTTAGGCATTGCTTATGAAAATATAGGCAAAGAACAAGGCAAGACCTATGTAAATCTAGGCTACGAACAAGGCAAAGACTATGCTATGGCATAAGCTCTCGGATTCTAGAGTGCCATAGCATAGGCGCCGACTATGCTCAAAAATTCCATAGCATAGGCGCCGCTTATTCTCAACAATGCCATATCATAGGCGCCGCCTATGCAAAAGCCTTCTGCTCAACTAGGCAAAGCATTAGGCATGGCCTATGCTATGGCCTTCTGCTCAACTAGGCAAAGCTAAAGGCGCCGCCTTTGCCTCCCAAAACTCTAAAAACTTTTATTTTTGATCTTTTAACTTTGCAAGAACATATTCCGAGGCCATCAACCAAGTAAGTACTTCTTTGCTCTTCTTTTATATTACATAAGTATTACAATACTACGCCTATAATAAGTTGTTAAATCGTGAAGTAGTGTTGGTGATTTGAATGTGGTTGATGCAACTAAGTGAGTGAAAGAATATGTATGGATGCTCTTGACTTGTTTCCAACTTGTATTTGATTTTGATACACTGTCACACTTTTGCGAAATCAACATGGTCAAGATAATTGCATAATCTTGTAACTTGAAAGCTTACATGTTGAAATGACTTGTTCATTGAGATGAAAATCATGGGTGACTACAAACATGCGATGTTGTGATTATTTCTATGCCATAAATTGATACGATATCTATGTAGTAGTTTTGTTCAAAAAGTGCATTTATCCAAACATGAAAGTATAGACAAGATTACATGAAATAGAATTGGAAAGGATAATTAAGATGACATGAACGTATGACTCTGCTGAACATGTTGTTGGAACATATCGCCTAAATGTATGTCAATGAAGTTTGAGTAATCGACATCACTCACTTAATTAGTCTGTGCCAACAAATTAAGTGTGGGGTGGCACTGCTACTGTTTGTTTTTTGATTGAATCTTCTGAGATGAAGCTAACATGACTCTATTTTAATCTCAGGTAGAATGGCCCCAAAAGGACGACAAGGAAAATAAAAAGCGACCACCTCACAGAAGGGACAGAAAAGGTCAAGAAAGAAGCAAGCTGAGTCCTCCTCTCTACAAATACCTTGACGCAATTTTGGGATCACGTGGGGTACATTTTGAGGAACTTCTGAGGATGACGACTCTGATGATGATTCTGACGCAGGGGGTATGACCCCAGACATAGAGGAGGAGTCCGACTAACCAGGTTCTTCTTATTTATTTTCCACTGAGGGCAGTGTGTCCCGTCTAAGTGTGGGGTGCTGGTATTTGTATGCTTTACTTCTTTATCTGCATTTGCATCTATCTATGTTTGTTTGTTTTGTTTGTTAGTAGTTAAATTTTTTTAAATTTTTTTTAACTTTGCATGAAATTGTTCTGAGGGGAAGCATGGTATTATAACAAGAGTTTGTGCTAAAATCATTACTATTGAGATGTTTAGGCTCTAATTGTGACTCACTGTGTGATAATTGTGTGGTTCAGTTCCTTCATCTGTTGGGTCAAGAGTCTATACTACTCCCAATAAAGTCGACCATGTGCCTTGTGTGTGTGAGGATACAGTATATTCTGTATTTGTGGCTGATGCTAGAACTTGCCTGGTGTGTGTGTGAAGCGAAATAAAGAGTGTGAGTTTAGGAGATGATTTAGGCATTTCTTTGGCAAACTGTAATTGTTTACCTTCGTTTTACCTACCCGTGGACATTATCCTAGTCAACCCTTTTGAGCCTTTAAGCCTATTTTCTTTGACAGCCTCATATGTAAGCCTAATCCATTTTTTTCAAGACCATAATTTGATCCAAATTCCTAAGCGCTTTAAATTGTAAAGTCATGTGACAAAATAAGAGGAAATTGGATGAGTGTGATGCCTTAGAATGTATTGGTGCTTGAATTCGTTATGAAAAAGAATTGCTATCATAGAGGTGTATTATGAAAAGAAAAATGAAAAGAAAACTAAAAAGTTAGTTATGTTTAAAATTGAAAAACAAAAGAGGTGAGAAGGGGTGGTACATTAAAAGAAAGTAGAAAGGTTGTTCAAAAGAGAGTGTTAAATGGCATAATGTGATGTATTAAAGAGCTTAGGAACATAGTCACTATTTCTGGCCAAAATAGTCCTACCCGCCCCTTAGCCTACATTACAACCTGTAGAAGACCTATTTGATCCTAATATTAACATTCTGATATTTAGTGGAGCATTACACTAAGGGAAAGCCTATGATCATCAGTTGCAGCATTTGAATTCTTTGTGAGAGCGAGAGCAAGGATAATCATATACCCATTCTTCGATAGATGAAAATACTTGTGAGTGATTATGGGTGATATATTGTGAGACACACATGGTTGATGAGTTTTGGGTAGTTGTGTATGATTCTTTGTGCCTTAACTTTTGAATACGAATTAGCCATCATCACGAGTCTATGTTAGAGGTTAAATTGTTTCTAGTAGTGATCAGAAAACTACTCTTTATTAATGATTGTCGTGCCTGTCTTGATGAATATTTTGTGTTGTTACTGTGAAACCCTAAGTAGATGTTTAGATGGACATGATATTTTGTTCGAGGACGAACAAAGCTTTAAGTGTGGGGTGTTGATGATAGGCGTATTTACACGCCTAAAGTACTATAATTTACCCATATTTTAGCTAAGTTTTGAGGACAAAATATATAATTCATGCACTTTTAGTCCTTTTTCCTGTAAGTGAGCTAAAAAACGTGATTAGCAAGTTTTCAGGTATAAATGATGAAGATTTCAGCATTTTATGGATAACTTGACGCCCAAGGAAGCTTCACGAAAGAAGGAAAGGAGAGCTTGGACGCCTAGGGACTAAAAGTGACGCATGGAAAACCTGTCCCGGGCAAAAACAACATTTCTAAAGACTTTGGGGATCAGCAGTAACTTAGTAGGATTAGGATAATGATGCAGTAACCTAGTAGGACTAGGATAAGTAATGCAGTAGCTTAGTAGGAATAGGATATGGGTGTTATAAATACCCTATTTTGCTGAGATTTTTATTATTCCCATCCATCCACCATCCATCCATCCATCAAAACAATTCTCCACCACCCTCATCCCTATTCTATCCTTCCCCTTTTTCTTCATTAATTCATTGTTGACATTATTTTTCATATATTCGACTTTTAATTTTTACAACAAGAGAAAAGCTATTTGCAAGGTATTTACGTGAGATTTTTATGATGATAATGTCTATTGTGTTTTCCGTTGCACTCATGCGTAGCTAAACTTCTTTGTTGGGGTTATGGAAGCCTTATGAGATACTATCTATTGCTATGAGTTTGTGAATTTGTGACATGTATGCTGCTTATATCATTATTCTCTTCATCTTAATGCAAATTCTTGTGGTTGCAAACGCATAGAATACGCCAGTATAGCATTAACTTGTTCGAAAGAAAAGTTATATGTCTGGAAAAGAGATAATGTCAAGGTAATAGGGCACCAACCCCTGTTAAAAAGTTAGTGCCATAACTGGATTAACCTCTTGGAGAATTTGTACCGTTAGACACGCTTTAAGCTCGAAAGAGTTAAAGTAAAATAATCCTTGATGGTCGAAAGACGCCTGGATTTACCATAGAATACAATTCTCTATAAGCACATGCATGTCTGAATTCCGCATAACTCATAGCCAATAGAGACGTATAACTCATAAGGTGGACATAACCCCAACTCTCAATTCTCATTGGTTAAACATCTTACTAAACATTCTTTCCTTTTTACTTTGCTATTTTCCGTTTTTACTCTACTATTTTGTTACATTATTGCACGCTACAAAATCCCCCCTTTTACGAGACTTGCACCAAAAGTCTAATAATCTTTGGTTACTTAGTGAACGGCTATTCTCTGTGGGATCGATACCCAACCCAGTTGGGTTATATATTTGACAACAACCGCTTACACTCTTACGAGAGCTGTAGTTTGAGCGTTATCACATGCCCCAAATAAGATAAGATAACTGAGTTGGGGTACAATCTGTAACCCTAATTGGAAGGGTATTAGCACCATGCCATGGGTACTAACAACTTCTGTGGAGTCAATTCTAACAAGCGGGTGACCTTTGAGATCAGTCCTAAGCTAGAAGGTGATCCCTGAGTATGTCAGTCCTATCTAACAAGTGAAATTTCATAATGTATGCTGGCTACATAGTTCTAGAACTTAGGAATTGCTTCTAGGGATCCAGTCCTAACTAACAGGTAAACTCCCATCCCTAGGCTCGCTCGATGCTCAATCCTACTCCTAACTGAAAGACACTGAACTGATTATACTAAACCGTACTGGACTGATACTGAGTTTACTGAGTTTTCCTGAGTTCTGTAACCGACTGAGATCTACTGAGTTCTGTAACTGATTGAGAGTACCACTGATCGTTACATGACTGATACTATTCTACAACTGACACTGGCTCTAGGTAAACAGCTAAATTATTGGGTATTAAATACCCTCAGGACTCGATAGCATGAAAAGTAAAGCATCACATGTTCTTGCATAGCATAAAAATGTACACATGTTCATATTTCATCTATAGAGATATTTTATCAAACACTTGTAGGGCATAAGCTTGTACATATACTAACATGTCATGATTTCATCACTTTATTCACATGGACATTCTATAAACCACTTGGGGAGCACAACTTCATGCGTATAATCATTGATAACATATAAAATGGCAACTACAGTGCCCAAACTTATAATTTCATGGGTTTAACATGCAGTTAATATAAATCCACATAAAATACTAATCTAATTTTATGACTCTTTTAATAATCATGGATTAAACCCAATTAACATCATAGACACATTAATCACTTTGTAAATTCAAGGGTTTATCAAGATAATCACATATTCATCACTCATGCTATTCAATTTTATGAAGACTTGTAATTTAATCATGGACTAAGACCCTACAATAATATGAACATGAATTCAATTTAATTCACACATGGAAGTCCATAATCCAACAAACTTGTAATTTGAAAGCAGATTCGTGGACTATATGGGTGAAAGGAACCCATAGATGAACACCTAACATACCTTAGAAGATTCTTTCTTGAAGGATCTTGGAGGATTTCTTGAGGATTGAACTTGATTTCTTGAAATAGGGTTTTTTCCTCTATGAGAGAGAATGTTGTAAATCTTGAGAAAAGTGAGTGAATAATTATATAGTAGGGTATTTAGGGAATAATATCGTGTTTACGGTTCATCTGGGTCATGGAAAAAGACCCTATTACCCCAGGAATGTTTTTAATTTTGGCCACTAAAAATTTGATTTTGGGCCCTACCGCACTGCCCACTATCATGCCAACCCACTGGAAAATGACAACTGGGAATGTGGCTAGTGTCACAACATGGTGGAATCGCATTGCAATACTGGATGGGACCTGGAAGCTCAGCACGAGGTGGTACAATCCCATTGACTCACTAGAAATTGACAAAGGTGAAAATAAGCTTTGGCACGACGCGCTGGTATCGCGGTACCTCACTGGAAACTGACAATTTTCATTTTGGCTTATTCTGCGATGCCCTACTGGCCTAAATTATGGTGTTTAATGACTAAAACTTAAAATAGCCATAACTTCTTATCCGGTTATCGAATTTAGGAAAATTTTATATCGTTGGAAAGTATATTCAATCTTCTACACAATAGCAGGCTCTAAACTAAAAAATAATAAGCATTTCAAAATTTTTAAATTGGATAACTCATGAATTGAGAGTTAATTTAAGCTAGGAAAATATGGGGTATTACAATTAGTCATCATTTTTATCAGGTCATTAATTTCTACTATTAAATGTTTATCGATCATGAGAGTACCTCTTTGACTTGATAAATGGCAAGTACTTAACTTTGGGATCAATTTTGACAAAGCTAACTTTTATATGAGCTTGATGGTAAATTTTCCAGATATTAGCTCTTGTTTGTTTGGCCTCTTTTGGCTTTTGGGTGATAGTACTACCAATATGATTTGTAATGGAGGTTAGACGAAGCTCTCTTATGTTGACTTTTGCTAATGCAACACGCTCCCAAAAGAGACTTGTAACTTTTTTTCTTTTATAAATTCACTTAGCTTGTAGTTTTTGTATTGGTGATAAAAAAACTATGTAAAGATGTTTTACTCGGTCAATACAGAAAACTTTAATTTTAAAAGTGAAATGGTACTTGAACCAAAATAAAGATGAAAAGAGGAATATATATGGTAAAGCTCTTACATTTTGGAGGAAGGTTATTATAATCCACATAATGATGTATCACAATTGATGACCATGATGTGGTCATTCAAACTCTCTTCTTTTTCTCTGTAAAACTTCGGAACTAACCAACCATACACAACCAAGTCATATGTCCATCATTAAAATGTCCCTATCAATGAGTCTATAATAGTCCTCACACTAATCACACCTGATTGTTTCACATTGTGCCATCATCCTCTTCTCACCCCACTAACCATCTTATGGCTTCGACCTGCTCTGCCCTCTCCTAAGCCCAACCTGATCAATGAGCTGTGGTGAAGTTCTAGAATTTGATATTTATTTCTACTACTGCTTGTCTCATTTGATAAGGTCCTTAACATAGTTTGTTTTAACACGCCTAATTCCCTATATATATGCTAGCAAGAACAACAGGAGCAGGAACAATTTGTTTTAACATGCCTAATTCCCTATATATGCTAGCAAGAACAGCAGGAGCAAGGGCTAGACGATTACCTCTCGCAAAATTAACAGCGATAAGTAAAACGTGTGCACCTATTTTACATGGAAAGACAAATCTTGATAATCAAAGTGAAAGAAAAACATTATGTTCAGAACTGCTTCAACTATTCATGGAAAAATTTAATCACCTATTATGATTATTATCCAAAAATCCAATAAGACCCCTTCATTCTTATTCAAGATTATCTTCAGTCTCTCCCAACCCACGAGATTTTACAAGGAACAAAACATGGCCACCCAAAATAGTGCACCCTCCTAAAATATCATATCTTCATGAAGGATTTGATTTTTGGGTTGGCAGAAAGATGGTGTGGTGGTGTTATGAGACTAACTCATTTGTGTTTCTATGGGGTGAAGCTACTATTACTCTTGAATATATGATAATTTTAAGAGGGTTTGCTGCAGTGGAGATAGGATTTTCATTTGGGGGGTTTAGAACTATATATATGAACTAGTCGATAGGGTTCAACATCTATTATATATGTGTAACACGGGCATTTTGAGCTAGAATTGAAAATTTCATTCCTATGTATATAGACCCGAGACTAATAATTCCTTGTAAATATAAGCATGATGATCAATTCAATAGTGTGGGAACATCTTGTAAGATGAATTGAAATCCTAAAAATCTCCTAATTCAAAATAGAGTTGAGAACTTTTCCACCGATTTATTTTTAGTGGATGTTTCTACTTGGGTAAAATTTCAAAGACTATTTCTTATTGGTATATTAAGTTATGTGGCCTACTCTAGATCAAATGAAAGCTATTCAAGTCTTCTTTCCAACACATCTTATTTCTCTTTAATTTGATATTGAAGTAGAAAGTTATGCTTATTTTACGTTGATGAGTTTTCAAATAGGTGAAGACTAAGTTTTAGAGTCATCAACTAGATGACGAGCCATCAATCCAAGTCATCAATCATGCCTAGTAAATGGAAAAATCAGCTAGAAACTGATGACTAGGTTGATGAGTTGTCACCAAATTGATGGGTCATCAACTAAAGAATCCTTGTGATTTTTTTCATTTCTTAAGGAGTATTTTGATATTTCTCCACCTCTAACCCTACCCCCACAACTTAAATCACACTTTAAACGTTATTTTCATATTAGATATCAGTTTCTCATCGCCCGTTCTCCTCTCAACTCTCCAGAGAGTAAGAAGTTAGGGTTTGTTTCAAAACTCATATTTCCAAGGCTTAGGTCAAGATATCTCAAATTGTGTTCATCCAAAAGTTATGTAGAACTATCCTTAAATTTATGTGAATAAGTATGTTGATTTTAATAATCCTTATAATGTATGTATATATTCAGGGTTTTGAAATTATTTGAAGAGCATTCATTATGAATCCCATTTTATTATGAAAGTTATTATTTACTATGGTTTTTTCATGAACAAGAGGTGTGTTCATGTGTAAAAATTTTATGTTTTAGAGGATTGATCTAAGAGCTTTATTTATTAAATTTCTTGTATCACGATGAATTCTACTTGTCTAAATTTGTTATAGGTTGTTCAAACAGATGACTAAAAGCTTGAGTTTCAATGCTTTACTGCCATTTATGTATTGACATTATTTTATGATCCAATAAGAGGGTGTTTTCTTGTTTTATAAAATACTCTTTGTACTAAATGGAAGAATTACATGTGATTGATTAAAGAGATGGCCACTCTATGTTAATATCTTGAAAGGAGAGTGTTTTGCATAGGTTTTAATGTGAATTTGAAATAATAACTATCATGTGATATGTAAATAATTTGGATGGTCATTTACATGTTTTTGAATATAAAAGGCTATGGACATTATTTGATATGATATGGCTTGCGAGTCTAGGTATGAAGATACCTATTATGGATTTTCCTTAACATGAAATATGTGAATTTTTATTAGAATGAACCATGATTATATGAGGCTAAAAATTGGGCTAAAAGTAAGTTAGATAGTCACCCGAAGAAAGCACAAGTTGAAAGAATCATCGCTGGAAACTGTGTTTCCCCAACACGAGATTATTGTATCCTTCTTTGTGATATTGTGTATCTTTGATTTATGTCATCCCAAATTGGGACTACGGTTAGGAGCCCTGCTTTGTGATCTTTTGAGATACAATGGCATATTGACTTGATTGGGGATTTTGGTACTCAATTTTATGATCGTATGTACCCCTTTACAAAAACTCTAATCCTTGCTGAAAATATGGATTGGGGGCTTGGCTGACGAGTTAATGGCAGATTCCATATAGCCTGTGGGATTGTATATATGTAGGGTGTACTATCTAGATCAGAATTAAGGTGAAGAGTTGAATCCATGATTTAGGAGAATACTCTGAAGCTCATTAATTAAATATATATATATATATATTATGCAAAATTTATTTCAAAATGATCTCGATTATTTTATATGAGTTACAAGTTGTATTTTGATTCTTCTGCATGCTAATACATTTAAAGTATTGACCATCCTTCATAGAGGTTGCATTATCTCATAATGTAGGTTCTGAGGCATAGTCCGATGGTTCATCACATCAGTAGAACATTGGGATATGACATAGTTGGTGAGCCATCCATCTTTCGAAAGGCATTTATTCATTTGTTAACTTTTTTCATCTTATGTCCAGCCGATGGCCTTGTCCCTTCCTGGACATTTTTTATTCAGTGGAGGCTTCGTAGATGAGATTTGGTCATTGTACTATCACAACTTTATTTGACCTAGTGTGATATACCCTTTTCTTGAATTTCATTATATCTTTCATATTTCCATTTCATGTGAATTATGCTTATGATAGTATGATAAGGTGTCTCTCGGGCCATCATGGTCTAGGATACCCTTTGCATCTAGGGCCTCCACTCCAGTTACGAAAATCATTGTATAAGAATAGTTTCACGGTCCTAAGGTGTCTATGAAGCCGTGTCTAGTAGAGTCTTTTTTATGAGTATGTTGTGCACCACATGTATAATCAAGAGGCTACCAGACATTTAAAAGATTTTTTCCATTCTTTCATACTCTAGATTGTTCAATAGTTTTCTACATATGAAAGTCATCCAAATTCCTTCATTTCTCTATTTTTATAGGTCATGCCCCAATTTTGAGGCAGTACAAGTTCAAAATTTTATATTTCTAACTATGTGGTTCTTTTTGATTGAGTTAACTGTAAGGTCATGAAATAACACAACGACTTAAAAGGAGTCCATTAGTGCATCAAGTGTATTGACTTGAGTATATAACTTTATCTATATCAGTCATACATTTGAGCCTGAGGTAAGAAGTGTATTCAGTACCTTTTCAAAATCTTTGGTGTAAATGTCACGCTTAAATATAATGATATGTAGTAGAATATTGGAATAGTAGTGGTAGTATATGTTAAGGTGTTATAACCTATGAGTAGTAAGATGGTCCCAAAGTTAGTGATATAAAGTCATAAGTTTAGGAGTTAGAGTGAGGGTAACGTTGAGTGAAGAAGGTAGTTGTAGTTATGCAATATTTGATTAGAGGGTGGTATGACCTTTTTATGGTGATTGGCTAATATTGTAGCACAATTTATAGATATATGATATTTAGAAGAGGGTGTGATTAGTTATGATGATTAGAATTTATTTGGAATATGGAAAGAACTCATTATGGATACTTAGTGTAGTAGTAAAATAAATCATAGGTTGTGACTGAAGGGGTAGATTGGCTTATAATTTATAATTTAGCATTTAATAGGGAAATCTAAGAAAGTGGAACTCAATGATTTTTATAGAATTTTGAAGGTAGTTGGGATGTATACATGGGTAAGTAGATTAAGTAGATTTGATGTGAGAAAATTGAATATGCTAATAGATCGTAATGGGTTATAGTATAAGAGCAAGATAAACTACTCTTATTATATGACTTTACCCCCTTGATTCTCTTTTCTCTAGTAGTAGTAAACTAATACATTATGTGAGAAGCGCGTAATGACTATTAAGGTGTAGTACTAAGATTGTGAAGGAAATTGTTGTTGTATGTCGTAGTTAAAAGAACTAAGGAATTTAGGTTTATTTCTCTATTCAGTGGTCTAGAATATTATATGGGATGTTTCATCGGTTGTACATGATTAGTGCTAGACACTAGGTTTGGACTTTAGATGTCGATTATGGGGGTAAGAATGTTAACTCGAGGATAGTTATACGAGAATTGTGAGAGTAAGTTGGTAGGCTTGATTTGATGCGTTCCACAACCTAGGTTGGCAACTTGTGGAAAAATTGAGTGGATAATTCTGATATATATACATGAGCACTAGTGTTAAAACAAAGAATTGTGGCTGAGTCATTAGGTGGATAAGTGCATTAGGTATATAAGAATAAGTTGAACCCTAGGTAGCATGTTCTTAGATGAGGTTTTAAAGGTATAAGTTCCATATGTACCTAGTTCATGTGGTTGAATTTCTTAGTATGGAAAAATCTAGGGAGTACTTATATGGTGTTCTTTAGAGCTGAATTGAGGAAAATTGTAACAACTCAAAATCGTCTCCCGGGACGTCAAACGGTGCCTAAGGCTACGAGTAGCCCCAAGCTAACCCTTAGAGTCGGTTTCTACCAATGACACTCAATTCAAGATAAGAATGGACTCAACACTAGCAAAGTCGTATCACATGAAAGAAAATATGGAAAAGATACTCGGTCCATAAAACCACAATATAGAGAAATCTCAACAAAACCACAATATCGAACCCTCGACACATCACAAGTCTGACACTAGTCTGACAAGACTCTACAAATCAAAATCTAGAGAGCCGTTGGGACAGGTCCACAACTGACTCAAAATGAACTGAAGATAAAACATAGCCTCTCAAGTACGGTAAATATCTGAAGATCGATCCTCAAATAATGAGGACTCACCACTTTAGAAAATGTAGGCAAGGTACTCGAAAAATCACGGGCAAGGCTGAAACCGAGCACTTGAACCTACATTATGATACAATGTATCACATAGACATATATATGGATCAGTATTTGGAATGTATTGAGTATACGGGGGTGAATGCATAAGAATAAAATAGTAACAATCTTCTTTAATCAAATCATGTATGCATTATGAGACGACTCACATGGCTTGAACAATTATAAAATATAAAGCTCATAAGTCATGTAGAATGGAGAATGTAACACAAATCTCGTGAGTCATCATTGTTTAATCTCAAAATTCGAAATCTTCTCTTATTCTCAATACCCAAAGGCTAAGGGGATTTAAATAATACTTTCAAATCATGCATAAGTCTCATGGAGAGTAAAACTTCTTCAATGCTCAAAATTTCATAACTATTTAGAACTCATATACTTGGAATTCAGAATCATATAACTTGAAAACATACTTGAAGGCATTTCATTCACTTTAGGAAAATATCTCATCCCAAGATTTAGGGAAATCACTCCATCTCAAATGGAAAGGCATTCTAGTTTATGGAAACAACTTACCTCAAGGGTTTATAAAAGTACTATAACAAGGGAAGATGCTTTCATTTAGGAAATAACTCATATTAAGAAAATACTTTAGTTGGGAAAACATCTTGCAATTCAACCATTTAGGAAAGGAAAAATAGGTATTTGATCTCGAAGTCTAAATGTCAAGGGAGGTTCTCGTAACCGACATAAACAATGCGAGCTACATGGAGTTCAACGTTTTGTCCTCCTAAGGAAGAGACCCCACGTTGGGGAGGAGCATCATACTCTCTCCAGGGAGTATAACCTAGGTCTAGTGATCACTAAATGAAACTCGGCCTCGAGCCCAGTTATAATCATCATAAACTAGGCCTCAGGCCCAACCTATGGTGGCACGTATTTTTGGGGTAAGAAACCGTAGTAACATACCCACTCGGTGCTAAATACTACTCCCTTTAGATTATCTGCACTTATCTCATAAAAAAATACACTTTTAGAATAATCACATGGTTCACCACGAACCCAATAATCAAATCGATAATCTTATATAGTGAAGTGGATTTCAAATCTCAAGGAACATTAGGTCAATTCATTTCTCAATCATCTCAAAAAACTCAAAACATTGGTGCTCATAGAACAAGAGTTCATAATTTCACAAGTCTTAAATAGGGCTTACTAACCCATAATTAAATCTCAAGTTAAAGCTTATCAAAAGCATAATATATAGCATATAGATTCATAAATCAAGTGGAAATCTGGGAATTTCAGCAAGTTACCTCAAAATCTCTATATATCCATATGCTTCAATATCTCAACAATACAAATATTATCTTATCAAGGAGTAAAATCATGGGGTTTATACCCAGCTGTAAATACTCAAGAAAACATGTAGAAATCATGCCATTTGACTCTTAATTCATGAGAAATATCAATATAATTCATTCAATAATAATGGGTGAAAAAACCAATTCAAATTCATGTAAAAACCTCATATATTTCAAGAATTTCATGATGTAAATTGCCTTTTGGGAATAAGGGTGAAAGGGTTACCCTTGTTGAAAAACTCCACATACCTTGAATTTGAAGCTTTTGATGAACTCTCACTTTTGGAAATCTATTCGTGCTCTAGAATGAGGGTTCATGAGGTCCTTGACTTGGGAACCTTGAATCTTGACTCAATTTAGGAAATAAATGGTGGATTTTTAAGGTTCTTGGATGAGGTTTTGGATACCTAGGGTTTCTGTTGAGAGAAAACTTGAGAAAAACCTCATAAGATTCTTGTAAATGGCTTTGATTTTGTGTTTCTACAATTTTATAGGCTTGAAAAAGGTCCAAAGTGCCCTTTTAAACTTTCGTGTGAAACTGGAAAAATTGAACTGGAACCCAATTTCATTGGCCTCCGCGATGCATCACTTATCACGGTGGCTCACCGAAATTTCACAATTAGGAAATTGGCAGCCTCCGCGATGCGGAGCCATCGTGTTTTCCCACTGGTTGGGACCTGGGACTCCTCCATGACTCGCCACTATTGTGGGGTTCCACTGGAAATTGATAATTTCCAAATCAACCTTCTCCGCAATGCGCCAGGCAGTTAAATGATGCAGTTTTACGACTAAGGCTTAAATTAGCCATAACTTCTTACCCGAGTGTCGGATTTGGGCAAATCTTATATTGATGGAAAGCTTATCATATTTCCCACGTGATAAAAAGTAGAAATTAGGGAAATTCTATATGGTTAAGACATTACTCACTTAGGAAGTAACTTCTCAAATTTTTAGGGCCGGAATCACGCCTCACTCGACACGCCCTACGACTCAAACTACGAGGGAACATTGAGGGGCCTTATAATATCTCCCCCTTGGGAACATTCATCCTCGAATGTCTCTAGTTAGGATTGAAATACAGGAAAAACTGAGTACACACAGTCGAAACAATTACTAAATGGTTCAAGATCTTCCTAAACTCATGACCACTCAAGATATCGCAAAAACTCATACAAAGATAGATGCATAGCCAAACTTTAGATTAGAAGAGCTAAATCAAGGAAGAATGGTACCTTCTAATTGATATGAACTTGCGGAGAAGAGGTGCGGGTATTTGGCTCGCATGTTTGCTTCTGCCTCCCAAGTAGCACACTCAACAGATTGGTTCCTCCACAAAACTTTGACCAAGGGAACTTCTTTGTTCCTTAGTCTATGGGTCTAAAAATCTAGAATCTCCATGGGAATCTCATCGAAGGAAAGGCTATCCTGAATATCAACACTCTCTGAAGGATCAACCACAACAGAATCACCAATATGCTTCTTAAGCATGCAGATATGAAAGATAGGATGAACGGCGGACAACTCCGAGGGCAACTCAACCTCATAAGCCACTTTACCAACACGGCTCAAGTCTTTATATAGGCCAACATAACGGGGACTAAGCTTTCCCTTCCTACCAATCCTTTTCACCCCTTTCATGGGTGAAATCTTCAAGAACACCAAATCACCTACCTTAAACTTAAGATCTCTCCTCCTCACATCTGCGTAAGACTTTTGACGACTCTAAGCGGTCTTCAACCTTTCTCTAAGCAACTTAACTTTCTCCATTGCTTCCAACACTGTATCAGGCCTACACGCGGAAGCTTCGTCCACTTCAAACCAACCTATGGGTGATCTACACCTCATACCATACAAAGCCTCAAATGGTTCCATCTCAATGCTAGCATGGAAACTATTGTTATAGGCAAACTCTATCAATGGCAAATGCTCATCCCAACTTTCTTTGAAATCAAGAGCGCACGCCCTCAAAATATCCTCTAGGGTCTAAATGTTCTTCTCAGCCTAACCATCTGTCTGAGGGTGAAAAGCTGAACTCAAAAGAACTTGGGTGCCAAGACCCTACTGAAATGCCCTCCAAAACTGAGAAATAAATTAAGTACCCCTATCCGAAATGATTGACAAGGGAACTCCATGTAGTCTGACTAACTCCTGGACATACAATCTAGCATAATCCTTAGTCGTATAAGATGTATTCATGGGAAAGAAATGTACGGACTTAGCTAACCTATCCATGACAACCCAAATAGAATTATGATTACGACGCAAAAGTGGCAACCCGGTCACGAAGTCCATATTTACTATCTCCCACTTCTAAGTGGGTATACTAAACTCTTGCATCACACCACCCAGTCTTTGGTGCTCCACCTTAACCTGTTGACATGTCCCACACTTTGCTACAAACTCGGCGATGTCCTTCTTCATACCGTTCCACCAATAGATTTCCCGCAAGTCGCGATACATCTTGGTAGTACCGGGACGAATGGAATAACACGCGCTATGCGCTTCACCCATAATCCTTCGCCTCAAATCATCAACACACGGAACACACAACCTACCATGCACCCTTAACACACCATCTCCCCCTTGGGAGAAAACCTTGACCTTTTGGTCCTTAACTAACTCCTTCAATTTGACCAAACTAGGATCCCTATCCTTCTTCTCCTTCACTTCCGAAACTAAAGAAGATTCAGAACTACTCTGTACCAACGTAATCCCCTCCGCTGAATCAAGCAATCTAACACCCAACCTAGCCAGACAATGAACATCACCAGCTAACTCTCTCTTAGCTTCCTTAATATGTGCAACACTACCCATGGATAATCTGCTAAGAGCATCCGCCACCATATTGGTCTTGCCCAGGTGATGCAACACACTCATATCATAATCTTTCAACAACTCTAACCACCTCCTCTACCTAAGATTCAACTCCTTCTGGGTAAACACGTAATGCAGTCATTTATGATCAGTAAACACATCAACATGGACACCATAAAGATAGTGTCTCCAAATTTTCAAAGCAAAAACCATAGCAGCTAACTCAAGATCATGGGTCGGGTAGTTCTTTTTATGTGACTTCAATTGTCTAGAGGCATAGGCTATAACCTTACCCCTTTGCATCAACAGACAACCCAAACCAACTCTAGAGGAATCATAATACACCACAAAACCATCAGTACAATCAAGTAAAGTCAACATAGGGGCTGAAGTGAGTCGAGTCTTCAAATCCTAAAAACTCCTCTCACAGGAATCGAATCACTAGAATTTAACCTTCTTTTGGGTCAACCGGGTCATAGGAGACACAATGGAAGAGAAACCCTCAACAAAATAATGGTAATATCCCGCTATACCCAAGAAACTCCTAATGTCATATGGAGAGATGGGTCTAGGCCAGTTTCTCACAGCTTCTGTCTTTTGGGGATCAACTCTAATACCCTCGGTTGAAACAACATGACCCAGGAAGGCTACAGACCTTAGCTAAAATTCACATTTACTAAATTTAGCAAATAATAGGTGATATCTAAGAGCTTGCAAGATAATTCTAAGATGAGCTGCATGGTCATTCTCATCACGGGAGTACACAAGGATGTCATCTATGAAGACAATGATGAACGTATCAAGGTATTGCTTAAACACTTGATTTATGAGGTCCATGAAGGCTGCTGGGGCATTGGTTATCCCAAAAGACATGACTAGAAACTCAAAGTGACCATAATAGGTTCGTAAGGCTATCTTTGGAATATCGCATTCCGTCACTTTAAGTTGATGATAGCCGGATCTAAGGTCTATCTTGGAAAAATAAATTGTACCTAGCAACTGATCAAATAGGTCATCAATTCTTGGAAGAGGATACTTATTTTTGACAGTGACCTTGTTCAGTTGACGGTAGTCAATACATATACGCAAAGATTTGTCTTTCTATCGCACGAACAAAACAGGTGCGCCCCAAGGAGAAATGTTGGGTCTAATGAAACCTTTGTCAAATAGATCTTTGACTTGCTCCTTCAACTCCTTAAGATCGGCAGGTGCTATACGATATGGTGGAATGGAAATAGGCAGAGTTTCTGGAATAAGGTCAATTCCAAACTCTATCTGTCTATCGGGAGGTACCCCTGGGAGATCTTTCGGAAATACATCGGGGAACTCATTAACAACATCAACCGACTGGGTGGTTAGAGTCTCGGACTTAGTGTCCTTGAAACTAACTAGGTGGTAGATGCAACCTCTAGATATAAGCTTTCTAGCTTTGATATAGGAGATAAAATGACTCTTGGGAGATACCAAACTCCCGGACCACTCAAACACTGGTTCATCAGTAAACTGAAACTTGACCACATGGGTTCAACAATCTATAGATACATAACAAGAATGAAGATAATCCATACCCAGAATAAGCTCAAAATCTATCATTTCTGACTCTATCAAATCTGCAAGTATGACTCTATGAAGCATAGTAATAGGGCAATTTCTATATACTTGTTTCACAATAACTGACTCTCCGACTGGTGTAGAAACTAGGAAAGGCTCAGGAATCATTTCAGGACTCATTTCAAAATTCACCACCACAAGTGGGGTCACATAAGAGAGATTTGACCCGGGGTCCAACAACACATAAACATCAAGACAAAAGACACGGAGCATACCAGTAACAATATTAGGAGAGTCCTCCTGCTCCTGACAGGGTGGCAAAGCATAAAACCTATTCTGGCGCTGACCGCCAGCGGTGCTAGAAGAAGCGCCCTAAGTAAGGGCGGGACGGAGTACCGGAGCTGGTGCACTAGCAGCTTGTGCCTAAGGTCGGACATCTCTATTCCCCTGTCTAGCATGGGGACAATCTCTAAGTCTGTGGTCCTTCTTGCCACAACCAAAACAACCCCTCACCTCTCCGAATCACTCCCCAAGTTGATTCCTACCACATTTAGCACAAGAAGGATAACGGGGCCAATTACCAACACTGTTCTGCGACCCAAACATGAAAGACCTTCTCCCTTGATCTGAACTACCTCTAGAAATGGGAGTACTAGCTAAAGAAAGAACTAGAATAAACAGACATCTCTGAAACTGGGGGCAGTTCCCTCCATAGAACCTAGGCTGGTTAAACTCATGTTGATCAGATCTCGCTCTCTTGCTACCCCTTATACTATCTATTTCTCTAAGATTATATGCCTCTATATGTTGGGCATGCATCATCAACCTAGCCAGAGCTATATCCTTATGCAAAATCGCGGCCATACACTCCTTCAGTACCATCCCAAAAACACCGGTCACAAACTTACTCATACTAGCCTGGGTGTCAGATATCAAATCAGGAGCATACTTGGCAAACTGGTTGAACTTCAAAAAGTACTCCTTAGCAGTCATGGATCCCTGTCTTAAGTTCATTAACTCCTCAATCTTTACCTCCCTCATCTCAAGTGGAAAGAACTGATCCAAGAAAGCATCTTGGAAAACTTTCCAAGTCATAGGAGCAGCATTCTCACCTATACCCTTCTTCCACGACACAACCCAATCATAAGCAATGTCCTTCAGTCTGTAGGATGCTAATTCAACACTTTTTTCTTCTGAAACATGCATCACATTTGTGATCTTCCTCACCTCCTCCAAGTACAACTGTAGGTCCTCATCTATCTTTGACCCATAGAACTTAAGCGGGTTCATTCTCATTAAGTCACGAATCCTAGCCGCAGCTACATCACCACCTTGCTGGTTAGCAACTGGGGCCTGGTTATTGGCCCGAACATTTGCGGTGACCGCTTAGGCTAACGCTTGAAAGGCTGCCTTAAACTCATCATGGGACACCATCTCATTCAAAGGATCAATAGGTGGGGGTTTCTCATCAGTTTTTCCGTGGACATTCGCTCCTCGAGGAGTCATTTTCTGAAAATTGAAGAGCACAGATCATTAGATAAGAGGGACAACTGTAGGCATGATAGAATCTGAAAGAAGAAATAAACTTTTTCTAAAACGTCTCGTAGCCTCTTGCTCATAGGTGTGGCGTGCTACACACCAATGATCAATATTCTACTCAGTGCGGCTTGTAAGACTCCCTAGGACTCCTTAGAAACCTTAGGCTCTGATACCAAGTTTGTAACAACCCAAAATCATCTCCTGGGACGTCACATGGTGCCTAAGGCTACGAGTATCTCCAACCTAACCCTTAGAGCCGGTTTCTACCAATGACACTCAATTCAAGATAAGAATGGACTCAACACTAGCATAGTCATATCACATAAAAAGAAATATGGAAAAGATGCTCGGTCTATAAGACCACAATATAGAGAAATCTCAACAAAACCATAATATCGAACCTTTGACACATCACAAGTCTGACACTAGTCTGACTAGCCTATACAAATAAAAATCTAAAGAGCCATTGGGACAGGTCCCCAACTGACTCGAAAGGAACTGAAGATAAAACATAGTCTCTCAAGTATGGTAAATATCTGAAGATCGTTCCTCAAATCATGAGGATTCACCACTGTAGGAAACATAGGCAAGGTACTCGAAGAATCACGGGCGAGGATGGGACTAAGCACTTGAACCTACATTATGACACAATGTAGCACATAGACAAATATGTGTATCAGTACTTGGAATGTACTGAGTATGCGGGGGGTGAATGCATATGAATAAAATATTAACAATCTTCTTTATTCAAATCATGTATGCATTATGAGATAACTCACATGGCTTGAACAAATATAAAATATAAAGCTCATAAGTCATGTATAATGGACCATGTAACACATATCTCGTGAGTCATCATTATTTAATCTCAAAATTCAAAATCTTCTCTTATTCTCAATACCCAAAGGCTAAGGGACTTTAAACAATACTTTCAACTCATGCATAAGTCTCATGGAGAGTAAAACTTCATCAATGCTTAACATTTCATAACTATTTAGAACTTATATACTTGGAATTCCAAATCATATAACTTGAAAACATACTTGAAGGTATTTTATTCACTTTAGGAAAATATCTCATCTCAAGCTTAAGGGAAATCACTCCATCTCAAATGGAAAGGCATTCTAGTTTATGGAAACAACTTACCTCAAGACTTTATAAAAGTACTATAACAAGGGAAAATGCTTTCATTTAGGAAATAACTTACATCAAGAAAATACTTTAGTTGGGGAAACATCTTTGCAATTCAACCATTTAGGAAAATAGCTTATAGGGAAGGAAAAATAGGTATTTGATTTCGAAGTTTAAATGTCAAGAAAGGTTCTCGTAACCGACATAAACTATGCAAGCTACGTGGATTCTAACATTTTGTCCTCCTAAGGAAGAGAGACCATGTTGGGGAGGAGAATCATAATCATGCCAGGGAGTATAACCTAGGTTTAGTGATCACTAAACGAAACTCAGCCTCAGGCCCAGTCATAATCATCATAAACATAGCCTCAGGTCCAACCTACGGTGCCATGTAGTTTTAGGGTAAGAAACCGTAGTAACTTACCCATTTGGTGCTTATTACTACTCCCTTTAGATTATCTGCGCTCATCTCATAAAAAAAATACACTTTTAGAATAATCACATGGTTCACCACGAACCCAATAATCAAATTGATAATTTCATATAGTGAAGTGGATTTCAAAGCTCAAGGACCATTAGGTCAATTCATTTCTCAATCATCTCAAAATACTCAAAACAGGGGTGCTCATAGTACTAGAGTTCATAATTTCACAAGTCTCAAATAGGGCTTACTAACCCATAATTAAATCTCAAGTCAATGCTTATCAAAAGCATAATATATAGCATATAAATTCATAAATCATATGGAAATTTGGGAATTTCAGCAAGTTACCTCAAAATCTCGATATAGCCATATGCTTCAATATCTCAACAATGCAAATATTAGCTTATCAAGGAGTAAAATCATGGGGTTTATACCCAGCTTTAAATACTCAAGAAAATATTTAGAAATCATGCCATTTGACTCTTAATTCGTGGAAAATATCAATATGATGCATTCAATAATAATGGGTGAAAAACCCAATTCAAATTCATGTAAAAACCTCATATATTTCAAGAATTTCATGATGTAAATAGCCTTTTGGGCACAAGGGTAAAAGGGTTACTCTTGTTCAAAAACCTCACATACCTTGAATTAGAAGCTTTTGATGAACACTCACTTTTGGAACTCTTTTCGTGCTATAGAATGAGGGTTATTGAGGTCCTTGACTTGGGAACCTTGAATCTTGACTCAATTTAGGAAATCCATGGTGGATTCTTGAGGTTCTTGGAAGAGGTTTTGGATACTTAGGGTTTATGTTGAGAGAAAACTTGAGAAAAGCCTCATAAGATGCTTGTAAATGCCTTTGATTTAGTGTTTCTATGATTTTATAGGCTTGATAAAAGTTCAAAGTGCCTTTTTAAACATTTGCGCGAAACTGGAACCCAATTTCATTGGCCTCCGCGACGCGCCACTTATCTCGGTGGCTCACTGGAATTTGACAATTGGGAAATTGGCAGCCTCCGCGATGCGGAGCCATCGTGTTTTTCGACTAGTTGGGACCTGTGAATCCTCCGCGATGTGCCACTATCATGGGGTTCCACTGTAAATTGAAAATTTCCAAATCAACCCTCTCCACGACGTGCCAGACAGTTAAATAATGCAGTTTTACGACTAAGGCTTAAATTAGCCATAACTTCTTACCCGAGTGTCGAATTTGGGCAAATCTTATATCGATGGAAAGATTATCAGATTTTCCACGTGATAAAAAGTATAAATTAGTTAAATTCTATATGGTTAATACATTACTCACTTAGGAAGAAACTTCTCAATCTTTTAGGGACAGAATCACGCCTCACTCGACACACGCTATGACTCAAAGTACTAGGGAACTTTGTGGGGCCTTACAAAAAATATAGATAGACAATTTGAGACTTTTATATGGTCTTACAAATATTTTTAAGTTGTGAGTTATGTGATTAGAGGATTAATGCTAGTATACTAAGAAGTGGAGAATGGATTGTTACTTGTTAAGTAGTTTGGATTAGTATGCTCATGAGAGTGTGAGCTATAGGGTGATGACTATGGAACCTAGGAGAAAAAGAAATTAGGATTAGTATCCCTTGAAGGAATATCCTAGAGGCAATTTAGCATCTTCATATTATAGTTATTAATAGGGATGTTTGGCGTTCATGTGTATGGTGATACCCCACTATTTTGAGTGTTATGCTTATAGATTTAAAGATATGATATTTTCTCAAGCCTAGGATGGTGACTTTGATCTAAGGGGGAGATAATTAATCTAGGTAGATCAAGAATTTTCTCATGGAGTTGAGTTTCTGAGAGGAGTCATGATAAATTTATTCTTATTCTAGCAACTCCACTTACTTCAATTTTAAAGGGCATTAAACCAATGTTATGTATTCATGTTATACATATGCCTATGGTTTTTGTTTTCTATGCAAATTATGTCCATGTTCCTTCCTCTAGACTAAAAGTAATAATGTCCCTCAGTAACCCAAGCATCAAAGTATTTAAGATATATGTTATGACCCTCATGATCCATAAATCCATGTCTTACTTTCTGCTTAGTTCTAAGGAACTATACTCTCTATATATTTTCAACTCATTCTATGTTATTTCAAAGCCTAAAATGATGCTATCTATGCAAACTCGTGACCATTCTCAGTTCTTAGAATGAGAAGCAATAGCTTCAAACAGAAATACTCAATTTTTTCTTTGAATATATGAATCTCGGCTTTATGTTAGAAGACCCATGATTTATGCACTCATGTTTCTCACTATGCCCAGTCCCAAGAACTCATGCTATGTTATGTTGATGCCCGAACGACCCTCTAATTATAATATAGGTGGTATCTACATAAGAACTTCATACCTATTGTACCATATCTTAAATTAAAGGCTCCACCTTGATTAGTACAAAAAATATAAGTCATAGTTTGGCAGTATCACTCTCATTCCCGATGCTTGTACTCTAGTCCCTCAGTTAGCCTCTCTATGTTAAGATAGTAGTGGCCATGGAAGAGTAGTTTTGTATTACATAAGAGAGTAGATGTTATTTATTATAAAATTTTTGGATTACGGCTTGAGCTAAGGTTATAGATTATGAGGGAAGAATGAGATGAACTTTGGTTTGGTGAAATAGTTAGTAAGGGGAGATGTGGTGAAAATCATTGTTATAGCGATTGAGGTTTCTGGTTTTAATGTTGAGATTCATAAAGTGGATGTAGTAAATATAGGCTTGAATGTTGTGATTAATTGATACAAAAATCATTGTACTATATTGCTAGTACTCCATGATTAAAACTTGAGGTTGTTGATTATTGTGATAAGATAGTGTAGCATTCATGGAGTGGTATAGAGTATAGGGTCCCATAGCTTAATGCTAACACCTTTTAACTCTGACTAGGCTTTAACACAAAAGAAATATGTAGTTACACTCAAGCTCTTGTAGTTAGGTATTTCGTGGTGGAATTATAAGATTTAAATGGTAAAGTGTGGCATTCATAGCTGAAAGCATAGTGGAAAAGTGTGGCTATATTTTTTTGCTATTAGACGTATCATTTGGGGGTGGAGAATGTTTCTATTCAATTTGTATGTACTATAAAAATCCCATTTTATGTTTGGTATCAATCTTAATCAGGTCGATGATTCCTGGAAAAAAATTCATGCCTTATGTTGTTATGATCTTGTTTAGTAGAACTCATGCCAAGATCATGTCTATATCAAGTCTTGTTATCTCATGATTCATTCTTACATGATTTACTTGGTGATATCATGAAGCTCTTTTCTTTTGATTACTATGTATGTTTTGTTGAGGGAGAAAAAAGTTACTTCCTTTATCCCGTACTTATAGAGCTTCAATAAATTCTTATTTATCATTTGAGGACGAATGATTCAAAGGGGGATATAATGTAACACCCTAAATTTTTGGGCTAAAATTTGAAATGTTATTCCTATGTATATAGACATGAACCCAATGATTCCATAACAATATAAGTGTGATGATCAATTCTATAGTGTGGAACATCTTTGTAGATGAATTGAGGTCATAAAAATCTCCCTATTCAAAGTAGAGTGGAGAACGTTTCTACCAATTGAGTTTTAGTTGATGTTTCAACTTGGGTCAAATTCCAATAATTATTAATCCTTGAATATAATGATTTAGGTGGCCTACTATAAACCCAATGAAAAATATTCGAGTCTTCTTTCCAACACATCCAATTTCACATTAACTCGATATCGAAATTGAATGTTATTCTCATTTTACTTGAAAGTGTCTATCTTCTAGAAAGTGACGACTAAGTTGATGATCTATCAACTAGGTGATGACTAAGTTGACGAACCGTAAACTAGGTGACAATCCATCAATCGTAGTCATCAACCTTACCAAGTAAATGGCAAAATCAGCTAGAAACTGATGACTAGGTTGATGAGTTGTCACCAAACTGACAGGTTGTCAACCTAGTCATTAATTGAAGAATCCCTGTAATTTTTTTATTTTATTAGGGGTATTTTGGTATTTTCCTCACTTCAAACCCTACCCCCATGACTTAAATCACACTTTAAACACTATTTTCTCATTATATATCAATTTTTCATCGATCGTTCTCCTCTTCCATCTCCAGAGAATAAGAAGTTAGCTTTTCATTTCAAATCTCATATTTCCAAGGCTTAGATTCAATATATGTCAAATTTTATTCATCAAAAAGACATGTAGACCTATCCTAAAATTTATGGGCATAAGTATGTCGATCTTAAAAAACCTTATTGTGTATATATATATATTGGGATTTGAAATTGTTCAAAGAGCATACATTATGATCCCCGTGTTACTATGAAATTTTGTATTTACTATGGGTTTTTTCATGAAATTGAGGTGTATTCATGTGTATGAACGTTATGGTTTTTGAGGATTGATTTTAAGAGCTTGATTTCTGAAATTCCCTCTCTCATGATGAATTCTACTTGTCTAAATTTGTTATGGGTTATTCAAAACGGATGATTAAAACCTTGAGTTTAAATGCTTTACTATCATTTATGGATTGACATTGTTTTATGATCCAATGGGAGGATGTTTTCTTGATTATGCTCTTTCTGCTAAATGGAAAAATTGCATGTGATTGATAAAAAAGATGGCCACCCTATGTTATAATCTTGAAGGGAGAGTGTTTTGCATAAGTTTTCTTGTGCTTTTGAAATAAGAACTCTCATGTGAAATTTAAATCTTTTGGGTGGTCATTTATATGTTTTTGAATATAAAAGTGTCACGACCTAAACCAGGGCCTGTCCGTGACGGGCATCTCAAGTCCACCAAGGACAAGAGACCACCCGCGTTGCCTAGTCAAACAAAACACAATGCCCAACAAAGGTTGAATTCCAAACATATAACAAGAAAAAGTAACATAACATCAAATGTTCTAAGTTATATCAATAACCACCAACCGATACCAGTAACCAATACCAACTACCAACACAACACCTAAGTACACAGTAACCACAAAGCCTCTAGAAAAAAACAAAATCAATAGAGCGTCGGGACATGCCCCCAACCATAGCCAAAAAAAAGTTCGAAACAAAGTCTAATACGTAAGAAACAAAACCATGACATGGAGTCTTCCGAATGATGGAAGCTCACCACTTCAATTAACCTCACAAACTATCCACGAACACCTGATCATTGTGCAGGAAAGCTAGATGAATTTTTTGTGCCTGCATCGCATGGGGACACAACATTCGAAGACGGTTAGCGGTTGAGCGCTAGCATGTAACTGAGGGATATGTATATATATATATACATATATATATCACATGTCTGGGTAGAAAACAAGGCTTAGAATGAAATTTTAAAGTCTTAGCCTAGATTGTGTAGCATAACCATCATAATCAAGGCACCTATGAGAAATATGGGCCCAGCTCTACCCCAGCTGGAAGGGCCCCAGTGCATGTAGCTACACGAACCAGAGGATAATCATATGTCCCATGCCTGATAGGGGACTCGAACCTCCCAACATAGATCAAAGGTGACTTAAGGACCAATTTATACAACATAGGGGACTCAAACCTCCAAATCAAATAATATTAATAAGGGGTACTCGACACTCCCGGTAATTTACACCCCTGCGCCAGCTAGTGCAGTTTTTGATGTTGGTCCCTCGGGACCTCCACTATCACAGCCCAGCTACACAACCCAATTTTAAGCCTAATTAAAATATTTAACACACATTCCCAATTTATTGAACTGCTTATGGCTTTAGACTTCCCGTTGCTATTTTTACACTAACCCCACTTTCAAGTTCATTATCATGCCACAATCCATTAACCATCACACGGGGAAAATTCATCATCCCTTAGGTTCAATTAACCTCTTAAACCAATTCATTAGTTCAAGTGAGCAAGTCAAAACATATGACAAACATTTATCATTATCAATTACACATTTAGGTTTAAGGAACTCAATTTTCAAAACCAGATGTCAAAGAAAATTCATCAAAATTGGGAAAAACTTAACCCCCTTGATTATTCACCAATCCCATGCACCCCTCAAGTTCAAATCCATTAACAAAGCATGAATAATTCATAATAAACTTGGGGAAATAAATTTAAGAACCATTCTTGTCAAAGCCCTTAACCATGTCAAAACCCTTAAATCAAATCGACATAATTAACCATGTATATTCATGTATTAGATAAAACGAGTATAAGGGTAGAGTCGCATGCTTGAACTACCCAAGATTAGGGTGAGAATTCAACCCTTGAAGCTCTACTTGACCCACTCGTTAGAAACCCTAAGTATTGATGTTGGCGAGGATTACAAATAGAAGAGAGTGTATTTTATATGTATTATGGATGAAAATAAGGTCCTAAGAATGTTTATATGTCATAGGTTATTATTTAAATAAGAGGGAAATGCCTAAAATACCCTTATTTAAGAAGCTGAAAAACATCGCCCAGTCACTATGGGTGACCTTACGACTCATAGGGTCACCCTATGACTCACATTATTTAGTCATAGTCAAGACAGTATCCAGGGCCATCAACATTGGTCTTGTTACGAGTTGTACCATATAACTCACAACCAATCCTTACAACTCGTAAGCTCCTCTCGTACTCAAGAAAAAATGTTTTAGGTAACAAGCTGGTCCGACTACGGTTAGTACATAATGACTCGTCATGAGTCTTTATGACAAGTGACCCCAAATCGTGATCAGGACAGCAACTTAGGCACCATTCACTGGACACCTTACGACTAGCGTCATATGACCTTTCATGAAACCCTATGACTCATAGGGCGAGTCACTATTAGGACAGTGAGTTCAAAACTCAGAATTTTTCAGGGACCATACCTAAGGTGTTTCATTCTCCCCCTATTAGGATTATTCGTCCTCGGCTGATGGGCCAAGGCATATATTAGAACAATTTAATACAAACACACACACACACACACACTTACCCTTAACAAAGTTAGAAAATAAAGATGTCAAGGAAATCACTATTTTCTTTAACAAAGTAAAAAAACTAGATGTTGAGATTAACATATACCTTAATCACAATTATTCGAAATAGGGAATAGGAACAGATACTTGGACTTCATGTCCTCCTCGACTTCTAAAGTAGCTTCCACAAACTTTTGTTTCCTCTAAAAAATCTTTATCAAAGCCACATCCTTCGTCCGCAATTAACGGACTTGCCGATCCAAGATCTCCACCGAAACTTTCTCATAAGACAAGGAATTTGAAATGCCCACACCTTCCAAAGGAACAATCAACGAAGGATCACCTATGCACTTCCCTAACATCGAGACATGGAAGATCGAATTAAGAGCCCAAGCTAGAAGGCAATTCAAGTTCATATGCAACATTACCAACCCTCCTTAAAACTATATACGAACAAATATAACGAGGACTGAGCTTCCCATCCTTCCAAAACTGCATCACTCCTTTCATGGGAGACAACTTTAAGAACACCCAGTCACCAACATTAAATGGCAAATCCCTCTGTATCACATCCGCGTAGGACTTGTGGCGACTTTGGGTGGTCCTAAGCCTATCCTGAATATCACCTTCACCTTTTCCATGTCTTGGTGAACCAAATTAGGATAAAATAACTTAGCCTCACACGAATCAAACCACCCAATAGGAGAACGGAATCTCTTACTATAAAAAGCCTCAAATGGAGCTATACCAATGCTAGAGTGTTAGATGTCACTGTAGGCAATTTATATAAGTGGAAAGTGGTCAACCCAACTACCACTAAAGTCAATGACACAAGATCTGAGCATATCTTCTAATGTCTGAATGGTTCTCTCCACTTTCCCTCTGCTTACGGGTAGAAAGAGGTACTAAGGCTCACCTTAGTCCCCAAACCTCTCTTAAATGAGCGCTAAAAATATGATGAGAACTGAGTAACTCGATTAGTGATAATAGAAATAGGTGCACCATGCAACTTCACGGCCTCTTGCTTAAACAACTTTGCATAATCCTTACAAGATTAATTAGATCTCACCAGCAACAAGTGAGAAGACTTAGTCATCCTATCCATGATGACCCAAATAGAATCAACTTATTTCAAGACCGTGGAAGATCGATAATAAAATCCATATTAATTATTTCCTATTTCCACACAAGCAAATCAATTTCTTGAAATAATCCACCGGGCCTCAAGTGCTCTAACTTCACTTGCTGACACACAATGCACTTAGCCACAAAATTGGCCACATCCCTCTTTATGTTATTACACCAATATATCTCCTTAAGATCATGATATATCTTTGGTGAACTAGGTAAACCGTATAATGCAACTCTTGATCTTTGGCCAAAATTCTTCATCGCAACCCATCAATATCGGGAACACACAACCTCCCTTGGTACCTCAAGATACCATCACCACCAATCTAAAAAACCATCACTTTCTTCCTACCTACATCCTCCTTAATTTTCATCAAGATAGGGTCCAACACCTACTTTTCCTTTACGTCAGCACCAAGAGATGATTTCTCTACCTCTTGAACCAATACACCACCATTCTCATAATCTAAGAGATGAGCTCTAAGATTAGCCTTAACCAAATCCCTCTTTTTCTCATCTATATTGGATAAGATCTGCATGGACAACCTGTTAAAAACACCAATAACCACAGTAGCTTTACTTAGGTAATAGTGGAGACTCATATCATACTCCTCTATCAACTCAAGCTACCTCATTTGCCTAAGATTTATCTCCTTCTTAGTGAACATATATTGCAGGCTTCTATGATATGAATAAATGTCAATATAAACCCTATACAAATAATGTTGCCAGATATTCAATGAAAACACTACCGCTAACAATTCCAAATCATGAGACGAATAATTCCTCTCATGAACCTTCAACTGTCTAGAAGCATATGCCACAACTCTACTATGCTGAATCAAGAAACAATAAAGTCCCACTTCAAGACATAACAAAGTCCCTAATGGGATGCATCACAATAGATAATGAAACCATCAGTACCCTCGGGCAGAGTCAGAATTGGGGAAGAAGTCAACTTATCTTTCAACTTCTTGAAACTACCCTCATAAGAATCTGACCAAAACAACTTTACCTTCTTATGAGTCAATCTAATCAATGGTGCATCGATTGAAGAAAATCCCTCCACAAACCTCCTATAATACCTGAATAAACCTAAGAAGCTCCGAATATTAGTTGGAGTTGTGGGTTTGGGCCCCTTCTTAATCACCGCTACCTTCTGTGGATCCAATATGATCCCTTCACTAGTTATAACATGGCCTAAAAAAGTAACAACATTCAAACAAAATTCACACTTCAAAAGCTTAGCATACAAACATTGATCCTTTAGTGTCTACAACATAATACGAAGGTGACCAGCATGATCCACCTTTCCTTGATTAAACAAGAATGTCATTGATAAACACAATGAAGAACAAATCAAAAAATTGACAGAATACCTCATTCATGAGATCCATAAATGCCACTGGGGCACTGGTCAACTCAAAAGACATGACCAAGAACTCAAAATAACCATAGTGGGTATGGAAGGAAATCTTAGGAATATCCTTCTCCCTAATATTTAGTTGATGATCGCTTGAATAGAGAACAATCTTTGAGAAATACCTAGCACGCTGAAGCTGGTCAAATAAGTTATTTATCCTAGAAAGAGGGTACTTATTCTTCACCACCACCTTATTTAACTAGCAATAATTAATACACATCCGAAGGTATCCATTCTTTCTCTGCACGAAAAAAATAGGAGCAACCCGTAGAGACACACTAGGGTGAATGAAACCCTTATTAAGGAGATCTTTCAACTGTTCCTTAAGCTTCTTCAACTCTGTTGAGGCTATCCTATAGAGAGGGATAGAGATAGGATGAGTGTCTGGAAGAAGATCAATACAAAAATCTTTTCCCAATCGGGAGGAACACCAATAAGATCCTCAAAAAAGACCTCAGGAAATTCATTAACCACAGGTACAGACTGTAAAGAAGGACACTCCATGTTAGAATATTTAACCTATACCAAATGATAAAGACGCCCCTTGGAAATCAATTTTCAGGCTCCAAGACATGATATGAACCTCCCCTTAGGAATTACGGAACTCTCTGCCCACTAAATAATTAGCTTATTTTGAAATTTGAAAATAACCTTATGGGTCCAATAGTCTAAAGAGGCATAGCATGAGTGCAACCAATCTGTTCCTAAGATGACATTAAAATCAACCATCTCTAATTCAATCAAATCCATCAAAATTTCTCTGCGAAAAATTGATACCACACAACCCTTATATACTCTTCTAGGAACCACAGAGTCACCCAAAAGGGTAGAAATAGAAAAGAAATATGAAATACACTCACGACAGAAATCAAAATGCACAACCACAAATGGGGTCACATAATAAAGAGTTAGACCTCAGATCAACAAAGTAGTATACATCACAAGAGAAGAGTTTCACTAAACCAGTGATGACAATAGGAGATGCCTCAGACTCTTGATAGGTAGTAACAACATAGAGACACTTTCGTTCAGGGCCAGAGCCAGAAGTGGCATCCTTTGGCACAAATGCTGACGAAGTAGCAATAGGAATCTTGATGGCCACAGAACAACCCTTGAAAGAAAATATCACTGCATATGACTAATCTGACCATAACTAAAGCATCGATTCCTCGCTTCCTCACATTGGCTGCAGTGCAACTGGCCATAAAATTTTCATGAAGGATATGATAACGCTAACTGGGCCCCATTAGCCAGAGATTGGGCACCCTGTGCCCTAGAACCATCACGACTCTGAAAAATATCTATCGCTGAACGATTTTGGGTAAGGAGAACTATTTGTCGAATAGGAGTTAGGACTCCCCCAATTCTTCTTATAAGACCATTTCCCACTATGTATACCACTCTACTGCTAGAATTCACCCTGCGCTAAATGTCTAAATCTCTTATTCTGGTTTTTCCCTATCTAAGCTTACTTTTTCTTTTCCTATTTCACTTGTTGAATGTACACCACTAGTAAAGAGATATCTATATCCTTGTTCAACAAGGAAACCATGCTCTTCTGAATTAAATCATGAGACAACCCTGAACCAAATTTCCTTATTCTATCCCTCATCCTATAAATAACTCAAGAGCATATTGTGATAACTGAGGGAATTTCAAGGCATATTCCTTTATCATCATCCTTCCTTGCTTTAGATTTATGAACTTCTTAGCTTTTCTCTTTCTTAAATTATGAAGAAAGAAGTGATTAAGAAAGGCACCTAAAAAATCATCCCACAAAGCTGACTCAGCATCATCGCCCCTACACGGATCCCACTCCTTATACCACTAGTATGCTATATCCTCAACTAAAAAATAGAGAAATCTACACCCTCTACATATGTAGAATGCATCACTCAAAAGATCTTTTTTATTCAATCTACAAACCCTTGAGGATTCTCCTCGACTTTAGTACCAGTGAAAGTTGAAGGGTGAAACATCATAAACTGCTCAACTCTAGTGGCCTCAGAAGAACTCACAACAATACTAGTAGGACCCAACTATTGTAACAGAGATATCACCAATTGGGTAAGCAAATGAATGGTACGATGGAACTTAGCATTGGTAGTATCTCTTGGAGGTAACTGAGCATAAGTGTCACCCTCTAAAGTAGGATCAGTGGAGACTGGTGGTACTCCTCGAGGGCAATCAGAAGCAGTGACCCTAGATCGGTTCTATACTTAGAAGTAGGATGAACTTTGTCCACACTGTCCTCAAACGAGATTGAAGAGTTTCAACAAATATCATATCTTCTTTGAGGCATGATTTGAAAGGTGAGTAAATGAGAATTAGAGAAATGCAAGACCATAATCTTTATAGCCCAAAAATAAGATAATAAGAAAGGGAAACCTTCCTAAATACCTCATAGCTTCTTCCTTATAAGTGTGGTGCACTACACACCCATATAAGAAACTCTACTTACTATGTCTTAGTGGACACCCAATTGACCATGAACCAAGGCTCTGATACAAACTTTGTAGTGATTTGAACCAGGGCATGCCTGGTCATCTCAGTTCACCGAGGAGTGTAGACTTCCCCTATTGCATAGTCAAACAAAACATAATGCCCAACAAAGGCTGAATTCTAAATATATAACAAGATAGATTAACATAAGTTCAAAGATTCTAAGTTATATCAACATCCACCAATTGATGTCGATAACCAATACAACCTACCAACACAACACCCAAGTCCACAGTACCACCAAAGCCCTTAACAAAACTGAAATCAATAGAGTGTCGGGACATGCCCCTGACCATAACAAAGAGCAAGTATGAAATAAAGTCTAGGATGTAAGAAACCAAAACATGAAATAAAGTCTTCCAAAGGATGAAAGATCACCACTTTAAGTCAACACACGAACTATCCATGAACCCCAGATCACTGTGCAGAAAATGTAAAAGAATTTGTGATGCCTGCATTACATGGGGATACAGCGTCTTGAGACGGTTAGCGGTTGGAGATATATATATACATACATATATCACATGTTTGGGTAGGGAACAGGGCTTAACATGAACTTTAAAATCTTAGCCTAGATTGTGTAGCATAACCCTCATAATAAAGGCACCCACGAGATATATTGACCTAGCTCTCGCCCAGCTAGAAGGGCCCCAGTGCATGTGGCAACACGAACTAGAGGATAATCCTATGTCACATGCCTAATGGGGGACTCAAACCTCCCGCTATAAATCTAAGGTGACTTAAGACCCAAACTATACAACATGGGGGACTCGAACCTTTCAATCATATAATATTAAAAAGGGGACCTCAAGCCTCCCAATAATTTAGACCCCCACACGGGCTAGCGCGATTTCTGATGTTGGTCTCTTAAGTCCTCCACTTTCACGGCCTGGCTATATGAACTATTTTTAAGCACAATTAAAATCTTTAGCATATCTTCCCAATTTATTGATTAGATTAAGCATTTAGGCATCCCTTTGGTATAGTCATACCAACCCTACTTGCCAGTTCATTATCATGCCATAATCTATTAATCATCACATGGGGAAAATTCATGACCTCTTAGGTTCAATTAACCTCTTACACTAATGCATTAGTTCAAGTGATCATGTCCAAACATGTGACAAAACCATGTATTAATATCAATTTCACGTTTACATTGATGGAATACAATTTTCAAACCTATATTCAAAGAAAATTCATCACAATTGGGAAAAACATAACCCCTTTGATTATTCACCAATCCCATGCACCCCTCAAGTTCAAAACCGTTAACAAAGCATGAATAAGGTATAACAAAAGAAGGGAAATAAAATCATGAACTATTCATGTCAAAGCCCTCAACTATGTTAAACCTTTAATTCAAATCCACAAATTATCAGTGTAAATTCATGCATTGGATAAAATGAGTTTAAGGGTAGAGTCACATGCCTAAAATACCCAAGATTATGGAGAGAATTCAACCCTTGAAGCTCTACTTGACCCAGTTTATGGAAACACTAACTATTAAGGCTAGAGAGGATTTGAGAGAGAAGAGAGTGTAACTGATGAGTATTATGGATGAAAATAGGGTCCTAAATATGTTTATAGGTCATGAGTTATTATCAAAATAAGAGGAAAATATTTAAAATACCCTTAATTAAAAAGGTAAAAAATATCGCTCGGTCACTACAGGTGACCTTATGACTCGTAGGGTTACCCAACGACTCGTATCACTCAGTCATAGATAAGAGAGTATCCAGGTCCACCAATACTGGTCTAGTTACGAATTGTACCATATGATTGATACCAAACCTTACGACTCGTAAGCTCCTCTCATGCTCAAGACATAAAGTTTTGGGAAACAAGATAGTCTAGCTATGATTAGGACATACTAACTCATCATGAGTCCTTATGACGTGTGACCCTAAGTTGTGATCAGGATAGCAACTCAGGCACCATTCACTTCACACCTATGACTATGGTCATATGATCCGTCATGACACCCTATGAATTGGACTTCACCTGGGTGTTTCAAAAGTTATGTGGACATGATTTGTTATGATATGGCTTGCAAGTCCAGTTATGAAAATACCTATTATGAAATATTGTTAACATGAAATATATGAATGTTTATAAACATGAACCATTATTGTAAGAGGCTAAAAATTGGGCTTAAGGAGAGTTAGATGGTTACACAAAGAAAGAACGAGTTGAAAGACTCATCACTGGAACACTATGCCGATGCGGGATTATATTACCCTACTTTGTGATCTTGTGTAACTTTGATTTATGTCATCCCAAATTGGGACTATGGTTAGTATCCCTACTTTGAGAAGAGATATATTTTACATCCTAGAGGGGCTATAATTGGAGATACCATTGTTTTTGGTACATAAGTTCCTATAAAAATGGGAAATATCCTACCTTTGAGTGCGGTTTGAACTATTGATTTACATAATTGGAAATAACCAATTAGGTTTGTGACGAAACCTAGAAATTGATCACTGATCCAATTTGAGTACCTCTGCAAGATAGATCTTAACAGAAAATTGAAGAGTAACGGCAACAAGTGATTGAGTGTGATCTTGCGTAACCCCCTTATAGAAACTCCGATCCTTGCGGCAAACATGGATTGAGGGATTGGCCGATGAGCTAATAGGGAATTCCATATAGCCCATGGGATTGTATGTATGTAGGGTGTACCATCTAACTAAAAATTAAAGCAAAGAGTAGAATCAGTGATTTACAAAAATATTTTGAAGCTCTTTAATTATGCCCATGTATTTATATTTATATATATATTATAAGTTGATTTCACAATGACCTGGATTATTTTATATGAATTACAAGTTGTTTTTGGATTGTTCTGCATACCAATACATTAAGAGTATTGACAGTCCTTCGTGGCAGTTGCATTGACATATAATGTAGGTTCTAAGGCACAGTCTCATGTCAATCACATCAGTAGAACATTGGAATATGACAGAGTCGGTGAACCATCCATCTTTCGAAAGGCATTTATTTATATGTTGACTTCTTTTAGCTTATGGTCCAGCGGGGCGCCTTGTCCCAATCTAGATAGTTAGTATTCAGTAGAAGCTTCATAGACGAGATTAAGTTATTTTATTATCACAACTTTATTTGACACAGTCTGATTATACATTTTCCTTGAATTTCATTATATCTTCCGTATTTCTATTTCTTATGAATTATGCTTATCATAGTATGCTTTGTGGTTTCTCGGGCCTTCATGGTCATGGATGCCAATTGCGGCCAGGGCGGACCTCTACATGGTCGTGACAAGATGAATAAACAATATTTTTAATCATGTAAAATAGTATAAAATAGTATAATCTTACATCGAAGTAGATTCGGATGAACCCCTGGAACAAAGGTGGCTCCATCACTGGATCGCTGTTTTGGGTGGCCCTGTTTTGATCCCTGCCCAATCCCTTGAGTTGGGACAAATTGAAAATAATCTTTAAAAAGCATGACGGGGTCATATTGGATTGAAGGATAATAATCACAATAGGTGGCTAAATTTTTTCATGAATACTGGAAGCAGTTTTGAACCTGAAGCTTTTCTTTCACTTTGTTTATCAAAATTTATCTTTCCAAGTGAAATAGGTATAATATCACAATTATTTTAATGTAGGCTTAACTCGTACTTGTGATAATAATCAAAATAAGAAGAATTAAAAGGATTGGACCAACCCATTCTCCTAATTTGATGTGTCACGTTTTACTAACAAAATGGATAGAAATTTAGGATAATAGATAACTTTATTCTTGAAAAAAGACGAGCAAGCTTCTTTGAAAAATTCAGAGAGTTACCAAACGGCTTTAGCAGGCATTATCGAGAAGTGATAAAGTTCGAGTTTTGTTCGTAGTTCTTTGGCATTGCATTGAATATATATTCAGTAGTTAGGAAGCAGTGTACAAATGGTATTAAATTCAGAATGGAAATTATGGATTAGCTACTGATTTAAAAAGGAATTCATTATGATGATGCCATGATTAAGTAATGGTTGATTTTTTTTTATTAGAGGACCACATGATTTAGTAATGATCGGCTAATGGTAAATTTAAGTAGAACATAGCAGTGGTTTGGCTTGAATATTTTCTTATTAATATGCAGGTTTGGTAGATGTTAGGCCACTATCTCGGTAAAATCTTTTTGTCAGTTTATTGAAGGTGCAGATGCGTTTTACATGGTATGAGCACATAATTTGATTAATTGGATTGAGCAATACACTTTAATATTTGACTTGTTCTAAAATTTTCAAGGATGTTCGTTGACGGGATTTTAACAATATTAAACCCATTTTTGATGTAGTTTGAGGTGCTTTGAGTTTACGGGAGCATATTTTTTATTTACTGCAGGGGGTGCTTGGATTGTGAATTCGAGGTAAGTGAGAATTTAAGTTTTAGTGCTTTCTTTTCCATCCTGCTTTAAGAAAAATGTATTTTATGCCTAGTTCATGTGTTGGGACAAGCGTGTGCTTTGCAGAATCAGTATTCTTTGACCAACCGCAGATATGCATTTTGTGAAGTATATTGAGAATTATTTAATGGTAATATGTGAGGTGAGGTTGGGTATTGAATATCCTCTCTTCACTGCTGTGATATAGCGACTAGGGGCATACATAAAGTCTATAATATGTTAGGGGCATACTTAAGCTGCTATAATATGTTACGGGTCTTGTACATGCTGTGGCAGTACACTTTTAGGGCATTATATATGTTGTCATGGACTTATCGAGAAGCTACGCTAATCACCTTTATTTTCATTTATGACAAGCCGTGAGAATTGATTGAGTGAGATACATGGTGGTTTTTCAAACCTTCTCTTGGATCCTATTGAGAATTATATTATAATAGATGTTTTGTGCATATTATTTATATATTTGTTGTGCCTTCTTTTGTCTTACACTTTTTCTAGGGATATTAAAGCAGCGAGTCGAGAATTTTACTGGGTTATATTTATATACAACTCACTCCTTACCTGCATGTCAGCAAATACTATTGTGAAAGGCGAGATTCGTGTGTGACTATCTATTTGTGAGGATTCTGTTGCTGAGGTGAGACTTCGCATTATTCGTGGAGTATGTCGTTTCAGCTCTAGCTATTTTAGCTCATATTTCTTTTCAATGGGTTTGCATTCCCAAAAGTTGAATTCAATTAACTCTATTTTTTATGCTTCATGGTCTTAGCATGGGATTTGGGCTAGAGAACTAGTTCTGGGGTAATTGATCAATTTATAGTTTGATTATGAATTTTTGTTGGATTATTATTCACTATTTATTGATGTGTTGGAGTTGCATATATCCTATCTTAGTGCTTATTAACTGGTAAAGTATATGAAAAATTAATTCTCTTGATAGGTGGTGGTACCGGGTGCCGGGCACATCTAGGGATTATTTCGGGACGAGACAATAGGTACTCATGTTTACCTATAGTTGTTAATCACGTGAGAAGCAATCAACTAGCTATTATTCATGTTGTTCTTGCTAGCATATATTGGGAATTGGGCATGTTAAAACAAACTATGTTAAGGGCTTTATCAACTAAGATAAATAGTATTAGAAACAAATATCAGATTCTAGAACTATGGGTGCCATTATTCTTTATTCAAGCTTAGGCTTTAGAGAGGTTTCTACCTTTGCGGTCAGAGTAGGCTAGGAGCTACAAGATGGTTAATGGGGCGAGAATAGGAGAATAGTAGGTTTGTTTAATTTGGTTGAGAAGCAACTTTGATCTTAAATCATGGTAATCCATCTTCCCAGTAAAATATTTTTCACATTATTAATGTATTTTAAAATAATGAAAACTATTTCGGATATGATATGTTTTTTGAGAGGAATGAAGTATATATAGCAGTTGATTAAACGCAGAATAACAGAGCCTAAGAAAGAAATGAAAACTTTTTAAATATATGATCTAAACAAGCTTTAGACATTTTTTATACATAGTCATAAATCAACTCATTAATGATAAAATGAAAATTTTCGAGTTAAATTGGCTCTAAAAATAGAAACATAACATTCTTTTATCGGATATACATATTAAAATTAAGTTAGCAACATTAATTGAGATAGAAAAATAATAATACATTTTGTTGGGTTATGGGTCTTTTTCTCTTCATGTGTGAATAAATAAAGTCCAATTTAGACCAACTCACTTTTTCTCATAGGCCCATTATTAAGGAAAATATATATAGGCCTTTTTAGGTCTTATTCCATCATCCACAAGAGAGTTTTGAGTAGCCAAAGAGAGAAAAATAGAGCAGATTTTCATCCAAAATTTCAGCCCTAGCAGTCAACTTCAAATTACGATTCTTGTTTCGTTTCTTGCCTGATTGACCTGATTTATGGAAAGCATGTTCCTCAGATTTCAATTTTTTATTAGGAAATGATGAAGTTGGATTTGGTAACCTTTAGCTCCTGTTTTTCATCCGTGAACAATTATTACATTTTTGGTGCTTTTACTTCTTTTATTTCTTTGGTATTGTGGTTTATGTGTTGCCCGTTGTTTTGCACTTGTTTGGTGTCCATTTTAGAGAAAAATATTGTAACTCGTGGTGATTATAGTGGCGGTTTTGATCTCGTGGCCTTTTACACTTCACATAAAAGGATTTTCCACGTAAATTTGGTGTCACGTGATATTGATTTTATTCTTATCTTGTCGTATTTGTTTGGTTTATTTATTTGATGCCTTATTACCATTGTTTTTGGGTTTGTTTGTTTTCCCTAGATTTAAATTGAAAGAGAAAGTTTAGACTTGGGTAGTCTTCCGCTGCTACCCTGTCGTGCACTTTAATAGTTCCCTTATCTTTTCCAATAGTGGGTTGGTCCAAATTTGAATTTATTTATCAACATAGCAAGGAAAAAGACCCATAACCCAACAATTTTCCCTCTCATGATTATGTGGAGGAGATAACCATCCTGATGATCATGCAACAATCTTCAAACATCCCTCTTGGTAAAGCTTTAGTCATCATATAGGAACCATTATCATCTGTATGAATCATCTCAAGTTTAAGCAACTTAAAATCCAACACATCTTGAATCCAATGCTATCTTACATCAATATGTTTAGATCGACCATGAAATGTAGAATTCTTCTCAAGATGTGTAGCACTTCGACTGTCACAATAAAGCAAATACCTCTCTTAAGCAAAACAAAGTTTCCTCGAGAAACTCTTCATCCAAAGCAATTCTTTGCAAGCTTCAACAACATCAATAATCTCAGCTTCTATAGTATATAGATCAACACATTTTTGCAATCTAGATTACCAATACATAACTCCCCCTGCAAAAATAACCAAATATCCTGAAGTAGAATTGCGACTCTCACTATCACCAGCCATTTCTAAATTTGTATAACCATAAAGAATAGACTTCCCTGTACCAAAACACAAATTCATACTAGAAGTACCACAAAGATATGTCATAATCCACTTCACAACACTCCAATGTTCTCTTCCTTAAATAGAAAGATAATAGCTAATAACACCAATAGCATGATCAATATACGGTCTTGTAAAAACTATTGCATACATCAAACTACAAATGGATGAAGCATAAGGAACTTTCTTCCTATATACCTTCTCATCGTAACTGAAAGTACATTGCTTCGTGGTTAATTTGAACTGACAACCTTAGCCCTATCTAAGTTGAATTATGCATGAAGCAATGTCCTTTCAGTGATGATGAGAAGGAAGATATGAAGTAAGTTTTTATGATTCAGTTTTTGGTAGTTTGATGTATGCAATGGTTTGTATAGGAATGGATATTTCTGATGTTGTTGGTATCATTAGCTATTTTCTTTCAAATCTGGGAAGAGAACATTAAAATATTGTGAAGTGGATTATGAGATATTTTGGTGGCACATCTAGTTTGAGTTTGTATTTTGGTATAGGAAAGTCTATTCTTTGTTGTTATATAGATTCAAACATGGATGGTGATGTTGATTCTCATAAATCTACTTTAGGATATTTGATTACTTTTGCAGGGGGTTGTGTCTTAGAAATCTAGGTTGGAAAAATGTGTTGCTCTATCTACAACAGAAACTAAGCTTATTATTGTTGTTGAAGCTTGTATGAATTACTTTGGATGAAGAGATTCTTGGGAGAACTTAGTTGTGCTCAAGAGAAGTATGTGCTTTATTAAAACTACCAAAGTGCTACACTTCTTAGGAAGAATTATATATTTCATGGTCGGTATAAACATATTGATGTGAGATACCATAGGATTCGAGATGTGTTGGATTCTAAGTTGCTTAAACTTGAGAAGATTCATATGGATGATAATGACTCCAACATAATGACTAAAGCTTTGCCAAGAGATAATTTTGAATATTGTTGCAAGATCGCCGAAATGGCGGTCTCCTCCACATAATTGTGAGGGAGAGAATTGTTGTGTTATGGGTTTTTCCCCTTCCTGTGTAGATAAATAAAGTCTAATTTGGACCAAACCACTTTTTTCAATAGGCCCATTACTATGGGGTATGTATATAGACCTTTTTAAGTCTTATTTCACCATCCACAAATGAGTTTTCAGCAGCCATAGAGAGAAATAGAGTAGACCTTCAAAGTACTTTCTGAATATACTTCTCTTGTAATAACCATAACTTCTTGGCCTTTCTATCATGGACAATCTGCATTCCAAGAATATACCTTGCTGATCGTAAGACCTTCATAGGAAAAAACGTACACAACTCTTACTTTAACTACTAAATCCTGCAAGCACTGTAACCAACAATAAACATGTCATCAATATAAAGCAACACAGAAATGAAGTCACCATTAGAAAATTTTTGGAGCTTGTTTCAAACTATTGATGCTCTTCTTCAATTTGAAAACGTAATTCTCTTTTCTCTTGACTTCAAAACCTTTTGGCGGCTTCATATAAATTTCGTTATCTAAGTCACAATGTATAAAAATAGTTTTAACATCCATTTTCTCAACCTTTTAATCTAGACTTATACCTAATCCTAGAACTAGATGAATGGATGATATTTTCACAACTGAAAAGAATATCTCATCAAAATCTACTTTCTTTTTCTAGTTAAATCCCTTTACAACTAATCTAGACTTGAACCATGGAATTGGGTGACTGTTTTTATGTTTCATCTGAGAAAACCCACCTGTTTTTCAAAGCATTTATGTCATTAAGTAGCTTAACCAAATCAAAGGTATGATAATCATGCAAGATTTAATTTTATCTTCCATAGAATCAAACTTTTCTTTTTCTTGAATTTTCATGGCCTAATCAAGTCTCTCGAGTTCTCTCGCATCAGTCAAGAGTACATACTCACTGGGAGAATATTTATATGAAGGTATTCTCTCTCTAGTAGATCATTTGAGAGTACATAATCACTGGGAGAATACGAGATAAAGGTATTCTCTCTCTAGTAGATCATTTCAGGGAACTATATATAGCATCAATAACTGGTTGCTAATCAACCATATCAAATTACACTGGAGCATCAATAACATCATGCTAGTCATTGTGAATTTGATCATCATCTTCATTATCAACATAATGCTCATCAACATAAAGATTTTCTTTAAGAGCAGTATTCAAAGGAACTGGATCAACATCAAGTAGTATCTCACTATTCTGTGAATCAACCTTCTCAACTTTGTAAAAATCATCAATTGTTTGGTCTTCAAAGAATACAACATCACGACTTTGAATAAGTTTCCTCTCATCTAGATCATAGAAATGATAGCAAAATTTATCTTGACCATAAATAAAGATACACTGTCCATTTTAATATTCAACTTTGACCTTTCATCCTTATGAAAATGTACAAAGGCTTCACACCCATAGATTCTATGATGATCATAAGAAACATTCTTACAAGAATAAACTCTATCAATGATGCACCATTCAAAGCAACAGTAGGAGATAAATCAATAACATAAGCAGCAGTATTAAGTGCTTCTTCCCAAAGGAATCTGTGAGCTTTGCATTCAAAAGTATACATCTAACTCTCTCTACTAGAGTTTTGTTCATCCTCATTTCTTAACCATTTAACTGGGGTATTTTTGGAGGAGTTTTATGATGCCGAGAACCCTGTTCTCTACAATATCTATCAAAAGGAACAATATAATTACCACCATTATCTGAGTGGATATATTTTAATCTCTTCCCTGTCTACCTCTTAACCAAGTCCTGAAAACACTTAAACACATCATTTACTTGATCCTTGGACTTCAAAGAAAATATCCAGAGTTTGTGAGAATGATCATAAAAAAAAGTCACAAAGTAATGTGCACTACCTTGAGACCTTACTTTAAAAGGATCACACAAATCAGAATGTACAAACCCCAACAAATCAAGCTTTCTAGAAGGTGGATAACTCTTACAAGAACCCTTTTTTTGTTAACAAGCTAAGAAATGAACACACTTCTTAAATTTTTCTTATTTCACTCCAATGTAAATTTTTCAAAGCAAAACTGTCAATCCCCTTCTCACTCATATGGATCATCCTTCTATGCCATAGCTATAACGAAGTATCATTCTCCACTAAATTTAATAATCCTCTAGAAGTGGAGCCCTAAAATACATAAAAGTTAGACAACTTGTCACCTCGAGCCAGAATCATTGAACCTATAGTAATATTTCACTAGCCAGCTCAAATGATATTAACATAATCCTTATCATAAAGGTTTCCTATTAAAATCAGATTCAAGAAAATATCTGGAGCACACTTGACATTATTGAGAACTAATCTCTAGCCACTTTTACTTTCCAAAAAAACAATCCCAATGCCAAAAAACATTAACTTCAGTATTATTTCCTATTTTCGACATTATAAAGTTATCTGGAGTATAAGAAGAAAATAATTCCTTCTTTGCCGTAACATGAGAAGTAGCACTAGAATCCAAAAATTAGCTGGACTCATCATGAACAAGATTGATTCCATTCTCATCACAAGCAACTCAAAGATCATCTTTAGCAACAACATTTATCACCTTCTTTCTTTTATCGTCTCATATCTCACTTATGCTTGTGATAATATTCCATCCTATTCCACTTTTTGTTTCTATAGTCATATGTAACATTCTTAAATGAGATCTTCGACTTGCTTCTACTTTTATCTCTATCATTTGAACCTCTAAACTTTTTTCTTCCTCTCTCTTTGGTAATCAAAACATCAAAGTGAGAAGATGAAAAAGATGAGGCTTGAATCTTCTTTTCATATCTTCATTTAAGACACCACTCATAGCATATTTCATAGTTATAACAACACTGAGAGTAGATTTAGTCAAAGAAAATTGAAGAGTTTCCCAAGAGTCTGGCAGAGTATTAATAAGGAAAAGTCCTTGAATTTCTTCATCAAACTTTACAACTAGTCTGGACAGCTTGTCAAGGAAACCCTAAAAATACTTATATTATCAAAATTAGGATTTCTCCATTTATATTATCTTAGGCCCATTGTTGTGTGAGGTATTCCAAGGGTAATTTTTTCTTTTAGTTTTGCAATTTATTTCATGAAATTAAAACCCTCTTAAGTTATCAGTTACAAGAGTTATTTCCCCCAATGGAACATTAATTTTTCTCAGCCAGATACGCCTTTCTACTTCCCATCAGTTACATGCTTTAAACCAGTCACTCTATTTTCCACCTGTTCATAGGATAAAAAGCCTCACTTCTCCATCAGTTTTCAGTAGTTTTCCATTAGAATATATCTTTATTTTTTCTCTCAATCACAACTCCTAAGAAACAAAAATTGGTGAGAATCACGTTGTAATTTCTTCTTCCAATCTAAAAGTTCTTTCAACATTTAAGAGGTATGTAGGACCATTCCTTACTCTAGTTTTTGAACGTTGTACTGTTATAGAATTCAAATTGCTCTAAAAAAATTTAGGTTTTAAAGGAAATTCTTCAATCTTATCAATGAACTTGAGTGGTTTAATAGTTGTTGGATGTGTAAAGATAACTCTCAGTTTCATGTTCTTTTTTTCTGAATTTTGCGAGTTCCAACGACCCTCATGATTTGATATACAAAGCATAGATGTTTTTGGCAATAAATGTGAAAGATTTACGATCTGCAAAGTCAAGAGATTACACCAAGAGCGAACCCCATTATTTAAATAAAGTGAGAGAGAACTAATTACATAATTTGTTGATCAAAGATGACCTCTCCTAGTTATTTTTGAATTTCCAAACATATCTACTCTTTCTTTGACTTCATTGCGAGATTGTATATCTGTCTATAGCGTGGTTTATGTACACGGTTCACTTTCCAGCAGTCCTTATCTGATACACCAGTGTCGCAACCATGTAGATGCAATATGCTTCATTACTTTCTTTTTCAACTGCATAATTACTAAACAACAACCAGTATAGACTACTCGTTCTCCCGCTGCAATGTTCAGACAACAAAAAAAACATATTGTTACATTGCTAATTCAAATATATCCTACTCTATTAGTAAGTAAATATATTACACAGTATGTAAGAGCAGCATCCTCTTTAAGGTATTCCCATTAAGTCATTCAAGGAAGCCTGCCATTCGGCCACTACTCTATCTCTATAAACACCAATAATAATTTCTCGGTAGACTCTGTCACAGTGGAAATGACTAGCCTATAAATTGATATTTTACATCACCATATGACGACCTACACCACCATCATAAACCCGTGGCTAGCTACTGCACCTCTGCTGTAATATCTTAGTCCAATCTTCCATGTCAAAATGTCAAAATCTCATTCATGCCATCATGTGAATGCTTCTATTAAAGTTATAAGATATAACTTATGAAACTCTTAAAAGTATAATTCTTGTTCTATAATCTATAATAAGGTAACCTTTCCGCAACATTCGTAAAACTCTTTGCACTGTGATGTATACATTATGAATTTGTAAGTCTTAATATAATAATACCTACCTCCCAGGAATCCCTCATTGACCAAATAGATAATAATATGACCATGAATATTCTTACAAGAATGCTTCCAATCATGTGCATGAATTATATCATATCGAACCATGAAATTACCTATCATGACTGTCTAATACTGATAGTATTAACTCATGAATATGAACCTATTACGATTAACTCTCAGTATAAACCTAAAATGGCTATACATATTTATGAGCTTAAAAAGGGTAAACCACGAGCATGAGCCTAAAAAGGCTAAAATATAAACATGAACGTAACAAGATGAACTTTTTAATCAATAACTAATCAGATAAATAAGATAATGTCATGAGCATAAGGGAGTTAGTTAGTTGACCGTAAAGGCATAGGTTGAAACGACAAATGCCCAAAACTATGTTTGCCGACATAGGATAGAGATCATTCTGCAAGTCAGACACTCTTTTTTCTTTCATGTGTCCCAAAAAGGGGATAACCATGGATACTTGCTAGCAAATTATTTCATGTCACGTCCTATTCCTGGCAAGGTATAGGACAACTTAGCTGATCGGGCCGAGATCAGACTCCATGCGCTCTCATGGTGGTTTATGACGGTTCACTACTTTCTCACACAAATAATCAAATGAATTAAACCTACTTTACTTGGTCAATTATAAATTTACCTTATATTGTTGTTCCTTTCCAGTTATCTTCTTTTACATTTAAATTTTATTGTCATTTCTAACCTCTTCATGTACTACCCTCCTGAAATGGTTTTGCATACCAATATATTCCACATATTGACCACCTTTGAAGCTATATCATTTCATGATGTAGGTTCTGGCTCTCATGTCCACGGTCAGGCGCCCCCATTAGGACCTTTATTTTCTGCTATTGGTGAGCCTCTTTCCTATCAAGAGGTTGGATGGGATATTATGACTTCATTATATTTTCTTTCCATTTAGTATTGGTACTATTTAAAGGCTTCACAGACTGATTTAGTTGCCTAGCAGATCTTGTAATTTTTAGTATTATTTTTCAGGACTATTGTATCTTCAAACGTTAAGTGATATTAATGAACATTTATGAAAGACTTTATCCTTTAAGAACTCTTATTTCTATTTCCTCTCTATTCATTATGTCAGTTGTATGCTCATGTGATATGCCAAAATGTTCGCTCGTACTAGCAATAGTATCGGGTACATGTCACGTCCAGGGCCTCGGCTTGGGGCATGACAAACTTGGTATCAGAGCCCAGAGTTCAAGTGTCCTAGGGTGTCTGTGAAGCCGTGTCTAGTAGTATCCTTTTTATGGGTGTGAATAACGCTATACTTATAATGGGAGAGGCTATGAGACATTTAGGATGCGTTTCTCCTTCTTTCATACTCTAGATCATGTAAAGAGATGTTCATAAAAATCTTACTCAGATTCATGTGTTGCTCAAATTTCTTTGTCTATGCCGTGTCTTTGAGGCGATTCATATCTTTATGTTGCTCTTAGATATATCCATAAAAAATCCTCGGGACTTCACTTGGCTAGAGGGGATCCTACTAGTGTGTTTAAGTTCTTCATTTCGAAAGAATGTACTTTTGTTCATATGAATCGTGCGTTTGATCCTACATTAATATATCCTCTCAGACCCTCTCGTACCTCATTACCAATGACACTTTTAAATGAGAAAGTATGCATCCCAATTCTTGGGGAGTGTTGTCATCCAAGATATAATGTGATTTAGGGTGTTGTGGGTCATAAATAGTAGAATGACTATAGGGCTAGAAATATGAAGTCATAAGTTAAAGACCAAGAAGTGGGAATAGTGATTGATTGGAGTATGTTGCTAAGGTTATGTATCCAGTAGTCGAGTAATATGGTGGAATGATATGCCCTTTGATGATTGAGGAAGGTGTTGCAAGAATTATGAAAATGTTATGGTATTAAATTGAGAAATAATGGTGGATTAAGATGATTTAGAGTATGTTTGAACTAGGAAAGAAGTTTATGATGGCATGCCATTATGTTAAAAAAGATCAAGAATAAGTTGTGAATGAAAGGATAGAGTGGTTAAGAGTTGACAGACCTAGGCTGCACATTGTGATTTTGAAAAAGGAACTCTCTATTTTATAGAGTAATGATTGTAATTTAGGAAGGTAATGGATAAGTAGTTGTAATGTTAAAGGAGAATGCACTTGTAATATGCAATTAGGCAGATGAAGAAATTAAGATCGATTGTTTTGTCACGTACTTTCAGTGGACTAATTTTCATTTTATTTTTTTATAGCTATGAATCTGTGTCGTATGTGAGAAGTTGTGTTGTTGTCCATGACTAGTACTAGACACTATGTTGGAGTTGTGGATGATTGTCGTGCTAGAACAAATGGTAGTTCAGGGGTGATAATGCTAGTTTTATGGAATTGATCTAGTAGTCTTAGCGTTTATGATGATTAGTTTGCAAAAAGTGTTTATGATGATTAGTTTGACAAAAGTGTGAAGTTTCAATTATGATATATATGTGACCCCTAGGTGAGATAGTAAATTGTGGCTAAGCAAAAAAAAAGGGTGCTTAAGTTTTATAAATAAAATGGTGCACAAGTTGTATGTTATTACATGAGATTCTAAGGATAGGTATGTATTGTATGGTGCCCCTGAGAGCTGAATTGAAGGGACTATAGATAGATGATGTTGAAGTCCCTTAGCGTAGTTTTAATTCCATTGAGTTGGATGAACATGAATTTAGAGACGTAATTCTAGTAGACTAATAAGAGAGAGACAAATTGGTATGTGTCGAATGATGATCGTAGAGAAAAGATAAAGTTAAGGGAAGTTGCTTAAAAAAAGGGTTCTAGCATCGGCTTTGTATCTATAAATATAGTCTAATAGGGAAATCTTAAGCATTCTTGTGTATAGTAATACCCCAACTGTGCAGAGTGTTGTGCTTATATCTCAGTTAAGAAGGTAGGTCCGTACCTAGAATATCGATCTTTGAGCTAAGGGGGAGATGAAAAGGTGTTGAACCAATCTGGGTCTTGAGCTTTAGGGAGTGATGTCCCAAAAATAGAAAAGAGGAGACATCTATCCATTCCTATAACAACATGTTCCTTGTACTTCAATCAAAATGGGCATACTAGCATCATGCCCTTGACTGGGGTTTATACTCTTCATACTGATTCATATCCATGCTCAGTTCCTAGAATGAAAGTAATAGCTTTACTCAATGATACCAGACTTAATCCATGAATCCATGGATTCCAGTATACCCAGCCCTATGAACTCACACTTAATGATAAATTTCGAACTCATGTTATGTCATTATCTATGTCTTAGATCACATTCCAGTCATGCTTTATGTAATTAGTATATGAATTATCCGTGCCTAATATATACCATGAGGTTAGTCTTGAACAGAACAGGGAAATAATATGTTAATAGACATAGATTCTAGTAATATATTAATATGGATATTATAAGTTGACAATGATGGTGTGTGGTATTTAAAGGAGAAAACATAGTGAGAAGTGTTGCTAAGCTTAAGGGTTATAAGTCATATCATCTAAGGTGGAAATACTCCTCCAACTATGTTCAACACATCCTTCATTCTTGTCATGTAACTTTAGATTGTGTGGAACCTACATTTAAGCCCATGTTACTATATAGTTCTACCTACATATGTGTCTTTCGATTCTACAAACTTGTAACACCTCATTTTTTTGAATCAGAATGCTACACGGTGATCATGACCCCGAGGGACCACAAGCTAACCCATGACTGATATCTGTACCTTTATATTGCTTAACATACATGTAATATGCAGAAAACATAAACAATAGACCATAAAGTTCAACTGAAATAATTATAAGATCCATGTGGGTGAAAAATACCCAAGATAACTGAAGTCTGAATCAAAGCTGAACTAAATCTGAAAGCCTCGAAGTACTGACTGAATAAGGAGTTGAAGGAACATGTCTCCAACTAACTCCGTAAATTGAAAACTAACTGAAATAATAAATGAATCGAATCATATCGTCCTCGAATGAAGAGGACTCACTGCAGCTCTGTGTACTGGAATTTGAATGCTACTGCTGGTCTGGAACTCATGTCTCTGAACCTATGGTGTAACATAAAGAGAAAGCACCATAGCGCGAATGCGTCAGTACAACTGGAGTACTGAGTATACGAGTGAGGTAGGCTTAACATAAATAGGGTTACATGCATGAACAATGCTAACTAACTGACTGATATGAACATGAGAGTGTAAACATGCATACATAGAAACTAAGATCATGAATGTGTGATAGCTAAATCTATACGCTAATACATAGTTTACTGATAACTGATTATGACTGATACTATAGTTTTGAATACATGGGTGACTGTGTCTGACAGTCTTGCATCTGATGGAACTATCTGAGTTCCGTACTATAACTGAATTTGACTGTATCTAACAGTCCTGGTATACTGGTATCTGAAGAACTGTTTGAGTTCTTTTACTGAGACTGAGTCTGAAACTTTGGGAGATAGTTGTTTAACCGACATGCCCCAATAATGCATATAGCTAAGTTGGGGTACAATATCTTCCCCGACTGGAGGTGTGTCAATACTGTGCCACTGGTAAGGACAGTTGTGAGTGTCCCTCATCTACCAGGTACGCAAATGAGAATGGTGGGAACCCTAAACTGATAGGTTAAGCAACCTCATCAACCTTAGTCTGACAGGTTAAGATGTCTCAACCTACGCGACTATGTAGTTCTGGAACACAAGGATGACTGCTAAGAATTACTCCCTAAATTGGATGGTGAGTTCCCACCCTTGGGTTCACTCGGTGCTAACTTTTACTCCCATCTGAAGAGATTGAACATGATTTAACTGACTGTACATGGACTGAGTAACTGACTTTCGTTGACAGATGGAATAACACTACTATTTGAGATTTTACTGGGATTAGGAGATTTAGGAGGTTTCTTGAGTCACATGACTGACTGAGTTCTATAGATCATGGATTGACTGAGATTATCGAGGTAACGTGACTTGGATCTAGGAACACAACTATATTTTTTGGGTACGAATACCCCCAGGACTCGATGGAAGGAAACTGACACACATGACATGTCTTGATCATAAGATTTGAGTCCACAATTCATAATATCATACATAAGGGATTTCATTGTAAGCATCGTTATCAACAATGTATTGCATGGAAAGGATTTCATGTCACATGGAAGTACTTGCACAACCTTAATATCATGTTCATTGCATAATCATACTAGCAACACATATCAATAACATTGAAGTTCATGTGGAATCACCTTAAGAGTTGACATAGCTTGTCATTTAAATACTATGGGGTCATGGGAACATGATTTTTAGCATTCTAGGAATTTTAACAAACACCTTGCATGCACACTTTGGGGCATAGGTTTTCTAAATAATTTTAATTATCTTGAACCATCCAAATTCATGGGTTTTAACTACAAGCATGCATATATGATGGAAGTCAACTTAAATTAATATCTTGAAGATTAAACAATGATTGTTAACATGAACAACATCACATAACAACAATGAAATCAAAGTTTCTCATTTAAAAGCATGGTTCTTGAACTTAATGAATGAAAGGGGTCCATAGATGAACACTACGCATACCTGGCTCAAGGTTCTTGACGTTTTTCAACTTGAAAGGTTTGAAATCCTTTGATTCTTGAGGAGTATTGGGTCTTGTTATTGGAGATTAAATTTAGAGAGAAACCCTAGTTTTTGGTTGTGAAATAATAATGAGCATAATGGCAGAATTCAGACTCATCTGGATATATGTAGGCGATTGATAAGTGACCAAAATATCCCTATTAAAACGACCTAGAAATAAACTGAACATGGCGTGTGATGGTCCGTCAGACACTTGACGGTCCGTTACTTAGCCCATCAGACGTGGACAAAAAATGAGGTTCACTGGATAAGAGTTAACGGCGTGGATGACGGTCTGTCACAACTTTGACGGTTGATCAACTCATCCGTCAGACCTTATCAAGTACTTGGCTCAACATCCTTGACTATGACAGTCAAAGTGGCGATCCATCACTTATGTGGTGGTCCGTCAACTTGGCCGTCATACCTGGGCGTTTCCGACAGTTCCAAGTAAAACGTCCATAACTTCTTCGTCTGATGTCGGATTTGGACAAAATTGGTACCGTTGGAAAGCTAACTCAATTTCACACTTTCTAGAAAGTGAAAATCTCAAAAATACCATGTGTACAAAGATAGTTTTGAATTTTAATGTAAGTTCTAGCATCCTTGAGATGATTTCTATCTAGAAAAAAGGAACGAGTATAAAAATATCTCCCCCTTGAGAACATTCATCCTCGAATGGAACTGACTTAGAGGGGAAACAATAATTGGAACATGATTATCTGGAACATGATCTTATGACTGACAAACTGAATGTGTTATACTGAACATGCATATCTAATGTACGTGTAACTGATTCATGAATGCAAGACGGAGGTTCTCACAATGAGAATGCATATCTGATGCATAATTATTTACTGGACTGATACATGTATGCATGAATGAATATTCAATGGTACTTGATACCAACTTTTATATGGAACATGAACAAAAAACGAAATATCAAGTTGTATTTAATGCTGAACGTGAAACTGAATAAGCTTAAGGAGGACTATTACCTTGAGCTTGATCTGCGTTGGCGGTGAAAAGGTGAGGGTACTTGGTACGCATTTCTTCTTCTGCTTCCCAAGTAGGTCCCTCAATGGACTGATTTTTGCCAAAGAACATTGACTTGAGGGAATTCTTTGTTCCTCAGCCTACGAATCTGATAGTCTAAAATTTTGACTGGAATCTCTTCATAAGAGAGGCTGTCCTGAACATCCATGTTCTGAATAGGGACTACAATTGTTGGCTGACCTATGTACTTCTTGATCAAGGATACATGGAAGACCGGATGAACTGAGGCTATATCAGAAGGCAATTCGAGCTCATAAGCTACCTTACCAAAGCGACTGAGAATCCTAAAGGGACCGATATAGTGGGGACAGAGTTTCCCTTTCTTGCCAAACCTCTTCACTCCGTTCATGGGAGAGATCTTGATATAGACATAGTCATTGGCCTCGAACTCGAGATCCTTTCTACGAACATCTGCATAAGACTTTTGTCGGCTCTGAGCAGCCCAAAGTCTCTCTCTGATCAACTGAACTTTCTATAAGGCATCGAATACCAAGTTAGGAACGATGACTGAGGCCTCACTAACTTTGAACCAACCGACTGGAGATCTACACCTGCTACCATAGAGAGTTTCGAATAGAGCCATCTAAATACTGGAATGATAACTATTGTTGTATGCAAACTCAATCATGGGCAAGTGGTCGTCCCAACTTCCCTTGATATCAATTGCATACGCCCTTAGCATATCTTCAAGAGTCTGAATGGTCTTCTCTGCTTGGCCATCTTTCTAAGGATAAAAAATTGTACTGAGGTGGACTTGGGTACCAAGACCCGTTTGGAATGCTTTCCAAAAGTGAGAGGTGATCTATGTACCTCTGTCAGAGATGATAGATAATGGAATACCGTGTAATCTGACCAACTGCCTGATATAGATTTTGGCATAATCCTTGGCTGAATAAGAGGTACGAACTGGAAGGAAATGAGATGACTTGGTCATTCTATCTAGAATGACCCAAACTGAATCATCATGATGACGAGTTCGAGGCAAACCCATCACGAAATCCATGTTCACTTCTTCCCACTTCCAAGTAGGAATGGTGAACTCCTGCATATACCCACTAGGTTTCTGATACTATATCTTAACCTGCTGACATGTAGAGCACTTAGCCACAAACTCTACAATATCTCTTTTCATATCACTCCACCAATAGATCTCCCATAAGTCGTGGTACATCTTATTGTCCCCTGGATGAATACAATATCATGCACTATGCGCTTCTGCAAGAATTCGCTGCCTCAAGTCATCTACACCTAGAACACACAGATGACCCTGATGACGAAGAACACCATCTCCTCCTCGGGAGAAATACTCTACTCTCTGATTCTGAATTGACTCTCTTATCTTGACAAGGCTGGGATCCCTGTCTAGGTTTTCTTTCACCTTGGAAACTAGAGATGACTCTGAACTACACTGAACACATACACCACCCTTTGAAGAGTCGACTAAGAAAATGCCCAGACTGGCAAGTTGATGAATTTCTCAGGCTATCTTCTTTTTACCATCCTCTACGTGAGAAACACTACCCATGGAGAGTCTACTGAGAGTGTCAGCCATAACGTTGTCCTTGGTCGGGTGATAAAGGACACTCATGTCATAAACCTTCAATAGCTCTAACCACCTTCTCTGACGAAGATTGAGATCTTTTTGAGAAAAGACATACTGGAGACTCTTATGATCTGTGAAGACATCTACATAAACTCCGTATAAATAATGCCTTTAAATCTTTAAGGCAAATAATAGGGCTGCTAACTAAAGATCATGAGTAGGATAATTCTTCTCATGGGGCTTTAGTTGTCTGGAGACGTAGGCTATGACCTTACCATGCTGCATGAGGACACAACCTAAACCCACTCCAGATGCATCACAATAGACTATAAAATTGTCTGAACAATCTGGAAGAGTTAGAACTGGGGCTGAGGTGAGTCGAGTCTTCAACTCTTGATTACTCTTCTCGCATGAATCTGACCACTGAAACTTAACCTTCTTCTGAGTCAATCTGGACATAGGAGATGCAATAGATGAAAATCCCTCGGCAAAGCATCTGTAATAGCAAGCCAAACTAAAGAAACTCCTGATATCTGAAGGAGAGATAGGGCGAGGCCAATTTCTTACTGCTTCGATCTTCTGAGGATCTACTCTAATGCCATCACCAGAAATTACCTATCATGACTCTCCAATATTGATAGTGTTAACTCATGAATATGAACTTATTACGGTTAACTCTCAATATGAGCCTAAAGTGGCTATACATAATAATGAGCTTAAAAGGGGTAAACCACGAGTATGAGCCTAAAAAGGCTAAAATATGAACATGAACGTAACAAGAAAAACTTTTTGATCAATAACTAATCAGATAATTAAGACAACATCATGAGCATAAGAGAGTTAGTTAGCTGACCGTGAAGGCATAGGTTGAAATGATAAATTCCCGAAACTATATTTACCGACATAGGATAGAGATCATTCCACAAGTCGGACACTTTCTTTTCTTTCATGTGTCCCGAAAAGGGGCTAACCATGGATACTTGCTAGCAAATTATGTCATGTCACGTCCTATGCCCGACAAGGTATAGGACGACTTAGCTGATCGGTCTGAGATCAGACTCCATGCGCTCACATGGTGGTTTATGACAGTTCACTACTTTCTCCCACAAATAATCAAAGAAATTAAACCTACTTTACTTGGTCAATTATAAATTTACCTTATATTGTTGTTCCTTTCCAGTTGTCTTCTTTTACATTTAAATTTTATTGTCATTTCTAACCTCTTGATGTACTACCCTCCTGAAATGATTTTTCATACCAATACATTCTACGTATTGACCACCTTTGGTGCTACATCATTTCATGATGTAGGTTCAATCTCTCATGTACGCGGTCAGGCACCCTATTAGGACCTCTATCTTTTGCTATTGGTGAGCCTCTTTCTTATCAGAAGGTTAGACGGGATATGATGACTTCATTATATTTTCTTTCCTTTTTGTATTAGTACTATTTAAAGGCTTCATAGACTGATTTAGTTGCCTAGCAGATCTTGTAATTTTTTTGTATTATTTGCCATGTCTATTGTATCTTCAGACGTTAAGTGATATTAATGAACATTGATGAAAGACTTTAAATTTTAAGAACTCTTATTTATGTTTCTTCTCTATTCATTATGTTAGTTGTATGCTCATGTGATATGCCAAAACGTTCGCTCGTACTAGCAATAGTACCGGGTGCATATCACGTCCAGGGCCTCGGCTTGGGGCGTGACAGTAGTCTATAAAGCATAAAGTGTCTCGAACTTGTCCCAAAAACATCTGGCATGTGTCTCATTCATACTATGGTTTCTAATATTATTTTCAATCCACACTCTAATATTTCCACAAACCTATTACTTTCAAATTCTCAATCCTCATTTGTCATGGACTGAGGTTTATTAGACACAAATACAGTTAAATGCATTTCTTGCAAATAGGAGATCTTTCATCTTGCTTTTCCAAATATGACAGTTACTACAATTAAAAGACACCATCTTGATAATATTTGCCTCCATCATTCAAATAAACAATAACCTCCAGTCTGATTCCACTTTATTGGGAAAGATAAGGGCACTAATAAAGTGAACGACAGGGTAGCAGCGGAAGAATATACAAGTCTAAATATTCTTCTTAAAATTTGAACCAAGAGAAAACAAACAAATCCAATAACAATGATAATAAGGCATAAAATAAATCAATCAAATAAATATGACAAGACAAGAATAAAAACAACCATACAGTACATCAAATTTACGTGAAAAATCTTTCAATGTGAAGAGTAAGAACTGCGGGACAAAAACCTCCACTATAATCACCAAGATTTAAAATAATGGTCTGCAAAATTTTCTCCAAATAAATTCCAAACAATGAGGAATAGTACATAAACCATAACACTGAAAAACATGAGAAACAAAGGAGCAAAAGTACCAAAAATACAGCTACTGTCCACAGATGAAAAACACGAGCTACAGGTCACCAAATCGAACTCCGTCTGTTCCTATATAAAGATTGAGATGACAGGAACAATATTTCAAAAAATTATCTCAATCATACAAGAAACGAAATGGAAATCATAATTTGAAGTTGGCTATTTGGGCTGAAGTTTTGGGTCAAAATCTGCTCTTTTTTTCTAGTTTTTGGGTGTTGTGGTTTATGTATTGTTGCTCGTTGTTTGTCACTTTTTAGGTGGAAATGAACATTATTGTAACTCTTAGTTATTATTATGAAGGTTTTTCTCCCATTATCTCTTACTCTTCACATCAAGGGGTTTTCCACAAAAATTTAGTGTCTCGTGTGATTGATTTTATTCTTGTCTTATTGTATTTTTTTGGTTGGTTTATTTGTTGCCTTATTACCACCGTACTTGAGTTTGTTTGTTTTCACTTGTTTCAAATCGAAAGTGAAAGTTTAGACTTGGGTATTCTTCTGTGGCTACCATGTCGTGCACTTTGATAGTGCCCTTATCTCTCCCCACAACATTTTCATAAGAAATTAATGAAATCATCTTTTGTCTTACTGTTGCTATAAATATTGTTTCTTACTAGCCACTATTATCATCACAAATTAACTTAGTCATATATAGTATTGCCAACTTATCTCTCATTTTAAGAATTCAGCACTGCCAACAAGGTCATATTCATTCTTCATGGAATACTCTATACTCTCATTAACTCTATTCAACCTGAAGAATAAAACACTACTTCCAACCACCAAATTTCAGCCAGAATCTTCCTAGCCACAAAAGTAGACGTGCCACATCATCACCAACGCATTACATAAATGGCAAAGTACTACCGCATATCACATATGGACATCACTTTACAATAATTTATTTAAATCATCAAATACTCCTTTACACTCTCTTACTTCCCTCATTATAGAAATTTCACCAAACCCTATTCCCTAAATCACAAAATCAACCAACCATAGTACTAATTCCGTCCCTATTATCAAGAATAATTACAATCTTGATCATTTGAAAAAATTGGACCCCGAATCGTGAGGATAATAAGTACTATGTAGCACGTCATGTAAGTGTTTTTCCTAGATACAACGTTTTTTTATTGAGAAGCCTGGTTTATTTCATGACTAAATGTTTGTGAGGAAGTGTTATATGGTGATGAAGCTTGGAAAGTTGTTATTTTCTACTATTGCGATAGGAATAGGGATGGTTGACTGGTTTGTTGTTTATTGGAATGAAGAAGGTATTAAGTTCAAATAGAAAAAGGGATCTCATTATATTACTGAATATAGACTTTGTAAATTCTATGGCGATAAGCTTCAGACATTTGACAAGAAATTCGCTTGATGATCACCTTTTTAGCTTCTTGAATACTAGTAGTACTAGTTCTCTTGTTTTCTCTAAGATATGTTAAACTAGATATTATGTTAGTTTGAGGCATTTTAATATTAAATAATCTACATATTGATTTCCTCTTTCCAATGACAGGAAGTAGCCATAATAAGTCTAGGACGTGGGAGTTACTATTGCTTCATATTTGTCATTATGGAGTATTTCTTTCTTTTAGTAAAGGTGGCCAAAAATGTTTCAATTTGTTTCCATTATGATGCATTTATAAACCCATGTTTAATTGTCATTTATTTCCCATGATACTCCCTTCAGTTTCTTGCTTATTTGATCAGCAGCTGTACTTTTCATTTGTGGTTTTATGTACCATTAATCTTATTAGTTAGTGGTGGTAGAATGCGATCGTAAGTTCTTTTGTAGCTCTTGTAACTCTTATAACTTCTAGAACATAGATCTTTCATGTTTACTACCCCTCATTCATTCTTATTCAATACAAGGAGGACTTCCTCTTCTATAAATAACGACGGTCTTGCATATTTTTTTCTAAGTATAAGAAAATATAGAGTGCATAAAAGTTAGCAAAAAGAATGTTCATTAGGTGAAGGGAGTTGTTATTTTTTGTGGAACTTTGAACTCAACTCTTGTCCAGAGTTTGTTGAGCCAGGGAACAAGTCAAGAAGAGTACTACAGACTCGGTGAAAATAATTGTTCTAGTGGTCATGAATCTCCTTAAAGAGTGGAAGATATCCGTGCCTCAGCCAAGAAGAAGATATTGTATTTTCTTCATTTGTATTTTTTCTATTATAACTTTTGTAACTTCCACAACAATTTTAAGGAGATTAAATAGCAAAGATTGAAAAATCCGTGGATGTCAAAATGGGAGATTTTTACAAGCCATTCGGTTCAATAGTACTCATTTCAAGATGTCGAAGGGTAAAATACTTTTCTACTTAAGTTTTTTTAATGTTTCTTATATATTGATTGCGAAGAATCCGATAAAATAGTCAAATCCATCATCATTGTACGATGGTGACTCCTACAAGTGTCAGTATTTTTTATTCTATTGTTTATCTGATAATTTTAATGATTATTATGATAGAACATACTCTATTTTCAAAGAAAATTGGAAAATATTATAGAGTATGTATGATACCGAGGAGGCTGGAGAAAAGAAAATGTTGCGAGAAGATTTTTCATTTTTGAAATGGTGGACAATAAATCAATGGTAGACCAAGATGATTATATAAGGATTGTAGAGTTTAGGACTAAGGGCGTCAAAATTGGAGATAACCTTATTATTTTTAGCATAATAGATAAACTTCAACCTTCTTGGAAGGAATTTCAAAAACACTATGTGCCGCAAACAAAAGAAAGCTTTTCTTGAGATGTCGATAATGCGAATCCACATGAAAGAAGAGACAAGGGGAGAAGATGCACTTTTGCAAACAGAAGAGAACAACATAACACTGGAGGTAAATTTTTCTAGTTCAAATAATGTTGCCACTAGTTCTAACAATACTTTTTTGAAGCCTAAGAGGAAAAAATTCAAGAAAAAGAATGGTAGATCTCCCAGAAACAATAATGGTGAATATAATCAAGCACAAAATCAACCGGTTAAAGAAAGAGATTGTGATTTATCTGTTACAAAAGTGGGCATATTGCTCGAATTTGTAAATTTTAGAAATGTGGGTCTCACGACCAGAATAGTGGCCCTGGCCATGATGGGCATCCCAAACCAACGAAGTCCTGAGATGATCCCTTACCTTTACATCATAAGCATAATATAATGAGTTATGGAAGCCAAACCATATGAATACAAAGTTCAATAAACATTTAGAATGAAATTCATGAATTAAAACAAAATAAAAATATAGTTACCCAATACCGTCTACAAAGACTCTAACCTTAAAAATACCTACTAAGTCAGGACATGACCCCTACTATGCCATGGATAAAATAACAAAGATACAAGAATGGAAATATGAATGAAAATTAATAATGCCTTTTGGATGATGAAGGTCTCACCACTTCTCACCAGTTGTCCAAGAGAGGATACAAACACTCTATGTTGCACAGAACTATGGGAAAAGACCTTCAAGCCTATATCATGAAATAATGTAGCTTATGGGGATGGTCAGTATGATGTGTACTGGCATGCAACCAAGAGAGAGGGATAAAGCATTCTTTTACCACCATCATAAAACACATAATCATTATCCATTATAATAATAAGTAAGGGACGGTGGGAAAGGAACATAAAGACATTACCATTAAAATTTAATCCTAAACTATTTATCATTTCACCGACCTCTAGTAATCCATCGGCTATATGTGTCCAGTACCCCTAACTAGCGGGACCACCATTTAAGTTTGTTGCAAGAACCGAGGATAGGCTAAAGTCACCAATATTCTAAAGCCTCCCTGTTATCCTTATATTAAGGATACTATTTGTCGTCCAATTAAGGTACGACATCCCTATGTCAACAAAATACAGGTCTTAGGCATTAGACACGAGGACGTATGCCTTCTTAATGAAGCTACACAATTCTCATTAAAGCCCAAATAAAATATTTTTATAAAACTTTAACAGTGGAGTCTGTAATTTAGGGATTCCTACATGGGTATCAACATACTAAGGCTTGTAAGTCATTCATATAATTCCATACCATTTCCGTTACAATATTTTTGACTCCAAATTCCATTTTAAAATACATAACCATAGCCCCCTAAGTCTTTGAAAGAGTAATTAAACCTTTTACCATTTTTATACCATATAATTTTTCAAGAGACAAAATAAACACTATATCCTTCTTAAAAACTAAATTATGAAATGAGTTTAGGTTCATATCTTTGTCATGCAAAACTTAAAAATATTGTGACACCATATTACCAATTCCACCATTTTTATGTGACTCATTTCATTTTCAAAACCCATCATTCACACATAAAAAACCATTAAACAAGTGGAAACAAATATAAAGCTTTCATAACTATATCTCCTCAACCCTAGTTTTAAACAACCATTAAAGAACATATAAATTCCAAGTAAATTGATTCAATATAACAATGTTTAAAATAAGGAGTGTTCAACATGCCTTTTTGATGAAAAGTTTCTTGAGAATGAAAGAGAGACAAGATCTAAACTTGGAACCCTAACCTTTTGCTTCTAGTTGTATTGAGAAGTGTAGAATACCTCTTTCAAATGAATTTAGTCAAACTTAGTGACTTAGAAATTTATAGAGTGAAGGGGAATAGTATAAAAGGTGAGAAATTCCCCAAATGCCCTTAAATAATATGTAAAATGATGTCCCATTAATGAAGATAAGGAGGGTCGCGGCGCGAGCCCCAATACAAGAAGTAAGACTTGTTGTGCGAGGCCCAGTGTGAGGTAGGCCCCTTACAGTGTTGGGTGCACCGTGTAAGTGAGGTGGAGGCCCCTCACAGGGTTCCTAATAATGCGAGGCCATCACGCAATGGCCCCTTTGCAATGCTTGCCAATTTTCGTGTCCTAAACTTCCCCCAACACATTTGAACCCTTCTCTTAGTGTTTTTGCTAGATTTAGGGGTCACATGGGCTCTTTTTTTAGTTTTATTTAAACTCCCAAACACTAATTTGTTACATTATCCCCCCCGGATCATTCATTGCCAAATGATAATATAGGACACTCTTAGTATGATTCAATGAAGAACAAAGAGGGACTTAGAGTATGAAATAAAATAGATCAAGAGAAAGCACAAGATTCGTACCTAAAGCAACCTCATCCAACGGTGGAATTAATAAGGGACATTTATCTTTCATGTCCTCCTCTAATTCTCAAGTAGCTTTCTCTACTTTTTGGTTCCTCCATACCACCTTTACCGAAGCTCTCCTTGGTTCTTAACTTTTAAACTTGTTTATCTAGGATTTCTATAGGAATTTCATCATAAGATAAGGAATCCTTCACACTAATATCCTACATGGACACCACCAATGAAGGATCACAAACATATTTCTTGAGCATGGACATGTGAAATACAGGATAAGCCGATGTCAATCTCGTTAATAAAGTCCAATTTGCAAGAAATATTTCCAACTCTTTTTAAAATTTGATATGGACAATGTACCTATGACTAAGCTTTCCCTTTCTCCCAAACCGCATAACTCTCTTCGTAGGAGAGACCTTAAGGAATACCCAATTGTCAACCTCAAACTCTAACTCCCTTCACCTCACATTCATATAAGACTTATGTTGACTTCGAGCGGTCATAATCCTCTCTTGAATAACCTAGAATTTCTCCATTAGGTGAGGTACAAACAATCTAGTCTCAACCACCTCATATTAGCAATCTACATATCCTACCATATTTACCCTTTAAACAAGTCATTTGAAAGCTAGAATGATAATTATTTATAAGAAAACTCAATAAGTGGCAAGTGATAAACCCAACTTTCTTTAAAGTCAATTACACAGGCCCTTATAAAATCTTATAGAGTTTAAATAGTATGCATAACCTACACATATATTTGAGGGAGGAAAGAAGTACTAAGGTTCACTTGAGTACCCAATCCTTTCGAAAAAAGTGCCAAAAATCAATAAAAAACTACTTGACTCGATTGGATATAATAGACACGGGGGCCCTATGCAATCGAACTATCTCCCGAATGAACAAATTTGTATAATACTTAACTGAGTAATTAGTCCTCACTAGAAGAAGATGAAAAAAATTGGTCATTCTATTAACTATGGACCATATGTAACCATACGTATTTTGGGACTGCAGAACACCAGAAACAAAAACCATGTTAATTATTTCACACTTCTACACGGGTAAGGTTATCTCTTTAGAGGTTCCACATGGTCTTAAATGTTTAACTATGATTTGATGATAATTTGTATGAACATGATATTCTAATAATTCGTAAACTTGGCAATAAAATTCCCTATATCTCTCTTCATGTTACTCCACTAGTATATTTCCTTCAAATCATGATGCATCTTTGTCAAATTAGTAGAAAGTGTATACCTAGATGCATGAGTGTAACACCCCAATTTTCTGAACTAAAATGCTACACGGTGCTCATGACCCCGAAGGACCACAAGTTAACCCATAACTGATATCTATACCTGTATACTGCATAATATATCATAAAATGTGGAATCATAAACATGAAAGTCCATAAGGTTCGAACTAAATAAACGTATGATAACAAAATGTCTGAAATGGGTATAACAATACCAAAACAAAACTGTAATAACTGTCTGACATGCTGTAGTCTGAAAGCCTCTAAACTTTCTGAATAAGAAGTTGAAGGAACATGTCTCCAACTAACTCCATCTAGAAATTGAATAGTAAATGTAGCAATAATCATATTGTCCTCGAATGAGAAGGACTCACTGCAAACTCTGAACACTGAAATGCTACTGCTGATCTGGAGCTCGTGCCTTTGAACCTATGGTGTAACATAAGAGAAAGCACCTTAGAGCAAATGTATCAGTACGTCTGAATGTACTGAGTATACGAGTGAGGTAGGATAAATGCAAAGGTTTATATGCATGAACAATGCTGACTAATATGAACGTGAGAATACATACATGCATACATAACTGTAACTGAACTCGTAGAGATACTGACTACTGAGTCTGAATACTGACAACATGAGTGTACTGATACTGAGATACTGAATAGATGAACGACTGTTTCTAATATTTTGAATTATGAAGCACTAGTCTGGTTGACTGTGTCTGACAGTCCTGAAGCTAAATACTGATATCATGAATTTTGATAACTGATATGACTGATACCTGAGTTTAGAAAACTGATATAGCTGATATAACTGTGATGATCGGTCTAACCGATGTAACTGATACTTAGCAACTATATCTGACAGTCTAAGTTCTGATAGAACTATCTAAGTTCCGTTCTACTAGGAGTAACTAAATCTGAGATCAGTCCTATCTAGCGGATGATCATGAGTATACTAATAATAAGGATGATTTGACTTAGTCTGATATTAGTCCTATCTAGTGGGTGATCTTTAAATCTAATGATTCTGATACTGATTAATCATAGTTGAGATCAGTCATGTCTAATGGGTGATCTTGAAGTCTACTTATAATGATAAGGATTAATTGTATCTAACAGTACTGAAGCTATACTACTGAACTGTGTTGACTGTATCTGACAGTCCTAAATCTATAACTGAAACTGTGGGATGTATTCATCTAACTGACATGACCCAAGCTAAGCTGACTGGGGTCCAATATCTGCCCTGATTGGAAGGGTGTCAGTATCATGCCACCAGTAAAGACATCTGCTGTGGAGTCAGTCCTAATCTAGTGGGTGACTCCTGGGATCAGTCCTATACATATAAATATGATAACGGGTGACCCCTGAGTATGTCAGTCCTATCTAACGGGTGACATCTCGTACCTAAGCTGGCTACGTAGTTCTGGAACTTAGGGATTGCTTCTAAGGATCTCAGTCCTAATCTAGCGGGTGAGTCCCCATCCCTAGGCTCACTCGGTGCTGAATCCTACTCCCATATGAAAGACACTGAAATAAATAACTGGGATGAACTGATTAGCTGAACTGAACTGATTAGCTGAACTGATACTGATTAACTAGACTGATACTAGTGTTATTGTTTAGCAGAGCTAAACTAAGTTTACTGGATTTCGATGACTGACGGAATGTACTGAGTTCTGAGGACTGAAATTACTGTGATTGACTTTGAATACTGAGGTTACAGATATTACTGAGTACTGAGATCACTGAGATTACTGAACTACTGAGATTACTGAGGTTACTGGATATTCCTGAGTTACATGACTGACTGATTTCTATAGATCATGGCTTGACTAGGAGTATCGTGAAAACATGACATGGCTCTAGGCACACAACTATATTTTTCGGGTACGAATACCCCCAAGACTCAATGGAAGGAAACTGACATACATGACTGACTTGAGTATGTGACCAACATCAACAACCCATAATATCATAGCTTGGGAAATTTCATGAAGTGCATAGATATCATACATTTTTGTACATAAGTAGGATTTGCAAGTAATCATGGCATAATCTCATAAGACTAGTTCATGAACGTCCCAACAACTTTTACAAGACACAATATCAACATGAAAATCATTGGAATATGGTTGCATATCATGAATCCTTCACTTAGTCACAATTTAGCTATAATGCATGATTTCTAGTCTCTTAGGTATTTTATCAAACACCTTACATGCACAACTTAGGCATAGGGGTAAATCATACAATTACTCATCATAAATAATAAAACTTACATGTTTTCAACTCATATTATGTCATAGATTCATAATAACACATAAAATTCTATCTTGGCATCATTCATCACATAAACATGATCAACAATCCATTCATAACATGAAAACCATAATATATAGTTTTAGAAAAAAAAAGAGTTCTTGAACTTCATGGATGAAAGAAGTCCATAAATGAACACACGCATACCTTAGATTAAGAATTCACGAAGATTGACGACGAAATATCCTTGAAATAGACTCTTCTATGAAAACCCTAGGGCTTGTTCTTGAGAGTTTTGATCTTGAGAGGAAACCCTAATCTTGTGGTTGAGAGTGTATGAGAGAGATTTTTGAGATTCTTAACTAAAGAGAATGGAAGATAATACGCTCCTTGAGGGTTATAAGTCATGGAAAGTGAAGGAAAAAGACCAAAATACCCTTACTAAAATAAATTCCCAGTTGCTGAAAATCATAGCTGACGACATTTGTGACAAGGCGTCAAAAATGTGACAAGCATAAAAAATGTCATCACATAGGAGCTGGAATTGATGGTTTCTTCCTAAGTCTGACGACATTTTTGACAAGGCGTCACAAATGTGGTAAGCTACCACGAATGTCGTCACTTAGGAGCTAGTTTCTGCCTAAGGCTGACGACCTTCGTGATAGGGCATCACAAATGTGGTAAGCTATCAAAAATGTCGTCACTTAGGATCTTGTTTCTACCTAAGGCTAACAGACTTCGTGATAGGGTGTCACAAATGTGGTAAGCTACCACGAATGTCGTCACACTGTTTCCAGCTTGACATGCTGGAGTAAAATAGGAATAACTCTTTTGTTCGATATTGGATTTAGGCCAAATTGGTATCGTTGGAAAGATAATTCAAATATATTTCATTTTATATATAGTAAACCACCCAGTTCGTCATATACAACGATTTATGGTTGATTGAAGTTGACCCAAGTTTTGACGCTCACTAAAACTTGAACGATAGGAAAGTTTTCAACTTGTACTTGAGTTAGGGGACCTATATGATCTAAATTCATGCTAAAATAGATTTCCACAATACATAATTTATTAACACACTAAATTTACATAGGATTCGAGGCTTTTGAAACGTCTATGCATAGGAATGACAGATTTTCATCCTAGTCCGAAATATGGGGTATTACAATGAGCCACGATTAAAATACTCTCTTGACGCCCATTTACATCGGGAACACACAAACATACTTGATGCATTATAACACCATCTCCCCTAATTTTGAAAGCCATAACGTTTTTTTGACAACATCATTTTTAATTTTCATATGTGGATTTGTTTCTACTTAACTTCTATCCAAGAAATGACTTGGCAACTTTATAAACAACTACTCCTCTATCCTCAGAGTCTAAAAGATGGACTCCCAAATTAGCCAATCGGTGAATTTCCTTCACCAAACCTCTCTTCTCCTACTTAATATGAGACAAATTACCCATATAAAACCTTCTAAGAGCATCATCAACAATATTAACTTTATCTGGGTAGTACTGAAAACTCATGTCGTAATTCTTTTGAAATTAAAGACACCTCCTCTTCCTGACGTTTAATTCATATAATTTTTTCTGGGTGAACAAATACTACAAACTCTTATGATTCGTGTAAATGTCCTCATACACTCCATATAAATAGTGACATCAAATTTTCAATGCAAAATCCACAACAGCAAAATCTAGATCATGAGTTGGGTAATTCCTCTCATGCACCTTAAGTTGTCTGGAAACATAAGTTATAACCATTATATGCTAGCTTAGCACACACAAAAGTCATACCCGAGATCCATCGCAACACACCACAAACCCTTAAGTACCTTCATGATCCGTCTAGATGGGGGCGATAGTCAAATCATCCTTCAGCTTCTCAAAACTAACCTCACAAGCATAAGACCATAGAAACTTCACTTTCTTCTAAGTCAATCTCGTAAGATAAGCAGTAATAGATGAGAAAGTCATCACAAATCTCCCATACTTACTTGCCAAATGCAAGCATATCCTAATGCAGGTTGGAGTCATGGGTCTGGGTCATTGCTTTACTGCCTCAATCTTTTGTGGATTCACTTTAATCCCTTCACTAGAGATAACATGCCCAAGAAAGGTCACAGCTATATCTCCCCACATTTTTAATCTAGAATTTGAGTCATCCCCCATACATGTATAGACTCAAACCTAATAATTTATAGCTTAATATAAGTGTAATGATCAATTATTTAATGTGGGAGTATTTTTGGATATTAATTGAAGTCACAAAAATCTCCTAGGTCAAAGTTGAGTTGAGAACTTTCCAACCTATTGAGTTTTAGTATATATTTTTACTTGGATTAACTTCAAATGACTATTATTTTTAGAATATAATGGGTTATGTGTTCTACTATATTCTAGATTAAAGCCCAATGAGTCTTATGTCTATCTCCATCGACCATTAGTTAATTTGAGTTTGGAGTAAAAAGTTATGAGTTTTTAGTTAGACACTGTCCGAGGTGCGCGATGGGCCACATGAGGCAAAGCTTCTACCCAATGATTGGGCGTGCGGTGCAACCCCCACCTTACTTAGCGTAAAAAAACATTTTTTCCACATTAAATCAAGGGCAAAATGGTTCTTTCACTCCATATAACTCCCCCAATCCATTTTTAATCCCCAAATTCATCCCAAAAGCATGATAATCTCTCTCAAAACCTAATTCATCTTATCTCCCAAAAATCCTAAGCCCCCATTCTAGAGTTTCAATAAAGGTCAAAGATTATATTTTCTCCTCAATATTTTTTGACCAATTCGTCATCAAGGGTATAGGAAATAAATTCAAGTCTTCATAATAATTTCAATCTAGGGTTTAAGCTTCAGAGTTAAGGATTCAAGATTTTATTGAATTCCTTTCTTTAAAAATACATGTTGCACACTATCTAGTATAATTATAGTATTATTGCATCAATTTACTTAATTTTTAAGTGTTCTTGAATGTTTGATTAAATTAGGGTTGAGGTTTTTTTATGGTTAAACACTTATGTTGATTTCTCATTGTTTTAAATGGCTTATTCATGGTTTGAATGGTGTGTTATTATTTGAATTTGTGTTCAATGGTAATGGTGAAAATTGGCAATATAGTTTTAAGAATGTTTATCAATTTGTGAATCATTATAACATGAACCTCAACCTATATCGTAATTTAGTTTTGAACAAGTATTTTATATAGTTTAACTTATCCTTTGAAAAATTGTATTGCATTAAATGGAAAAACATAAATATTATTTAAAACACCCTTGGGGGCTATGGTTTTGGATTTTAGATGGAAGTTTGGAGTCAAATTTGTTAAATGGTTATGGTTTGGCATAATTGAAATAGTCTGTAAGTCTATTGGTATAACGATACCAAATTTTGGAAAAGCCTTAATAAAAGACTCCATGGTTGATGTTATATGTGAAACTATTTTAATTTGGGCTTAAAGGGAATTCTGTATCTCACCGAGAAGGTGTAGTCTGGGGGACCAACACTAGAAACCACATTTGCCGACGTTGGGGTTCTATGACTATTATGTAGGATTTTTCATTGTATATTTTTAAAAGGCTAATTAACTGTTGGTGGCTTTAGCTTAATTCTCTGGTACATATGGATAACTTAGACTGGGGACTTTTGGTAAAAGAAGTCGAACCCATATAGCATGTGGGTACCACTAGGTCGGAATGAGATACAGTTCAGGATTTATGTTTTTCAACTATCATGTTTCATGCTCCTTTCCCCTATCTCGGCATCCTCTATGTATATTTTACTGTGGTACATGTGATTTAGGACTAGTTTTCGATAAATATATAGTTCATCCACTTGTTTTATTAATTATTTTGGTACATGTATATTTTATCCCTTTTCTTGAGTTTCATGCCAGTACTCATCGTACTAATTGATAACAATCAAACTACACTCTAAAATTGGTGTAAGCAATCGTTGTCAATATAAAACCCAACTAGGTTGGGGTCGAATTCCACAGGGAATATGATGTGAACTCAAGTTATTTATGCTTTAATTCACTGATAGTTTAACATCTCCTAAAATGGGGGTTTAAGTTTCACAAATAATTGTTTGAAACTATGATTTTGATGATTGTAACCAAGATTTTATGAAATAACAAGAATTATGTTCACTAGGGATTACGTTACATGACAGATGCCAAAGGTGACTCAAGATTCTCATGTTGGTTAGGACAAAAAACTATCTTTATCGGTTATATGCTCAAATGGATCTCGACCTATTTAAGCGTCTAATTTCCTAATCCTCTAGGACTTAGGGAATCGCTATTACTGCCCATATTTTACCTCAGATTAATCAACCTTGTTATAACGTTGATTATTAAATGAAGTATTTTTGAGTACCTGTTGATAATTCACTTCCTACTGTTTATGAGTTCTTTCTCAAGCAAATCAAGGTAGGTCTGCCTACTATTTGAATCCAACAGACATTAATTAACATCTCAGAATTATCAAGAAATACTGACACCTATTGAATCTTGAGTATTTATCGCCTCTTCATGACCTAACCCTAGATCCCATAATTTAGGTTAATGAGGTTTAGCCACTCATGATGCAAGAAAAAAGTACACAAATTGAATTCATAATTGAGAAGATTAACTTACAACTATGATGAAGATAAAAAAGTATAACTTGAATTGATTCACAAGACAAAACTCCCAAAAAATTAGTCTAGAGAGAGAGAGAGAAAAAAAATCGTCAGTCCAAAGTATGTTGATTGATAAGTTTTTGTATATATCTAGAAAACCCTAAAACAAAGCTTTAAATAGTTAACCCTAAATAAGGAAACAAAATAAAATTTTTAGTTTTTTCTTGGAATAAACGACGGAGTTAGTAACGGCTTATCAGGAGTCTGACGGCTTATCACGGATGTCGTCTGCTCCTCTGCATTTTTGGCTCTTGCTACTTAAGGCTGACGATGATGATGACGGCCTATCACCATGTTAACGACGTTTCATAGATGTCGTCACAAAACTTTCTTCAACTTCGATCTTCTGTTTAAGTATGACGACATCCTTGATAGCTTATCACCAGGCTGATGACATGTCATGGATGTCGTCACAAAACTGTCTTCAACTTCCATCTTCTGTTTAAGGCTGACGATGCTCCTGACGCCTTATCACCATCCTGACGCCTTATCACAAAGATATTGTCACAACTTCAACTTATGCCAAATCTCTGGTTAAGTCTAACGACAACTGTGATAGCCTATCACAGGGATGGCGACTTATCACAAATGTCGTCAGCCACACTTCTCTTCAAATTCCTCTAGATTTCAACTTATTTTCTTCCATTCTTGTTGGTTCTCTATCCCATCAGTTTAAACTATAAAATTAGACATAAACAAATAAAAAACGACAAAAGTTGATTAAGACTTTGCAATTATTCTTGGTTAAAGGTCTTAAATGTGTTAGCAATTGCTCACACATCAACACCCTCAACTTAAAACAATTTCTTGTCGTCAAGAAACTCAACATAACTAAGAGAATACATATCATATTCAGCAGCCAATTTTCTCTTTTAAGCTCAAAACATAGTTACCACCTACAAGGTCCATCCAATTAAAACCAACTGTGTATGTCATTGAAGAAAAATAATGTAACACAAAGGACTCAAGCAATGACATCAATATTTGCCGTACCAACCATTCATATACCATTGTTGCACTATCTAAACAAGCAAATAGATAGCAACAATACCATTGTTCTCTCACAACAAATAAATCCCCCTCCTCACATATAATAAACTAAAAATATAAACGTGGGGAACATCAAAAGACTCTCACTCTCAAAACGAAGTTCCAATTAGTGTATGCCAAGTACCATAGGCTTGCCCTAATTTTCATTACTAAGACCTTCAGATAGGCCATCTAGAATCACTATAGGACTTTTCTTAGGCTTATAATGTAGGCTGGGGATGGTATGGTATTCAAGGTCATTTAAAGTGACTATGCCTCCTTGACACTACACTACTCTCTTGGGGCTCACTTATTTACCTTTTTCTGTTTTTTTTCCATTGATCGCACATGTTCAAGTTGGGTGCCTCTTTTTTTTTTTTTAGAATAGCACCCAACTTTTATTCATCTTTTTATTTATTCTACCCTTCTTCATACTCATCTTACACTATGCACCCCTATGATAGCGACGCTCAACTTAGGTTATTTTCCTAGGTAAGGGTGCACAGTATCCAAGGATGACCAGGGCCAAACAGGTTCATTATGGTATAAATGGGAAAGTTAAAGGTGTCATAAGGAAGAAATAGGCTAATTAGGCTCAAAATAGGGATCAAGGGATATAATGCACATAGGGTAGGCTGTTTAGGCTAAAAGTGGGTTAATTAACAAAATGACCTATGATCCTTTCCTAACCCTTATCCTTTAACCATGGTAAGACTAACTAGGCAAGTTCTGGCTTTAGCATACAGAGGGAATTAAGTAATTTCTCACACACACATGGCACGCAATTATATTATAGGCCACCACTTATCTAGTTCATGCAATTTTTCAGCAATTATCATCACACAGCTAGAACTAATGCCACAACAAGATTCACAATGGTCACAAGTAAATATAATTCACACAGTCTTTGCCAACAAAACATTGGAGAGGTGTTTAAGAATATCAAAAACATGTCAACTACTATTTGTACTTGTATTTCTCCTAGTTACCACAAAATATGCTACAACAATAGACTACCCTACACCCTCAACTCAAAATCAAAGAAAAAATAAAATAAGGGTTAGAGTATACCTGTAATGGATCCATATCGGGTGTCATGGGTTGATTTCCATACAACGCCTGATTTAACATCGCGGTACGACTCAGGTATCTCGATTACTTCAAACTTCATCGAGACAAATAATGGTGATACTTTTCACTAATACTTTTGGGCAAATGTAAAGCTTGACACGTTACCCATTTACCTTGAAGGTACTATTGTCTTCATTTTCAATTTTCACTACTCCAGATGACTGGACTTGGCTAACTTTAAAAGGGCCTGACCACTTAGATTTCAGCTTACCTAGGAACAATTTGAGTTTGGAATTACACAAAAGCACTAAGTCACCTTTTTGGAATTCCCATTTCTCTATTCTCCAATCATGGTATTTTTTCATATTTTCTTTATAAAGATATGCTCGTTCATAGGCCCTAAGATGGAATTCATTTATCTTAGTCAATTGCCCCAGTCTCAGCTTTATTGCTTCCTTCCAAGTCAGATTTAACCTTTTGGGTGCCCATAAGGCCTTGTGCTCCAGCTCTATTGGTAGGTGGAAAGATTTTCCATAGACCATATGAAATGGTGACATGCCAATGGGTGTCTTGAAAGAAGTCTGATATGCCCACAAGGCATCATCGAGCTTTAGAGACCAATCTTTCCAGCTAGCATTCACCATTTTGGCTAGGATGGCTTTAATCTCATGATTTGATACCTCCACTTTCCCACTGGTTTGTGGGTGGTATGGATTAGCCACTCTGTGCTATTTCACCCCATATTTTTCCAAAGATTCTCGAAACATTTTGTTGCAAAAATGATATCCTCCATCGCTTATGATAGTACGTGGTACTCCAAAGCGAGAGAAGATGTTCTTCTTGAGAAAAGTAGCAATCCTCTTCCCTTAATTATCAGACAAGGCTATAGATTCAACCCATTTTGAGACGTAGTCAACAACGATAAAATTATACTTCATCCCATACGAGCTCACAAAACGACCCATGAAATCATTGCCCCAGACATCAAATAATTCCACTTCAAGCATCTAAGTCAATGGCATCTCATATATTTTAGAGATTGACCCCTACCTATGGCATTGGTCATATTTCATCACAAACTCGTGGGCATCCTTGAACAATGTTGGCCAATAATAGCCACTCTGTAACACCTTCCTAGCTTTTTGGTCACCTGCATGATGACCCCCAACTGGGGAAGCATGACATGCTTCCAATATGAACAATACATCCACTTCCGGCACGCATCTCCTTATAATATTGTCTGAACATCGCCGAAAATGATACGGCTCATCCTAGAAGTAATGCATCACATCATGCAGGAACTTCTTCCTTTGATAGAAAGAAAGGTTTTCTGGGATGACCTCACTCACAACATAATTTGCATAATCCTCATACCAAGGCAATTTTTCCATAGCGGAAACCAGAATCTCCTCATCAGGGAATGCATCATTTATCTTCATTTCATCACTATTTTCCTATTCACCTTCCATTCTAGACGGATGATCTGTAACCTAGTTTTCACAACCTTTCCTATCATTGATCTCAAAGTCAAATTCTTGCAGCAGCAATACCCATCTGATCAGCCTTGGTTTAGCATCCTTCTTATCCATTAAATACCTCAAGGCAGCATGGTCAGTGTGGACCACTACTTTGGTCCCAAGCAGATAAGCTCTGAACTTCTCGAAAGCATACACTACAGCTAGAAGTTCCTGTTCAGTGATGGTGTAATTCTTTTGCACTCCATTCAGTGCTTTGCTGGTGTAATATATCCGATGGAACAGTTTTTCCCTCTTTTGCCCCAATACAGCTCCAAGGGACACACCACTTTCATCACACATGATCTCAAATGGTTTTGCCCAGTCAGGTGAAATAACAATAGGGGAATCAATTAGCTTCTTTTTAAGGAATGCAAATGCCTTCAAGCACTAGTCATCGAAGGAAAATTTCACCTCCTTCTCCAAAAGTTTGCAAAGTGGATTTGCAATCTTTGAGAAGTCTTTTATAAATCTCTGCTAAAAGCCAGCATGTCCAAGAAAACTGCGCACTCTTTTCACTGAAATGAGAGGCGGTAGTTTCTCAATAACTTCCACCTTTGCTTGATCAAATTCTATCCCTTTTTTGGAGATTTTTTGGCCGAGAACGATGCCCTTCTTGACCTTGAAATGACATTTTTCCCAGTTAAGCACCAAATTAAATTCAACACATCTTTGTAAGGCTACATTCAGATTTTCCAAACACATCTCAAATGAATCACCCATCACAGAGAAATCATCCATGAATACCTCTATAGTGTCTTCCATCATGTCAGAGAAATAGACATCATACACCATTGAAAAGTGGCGGGTGTATAACATAGCCCAAATGGCATCTTTTTAAATGCAAAGGTGCCATATGGGCATGTGAACTTCGTCTTCTCCTGATCTTCAGGAGAAATACACATTTGGTTGTATCAAGAATAACCATCCAAGAAGCAATACCACCCCATGCCAGTTAATCGATAAAGCATTTGGTCCATAAAGGGCATCGGAAAGTGATCTTTCAGAGTCCAAGAATTTGGCTTGCGGTAGTCCATGTAAACTCTCTACCCAGTTACAGGACTGAGCGGAATCAACTCATTCTTTTCATTAGAAACCACCGTCATACCCTCTTTTTGGGTACGCATTGAACTGGGCTCACCCACTTGCTGTCAGAAATAGGGTAAACCATTCCTGCATCCAACTACTTAATAATCTCCTTCTTAACCACCTCTTGCATTGGTGGATTAAGATAGAGATGATGGTCTGTGGTTGTAATACATTCCTCTTCAAGATGAATTTTATGCGTGCAGATTCTCGGGGGAATGCCAATAATATCTGCGATAGTCCACCCTATAGCTTTCTTATGCCTCTGAAGTACTGAGATAAGTATTTTCACATGTTGTTCCCCCAAATCCACTGCAATAATAATAGGTAGAATGTTCCCATTGCCTATAAACACGTACCATAGGTGCCCAGGCAATTTCTTTAATTCCAACACCAGAGGCTCCTCAATAGATGCCTTAGCTGGTGGCGTTGATCGATTAGCCAGATCAAGGTCTAATTTTTTAGGAGCATAAGGATATGAACCCATGCTTGTCAAGACACAAATGGTCTCTTTATACTCCCCTATGCCTTTACTATCATAATTCATCATGACCATGGCTAAAGGTTCGATAACAAGTTGCTCGGCTAGGTGCACCTCTTATTCATCCTCATAATACACATCAACTACCGAGAACGCACTCATCTCTTCATGATGCTTCATTTATTTGCCCACATCAAATCGTACCACTTCATCGGTCATCCTGAATAAGAGCTCATTCGCTCTCAAATCAATCAGCACACTTCCTGTTATGAGGAAAGGTAGACCCAAAATTATGGGCACCTCAAAGTCCACCTCACAATCCAGAATGACGAAGTCTGTAGGGAATATAAAATTGGAAACCTTAACCAACACATCATATAGAATGCCAACAGGTTGCTTTATTGACCTATCCGCCATCACGAGTCTCATGTTAGTGGGTGTGGGATTTCCCAGACCCAACTTTCTATAAATAGTCAGTGGCATCAAATTAACGCTTGCTCCCAGATCACAGTGCTTTTGTGAATTCCATTGTCCCAATTGTGCAGGGAATAGTGACTGCACCTCGGTATGGCTTCTTCTGTACTAGGGTCCTTGTAGAAATAGCACTACAAAGTTAGATATCTTCCACCAATTCACAACTCAGCATTCGTTTCTTAGTCATAAGGTCTTTCATAAATTTTGCATATCCTGGCATTTTCTCAAGTGCTTCAACTAGGGGCACATTTATTGTCAATTTCTTGAGAATTGCCATAAATTTTCTGAATTTGGCATTATCAGCCTTCTTCTTCAATCGTTGAGAAAAGGGAGGTGGTGGTCTAGGGATAGATTTCAACACCACTTCCTCTTCCTTCTCTTTTTCTTTCTCCGAAGCATCAATAGAACTATCCAGCTTCTTAGACTCCATTAGTTTTCTTTCTTCGGATTCATCAACAATCACCTCATCATATACAAAGTTACCCAAAGAAGGGCCAGGTAATATCTTACCACTCCTAGTGGTAATCACCATACATGAGCCATCATTCCGCAGATTCTGAATCGTATTACTAGGTAAAGTACTACTTTTTCTTTGGTTCAGTGTTGTGGAAAGTTGGATCATCTACTACTCCAACTACTTGATAGAAGTGGAGTGTGAAATAAATAAATAACTCAGGGTAGATAATTCACTCTTCATAGTAGTTACCCCCGAGTTGGTAGCCTCAACTCCTTTCAGCAATTTTTCCATTATGTCCTTCATAGACATCTTACCATAGCTAGTTGATCCAGCATATCAACTTCCAGGAGGAACATACAAACCACTCCTATCATTATTGCTTCTCTAGTGTCCTTGCTCCCTATCTTTATAATCAGGCTTGTCATAAAAGTTCCGACCTTGATACCCTTGGCTATTGCCTCGGAAACCCCCATGATTACTTACATAGTTTACCTCCTCATCTGTATTAGTAGCAACAGTGCACTAAGACTCCACAGCCTTAGCGTTTTTACTCTTGCCTGACAGCAAGTGCTTGGTCAGCAAGTCCATCCGTGTCTTCAACTGGGCCATGTCTTGGTCTCGCTCCTCATCCCTTCTGTGCTGCTCCACGGTCATACCATTAAAAATAGTCGGGCTCGCTACCACAGAATCCCTGGTATGCTAGTCCTGACTCTGTTTGGTCATTCTATTCAACTTGTCTGAAGCCTCTAGAAAAGAAAGGTCAATGAATGAACCACCTGCAGCATTGTCTACAATAGGCTTTATGACAGAGTTAAAAGCTCTATACAAATTCTCTATCAAGTGCAAATCTGTCATGTTGTGGTTCAGACATTGTGCCAGATTCTTCTTGAATCTCTCCCAAGTTTTATGCAAGGCTTCAGCTGGGAGCTGCTTGAAGTTACTGATTTCTTCCCTCAACTATACCCTCTTGGAGGGTGGAAAGAACCGTTCTATGAATGCCTCTTTCAACTGTCTCTAGTTGGTTACAAAATTAGGCTCCAACTCACTTAACCATATTGTTGACTCCCCAGATATAGACAATAGAAACAATCTCAACTGGATCGCATTCTGACTCACTCCCAGATTATCAAAAGATTTGCAAATGGTGATGAAGTTCACCAAGTGCATGTTCGGATCACACCAGGAAAGCCTCCAAACAACCCTTTTACATTCAGTAGTGAATCGTGGTACTTGTTATGATGAATTTTGCACCAGGTGCCAATGGTGGAGGAATGATAGCATTTCACCTGCTCTGTCCATTCCTTCTTCATCATCATCAACCTCATAATGGATAGGCTATTGACCATACCTTCCTCTGACTGGATGGTTTTTGTCAAAATTTCACTGCATTGGTGCAGCAATTTTCTCAGCTCACCTTTGGTTTTGAGGATTCAATAATTCCTCATCACCCAAGTCTTCATCAGTATGGTTCGGGTGATGTACTTTTTAACCCTGGTTTTGTACGTTAACCTGAGCCCTGGCCAAAGCAACTAATCTTTCCATCTCCTATTATTCAGCTATTCTCCCGATCAGCTGAGGTTCCGAATTAATTGGCAATAATGGTTCTATGGAACTTCTTGTTTTTGGCATAAACAACAAAGAACATGTAATAAATAGAAACAACAAATAAATGTAAATCTAGGAAACTAAACTAACAGTCAATTAGCGCACACAAACTTTTAGTTTATAACTGTATTTCCCGGCAATGGCGCCATTTTTTATAACGCTCAAACCACACTCTTGAATGGGTGTAAGCGATCATTGTCAATATAAAACCCATCTAGGTTGAGGTCGAATCCCATAGGAAATATGATGTGAACTCAAGTTATTTACGGTTTAATTCATTGATAGTTTAATGTCTCCTGAAATGGGGGTTTAAGTTTTACAAATAAATGTTTGACACTTTGATTTTGATGTTTGTAACCAAGATTTTATGAAATAGCCAAAATTATGTTCACTAGCTTACGATACATGAAAGATGCCAAAGGTGACTTAAGATTCTCACGGTGGTTAGGATAACAAGCTATCTTTATCGATCATATACTCAAATGTCTCTCGACCTATTTAAGCGTCTAATTTCCTAATCCTCTGGGACATAGGGAATCTTTATTACTGCCCATATTTTACCTCAGGTTAATCAACCTTGTTATAGCGCTGATTATTAAACGAAGTATTTCTGAGTCCCTGTTGATAATTCACTTCCTACTGTTTATAATTTCTTTGTCAAGCAAATCAAAGTAGATATTCCTATTTTTTGAAACCAACAGACATTAATTAACATCTTAGAATTATCAAGAAATCCTGACACCTATTGAATCTTGAGTATTTAGCACCTCTTTATGACTTAACCCTAGATACCATAATTTAGGTTAATAAGGTTTAGCCACTCATGATGCAAGAAACAAGTCCACAAATTGAATTCATAATTGAGAAGATTAACTTACAACTATGATGAAGATCAAAAAGTATAATTTGAATTAATTCACAAGACAAAACTCCCAAAAAATTTGTCTAGAGAGAGAGAGAAAAAATCATTTGTCCAAAGTATGTTGATTGATAAGTTTTTGTATATCTCTAGAAAACCTAAAACAAGGATTTAAATAATTAACTCTAAATAAGGAAATAAAATAGAAGTTTCAGCTTTTTCTCAAAATAAACGACGACGTCAGTGATGGCTTATCAGGAGTCTGACGTCTTATCAGGGATGTCGTCAACTCCTCTACATTTTTGTTTCTTGGTGCTTAAGGCTGACGATGATGATGACAGCCTATCACCATCTTGATGACGTGTCATGGATGTCGTCACAAAACTTTCTTCAACTTCCATCTTCTGTTTAAGTCAGATGACATCCTTGACATCTTATCACCAGGCTGATGACGTGTTATTCATGTCGTCATAAAACTATCTTTAACTTCCATCTTCTGTTTAAGGCTGCCGATGCTTATGATGCTTTATCACCATCCTGAAGCCTTATCACAAAGTATCATCACAACTTCAACTCATGCCAAATCTCTGGTTAAGTCTGACGATAACTGTGATAGCCTATCACAGGGCTGACGACTTATCACAGATGTCATCAGCTATACTTCTCTTCAGATTCCTCTATATTTCAACTTATATGCTTCCATTCTTATTGGTTCTCTATCCCATCAACTTAAACTATAAAATCAAACATAAACAAATCAAAAATGGCAAAAGTTACTTAAAACTTTGCAATTATTCTTTGTTAAAGATCTTAAATGTGTTAGAAATTGCTCACACATCACTGATCGTCCCCAAATGCTACATCATTCCATGATGTAGGTTCAGAGGGATTTTTTTTGTCTCTGCGAAACATAGTTATTGTTTATCCTAGTGGAAAGTTAGTGAGAAGTGGTGAACTCTTTATCATCAGAAGGAACTTTCACTTATGTTTCTATAGTTTCATTTCTTGGTTTTATGTTAGAGTTGGAGTATAGTCCTGACTTAGGAGTTATTCTTAAAGTTAGAGGCTTTGTAGATGGTGTGGTTTTTTTTTTTTGAATTTCGCTCTTAATACTTGGACCCTACTTTATTTGGTTTATTATTTTCTGGGTTTCGATTTGGTTTTCAAACTTTATTTTACTATTTATAAAACTCTTTCATTTAATGGGTTGGATTTTACAACTTCTTTATATTGCTATATTTGTGAAGTAATCTAAAGGATCATCTCATGCCTTGGTATACTTACGGTGCCTATCAAAGCTAGGCCTAGATTCGAGTCGTGACAATTTTTATACCAAAGAATGGTTTAGAGTCCCAGGGTATCTACGAAGTCGTGTCTATTAGAGTCTTGATTATCAGTCTGTTATGCACCGCACTTATAATCAGGAAGCTATTAGAAATTTAGAAAATATTTATCATTTTTTCATCCTCTAGATCATTCAGGTGTTGTCCATATGAAAGTTATCTAAAATTCTTCTTTCCTCTAATTTTCTGGGCTATGTCATATTATCGAAGAGACACATGTGTAAAGACTTAGCTTCCTAATGATGTGGTCCTTTATGAATGAGTCATCAAATGTTATGAAATGGCACAAGGATTTAAAAGGAGTCTATTAGTGCGTCCAAGTGTATTGATTCAAGCCTATACCTATATCTTTATGAATGGTCCTTTTTAGTCTAAGGTAAGATATTCATTCAGTCCCTTTCAGAAACTCTATTGCAGACATCTTACTTAAGAAAAAAGATATGTACCCAAATATTAGGATAGTATTCCCACCCAAGAGGTATCATCAACAAGATTTTATTACCTACTAATAGTATGATGATCCCAAGGTTAGTGATATGAAGTCCTAAGTTTGGAAGTGAAAGTGAGGTTAACTTTTCAGTAAAAAAGGGGGGAGTTGTATCTGCGTAACCTTAAAGTGAGTGTTGGGGTTGTTATATCCTTATGGTATTGGTTAAGGTGCACCAAAATTAGCAAACTTAAGGTTATCGATAAAGAGAGAGTATTTAGTTAAAATAATTATGTCTTTAGCTAAAATAAGAAAGAAGCTCATGAGAATTAGACACTGTAGTAGTAAAATCTCTCAAAGGTAATGAATGTAAGGATTGTAGGGTAATAATTTATAAATTTGGCATTCAGTTAGGAAGATCTTAGATAAAGGGACTAATAGGTGTTTAAAATTTTTTGAAACTAGTTGGGATGTAATGGGGTAAGTGGAAGTGATGTGAGGGAGGTGGATATTCTATAGACCATAATGGGTTAGGTTATAAGATTAAGATCGACTATCATTATTATGTGGTTTTACTACACAGTGGGAAACTTGATTTTTATCTAGTAGTTGTAAGTCAGTTTAGTAGGTTAGAAGATATGTAGTAAATTTTAACGTGTAGTAGTAATGTTGTGGAGAAGATGTATTTGTAAAGTGAAAAAAGGAATTTATGTTTATCTCTCTATTCGATGGACTAGTATATTATGCAGGATATTTCATCAGTAGTACATGATTAATGCTAGACACTAAGTTTGAACTTTAGAAGTGGATTGTGGTGATAAGAATATTGACTCAATAATTGTGATGCAAGATTTGTGGGAGTGACTTAGTAGGCTTGATAAAATATGTGAAAACCCTAGGTTGATATCTAATGAAAAATTTGAGTGGATTATTGTGATATATATGTTTATAAGGACTAGTGTTGCATCAATGAATTTTTAACACCCCAGGCATTTAGGGAGTTTAAATCGTTCTTCAAACGAGCCTATGTGGTCTCTATATCGAGTATAGAATACCCCATGATGGATTCTTATGAATTGGGGGAATTTTGATAGGAAAAATAGGTCGCGTGTCACTAGGGGGACAATTTGTGATGGCCCCATGCCGTGAGGGGCCTACGAGGGCTTACTTCCTCACCTCGATGTGGTCATCACGCCATGAAGAGGGAGACTTGTGATAGGCCCTTTGTTGTGAGGTTGGGCCTCTACATTAGTATCTGCGCTGTGACCTCTCTCCTCTTTGTCGATGGTTCAATATTTTTAAATGTTTAAATGGGTACTTGTGTCTTGTCACACCTTACAAACCATCCCACCTTCACTTAACCCATTTTTAATCCTTAAAATATTTATAATCACTTGAAAGGGGTTATTCTTCTCTTCAAAACTCATTTTGAGAGCTTTAAGGTTAGAGGTACATGTTTGGAGTCTAGGAAAAGTTAAGAGTAATGCCTCGGGAAGGAATTTCATAGAAAGAAGTTAGTATTTTTTCGATATGATTTATCAGGGCAAGTCTAGCATTCATGTATATAGTGGTACCCCATTGTGTTGAGTGTTGTGCTTATAAGTTTAATGAGATGATACACTTACAAGTTAGGATAGTCACCTTTTAATTAAGGGGGATATTATTAACTAAAGTAGATCTTGAACTTTATCCTGGTGGCGAGTTTCAGGGAAGAGTCGTGATAAATCTATTCTTATTCTAGTGAATTCCTCCTACTTTTGTTAAAGACTACATTCTACCAATATCTTATGTATTCAAATTATTCCTATGCCTAAGGTCTGAGTTCTCTATGCAACCTAAGTCTATGCTTCGACCCTCTATTTATGATCTAGGTGTATGATATATGAAGCCCTTTTGTGCCTATTGGGTCATATCTTATATCACATGCCCTACCTTGAGTAGTGCAGCGAATATAAGTTATAATTAAATAGGGTCACTTCCCTTTCCTATTTCTTGTACTCTAGCCAATAAGTTATAATTAAATAGGGTCACTCCCATTTCCTATTACTTGTACTCTAGTCCCTCAATGACCTTCCTTATGTTCAGATAATAGTGGCTATTGAAATATAGTAATGTTTTAGATAAGAGAGTAGATATTCTTTAATGTGAAAATTATGGGTGTCATAACTTGTGCTAAGGTCATAGATAAAGAGGGAGGAGTGATATGAACTTTTTTATGAGAAATAGTTAGGATGGGAATAAGTGTTGAAAATCTTTGTGAAAGTGATTGAGATAGATAGATGTTGATGGGGAGATCCATAAAGTACGTGTAGTAATGATAGACTTGAATGTTGAGATTGATAGATACATAAACCATTATGTTATATGGCTAATACTCATTGATTAAAACATGATGTTGTTTGACTATAGTGATATGATGGAGTGTCATTCCTCAAGGTATGTGGAGTATAGGGTCTCATAGCTTAAGCCAAAACCTTTTACCTCTGGGCCAATCTTTAACATGGAAGAACACTGCAGTTACACTCAACTCTTCTAGTTTTGTGTTTTTTGGGGGAATTATAAGATTGGAATGGTGAAGTGTGGTATTCATAGATAAATTAATAGTTTAGAGGTATTGCTATATTTAAGGGTTTTTAGACATATCACTAAAGGTGGAAAATGCTTCTATTCTTATGTCCCACAAAAATCATATATCATGTCTTGTATCAATATTGATCATCCTAATGGTTTATGGAAAATTGATACCTTTCATTGAAATGATCTTGTTCTTTAACTCATGCTCAAGATCATGTCTATGTCAAGTCTTATTATCTCTTGATTCGTGCTTACATGATTAACTAGGTATTTTCATGGAGCTCTTTTTTATTCCGATGTATGTTTCGTTGAGGGGGGCTGAGTAAGGTGAAGTTACATTCCTCACTCCGTACTTCTAGAACTTGAACAAGATCCTATCCATCATTCGAGGACGAATGATTCCAAAGGGGAGATAATGTAACACCACGCATATTTGGGCTAGAATTTAAGCCATGCCACATACATGTATAGACTCGAACCTAGTTATTTATAGCTTAATATAAGTGTGATGATCATTTATTTAGTGTGGGAACATCTTTGTATGTTAATTGAAGTCACAAAAATTTCCTAGCTCAACGTTGAGTTGAGAACTTTCAAACCAATTGAGTTCTAGAATACGTTTTTACTTGGTTCAACTTCCAAAGACTATTGCACTTAGAATATAATGGTTTACGTTGCTTTATATATAGAAAATTAAATCCCTTTGAGTCTTCTTTTCAAGCCACCGACTGTTCTTCAATCCGAGTTCAGAGTAAAAAGTTATGAGTGTTTTAGTGACACTGTCCGATGTATGGACCACGTGAGACAAAGCTTCTACTCTGTGATTGGGCCTGCGGCACGAACCCCACCTTACTTGAAGTAAAAAGATATCTTTCCCACATTAAATTAAGGGGAAAATGGTCCTTTCACCCCATATAACTTTCCCCAATCAGTTTTTAATCCCCAAATTCACCCAAAGCAGGATAATGTCTCCCAAATACCTAATTCATCTTCACTCCCAAGAATCCCAAGCTCCCATTCTAGAGTTTTAAGAAAGGTCAAAGATAATGGTTTTTTATCAAGATTTTCTCAGCAATTCATCATCAAGGGTATGGGAAATGAATCCAATTCTTCATATTCATTTGAAGCTAGGATTCAAGCTTCAAAGTTAAGTATTCAAAATAATGCAAAATTCCTTCCTTTAGAAAGGCATGTTGGAGACTCCCTATTCTACTTATTGAATTATTTCATCAATTTACTGAATAAGTAAGTGTTCTTGAATGTTTGATTAATTTAGGGTTGAGGATTTTTGATTGATAACCACTTGCATTGAGTTTTCGTTGTTTTAAATGTCTTATTCATGGTTTGAATGGTGGATTGTGAAATGAATTTGTGTTCCATGGTAATGGCAAAAAATGTCAATATAATTTTCATAATGTTTTTCAAATTTGGCATAATAATGACATCAACCTCACCCCATAATGTATATTAGTTTTGAATAAGGATTCTATAGAGTTCAACTCATATTTTGAAATATTGCATTGCATTAAATGTAAAAAAAAATAAAGAGGTTTCGGAACTCCCTTGTGGGCTATGGTTTTAGATTTTAAACAAAAAATTGGAGTTAATTTGGTTAAATAGTTATTATTTGGCTTAATTGAAATAGCTTGCAAGTGTATTGGTATGACGATACAAAAATTTGAAAATACCTTAATGAAAGACTACATGGTTGATGTTATGTGTGAAACTATTATAATTTAGGTTTAAAGGGAATTATGTAGCTCACCGAGAAGGTGTAGTCTAGGGGGAGACCAACACTGTAAACAACGTTATCCAATGTTGGGGCTCTAGGACCACTATGTCTGAATTTACATAGTTTATTTTTTGAAGGCTAATTGAATATTGGTGGCTTTAGACAAATTCTTCGATACATGCGGCTAACATGGACTAAGGCCCTTTCTATTGGGGGATCCAGACCCATAGAGACCGTTGGTGCCTTTAGGTCTAAACAAGCTACACAGTTCTAGATTAAGTTTTTAAACTATCATGTTTCATGCCCATTTCCCCTATCCCAACATTATATATATATATATATAAATATGGTGCATGTGATTTATGATTAGTTTTTTATAAATATATATTTCATGCATGTGTTTTATTACTGGTTTAGCTACATATGTATTTTATCCCTTTCCTTGGGTTGCTTGCCAGTACTCGTCGTACTGACCATGCCCGAATGCTACATTATTTCATGATGTAGGTTTGGAGGCATTTTATTTTGACCCTGTGCAGCGTAGATTCTTCGTTATCCTAGTGGGAAACTGGTGAGAAGTGGTGAATCCTCCATCATCTGGAAAGCATTTATACTTTTCACATATGTTTCGATAATGGTATTTCTTAATTTTATGGAAAAGTCAGAGTCATGTTCCGACTTAGGAGTTATTCTTAAATTTAGAGGCTTCGTAGATGGTGTGGGTTGTTGTTTTCAATTTTGCTCTTAAGACATGGATACTACTTTTTTGGGGTTATTGTTTTCTGGATTTAGATTTGGTTTTCAAACATCATTTAATTATTTATCAAACTCTTTTATTTTTATGGGTTGGATTCTGCAACTTTTTTATATTACTACGCTTATGATATAAGTATAAAGGGTCATCTCATGCCTTGGTAGGCTTGGGGTTCCCATCACAACTAGGTCCCGATTCGAGTCATGACAATAGCACTCAACCAAAATTCACATTTTGAAAATTTTGCATACAAATCCTGATCCTTAAGGGTTTGTAGCACAATTTAGAGGTGATTGGCATAATCCTCTTCCCTTTTGTAGTAGACCAAGATATCATGGATTAAGACTAAGATGAACAAATCTAGAAACTATCTAAACACCTTATTCATAAGGTTTATGAAAGTAGTCGGAGCATTGGTCAATCCAAAGGACATGAACTCGAATTCATAATAGACATAACAAGTCCAAAAGGAAACTTTAGGAATATCAGCTTCCCTAATCATTAATTGATGGTAACTCGAAAGAAGGTTTATTTTATAGAAACACTAAAGTTAGTCAAAGAGATCATCAATCCTAGGAAGTGGGTACTTATTTATCATGGTGACTTTATTAATTTGGCAGTACTTCTTTCACACGAAAAGCATAAAAGAACCCCAAAGAGAAACACTAGGACAAATAAAACTCTTATCAAGGAGGTCTTTTAACTGCTCCTTTAACTTTCAGCTTCATATGAGCCATTCTATATTATGGAATCAATAGAGATGGAATGAGTATCGGGTAGATGATCAATCCCAAAATCTACCTCCTTATCAGGAGAAAATCCAGGAAAATCACCGGGAAATACTTTAGGAAACTCATTAACCAAAGGAACAGACTGCAATGAGGGGCTTTCAAAGTTAGAATCTTTGAACGAGACCAAATGATACAGACAATAATTATGATATTATGTTTTGAATTCTAAGACAAGAAATGAACTTCCCCTTAGGAACTAGTGAACTCCCCTCCCATTCTATTACCGATTTATTAGGAAAATAAAAGTAACCTTTTGGGTTCTACAGTCTAAGGTAGCATAGCACGAGTGAAGCCGGTCCATCCACAAGATTACACCAAAATCAACCATGTCAAGCTCTACCAAATCTACCACCTTCTCTCGATAAATATGGACAAAATACAACCCTTATAGATTTTTCTAGCAACATCTAGTGATACCTCAAAATATTGAAGAGTAAAAAGTTGCATATAAGTGATTACAACACTTTCTCATCCTTGATGTAGCACCCTTCGCAGTATGAGCAAAATAAGTGGGAATCGGGGTCATGTTTGCCTCAGGTAGACCCCTAGCTGAGGGTCAATCTCGTTGCATATGACCTGGTTAGCTATAATTAAAGCACAAGTTCCTTCCTACATGACAATATCCATGGTGAGGCTTCCCATAAGTGGGACGAGGAGGAAAAGATGGGGCTAAATTAGCTACATTAGCCAGAGGCTAGGAACCCTGCACATTATGGGAATTGTTAGGATGTAATTGGTGATCACCTGAAGGCTTAGGGGATGGACCACTAGCTTATGGATGAGAATTACTATGAAAATTATTTTTTAACCATTGACTACACCTTTTACCATTATTCTGCTGACTCATATCCTGTTATGGATACTTAGTATTTTTACCCTGCTTTTCTTCTACCTCTACTTGTTTCTTTTTCTTGTCCTCCACTTGTTTTATATGAGCCACCAACCTAGATATGTCCATGTCACTATTCAGCATAACACTCTTACACTATATTACCAAGTCACTAGAAAGGCCCGAAGCAAACGTCCTCATTCTAGGCGTCGTGTTAAATCTAAAGGTAAATCTTATAAAGAAAAAAAAATCACATGATTTAGGCTATAATTTTAGAAAATTACTTTAAAAAGTTTGAAACTCTCCGAGTATGGATTTTACATATGATGTATCTCTGTGAGTCTACTTTCGAATACCACATACCGCTTGAAATTTTGATACTCCTAACTCAAGGTATGAAATTTTGTGAGTTGTTGCACAATGCTGATAAAGCTAGCAAACCAAGATTTGAAGACTGGTTTGGGTGAAATTATCGGGACAATTTGTGCACAATCTTATTATGGTTTCTTCATGAGATGTAACTTTATGAATCTATTTTCTAATAAAAAATGTTACTCCTAATTTGGATATTCCTAAGACAAGTTACGAGAATTTTTGTAAGGCTGCATAAAACATGAAAAAGTGACGAACTAGGACTAAAAGTTTGATTTAAGAAGGATACCATGGAAGATCCAAAAAAATATGAGAGTGATGTTCACGTATAACGTATCTTTGTGAGTCTACGTTCCAGCACCACAAGCAGTTAGTGATTTAGACACTCCTACAATGTGTCATGGATTTTTTTCCGCAAACACTCCAAACTGCCTGAAAATTTAGTTGTGAAAAAAGAAAAAAGAAAAGAAAAAGAAGGTGTGTTGTATTTCTACTTAAGATGAATTACAATAACTTAATGAGGCGATGAAGTCCTTTTATAGACTCAGAAGGGCTTCAGTTTGTTTTCGATGAGAATCTTCTAAACAAGTTATTTTCCAAAAGGACTGAGGCATCCAAGTGTTAAAAATAAGTCAAAGTTCTAATCCTCTTTGAAGTTGGATAACATCATTAGTTAATCTTAATTGAAATTCGATCCAAGACTAATGCTCGGATCCTACGTGATTTTGATATATTTATTTTTAAATGGAATTTGCACTCCTAATCAAGAGAGTCACATTATTCTACCCGGATTATTATGACTTTAAGGAGTCGAGTTTTGGGAAAATGTTGTCGTCTTTAAAAAAAGGAGCCTTCAGTGTGTATCAATCGACTAGCTTTAGCACGTCAATGAGGAAATTGCGACACAATGAAAGATTTCGACTATATTTTCTTCTCGTCAAAGTTTATTATTTTGTGGTGATTAAATTATGCACACACAAAAAAGAGCTCTACGAATACTTCAAATCTCTTCTCTAAAAGTTTTGGCAAATCAATGACCTCCACGAGTTTTGAAGTAGAGGGCATTTCTTGACACATTAAAGTTTATTAGATCAAAATCATACAAAATTTTAATTTGATTCTTTTTATCTTGGGTATAAAATTACTTTGTTCTTTAAAAAATAATAAGACCATTTTATTAAAGTCCTCATCAAGGTCCATTCTCCTTGAAGACCAAACTCATGCCACGTATTAAGTGATGTGGCATCCCAGTCAAACTAAAGACCAATAAAATAGAGGTACACTCTTAGATAATGTGGCAAACCAAGTCAAATTCAAAAGACAATGAAACATTTCTAAGTGTCCCGAATGATATATTTTTTGGCCAATCACAAGCAAACTTATTACACAACATTTGTGATAAGCTTGATGATTTGATGGACTAATCAGAATAAGACAAAAAAAGTTATTTACACTTGGATTGTGTACCTTCTACAACTATAAATAGGAGGGTTACAAAATTTTATGAGGTCATTCTACATGTATTGGAGAAAACATCTACGTTGACTACTTAGATCTTGAAAGAATTGGCTAATAGAGTTCTTCTCGGAGATCAACTCAATAAGATGAAGTGATGTCTGACATTCTTGGAGATTTAAACGCATTTATAAAAGTTTCAAATCATCTAAAAGTTTGAGAATTACACTACAATAGGTCCTCGAATCACGTCAAAGCTTAGGAGAGAGGAATTAAAAGAAAATCAGAATTGTACTCATAAGATTCATTTAAATAAAATTACTTTTTTTTTAATTTATCTTTGTTAGAAGTTCATTTTCATAAAAATGAAAATTTGTTGCGAACAATCATCCTTCTTACAATTGTCTGAAGACAATCCTCACATTCCTCAAATAATTTTTTGCAAGAATCCATACTATCAAACTGCAAGCGTCATTAGAATCATAATCAGAGCTCAGGAAAAGTTTATAACACTTAGAATAATTATTCCTTTGACCGCCACATCATTTACAAAAGTTTCAATCGCAAGATTTATAATGCTCACATAACCCATTCCATAATATTGGAAGATTTGAACATTGTTTAATAGGTGATGTCCTCCACAAATAAGACAAAAATAAAAAAAAAAAGATAAGTAACTATCACTCCACACTTTTTTAGATGTCATCTCAAGAAGAGCAGTGAAATATCACAGAAAATAAACAAAAAAAAAAACTTATAAAAGAAATACAAAAAATCAAATAAGCAATAACAAAAGGTCTAATCTTGATAAATAATTTATTTTAAAGTCTCGACCTACAGTGCCAAAATCTTGTTGCGTCCATACACACACACAAGTGTACATGGGCGTACAAGTTATATAGGATTGAGAGTCCAGATATCGTATCCATAGGGACTTGTAGATTAACTATTTTTTTTAAATTAAACTAATCCTTATTAGTTATTTATGTCGTAAATCCCAAAATATGTATTTATGAACAAACTCAACTAAAAATAATAATAACAGTAAAAGAAAATAATGAATGAATAATTAACCAAGATGTAGAGCAGATCTTTATGCGATCAATGAATGAATCAATTTAGGATTACGATTTCACTAACAATCATGTCGAGTATCAATTTCATCAACTTATTGAATTATCTAGTTTTTGATTTTGTGGGGTTGATTATATGATCATAGTCAACCGACCCTATAATCGTCTATCCAAATTGGCCTCACAACTACATCATTGGGTGGGGATGTGATAACTCAACCCAAATGCATCTGTATATCTTTCTATTTTATAATCAAGAAAGGTGATTTAAGTATATTTCTATCCTAGACACAAATCAATTCTTTATTTTAATAAAGTAAAGATCTTACTTCCTATATTCTCCATTTTATCACATCGATTCTCCTTTCGGATTCACAATATAAATATAAATTTATCTTAATAGTAGCTAAACATTAAAGTAGTAAGCACAAGAATATAAGAATAACTATCATGATAATCAAATAAATTGAATGAAAAAATTAATAAACAATCACGTTGTCAAGTCAACTACCATAATTCTATAACAAGAATTTTAACTCCACATAGACATGGAGAAATTACAACAAATCATATAAAGAAAAATATAAAAATAAATAATAAAGAAGAAGAAAAGATGAAAACAATATTTTCTAGCCCCTACAAAAGCTTCTAGCTCTCTCTACGTCAAAAGTTATATAAAAACTAATTTTATTAAATATTTATAGGTATAAAAAAAATTCAAATGAAATAACTGAGTTCAAAATAGATTAGAAAAAATAAAAGCAAAACACAACCCCTGTGCATCACACAATAAACGAGGCAAGCCACTGGAATTGCCGCAATTCAAATTTCAATTCAAATGATCACTTTTGAGTATTTTATTAAATTTACTCCATTAAGCTGCCTGCTTAATTTTCTTCTATAATCTTCCATCTTTAATTTAATTTTTCTACAAATTTCTTTATCCTCACATTATTTTAATCCTACAAATCAAGATATAATATTAAGCATAATCCATAAAATCAATGCTCAAAAAGGATAAATAAAAATACTAAATGTGATACAAATAATAATTAAAAATATATATTTTTTGTCTCACATCACTTAAGAAATATAGTAATAGAACATGGGATTTTGATTGTAGGGTACATCTATGGATGGATTAGCTACTAGGACTGAAACGTACCTAGTTTTCCCTACATGGCTTAAATACAAGAAAATATATAAATATATTTGAAGCAGTTTACCATATCCCCACTCAGTGAGCTAGGTGGGATGATAACCTAGATAGGTGGTTCTAAGCTCGAAAGATCATGACCATATTATTAACCATGTAACTAATCTAGTCCGTAGATGTTAAAACCTTAGTTTTGATGATTGACAAATTTATGGTTCTACGTATTAGGGACAGGTTGGGCTTGCTAGTCGCTGTCACAGTCAAAAGTCCAGCTGACACATAGTACAAAAATTCATGAAAAGCTTCCTGTCACCTTTTTGTCTCAACCAATGAGATTGCATCAAGGATTTCTTATGTCACAATATATAATGCTCATCTTCCTAAAAAAGAAACCAACAATTCCATATTCTTACAATTAAAGATCTTTTCTAAGTGGTGCAATCCTACAATCAAAGGAAGGAACTATAATAGGGAACTTGTTATTCATTGAGTTGTTTCTTTATTTCCTTGTTATAGTTGAGTCTTTGTATTTTGTAATTAAATGATTGACTATGTTTTCTTATGATTATAGCAGGTGCATGGTGTGACTATCTTTTGTAAATCATCTTAAGTTAGGTAATTATCCATGCCAGAGTTAGCTTTAGGAGTATAGTAAGAGCTAGTGGGAGGTGGAAGCAGTAAAAGTACTGCTTGATTTCCTTATAATAGAGTTATTTCTAGGACATAAAGGATTAGGAGGTTAATCTATGGAGTCTGTATTCAAGAGGCTTCTTGAATATAGTAGAGCTTGAATTCCTCGAGGTAGGTCATGGTTTTTTCTCTCTTGAGCAATGAGTTTCTATGTAAAAATCTTGTATTTTTACTTTTCTGTACTCCTACACTTCTTATTGTATTTATGTCATAGTTTTTGTTGCATGTGTGATTCTGAGAATAGTTCCCTGAGTTGAGAAGCAACCCACCCTAACCCTTCATTTATTATTAGAGTGGGTCCTCCATAATAAGGCTAACTCCATTGAAGGATGCTGAGAAATGGTGGCTTCACAAGTTGCTTACACCTTAGGAGAAAGTGAAATAGTTAATATAGTGAAAAAGGTTCTCAAAGCTTTATGTATATATAGAGATTAGCCTAATAGAGGAAAATAAAGGGTGTTATAAAGTATAACCAGAGATCTGAGGCTGACAATATTGCGAATCAGGTGTTTGTAGCTTGTTGGAATGACTCATCAAGTGACTCAATTGAGGCTGAGTAGATAGAAGACATTCCTATCATAGCAATAGTAGATAATGTGCAAGTATCTGATTCACTTCTTGCCTTGATGGTAGACTCGGATAGGAATGAAAGTAAATTGATGACTTACCTGGATTTAAAAGATGATTTGAAGGATTACTCCCTCAGCAACCTGAGATCTTTTGCCTCTACACTTATTAACTCATTATATAAGATGACTGAAGATAAAAGGAATTTAAAGGAAGCCATTCAGAAGTGTGAAGAAGAAGTTATTGAGTTGAGGGTCCAAGTGAAAAAAATCATAAGTGAAAAATGAAAACTGAAGGATAATCTAAGTAGTTGGAAAGAAGAATTTGTTTGACTAAGTGTGCAGGTTACTGAGTATCATGCAATGTGCAAGAATCTCTCATATGAAAATGATCTCTTGAATACACAATTAAGTGATATTGCAAAGCTATTGTCCAAAGAAAAGGCAGAGAGAAGTAGTGTACAGTTTCTATTGGAAGAAGAATTAGCTGAAGCTAAAGTAAATATGGTTGCCACTTTTTAGAAATACTTTATTATTAAAAGGGAACAGGCTAGAGTAAAGGTTGAGCTTGCAAAGGTACTCACTTGGACTTCTTCACCACAGGCTCTTAGAATATTAACCAGTCAAGAACCAAAAAGAGTCTCATTGTAAAGTTGAAGGTTCTAACTATGTTGTCAGGAACATAAAGGGAAAAGGTGATCACTCAATCTCATAGTGTGAAAAGGCTGGGCATTCAAGTAAATTATGTCCTTACAAAGAATTACATTAGAGACAAATGGAAAAATGCATTACTCGAAAAAAAATAAAAAAAAATTACCCAACTGGACCATGAAGAAGTTGATACATCCTGTATCCTCCTATTAGGAACTCAGACTAAAATGGGTTCCCAAGACAAATGACTAATTTGTGATATGCAATGCAAGAGGAAGTATCCAATAAAGGAGTAATTAAAGATGGCTACCTAGACAATTTAACGGAAAGATTAAAAGAGTACCTCTTGAATTAGGCCCTAGAAAAAGGCAAAGTCTCTTTAAAATACACTTGTGTTCCTCAAGAATGTTTACAGAGAATTGGTTGAGAAAGGACTAAGGATACAGAGCCTAGGGATACACTTGTGGTTTCCTTCAAAGATTCTCCTTGGTGACTATAAAATGGTAAGTACGTATCCTAGCTAGACATTGGCATACATGTTTAATTCAATCTCATATCCTTGCAGATATACATCTATGTCAAGGAATAAAGGCTATAGAAAAAGTTGTGAGACAGCACAATGTTTTTGAAATCTTATCCTTTCTAAGAGAACTAGGTTCCTAATCAGGTTAGTACCACTCACCACTCTTAAATAATGACTACTTAAATATTTAATGATTGGGGAATGCCATTTTCCTGCCACTCTAAAAAAAGTCATATGTCCTTAAAATTAACAGTTGCATCCATCAATCCGAACAGGTGCTTAACAGTTGCACCATCTATCTGGACATGTGCCATCATACTCATCAAATCCCTTAATCTCAGGTATTCTCTCATGTCGTAAAGCCCAAAATCAGATTTATTTCTCTCTTCTAAAAAATCTCTCTCTCTCATTAGAACTATTTAGATCCCTTACTACTCATAGATCCTATTCCTCTTCATTCTCTGATACTCCTTCTCCAAAAGGTGGAGGCTTTTAATTCTTCCATGTGAAAAAATATAGAATTTCCTAGCCAGACTAAATATAGTACCAAACCTTTACTTTCTCTTGATCTCAATTTATCTGGAAATAGAAGAGGTAGCTTCAAAATCACTTAAGGAAGAGAAGTGAAAGAACAAAAGGATATAATCAAAATTGATTTGGGCTCTAAAAGGAAAATAAACTTTGAAGGATCAAAAGATAATACTAAGAGCACTTTCAATGGTAGAAAGGGTAGTGAAATTGAGCATATGATTTTAGGTTTGAATGACTATAAGGGTGAGGTTCTGACACTGATTATAGGAAGTACATTACTGGTGTTAGGGAAAACCAGAGACAAACAAAGGATGAATTTCTAGAGAAAGAAAAAGGAAAAAGGTCATGTCACGGTACTGGTAAGGGACCTAACCGCGGCTCTAAGTATGTCAAAAAGGGTGAGGGAAGAGGAAGAGATGCGTAAGCATCATGAAGTTTTAGAAAGAAGAATTTTTGTCCCACAGTACCAAAATTAAGATAGTTGGTCAGTATGTTAAAGTTTTAAAATTCAGACCACTTACTCTAATTTGATGCATTTTATCTATATGAAGAGGAGGTGAATATGTTTTATCAAAACCTAGAAATTTCTACTGATGGTATGTATCTAACACTCTCTAGTAAATAGTATAAAAATAGGTCTAGTTGAAGAGATTCTCTCAGAAATCCTTTGTGTTCTAACTTTAGGGATCAAGTGCATAAAGTCGATGGAGGGGTCTACTGATTTTTTAAAATTGTGTGGTGTACTTGATCGATCACACCTTAAAATATGTAACAAAAGAGTTATCAAGAGAGACTTTAAATTATTGTGTCAGCTTGTGACAAGTAAACTGCTTCCTAGATCCGATACGGAGACCCTTTTGACTAGTGACAATTTGTTTCTAATGGATATGATATTTAATTACAAGAAGGTTAACCTCTTAGCCATTGTTATTAAGAATATGAGAAATTTTGTCAATGCCACACTGAAAGGCATAGGCTACCCTACAGGTTATGGATGAATAGTGTGTGTGTGCTTACTTCAACATTGAGTGTAGGAAAGTAAATGCTGATCTAGTGAAGGGAATGTATGGCATCTCATCTCATAAAGAAAATACATGCCCTCTTAATATGAGGGATACAGAGACCAAGTCTCTGGTGTCTGATTTTATGGATGAAAAAAATTTGTTAAAGAAAGAAATAGAGACTCTAACTGATTTGCTTTCTCTGCGAGATGCAGAAATAAGTGTGTTGAAGGATTTTTTAGCTGAAAAAGAGTGATGAGGAAACAAATTCAGTACAGAAAGAGTGTGCTGCAAGTGCAGCCCTGTAGAAAAGAGTGGAGGAGTTTGAAACTAAGAATATTTGTCTAAAGCTCCTCCCTGAAATCATATCCTTTCTGGTTACCTTTTCCTTCCTCCTAGCTATCCATTTAGTTCCCTCAATTGTTTTTGTTTCTGGTGAATGTCTAGTACAATTGTTTAAAATATTTTCTTGTTATTACTTTTGTGAATTGTGTTTTATACTACTTGATGTATGAATAAATGAAACATTTGTATGTGTTGTCATCTCCTATTTATATATAATCCTCTCTTACTCATGTAAGTGTTGCCTCAATGTCCATGAATTAACATGTATGAATTATCTATACCTAGTTTACTTCATAATATTTTTGATGATGTCAAAATAGGGAAAACATTATGTGTAGTCTACCCATGTAAATATGTGTAGATATGCAGTATTTTAGCTATGGTGTTGTGATGATATGTGTAGTATATTGTGTAGTCTGTAGAAGTGGTATTGTTCTAATAAAGATAGGAGTTCTCTCACTCAGAGAGAACTTAAATGCTCATTGATAGACGGAATAAGGTGGATAATGCTGGTGTACTTATAGGCATCAATAATAGGGGGATTGGTTGGGAAAACTAGTCTGCTATATGGTCTTTTTGATATATTGTATTGTTGTGGTGCAAGTTAAGTTGTGCAGAAATTGATGGAGATGTTGAGTATGCTGATCTGATTGTATGGGTTTTGTCCTCATTATAAAGGAGGAATTGGTAAGTTCATAGATTTGATGATTGACAAATTCATAGTTTGGGACATGTTCCCTGGAGCCCTTGTTGTGATGAAAAAGGCCCTCTATGTATTAGGGAACAGATTAGGCTCACTGATCACTATTACAATCAACAGTTCAGCTGACACATAGTACAAAAATTGGTGAAAAGTTGTTTGCCACCTTTTTTCCTCAACTAATGAGATTGCTTCTAGGTTTTCTTGTGTCACAATATATAATTCTCATTTTCCTCAACAAGAAAACCAACACTTCCATATTCTCATAATTAAAGATCTTTTTGAAGTGCTACAACGCTGAAATCAAAGGTAGGAAGTGCAACCGGGAACCTGATATACATTGAGTTGTATTTTTATTTCCTTGTTATAGACGATTCTTTATATTTTGTACTTAAATGCTTACATATGATTTATTATGATTTTAGTAGGTGCGTGGTGTGACTGATAATGCTCAAACTATACCTCTCTAATAAGAATTAAAGAGATCGTTGTCAATATATAACCCAACTAGGTTGGTGTCGAATCCCACAGGGAATATGGTGTGAACTTAAGTCGTTTGCGAGTTAATCAACTGATAGTTGGATGTTTCCTGAAATGGGGGGTTTTGAGTTTAACAAATAATTGTTGGTCACTTTAGCTTCAGTGTTTGTAATGAAGAGTTTATGGAAAACCAGAATTACGTTCACTATGGGTTTTGGTACTTGACAGATGCTAATAGTGATTCCAGATTCTCACAGTAAATAGGACAACAGATTAACTTTATCAAAGTTATGCCTAAATGTCTCTCGACCTACTTAAGAATTTAATTACCTAATACTCTCGAACTTAGGGAATTTATATTCACTGACCAGACTTTACCTCAGGTTAATCAACCTTGTTATAACGTCAATTATTAAATGGAAGTTTTTAGTGCTTCCAAATCCCTGTTAATAATTCACTTCCTACTGTACTTGATTTCTTATCTCAAGCAAATCAAAGCAGGTAAAGTTTTTAGTGCTTCCAAATCCCTGTTAATAATTCACTTCCTACTGTACTTGATTTCTTATCTCAAGCAAATCAAAGCAGGTGCTATCTATTGTTTGCAACCAATAGACAAGGATTAATCTCTAGGAATTATCAAGAAGTCCTATTACCTTTTGTATCGTAAACACTTAGAATCTTACCAAAACTTAACCCATAGATCCCATAATTTGGGTTAGAGGGGTTTAGCCACTCATGATGTAATGATCAGAACAACTAGATGAATTCATAATTTGAAAGATAAAATTACCACAAGATGAATAATAACTAGTGATTCTCAGATTAGATCACAATAGGAATCCCCAAAGTATTGATAGAAATCATTTCAAAGTTAATTGTTTTTCAAGCCAAGAAACTAGTGAGAAAAGTAACAAGATACGTGTCTCCAAAAGATGTTCGTCCTCCTTAGAAAACCCTAAACAATACTTTAAATAGTTTAGCCTAAATAAAGAAACAAAATCACAGAGTTTAATAATTCCTCGAATTAGGCGACGACATTCGTGACAACTTATCAGGAGCCTGACGACTTATCACAAATGTCGTCAACTCCTTTTTTTATTTTAGCACTTCCTGCTTAAGGCTGACAATAAAATATGATGACCTATCAGATCTTTGATGACTTATCATGAATGTCGTCACTTCTCTACCTCAGCTTCCATGTTCTGCCTTAGGATGACGGCAACTTTGGCGTCCTATCAACTCTTTGATGGCTTATCATGAAATGTCATCACAACTTTTAGCTGAGGTCCATTCTCTATCTAAGGCTGATGATGAAGCTGATAACTTATCACAGGGATGGCGACTTATAAAAAATGTCGTCAGCCACACTTCTCTTCTATTTGGTTCCAATTTTAACTCTTTTGCTTCCATCCTTGTTGGTTCTCATGCATCTTGGCTTCTACTGCAAAATCAAAGATAAAACAATCAAAAATGACAAAAGTTGCTTAACACTTTGCAATTATTCTCAGTTAAAAGCCTCAAATGTGTTAGCATCTGCTCACACATCAACACTCTTAACTTAAAACTATTGATTGTCCTCAAGCAACTCAAACACAACTAAGAGAATACAAAGTACATTTCACAGTCAATCATCTATATCATATCAAAACATATTCACCATCTCCAAGGTCAATTAATTTAAGAACAACTGTGTATATTATTGAAGAACAACAATGCAACACACAAGGATCAAGATATGGCACTAACTGAGCAACACAACCATGCATGCATCAAGTTTACACTATCCAAAAAAGTTAGTAACTAGCGATGTAACCAGTGTACCCTCACTATAAAGAAATCCCCTTTTTGTCATATCAGACATCACATATATAACCATAGGGATAATCAGAAGACACTCACTCTCAGAATGAAGTTCCAATCAATGTATGCTGAATACCATAGGCTTTCCCTTATTTTCACTACCCCGATGTTCAGACAGGTCATCTAGGATCACTATAGGTCTTCTCTTTGGCTTGTAATGTAGGCTAGCGGCCGGTATGATACTTGATTATATTTAAAGTGACTAAGCCTCCTTGACACTACACTAGCTTTTTTGGGGTTTCACTCATTAGAATTTTTATATTCTTCTCTTTTCTTGATCACACTTATTCAGGATGGGTGCAAGTCTTTTCTACAATTACTTTTTCTTTTTCACAAATTTTTTTTCTTGCTCTTTTCCACTGTACCCAACTTTTATTATTTTCTTTTACTATACCTTTATTCCTACTCATTTTACATCACACACCCCTATGATATCCATTCTCAACTTAGGCCATTAGCCTAAGTCAAGGTGCACAGTGTCTAAGGAGGACCAGGGCCAAAACAGGTTCATTGTGATATAAAAGGGAAGGTGACAGATGTCATAAAAAAATAGGCTACTCAGGCTCAAAGCAGGGATCAAGGGATATTCTACATATAGGGAAGGTTATTTAGGTTAAAGGTGAGCTAATATTAAAACGTCCTATGATCCTTTCCTAACCCCTATCCTTCAACCTAGGTAAGACTAATCGGATAAGTTCTGGATTCAACATACAACGGGAATTGAGTAATATCTCAAACACACATGGCACACATGTATATCGCAAGCTACTACTCGTTTAGTTCATGCAGCTATTTAGCACTGATTATTTCATCACTAGAACTAATGTCACACAAAGATGCACAATGGTCACACTTAGATGCAATTTACACAAGTAACTACTCAGTCTATTGGAGAGGTGCTCAAAAATTACCAAAACAAGTTAACTGCCTCAAGAACTAGTATTTTCCCTAGTCGGATACAAAATTTTACAACAATAATTTACCCTACACCCTCAACTTAAAATAAAAAAAAATCTAAACTAAGGGTTAGGGTATACCTGGAGTAGATCAAGCACGGGGGTCATGGGTTCCTGACCCTTCTACCGCATCCTTAGCTACCCTATCTCTATCAGGAGCCTCGCTCTATTTTGGTGCAGCTGGCCTGGCAGTTTCTAAAGGCATAGTAGTATAGTCCTTTGTGGCTCTCTCTAGGATGGTTGTCTCCCATCTCTTATTGTTAACTATAGACTCAACCCTTGCCTTCTTCAATTCCTTCTTTTTAGTTTTCTTTCTTGCCCTCTTCTCTACCTTTCTTTCTTCATCACTGTCAGGCCTTTCTCTCTTAACATTGCTTTTTTTCTCACATTTGTTCTTCTTTTTCTTTACTGGTTCCTCTGTCAGATCAAGAAATGGGATTTTTCCCTTAGATTTCACAATAGCCAGATCTATAGACACCATAAATTGGTGTTGTTGTATCTTTCCAACCTCCACTTTTACCTTGTCTAGGTCTGATCTAAATAGTGCAATCTCTGGAACTAATATCTCTTTCGACCATGCATTGAAGTGATTCTCCAATTCATTAATCCTACCACAGCCAGAAATTGTCTGGCAAAGAGTTGCAGCTATGCTTCATACCACTTGGATTGCTTTGCCACTCTCCTAAAATTCATAGGGTTTAAGGAAAATCCTATTGTAGGCACTGCAGCTGGAGGATTTGTCTCAGTTCTGGGCACTGATGATTCTTACATTATTATGAATGTTGGAGGTATAGCTTCAGAATATGGCACCTCTACATTAGGTGTTGAGCTGGTACCTATAACCGGTAGATCTGTTGGAATCTCTGTGCCTCTATTAAGCATCAGCCTCGGCTGATTTTTATCATTTCGGATCGGATTGTGGGTCCTCTTGGAAAGTAGTTCTTCTTATAACCCTACAACCTTAGGCATGTTGGCTGCCCTACACAACCTCGTAATTAAACAAGGGAAGAAATATGTTGTATTGGACATTGAGACCCAAATTTTTATCTCTTCGGCGATAATCTCTCCAAAGTTCAATTTGAGGTTATCCACAAAACTTGCGAATAGTATTTCTCTATCATCCTCGAGGATATTATCGCCACCTGTGGGCATCAACCAGGCACGTACAATACCCCAACAAAATCTTGCCTCTGAATTCAAGGAGGCCTTAAAGATCCTTTCACTTGGGTTTGTCAGCCATTCTGGTTCTCCATCAGCTATGAGTGTGGCTAACCAAGATCGTTGATTTTCCAATGCTTCAACCGGGCATAGAAAGTAGTTGAAGTGGACTGAGGTGTGAAGTTTTGGCCATGAAGGAACCTGTTGATTGTTTCTTCAGAAACATCCACCATTACACCCCGTATCGAAACTTTATCCAGCAAAGGTTGGTCTGCTGCTTTCTCCCTTTCTTTACACATGTTTTCCAAGTGATCTTGGTAGTTCTCATAGAACTCCCTAACTAGTGTAGGGAAAAATGAATTTCCTCCTCTTGTAGTCCATCCAAAGTCGTAGTCATGAAATTTCCATTCAACTTCCAGATATTTGCTCAACCCTTAGGTAATGATCCTTTTTCCTCAAAGATTGGACTTTTGACAGCTCTTCTGTTAGTTCTACAAAGCCCATCAAAGATGATTTTCTGGGCTTTGGGAATTTGCCACCTAGTGCTGTCTCAAACTTCAGGGTTCTTGCATTTAACCATAGTTCCCTGAATCGAAGATTCTTCATCATCGTGTGGATCAGCAGAAGGGGACTCATTTTATGGTTCCTTGGAATCAGGTTGCCCAGGCTTATGTTCCTCAAAATCAGGATTATCTGAATCATGCTCTTCAGATTCAGCATGTTCAAACTCTTGTTGCTCAGAGGCCGACTGCTCAGAAGTTGTATGCTCAAATATTGTTGGCCCGGTATCACTTTCTTCACTCTCCTCCACCTCAACTGGTGGGGTGGTAGAGAATTTTTCAAGATTATCTTCTTTCTTTGCTTTCTGAGCAGTGGCTCTTCTTCCTCAAAATCAGATTCCCCATTGAAGAGCCTTCGGGGTACACTTCCCTTGGTCATACGGTCTTTGTAGATTTTGAGTTCTTTCCTTTGGGTTCCATTAGAAGACTTGATAGGTGCCTTCACTTGGTTACACGAGCAAGAGGAAGTAGAGGAAATAAGATTCTTGATTTTGATTTCAAACCCTCACACACAAAGAAGTTTTCTTTTGTTTTACTTGGAAACACTTTAGGAAGAAAAGAAAATAAACTCAAGATGGAAAGAAAATAAAACTTAAAGTAAATAGAGGAAACACGCGGGAAGGTAGAAAGATAGCATTGTGGGCCGGGTTGGATCTTTTCACCTGGGCCCAGGTTTATTTGATAGCTAATTTTGGGACGTTTATGATGACACTTTCTAATGGCTTATCACAAGTGTGATATCCCATCACAAATGTCGTTAGCCTTAACAAAACCTACCTCAAAGCTAATGTCTCTGATGATGAATATGATGACTTATCACAATTGTGACAGCCCATCAAATATGTCATCAGGAACACTTGGCTGGATACATCGATTCCACCTTCTTTGAACTTATAACGTAACTAAAAAAATAAATAATTTGCTAGAACATAAAAATTTTGGGTTGCCTCCCAATAACGCCTGATTTAATGTTGTGGCACGACTTGGTTATCTTGACTACTCATACTTTTCTAAGACAATCTGTTGATACCTCTTTACCATCTTCATAGAATACATCCACGATTGAGAGAACACTCATCTCCTTTTTTTGTGTCATGGATGAGTGTTTTTTGAATCTTGCTTCTTTGTCGTTGAGACTGAACTTCAGCTCATTCATCTCTATGTCCACTATGACTCTCCCAATTTCAAGAAATGGTCTACCCAGGATGATGGGAACTTCGAAGTCCACCTCATGGTCTAGGACTACAAAATCAGCAAGCAATATAAATTAGGCCACCTTTACCAATACATCATGCAATATGCCCACTGGCTGCTTCACAAACCTATTTGTCAGCACCAATCGCATGTTCTTCGGTGTAGGATCCCCAAAACCTAATTTCTTGTACACAAAGAGTGGCATTAGTTTTATACTGGCTCCCAAATCGCATAGTGCATTTGTAAAGTTCAGGGACCTAACAGTGCACGGGATGGTAAATGCTCATGGATCTGCCTTTTTCTGCACTAAAGACCTTGTGGAGATAACACCAAAATGATGGAGATTGTCCTCCAGATCATGGACAACCTTCCGTTTCTTCATGATAAGGTCTTTCATAAACTTTGTGTATCCTATGATTTGATCAAGTGCCTCAACCAATGGCACATTCACCGTCAATTGTTTGAGCATTGCCATGAACTTGCTGAATTTTGCATCATCAGTGTTTTTCTTCAATCATTGAGGAAAGAGAGGCGGTGGTTTTGGGAGAGTTTTCAGCACTACCTCCTTCTCCTTCTCTTTCTCTTTTTCTAGATGATCATCAGAACCATCCAGCTTCTCAGACTACACTGGATATTTTTCTTTTGGGTTCATCCTCTTCCTCAGTCACATCTTTAACCAAACTTTTACCCACAGAAGGGACAGGTAACATCTTACCACTCCTAGTGGTAATCTATACATGATTTATCATTATGCAGATTCTGGACCATATCACTCGGTAACGTTCCACTCTTTCTCTGGTTAAATGCTGCAAAAGTTGGCTCATCAGCTGCTCTAACTGTCTGATTATGGTGGAGTGTGATTTTACCAACTGACTAATAGATGACGGATCGGTCTTCATGGTAGTTACACCAGAGTTGGTAGCCTCCACTCCCTTCAGTAACTTAGCCATCATGTCCTTCATGGAAATCTTTTCAGAAATTGTTGTAGCACCCTCACGATTTCTAGGAGGGACATAGATCCCGCTCCTATCATTATTGTTCCTCTAATTTACCTTCTCCCTATCTTTATAACCAGTCTTATCATAATAATTCCGACCTGCATTCCCTTGTTCATTGCCTCAGAAACCCCCTGATTATTAACATAGTTCGCCTCTTCTTCTGCATCCATATCAACTCTATCTTAAGATCCCATAACTTTCACCTTCTCAGTATTGACTGATATCAAGTGCTTGGTTAGAAGATCTATCTATATTTTTAGGTAAGCCATGTCTTGGTCACGCTCTTTATCTCTTCTGCATTGTTCCGCAGTCATGCCCACAGAAATAGTGGGGCTGGCTACCACAGAGTCTCTGGTATGCCATGCCCGACTCTGTTTGGTCATTCTCTCTAGCATCTCTGAAGCCTCTGGGAATGTAAGATCCACAAATGAACCACCAGCAACATTATCTACAATTAGTTTTGTAAAGGAGTTAAGAGCCCTGTACAAAGTGTTCATTAAGTATATGTCCGTCATATTGTGGTTCGGACACTGTGTCAGCTTCTTTATGAATTTCTCCCTGGTTTCATGCAAGACTTCAGTCGGGAGCTGCCTAAAGTTGTTGATCTCATCCCTCAACTGTACCCTCCTGGAAGGCGGAAAGAACCTTTCTAGGAAAGATCCTTTCAACTGTCTCCAGTTGGTTATAGAATCGGGTGTCATCTCATTAAGCCACAATTTGCCTCCCCAGACAGATACAATGGAAACAACCTCAATCAGATAGCATTTTGACCCACTCCTAGGTTATCAAATGATTTACTGATGGTGACAAAATTCACCTAATGCAAGTTCGGGTCATCCCCAGGAAGTCCACCAAAAAATCCCTTCAGATTGAGGAGTTTAATCATAGTACTCGTGATGTTGAATTTTCCCCAGGTGCCAATGGTGAAGGAATAATTGGACCTATTTCACCTGGTCCATCCATTCCATCATCATCATTATTGAGGTCATACTGGACCGGCTGGTAATCTTGTCTTCCTCGGAATGGACGGTTCCTATTAGCATTAGTTGTACTGGTGTAGCTATTTTCTCTGCACGCCTTGGGATACCAGGATTTAGCAACTCCTCATCTCCCAAATCTTCATCCTAAGGATTTGGATGTTGTTCTTGTTGCCCAACATTCTGCACATTCACTTGAGCTCTAGCTAAGGCTGCTAGTTTGTCAGTCTCTTGTTGGTCTGCCATTCTTCCAATTCGTTGCGGTTCTGGATTAAGTGGTGCTAATGGTTCTACGAAACTTATGGTTCCTAGCATACACTGCAAATATCCTGCAACAAACAAAAACAACAAATAAACATAAAACTAGGAAACTTGAATAACAGTAAATTAGCACACACAAACTTTAATTTACAACCGTATTCCCCGGCAACGGTGCCATTTTTTATAACTCTCAAACTACACCTCTCTAATGATAATATAAGCGATCATTGTAAATAGATAACCCAACTAGGTTGGGGTCGAATCCCACAAGGAATATGGTGTGAACTTAAGTTATTTGCGAGTTAATCAACTGATAGTTGGATGTTTCTTGAAATGGGGGGTTTTGAGTTTAACAAATAATTGTTGGTCACTTTAGCTTCAGTGTTTGTAATAAAGAGTTTATGGAAAACCAGAATTACGTTCTCTATGGGTTTTGGTACTTGACAGATGCTAATAGTGATTCAAGATTCTCACAGAAATAGGACAACAGATTAACTTTATCAAAGTTATGCCTAAATGTCTCTCGACCTACTTAAGAATTTAATTACCTAATCCTCTTGGACATAGGTAATTTATATTCACTGACCAGACTTTACATCAGGTTAATCAACCTTGTTACAGCATCAATTATTAAATGAAAGTTTTTAGTGCTTCCAAGTCCCTATCAATAATTCACTTCCTACTGTATTTGATTTCTTATCTTAAGAAAATCAAAGCAGGTGCTATCTATTGTTTGCAACCAAAAGACAAGGATTAAAATCTTAGAATTATCAAGGAGTCCTATTGCCTTTTGAATCTTAAACACTTAGCATCTTACCAAAACTTAACCCATAGATCCCATAATTTGGGTTAGAGGGGTTTAGCCACTCATGATGTAATGATCGGAACAACAAGATGAATTCATAACTTGAAAGATAAACTTACCAAAAGATGAATAATAAATAGTGATTCTCAGAATAGATCACAATAGGAATCCCCAAAGTATTGATGGAAATCTCTTCAAAGTTAATTTTTTTTCAAGCCAAGAATCTAGAGAGAAAAGTAACAAAATATGTGTCTCCAAAAGATATCCAGCCTCCTTAGAAAACCCTAAACAAGACTTTAAATAGTTTAGCCTAAATAAGGAAACAAAATCACAGAGTTTAATAATTCCTCAAATTAGGAGACGACATTTGTGACAACTTTTCAGGAGCCTGACGACTTATCACAAATGTCGTCAGCTCCTTTTTTAGTTTTAGCACTTCCTGCTTAAGGCTGACAACAAAATATGATGACCTATCAGATCTTTGATGACTTATCACGGATTTCATCACTTCTCTACCTTAGCTCCCATGTTCTGCCTTAGGCTGACGGCAACTTTGATGTCCTATCAACTCTTTGATGGCTTGTCAGGAAATGTCGTCACAACTTTCAGCTGAGGACCATTCTCTTTCTAAGGCTGACGATGAAGCTGATAGCTTATCACAGGGCTGAGACTTATCGGAATTGTCGTCAGCCATACTTCTCTTCTATTTGGTTCCGATTTTTACTTTTTTGCTTCCATCCTTGTTTGTTCTCATGCATCTTGGCTTCTACTATAAAATCAAAGATAAAAAAATCAAAAACGACAAAAGTTGCTTAAGACTTTATAATTATTCTCAGTTAAAAGCCTCAAATGTGTTAGCATCTGCTCACACATCAGTGACTGTGTGACTGTCTCTTGTAAATCATCTAGAGTTAGGTGATTTTCCAAGTTAGAGTTAGCTTGAGGAGTACAGTTAGAGTTAGCTGGAGTTGGAAGCAATAGAGTTACCGCTTAGTTTCCTTGTAATAGAGTTATTAAAGGAAACAAAAGATTAGGAAGTTAATCCTTGGAGTCTCAATTTCTGAGGTTGCTTGAATATGGTAGAGCTTGAAATCTTGGAGGAAGGTCATTGTTTTTTCTCCCTTGAGCAAAGAATTTCCACGTAGAAGTCCTATATCTTTAATTTTCTATACTCCTGCACTTCTTACATATATATCTCCTAGTTCTTGCTACGTGTGTGATTATGGGAACAGTTCCCTAAGTTAAAGAGAAACCCACCCAAACCTTCAATAGATATCTTTTTCAAAAGTAAAAAAGCTAAATAACTAAGACGAAATTATGAAAGTTCCATAGTACTATACTTTAATAAATCTGTGAATAAGAACATTCTCATTTAATTGAAATACGAAATATAAGTAGATTAAATAACAACAACTAACTTTATCTATCTCTCTCCCTCTCTCCCTCCCTCCCTCCCTCCCCCTCTCTCTCTCAAAATAGCTAGATAAGGCTTGTAATTATAACAGTAGTAGAATTAGTTGTTTACTAGAAAATAAGTTCCTGCAGAATTGTCATACCTAATTGTCTAAAAATATGTATTTCTTGCGACTATGCGTACTTGTGTGTGTATCATAAGGACAAACAGTCCTCACAATGAGAAAATCAAATACGACTCCTGATTTAGTGCTCAACATTAATGTAGACTCGGCTAAAATGCATTTACGTGATAGTGACTCGGCCCACTATGGTCGTGATCCATTGATACCTCCCTTCCCTATGAGCACTACGAGAAATTCACGAATGCAAGGAAGTAAAAAGACTACTACAGAAAATAGCAAGACCAATAATTTCCAACTTTAACCAAACCATGGAATCAATCATCGGCACTCCTTCAAAACCTTCCACATGCAAACCATATATGTAAATTGATCACGAACTATCATAAGGACTCGTCGAAATTAATAAAATCACCGTCTTGAAGTCCTTTTTACTAAATGCTTATCATGGTCAAACCTAAACTTTCAAACTTGAAATCTAATTATAGCTACAAATAAGACTTGTGCCCCTAGGGACCAATGCCAACTATTCAATAAATTCCAAAATCACCCTCAAAACCCAACGGAGCTATCAAAATTCAGATATGACCTCGTTAGTCTAAAATATTAATTTTGGACGAACATTTTAAAAATCAAACTTCTAAAATTGATAGCTTCTATTAAACCTATTCAATCACATTAAAATTTGTGTCATCCATCCCCACATTCACAAATGATACAATCAAACTTTGGAGAGGATCATAACAGGAAAAAAGCGCTGAAAACACAAAATGATCCATCAGGGTTGTTACACTATAGCAATCATAACATTAAATATTATAATGGTTGATTTCATGGTTAAATTATTATTGATATTTAGTGAATTTTATAATATATATATATATATATATATATATATATATATATATATAGTTAAAGCTTTTTATAGTTCTAGTATTTTTTTTAAAAATTTCATGGCTATTATAGAGAGGTGTCGTTACACAGTCAAACCTCTCTATAGTGGCAGTGCTTGTATGAGAATTTTATGGTTGTTATAGAGAGATGTTGTTACATGTGTACACTAGAATTTTGACGTTCAGATCCCGTTTATTTGTCATAAATAAAAGTATGCAAAATCAGAAATTACATAAATACAAAAAAAAAAGAAGAAGCCAACATTAGTAGTATTTTCCTTGTGAAGTTATGAAATAAATGATGTGCATCATTAAATACAACTTTTTTCTTTAAATTAGATATAGTCGTACTGAAGACTTAGTGTGTGCATAACATTAATGATAATTACCATAAGTATTTTGATATATCATTTTGTACATAATATATTCCGTACAAAATACTACTACATAGTATTTGAGTATGATGTATTAGCAGTCTAATTTGAAAAAATTGTACCACTATAAAAAATGAAATATATTATAGATAGAATGTCGTTAAAAAGATGAAATACCCTGGATCTTGGCCCTTGGAAATTTCCTGATCTTTAAGCTCATTATTCTTGATACGACTCACCATACGAATCGTATGGTGTTGGTATGAGTCAGGTGAACCAACTCGTATTGTGTCCAGTGTTGGGTGGTCAATTTTTTGTTGTGGTTACAACTTGGTGGGATGTGGGTTATATAGTTTGGTGATGGGTCGTTGGGATTGATCCTTCACTTAACCTAAAACTTAGTGACTTGATTTGGCTTTAAGTACGAGTGGCTCACAATAAGCTATGGGGATAAGGTTCGAGTGGTATATTAGAGTTGTACCTTGTCCTGAGTTCAACCATTTTGATTTTTTCTCGGATACGACTTAAAGGTACTAGTCGTATGGTATGGGTAAAAATAGGGCAAGGAGAATCGTATGGTGGATAGCGTGAGGACATCCAACCTTCTGTTCTGGGTACAACTGGATGGAACCACTCGTATGATATGGGTACGAGTGGAGGGTTCCAACCGTATCCACCTGTAGGAATTTTTACAGTTTAAGTTGGGGGTAACACTCTTGGGACTTCATTAACCTACTATTTGCAAATCAAACACTCTAAAATCTCTCTCAAAACTCATAGTTCAAGAAAAGGCTAGGGTTTCTTCAAAGTGGTCAATTAAGACTTTCAAGGGTGGTTTCTCTATGTCTTCCTTATTATCTAAGGCATTTTACTCCTCCCTCATTGTTAGTTCAACTAAAAGCATGTTTTAATGAATGGTTTTCATGATATTTTTCTGGTTTTGTTTTGGTTTTGAAGTAGATATTGGGGGTTTTGGTCGTTCTTCATTGGATAATGCTTTTCCATGTTTTAATTATGATTTTTCATGCTATAATTATGATTTGAACAGGTGGGTGCATGGGAAAGGGCCAATGGATACTTGGTATTACTTTTGGAAACTATATGCCCTCAACATATTTGTTAAAATGCTAATAAGAATGATTTTGTCACATAGTTTGACTATTCTTAAAAACTTTGCATTGCATAATATGGTAATGGAACTTAAATTGGTTTGGATGGTTTTAATTGGATTGTAAAGTCCTTGATGGCCTTGGTTTTGGTTTAATTCGGAACTTTGGATTCAACTTGGTTTAATGGCTTTGGTATATCATAAATGGATAGACTTACAAACTCTAATTTAGGTATGAAGTTATCAATGGTTAATGCATAATAAAAGTCTCCTTGTTAAATTTTTGGAATGTGTAAATGGTCTTAATATAGGTTTAAAGGGGGTGCAGCAAAGTCGTGGAAGGTGGAGGTCTCGGGGGATCAAAACTGAAAACTCTTGTTTGCTGATGTGAGGTTTGGTCTGGGTGACCATTTGCATGATGTCACACTTTACATTTTGGGGGATGTACTAGTTATCCTAGGTCCTTCTCTCTAGTCGTGTGGCTTCACGTATTGGGGCCCTTTCAGTATGGGGAGATGATCCCGTGTAACCCATGGGTGGTTTTAGGACGACAAAGCTACACAACCCAGGTTAATGTTTTAAATGCATGCTAAAACTGGCTTCCTTTTCCAACATGGTATATATATCTATGTATCTGATTGCATATGGTTATTTACTTTTTTTTTGAATAATGGCACTATTTTATCCTTATTCCTGAGTATACGCTAGCGTTCATCACGCTAATCATCGTCGGGCGTTGTATCCCCACTAGTTGCTAGAACTGGCCATACTACTCCTCTTGCTTAGTGAATTATATTCGGGGACAGCATCAGAGTCAGACTTCCATACTCTGGAAGACTCCATTTCATGCTATGGACTTCTTTACATTATTTTTATTTCTTGGACTTTGGTTTTCGCTATGGTCGGGGGCATGTCCCGACCGAATATTCTTTATTTTTGGATAGAGGCTTTTTGTGACAAATATGGGCATAGAAAGTGTCGATATAGGTGCCTACCTTAGTAATTTCATTAGCATTGGGATTGATTTTTATTGGACATTTGATTGTGGTTGTTTGGTCACGGTTATAGACTTTACTTAATGTCCTTATGTTATTGTTGTTATATCTTGCTATATGTTCAGAATTCATCTGACATAGGCTGCAGTGCGATTATGGTTGGATATTGGTGGTGGTCTCCTATCTCGGTTGGGCTTGCGGCACCGACACAACTAGGCCCTGATTCGGGTCCTATAAAAAGAATTAAAATATAACATGAAAAATTAATTTTGAAGAAAATCAATTTATTATAGTAAAAATGAGGTGACATTTCAGAGGGATCAAATGGTATATGTATACTAATGTTTGACATTTATATCTCATTTAGGTTACATTTGTTTTTACTAAGATTCATACGTCTGAATCTGAATACACATCTGAATGATTAAGATGTCTCTAGATCTGAAAAATGAATGATTAAGACTATTTATTTTTCAACCTCTGAATGTGCAAAATTTATTTATTTGTATATTTAATAAAAAATAATTCAATAAATAATTAAGTATATATTATAAAAATATTTAATTTAATATAAAAAATTATTATTTGATTGGAAAAGAATATATATTTATGTTTGTTGGTGATAGTGAAGATGGTTTGTAATGGAGATGGTGGTAATAATTTATGTTAGTAACTAGTAATGTAGGAGGTGATAGTTGCGATGATAATAGTTGGGATGATAGAGATGGTTGGTATTGTAATGACTGTTATGACGATGGAGGTTGTGATGAGAAGTTTCTTGATTTTAGTTATTGGTGATGTTAATTGTGATGGTTGAAAATGAATGCATGATGTTGACGATGTGTTGATAGTAGTTGGAGAAATTGTTAGCTATGATGGTGGAGATGGTTGTTTAGATATTGGTTATAGTGATGGTAGTGGTTGAAGTGGTGGTAGAGGTGGCGACACCGATGATAATGGTGGTGGTGGTGGTCGAAGAATGTGTTGAAGTTGATGACGTGTTAGTGATAATTAGCGGTGGTGCTAGTTGTGATAGATGAGTTGGTCAGTGGTACGGATTAGCTGGCAGTGGTTGATAATGGTGGTGATATTAGATATTATATTGGCATTGGTGGTGGTGGCAGCGGTGTATATAATTAGAATAATAAATGTGATAGGTGGTAGCGACTTATAATGGTGTTTGGTAGTGATATTGGTTGTCAATAGTAGTTGTAAAGGTGGAAGTGGTTGGTGTTAGTGGGTGGTGGGTGGTGGTGATGGGTGTGGTAGTGGGTAGTGGTTGACAATAATGGTGGTGGTAGAGATGGTTAGTGGTAGTGATTGGTGTTTGTGGATAGAGTGGCGGTAAATATTATCCAATATAAGAATACCTCTTAATGATATAAAGACTTGGTTATAGATCTGAATGATTAAGAGATATTTAGACCTATTAAGAGGTAAAGTCTTAATAAAAAACAAACGCTAATATCACCCTTATTGTGATTCAGATTTACAAGTGACCCGAAAGTCTAAATCATTCAGATTCAAATCTCCATTAAGTTATCATAGCCTGAGGCTACACCCTTATTGTGACAACGGTGCTTACGGTCACAAGTGACCACAAGCTAATCTATGAGTTGGTACCTGCTATGAGCACTGAGTAAAATTGATAATAAAAAACATGTGCAGAAATCAACTGAATACGCCATAAGGTTTAAATACTGAAAACAATATATCTGAATCTATAAGTCTGAAACATATGTGAAAATACTGAAATCTGACTGATATAACTAATAAACTAACTAACTGTCTGAAATGTCTGAAAGAATCTACTGGCTGAGGAGTTGATGGGATAAGCCCAATACTATCTCTGACAAGCTAACTGAAAGGAAATACTAAAATACCGAAATAAACATAATAGGTCCTCGAAACATAAGGACTCAGCACTGTTCCTGCTACTGATAAGCAAAATGTCTAAGCGCGGTCAGGTAACTGTGCGTCTGAACCTATGATATCATAAAGCAAGAAATGAGTATACGATCAGTATTTAAATGTACTGGTATAAGAGATAAGGTTAGGCTAAAATGCATGGGTTATGTGCATGAAGTAAAGACTAGCTGAATAGTATGAGATTACTGAATATAAATACGTGAAAGCACTAAAATTTAAGAATGCATGACCAAGCATATAATAGGATTCTGAAATAGTCGGTAAACTAAAATACTAAAATCTGATAATTTAATAACTTATAATTGTATGTTATGGTCAAGCAAACCTGAAATTGAATTTTTTACTGAATACTGAACTGAGACTGCAGGAGGTATCATCAAACCGACATGCCCCAATCTAAAGCTAATTGAGGTCCAACCTGTAACCCTAGTTAGAAGGGTGTTAGTACCATGCCACAGGTACTAACAATGGTTGTGTGGATACACTAAACTGGTGTCCCGAAGGACTAAATAGTCACCCTAATCTAGAAACAGTACTCATGAGAAATGTGTCAAACCTAAACTGGCAGGAAGGCATCTCAAACAACGTTGGCTACATAGTTCTGTAACTCAAGGATTTCTACTAGGGGTCAAACCCTAACCTGGTAGGAATGCCCCCATCCCTGGGTTTGCTCGGTGCTGAATCCTACTCCCAACTGAATGACACTAACTACTGGACTAAACTGAGCTTAACTGAGCCAAGAATTGAACAATAACTAAATGACAAGGCTCATGGTTTATTTGAAACCATTCTAAAAAATACTCAAAACTATGTAAAGAACTAAGTAACGGGTGTTTGTAATCCTCCAGGACTCAATGGAATCACAATAGGAACACATGAAAGCTTTGAAACCATAGAAGGGAATCATTGTTCCACATTCAACACTTAGGCATTTCATCAAACACATGAGGGTCATGAATTAAAGCATGGGAATGGTTTAAAACATGTAATAATAACATAGCTTCAATACACAACCATGAATCAAGGATTTAACATGAAAATATCATCATTCAAAAGTGTAAGTGCTAATTCACTCCGAAAACAATTGCAAACATAATGTATAACCAAAATTCATAAAACTTCATGGAGATAATTCATTATAAACATGTAATTTCATAATTTAAAACATAAATATGGATTCTTGGACTCCATGGGTGGAAAGGGCCCGTAGATGAACATCTCACATACCTTAGACACTTAAACTTGAAAGGGAAACACAAATCTTGAAAGCTTTCTTGAATGTTCTTGGATTGGGAAACACAAATTCTTGAATTTCTTAGAAGGAATGGAATAGAATTTGGTGAAGTTCGGGAAGGAAGGGGTTTGTATTTGAGAGTAATTTGGAGAATTAGGGTAAATATGCCCTAACTGAAGTTTAATCCTATATTTTTATGAATTGGGTCGGTGGGGAAAACATATGATTTCCCCATAGGGATTAAATTCATAACTGGAATATTATTTAGAGGGGCACCGTAATGCGTTGAAGTGCTCATTGCTATACACATCGCGGCGCGCCACTATTGCGGTGAGGTGCTGGAATCCAAATCCAAACATGCCTCAATTCGCGTCTAAAAAATCCAAATCTTCCTCGAGACATGCTCCTTACACCCCTCAACATAAATTAACTCAAAAACATATGTCTCAAGGTCAGGAAGGCCATTTTAAAAATCCTCGAAGTTAAGATGCAAAAACTAAGACTAACTCCCCAATATTTAGATAAATTTTAGGTTCTAAGCTTCTTATGCAGGCACTATAAGCTGAACTAAACTAAGAAAAGTATGGGATATTACAATATCTCCCCCTTGGGAACATTCGTCCTCTAATGAGACTGATTAAGCTGAGAATACTGGGAAACTGAGATCATACATTGTACATGCATATCTAAAAACATGATCACATTACTGATTCTGAAACATGGTACATGACTCAACTGACTCGTGAATGCATGCAATGACATGAAGATGATTATAAAGCGGGAACTGAGAATGAAAAAGATATAATCTAAGGAAGACTGTTACCTTAAGTTAAGTCTGAGTTTGCAGCGAAAAGATGACGGTACTTGGTTAATATATCTACCTCTGTTTCCCAAGTGGCTCCCTCAGCGGACTCATTCCACCAAAGAACTTTGACCCAGAGAACTTCTTTGTTCCTTAGTCTGTGAATCTGATGACCTAGGATCTCAACTGGGATTTATTCATAAGAAATGATATCATAAACATCTATGCTTTCTAAAGGAATAACTACAGCTGGATTACCAATACACTTCTGCAACAAGGAAACATGGAACACTTGATGTATTGACGCCAAATCTACAGGCAACTTAAGCTCATACTCTACCTTACTATAATGACTCAAGATCTTGTAAGGGACAACATATCGGGTAATGAGCTTCCCCTTCTTGCCAAATCTCTTTACTCCCTTCATGGGAAATATTTTCAAATAGACCCGGTGACTAACCTCATATTTAAGATCTCTTCTCCTCACATCTGCATAGGATTTCTGTTGGCTTTTGGCTATATTAAGCATCTCCCTGATTAAATGAACTTTGTCCATCGCATCAAATACTAAATCTGGCCATATCAAAGTAGTCTCACCTACATCAAACCAACCAATAGGAGATCTACATCACCTCTCATAGAAAGCCTCAAACAGCGCCATCTGAATACTAGAGTGATAACTATTATTGTAGGCAAACTCAATCAATGGCAAGTGATCATCCGAACTACCCTTGAATTCAATAACACAAGCTCTCAACATATCCTCTAGGGTCTGAATGGTCCTTTCTACCTAACTATATATTTGAGGATGAAAATTTATACTGAGATGGACTTTGTTATCAAGACCCTTCTAAAAAGCTTTTTAAAAGTGAGAGGTAAACTAAGTACCTCTATCTGAAATGATAGAAAACGGGACCCCATGCAACCTAACCAACTCTCTAATATAGAGCTTGGCATAATCCTTGGCTGAATAGGAAATATGAACTGGCAAAAAATGGGCTAATTTCTGTTTGTTTTTCCATTTTTCTTTCTGGGAGGTATTTTTTGTAAACAAAAGGAAGAATTAATTAGAAAGAGAGTTTAAATAGAGCTCATGCTATTTTACAGGACATGAAGACTAAAAGAAAGGAAACTTTTCCTAAAATATCTCGTAGTCTTTTTTCATTAAGTGTGGCGCGCTTCACACCCATGCACAAGACTCTACTCAACGCAACATTCATACTAACTAGGACACTATAAAACTTTAGGCTCTGATACTAAGTTTATTCACGACCCGAGGCTACCCCCTAGTTTCGATAATGGCGCTTACAATCACAAGTGACCACAGGCTAACCCATGAGCTGGTACTATTGAGTAAAACATCTAATAAAAGACATATAGGGAAATCAACTAAATACGTCGTAAGGTTTAAATACTGAAAACAATACATCTGAATCCATAAGTCGGAAACAACTGCGAAAATACTGAAATCTGACTGATATAACTGATAAACTAACTGATTGTTTCAAATGTCTAAAAGCTTTAACTAACTGAAGAGTTGATGGTACAAGCCCACAACTAACTCTGACTAGCTAACTGAAAAGAAATACTGAAATACCGAAAGAAACATAATAGGTCCTCGTTATGGTAATTGTTATGGTAGTCAAACTTAATCAATGGCAAGTGATCATCCCAACTATCCGTGAAGTCAATAACATAAATTCTCAACGTGTCCTCTACGGCCTGAATGGTCCTTTCTGCCTAAAAATCTATCTGAGGATTAAAAGTTGTACTGAGATAAACTTTGGAACCAAGACCCTTCTGAAAAGCTTTCTAAAAGTGAGAGGTAAACTAAGTTCCTCTATAAAAAATAATAGACAATAGGACCCCATGCAACCTAACCAACTCTCTAATGTAAAGCTTGGCGTATTCGTTAGCTGCATAGGAAGTATGAACTGTCAAGAAATAGGCTAATTTTTATTTCTTCATCCATTTTTCTTTCTGGGAGGCATTTTCTATAAACGAAAGGAAGAATGAAATAGAAAAAGAGTTTAAATAGAGATTATGCTCTTTCGCAGGACATGAACACTAAAGGAAGGGAAACTTTTCCTAAAACATCTCGTAGTCTATTATCATTAAGTTTGGCGCGCTTCACACCCATGCATAAGACTCTACTCAATGTGGCTTTCATACTCCCTAGGACACTATAAAATCTTAGGCTCTGATACTAAGTTTTTTCACGACCCGAGGCTACCCATAGTCCCGACAACGGTGCTTTCAATCACAAGTGACCTCAAGCTAACCCATAAGCTAGTACTTGCTTCGAGAACTAAGTAAAACAGATAACAAAAGACATGTTTGGAAATCAACTGAATACGCCATAAGGTTTAAATACTAAAAACAATACATCTGAATCCATAAGTCTAAAACAAATGCAAAAATATGGAAATCTGACTGATATAACCGATAAACTAACTAACTGTCTAAAATGTCTGAAAGCCTCTACTGACTAAGGAGTTGATGGAACAAGCCCCCAACTAACTCCGACTGGCTAACTAAAAAGAAATACTAAAATATCGAAAAGAACATAATAGGTCCTCAAAATATGAGGACTCACCACTATTGTTGCTGCTAATAAGCTGAACTGTCTTAGCGCGGTCAGGAAACTTTGCATTCGAACCTATGATATTAAACATCATAAGCGTAAGAAACAAGTATGTGATCAGTACTTTTAATGTACTGGTATAAGAGAAGAGGTTATGCTAAAATGCATGGGTTATGTGCATGATGTAAAGACTGGCTAAATAGTATGTGATTACTGAATATAAATATAGGAAAATAGTAAAATCTGAGAATCCTTGACCAAGCATATAACAGGATTCTAAAATAGTATGTAAACTAAAATACTGAAATCTGATAACTGAATAAATGATAACTATATGATATGGTCAAGCAAACCTGAAACTAAATTTTGTATTGAATACTGAACTGACACTATGAGAGGTATCATCTAACTGACATGCCCCAATCTGAGCTAATCGGGGTCACACTTGTAACCCTAGTTGGAAGGGTGTCAGTACCGTTCCACGGGTATAAACAATAGCAATGTGGATCCACTAAAATGGTGTCACGAAGGACTAAAGAGTCACCCTAATCAGTAAGGAGTACTCATTAGATATGTGTCAACCCTAAACTGGCAGAAAGGCAACTCAAATAACGTTGGCTACCTAGTTCGGTAAATCAGGGATTTCTACTAAGGGTAAAACCTTAAGCTGGCAGGAATGCCTACATCCCTGTGTATGCTCGGTGCTGAATCCTACTCCCAACTGAATGTCACTAACTACTGTACTAAACTAAGCTTAACTGAGCCAACAACTGAATAATAACTGAATGACAAGGCACATGGTTTATCTTAAACCATATAAAAAAATACTAAAAACTATGTAAACAGCTAAGTAACGGGTGTTCATAACCCTCCAGGACTCAATGGAATCACAAAAGGAACATATGAAAGTATTGAAACCATACAAGGGAATCATTGTTCCACATTCAACACTTAGGCATTTCATCAAACACATGAGGGCCACGAAGTAAAGCATGGAAATGGTTTAAAACATGTAATAATAACATAGCTTCGATGCTAAAAAAACATGAATCAAGGATTTAACATGAAAATATCATCATTCAAACGTGTAAGGGCTAATTCACTCAAAAAACAATTGTAAACATAATGTATAGCCTAAATTCATAAAACTTCATGCAGATAATTCATCATAAACATATAATTTCATAATTTAAAATATAAAGATGGATTATTGGAATCCATGGGTAGAAAGAGCCCAAGGATGAACATCTCATATACCTTAGACCCTTAATCTTGAACGGAAAACACAAATCTTGAAAGCTTTCTTAAATGTTCTTGTATTGGGAAAAACAAATTCTAGATTTTTTGGAAGGAATGGGATCGAATTTGATAAACTTCGGGAAGGGGAGGGCTTGTATTTTAGAGTAATTTTGAGAATTAGGGCAAATATGCCCTAACTGAAGTTTAATCCTGTATTTTTATGAATTGGGTCAGTGGGGAAAAGACATGATTGCCCTTCGAGGATTAAATTCATGACTGGAATGTTGTTTAGAGGGGTACCGCGATGCGGTAATTTGCTCATAGTTAGACCCACCATGAAGCGTCACTATCACAGTGAGGTTTTGGAATCCAAATTCAAACATTCCTCAATTATAGTCTGAAAAATCCAAATCTACCTTGAGACATGCTCCTTACACTACTGAACATGAATTAACTCAAAAACTTTTGTATCGGGGTCGAGAAGGCCAGTTTAAACATCCTCGAAGTTAAGATTCCAAAAATAAGACTAAGTCCCAAATATTTAGTGAAATTTTTAGGTTCTAAGCCTCTTATGCAGGCACTATGAGCGGAACTAAACTAAGAAAGTATGGGATATTACAATATCTTCCCCTTGGGAATATAGTCCTTGAATGAGACTGATTAAGCTGAGAATACTTAGGTAATTGATATCATACATTGTACATGCATAAATGAAAACATGATCTCATGACTGAGTCTGAAACATGGTACATGACTGTACTAACTCATGAATGTATGCAATGACATGAAGATGATTATATAGATGGAACTAAGAATGGAAAATATATAATCTAAGGAAAACTACTACCTTAAGATGAGTCTGATTTTGCGGAGAAAAGATAACGGTACTTGGTTCATATATCTGCCTCTGCTTCCCAAGTGGCTCCCTCAACGAACTCATTCAGCTACAGAAATTTCACCTAGGAAACTTGTTTGTTCCATAGTCAGCGAATCTGACGATCTAGGATCTTGATTGGGATTTATTCCTAAGAAAGACTATCCTGAACATGTATGCTTTCTAAAGGAATAACTACATCTAGATCACCAATACACTTCTTCAACAAGGAAACATGGAGCACTTGATGTACTAATGCCAAATCTGCAGGCAACTTAAGCACATACGCTACCTTACTATAACGACTCAAGATTCTGTAAGGGCCAACATATCAGGGAATGAGCTTCCCCTTCTTTCCAAATCTCTACACTCACTCCATGGGAGATATTTTCAAATAGACCTGGTCACTAACCTCAAATTCAAGATCTTTTCTCCTCAAATCTACATAGGATTTCTGTTGGCTTTTGGATGTCTTAAGCCTCTCCCTGATTAACTGAGCTTTTTCCATCGCATTAAATACTGAATCTTGCCCTCTCAAAGCACTTTTACCTACCTTAAACCAACCAATAGGAGATTTACATCTCCTCTCATAGAGAGCCTTAAATAGAGTCATCTGAATACTTGAGTGATAACTATTATTTTAGTCAAACTCAAGCAATGGCAAGTGATCATCCCAACTCCCCTTCAAGTCAATAACACAAGATCTCAAAGTGTCCTCTAGGGTTTGAATGGTCCTTTCTACCTGACCATCTATCTAAGGATGAAAAGTTGTACTAAGATGGACTTTGTTACCAAGACCTATCTAAAAAGCTTTCCAAAAGTAAGAGGTAAAATGAGTACCTCTTCTGAAATGATAGATAACGGGAACCCATGCAACCTAACCAATTCTCTAATATTGAGCTTGGAAGAATCCTTGACTGAATAGGAAGTATGAACTGACAAGAAATGGGCTAATTTTTATTTCTTCTTCCATTTTTTCTGGTAGTCATTTTCTATAAATGAAAGGAAGAATGGATTAGTGTAACGTCCCGAAAATCAAGTTTCGAGATGTCACACGGTGCTTAGGGTCACAAGTGACCCCAAGCTAACCCTTTTCATCAGTATAACTCAAAAGCAACTGATTAAAACATAATTTTGAGAGAATGAAACTGAAAATGTCTCAATACAGAATCTGTTCAGTACAATATTGGAATTACAAGATGACAATTCTACTAACACATATACATATACAAGAAGGAGAGTGAATACATCAACCACTACTACTGTCTATGAAGCCTCTACTAGTATTTTCTGTACATAGTCGGGTCATGACTCCCAACTACCACACTTAATACGACCGACGAAAGAAGATACAATGCTCCAAACTGAAATAACCGACCCAAGTCCCTGAACTGTGAGGACTCTTTACCTGCTGACCAGAAACTGCAACTAAATAGAATAGTAAATAGGGGTTAGCATAAAGAGAATGTACTGAGTATGTGGGGGTGCATGCAACACTTTAAATAACATCATCAATTTCATGAAAACATGCATACAGACAATGATGACTCACTTGGCTTGAGTTATATCAAATCATACTCTTCATACTTTCATAATAAATAGTTCAAATGGTAAAATCTCATAATCCATGTAAATCATCAAAAATTATAAATTATGATAAATCATCATAAATTATCATATCGTCAAAATTCATCATAGGTAATCATAATTCATCATAATATCTCAACTCTTTGACTCAAATCTCGGAGTGACTCGGTAATTCAAGAAACATGACTTTTATGGACAAGGGAGTTTCCTATAACTGACAACCCCACATGAGCTACGTAGAATACCAACATTTGAAACCCCTGTTGGCGGGAGCGTCATACTCTTTACCAGAGAGTACGACCTTAAAATTGCAATAATCACAATTGGGCTCTCTGGCTAATAATATCATCATCAAACAACCCTATGGTGGCACATAGGTTTGGAGAAATACCAAATTTCTCTCTCGGTGCTAAGTACTACTCCTCGACAAGCTCAGAACGCGTTAGGAAATCCACCATCATCATCACAAGGGTCTATCATAAAGACCAAATCAAATATCTCAATTTATAATTCATCAACAATTTGTGGATTCCTAACCCCAACTTCGACTTAAAATATTTTAATCTTTTTCAACATCAACAAGGTATCAATGCATTGAACCATAACCGACTCGAAATTTGACAAGGATATGAAGACTCAATACGTAATATTTTCAACAATTCAACTCATCAAAATTATCCGGAAAAAAAATACCAAAATTCATCTCAACATCTATATCAAAATCAATATTTCTCATAGTCAAAATCATCTCGACTCTGCGAGTTCAAGGTCAATGTACTCAAATGATTATTCTTTCAATTCAACATTTAAATCATGACAACAGCTTTTGAAAAGCACTTGAGACCTTCAATTCATAATAAGAATACATATCCCTTAGTTTATCTCGAAAGCCTTTAGAAATATCAATTCATTGTAGTAGTATGCAATTCATAGCATAAATTCTCAATTTAAGAAGTAGAGTAATGAAGTAATCATGTATATTCATATTGGAAAAAAATTCAAAGTCTTATAAATCCTTCATAAAGTAATTTGAGTGTATACCCATTTTCGAATATCATGAAATTTCAATAATAGAACTCAACCTTTTTAAATGTCAAAATATAATAATTTATCAAGTCATGACAACATCAATATTTTTGAGAAAATATCAAGACTCATGGTAACATCTCAAATGTTATATCTCAATATGCTCAATGATTCAATTTCGTCATAAAGAAGCTTTAAGCTTATCATAAATCTCAAAATCATTCCAAAATACCATTTCAACATATATCTCGAAATCATTCAAAATAAAAATATGAAATCTACAATTATAGATATCAAGACATCTCATGTCTCAAATATATATTCAATAATTCAAATCGTCATTGGGAAGCATAAAGCTTGACACATATCTCAAAATATTATTCCAAAATACCATCTCGGCATACGTCCCAAAATCATTCAAAATACCACCTTGTGGTAAAAGTGTGTAATTCGCAATGATAATTATTAAATCATATCATGAAAATATTCAGATAATCATATAAATCAAATTTTATTCATTCAATCATCATAATCTCATAATCGAATTATTTAGACATAATCTCACTTGCAAAATCATGTAAAACCATAATAAAATTAAAGCTTTGGGCACAAGAACGGAAGATTGCTCTTGTTCAAAACCCCACATACCTTGAAATTGACATCTTGATTACAGAATCCTGTTCGGACAAATAATGGGTGCTCCTCGAAGGTCTTGAAATGAGGATTTCATTTATCGGATTAATTTTGGATTTCTACGGTGAAATTGAAAGATATTTGAAGGTGAAATTTGGCTAGGGTTTCATTATCCCAAATGTTTCATGAAGAAAATGAATTTTAAAGGTTCAATTATGGATTAAATGGACAAATTTTCGTCCAAGAGGGGGTGTGAAATGACCAAATTGCCCTTAAAAAACAAATAATGTCAAATCTGTCCTTTGGTGGACTGTTTTGATAGGCTGAAGTAGATCGACCATAACGTTTTACTCCGACAGCCAAATCGGATGAAACCAATTTCATTAGAAAGAGGAATCTTAGATATTTCCGTTGATATATAGTAGCTCACCCAGATCATTATGTACAAGTATTTATGGTCGTTTGAAGTCGACCCAAAAATTCACTTTTGATAGGCTTAACTAGATTGACCATAACTTTTTGCTCCGATAGTAAAATTGGATGAAACCAATTTCATTAGAAAGAGGACTCGCAAAGATTTCCGTTGATATATAGTAGATCACCCAGATAATTATGTACAGGGATTTATGATTGTTTGAAGTTGACCCTGAAATTCGCCTGCCTGCAGTAATTTTAATTTCCTCCACGTTTTACTGTTCACAGTTCGATCGGAATGGTCGTAGTTCGATCGGAATGGTCGTAACTCATCGCTCGAGTGTCCATTTTTGATGATCTATATATCGTTGGAAATATTATTCGATACTCTACGCAATGGTAGGTCAAAGTCTTAGAAATACTACACAAAAAAATTATGGATCGCTCTAAAGCGTAGAACTCGATACGGTTCTCACGAAATCTTTACGAAGAAAATTTCCTGGGGTATTACATTATCTCCCCCTTGGAAACATTCGTCCTCAAATGTCGGTTGATAGGATAAAAGCACTGATCAACTGACCTTCTTAAGGGACGCGAACATCTGAGACATATCGGCACGATTGGAATTACAGTTTCCTATTCCTCATACTGAACATGCATATCTGACGCATAAATATCTAGCTGAACTGACTCTGGAATGTATGAATGTGTATGCAACAATAGCCAATTCAAGGCTCGTAATGAGAACTTGAGCATGAACTAGATGTGTTTAAAACACGGAAGCTTTAAGAAGTCACGGGGTATCACCCACTTGGGACTCTATGTTCCTCTACAACACTTATTTCACAGGGTCACTAAGACTGTGCATGGGGCACCTATGAATTAGCTCATATGCATGACGCACGAACAGAGGTATACTCGTAACTACTGAGATGCTCCATATGGAAATGATTTCATTCCTAAGATCCTTGGATAACATGATGAAATGATAAATAAGAAGGTACACTATACGATTCTGATTGACTGAGCTGCAATACTTGGAAAACAAAGATCGTTTAGTAGAAGTTTACGAATTGAAGCATAACTAGCTTCCAGAATCTGAAACATGTACACCAAAATTCCTCAAGATAACCACTTAAAACTTCAACTAACCACAATATACATGAAAGCTTAATCTCAATCTTACTTCACATTACCACTTAGCTCAAAATAAGCATACACCTTTCTAACCAAGATAAGAAAACATTTTCTCTCTTCTATCTAGATAAATATTCACCAACACCCCTATCCACAACAAATACGTATTTTTCCATATAACCAACCATTCATCATCACTCTCTTACCCTATGAAAGAAGTTATCAAAGGGCTAGAACATGCTGGTCTAAAATATGACTAGATACCCTAAATAACTTGGCGTTCACCAAGGCGTAAGGAATAGAAGATTTAACATCATGAACTCGGCAAAGAAATTTGATTTGGGAATATGCACGATATGAATCAAAACTTTCATTGATCATTAACAGAAATGCTTTATTTCTCGAATAGAGCATAGGGTAAGGCTAGAGTACCTCGATTACTAGCCACATAACTTAAGATTCTGAATTCATAACTTATGGAATATATAATTCCACCGCTAAAAAAAAATCCGAAACCCCACGTATTGGGAACTGAGAGAGAACATGGTCCTTTATGACATGCATGAACTAGAATTATGATCATGGAACTGAAGTGTAAAGCAGGAGTAGGCCCTGGAATAACTGAAAGAACTGAAATAGGAATGGGTCGAGCAAAACCCCTTTCTTACCACTATTGGAATCCGAACACTTAACTCGGTAACTTGATCTATCATCTCCCCCTTAGACTTAAGCCATCGCTCTGGGTCAGTAACACACTATACACTTTAATCTAAACTAAAGTCACTTCACTCAAGAGTCCGATACATAATCACACACACAAACCATAAAACTTCACCCAAATGACTACCTCAGAAAGCATATAACCACATCCTCACACAACTTCTCGAATTACCACCTATCCTTGTATAACCCCAATAATCAACACCTAACACTTGCACACTTTCTAATATCAAATCCGCATAAGCAACCCGATAGTCGGAGTATACACCATCTAGAGCTTCAACGCTTTCAGCTCAACTTCGAAATTTCAATCTTAGAGTCTAACGCTCAACTCAAATTTTTCTCATCCTTAATGGACCACACTACCTCTGTCATCGCTTATTAAAATCACACTTGTAAACTTATATTTCTAAACCATAAGAATCAAAATCACATCTAAGAAGCTCAACCATTACAGTCATACACTAATCCTCAAAATTAAAGCAGTCCCATAATATCTTGGGTGAACTTTCTCATCATAAACACAACATCAAACTTAATCACGAATCAACCAAACTTAGGCTCTTATATCCACTATTCAAGCCTACTAGATCACTTCCTAACAACTATTACCATTAATCAAGAAATCATCACAGTCACCTTCACGATCACCAATCATTCAAACTTAACTTTTAGCACACAATATAACTTAAAACTTTTCGCACGAAATTTCCACTTAGAAACTATAAAAAAATCCTCAACAAATGCTAGCCCATTTAATCTTCATAACAATAATAATTGGTCATAATCATATAGCTTATCTTATTCACAATCCATTAACACATCCTTCTTTCACCCGTCACTACTATCTATCCTTCATACACAACTTAACTTAGTTCATAGCTCTCTACGTCTTAACTTAACTTCCTCTTGGAACCCAGCAACTACATAATTTAACAACACTCACCCATCGAGTACTTCCATCACTAACCTATACTCTCTGTCATACAAATATCGTCAACACCCGTTTCATACCTCGAACAAACTATATCACTTTCTATTAACTATGTACTGATGCCGAATCTGCAGGCAACTTAAGCTCATACGCTACCTTACCATAATGACTCAAGATCCTATAAGGGCCAACATATCTTGGAATGAGCTTTCCTTTTCTGTTAAATCTCTATAGTCCTTTCATGGGGGAGATTTTCAAATAGACCCGATCACTAACCTCATATTCAAGATCTCCTCTCCTCAAATCTGCAAAGGATTTCTGTTAGCTTTGGGTTGTCTTAAGACTCTCCATGATTACCTGAACTTTCTCCATCACATCAAATGCTGAATCTGGCCCTATCAAAGTAGTCTAACCTACCTCAAATCAACCAATAGGATATTTATATCTTCTCTCATAGAGAGCCTCAAACAGAGCTATTTGAATAATGGAGTGATAACTGTTATTGTAGGCAAACTCAATCAATGGCTAGTGATCATCCCAACTAACCTTAAAGTCAATAACACAAGCCCTCAATGTGTCCTCTAAGGTCTGAATGGTCCATTCTTCCTGACCATCTATCTGAGGATGAAATGTTTTATTAAGATGAACTTTGTTACCAAGACCCATCTAAAAAGATTTCCAAAAGTGAGATGTAAACTGAGGACCTCTATCTGAAAGGATAGACAACGGGACCTCATGCAACCTAACCAACTCTCTAATATAGAGGTTGGTGTAATACTTAGCTGAATAGGAAGTATGAACTAGCAAGAAATGGCCTAATTTCTATTTCTTCTTCCGTTTTTCTTTCTAGGAGGTATTTTTTGTAAATGAAAGGAGGAATGATTTAGAAAGAGAATTTAAATAGAGCTCATGCTCTTTCACAGGAAATAAACACTGAAAGAAGGGAAACTTTTCCAAAAACATCTCGTAGTTTCTTGTCATTAAGTGTGGTGCGCTTCTCACCCTTGTACAAGACTCTACACAACATGGCTTTCATACTCCCTAGGACATTGTAAAACCTTAGGCTTTGATACAGTGTTTTTTCATGACCCGAGGCTGTCCCCTAGTTGAGACAACAGTGCTTACGATCACAAGTGAACACAAGCTAACCCATGAGCTGGTACTTGCTGTGAGCACTATGTAAAACTGATAATAAAATATATGTGCGAAAATCAACTGAATACGCCATATGGTTTAAATACTGAAAAAAATACATCTGAATCCATAAGTCTGAAACATATGAAAAAATACTGAAATCTGACTAATATAACTGATAAACTAACTATCAAAAATGTCTGAAAGCCTCTACTGACTGAGGAGTTGATGGGACAAGCCCCCAACTAACTTCGACTGGTGAACTGAAAAGAAATATTAAAATACCGAAAGAACATAATAGGTCCTCAAAACATAAGGACTCACCACTGTTTCTGCTGCTGATAAGCTGAACTGTCTAAGCGCGGTCAGAAAATGTAGCATTCGAACCTATTGTATTAAACATCATAGCGTAAGAAATAAGTATGCGATCAGCACTTTGAATGTACTGGTATAAGAGATGAAGTTAGGCTGAAATGCATGGGTTATGAGCATAAAGTAAAGACTGGCGGAATAGCATGAGATTACTGAATATAAATATGGGAAAGTAATAAAATCTAAGAATGCATGACCAAGCATATAACAGGATTCTAAAATAGTCTGTAAACTAAAATACTAAAATATGGTAGCTGAATAACTGATAACTATAGATATGGTCTAGAAAACCTGAAACTAAATTCTATACTGAATACTGAACTGAGACTGTGGGAGGAATCATCTAACCAACATTCCCCAATCTGAGATAATCGGGGTCCAACCTGTAACCCCTGTTGGAAAGGTGTCAGTACCGTGCCACGGGTACTAAAAAGGCTATGTGGATCTACTAAAATGGTGTCCTGAAAGACTAAAGAGTTACCCTAATCTGGAAGGAGTACTCATGATACATGTGTCAACCCTAAAATAGAAGGAAAACATCTTAACCTACGTTGGATATGTAGTTCTGTAACTCAAGGATTTCTACTTAGGGTCAAAACCTAACTTGGCATCCCATCCCTGGGTTAGCTCGATGTTGAATCCTACTTCCAACTGAATGACATTGACTATTGGACTAAACTGAGCTTAACTGAGCCAGCAACTGAACATGATACTAACTAAATAACAAGGCTCGTAGTTCATGTAAAACCATTCTGAAAAATACTCCAAGTTAGGTAAATAGCTAAGTAACGGGTGTTCATAATACTTCGGGACTCAATGGAATCACAATAGGAACATATGGAAGTTTTGAAACCATAGAAGGGAATCATTGTTCCACATTCAACATTTAGGCATTTCATCAAACACATGAGGGTCATGAATTAAAGCATGGAAATGGTTTAAAACATGCAATAATAACATAACTTCAATACTAAAAACCATGAATCAAGGATTAAACATGAAAATATCATCATTCCAACGTGTCAAGGTTAATTTCCTCGAAATACAATTGCAAACATAATGTATAACCAAAATTCATAAAACTTCATGGAGATAATTCATCATAAACATGTAATTTCATAATTTAAAACATAATGATTGATTCTTGGATCCAATAGGCCCATGGATGAACAACTCACATACCTTAGACCCTTAAACTTGAAAGGGAAACACAAATCTTAAAAGCTTTCTTAAATGTTTTTGGATTGGGAATCACAAATTCTTTATTTTCGTCAAAGAAAGGGGATTGAATTTGATGAACTTGGGAAGGAGAGGGTTTGTATTTAAGTGTAATTTGGAGAATTAGGGAAAATAATGCCCTAACTTAAGTTTAAATTCGTGTTTTTATGAATTGGGTCGGTGGAGAAATGACATGATTGCCCCTCAGAGATTAAATTCATAACTGGAATGTTGTTTAGAGGGGCACTGCGATGCGCCACTATTGTGGTGAGGTTCTTGAATTGAAATCCAAACGTGCCTCAATTCTCGTTCGAAAAATCTGAAACTTCCCTGAGACATGCTCCTTACACCCCTTTATATGAATTAACTCAAAAGCTTACGTTTCGGGGTCGGGAAGGCCAGTTTAAAAATTCTCAAAGTTAAGAGACCAAAAATCAGACTAAGTCCCCAACACTTAGAAATTTTCAAGTTCTAAGCCTCTTATGCAAGCACTATGAGCTGAACTGAACTAAGAAAAGTATGGATTATTATATAATTACAAACAAATGAGGTCTTAGTTGTTATAAACAAAAGTTCCCAAAACCATACAAATCATGAATATTAGGAAAGACAAACATTAGTAGTCTTTTCCTCATGAAGTTATGAAATAACTGGTGTGCACTTTTAAAAAATACTTTTTTCTTTAAATTAGATGTTCATATCTGATATTTACATTGAGCATGACATTAATGACATTAATTATGATCAACATAAATATTTTTATATTTTATTTTGTAACATAATATATTTCCTAAAATATATTATAACATAATATTTGAGTATGTTGTTAATAGAGAGGTAACTTTCCAAAGAATATACAACTATAAGAAACAATATTGTTGTTATAGGTAGAATATTGCTATAGAGAAGTAAAATATAACATGAAAAATTGATTTTGAAAAAAAATTAGACAACAATAGTAAAATTCCATTGTAACGAAATGACACTATAGAGAGGTTTTACCGTATGGTTTTTAAGTAAAAGCTATTGAGTTTTGGTAATCTCGTTAGTTAAATGGTTGAACTGCCTCTGATTATCCCTAATTAAGGGATCATTTGTATCAAGGATAATATAATTGGTAACTTCTTAGCAAATTGTGTTTACATCAAATTAAGTCAATTTTTAATTGTTACGATTCAATGAACTGGAAAATCATAATGATTAACCATGATACTATCAAGTAATAGGTATGTATGCTTTAACACAGGAAATTACATGTCATAAACTAAAATAAGGGTGGTTTTAGATTTTTAATCTCAATAAGAAAAGTCTTTGAAAATTAGTTTTCCTTCCTTTTTAAATATTGTACAAGTACAATTTTGCCCCTCTACACCTCAAATATATTTTAAAATTTTTCATACTCATTTGTCTCTTAAATTTTATTTTTTATTATTTTCACTTTTTTATTTTATTCTTTAATTTTATTTTCATGTTTTAATTCATTTGTCTCAACATTTATTTATTTTCTCTCTTTTCTTTTCAAACATTATCTATTTCTTTATTTTTTTTAATTCATTTGTCTTTAACCTTTATTTTTTGTTTTTATTATTTCTCTTTTTTTCCTGATTTTTCTCAAATACCTACTCTGCACCTCAAATATTTTTAAACTTTTCATACTCATTTGTCTCTTATGTTCTATTTTTTATTATTTTTACTTTTTTGTTTTTTCTTTAATTTTATTTTCATGTTTTAATTTATTTGTCTCAACCTTTATTTTTATTTTTATTTTTCTCAAGCATTATCTACTTCTTTTTTTTAGTATAGTACAAGTACAATTTTTTCCTTTACACCTCAAATATTTTTTAACTTTTCATACTAATTTGTCTCTCAGATTCTATTTTTATTTTTATTGTTTTCACTTTTTTTTAAATTTTATTTTCATGTTTTAATTCATTTGTCTCAACCTTTAATTTTTTTCTCTTTTTTTTCTCAAACATTATCTATTTCTTCATTTTTTTATTTTTTTTTAATTCATTTGTCTCAACCTTTAATTTTATTTTATTTTTGGTTTTTATCATTTCTGTTTTTCCCCTCATTTTTCTCAAACTTTATTTTTATTTTTTTCTCTCATTTTTTATTTTTATCTATTTTTTTAATTCTGTGCTTTTTTCTTAATCTTTATTTTTTTCTTGCCTTTTTATCTCAATCTTTTTTTTTATTTCTCTATTTTATTTGATCGCTTTTTTCTTTTACTCAACTTCTATTTTATTTTACTAATAAATAAAAAAATTGATAATCCGCAAAGAAATCTTCTTTTCTAACATCATAGAAAATTTAAGGACATGAAAATATAACGTGGTAGAGTCAACTCTTGTCCGTGGGGCATAACTTATTATTTAAAAGTCCTTGAACTAAGTCTTGCCTCTAAGGCAATAGTTGTAGAACATCTCATAAATGAAAACATAATGTGGTTAAGTCAACTCTTGCCCGTGGGGCATAATTTGTAGTTTGAAAGTCCTTGAGCCAAGTCTTGCCTCTAAGGCAGTAGATGTAGAACATCTCAGAAATGAAAACATAACATGGTAGAGTTAACTCTTGCCCATAGGGCATAATTTATAGTTTGAAAGTTCTTGAGCCAAGTATTGCCTCTAAGGCAATAGTTGAAGAATATCTCATAAATGAAAATCTAGCGTGATAGAGTCAACTCTTGCCAGTGGGCATAATTTGTTGTTTGAAAGTCCTTGAGCTAACTCTTGCCTCTAAGTCAATAGTTGTAGAACATCTCATAAATAAAAACATAATATGGTAGAGTCAACTTTTGATCATGGGGCATAATTTGTTGTTTGAAAGTTCTTGAGCTAAGTCTTGCCTCTAAGGCAATAGTTGTAGAACATCTCATAAATGAAAACATAACGTGGTAGAGTTAACGTTTGCCCGTGGGGTATAATTCGTAGTTTGAAAGTCCTTGAGCTAATGTTTGCCTCTAAGGGAATAGTTGTAGAACATCTCATAAATAAAAATTAGTTATTTTAGAAAAAAATTATATATCACCACAACTTATCTTTACTAAATTATATAAAATTCTTGTCCTTTTTATTAATTATCTAATTTATTTATTTTTATTTTTTAAAAAATAAAATACATCCACAAATCAATAAATTTTTTTATACATAATTTTCATCATGTATCACCCTTTGGTTTAGTTAATAAATTATGTATCTCGATCAAATAGTTTAAAAAATTGATGTATTTCAGTAACTAAAATTATGTATCTCAATTTTAGAATTATGTATTCGGGTGCTAATTATATATTGGGCAAAATTCAGAAATAGCATACTTAGACCCTTAATTATAAATTTCATAGCAGCACTTTCATAATTGCATATTATAGCAGCTTTTAATATGTATTTTTGTAAAGTGTTGCTATAAAAATACAAATACAATTGTTTTTACTGTATTAATTATTTGATTTAAATATGGTAATAATTCCATAAATTAATAATTAAAGATTACAATCCCATTAAAAGCTCACTAATCACCCTTTTTTCGTTAACTTCTAACAACCCTGTTCAGATTCAAAAAAACTATATTATCCACTCACTATATGCGTGATTCTTCAAAAAAAAATCAATTCAAATTTTCAGTCACTAAACGCATGATTCTTCAAAAAAAAAAATCAATTCAAATTTTTGTTGAAGCTTTTAGATTCGCTATAATTGAACAATCAAATTCAATTATATTTATTGTTGTTCAAAAAAAGTTTCGTGAAGTTCAACTATCAACATTACGTTGTTCTCGTTAACACTTTAGAATTTAATTATCTTCTTCGAATTAGTGCTTAAGTGTGATTTCAGGTATTAGATTAGTTTTTTTTTGTTGAGTATATTTTATTTTTGCCGATCTTTTTTTCAATTCCTCAATTTGTGATGCATTGTCGATTTATTTACTACTGTCGTATAATCAATTATGAGTATATTAAAAAAAGAATTCGATTTTAAGTTTGTTCAGTACTTTTTTGAAAACCTAGCAGAACGATTGATCGCAATCAGCTTGATTGTGGTTGTTCAAACTGATGTATTTGGTTGTGTTTGATTCTAATATTTTTGAATTACAGTGTATGTAAGCTTTAAAGAATCTTCTGAACTCTTGTTATTGTTGGAAACTATTGCTTTGATTATATTTTACTTTAAACACTATCATATGTATTTTTTTAGTATTGTCATTGGTTCATATATATTGGTAGAAGAATAAATCGATTGAAATCATTTTGTTCTAGCTGATATAATTCATTTGGTTCTAACTATTTGTATTTGATTGTAAAAATTCTCATATGTATTTTTGTAGCAGCATTGTTGGTTCATATGTATTGTTAGAAGAATAAAAAAAATAGAATTCAGTTTGTTAGATTTGATATAATTGAGTATGTTCAAACTGATTTATTTTTTTGTGTTATAATCTGATGTTTTTGAATTTGAGTGTATGTAAGCTTTAACATAATTTTTTTGAACCATTGTTATGGTTGGAAAAAGTTGTTGTGTTAACCGAAAAATCTATATTCCTTATTAGTGTAAATGTATTTTTGAGTTTATTTGGTGATTGTGTTAATTTGTTTGCTATTATAACAGAAAGGTGAGTGTTGTAACAATTGACATCTGACAAATATGTATGTTTGTTTAATTTATGTAAAATCAATTACAAATGAGAAGCATACCAGTTCTTGTGAAGCACTCCGGTAGATAGACGTATGAAAAAAACTACGAAGATTACGTCAATGATGCTATATAGTTGAGCACAATAACATCATTCAATGATGTGAATGATATTTTGGCATGTCACTTAAATGTGGACTTAAATAGGAAACGGATTCTAGTAGAATATCAAATCACTGGTAATACAGGGCAAATACAAATACATAATGATATGGGTTTAAAGGTGTTTGTGTTGCAGAAAAAAGATATTCAAGACATGAACTCATTTCTTCCTTTATATGTAAGCATTTTGGAGAAAGTTGTAGGGAGAAGCTTTGCAAGTTCATCTGTGTGTGTTGCCGAAAGAAGAGACAGAGTTGTGACAACTTGCAAACAATATTAAATACATATAACGAAGGAGCTTTGGTGGTATCTAAAGATGCTGCAGCATTAGATGTATTTGAGATGTAGTGTATTTATTTATTCATATTGGCAGAGTTGAATACCTAACATAGGATTTAGATTTGAAATATATTTTTATCTAATTATCTGATCACTACATATGTATTTTAACACTGTGTAAGTATTTTTAGGTTATATGTGTTTTTTAACTGTCATATGTATTTGTTCATCCATATGTTTTTTTAGTTGTATATGTATTTTTTGGGTTAGTTTTCACTGCAACATGTAAAAACTGAACATATAAAACAAGTAAAATTGAATAAATTTTTCACTTACTGTAACATGCAGTTCAATATAAGTTTGCAAAAATACATATTAAACTACATCCATATACCCGTTTGTTACAATATCCAATGTAATAAATCCTAGAACTTATATGACACTATTTATTCTACTTTGCCTAACAGGCCTCGATTGTGCTTCGAAATCACTATGAGCATTCACGTCTTGTTTTCGAATACCATAGTCCCACAGTAGTGCAACATATCTTCTAAGAGTGTGTTGACATGGACATATTTGGTGCCAAACGAGGAAGTTTTCTTGCAATGAATATGTCGTCATACAATACCTATAAAAAGTAAAACTACAATGTCTTAAACTATAACCAAAATACAATGGTTAAAAAGAACACAACTCACATCAATCCCTAATTACATATCAGCATGACATCAATCTATAAATTCATATGTATTATGAACAACAACAAAAAATACAAAAATCATCACTAAAAGCAAAAAATATATGTTAACAAAATATCAGCTCTCATGAATCCATAATACATATCATCCTGATATAAAAATACATTTTACACCTGCACCTTATTAAACAAAAAAAAAGTACATATAACATGTATATGTATTTGAATATGAAAAAAATACATATCAAATATACTTAAAAATACATTTAGCCACTAAATCTTCATTAGTATCTCACATATGCTAAAATACATATTAACGGCTAAAATTCCCTAAATACATATTAACGACTTGAAAAAATACATATTAACTGCTTATTAAACACAACAAAAAAAATACATATAAAAAATATTTACAAAGCCAAACATTATCTCATCTTCAGTGTTTTCTTCGGATTCATCAGCGGAAGAAATCTGAACATCAACATCCTCCTTCCTTACTTCTTCAATTTGTTCGACTTTTCTTTTCTTCTCATACTTTTTTTATTTTTGTTCTTTTACTGAATCAATTTTATTCATCCTTTTACCCTTTTTTAAAATTTCAGTAATCTTCATCGAGTCATTTCGAAACTTGGACCTAATTTCTTTCAAACTCACAAATTGTTTGGACTGTAAAGGATTTGAAACAACTTTAACTATATTTTCTTGAGTTAAACCAAGACTAAATGATGGTACATAATCAGAAAACAAATTAGCATTTCGTATACCACTTTTTGATAGTGATTTTACTATGTGTTCATCCTTTAGAGAGTAAAAATCATAAAAACGAATTTGCTATGAATTTGAATATAAAAAAAATTTGAAAACGCTAATATGCAATAACTGAGTTAAATAGATACCTGAATGATAGGAACAAAATCGTTTCAGATCTGCTTGAATTTGTGCAAAAGGAAAAAATTGAAAAAAGATTGTGACGCGGAAACAATGATAGAGGCGTGAAAAATAGAAAAAAAGATTTTGAAAAAAGGAAATATATGTTGGAAAGCGTGAAATAGGGAGAATATGTGCAGTAACTTTTCTCAGGGTAAAAGTAATTGAGTTTTATTAAAACTAATGCTATTTATGCTACATGGAGTAATTACACAAAACTGTTGCTATTTTTTGTAATTTAACTCTTAAGTATGCTACTCTATGTATTTTTCCCTTATATATTCGACCAAAAAAAAACTAATTAACTGTTATATTCTTAAGTTAAAAATTATGTATCCCAACATGAAAATATGTATTTGGATGTTGATTTAGTATCTAAAAATTGTAAAATAAGATTTTATTTATAATTTAGCTAAGAGCGGAGATAGAGAGTAATTAGAGATAAACTTGTCAGAATATATGTAAATTTTCCATTATTTTATGTATAAACAACATAAATTCCAGACCTTATATACTTAATTATCTTCTCTCCCGGATGCTTTTCCTCTCTCCCATATTTCAAACATACGAATACATCTCACTTACCTTATATATTACATCCTTTATATAAGGTACAATCATTTTACCTATATTTAAGGAAAATAAATCAGCCACCTTTATTATCTAACGTAATTAACATCAATCATTAAATTAGTTATCAGTGGAACCTTAAAATCAGTAACAGTAATTCAAATTGAAAAAAAATTTAGAACATCACAATAATTTCATTGATAAAATTCGGTATTTCACCCCATTAATTCTTGCTGCATCAGTTCAATATCTGTTTTCATGCAACGCTCTAACATCAATATGAACATCGCAATTCTATTATGTCATTTAGATATTTGACAGTCAGAAATAGTATATGAACGCTACAAAAGTTATGGTATTATTGTTTCAAAAAATATATCATATTTGAGGTTGATCTCGACGATTGCATCAGAACAGCTACTGATGAATGTTGAAAAAGATAGAGGTCAGCTATGTCATGGAAGGCAATTTTTCCCCAATTATTATAAGAAATGATAATGGAGTGAGGGTGTATGTTGAGTTGTAATTTTTTTTTTCGAAATATCTCAATCCTTTGTGCATTTTGACTTCTAACAAGTCAAAAGAAGAGTTAGAGTTTGATCGAGAAACTGGAGTTGTTATTTATGTTGAAGGAACTAAAACTGACATTCTTGCTCTTACATTTGTTGGATCACAAAATCAACATTCGTTTATATGTACTAGAGTTGGAAAGAATAACTTCATTACTGATTACAAGACCACAGAAATAAAGGTTGATCAACTTATAAGGATAAACCAATTCTCATCGCTGTAATGGCGAAATTTGCATTATCGAATGACTTTAATTTTGAGGTAAATGTTCTTATTAAGACAGGTATGAAATAAGACTGTTTAAATTGAAAAGTTAGATAACATTGTTGTTTTTTATCCGTTAAATCTTCCAACAAACACATTAAGCTTAATTACAAATATGCAAAGTTTTTTGATAGTGTTACTCATTAGATAATTGATTCAATTATTCGATGAACCTTATACATTGAACAAATTGTATTGAAATTTCTTGATAATCTTGCGTTATATGCTTGATTGCAGTGGTGTATTGTAGTATGTATAATGAACTAATTTTCTAGTAAATTGAAAATTTTGACTTATCTTTGAATTTTTTAATGCATCAAATTTTATGTATGTAATCACATTGTTTTAAAAATATTATTTATAAAAAATATGAAAATTTAATTAGTTATGTATGTGGAACCTTATTCACCTTATATTTAGTTATACTTCTAGAATAACTTTCTTATACTTAGTTTTGTGTTTAGAATGAACCTTATATTTGTTTGTACTTGTATAATAACTTTCTTATACATAAATCTCTTTTATAATTTTATACTTGATAAAATACAGTTATTCATTATACTTACTTATACATAAGCATGTTATGTATAAGAACTGTTAACGTAAATAGTTTTTCTCATAAACAAACCTGATCTTATCGTTTTGCTATATATTTGTTTTGGAACTAATTTTTTATTAAATTTGCATCAGGTATATCCTTTACTGTCGTAACGAAGACTACAAATGGATCCTCAAGGCATGTGCCGAATATGTTGAAGAGGAAGAAGTATTACCACCAAAATATAGAAAACTGCCAGGAAGGACAAAGAAAAGAAGGCATACAAAATCAAGTGAATCACTAGTAAATGCGGTCGTGCAGGTTACAACATAAGCACCTGCGAATTTTTTCCAAGGGATACCTGAATACAATATTTTATTAATGCATATCATGAACCAATATTGTTGGCTTATTCTTTTCTCTTTCGTCTATTAGAGTAGTCTTTAATTTACAATAATCATCTTTCATTATCATTTAATGGATCTAGAATATATATAAACAATTTTGATTAATCGTAATTCTCTTTATTTGTTAATTTTTTTGATTTTACATTTCAGTATAGTAATGCAGATGTGTATTACATTGAACATGTTTGTTAATGCATATGTGTGTTATTCATATAGATGGTATGTATATGTTGAATGATTAGTCATTTTTATAATGTATTGTATAAGGTTACTACCTTAAAAATGTGTAAAGTTAACACTTAACTATTGGTAAAAATCAAATTCAACACCCAGTTAAATTATGTATTTTTGTAATATACATAACATGAAATGTATTAGATAACTTGTAGGTTTAACATGTTTTAGTTAATAACATTATAAGAAGATATGTATTAGATGGAACATGATAAGGCAATAATTGTATATGTTATGTATTAGGCAATTTCATTTCACATATCTCTTATGTGCAGAAGTGCTAAAAGATTATAAAATATTATTCATTGCATTCATTAATTTTTTATCTATACTTAATACAACATGTCTGAAAAATGTAGATGTATAACCATATTATTAATAGAGCTATATGTATGTTTAGTTTTTGCTAACAAGACAAACTTATAAAATAAGAAGCAGAACAAAATTAAATATTAAGGATAGTTAAACAACCTTACGACATCCAAAAACAAATAATACAAAGCCAATAACGTAGTCGAAACCTACAAACTATCTATGATCACATCTTTAACATCCATTCTAAAAACAAGAAAGTAAATGTATTCAGGAAGGTAAAAATTCTGCTCTATTCTAAACTAACAATCGCTGCTTCATCAGCTGGATAAAAATATCTTGGCTTGGGTCGCGGAGGATCATCATTGTCGCTTGTGTATCCTTTATTGGCCTTGATAACTCAGTAATTCCATAGTAATATAGCATAGTGTAATCGATGAGTTTGTGTATTATACCCACCTGAAGGTACTTTCAGCCCTTTACTTAAGTACACTGCATAATCGGCCATAAAATGTCACAGTCTTTGAATTGAAAAAAAATTCATTAATCAGCAAGACATATAAAATTCCTAAAGGATTATGCATAAAATAATTAATAGTGGTTGAATTTACAAACTAGCACATGCTTGTTGTGCTATGTTTTTCATGTACTCAACATTAAATGGGTGTTGATTTACAATCTGAGTCTGCTGACCCAATTTATCCTTGTACACGTCTAAGTTTTTCCATTTAGTACGTATACCAATGTATGACTTTCTTATACATTAGATCTATGACTTAATATGTATATCAATGTATAGGAAATAACAAAAGCTCTAATCATAGTTACTTATGTATTATATTGTATTATACGCAAGTTGATATGTATAAGATTAAACAAAAACAACATTTAACCATATCATTATACATGAAAAAAAAACTTATGTGTAAGGTCACCATGCTTAATATAAAACTACATACATTGCTTAGAAACGTATGAGGGTTGAATTAACAACATATATATGACAAAAAAAAAAAAGCTTTAACAATACACTACATAGCTATGTATAACAATGCATCAAAAAAAATGAATTAAACGAAAAAATACAATAAATCACTACATCTTTAGAAGACGTTGTCGTCTTGAATCTTCAATTCTTTTTCTTGCTTGCAGATTTCGGAACAAACTTTTTGAAACTTGTACAAGCAACTTTCATCTATTTTTTCATTTTAACTGGATCATTTTGTTGTTTCGATCTATTTAGTACGAAATTGGGATCCTCGTTATCGAGGGTTTTAGGAACAAATCCAACAACATAATTTGTTTGTTCTTTAACATCTAACTGACTAAGTCCTAAGCTAAATCTCGGACAAGACTCCATTACAATGCTTAGATTTTAGGAGTTAAGCACATGCAATAAAAGCAATCCGAAAAATCTTTGATTTGTAATGGTTGAAAAAATTATAAAAGAATAAAAATAAATCTCACATCGGAATGTCATTACAAAGCTGAGATTTTGAGAACTATACACATGCAACAATAAAAATTAAAAAAATTTAATTTAGTAAAGTTGAAAACAAAATTTAAACAAACCTCAAAAGTAATTGAAGAAGATGACGGAGTTAAGCACTTTGATGAGTTAATATTTGAATTTTGAAATCTTGAAACCACCATATAATGGTTGTTTGATTTTAGGAACAAATTAAGGAGCATTAATTGATTAAAGAGTGTGTTATGATATGTATGAGATTTTAAGAGAGGGAGAGAAAGTACTAAAGATGGGCTATTTTGTAATTAGTTTGAAATATTTGTAATTAATTTTATTAAATGGGGTATTACGTAATAGCTATAATTTAAGATGTATATTTATGTAAATTTTAGAAAAATGAAGTTGACTTCATTTCTTGGCACAACAAAATATGACACACGTTACGCACAACTTGTGAAATTAACGTATTTTGATTGCTTGTTCATTGAATGAAGAGGCAGTTCAAGAAATTGAATGGAACCTACAATAAATGTAAACAATCAACTGACTTTAGTCATTCTCCACATTAAGAAATGAAAACGTAATTTTTAATTTATGAAAACTTATGATGTGGTTTCCTCTACATTAAGTTCTCTAATCATTCTGTGAAGTTGATAGGTTTCTTTGGAATAAAAAGGTGGCTATCAAGAATTAAGGAGTTGATAAACTTTTGATGTATTATTGAAGATCAAATAATGAAGTCAATTGCCTCAAATCTCTCCTTAATTAAGGCAATTAGAAACATCTGTCATCTTTAATACTCATAGATGATCATAGTTAAATCTATACTTTTATAAGATAGAGACAAGAAGATGAAAGAAGCTTCAACAAGGGACACTTTAAATAATTAGGAGTAATTTTCATAGATAGTTACCCATGTTTTGGCAATTGCCTATAAATATCATTTTTGTTTTTTTAGGATAAGAACATCACCCCAACTATCCCTATTTTTCTCAAAAAAATATTTAACATTTTAAAAATCTTGTTCTCTCCTACTTGACATGCCATGTTGTATAAATTTTATTTTCTTAATAATAAACTTGTTTAATTCTTCAAATTAATTTATTCAAACCTACGTCTTATAACCTACAAGAAAAGTCTAAATTACGTAAAAAAAATCTTTATTGAAAATTTGCAAAAGAATTTACCGGTAATCTAATTCTCTACAAGTTTTTCAACCAAACTAATTCGATGAAAAACCTACAAATTTTTCTATCAAACAAAATTTGGAGGAGAAAATCTAAGTTTTTTTTTTTCAAACAAAATTCAATAGAAAAATCTTAAAGGTAATTATCACCGAAAATTTTTAATTCGCATGTAGATCACCTGCAAAATTTTAAGCAAAATCTTTTTGATAAAAAATAATAAAAAATGGATTCTATCTTTTGAATTTTTTCCAAGTAAATTCATTAACGAATCAAATATATCCATAAAGTTAACATTGGCAAAAAACTTTAGGGAACAAAAATTTAATATTTTTAATTTCATTTTTTCATATTAATTTTTATTTGTATATGATATATTTTGTCTTATTATATAATTAAACGTCAATTTATATTCATTCCTCACCCTAAACCCACAAAAACAAGCGATAATTGGTTGGGTACTATTTTAAAGATTCATTTGTCATATTAGATCATTTTATTGATATTTTAAAAAAAAATTAATTTGTTTCATGACTAAATAATTTTTCTTTCCTTCAAAAATAGTACATTTAGTACGTAAATGAAAATCCGTAAGCCATCATTTTTATTTTTACATTTTAAGAATCTTTAGTATATAAAATAAATAACAAAAAAATATAAAATTAGTACCAATTCATATAAATACCTTGAGTTTTAAAAATATTATTAAGTGGTGAAATAAATAAATTAGAAAAACTTTGAAAAGTACCAAATAAAATAATTCAAACCTTTACACATCAACTACTTCATTGATGAGTAATGTGCATAGTATTACCATACGAATTATTTGCCTTTAAATTGTGTGATTATATGATATTTTTATCATGTGATGTAATAATTTTTCTCATATAGAATAAGAATAAATATAATTTATATTCTTTTTTAAAAAGGACAAAATAAAGATAAATTTAAAGTACATAATTAAATTGTTCCTCAATGATAAATATATCATGTGTGTTTATTTTTTTAAAAATAGGATAAAAGTTTAGTTAAATAAATTTGATAAGTTAAATTGATCTATTTATTATTGTCACAATCTGAACCGAGACCGTGGCCACCACGATCATCCATCCAATCTAAAACACTCTACGAAGCCTCTACTAAACTAAAACTAGTAATCTGACTTAGCCGGGACAAGGCCCCCGACAAGACTATAAAATAACTGAAACTAACATCTGGATAGATTTACCTTCCGAAGAAAGGGAGGCTCTCCAATTCAGAATGTCAAAGGAAAAATCTACTGATTTGCAGAACCACGGAACTGGACCTCAGAACCTAAAATATAGGGGGTCAATACTCGAAAGTATTGGTATGTAGAACAATCCAAAAATAATATATTTTTACAAACCATAAGCGAGAGCATTTGAGCATTTTATAAAATAATTTAACGTAATGTAAATGAAAACACATGGATATAATTTTGATGAGCTTCAACCATTCTTGTAAAAACACTGACTCAACTCTTTGTATTTCTTTGAAGCTAGATGACACACCCTACAATTTTGTAATTTCACAGGCTATATGGAATCCACCATTGACTCAGCGGCTAAGACCCCAATCCAAGTTTGCCGCAAGGACTGGAGTCTTTGCTCTCTACTACGCCACAAGGTCGTCGTCAGCGTACAATCCCCTATTTTAGGGAAAAATAAAAATAGTGTCTGCAAATCATGGTTTTGGGCAATGAGTTATCTAAACTCATGCCTTTTTCGGGTAACCATCTAACTCTCTTTAAACCCTATTTTAGTCTCTTAAAATCACACTTCCTTCTTATGAACAGTTCTTTTTTTATTCTGCTTAGGGCACATCATAACAGGGTATCTTCATACCCAGAGTTGCAAGTCCTTCATTTCATCACATCATATGTACTACTCTTCTTATTTCAAAGAATATTAATGACCACCCAAAATATTTAAACATTATATGAAGGAGTTCTTATTTCAAAACACATGAAAACTTATGTAAATTACTCCCTTTTTAATACTTTATCATGCGGTGGTTATCCCTTTCATCAATCACATGAAATTTCTTTAATAGAAACATGAAGATTTGTAAATCAAGGAAAGACCCCTCTCATTCGTTTATAAAACAATAACAATTAATAATGATAATAAAAAATTTACTCTCAATTTCATAATTCATGTATTTGAACAACCCACGACACATTAAAACAATGGATTTCATAACAAGAAAGGGAATTTCATAAATCATACTTTCATATAACTATTTGAAACTCATTACTCCATACATATGAACATAATTCAAGTTTAGGAAAACCCCCCATTGTTTAAATAAGATTTCATCATAAATTTGGGTTCCCAATGCATGCTCTCAAAATAATCTCAAATCTCATAATACGTGTAAACATATATACTATAAAACTTGTAAAAATTTTAAAACTTACGCCCATAAAATTTAGGATAGTCCCACATACCTTAACCTTCTTGATTTGTGAAGAAAGCTTGAATCTTTAGGAACTTGAATGATAAATTTGTGAAAAGAACCATATTCTTGATGTTTTCATGAAGATTATTTAACTTGGAATATTGAATTCTTAGATTTCTTGGGGAAAAGGGTTTGGATTTTTGTTCTTGGAAAGGGAAGGGTTTACATATGGATTTGATGATGAAAAGGGGGTAACTAATGCCCTTTTGGTGTTTTAATCCATCGCTTGGATGCTTGGGGGTAAGGAAAAATGACTAAAACTCCCTTTGAGCTTGTATTTATAGATGGAGGAAAATATTACTCCACGTCGCAGAGCTAGATGTGGTAACTTAATCCCGCGTCACGGTGCTATTGCAATACCTTACTGCTTATGACAAAAATTGTTATAACTTTTTGCTCGGGTATCGTATTAAGGTTAAATTGGTATCATTGGAAAGATAACTCAATTATCTATCATTTTTTGCATCTTGAGATAAGGAATTCCACATATATAAAAATTTATGCACGTTCAAAGTGGATCCTTGTAGAATTGAATACAAAGATTTGGATGACTCAAAGGCTCTTAGCTCAACTTTGTTCTAAGTGATTCCTATGAACGTTTTTCATCTCATAAGGACTTCACACACTAGGATCAAGATAATGACACATATATTTAAAGATAAATCATGGGATTAGAGTTTACACGAGTAGGAATGACGGGTCGATGTCTAGCCCTAAAATATGGGGTGTTACATTGTCTCCCTCTTGGGATCATTCATTTCTGAATGATGGGTAGGAACATGTTGAAGATCTAAAAGTATGGAATAAGGAACATAACCTCACATTAAAAACTTTTCCTAAACAAAATATGAAAAGGTATCAGAAGAGATTCATGATAACCCCTAGTGAAATATGTAAGCACGAAGCATGAGATAATAAGAATTGACATAGAGATGACCCTGCACATGAGTTCTAGGGATCATAATCTTCATAACATAAGGCATGAGTTTCTTTGGTGATAATAGGCCTGATTTACATTGGTACAATCATGAAATGAGATTTTATGGGAGATAAGAATAGAAGCATTATCTACCTTATAAGGTACAACGAATAGACTTAAACTTGGAGACACTACTCGTCTATGCCCAAAACAATAAATAACATACTTCAATATTTCCAACTTACAATTCTCCCATCACAGATCTAACCACAAGAGTTTGAGTCTCACTGCATAGTACTTTTATGTTGAAGCCTAACTCAGATAAAAGAGGTGCTAGCTTAAGCTATGGGACCCCATGATCTACATCCCTTTAAGAATATTACTTCACCTTATCAGTACTATCAACCACCCTCTGGTTTTAATTCAGGGAGTACTAACCACATAGTACATGGATTTGTGTTTTCATCAATCACCACATTCAAGCCTATCATTACTACACCTACTTCATGGAACTCTCCACTAAGACCAGCAAATTTAATCACTCTCACAATGATTTTTGCCACATATCTCCTTCCTAATTATTTCACATAATGAAAGTTCATCTCCTTCTTACCCCCTTTACCTATAACCTTAGCTAAAGAAATCACATCAAAATTTTCACATTCAAGAACATCTACTTTCCCTACCTAAGTCACAACTACTCTTCCATAAATATTATTGTACTATTATTTGGAGGGTCTTTGAGGGACCCGAGCATAAGTATCATGAATGGAAATAACACTATTCGATTATAACTTATACTTATTGCACTACTAAAGGTGGGACATGAGGTAAATATATGAAACAATAGACATAAAGTGCGTCATATATCAAGTGTCTGGATCATGAGTAGAGAGTTATTCGGCATAAACACAACACAACATGAGTTCTTAGGACAGACCACAGTGAAAAACATAAGTTCTTACATCCTGAGTCTTATAACATAAGGTCGGAATTTATGAAGTCAATGATTGAGAAAAGGATTGATACTTGAAGCTATTGCTTCTCGTTTTCAGATCTGAGATAGTCATGAGTTTGCATGAACCTTATCACTTTGGCTAGTCCTGACATAAATGAATTGGTAACATATAGAAAGCACAGTTTCATAGAACTAAGCATGATATAAGACATGGACTTTTATGGATCATGAGCATCATAACATAAAGCTTGAATACATAAAAGACTGGATTTACTAAGACGTCTTTTCTTATTGTTTGGAGGTCAGAACATGACATGACTTACATAGAGAACTCAGACCTTATACATAGGCAAGACTTGAATACATAAGACATTAACAGAATAACCTTTTCAATTGAAGTAGGAGGAGTTTGCTCTAGGAATAGATTTATCATCACTCTTCCCTGAATCTTGCCACCATGAGAAAATTTAAGAACTACATTAGTTCGTCATCTCCCCCTTATATAAAAGTCACAATCCTAAACTTGCGGACATATCCCCTCATCGGATCAATAACGACAATTCTAAATAAAATAGGGGTATCAATATACACATGAACACAAACTCCCCTCAATAATTTTAATAAGAAGATACTAAATTCTTTCTAGGACATCCCCTTAAGGGACACTAATCATATCTTTTTCCAACCCCCAAAGTCATCAACCTATGACTACAATTATCATGGGCATAGGCATCTATGCTTCTAAACACTTAACACTCCATCTTCAACCCCTTAGAATACTAACATTACACCTTTAATATCATAACCTCATAACAAAATTTCTAAAACTACACCAATGGTTCATGTAGGCAATCAATTTCTCCCTTAATTCAGCTCTACATAACACCATGTAACAACTCCGTAAACTTCTCCATACTGAGGAACTTGCGAACATAGACTAGGTGTACATGACACTCATAACATAAAACCAAGTACACTGTATTCATATAACTTAAGGATCCTATCTATCAGATGATTTAGCCACCATTTTTACTTCCATAATAGACCTCATGCATAAATCACAATTACATACTCTATCATTTTATAAGTCATCAACCTAAGATCATTTACACATTACATCAAGCCTACTAATTCAATCCCACAAAATATGCATCATTAATCTTAAGCTACCATTTTTACCACAAAAATCCCCATCTAAAGTTCAACCTTTTTTATAAAACCAATCATGTAACAATGATGAAGCATGCCACATATTATACTAGTCTGTCAAATGGAAAAATCAACCCATGTTTCTTATTTCATGCAACTATGGCCCATAAGTTCATTCTCTCCAAAACACTACTACTACACCTTAGAATCTACCACACACCTTCTCACGTACAATACTAGTTGACAACTACTAGATAAAAGACAATCAAAGGGGGGTAAATTCACATAATAGGGATAGTCGATCTAAATCTCACAATATAACCCATTACGATCTTACCAACATATTCAACTTACTCACATAATATTTACTTGCCCATGCATATATTTAGACTACTTTCAAAATTTCTTAAACATCACTAAGTTTTCCCCAAGTTATTTTATACTTATAACTTCTTGGCTAACCTACCCCTTTTTATTTACCATCTATAAATGATTTCTACAACCACCATAACAATCCACTGTGGGCTCCTTCCCTATTTTGAATAAATAACAATCACAACCAATCACTTCCTTCATAGACTACCATACAATCTAAAAATCTTGCTACAACATTAGCCAATCACCATAAAAGAGCAAACCACCTCTTAGTCAAGGGTTATACAACTAAAACTACTTATTTATGTAAAGTCAGCCTTACTCTGACTTCTAGACTTATGACTTCATATAACCAACTTTGGGATCATCTTGCTACCAATAGGTTATGATACCATAACATATACTATTACTTAGGTGGAAATATTGTTCAAACATTCAATCACATATCTCTTCCCTTAAGCATGACATCTGCAATAAGGATTTCTGAAAGGAATGGAATATACTTCGCACCTCAGGCTGAAAAGCATGATTGCATTAGGATAAAAATATGCACTCGAATCAATAAACTTTAAAGAACTAATGGACTCCTCTCAATTCCTTATGCCATCTCATAACTTCATAGATAACTCAATCTGAAAGGACCACATCATTGGAAATCTAACCACTTGAATTATTATCGCCTTGATAATGAGGCATGGCCCATAAAATTAGAGCAAGAAGGGAATTTGAATAACTTTTGAATGGATGATGCTATAGCATGAACTAGACTATGAAAGAATGAGAAATAACTCCTAAATGCCCGATAGTCTCCTGATTATAAGTGTGGTGCAAAACATACCCATAAGTAAGACTCTACTAGAAATGGCTTTGCAGACACCCTAGGACCATGAACCGTGCTCTGATATCAAGCTTGTCATGACCCGAATCAAGACCCTGGCTGCGATGGGCATCCCAAACCATTAAGGACTGAGAGGACCCTTAGCATGTAATCATAAGCATAACTTATGCAAAATAAAATATAGAAGATAACTGAAAACATGGTAGTCCCAAAATCAAAATTAAAACTTTATAACATTGTATCAAAAGGAATAACCCAAATCCAATCTAAAACACTCTACGAAGCTTCTACTGAACAAAAAATAATAATCTGACTAAGATGGGACAAGGCCCCCTGCCATACCATAAAATAACTTGAACTAACATCTGGATAAATTTTCCTTCCGAAGAAAGGGAGGCTCACCAACTCTGAACGTCTGAGGAAAAATCTACTAGTTTGCAGAACCATGGGACTGGGCCTCAAAACCTGTAATATAGGGGGCCAATACTCAAAAGTATTGCTATGTAGAATAATTAAAAAATAACATATTTTTACACCCCATAAGTGAGAAAATTTTATAAAAACAATTTAACATAATGTAAATGAAAACACATGGGCAAAATTTTGATGATCTTCAACCATTCTTGTAAAAGAACTGACTCAACTTTGTGTATTACTTCTGAGCTAGATGGTATACCCAACAGTTCTATAATTCCATGGGGTATATGGAATCCTTCCTTGGCTCAGCGGCTAATCCCCCAACCTAAGTTTACCATAAGAGCTAGAGTCTATCCTCTCTACTACGTCACAAGGCCATCGCCAGCATACAATCCCCTATTTTAGGGCATAATAAAACCTATGTCGACAAATCACGATTTCAGGGAATGAGTTATCTAAACTTATGTCTTCTTTAGGTAACCATCTAACTCTCTTTAAGCCCTATTTTAGTCTCTTAAAATCATACTTCCTTCTTATAAACAACTCTTTTATTATTATTCTTAGGGCACATCATAACAGGGTATCATCATACCAAGACTTGCAAGTCCTTCATTTCATACCATATCATATCTACTGCCCCTCTTATTTCAAAGCATGTTAATGACCACCCAAAATATTTAAACATCACACGAGGGAGTTCTTGTTTCAAAACACATGAAAACTTATGCAAGCTACTCCCTTTTCAATAGTTTATCATACGGTGGCCATCCCTTTCATCAATCACATGCAAATTTATTATTATGAGCATTTGTAAATCAAGGAAAGAACCCTCTCATTCGTTCATAAAAGAATAACAATCCATTATGATAATAAAGAATTTACTATCAAGTTTGCAATTCATGCATTTGAACTACCCACAACACATTAAAACAATGGATTTCATAAAAAGAGAAGAAATTTCGTAAATCATAATTTCATATAACTACTTCAAACTCATAACTTCCATACACATGAACATACTTCAAGTTTAGGAAAAATCCCCATAGTTTAAACATGATTTCACCATAAATTTGGGTTCCCAATGAATGATCTCAAAACAATCTCAAATCTAATAATACGTGTATACATGTATACTTTAAACTTATAAAAACTTTAAAACTTACGTCCATGAAATTTAGGATAGTCCTACATACCTTAAGCTTCTTGATTTGTGAAGAAAGCTTTAATCTTTGGGGACTTGAATGATGAATTTGTGAAAGGAACCCTATTCTTGATGTTTTCTTGAAGAGTCTTGAACTTGGAAGCTTGAATTCTTGGGGAAAAGGATTTGGATATTTATTATTGGGAAGGGAATGGTTTACATATGGATTTGATGATGAAAAGTGGGCAAATAATGCCTTTTATGTGTTTTAATCCGTCGCTTGGGTGCTTGGGGTCAAGGGAAAATAACTAAAACGCCCTTTGGGATTTTATTTATGGATGCAGGAAAAAATTACTCCGCATCGCGGAGCTAGACGCGGTAGCTTAGTCCTCCGCGCGACGCTATTCTGACAACTTAATGTTTCTGACAAAAATGGTCATAACTTTTTGCCTTGGTATCGGATCAAGGCAAAATTGGTGTCATTGTAAAGCTAACTCAATTATTTATCATTTGTTGGGTCTTGAGATGAAAAATTCTTCATATATAAAAAGTTATGTACATTCAAACTAGACCCTTGTAGAATCGAATACAAAGATTTGGACGAATCAAAGGCCCTTTGCTCAACTTTGTTCTAAGTGATTTCTATGAACATTTTTCAACTCCTAAGCACTTCGCACACTGGGATAAATATCATGACACATGTATTCAAAGATAAATCATGGGATTAGTGTTTACACTTATAGGAACGACGGTTCGATGTCTAGTCCGAAAATGTAGAGTGTTACAATTATTTATATAAAAAGAAATTTTAATGTCAAGCATGTCAACTAGAAGAGAAGAAATATTTTTGTAGTATCAAGTATATTTTGAGGAAAATAGGGATAGTTTAGTGTTTTTTTTGTCCTAAAAAAACAAAAGTGATATGTGTAGGTAATTTTAAAAAATGGGTGACTATCCATGGAAATTACTCAATAATTAGATGGTATTAGGATTAAGTTATTTAAAGTATTATTGATTTCTAAGTTCTTATTGGGGGTATTCGAAAAATATATAATGTGATTTTAAACAATTATTTTTGGTCAAACAAGAAATATAAAAATAACTAAAAAGTAAAAAGTTGGGTAATCTCTTTTTTACCCTTCTTAGGAGCCCCCACCCATTTTACTCCTTAATAACTAGAACTCAAAATTTTGGAATAGGAAGAGATGGGTGGTTACCATTCGAACAACTTTCTCTTGTTAAAATTAGCTATTTTTAACTTGTCATTTTTATCTTTTGACTTATAAACTATTTTTAAATAGTCAATCCTAATACCCTCATAACCGAACTATTAAAATTAATACAAGAAATAAATACATGCATTACCAAAAAGATATCAGGAGAAAGAATGTAATTAGAAAAATAGTTTTTCACATTGAGTGGATTGTCACTTTAACCATAAATCACTGTAAAAAATATTTCTATGGATATCGCATAAATAAAACAGCTAGCTATAGGGCTAGGCATATTTTGGTTCAAATCGAAAAAGCTAAAAAATTAAATTGAAATTTAATTTTGATTTTGGTTTTCTAGTTTTTCGGAATGATTTCAATTTCAAATTTTAGAAAATCGGTTAAACGATTTGATTTTTGATTTTTCAAGAAAAAACTTTGGTTAAATCGTAAAACCAAAATTATATAAATTATATACATTTTCTTATATATATATATATATATATATATATATATATATATATTCAGTATAAATATATAAAAAGTAAGACAAACTTGTGCATAATACAGTTATGTATTATGTTAAACTTATGGTTATTTCATTTCATAGATGTTGAGTTATTTATATTTGGTAATGTAAAATTGGTTTGAATTTTTTTTTCCCTCTAAGAAAATCATCAATTTTAAAAGGCCAGTCATGAAAAAGAAAGGCTCACTACTGTTATCTTCAAAATCAAAATAAAAATTTAAAATAACCGAACCCAATTGGTAGAAAACAAACCAAACCAAATCTATTTTAATTTGGTTACGGTTGCCATTTTCGTCAACCCAAAAATAAAAAATCAAACCGATATTAAATAATCAAACCAAACAAACCCAATTCCCACCACTATCTAGCTACATTATCTCTGAATGATTTATTTTGTAAGATTTTAGTTTATCGGTAGCTAACTTTTAGTATATTAAATTACTTTTTTACTAGAGTCATCTATAGCTTTAGGTGTCAGTTTCCTCTTTTGGCGTTATTTTAATTTACAAATATGTGAACATCATTTTTTATTTATTTTTTGTTAGAAATTAAATCTAAAAATGTATGTCTTTGAATTATTAATAAAATAATTTCCTTCAATTTTAGTAGTTTTCTTTGTTATTTTTCTCGTTCCTCTTATCACGATCCAAAAATGGGTCATGATGACACTTATAGTGGTTGGGCCTTGATAAATAAGATAATTAACCAAACTTATAAGAAAATACATATATAAAAAAAAGACAAAGTCGAGACTCCTCGAAGAAAGTCTGACTAATACCTGTACAATAATAATAAAAAATTGAAATGAATGTCATATAAACCCAAGAAGTGGTGTGATAAGTAAAGAGCATCTCATACAACCAAGAATAGTGCCAACCATCCCCAAACTCACAAAACTCATTTTCAATCTCATTTTAAAAATTATGTCAATCATTTTCGAACCTCAAAATCAACATGTAGCAACAACAAAGAAGGGTAAAATATTCAAAACAAATAGATATAAAAAATTAATAAATTTAGGTCATTAAAATATCCACCACTAATAATCCATTTCATCCTCAAACTAAATGCAAGAAAATATTAGAATTGGTACAAAACTGAGGGTAACTACTACGCATGTCGGACTCGACCTCCCAAGTATCCTTATCAACAGGAGGGTGCCTCCACTGAACCATAACCGTGGGAATATATTTAGAACACAACCGTCTCACATTTTGTTCTAAAATGGACAGGCTCCTCAACAAAGGTCATCCTCTCATCCTACTGAACTGAGTCCAAATTAAGCACGTGTCACTCATTCGGAATATAGCGCCGAGTATAGACACATGAAAAACTATATGGACAATTAAAAGTATGCAGGTAAGTCCAACTCATAAGAACACTTCCTCAACTATTTAAAGAATCTCAAAAGACCCAATATAACTGGTGCTACACTTTTCTCTCTTTTCAAACCTCATCACTCCCTTATGTACGACGTATGAAGGAAAACTCTATCACAAATCCGAAACTTCAAGGCACAAAACTTTGGTTTAAAGATCTCTTTTGCCTACTCTGAGCCGCTTAAAGCCTTTCCTAAATCTTCAAAAATCTATCCAAAGACTAGCAAAGCAAGTTAGTACCACGGGCCTATCCGTTGAAGTCTCAAATCAACCAAAAGTGGATCAATAATGCCTATCATATAATGCCTCAAAAGGGGATATTTCGATACTTGAATAGTAGCTATTATTATAAGCGAACTTCATCAAGGCCAAATGTTTTACCCACTGACCCCCAAAATCCATATCATATGCTCAAACCATATACTTCAAAACCCAAATAGTCTGCTCTAATCAACCATTAGTATAAGGGTGGAAAGATCTTGTTAGGGTCAACTCGAGTACCCAAATTCTCCTCAAAAGTCCACCAGAAGCTAGAAGTGAACGTTGAGCCCCTTTCTAAAATAATAGAAATAGGTACCCCCTGAAGATGAACTATCTCATAAACATAGATATGGCCCAAACTCTCAACACAGATAGAAATTTTAATAGGAATGAAATGGGATGATTTGATCAACCTATCCACGATGACCCAATTTCCATTAAAGCCGTGAGAAGTATAAGTCCACCTAGTTATAAAGTCCAGAGTGATTTACTCCCACTTCAACGAGGAATGGGTAATCTCTAAAATAAATCATAAAATCTCTGATGATCGGCCTTCACCTGCTGACAACTCAAGCAACAAGCTATAAAAATGAAAGAACCTGCAAAATCCTAAGCTTGATTCAGTCCTGTAAAAGCTAGTAAGGGGTCCCAGACTTAGAAAATTTAGCTAAGTGTTCATACTAAGAGTTATTTTGGAATTCGTAAGTTAGAGATCATTTTTCACGACCCTTATGACCTTTAAAAATTAATATTTAGGTTAATTCATGATCAGGAATGTCAGTAGGTGTCTTCAGACAAGTTTTGGATTTTTCAGAATTTGTTTGAGGCGTGTTTGGAAGTCCAAACCAGTGGATCGACGTGATCTCGACGCACCGCATCGCCTATCATGTCGATGAGTATTTTTCCCTATCTCCCAGTGCAAATTCCAGTGAGCCGACACAGACTCGACGCGACGCGTTGGCAATCGCATTGATGCCAACGACGCATCACGTCGGTCTTTGCGTAGTTAAATTAGTTTTTAGTCATTAAAGAGGTCGTGTCCTTAGGGGTAATTGGGTTTTTTCCCACATTAAGTCATCCCCCAAAACATGAAATTAAGCCCCTTTAGAGGAAAAATCCATTCATCTTTCACAAAATTCTCAAGAAGCAAACCCTAGGATCTCTAATTCAAGATTCAGCCTTCAAGAACACTCCACCATTCTTCGCAAATTTAAAAACCAAGGTATGCCAAGTGTTTCTCCAAGGGTCCCTTCCACCCTTAGAGTCCAAGAAACTCTTTTTAACTTTAAGTAAATTGATTTCATGATTTCTATGATTTGGATTCAAGTGTATTCATGATTATAATGTTGATTGGATTTCTATTCCATGATTAAGTGCAAGATTTATGTGAAAACAATTATTATGTATGTAGTATCATGTGAATTCATGTTAAAGCCTTGAAATTGTGATGCTCATATGTTTATTAGTACTATATGCATATACAATGCCTTCCAAGTGTTTGATGAGTTGTTCATATGAATTAAATAGTGAGATTATATCATGTTAGCATGTATACTAGTTCATGCAGTTTAAGTGTTTAATAAAATTCCTCTATAGATGCATTATGAACAAGTGTGTATTTCTATGCTATAAAAGGTTATGTGATGCTTTAGTTTTCATCCTATCGAGTCCTGGGGGTATTTAATACCCGATAATTTAGCTGTTTCCTAGAGCCAGTATCAATTATAGAATAATCTTAGTTATGTCATGATCAACCGTACTCTCAGTAGTTAAAGAACAGTCTCAGTAGTGTCACGAATAGTAGTACTCAGTAATCAGTCCCAGTCTCGGTTCAGTATTCAGTTCAGAACTCAGTGAACTTAGTTCTGTTTAGTTAGACATGTATAATCAGTAATAAATCAGTCAAGCCTATTATGAACTAGGAATTGGTTCAGTGTCTATTTATTTTGGAGTAGAATTCAGCACCAAGCGAACCCAGGGATGGGGGAAGTCCTACTAGTAGAGGGTTTAGCCCTTAGTAGTTGTCCCTACATTACAGAACTACGTAGCCAGCGTAGGTTGAGATATCTTCATGCCAGACTAGGGTTGATATATCTTATATGATTTTTTCTGCCAGCGAGGGTTGATGAAAGAGCTTCTTGTCATAGAGGGTTAACTCACAGTTATCTTTACCCGTGGAATGGTACTGATACCTTTCCAAATGGGGTTATAGGTTGGACCACAATCTATTTAGAAAGGGGCATGTCGGTTTGAATATTACCTCCCATAGTATTAGTTTTAGATTTACTCTTAGTATAGAACTTAGTTCAGTTCTACAGATTCAGGACTGTTAGATACACTCACTTACTCAGTATAGAACCCAAACCAGTTCTTCAGAATCAGGACTGTCAGATATAGTCACTTAGTTATTAGATACACAACATCAGTATACTCAAATATCAGTGAATTAGTAATTCAGAACTCAGTATCTAGTGTTATCATGATATCAGTTACAGTTTATGTATTCATGCATGTACTCTCATTCAGTTCTACTCATGTCATTCAGCCAGTATTATTCATGCATATGAACCCATGCATCTCAGCCTACCTCACTTAGCATACCAGTACATTCAAAGTACTGATGCATACCTTTCTTTTGTGCTATGATGTCTTATATCTTAGGTTCAGACGCATGGGCTCCCAATCGTACATAGCAGCCCGATACATCCACAACAGACTATTGGTGAGTCCTCATAGTTCGAGGAAATGATTATTACTTTAGTATCTAAATTTATCAGTTTTTAGTAGTCGGGGTTAGTTGGGGGATTGTCCCATCAATCCCTTATTTAGACAGTAGAGGCTTATCAGACTAGAGTATTTTAGACAGATGTATCAGTATTCAGTTTTCAGTATTCAGTATATACTTTCAGTTTGAACCTTATGGCAAGTTTCTGCCTAATTTCTGGATAATTATAGAATTATTCTTCAATTGTAGCAGATAGCAGAAATTAGGAAGAAACTTGCCATAAGGTTCAAACTGATATCCAGATATACTTCTGATATGGTAGCAGGTAGCAGATCTAAGATGAGTAAGTTTGTGTCTGGCATGTTTAATAGTGTGGTCAAGGAGTGTAGAACAGTAATATTGATTAAGGAGATGGACATATCAAGGCTCATAATCCATGCTCAGCAGATAGAAGAGGCTAAGAATAAAGAGAAAGAGAAGGAGAACAAGAGAGCTAGAATAGGTAGCTTCAACTTCACCCAACCTAAGTCAGAGGGTGGTTATCATTCTCTGTTTTGCCCAAAATCTTTAGTTCCATCTCCTTCCTCATCCATTGCTCCCATGCCGAAATTTAATGGCGACAATAGAGATAGAGCGTCATGCGCTAAACCCCAGGGTTGTGTTAGTAGTGCCCGAATAAATCTTCTCGGCCAGAAGTACAACATAAACCATCATGGTTTCTACAGAGCTGGAAGTGATATATGTTTTGGATGTGGCAAGCCAAACCACAGAGTCAGACACTGTCCTCAGGTGGGTTCGCAGAGTCAGCATAACCGTCCCTCAGCTCAGTCTAGTCTCTCGAATCAGAAGAGTGCCGCTTCCACTATCACTAGTGGGCAACACCCAAACAGACTCTATGCACTTCAGTCTCGACAGAATCAGGAAAGTTTTCCTGATGTGGTCACTGGTACGTTACAAGTTTATCATTTGCATGTTTATGCTTTACTAGATTCATGAGTTTTTTATCTTTTGTAACTCTATATATAGCTGTCGACATCGAAGTCAGTCCCGAAATTCTAGCAGAGCCTTTCTCAGTCTCTACCCTAGTAGGTAAATCTATCATAGCCCGGTGGGTTACAGGAACTGTACGGTTATGGTTTCTTGGAAAGTTACTTTAGCATACTTAGTCGAATTAGAGATGACAAATTTTGATGTCATTCTCGGTATGGATTGGCTTCATTCCTGCTATACCTCAGTCGACTACAGAAATAAAATTTTCCAGTTTTAATGTCCTAATGAGCCCGTACTAGAGTGGAGGGGTAGTACTTCGGCACTTACGGGTTAGCTTATTTCCTACCTTAGGTCAAGAAAAATGATATCTAAGAGATGTGTCTTCTATCTCATTTGAGTCCAGGACTCTAGATCAGAAACCTCTACTCTTGAGTCAGTATCAATAGCATGTGAATTCCCAGAAGTGTTTCCCAAAGATCTTTTCGGAGTTCCTTTCGAAAGAGAAATCAACTTTGAAAAAGACCTTCTTCTAGACACTCAACTCATATCTATTTCGCCATACAAAATGGCTCTAGCAGAACTCAGAGAATTAAAAGAATAGTTGAAGGATCTCCTAGATAAGGGATTCATCAGGCCTAGTGTATCCCCGTGGGCTGCACAAGTTCTATTCGTGAGTAAGAAAGATGATTCTCTCAGAATGTGTATAGACTACCATCAGCTAAATAAAGTCATGGTCAAGAACCAGTATCCACTTCCCAGAATCGATGACTTGTTTGATAAACTTCAGGGTTCCAGTTACTTTTCTAAGATAGAACTCAGATTAGACTATCATTAGCTTAGAGTCAGAGAATATGACATTCTAAAAATCGCTTTCAGAACTTGGTATGGTCACTTCGAATTCTTAGTCATGTCATTTGGGCTTACCAATGCCCCAACATCTTTCATGGAATTGATGAACTGTGTGTTCAAGTAGTACTTGGACATATTTGTCATAGTCTTCATAGATGACATCCTTGTCTACTCCTGCAGTGAACACGATCATGCAGACCATCTTAGAATAGTATTGCAGACTCTCATAAACCATTATCTATTCGCCAAATTTAGTAAGTGCAAATTTTGGCTAAGGTCAGTATCTTTTCTTAGACATCTAATTTTTGGTGATTGCATTAGAGTTGATCCCGAGAAGGAAAAAGAAGTGACAAACTAACCAAGACCCATTTTTCCATCAGATATCCAGAGTTTCTTGGGCTTGGCTGGTTATTACCGTCGGTTCGTTTAGGGATTTTCGTCTATTGAATCCCCTATGTCTAGATTGACTCAGAAGAAGGTCAAATTTCAGTGGTTAGATTCTTGTGAGAAGAGTTTTCAAAAGTTGAAGACTCGACTCACTACAACCCTAATTTTGTCTCTACTAGATGGTTCAGATGGATTTGAGGTATATTGTGATGCTTCCAGGGTTGGTTTGGGGTGTATTTTGATGAAAAGGGGTAAGGTCATAGCCTACGCCTCTAGACAGATTAAGCCCCATGAAAAGAACTATCCTACTCACGATCTTGAGTTAGAAGCAGTAGTATTTGCCTTAAAGATTTGGAGGAACTATTTGTATGATGTGCACGTTGATTTGTTCACAGACCATAAGATCCTACAGTATGTGTTCTCTCAAAAAGACCTAAACCTCCATCAGAGAAGGTGGTTAGAGTTATTGAAAAATTACGACATTAGCATCCTGTATCATCTGGGTAAAGCCAATGCAGTATCTGATTCTCTTAGTAGGATGTCTATGGGTAGTGTTGCTCATATGGAAAATGGTAAGAAAAAGTTAGCTCAGGATGTTCATCACCTTGCCTGACTAGGGTCCGCTTAGTTGATTCAGCAGAAGGTAGTGTATGGGTGTAGAGTAGTTCAGAATCATATCTGGTTTCCAAGGTGAAGGAAAAGTAGGATAGATATCCCATCCTATTTAGGATAAAAGAATTAGTCAGAGACCAGAACATAGAGATTTTATCCCAAGAGGGAGATAGTTTATTGCATTATCAGGGTCGACTATGTGTGACAGGTGTAGATGACCTAAGATAGCAGATTCTTGTAGAAGAGCATGGTGCGCACTACTCTATTCATCCAAGGGCCACTAAGATGTACCATGATTTGTGGGAGATCTATTAGTAGAGTGGGATGAAGAGAGACATAGCAGAGTTTGTAGCTAAGTGCTCTACATGTCAGCAGGTTAAGATTGAGCATCATAAAGCCAACGGTTCTATGAAGGATTTCAGTATTTCTACTTGGAAGTAGGAAGAAGTAAACATGGATTTTATGACGGGTTTGCTGCATACTCATCGTCAGCATGATTCAGTTTGGGTTAGTGTAGACAGGATGACCAAATCATCTCATTTCCTACCAGTTCATACCTCCTATTCAGCCAAGGACTATGCCAAGCTCTATGTTAGAGATTTTGTCAGATTACACAAACTTTCATTATCTATAATCTCAGATAGAAGTATGCAGTTCACCTCTCATTTCTAGAAGGCGTTCTAAAAGGGTTTTGGTGCCCAAGTCCACCTTAGTACAACTTTCAACCCTTAGACAAATGGTAAAGAAGAAAGCACCATTCAGACTTTAGAGGATGTTCTACGAGCGAGTGCGATAGACTTTAAAGGTAGTTGGGATGACCACATGCCTTTGATTGAGTTTGTATATAACAAAAGTTGTCATTCTAGCATTCAGATAGCTTCGTTTGAGGTACTCTATGGGATGAAATGTAGGTCTTTCATTGGTTGGTTTGAAGTGGGAGAGGCCACAATAGTAGAGCCTGAATTGGTGTTTGACACCTTAGAGAAGGTTTAGTTGATTAGGGAAAGGCTTAAGATAGATCAGAGCCGACAAAAATCATACGCAGATGTGTGAAGAAAGGATCTTGAGTTTGATATTGGTGATTATGTGTAGTTGAAAATCTCTCCTATGAAAAAAGTGAAGAGGTTTGGAAAGAAGGGGAAGCTCAGTCCCTGATATGTTGGTCCTTCCCAAATTCTCAGCCATTTCAGAAAGGTAGATTACGAGTTTGTCTTGCCTTCAGACTTAGCTTCAGTCCATCTAGTGTTCCATGTCTCTTTGATAAAGAAATGCATAGGTGACCTAACAGTTGTAGTCTCTGTAGGGAGTATAGACTTTCAGAAAATCCCCTCTTATGAGGAGATTCCTATCGAAATCCTTGATTATCAAATTCGCAGATTGAGGAACAAAGAAGTCCCTCTAGTCAAAGTTCTTTGGTGAAACCAGTCGGTTGAGGGAGCTACTTGGGAAACAGAAGTAGATATGCAAACCAAGTATTCTCACCTCTTCTCTGCAAACTCAGACTCAGCCTAAGGTAATGAGTCTCTTTAAACTTACTCAGCTTCATGCTCAGATTTTCTTTATAAACTTGGTATCAGTTACCATTTCATATCCATTCATACATTCATGAGTCTGTTCAGTCAGATATTCAAGCATCAGATATGGATATTCAGTATAAGAGACTTAGCTTATTAGGAATCCCATTCATGAATTCATGAATCATGTTCAGCTATATACTCATACATTAGATATGCATGTTCAGTATGAAATTTCAGCATATCAGTAGTGTCAGTTATGAAATCATGTTGCGGTTGTGCATATCCAGTATCTAAATTCAGTCTATCAATATTCTCATCTTAGTCCATCTCATTCGAGGACGAATGTTTCTAAGGGGGAGATATTATAAGTCACCGCAAAATCCTAATCTTGATTCAGTCCTATAAAAGCTAGTAAGGGTCCCAGACTTAGAAAAATTCAGCTAAGTATTCATACTTAGAGTTATTTTGGCCTTCATAAGTTGTTAATACTTTTCCACGACCCTTATGACCTTTAAATATCAATTTTTAGGTTAATTCATGATCAAGAATGTCAGTAGGTGTCCTCGTACAAGTTTTGGATTTTTCGGACTTTGTTTGAGGCATGTTTGGAAGTCCAAACCAGTGCATCGTACGATCTCTATGCGCTGTGTCGCCTATCGCGTCGATGGGTATTTTTCCCTAGCTCCCAGTGTAAATTCCAGTGAGCCGACATGAACTCGACGTGGCGCGTTGGCTATCGCATCGGTGCCAATGACGCGACACTTCGGCCTGCGCATCACTAAATCAATTTTCAGTCATTAAAGAGGTCACATCATCAAGGGAAATTGGGTCTTTTCCCACCTTATTTCAGCCCCAAAAACACAAAATTAAGCCCCTTTAGAGGCAAAATCCATTCATTTTTATCAAAATTCTCAAGAAGTAAACCCTAGGATCTCTAATTCAAGATTCAACCTTCAAGAACACTCCATCATTCTTCGCAAATTTGAATACCAAGGTATGTCAAGTGTTCATTCAAGGGTCCCTTCCACCTTTGGAGTCCAATAACCTCTTTTAAACTTTAAGTAAATTTATTTCATGATTTCCATGATTTGGATTCAAGTGTATTCATGATTATAATGTTTATTGGATTTCAATTCCATGATTAAGTGCAAAATTTACGTACAAACAATTATTATGTATGCAGTATCATGTGAATTCATGTTAAAGCCTTGAAATTGTGATGCTCATGTGTTGATTAGTACTATGTGCATATACAATGCCTTCCAAGTGTTTGATGAGTTGTTCATGTGAATTAAATAGTGAGATTATATCATGTTAACATGTATACTAGTTCATGCCATTTAAGTGTTTAATAAAATTCCTCTATAGATACATTATGAACATGTGTGTATTTCTATGCTATGCAAGGTTATGTGATGCCTTACTTTTCATCTTATCGAGTCTTGGGGGTATTTAATGCCCGATAATTTAGCTGTTTACCTAGAGCCAATGTCAGCTGTAGAATAATCTCAGTCATGTCATGATTATCCGTACTCTCAGTAGTTACAGAAAAGTCTTAGTAGTTTCACGAATAGTAGTACTTAGTAATCAGTCCAGTCTCGGTTTAGTAGTCAGTTCAGAACTCAATGAACTCAGTTTAGTTCAGTTAGACAGTATAATTAGTAATAGTTCAGTCAAGCCTAGTATGAACTAGGAATAAGTTCAGTGTCTATTCAGTTGGGAGTAGGATTCAGACTGAGTGAACCCAGGGATGGGGGCATTCCTTCCAGCAGAGGGTTTGACCATTAGCAGGAGTCCCTGTATTATAGAACTACATTGCTGGCATAGGTTGAGATATCTTCCTGCCAGACTAGGGTTGATACATCTCATACCAGTTTTCCTGCCAGCGAGGGTTGATGAAAGAGCTTTCTGTCAGAGAAGGTTAAATCACAGTTGTCTTTACCCCTAGTACTATACTGACACCCTTCCAACTGGGGTTACAGGTTGGACCCCAATCTATTCAGAAAAGGGGCATGTCGGTTAGATGATTACCTCCTACAATCTCAGTTTCAGATTAAGTCTCAATATAGAACTTAGTTCAGTTCTACAGATTCAGGACTGTCAAATACAGTCACTCATCTCAGTATAGAACCCAGACCAGTTGTTCAGAATTAGGACTATCAAATACTGTTACTCAGTTATCAGATACACAGTATCAGTAAACTCAGATATCAGTGAATCAATAATTCTGAACTCAGTATCCAGTGTTATCATGATCTTAGTTACAATTTACATATTCATGCATGTACTCTTATTCAGTTACACTCATGTCATTCAGTCAGTATTGTTCATGCATATGAACCCATACATCTTTGCCTACCTCACTTAGCATACCAGTACATTCAAAGTACTGACACATGCCTTTCTTTTGTCCTATAATGTCTTATATCATAGGTTCAGATGCATAAGCTCCCAATCATACTTAGAAGCCCAATCCATCCGCAACAGACTAGTGGTGAGTCCTTATAGTTCGAGGACATAATTATTACTTCAGTATCTCAGTTTATCAGTTTTCAGTAGTCGGGGTTAGTTGGGGGCTTGTTTAATCAATCCCTTATTCAGACAGTAGAGGCTTATCAGACTAGAGTATTTCAGATAGATGTATCAGTATTCAGTTTTCAATATTCAGTATTTACTTTCAGTTTGAACCTTATGGCAAATTTCCGCCTAATTTCTGTATAATTACAAAATTATTATTCAGTTATTGCAGCAGGTGCCAGTCATGGGTTAGCTTGTGATCCCTCGGGATTATGAGCACCCTGTAGTGTCCGGGGAACAGACTCGGGGCGTTACAAAAATCCACCACTTTCTTATTCATACCACCCAGCAATAGAGCTACATCAAATCGTGATAAATCTTGGTCAGACTTGGGTGAATAAAATATCTAGAGAAATGGGCCTTTTCTAAAACTATTCTGACCCAATATCTTACTCTATATACAAAAACTTGACCATCAATCCTCAATACGCCTTTAGAATCAAGAGAGGTTTCCTTAGCCTTGCCACTCAACACCTTATCCCTATTATTATTGAATTGGTGAGTTCAAATCTTCTCCATGAAAAAATATCTTGCATAAACAAAGGCTAAATTCCATCTTGGTGTCGAAATATCTAGACTAACCATATGATAGCTAAAGACTGAACCTCCAATACTAAAGGCCTATCCTGGGTTAGAGATGGTCTAAACACGCCATACTAATCGACTTTCAACTCAAGGCATCTGCAACTACATTAGCATTATTCTGATGATACAAAATAATGATGTCATAATCCTTGAGCAACTCAAACCAATGCCACTATTTCATATTAAGATCTCGTTATATGAAGAAGTACTGAGGGATAAAATGGTCTAAGAAAATCTCACAAGTAACTCCATACTTGTAATGATACAACAACTTAAATACAAACACTACAACTACCAACTCTAAATCATGGGTAGGGTAATTTCTCGCATGATTCTTCAACAAATGAGAGGCATAAGAAATCACCTTTCCTTCTTGCATCAACACCACACCCAAACCAACACCTAAAGAATTACAAAATATGGTAAAACCCATATCTATCTTAGGCAAAGTCAAGATATGAGCCTATGCCATCAACTCATTAATCTTTTGAAAGTTCTTCTTACACGCATTCAACCGCTGAAAAACTACCCTTTTTGAGTCAACTTGGTCAAATGAGCTGTAATAAAAGAGAAACCTCTACAAAATGCCGATAATAACCTGCCAAACCAACAAAAATCTGAATCTCAATGGAGAGGTAGGTCTAGCCCAGTCAGAGTTGTCACAATCTTGACCAGATCAACCATAATACCATCCTTAGTCACCACATGACCAAAGAAAGAAATCGAATCCTAACAAAACTCACACTTAGGAAACTTAGCATACAACTTCTCATCAAGCAACCTCTAAAGAACAATCCACAAATGGTTTACATGGTCGACTATTTTTAGATACAATCACAAATGAGTTGAGGTACGATCAGACAATTTGGTTCATAAATTCCATGAACATTGTAGGGGCATTGGTCAACCCAATGACATGACAAAGAACTCATAATGACCGTATCAAGTATGAAAAGTTGTCTTTGGAATATCTGATGCTCTAATCTTCAAATGATGGTACGTAAATCTAAAATAAATCTTGGAAAACACCAAAATGACCTGAACATAGTTAAATAGATCATCGATGCGAGGATAAGGATACTTGTTCTGAACCATCACCTTGTTCAACTACCTATAATCAATACACATATGCATAGAACCTTTCTTCATCTTAACAAATAAGATAGGCACACCCAAGGAGATACATTAGGTCTAATAAATCCGCCACTCAACAAATCTTCCAACTGCCCCTTCAACTCCTTCAACTAAGATGGGGCTAACCTATATGGGTAGATTTAAATGGTCTTAGTGCCCAAATTCACATCAATTCCAAAATTAATATCACAGTTCATATGCATATGTTGTGCCTAAGCGCACACACCAGTGTATATGTTCTCACCAAGTAATATAGTGGCCTTTTACAAGTCAAATATCGATCGCTCAGAGACTTATGCTAACAACTATCCCTGATAAGTCCAACAACTGTGATTAACTCAGTTCTAAACTAACCACAAGATTGTTTGAGGGTAAACTAAGAGTAAATTTAACAATGAGGGAAATTAAAGGTTCTTGAACAACAATGGAAAGAAACAAGGGTTAAGGCAATACAAAAAATCATACTACACTATAGAAGTTCATTGGTTAGGTTAATTATATTGGTTGTTGGTTCAGGGATCTACGCTATGACTATGGACTTCCGAACCTCTAGTCAATTATCTAACTTAGACCCACCCACAACTACATCATTGAGCTGAGACGCAAGAACTAAGTTAAATACGTTCATATTTCATCCCATACTTGAACCAAAAAAAGAACATCGGTATATTACAATCCCAAAATAAAATTATAAATTTATTTAATTGAAAGATTTCAATTCTATTCTATCTATCCCACGTTCTATCCTCTTATTTCTCCTTCCGGGTTCACAAGATGATTATAAATGTATTTTAAGGGTCTTGAATCCTTAAAATAGTGATAAAACAGATAAATAAACAACCAAATATAATTAAAAAAAATAAAACAAATCAATTCATAACCATAATACTCATGTTCTTGCCCTTAAACACGGGAAAGGGTGTTTAGCCGATAATGGCCAAAACCGTAACCGAAATGAATGAATAAATGTTAAAATATATAAATAAATTGAACTAATGGAAGAAAAATCCTAATTGAAGTGTTATAAATCCTTTATTCAAGTTTAAAGGTCTTCTAAGGTGTGAAACATAACAACTAAGTATCCTATTTATACTTAGACACAAGCTACCGATTTTGTCATAGGGGCGTGTCACACCATTATTACAGTGCCTAGGGTCTGTGACACGCCCTAATCATGGTGAGATACTGGAATAGGAAATTTTGGATTCCCCAAAGGGTGTGCCACAGCCCTAACACGGTGCCTATGGTTTGTCGCATGCCAATGACTCCAAAACATCCATTTTTGGTCAAGTTTTGTCCCATGCGTTTGCCCATCCATTCCAAGCTTTTTGGTGTTATTTACACTTGATTTCCATCATTTTTATCATCCATATATTATAATTTTAAACTCACCAAGAATACTATTGAATCAAACTCCGTGAATTAGAGTCAAAATAACATATAATGCAGGACGCTGAACTAGTAACTTAAGCTAAGAGTACTAGTTTTATCCTTTTCATCTTTAACTTAGTTTTTTGTCTCTTGGCATGTTTAAATTGAACATTAAACACTATAAAAAAGTTATTCCAGATATAATTACACAATCATACCCTTAGTTACTCAGTACACACTCTAGAATCCATCAGGATCAACTAGAACAACACATAGCTAAAGCTAGTAACACTAGTTTTCTCTTCTAAACTCTGTGTGACAAAATTCATTCCAAACATAATTGAAACACACCATAAACATTATAATCAAGTAGTTTAACACTTATTTTCTCAATTATACAAATATTTTCTCATTAAGCACTAGAGAAGTCCTCTAACATAAGATAAATAAGTCCGGATAACAACACTAAGGTGCATAGATCCACCTCAGATCATCATCCCACACTTAAAGCCTTGTCCATCCTCTAACAACTATTTATTATAAGAATAATAATCAGAGAATTCTCCACACTTCTAGGATGAGCAAAACGTTCCAGCTGGTACTACAATGACTACATAGATAGTAAATTTCACACACAAGCATGTTTGTACAATTGACAGCTCATGAATACTACTTTGGAATGTACTAATCTCAAGAATTGACTCACCAAGTTGGCAAACTGATATATATTACTCAATTATAGAGATCATACAAATCACCCAACTGCCATCAAACATGTGCCCTCACCATAAGAGAGTTACCTATTACACACTCACAATGATACAATTATCACATGAATGGGTATAAGAACCAAATGAAACTCACTCCCATAAATAATTCACAAGTTACACATAATGAACCATAGGCTACCCTTAGTGTAGTACTCTATTAATGTCAGAATGTAAGGCTCAGAATCAAGTAGGTCTTTAAGGGTTGTATTGTATGTTAAGGGACGGTTGAGAACTATTTTGGTAAAATACTGAATAACTTCTCTATGCACTTTAAAACATCACATGAACATTGAGATCAATCTATTAACAATCTATTTCCACCACTTCTATCTACACACATCTTTTGTTTTGCCCCATCTTATTAAGCCAATTCACAAGTATCATAGTGGGAGTATTCTTTATCAACTCATGATCAAATTTTAGCACAATATCTCTCTTTTCATTACACAGCTCCCAATCACAACAAATATCAATTTGCAACACTAATTGCTATTTCTTGGGGCCTCACTTTTACCTATTTTTTTTCTTATTTTTGAGCTCTTTCACTTTATTAATTCTCAATTAAAGCACTTAGGAGTTTCGGATAATATTAAGGTCAACAAAAAAAAGGGAATATGCTATATACAAGGCTACCAACAAAATAGGTTAAAGGCTCAATAGGTCTAACTAGGATTATGCACAAGGGTAGATAAAAAAGGGTATAAAACATGGCTATTAAAGAAATGCCTATATCATCTCCTAAACCCATAAACTTTATTTAGGTTTGCACACATGCCAAGATAGTTCTAGATATCAAATGCAATAAGGAATACACAACAACATTATACCAGACATGGAACATGCTCAACTCAAGAAGGATCATCATAGAATCTTAACCATACAATCACATGAATTCAACATTAAGCCAACAAAACACATTAGTCATAAACTACAGTTTATGTGTCTCAAAAGTAGTAATTCACCACAAACCACATGCTTTAACACAAAAATAATTGCATCTTGCAATCAGACATAACAATAAAAAAGAACATCTTACTTATCTAACACAAAAAATTTAAAATCTACTCCTAAAAAGAAAAAAAATACAGGGTTCAAAGGGCCGCCCCGTGGAAAAGAACAAAAAACAATAACCACGGGGTGGGTGAAGTGTGTACCTCCTAGACTTACTCAACTATACTGAAAACTAAATAGCAAAAAATTTTTTGTAATTTTTTTAAAATTTTCCAAATTTAACCCAAAACTGGAAAACAACTAAATACTAAGATCCTACAATAATTACTTCACCCAAAATAATGGGACTTTCACTACCCCATACATAAAAATCTACTTTGTCCCCAAAGTAAAATCAAAAGTAAGGATAGAAAATACTAAGTTCTCTAGTCCTAGCTAGTAGCATCTTTATACATTAAGAGGGTTTGGGGACCCTACACTTAATCTTTACCATGCTCCTTCGATCGATTCTCTGGTACTCAAACTTCCCATCAACTTGTGACTCAAAACAAAAACAAAAACTACGTGAAGTAAAACTAAAATACTGAAAATAAAACCTTCCTTAATTTGGGTTGTCTCCCAAGCAGTGCTTGATATAGTGTCGCGGCATGACCAAACATTATATCTCAACCGAATTTCTTCATCCTTTTCCTCCTACTTAGAGGCCATCTTTTTATTTGTTTTTGACCTCTTGAGTGTGAACTCTTAAGGTCATTATCTGTCTCAATAACTTATTTTCAGGATTATCAATCATCTTAATTTGAAAGTTGGGCGGCTAAGGCTGTTATGCTCTCAATTTCGATCATACCTGCAACCTTTTTCACTGAACTCTTTGAGGTATCACCATGTCAGTTTAGATTTCAATGTGCAATCCAGTTCAACAAGGTGTATAGCTTATCATAATTCTTTTCCAAAGCCTGACCACCTGCAATTGAATCTAGAAAAATTTTCGTGTTATGGTTAAGTTCCTCAACAAAAGGGTAAGCTAGTACCTCATTGGATGTTGGTGATGTAGACAGTCCTAAAGAAGAGCTTTGAACATCTCACAAGCATGATACAAGTTCTCATTTGGCCACTTCTTAAAGCTCAAAATCTCACTAGAAGTCTTACAATATTGACAGATAGGAAGAATCGAATGAGGAACTTTTGAGACACATCATCCCAAGTTGTGATTAAACCTGACGGCTCAACGTTCAACCGTTTCTTTGCTTCCCCAATAAATAAGAAAGGTAAAAGTGTTAGCCTCACGTAATCAGTTAAAACACTCATCGGGATGAATGTTTCATTGATCTATAGAAATTTTTGGAACTGGACTTGTGGATCTTCATGTGATAACCTGGTAAACTTCCCACTACTATATAGAAGCCACCCCATATTCTTCTTTAGTTCAAATTACCTCCGGGAGATGGTCTTCGAATAACAGAGGTCATATTACTCATAAGTGGGATTGCCACTTTGCGAATAGTACTATGGGGTAGTGGATCTTAGCCATGGGAGTAGGATTATCTTGTTACTCATGAATCTATAGGATACGGTAGAGAAGGATTTCTTCTCCCCTCTGTTTGTGAAAGCTTTGATCGAGCTCGGGGTCTGGTTCTACCAACTCCCTATGCCTTGACAGCATACTAGCATGCTAACCTGTTGCCTGCAAAATCTGAAACCAAGACCAAGTGAAAAGAACCAATGAAATCAAAACATAAAATTAAACTAAGAAAGTTACCTATTGTCAAGTCCCCGCAACGACGCCAAAAACTTTTTGCACCCAAGAACACATGCAAGTGTACATGGTCTCACCAATTAATATAGTGTCCTTTTACATACCAAGTATCGATCCATTAGAGACTTGTGTTAACAATTATCCTAGATTAGTCCAACTATTAAGATTAACTCAGTGCTAACGTAACCACAAGATTATTTGAGAGTAAAGTAGGAGTAAACTTAACAATGCAGTAAATTAGAGGTTCTTGAAAACGATGGAGAGAAACCATGGTTAAGGAAATATGAACAATCATATTACATTACATAAATTCATTGGTTAGGTTAATTATCCTTGTTGTTGGTTCACGGGGTCTATACTATGACTATGGCCTCCCAAACCTCTAATCAATTATGTAACTTAGCTGCACAACTACATCGTTGAGTGGGGATGTAAGAACTAAGTTAAATACGTTAATTTATAATCCTATAACTGAACCAAATATAGCACATAGATATATTCCTATCCTAAATGCAAATTATAACTTCATTCAATTAGAAGATTACAATTCTATTCTATTTATCTTATGTTCTATCCTCTTTCTCTTCCTCTCGTGTTCATAAGATGATTATAAAAGTATTCCAAGGTTCGCGACTCCATAAAATAGTTATAACAAGGGTAAATAAACAACCAAATACTATAAACAACCAAACAAAATCAATTTATAACCATATTACTCATGTTCTTGGACTTAACCCTGGAAAAGAGTGTTTAGCTGTCATGGACTTAATCATAATCACAAAGAATGAATACATGTTAAAATCCATAAAAAAACAAATTTAATGGAATAAAAACCTAATTTAAGTTTTTTACAGCCCCCCTTCAAGTACCAGGGTCGTCACACGTGTGAAACATAACAACTAAGTGTCCTATTTATACTTGGACACAAGCTGCCGATTTTGACATATGGGCGTGTCACGACCTTATATCATTGCCTAGGGTCCTTTGCATAGACTAATCAACATAAAATACTGGAATTGGTCATTTAAAATGCCCTCAATTCTATGGAATGGCCCTAATGTGGTGTCTAATGTCTGTGGCAGACCAAGGACTCCAAAATGTCAGTTTTTTGTCAAGTTTTGTCCCATGTTTTTTTCCATCCATTCAAAGCCTTGTGGTGGTGTTTACATTTGATTTACAGCTTGTGTATCATCCATATATCATCATTATCAACTCACCAAGAATCCTATAGAATCAAACACCATGAAGTAGAGTTCAAACTAACATACAATGCAAGATGATGAACTAGTAACTTAAGCTTAGAGTACTAGTTTTATCTTTTTGATCTTTAACTTAGTGTTTTGTCTTTTGGATGGTTACAGTTGAACATTAAACATTATAAACATGTTATTAAACACATAACTACACAATCATACCCTTAGTAACTCAGTACTCACACTAGAATCCATCGAGATCAACTAGAACAACACATTGCTTAAGATAGTAACACTAGTTTTCTCGTCTAAACTCTATGTGACCAAATTCATTCCAAACTTGTTTATCATGTAGCAAAAGGTAAAGGTAATCACGTAGCAAGCATGCAGAAAAGATAAAGAACCCTTCGGGACCCGAATTAAGCTACCCTTCCAAGATAAGCTTTGCATACCCAGAATAGCTAAGGTCACGATCTTGGCATAATATTCTAAAAAGAATGATGAGGAGATAACCAAACCATACCTAAGATGGCATCAAAATCAACCATATCTAAAGCAATCAAGTCCACCCAAGTTATACGGCCTGCAAAGGTAATCACGCAAGATCAGTATACCCAATCCATACTAAATAATTGCCTACTTGGGTAGAAACTTGAAGATTGATCGAAAGAGGCTCACATGCAAAATCGAAACCAGAATTAACATATGTGAATCCATAGGAGAAAGTAAACCTATAGTGAAATAATATGGAAGCAGATCTGGAGAAAACTGAGACAATACCTTTAATAACATAATAAGAGGCCTTTACCTCGAGCCTTGTTGGTATAGTATAATACTGACCACATCCACTCTCAGAATAAGTAACTCCTCAACCACCATTGTGAGCACCTCTACCTCTTCCTTAAGCACCACTAGCTGCACCCCTACCACTCTGTGCACCATCTCTAACTATCAATAAAGGAGCAGGTGTAAAAAAATAACGAGGACAATCCTCGTCCACATGGCCAAACTAATCACACTAAAACACCTCTTATGGCTCGACTCAATATGAGAAAATGACCACTCTGATCAGATGTATGAATAACAAAAATTGTTAAACCTAATGGCCTACCTCCTGATCCCTTCAAAGTGTCCTGAACTGGCCTACCATGATAACTACAGGAAATTCTACAAAAGAAATCTCATCCTCGGGAGGTGTGTCCACTAAACCCACCATGACGACACACCTTCTTAGTGCATTTATGAGTAGCCTAGATAATTGACTCGCTCATATTGGCATACTTAATAATACTATGAAAAAATCCCCCGAGACTATCATCTGAGTTGTAGCCAACTGATAAGTACCATCCAATTCCTTCACAAGTTTCTAATCTGCTCGAACTTGATGGAGATGCTAATGACTACATACCTAGATAAATTCCAAAATGAGCCTTATTCTTAATGATAGTCATAGAGCCGAACTGTAAATGATGAAACTCATCACGCATTTGGTCCTCAAACTATGTGGAACAAACCTCTCGAAGAAAGCCTCAGAAAACTAAGTCACGGTCATGGAAAATGGACCTAAAAGCTTACAACCCACATACAACCTCCACAAATACTTAGCCACATCTGTCAACTGATAGGTGGTATAAGAAACTCTATGAGAATCATGGCATTCAAGATTATGTAACTTCTCCTACCAATCAATCAAGAACTCATAGGTATCCTCGTCAATAGCGTCGCTGAACTTGGGTGGACCCAAGCGAATAAATCTCTCAAACTACTTCTGATGATCATAAGACATAACTGTACTTAAAGTAACTAGAAAAATAATATATATGAAAGGCTGAGAATCCATATATAGGGGTACCATAGGTAAAGGTTGTACCCCTGAACAAGGATTACCATGATCAGATACTAGCATAAAAGGTGGAACACAACTTGAAGTTTGAGGAATATCATAAGAAGATGCCAGTACAAATGGCAAAACCACATTCAGGGTCAGAGGAATACAATAAACGCACACCACATTATTGGCGACACCATACTTAAAAATGGAAAAACATGAGGTGCATTCAAGGGAACATCATCCAAATGAGTCAATAACCAAATCAAAAGACCCTCCGAAACTAAGGTACCAACTGAACCATGTGGGGCTTGAGCTAGCCCTGCATCTACTACATGCTTAACCTCGGGCTAATGGGAGGTCCCCTACCACTATCTCTGACAGGATCGCCTTTTGTGCCTGACCTCTACCTATGGGTTGTCTATGACCCTCGCCTTGCCCTCTAGTATGGGCTTCATCCTTCGTTGTTGACTCAGCATCCCTAACCTCTCGAGGTCTAGGCCTAACATCTGCGCAGAAAAGAGTGGAACACATCTTAGAACATATGGTATGAGTAACCCACATGATAAGAAATAAAATGCATAGAATTTTTTTGTACAGACATCTTATAGCCTCTCAATGATAGTTATGGATGTCTACGTACTCTACCAAATATCTCCCCCTTACACTTATAAGATCGATTAACCTGGTTACTCTGATACCAATTTGTCATAACTCAAAAATGGGTCAAAATAGAACTTATCACGACTAAACCCTTATAAGTAAGACAATCACCCAATCTTATAAGATAATATAGATATCAATAAAAACACGACTGATGCGAGACTCCTCGTAGGAAATCAGAAAAATAACTATACAATTATAATGGAATACTAAAATGAATGTCATAATAAACCCAAGAAGTAGTATACCAAGTCAAGAGCATCTAATACAACCTTGAATGATGCTGAATTACATCTGCCTTTGAAAGTAAAAGAGGACATAAGGGAAATGAGATAAGGTTTAAAAGTCATCCCCAAACTCTGGAGCACATCAGTACCTCAAAGATCCACCTTATCTCGCACTAATATAAATATCGTATGTCTTACTCAGACCTGGATCTACACTGAAAGGGCACAATAGGGATGAGTATGTGTCCAATTTACTTAGTTGGTATCATAGTTCAACTGAATAAAGTATGAAAAAAGATAATTAAAATATACTCTGACCACATTACCTGTAAGTAGAAAAGTCTCAAATAGTAGCTCACACTGTCTCTATTAACAATTATAACATATACAAGTAGAAGGGAACAACAACAACACAAACATACAAGAGAAATACACAAAAACCAAACACAACTCAAGAAAATTAAGATAAAAAAGGCAAGATGCGAATGTAAATACAATGCAATTTAATATGGATGGGATGAATTATGAAAGCCATCACACAACTTTCCTTATACACCCACCGAACTCAGAGCTACTAGGTACGACCCATAGGGGGTTTTCAACGCATATACTATATCTTATATCTCATTTTCAATCTCAACTCTCCTCTTCGGATCGTGTTAACCGAGAGAGTTTTCATAAAGGTGTCTCATTATCTTTTAAAGTAGTACTTCCCTAGTAGTACCACTATTTATGAATGTATATGTGTGGAATGAGGATGTAATTCTCACAATCAAATCAAATTATGATATCCGATCCATCCACACGGAATATATATACAAGTTAGCCTAAAAATCAACTCTAGATGTCCATAATTCATGATTATCAACGACAATTAGGTTCTATCAGAATAGATATGTATACAAACATCATTAACATCATATAGATCCCTGACTTGGGTCTTCTATCATGATAAAGACAACAGATGCTCAATAAGGCCTATATTATCAAATTAAGCCCATGCACGGGCATTATATCTTGAATGAAGGCATATAAATGTACAGATTAAAACCAATAATCACAAATAAAGCTCCCATATGGGCAACACACAATATTAGATACCACAAGTCAACAACTATAGATTATAAGTCCCCAAGCGATCAACATGATATGTCGTGGAGTTACGAAATATTGATCATAAGTCTTTTATATCCAGTTTATAGGCCACTTATAATCACAAACTCATTAAAATCACGCCCAAATGCTTCAAAAATCATGCAAATTATTCCGACAACTCATAAATAATATAAAACAACAACGAGGAAGAGTAAAATGGTCAGAACACATAATAGTCTAAAAATCATAGAGGATTATTACAATAACAAAAATTGATTAAATATAGTTTTATTATTATTTTTCATACTACCCTCAAGCTTAAGTAACTACGTAAAATTATCAAATTTAGAGTTCTAAAACATCACTAGTAAAATTAATTTAGTAAAATATACCTTTAATTAAAATACTCATTATTGGTGTATAGCAGACCAAACAGAAGAACTATTACGTCAACGCCATAAAATAAACTTAACTTTATCACTTGACATAACTAATACAAGCAACCTATTTAGCTAATGCTCCCCCGTCGAATTAAGAGACAATTAAGAAGTAGAATGGAAAGTAAGATAATGTAAACAATAGTAATAACAAATGACAATATGACGTGGTTTCTTTGTGAATAAATATTTCAACAGATTTGTAATTAGAATTGTTCTCCTTTCATTTCATTTTACTTACCTCTATACTAGAAATAAATATTTTATTTTACCTGTTTATTTTAATAAATTAAGAAAGTTTTGTTACTTTTTTTTTATACAATTCTTAGTATTAAATAACTACATAAATTGTAAAATTTGAATTTAAAGATTCAAACATCATTAATAAGGTTAATTTAGTAAAATATACTTCTAATAATAAATTTTCTTAAGAACTATGTCAAGTTAACATGACCTAATAATATGAAACAGGGGGAGTGCTTTCTATTTTTAATACTCTCTCTCCAGATTAATAGTTGTTTATTATTAACTTGACATACAGATTACGAAACAGTAAATGATATGGATAACTTTACCATATCACCCTTTAAATATAATTACTTTAATACTTTGATAAATGTATTGGGTAATAATTGTAATTAATAACTAAGATTAAATGGATAAAAATTGATAAATTATTCATTAATTTTCTAAACTGAATAAATATTATTGGACACATATTTATAGTATAACGAATAAGTAAAAGGTGGACCGAGGGTGTAGCCCATGACTTGTAACATCATTCCTTACACATTACAGAATGTAGTTTCACATTGTATTAACTTTAAAAAGTATCTAATTTATATATTTCTTTGTACTTTACTATCACCACAATTGTCTTGCAATTATAATTACTTTTGAATTGGTTAATTTGTCTCACAGGTAAGATTACATACCGTTACAGCATAATAAAACTTTGTATCGTGACATTAATCTTCATTTTTGATGTTTGGTAGGCTAAAGAAATGTGCAACGATCATGTCAACACCATAAAAATAAATTTGGCTTTATTTCTTGGCACACGTTACACAACATGTGAAATTAACATATTTTAATTGCTTGTTCTTTGAAAGAAGAGGCAGTTGAAATTGAATGAAAAGTATGATAAATGTAATCAATCAAAACAAATGACTTTAGTCTGTTTTCACATTAAGAAAATGAAAAGGAATTTTTAATTTATGAAAACTTATGATGTGGTTACCTCTAGATTGAGTTCTCTAATCTTTTTGTCAAGTTGATTGGTTTCTTTGGAATAGAAAGGTGTCTTTGAAGAATTAAAGAGTTGATAAATTTTTGAAGTATTATTCAAGAACAAAAAATGAAGTAAAATGCCTTAAATCTCTCCTTAATTAAAGCAATTAGAAACATCTGTCATTTTTAATAATCATATCATAGTCAAATCCATATTTTTATAAGATGGACACAAGAAGATGAAAGAAGCTGCAACAAGGGACGGTTTAGATAATTAGATTGTTTTAGGATTAACTTATTTAAAGTATTTTTGACTTTTTTTGGGGGTGGGGGGTGGGGGGTGGGGGGCGGGGGGGGGTGACATTTGGAAAATATATTATGTGCATTTAAACACTTTTTTTTAGTCAAACAAAAAAATACAAAAAAAAGCTAAAAGTCAAAAGTTGAGTAATCTCTTTTTTACCCTTCGCAGGAGCCCCTCACCCCTTTTACTCATTAACGACTCAAACTAATAACGTTGTGATTCGAGAGATCGTGGTCACCATTCGAACTACTTCCTCTTGTCAAAGTTAGATATTCTCAACTTATAACTTTTAGCGTGTAACTTATAAACTATTTTTAAATAGTCAATCCAAATTCCTTCGTAACCGAACTACTTAAATTAAAATGAGAAATAAATAGATGCATTCCCAAAAAGATATCAGGAGAAAGAATTCAATTAGTATAACTGTTTTTCACATTGAGTGGATTGTAACTTTTTTCATAAAGCAATGTAAAAAATATGTCTCTGGATATGGCATAAATAAAACAGCCAGCTACATTATCTCTAAATGATTTATTTTGCAAAATATTTGTTGAGCGGTAGCTAATTTTTTGTATTTTAAATTATTTTTTACTTTAGTCATTTATAGTTTTAGGCGTTAGTTTCCTCTTTTTGCATTATTTGAACCTACAAATTAGTGAACATCACTATTTATTTATTTTTTTGTTAGAAATTAAAGCTATAAATATATGTCTTTGAATTAATAATAAAATAATTTTCTTTAATTACAGTAGTTTTCTTTGTTATTTTCCTTGTTCCTTTTGTCACATTCCAAAAGCGGGTCATGATAACAGTTATCCCAGCTGAGCTTTGATAAATAAGGCAATTAGCCAAACTGATAAGAAAATATATAGATCAACAAAAATAAGACTAAAGTGAGACTCCTGGAAGGAAGTCAGACCAATATCTGTGCAATAATAATGGAAAATTGAAATGAATGTCATGATAAACTCAAGAAGTGGTGTTATAAGTCAAGAGAATTGTCTACTACAACCTGAAATAGTGCCAACTATCCCCAAACTCGCAAAACTTGTTTTCGATCGCATATAAAACCATGCCAACTATTTTTGAACCTCAAAATCAATATGTAGCAACTATAGAGAAGGATAAAATTGTCTAAACACATAGAAATCAAAAATTGACAAATTCAGGTTATTACAACATCCACTACTAAAAATTTAGTTTGTCCCCGAATTAAAGACAAGAAAATACTTAAATCGATAGAATATTGAAGGTAACTACTACGCATAACGGGCTCAACCTCTCAAATATCCTCCTCAATAGGAAGATGACTCCACTAAACCATTACCACGAGAATATCTCTATAATGCAATTGTTTCGCATTACTATTTAAAATGGACATAGGCTCCTCAAAAAAGGTCAACCTCTCATCCTACTGAATGGAGTCCCAATAAAGCACATGAAACTCATCCAAAAAATTGCACCGCGTATAGACACATGAAAATTTGATGGACGATTGAAAAGTCTTGAGGTAAGGCCAACTCATAATCAACTTCTCCAAACATCTGAAGAATCTCAAAAGACCCAATATACCCAGGGCTAAGCTTGTCTATCTACTCAAACCTCATCATGCCCTTCATTGGTGATACAATAAGGAAGACTCTATCAGCAATCCCAAACTTCAAGACCGAAGCCTATGGTTCGCATAATTATTTTGCCTACTCTGAGTCGATTGAAGACTATCCTGAATCTCCTGAACTATATCTAAAGACTTGCGAAGCAAGTTAGTACCACGGGTCTGACCTCTGAAGTATCAAACTAACAAATAAGAAATCGACATCGCCTACCATACAATGCCTCGAAAGGGGACATCTCGATTCTCAAATGGTAACTATTTTTACAAGCGAACTCCGTCAAGGGTAAATGCTGCTAGAATAAGCCCCTAAAATCCATAACATATGCGCAGAGCATGTCTTTCAAAACCCCAATAGTCTTCTCTGATTAACTATTAGTATGGGGGTAGAAAATTGTGCTAAGGTAAACCCAAGTACCCAACTCTTCCTAAAAATTTTGCCAGAAGCTAAAAATGAACATTGAGACTGTCTAAAATAATAGTCATGGGTGACCATGATGAAGATAAACTATTTCACAATCATAGATATGGGCCAATCTTTCAGCGTTGACCGAAATCTGAATAGGGATGAAATAGGCTATTTTTGTCAACCAACCCACGATAACCCAAATACTATTAGATCCGCAAGAAGTATGAGGCAACCCAATTATAAAGTCTATAGTTATCCGCTCAACTTCCACTTAAGAATTGGTAATATATGAAGAAAACCACCCGATATCTGAGGCTCAACCTTTACCTACTCACAACACAAGAAACAAGCTACAAAATTTGCCATATCATTCTTCATACCACCCTACCAGTGAAGCTACTTCAAATCATGATACATCTTGGTGACACTTTAATGGATAGAACATCTAGAACAATGGTCCTTCTTTAAACCATTCTAACCCAATATCTGACTCTCTGCATAGAAACTCGGCCACCAATCCTCAATAGAACATTAGAATCAAGAGAGGATTCCTTAGCCTCACAACTCAATACCTTATCCCGATCACCATCAAATTGGTGAGTTTGAATCTGCTCCTTGAAGAAATATCTAGCATAAATAATGGTTAAAATACTTCCAGATGTCGAGATATCAAGCCTAACTATCTTGTTAGCTAATGACTAAATATCTAAGTCTAAAATCCTCTCATAGGTTAGGGGATGAGCTAAGCACCCTGTACTATTTGACATTCAACTTAAGGTATCTGCAATCACGTTAGTATTGCTCGGATAATACAAATAGTGGTGTTATAATCCATGAGTAACTCAAGACAATGCCACTACGTCATATTATGATCTCGATGTCTGAAGAAGTTATGATGGATAAAATAGTCTTACAAAATCGCACAAGTCACTCCATACAAGTAATGATTTAACAACTTTAACACAAACACTACGAATACTAACTTTAAATCATGGTTAGGGTAATTGGTCTCATGATGCTTTAAATAATGAGAGGCATAAGCAATCAACATTCTCTCTTGCATCATTACTGCACCAAAACCAATACCTGAAGCATCACAAAATATTGTAAAATCCACACCTTTCTTATGCAAAATCAAGATATAAGCAAAAGTCATCAACTCATTATGATTTTCAAAGCTCTTTTCATGCACGTTTGATCTCTAAAAGACCATTTTTTCTAAGTAAATTTGGTCAAATGAGCTTCAATAGATAAGAAACCCTTTAGAAAATGCTAATAATAACCCACCAAACCAGTGATACTCCAAACCTCAGAGGAAAAAGAGGTCTAGCCCACTCATGAATTATAATAATCTTGGTTGAATCAACCATAATACCATCTTTAGACACCACATGACCCAACAAAGAGATAGAATCCAACCAAAACTCATACCTAGGAAATTTATCATATAGCATCTCATCATGCAATCGCTGAAGCAAAATTCTCAAATGATACAGATGGTCAGCCTCACTCTTAGAATAAACAAAGATGTCATCTATAAATACAATCACAAAGGAGCCAAGATACGATCAATTACCTAGTTAGCCAATTCCATGAACGTTGTAGGGATATGGACCAATCCAAATGGTATGACCAAAACTCATCAAGTTTGAAAAGTTGTCTTTGAAATATCCAATGCTCTAATTATCAACTGATGGCACATAAATCTTAAGTCAATATGGAAAAACACCAAAAAACCTTGAAGCTAGTCAAATAGGTCATCAATGTGAGAAAGAGGATACTTGTTCTTAACCATCACAAATCACCTATAATCAGTACCTATACCTATAGAACCATCCTTCTTTTTTACAAACAAGACATGCACACCCAAGGAGATACACTAGGACTAATAAATCCCTTACTCAACAAATCTTTCAACTACTCCTTCAACTCATCTGGGGCTATCTATAAGGACAAATAGAAATAGTCTTGGTGCCCAGCTACATATCAATAGCAAAAATAGTATCATGATTCAGAGGCATACTAGGTAAAATAATAGAAAACACGTCCATGAACTCCCAAACAACTCAAATGGAATCCATAAGAGGCATAGTGGTATAGTAGTATTGTAGATATAGGCTAAATAAAACAGAAACCCTCTTTTTATCATATAGCGAGCATGTTTAAAAGATATAACACCCTTCGAGCTAGAATTAACTGTAACTTTAAAATCTAACCTCGACACACCTAGCATAGCTAAGGTCATGGTCTTGGCATAATAGTCCAAAATAGTGTGATAAGGAGATAATCAATCCATACCCAAGATAATTTATATATCAACCATATCTAAACCAACCAACTCTACCTAAGTTTCACGGCCCGCAAAGGTAACCACACAAGAATGGAACACCTAATTCACCATTAAATAATCTCCTAATGGTGTAGAAACATGAAGATTCATAGAAAGAGGCTCACACGCAAAATCAAAACTAGAAGTAAAACATGTTGAAAAATAGGAGAAAGTCAACCCATGGTCAAATTATAAAGATGCAAATCTAGAGAAAACTAGGATAAAATATGTAATAACAGCATCAAAGGTATTTACCTTAGGCCTAGCTAGTATAACATGGCATATACCATGCCTTCTCTTGGACTAAGTAACTCCTCGACCACCATTGTGAGCGTCTCTACCTCTTCTTCAAGAACCTCTAGCTACACCCATACTATTTTTTGCACTGCCTCTCATTGTTGATAAAGGAGTAGGTCTAAAAAATCATGAAGGACAATTCTTACCACATGGTCAAACTCATTCCCTATAAAAAACTTTTACGGCCCAACTCAATCTAAGGAGGTGCGACTGAACTAGAATGATCACTCTAACCTGATGTTTGAATAACCAAAGATGCTAAACCTGAAGTCCTACCACCAGATTTGTCCAAAGAGTCCTGAACTATTCTACCATGATAACTGCAAGAACCTCTACCAAAAAAAATGTGTCAACTTAACCCACCTTAATGATATACCTTCTTGGTGCCTCTATATGTAGCTATATAATTTACCCGATCATCTTGGCATGCTCAATAATACTATAAAAAAATCCCTTGAGATTACCATCAAAGATGAAGCCACCTAACATGTACTATCAATTTTTTTCACAAGCTTCCAATCTACTCGTACTTGATAAAGATACTAGCGACTGTATAACTAGATAAAGCCTAAAAATAAGTCTCATAATAAACAATAGTTATAGAGCCCTATTGCAAATAATTAAACTCATCACACATTTTCTCCCTCAAACAATATGGCACAAGCCTCTCCAAGAAATCCTTAGAAAACTAAGTCCAACTCTTAGCAGGAAAACCCAAAGACCTATAACTTGCATATAGCCTCCACCAATTCTTAGACACATCTATCAACTAAAAGGTCGTATAAGTACCTTTATAAGAATCAAGGTATCCAAGATTAGGTAACTTCTCCTGCCAATCAGTTAAGAACTCATAGGCATCCTTGCCAATAGCACCACTGAACTTGGGTGGACCCAAGAGAATAAACCTATCAAAACTCTTTTGGTCATCATAATACATAACTGTACCTAAAGTAATCGGGGGAATAATAATACTAGAAGGCTGAGAATCCACACATAGGGGTACCATAGATAAGGGTTGTACCCCTAAACTAGGAATACCATGATTAGATACTAGCATAAATAGTGTAACACAGCTTGAAGTTTGAGGAATACCATAAGCAGATGCCAGTACTAATGGCAAAACCATACTCGAGGTCAGATGAATACGATAAGAGGACACCCACACTGTCACTGATACCATACTCAAAATTGGAGGAACGCCAATTGAAATCAAGGGAACACTGACCAAATAAATTAATAACTGAATCAATAAACCCTTTAAAACTAGGGTACCAACTAAGCTTATGGGACCTAAGCTAGCTCCACATCACCTGCAAGCTCAAACTCAGGCTCAGGGGAGGTCTCCTATCACTATTTATGATAGGAGCAGCTTTTGTTCCCATCCTCTACCTTTAGGCTATCCATGACCCTTGCCTTTCCCACTATTTTAGGCTCCATCCATGACCCTTATGAGATCAAGGAACTTGGTTGCTCTGAACCTAACTGCTCTGATACCAATTTGTCACAACCCAAAAATATGTCATAATGTTACTTATCACAGCTAAGCCTTGATAAGTGAAACAATTACCCAAACTAATAAGATAATACAAATAATAACAAAAACAAGTCTAATATGAGAGTACTCGAAGGAAGTCTAACCTATACCATTAAAATTATAAGTGGATACTAAATGAATGTCATAATAAAACCAAGGAGTAGTATCATAAGTCAAGAGCATCTAATAAAACCTAGAATAGTGTTGAAATGCATTTGATTTTGAAAGTAAGTAAAGACATAGGGAAATATGAGGTTTGAAAGTTAGCCTCAAACTCTGGAGAACATCACTACCATGAAGATCCACCCAATATCGTAGGACTCAAATGTTATATATAATACTTAGACCTGGATCTACACTAAAAGGGTATAGTAAAGATGAGTACGGGTCCACTTGTACTTAGTTACTATCATAGGCCGACTGAACAAAGTAAGAAAAATAATAAATAAAATATACTATGACCATGTCACCTGTATGGAAAAAAGTACCAAATAGTAGCTCACACCATCTCCACTAATAGTTCTAATATATTCAAGTAGACAGAAACAACAACACAAAAATAAAGAATAAATACATAAAAACCCAACACAAGCTAAAGAAACCAAGTATAACAGGCAAGGTGTGAATGAAAATGCAATGAAATGTAATGTGGATGGGATAAATAATGAAAGCCATCGCACAACTTTTCTTATACACCTATCGTGCTCACTGATATTAGGTACAACCCATGGGGGGTTGGAAACCCATATACTATATCTTATATCTCAATCTCAACACTCTTCTCCAGATTATATTCACGGAGAGTGTTTTCATAAAGGTGTCTCATTTTTTGTCAAAAAAAGTGTTTCCCTAGTGGTACTAGTATCTATGATATATATGTATGGAGTAATGATGTAATGCTCACAATCAAATCAATTGACGTTACCAATTCATCCACACAGAATATATATACAAGTAAGCCTAAATATCAACTAAGTATGTCCATAATTCATGATTATCAACTAAAATTAGGTACCATCAGAATATATATGCATACAAACATCATTAATATCATATCGACCCCTCACTTAGGTCTTCTAGCATGATAAAGATAACCAATGCTCAATAAGGCTTATAAAAAAATTAATCCCCTATACGGGCATTATATCTTGAATAAAGGCATATAAATTCATAGATAATCCCAATAATCTCAAATAAATCCCCCACATGGGCAACACATAATATTAGATACCACAAGTCAACAACTATAGATTATAAGCCCCTAAATGATTAACATGATATGCCATGGAGTTACGACACTTAAGATGCTCAAAATATGGAATATTGCAAGTAGAAAGGTATGTTTATGTGGATATAATGGTTTTATTGTTCTTATAGGTAAAATGGATTTGGACAAGTAAGATGCTGAAAAATGGACTTAGTTACAATAGATGTATCAATCCAAAACTATAGGATCTAACCATGGTTGTCCTAAGGCCATTGTGATTTGAATAGGAAAAGTAAAAATCAAGAAGTAAATTAGACACAAGTCATCACAATCTTGGTTTTATGTCACGATCGCACAAAGTGATCATGGGAAGTAGTTAAGGATTTAATCTATAGAAGTCAAGAAGAAGAAGGATCAAATGATAGATCCTAGGATCATTCTTTGAAGAAACAATAGTATAATAGTGTCGTGGGGAAAAATCCATTTTTGCAAGAGTTAAGAATTCGGTAGATAATCGATCAGAAGATAACATCTCACGATCGTAGGATGTAATCATGAGATTGTACCAAGGATCATCTAATAAAATATCTAAAACTTTACAACTCCAGTAAAATTCACGAGCATTAGAGAACGATCGAGGGTTGTAACCATGATTATACCTTCTTCTTATCTGATCAAACTGACATTGTCCTCCTATGTTATTTAGAACAAGATTTGTTTTATATTTAAATACCCCTATGGTATTTATTGTACTAGTCTACATACTAGTTTATTTTTACAATGTTATATTGTGAGATTCTAAAGCATATTCTTAGAATTTTAAGAACATCATTTCTAGTGTTCTAATTTAAGTTGGGATTTTGGGGTTTTATTCTTATTAAAAGTTCATAATAATATTTTCATCTAGGAATTCTTCTTGTGTTCTTGCAATCAGGAATAACTAAACACCATAGCTAGGGTTGTGTGAACCATGATGAATTAATGATATGGGTTAAGTGCAATACAATTCTCGTGTAGTGTGCCTGCATGTATTGGTATTTCCATTATTTTGATTTCTCTTCTAACTGTTGCAAATCTTATAAACTTGCATGTATTCTAAACTTAATCGAGAGTGAGGTAGAAATTAGGAAATGGAAATAACAATATAGATTTGAAGTTTTCAATTGTCATATAATAACTTATGCTATAATAGGGATAGTTAATTGTAACTCCCCGAGATTACCCTCTGGACATCACACGGTGCTTAAGACCATAAGTGATCCACAACTAACCCTTATACTGGAATAACTCATGATCAACTAAATAAGATACATTAATCTAAAATAAATAAGCAGAAGAGATGTCTTTGTTGAATATGTTCAAAACCAACACTATCAAAAAGGATTACAACTCTGGTCATACAAAACAAACTGAGATTAAATACAACAACTATACTGACTGTCTATGAAGCCTTTACTAATACTGACTATAGGTAGTTGGGACATGACCTCCAGCTATCCCTAATCAATACAATTGATTACAAAAAACAAGATGTTTCTCCAACTATAATTGACTCGAGCCCTTAAATCAGAAGGACCCATCACCTTCTGAGTGGAAGCTATACACTGTCTGATTATGATGTGTGGGCTACAACTAGTATCTACATTAGACATATATGTGGATCTGTACTTCTGGAATGTACTGAGCATGTGGGGGTAAATGTATAAGTAAAACAATTACTCAATGTACACATAGACTTTTAAATAATGCATGCTAAGTGTAAATGACTGATCTTGGGCTTGAATAAAACAAAATTCATAAAATCATAACAATGAGTAATGAAGCATAAAGATAAATTTATGGGCCATAACACTTAGTTTATAAAAGCTTTGCTTTTACTCTTTCTTTTTGTAGTTCTTTTAATCGACATAAACCATGTGAACTATCATGGAGTCCAATGTCTTACCCATATTAGAGAGAGTTGGTCTACCCTTGACATCGAAATAGAACCTTAACTTAAGTGATCACTGTCTTTAACTTCATCCATATTGGGAATAAGCTTAACCTATATTGGATCATAGTTCTGGGCCATACTGCCTTGGACTCATACCCAACTCGGTGATAAATACTACTCCCTTATTACTTATAAACTCATTCTTTAGGAAATTAACCTTAAAATAGCATAAGAGTTTATAGAATGAAAACCAGTTGTGCTTCTCTTTGCTTTAATTCAAACTCAAGATGAACAAATGTGGATTTCATATCTTAGCTTAGGATCAAAAGATCACTTCTTTCTTTAAATCTTGGTATAAACTTACCAATGAAGAACTTAAGAATATAATTCTCTTGAAATCTCAACACTTAAACTTAGGGCTTGAAATTCATGCTTAAAAATCATGGTGACTCATAACAACACTTAATGCTCAATAACAATCTTGAAATACTTCAAAAATATCAAATCAAGATAGTGCAATCTCATTCATAATATAAATTTTATAAGTTAAAACATAAACACAAGCAATTCTTTATATACTCAAAGATTTAAATCTCATGATAATCACGTGCTTCAAGAATATAGAAACTTGGGTATGAACCCTAATTCAAAACAAGTAAATTAAATCTTAAAATCATACAATTTAGGCACAGGGGGTGAAAGGATACCCTTGTTTATAACCCCACATACCTTGATAGGCTTGACTTGGTGTAGAAATCTTGACTTTGAAATCCTTATAGATGATCTTGAAAGCTTTCTTGAACTTCTTGGATTAGGAATATTAAATTCTTGTTTATCTTGAAGAGAAAGTAATGATGTTTTCAAGTTCTTGGTAGGAGCCTAGGGTTGTCTTTGGGAGAAAATTAAAGGAGAATGGGGAAATAATGCCTTAACAGACGTTTAATCTTGTATTTTTACTAATTTGAGTGATGGGAAAAGACCTAAATGCAACTCAAGAGATTAATTTCACAACTGGAATGCCGATTGGAGGCCTAGCGTGATGCGATGATGTGTCCATCGCTATACACGGTGCTACGCAATGCAATCACGTTGATTTTCTGGAATTGAAATCCAAACATGGCCCAAACCTCATCCAAAAATTTAGAAACTTTCCCGAGATATGCTCCCTACACCCCTGATCAATAATTAACTCAAAACCTAACGTCTCAAGGTTGGGAATACAAAAATGAAAATTCTCAAAGTTAAGGGGTCTTGAAAATGACTAAATCCCAAACACTTAGTGAAAATTTCAAGCCTCAAGCCCTTTAAGCATGCAACTAAGAGATGAATCAAGCTAGGATAAGTACGGAGTATGTAACGCCCCGAATCTGGTACTCGAAATGCCACATGATGCTCATGACCCCGAAGGACCATAAACTAACCCATGACTGATATTTGTACCTGAGCACTGCATAATATACTATATAAATGCTGATTAAAAGGGTGAAAGGACATAAGGTTCAAATATCTAATAAAACATAACATCTAGAAATACGGTATATCAATACCAAAATAAAACTAAAATAACTGTCTGAACATGCTATAGTCTGGAAGCCTCTAAACTGTGTAAAAACTATGGAGTTGATGGAAAATATCCCCAACTAACTCTGGACTACTGAAATAATAAAATAATCATGCTATCCTCGAATGATAAGGACTTACATCTAGTCTTATTGCTGAAACTGGAATGCTACTGATGCTCTGGAGCTCATACTTCTGAACCTATGGTATAAAACACCATAGAAAAAATGCATCAATATGATTGAATGTACTGGTATATAAGTGAGGTAGGCTGAATACAAGGGGTTTATATGCATGAACAATACTAACTGACTGAATAACATGAACGTGAAAATACATGCATGAATACGTGAACTGTAACTGAGATCATGACATCAATGAATCTGAATATTGATAACATAAGTTTCATATAACTAATATACTATTATTTGAATGACTGTGTCTGACAGTCCTATTTCTGATAGAACTAGATGAGTTCCGTACTAAACTGGGTGACTATGTCTGACAGTCCTAAATTTTGTAGAACTATTTTAGTTCTATTACTGAGACTGAGACTGTAACTGTGGGAAGTAGTCATTTAACCAACATTCCCCAAATGACATAATATAATTGAGTTGGCGTCCAATCTGTAACCCCAATTGGAAGGGTGTCAATACCGCGCCACTAGAAAGGACAAACTGTGAGCAATCCCTCATCTAACAAGTACTCTAAGGAGAATGGTGGGACCCTCATCTAAAAGGTTAAGTCACCTCATCAACCCTTATCTAACAGGTTAGATGTCTCAACCTACGCTGGCTACCTAGTTCTGGAGTGCAAGGATTGCTTCTAAGAATCACACCCTCTACTCGCAGGTGAGTTCCCAACCCTTGGCTCACTCGGTGCTGAATCTTACTCCCATCTAATTAGAAATTGAGTTAATTATACTGAACTGACTAGACTGAGTTCCCTGAGTTCTATTGACTGACAAAATATTATGTCATTTGGGGCATGATAACTGGCTGAGATTACTGAGATTACTAAGATTATTGATTTTTCTGAGTCATGAGACTGACTGAGTTCTACTGAACATGGCTTGACTGAGAGTATCTTGAAAACTGATATTGGCTCTAGGAACACAACTAAATTATCGAGTACAAGTACCCCCAGGACTCAATAGCATGCAACTGATAAGACATGACACTTCCTGGACTCACGACCATAATCAACAATCCATAATATAATCATTGGGGAATTTCATGATGTACTTGATTATCATGTGTTGGTACATGTATAGGAATTCATATAAACATGTCATAATTCCATAGGGCTAATCTGATGAACAATCCACAAAATAATTTCAATGCACAACAATAACATGGAAGTCATTTTGAACATAGGGGTAAAGCATGGGTTCATCAATTTAGTCATAATTGAGTCCTAAAGCATGATTCTTACTCTCTTGGGCATTTTATCAAACACATTGTATGCACAACCTTAGGCTTAGGCATATACACTAGTTCATACATCATGGTTACTTTAATCAACTCAATTTAAAAGTTTACAAATCCACATACTAGCATAATATCATGAAAAGTACATAAAGACTCTAACTTGGGATTCATACAACCACATCAACATAATTAAAATCAATTCACCACATGGAAATCACAATTCATGAGTTTAAAAATGGGATTCTTGAGCTTCATGGGTGAAAGAAACTTATGAATCAACACTTTACATACCTGGGTGGATGATTTCTTGAAGATTGGTATAGGGAATCTTGAATTCTTAACTTGGAATTAAACACCAAGGGTTTCTTGTTCTTGGGGGTTGATCTTTGAAAGAAACCCTAATTTGGTGTTATAGATGAATAATCAAGTTATGAGCTCTAGTCTGGTTTAATTAGGGGTTAAACGGGTAGAAAAGACCCAAAAAACCTTTTTTAAAAACAACTTAAAATCATTGATCGGAAGTGGTGACGGTTTGGGCGACGGTTCGTCGGTCCATCCCATCGTACTTGGCCAGAACCTGAACTTTCTTCCTCTTCTGCGACCGTTTGGGCGACGGTCCATCACTAGCTCGACGGTCCATCTGTCCTGACCATCACACTTGACCAACAGTTGGGTTCACTGGCTTTTTCGCAACAGCTTGGGCGACGATCCGTTGCTAGCTCGATGGTCCATCGACATGACCGTCGCTTCTGGGCAGTTCCGGCAGTTCTCTGTAAAACATCCATAACTTTTTATTCCGGTACCGGATTTGGATGAAATTGATATCGTTGGAAAGATAATTCAATTTATCACATGATAAAATGTAGAAATTGGAGAAATTCTATCTTATTTAAACATTAATCATTTAGGAAGTCATCACTAACTCTTCTGAAGACTAGATTTGACTTAAAGAAAGTTCGGAGTATTACAATATCTCACCCTTGGGAACTTTCATCCTCAAATAGGACTGACTAGACTGGGAAAGCTGATAGACTAATATTACTTAAGAGATGTGAACATTTGAACATGTCTATATGACTGGAACTTTTGATATACTGAAATCACATACTGAATATACATGTCTGACGCATGGATATGTGACAGATAGTTTTCATGAATGCATGACTGAAATTACTGAGAAACTGAGTTTCTCATGATGAGAATGCATATATGATTCATGAATACATGAATATATTACTGGATATGCAAGGGTATTTGATACCAAGTTTATATCTAAAATCATAACATAAAACTGAATAAGCTTAAGGAAAGCTATTACCTTGGGCTGAGTCTGAGTTTGCAGAGAAGAGGTAAGGATACTTTGTCTGTATGTTTTCTTATGATTCCCAAGTATCTCCCTCAATGGATTAATTTCTCCAAAGAACTTTTACTAGAGGGACTTCTTTGTTCCTCAGTCTGCGAGTCTGGTAGTGAAGAATTTCGACTGGGATTTCTTCGAAAGAAACGTTGTTCTGAATGTCTAAGCCCTCTACCGGGACTACAACTGTTGGGTCACCTATTCACTTCTTTAGCAAGGAGATATGGAACACTAGATGAACTGAGGCTAGATCTGAAGGCAAGTCGAGCTCATAAGCTAACTTGCCGAAACAACTAAGAATTTTTAAGGGACCGACATATCGGGGACTGAGCTTTCCCTTTTTGCTGAATCGCTTTACTCCCTTCATGGGAGAGATTTTCAAGTACACATAATCACCAATCTTGAACTCAATATCCTTTCTGCGCATATCTGCATAAGACTTCTTCCATCTCTGAGCAGCCTGGAGTCTTTTTCTGATCAAGTGAACTTTCTCTAAGGTGTCGAATACAAAGTTAGGCCCTACTACTACAGCCTCACCCACTTCAAACCAACCGATTGGAGATTTTCACCTCCTACCATATAGATCTTCAAATGAAGCCATCTGAATACTGGAATGATAGTTGTTGTTGTATGCAAGCTCAATCAAAGGCAAGTGGTCATCCCAACTCCCCTTGAAATCAATTATACACGCCCTTAACATATCTTTCAAGGTCTGAATGGTCCTTTCTACTTGACCATCTGTCTGAGGATGAAAGGCTGTACTGAGGTGAACTTGGGTACCAAGACCCTTTTGGGATGCTTTCCAGAAGTGAGAGGTGAACTGGGTACCTTTATCTGAAATAATAGACAATTGAAGACCGTGCAATCTGACTAACTCCCTGATATAGAGTTTGGCATAATCCTCGGCTGAATAGGAGGTATGGACTGGAAGGAAATGAGCTGATTTGGTCATCCTGTCTATAATGACCCAGACTGAATCATGCTGATGATGAGTACGAGGAAAACCTATCACAAAGTCCATGTTCACTTTTTTCCACTTCTAAGTAGTAATACTGAATTCCTGTATGGGCCCACTAGGCTTTTGATGCTTTATCTTAACCTGCTAACATGTAGAACACTTAGCCATAAACTCTAAAACATATCTGTTCATCCCACTCCACCAATATATCTCCCACAAATTACGGTACATCTTAGTGGCCCCTGTATGAATCGAGTAGCTCACACCATATGCTTCTGCAAGAATTCGTTACCTCAAGTTATCTACACCTGGAACACACAGATGATCTTGAAAACGGAGAACACCATCTCCCCCTTGGGAGAAAACCTCTACCGTCTGATCTCTGAATGATACTTTTAACTTAACAAGACTGGGATCTCTATCTTTCTTTTCTTTTACCTCGGTTACTAGAGATACTTCTAAACTATTCTGAACCCATATGCTACCTTCTACTGAATCGACTAAGAGGATACCTAGTCGGCAAAGCTGATGGACTTCCTGAGCTAACTTCTTCTTACTGTCCTTAACATGAGAAACACTACCCATAGACAGTTTACTGAGAGTGTCGGCCACTACATTGGCCTTGCCCGAATAATAAAGGACACTCATGTTGTAATCTTTCAAGAGATCTAACCACCTTCTATGATAAAAGTTAAGATATTTCTAAGAGAATACATACTAAAGGCTCTTGTAATCGGTGAACATATCTACATGAACACCATACAAGTAATGCCTCCAAATATTTAAGGCAAAAAACTACGACTGCTAAATCAAGATCATGAGTCGAATAATTCTTCTCATGGGGTTTAAGTTGTCTGGAGGCGTAGGCCAACCTTACAATGCTACATAAGGACACAACCCAAACCTACTTTGGATGCATCACAGTACACTAGAAATCCATCAGAACCGTCTGGAAGAGCTAAAACTGGGGTTGAGGTGAGTCGAGTCTTCAACTCCTGAAAACTCTTTTCACATGAATTTGACCACTGAAACTGAACCTTCTTCTGAGTCAATCTGTACATAGGGGATGTAATAGACAAAAGTCCTTCAACAAATTAATGGTAATAGCTAGCCAAACCCAAGAAACTCCTGATATCTGATGGAGAGATGGGTCTGGGCCAGTTTCTCACTGCTTTGGTATTGTGAGAATTAACTCTAATGCCATCACCAGAGACGATATGACCATGGAATATTACTGACCTTATCTAAAATTCGCACTTACTGAATTTGGAAAATAGTTGATGATTTTTTAGAGTCTGCAATACTATTCTGAGATGGTCTGTATGATCATGATCACTGCAGGAATAGACAAGAATGTCATCTATGAAGACTATGACGAACATGTCCAAGTACTTCTTGAACACATATTTTTTCAAGTTGATGAAGGCTTCTGGGGAATTGGTAAGACCAAAGGAAATGAATAAGAATTCAAAGTGACCATACGGAGTACGGAAAACTATTTTTCAAATATCACATTCTCTGACCCTGAGCTGATGATAGCCTGATCTGAGGTCTATCTTAGAAAAATAGCTGGCACCCTAAAGTTGATCGAATAATTCATCTATTCTGGGAAGTGGATACTTGTTCTTGATGGTGACTTTATTGAGCTGACGATAGTCTATACACATTATGAGAGAGCCATCTTTCTTGTACACGAATAAGACTGGTGCGCCCCATGGGGACATACTGAGTCTGATGAAACCCTTATCTAGGAGATCCTTCAACTGATCTTTCAATTCTCTAAGTTTTTCTGTTGCCATTCTGTATGGAAAAATAGATATGGGCTGAGTATCTGGAAGAAGATCAATACCAAAGTCTATTTCCCTTTTGGGAGAAATTCCTGGAAGATCTTAGAGAAAGATATCTGAGTATTCATTCACTACTAGGACTGATCCGAGACTGGGAGTTTTGAAACTAGAGTCCTTATCTCAAACAAGATGATAGACACATCCCTTAGATTAAGTAAATCCGAATCTGTCCATGGTGGACTGTTTTGACAAGCTAAAGTAGATCGACCATAACTCTTTGCTCCGATATCGGATTTGGGTTAAATTTGTATAGTTGGAAAGATAATTCAAAGGGATTTCATTTCATATAAATTATACCACCCAGTTCGTCCTGTACAAGGAGTTATGATCATTTGAAGTTGACCCTAAAAATCTGTTTTGAGAGGCTAAAGTAAAACGAGTATAACTCCTTACTTAGACGTTGGATTTGGATGAAACCAATTGCATTGGAAATAAGAGTCAAATATTTTTCTTTTGGTAGGTCGTAGCTCTCCCAGTTCATTATATTAAGGGAGTTATGATCGTTCAAAGTTGACCCAAAAAACTGGCAGGCCTCAGTAGTTTGTGTGCAGGAAATTTTCCTGCACATTTACTATTCACCATATTCCGGCCACCGTTTTATAGTTTCGAACGTGCTCGATTATATCTAAAACTTATCCATTTTTGGAAATATTTATATCGTTGGAAAGCTTATTCAATAACCTTCGTATGGAACCATCGACGGGCAAATTCCGGTATAAATAAAATAAAAAAATTAATTCCATATAAATAAGACCAATACACGTACTTGAATACGCCAATACATGTACTTGAATATGGGGTGTTACAGTAATGATATAAATGGCATGACACATCATAAATTCAAAAACCCATAGCAATAGAGAGTATTCTACAAGGTTTCCATAACCCTAACAGATGAGCTTAGCTACTCATGAATAAAACCGAAATCAACATAGAAGTAGTTATCATACTAAAACAATGAATGATTATGGTGATGAAGATGACTAGCGAAATCAAGAGAGAAGCACGTTTCTCTATCTCTCTCCTCAAGCTACGCTGTGTTTTTCTGTGTTCCAAATATTACAGAATCTGAATAATCCCTAAAAATTCAGCAATAAGGCTTTTAATAACATTCTTCTCTAATAAATTGCTACTGCATCCTTAACTATTTAAAAATATTGTGTTTACCCGGGAAAAGTTCCCATACATCACATTCAGTCCAAAAGCTGCTTTCCTTTTTATGTGAAGTTTTCTTTGCTGTCCACAGGTCCCCAAAGTGTTGTAATCTTCCTCATTAGTACCTGAAAAGCATGTTAATCACATAGGTCAGCTCACTTAACTAAAAATAGACTAAAAGTGCAAGAATTATGTATTTTATCCTCAAAACTTAGCTAAAACATGATTAAGTTATGGTGCTTAGACGTATAAATATGCCCAACATCACTACCCCACCCTTAAAGCTTTGTTCGTCCTCGAACAACATATCTATTTATGCATACTACACAAGCCTTAGCACCCACAAAGGAAGACAAGATGCTCAAATAGGCTCACACAACAATTATGAACAAGAAGTAGCTTCAGGAATCATTCCTAGATACAACCTACCCTCAAGAATAGACTCATTAAGTTGGAAATTTCATGCATATCATTCAAGAAAATTATATAAATTACCCAACCTTCATCAACCATGTGCCCTCACAATAAGAGAGTTACCCATAATCACTCACAATTATGCAATTTCTAACAAAATGGGCACAAGAATCAAGTTGAGCTCACTCTCACAAAGAATTCTCAAATTACAACTGATGACCATATGTTTTCCCTTAGTTTAATACTCCACTAATATCATAATGCTAAGATTAGGATCAAATAGGTCTTTTACGGGTTGTAATGCAGGCTAAAGGATGGGTAGGAACTATTTTGGCCAGAAATAGTGACTATCTTCCCTAAGCGTTTTAATACACTACATTATGCAATTAAGATCAATCTCAAAAAACCAATTTCCACTTCTTCTATCTTCACAGATTTGCTTTTCACCCCAACTCGTTAAGCTTAATTAATAACACTATGGTGGGAGTATGCAACCCTTTCAAAAAAAAAAAAATTTATTTTATTTTTTTTGGCACCCTTTTCACGTTACGCACCCCTATAATAGCCACCCTCAACTTAAGCAATTTGCCTTAGTTGAGGTGCACAATGTCCAAGAAGGACCAGGGCCAAAAAGAGGTTTATTGTAACATGTCCGGGATAAAATTTTGAACTTTTTCAACAATTTTAGCTACTCCCAACCACATAAATCGCTCACGCCAATAACCAGACTTTGGGGCATCTATTTCACCTTTTTCCTCTTATTCTCAAACTCTTAACTCACATTGATTTTACATTAAAGCACTTAGGAGCTTTTTGGATCAAATTACGGTCTATTAAAGAACGGATTAGGCTACATATGAGGCTAACAAAATAACAAGGTAAAGGCTCGACGGGGCTATCTAAGATAATGTACAAAGGTAGGTCAAAAGAAGGTATGAACAATGACTATCAAAGAAATGCCTAAATCATCTCCTAAACTCACAATCTTTATTTCGCTTTGCATACACCCCAGGAAAGTTCTAGCATCAGTTACAATAAGGAATATACAACAGTATTACACACTCATGGTACATGGTCAACTCAATTAGGAGCATTATAGATTCTCGACCGAACAATTACATGAATTCAATTAAAACCAACAATCACAATAAGAGTCACAACTAGAGCCTAGGTGTTTCAAACGTAATGATCCATCACATATTTAGGTTATAATGTCATATGATCCACAAGAGCAGTTACATGTAATGGAAAGACTACTTTTCTCTTAAGACGGTCGTCATCCATCCATCATCGAGAAAAACACCTAATTATGACTAAATAACTAACAAAATGAACAAAATAGCTAATCCTATCCATAAGAATACTAAGGAGAAGGTCTTATTTTCTTACGAAACAAGTAGCAAAGTAACCAGCCACTCCACACTTAAGCTCTGCACTGTCCCCAGTGTAAATAACAAGATAAAGAACCTGGATAGTAGTACTTCTCATCCACATTAGGAGTTATGCCACCTGCATGGAGATCATCATTGGAGCCATTTTTCCTGTATTCATCCTGTCATCCATGTCATCCACACATAATGAAACTAACTATAATTAATATGAGGGTGGTGACACTTAATTTGTTAGTATCAACTAATTTCATGTTATTATCGGGTACTCAGACTTCACCGACATACACTTTGACATGGTGCACCACGTTAGTCACAATACAATTCAATCACTTCAATTTCCCCATGTCTATTTCAATGAAACACTTTTTTTATCAAAATCATACCCTACACTTTCAACCATATCAAGATATACAAAACACCATCACTTTCCCAACATAGCCATGGCAAAAATTTAATTCATAATCCTTAAGTGATCAATTAATAACTACAGCATAAATTCAAAACACCTAAGGATTAAGAAAAGAACACTTACCTTGAAGATGAAGGATTGAATAAAGTGAGTCGATGTTCTTGGGTTTTGAAAGTGGTGAGGAGCTTGTAAGATTAGTAGAGCAAAGAGAAGGGTTTTGAGAGAGGAGGGGTTGGGAGTAGCTTAGGTGAAAGAAAAATGGAGTGGGATTTAAGAGTAGAGAATATGTTTAAAAGATGAGACATGGGTCGGTTTGATCCATTAAAAAAAAAAATTATTAGGCAAAACTTACACTGATAGGCGGCACCTAACCTATCGCCTATGTTGACATAGGCGGCGCCTACCCTATCGCCTAAGTGAGGCAGTGAGCATAGGCAATGGTATAAGTGGCGCCTAAGCCATCGCCTATGTTGACATAGGCGGCACCTAACCTATCGCCTATGTTGACATAGGTGGCGCCTAACCTATCGCCTATGTTGACATAAGCAGCGCCTAACCTATCGCCTAAGTTAGGTAGTGAGCATAGGTAATTGGAAATATCGCCCACTCTTGGTTGGAAAGGTCCATACCGAAGGGGCTTCGCCCCCGCACCCCCATCGAAGCCAGTGGTGGGCTTCGGGATCAGGCCTGTCGACCCGATCCCTACGCTACCACCACAGACCTCATTGAAAGTCACAAAATAAAGTCGCACCGCAAAACTTTTGGGGTCAAATTAACATAATTCAAGGCACGAATCTAATGCAAATCATACTTAAGCCTTACACATTTGACCACTCCAACTTACCTGTAATGTTCCCATCACTCCTAAACTTACCACCATTGACATGTCTCGCTTCCAAATCAAAATTGGTACTAATATTCTCCTTAGTACTTCGTGCACCTACACTTAATCAAAAACAACAAAAATGATTAGAAAGATGAGTTGCCTCCCATGCAACGCCTAATTTAACGTCGCGGCACGACTCCATTATCTTGACTACTCAGACTACGTCAAGATACATCGATGATACCATTTGTACCTTATTTTTTGGATCAAGACAATGCTTTATTCTTAGTCCAACCACTTTGAAGTCACTCACATCCTTGCTTGCAAGTTTAACCAAACCAGCTATGGTCTCCACAAAAGACATATCCTTAACTGTTACATATCACTTATCTTCATACAATACATCAACTATCGAGAAGACACTCATCTTTTTTTGTTGTTTCATAGACCGACATACTTCAAAGCTAACTTCTTTCTCATTGAGCCTAAATTTCAACTCATTCAGCTCCATGTCAACTAACACCCTTCCAGTTTCTAAGAATGGCCTACCCAAAATTATGTGTATTTCAAAGTCCACTTCACAATCAAGAATTACAAAATCGGCAGGAAATATAAAATCAGCAACTTTTACAAGTACATCATGTAGAATCCCAATCGGTTTTTTTACTGATCTATCCGCCATTAGAAGCCGCATATTCATGGGCGTAGGATCTCCCAAACCCAATTTCTTAAAAACCGTCAATGGCATAAGATTGATACTTGCCCCAAATCACAAAGGGCCTTTTCAAACTTTAGCAATCCAATCGTACATGGAACAGTAAATGCTCCCGGATCAGCTTTCTTCTGGACAATAGATCTTATAGCAATAGCACTAAAATGATGAAGATTGTCTACCATTTCATAGCTCACAGTCTTTTTCTTTGTCAATAGGTCTTTCATAAACTTAGCATATCCGGGAATCTGTTCCAGTGCTTCAACTAAGGGCACATTCACTGTCAACTACTTCAACATAGCTATGAATTTGCTAAACTTGCCATCATCTTTTTTCTTCTTTAATCATTGTGGAAATGGAGGTGGCGGCCTTGGAATTTCAGTTGGAGCAACTTTTACCTCCTTTCTTATGCCTTGCTCCATATCACTAACATGCTTCGGCTTAGTTGGTTGTTCAACTTCCGCACTTTTCTTTTTCAAACCTCCCAACTCCACAGGCACCACTAGAGATTCATCAACCATCTCCCAATCCATTTCAACCTCATCAGTATAAGAGGAAGCTCCCAAACCTGGACTAGATAACATCTTACTGCTCCTAGTGGTAATGGACATACACGATCCATCAGTCCTCGAATTCTGAACTGTATCACTTGGTAGAGTCCCATTCTTTCTTTGGTTGAATGTTGCGGATAACTGGCTCATCTGCTGCTCTAATTGTTTAATAGCAACTGTGTGCGAATTTACAAGTTGACGTATGGAAGATACGTCACTCTTTATTGTAGTCACCCCAGAATTTGCCGCCTCAACTCCCTTTAATACTTTCTCTATCATGTCCTCCATAGACATTTTACCTGAACTGGTAGCAGCATTATCACAGCTTCCAGGAGGTACATACAATCCACTCCTTTCACTTTTATTCTTCCAATCTCCTTGATGGTTCCAACCTTGGTTTCCTTGGCCACCACCTCGGAAACCCATCTGATTGTTTAAGTAATTGGCTTCTTCCTCAGGATTGGAGTTAGCACTTCCCTGTGATGCTACAGCTTTAACCTTTTCTGTCTTTCCTAATAATAAATTCTTAGTGAGAAGGTCCATCTGTGTTTTCATGTGAGCCATATCCTGGTCACGTCCCTCTTCTCTTCGCCTCTGTTCTGCCGTCATGCCAATAGATACAGTAGAGCTTGCTACCTCAGAATCCCTGGTATGCCAAGCTTTACTCTGCTTTTTCATACGATCCATCATGTCAGATGCCTCAAGAAAAGTAAGGTCCATGAATGACCCACCCGTAACATTATCTACCACTGGCTTAGTCACCGAGTTCAAAGCCCTATATAATATTTCCATCAAGTGTACATTGTTCATCTGATGGTTTGGGCACCGCATAAGCTTCTTCTTGAACCTCTCCCAAGTCTCATGGAGAGCTTCATTTGGAAACTGTCTGAAATTGCTTATCTCATCTCTCAATTGTGCCCTCTTGGATGGCGGAAAGAATCTTTCTAGGAAAGCGTCTTTCATTTGCCTCCAATTGGTAATAGAGTCAGGAGTTAGCCCGTTTAACCATAGAGTTGCCTCTCTAGATAGAGACAGTGGAAATAAGCGCAACCGGATCGCATTCTGTCCAACCCCTAGATTGTCAAATGATTTACATATTGAGATAAAATTAATTAGATGCATATTTGGATCGTTGTCTGCAAGTCCACCAAATAACTCTTTGAGTTGCAATAGCTGGATCATAGTGCTAGTGATATTGAACTAGGCTCCGGGTGACAAGGGCGGAGGAATAATAGCCCCTGTGGCACTAGTCCCATCCAAGTCGCCATCATCATCATCAAAAGCAACTTGCACAGCTCGGCGTTCGGGTCTCATCCTAGCTTGACGATCTCTATTGACATTTCTGTTCACTGGTGCAGCCACATCATCTGCACGCCTTGGATTTAATAACTCATCATCACCTAGGTCCTCATCATCAAGATTTGATACTCGACCTTGGTTATCAGCATTCTGTTGATTTACTTGCGCAGCTGCCAATGCACCTAATCTAGCCTGCTTCTGTTGAGCAGCTATCCTTTCAGGGTCTCGTTGCGCATCCATTCTACCAATGAGATGTGGTTCAGGATTTATAGGTAATAATGGCAGACCCGATCTCCGTGTATTTGACATGCAATCCACTCAACCTAAACAAAACAAAAACAACAAACAAAAAGTAAAATTTGAGAATCTTTGACCAAAGGGTCTATTAACTATCACAAACTTAGTTGACAACCGTATTCCCCGGCAGCGACGCCAAAATTTGATACGCCCAAATTACAACTTTCGTTAGAAAGTGTAAGCGGTTGCTGTCAAATATAGAAACCAACTGGGTTGGGTGTCGAATCCCATAGGGAATACTATGGTCACTAAGTATTGCGATTATTACTAGACTGTTGGTCGCAGGTTCCAAGATAAGGGGGTTTTGGTTTAAGTGCACAATAGTACTATTAGTGTAACGAATGAGACGATATATGTAAAAGTAATTGATCACAGAGAATGACAAGTTAGGGTTATGTCCACCTTGTAGCTTCTACTTCTCTATTAACTATGAGTAATACGGATTTTATGCATGCATGCACTTATAGAGAGACGTATTCTAATTCTAAATCCAAGTGTTTTTCAACCATCAAGGATTTATTCACCTTAGTTCTTTCGAATCTAACGTGTACAACAAATGGTACGAACTCTCCAAGACGTTAACCCTGCTAGGGCATTAACGTGTAAATAGAGGTTGAAAACCCTATTTTCTTGCCACACTCTCTTTTCCAAACAGTAACTTTTCTACCGAACAAGTTATTGCTATAATGGCATATTCCCTATGTTTTCAACCACGAGAATTCAATCAAAAAGAAGAGAGTAATGATATAAATGGCATGACACATCATAAATTCAAAAACCCATAGCAATAGAGAGTATTCTACAAGGTTTTCATAACCCTAACAGATGATCTTAGCTACTCATGAATAAAACTGAAATCAACATAGAAGTAGTCATCATACCAAAACAACGAATGATTATGGTGAAGAAGATGACTAGCGAAATCAAGAGGGAAGCATGTTTCTCTCTCTCTCTCCTCAAGCTACGCTGTGTTTTTTGTGTTCCAAATATTACAAAATCTGAATAATCCCTAAAAATTCAGCAATAAGGCTTTTAATAACATCCTTCTCTAATAAATTGCTACTACATCCTTAACTATTTAAAAATATTGTGTTTGCCCGGGAAAAAGTTCCCATACATCACATTCAGTCCAAAAGTTACTTTCCCTTTTATGTGAAGTTTTCTTTGCTGTCCACAGGTCCCCAAAGTGCCGTAATCTTCCTCATTAGTACCTGAAAAGTATGCTAATCACATAGGTCAGCTCACTTAACTAAAAATATACTAAAAGTGCAAGAATTATGTATTTTATCCTCTAAACTTAGCTAAAACATGGGTAAGTTATGGTGCTTAGACGTATAAATACGCCCAACATCAAATAGTTTAGGAATTTATTTTTGACTAGTACAAAATATTTTAGAGTTTTTGGAAGTCATTTGATCAAATCTGGAAGTAAAAGCTTGATGGGAATGAAATAGGATCCCAATATGAGAAGGCTCCTAGTATTCCAACAATTACACTATTACAAGCTAGTCTTATGTTGATACTCGCGCCTAGTGCACTTCAGGGAGCCCATTACCTCCTTCTTTAATTTATCCTGCTTGAATTGGGGACAATGCAATATCTTTAAGTTAGGGGTGGAATAACAAATTTTTTATTTTGGTTTGTACTATTTATATATTTTGATACATTTGTGCCCCTTATCGGGTGTTGTTGGAGACTGTTGCGCCCTTTACAAGATTGAAATGAATTATGTGGCATCAAAAATTATGGTCTTTGTAAATGATTTATTTTGGGTGTAACATTTGACATGTATTATGGGTAATTCCTTAGTATCCACTTTAACAGAATCATGAGTTTGATAAAAGTCCTAAGTGAAACATCCACTTTGTTCTATGTTACTCCATGTGTCAATTATTAATCTGAAGTGTTCTTTTTGTTGTGTGGAGATAATTTAAAGTTGTGGGATTTGTTGTTGTTTATTTAAAGTTGAATTATTTCAATATTGGTAATTCATGAGTATCCACACTACTCTTGAAGATGTTTACATTATGATGTCCACCATGTGCTCAATGAAATTCCTAAGTATAGTTTACTCTAATCTCATCCATTTTTCATCTGATATTCTCTATTAGGAAGTGTTCTTTCTACTATGTGTACTTAATTACAAGTTTTTAAGTCATCTAAAAAGTGCTTTGTTTGTAGTTCAAGTTGAATGATGTTTTTTTGTGATTATGGATGTTGTTCGCACTTGTTGGGTTTGAGCTTAATTTTTATTTATTTGAATTAGTCCTTTATCTTGTTTCAATTCTATATTAGTTTCTTTATTGTGTTAGCTTCTTATAGTTTTTTTTGGTAGTTGTTTTGAGCGACCTTTTCCCAAATGATAGATTGTGTAATGACAATCTTATGGGAAATTCATTGTTATTGTTGTTTTTGGATATTGTGTCATTTGTGTAGGGGCAGTCGGAGTACCTGCAACCATTGTGAATTGGAATTTTGAGTGTTGTAGTGGGTGATGTCTGAGTAGCCATTAAATTATTTTCCTTGTTGGAGTCAAAATGTGGGATTGTGGCTTGTTTGGTACTAATAGAGTTAGTCTTGCATTGTGAAATGTTTAATTTAGCATGCATTTCTAATTTTTTTTGTGAATTTTTTTTTCATGGAAGTAAATATTGTTCATGACAATACTTTGACTAATTTTGTGATTGTTTACTCATTAGGCAGTGATAATATAGAAAATGACTCCTTTTGTTCTTGTATAGGAAATGAAATTGATTCTTCTTAAATAGTTTACATGCCACGTGTGGTGAGTTTTTGTAGAATAATTCTTGTAATTATTTGTGTCATCTAGAACTTAACCAGTTGATCTTTCAATGCTAGTCTTGATTATATTTGATTGGAGAAATGATCTTAGGCCTTCTTCGTGATTTTCAGAAAGCTCTGTAGCCTTAAAACCCTACTCGTGCATAAATGTTATCACTAGTTATCCTATTTGAGCCTAATAACTATTCTTTTATAACCCATTATAAGCCTTGAACCTTTTGAAAAAATTTCCACTCTTGAACCCTACCCTGCTTGAGAATTAAATTGCCAATTTGAGGCTAAAAGCCTAAGTTGGGGTGTGGTAGAACTTGGAACAGCTAATTATGCACTATAGTTTTGTATGTCAGTGTCTTAAGAGTAAAATAATGATTGAATAAAATGACCAAAAATTAGAAATGGAGTGAAAATGAGAAAAGAAAAGGAAAAGAAAAGGTTGTCAATAAGGTGGTGAACTACAATGAAAATCATATGTCATATGAAAATAAAGAGGAAAATGATCAGAGTTTGAATGATATTGTGTTTTAAGAGTTCAAGGGAGGTGCAGTAAATTTAATCCTAAATACTTATCCTACGCTTCCCCTAGCCTACCTTACAAACTAGAAAAAGTTCTTTTAGATCTCTAACCGATACTTTTATGTTAGTGTTGATTGAAATAAGAGCAAGACTATGGTATTATACTATGTAGCATGGTAAATTTGTTCCTGTGTGCCAGTGTTTGTTCATTTATCACTTGTATACGTGTTGTAAATATTGTGAATTTTAGGACTTTCTTTCTTGTGAGGGCATGTAAGTTAGGATATATTAGTGAAGTTGATAAGTTCCAAAAATAAGGCAAAGGTGCATATTTCATTGACTATTAACTATGAGTAGCTTCTTGAGAATTGGTTGTTGTTACTTGACTGTTCTTAAAACTCCATTGTACTCTTTAAGATGTGTTTGAAATTGATGTATTTTTATGGGTAAGAATTACATACTTTTGGACTAATTGTTAGTCCCAACAAAAGTCATAATCATGGTGCCTAACTAAAAAATATGATGTGAAAGCGTTGATGTTGGCTTTTGAGCTTAAATTGATAGCTTCATTAAGTTTTGATTTTGTGTTGCTTGAGAACAATCAAAGTTTTTAACTTGGGGGTGTTGATAAGTTGCGATTTTGTCACTTATTTGTATTTCTTTTCTTATGATTTGTATAATTAATTCATAATATGAGGCAAACTATCCTGTTAATTGTGATCATCTTAAGTACTTTGGGTTCAAAACAAATTTTGATGAAAAGAAGCACAAAAATGACGAAAAGGAGCTTAGAATGACGCATGGATAAAAATTTGTTCACTTGCACATCAAATATTGACTTGCGCACACAGATGGACAAAATAGTGAATTGAAAGGGGCTAAAACCTCACTTGCGGGGACATATGCCCACCTATACCCTAACCTACAAGAAAAGATGTCGACCAGTATTGGAATGCGCACTAGTAGGTGACTAGCATGGTGGCATTTTCTTAATTACCTACAATCCAATTTTTGTGCTATAAAGGGGAATCGTTGCCATATTTCTCAACCTAGGAGACTAAGGCTCTTGACTCAACACCCTTGGAGTGAAGATTTGGAAGCTTTGTAATTAATATTTCTTAATTCTTTATTTATTTCATTGTTTTGTATTAAATATTTGGGTGTAGTTAGATTCATTCTTGAATGTTATTGTCAGACACAACGCAAGTATGTTTTGGATTTGGATTTTGATTTTATCTCTTGATTTTGTATTAATTGAATACTCTTGAGTTATAAATAGGTTTTGCTTGATTAAATTAGTTTCTTGCTTTATCCATTTCTACTCCAATAGAGTTTGAAAGAGGAGATTAGAGTAGGAATTCCCATCTACTTTGATTAATGCTTGAAGAGCTCAATGAGTTTGGAAAAAGTTAATTTATCGCAATTTAGGTTAATGGCCCATCTAATGGATTTTGTTACTAGACATAGTCAAATTCTAATGTAACCATGTATTGAAACTATTCATTTTTACCCTTGTCTAATATTTGATGGAATTTAGCAAAGAAAGATTAGTCAATCACTCGAAAGACGTGATAGATACTTGAGGTTCCAAGACTAATTAGCTAATCTATGATTAATGATGAGTATTTGATTTAAATTCTTTGGATCGTTGATAGAATTCATTCCCTATTATCATTTATCTTTGTTTTCCATGTTTGTGAAAGCCATTGATCAACTTGTTTACATTATAATTTATTCTATCTGTGTTATACTTTTTATATTTGAAAATCCCCTAAACATTTATATCATTTGTTTGGTTTTAGTGAGTTACATCCATTCCTTACTTCTCGATCACTAGTCACATTGTTCCCTATGGATTAAACCTCAAGTCTTGTTGGGTAAAATATAATGCTAACAGTCGTGTTCATCAATATTTCGAGTGTATTTGATCGTTATTAGAGGCATATTGCTTTGGATTTTGGTTTCTCTTAAATTGTTGAAATTTAGGGGGTTGATAGCTGGCATGCATCCTGAAACTATCGATCCTAGCTGTATAGGGCTTGTCAAACATCATAGAAGACTTGGTGGCGGTGGCATTCTTAACTTTGAGGGTTCCTTTGATCAAATCCTTCAATTTCTCAATTATTATCATTCCTTCGGGCATATCCTTAGTAGGTGGTGTCTATTTTATAAGATATTATATCTTATGAACTTCTTGTGCCTTTCCTGATGCATGGCTAAAATCACTATCTATTAAGCCTTTCATTCTATCCACCAACTTATCAATTTCAGCATCTTTATTGTGTACAAATTTTGCCTAACCTTCAATAGCTTTTGTTAGATTTGCAAGTTGATCCTCCATAGATGAGGTATCAGTTACTATTGCTTGCATGATCATTGGAGAGGTTGGAGAGTATAATGGATTATCTCATAAGTTGACTTTTGAAGAGTTCATCTCCCATTATTTATATGGAGAAGATTTTTTGGTTGAATAACAATCATTTTTAATGGAAGAGTTTTTTGAACCAGGGAGATCAAGTAGTTAGAGTCTTCTTAACTCTCTCTGCCATACTAATTCCTATTTTTAATCACTTATAGAGGACCTTGCTTCTTTTAGGGTTGAAGATCCAAAAACTGGAATTGACACGGGTGATCCTTGTTGTGTTTGTTGTCCTATCATGCTGGCTTTTCTCCTTTTGACATCTCCAAAAATTCCAAAAGTGATACCAAGGTGCTTTCTATCTCAGCGGGGAACTTAGAATCACCAGCCTTAGAGGCAGCGATCTAGGAGTTAACCCTCATAGAAGTAATTTAGAAGTTCTTGAGCATTAAATTTGGAAAAGTTAAGATGAGAAGAAGGGATCATCCCACTGGATGTTACAAAATTTAAAGACAATAAATTCTAATTGAGAAAATAATAATCGGGACATGAAAAAATATTTCAACAATTATTTAATTTAATTTCAAATAGTTTGTGTTACAACCTTTCTACTTCTTTGAAGGTAGTGGTATGGACTGCATACATCTTACCCTCTCCAGATCCCACTATGTGGGAATACACTGGGTTTGTTGTTGTTGTTATCAAATAGTTTGTGTTACTGCAAGAAACAAAACAAGGGTCATGATGGCACTTATCATGGCTACGCATTGACAAGTAAGACAATCACCCAAACACATATGATATGAGAAAATAACACCAATATCCCAAGGTAAAACTTCTAGAATTAAGTCGAACCACACATATACAATAAATGCGGAAGTATGAATTTCAAACAATACATAAACAACCATAAAACATGGTGTCACGGTGTATCAACAATCTATATACAACTGGAAGTCTGATAAAATAACTAATATTCCAAAAAGGAACGCAAGTTTGTCTCCGAATATAAAACACGACATAAACTAGATAAAATGGAGTAGGAGGTCAACTCTAGAAGCATAGAGCGACCACTACATCAAAAGTATCAAACCACATCCCAAACTCAGCTATCATGCGGTGCACTCGTACCTAAATCTGCACTGAAATGGCACAATAGGAATGAGTACGATCCACATGTACTTAGTTGGTATCATAGACCGACTAAGAAAAGTAGAAACTAAGGTATATAAAATGCACACTATGGGCACGTTACCTGTAATTGGAAAATGTCCCAAATGGTATTCCACACTTACTCCACTAAATGTTCTAAATAAAAGCACATATACCAAGTACAGTTGCAAAAAAGAAGTATCGAATTGATAGACATCAAATTAAACATAAAAGTACAACACATAAGGTGCATAATGTATGAAATGCAATGAGAATGATAATGATGATGATGATGGTGGTGTGATATGTTCAAGGTTGTCTCACAACCTCCATATACACATACCAAGCACTTCTCCAAACATAGGACCCATGGGAGGTTCACAAACCATATACAATCCAATAACCAATACCAATACCGATCTAATATCAGTAACTCCTCTCCGGCACATGATCTTCGGCAGAGGGTTTTTAAAGGTGGCACTTTTCTGTTAGAAAACTAGTATTTCCATAGTGGTACCAATGCCTCATGAATGTATATATGATATGAGGAGATAATTCTCACAACCAAAACAGAATGAGAATTTCAAATTCAACCAATACACAAGCATGTGAGCTCGAATCCACTCATTAAGCCAACATCTATGATCCCATATAATCTATGGACTGTTAGAATGAGATATGCAATAAATATGACATTAATACCATATAAACCCCAACTTAGGCATTTCTACTAGGAAGAAAACAACCAGATATATACACACAATTCCAATGACGTCATATAAGACCCCAACGTGGTCCAGACATAGAAAATAAAGTTTTAAACTACTAATAACAACATAAGCCCCCCACAATGCCATATATAAGTAATAACACTATTTTCATGATTAATATCCATACCCATAACATGCTTTTATATCAATATTAACTACCCAGCCCAGTCTAAAGAAAGCTAAGCAATAACCTACCTTGAATTAAGAAAAATCATCCCAAAATCCTTTAATACGAAGCCTTCCCCTCTCGAACGGCCTTAAAACTAGCTAAAACATAAAAATTAAAATCTACACGTCACCCATTTTTGAGTCAGGGAAAAAATACACCCACGAAATGGGTTTTCAAAAAGAAGGGATAAAATTAGAATTTAAGTTCACAAATACATTACCGATTGCTTAAGGAAGCCCTACAATAAAACCCAAGTGTAAATGGGTTAATAACAAGGTTTAAATTTGAAAAAAAATCATTTTAGTCCTTTCAACATTCCCAAATTTCACTTTTAAAATTGTATTTTAATGAGCTTTAGATGACGAGAATTGAAGTAAAATAATTAAATTAGGGATTTGGAGATTACCCAATCTTGAAGATGAAATAAACTGCCTAAAATCTCTAAAACCCGAAGCTCATAGTCTCAAAAATGGTGGAATATCGAGTAAATTAATTTTTATATGGGTGCCTAGTTGTGATCGCTTAAGCGACTAAATGGTCGCTTAAGCAATCATCACTTAAGTGGATAGGTAGTTTCTTAAGTGTCTAAACCACATCAACTGACTGCTTAAGCAGCCCTAGGTCGCTTAAGCGACTAGTTCGTTGGTGCTGCACCAGCAAACTTGGAGTTTTTCCGACATTTGTGATGGGACCCTTCAGGATTCGTTCAAAATCCCGTGAATGCAAATGAGATATGTTAATAAAATAAATTCAATGTTCTATACACCATATTGAAATCAAAATTTTAAAAATGGATTATTTTCACAAAATTGACCCCCAAGACCCCATTTTATAATTTCTTGAATCGAGGGTTGAGATGAGATGTAAGAACCATAAAATTGAACTGACCACGCTACTAACCTAAAAGATGATGTTTCAAAACTGCTGGAGAAATATTTTTTACTATCCGACGCATAGGACAATAAATGTTGACCAAAGGCAACTATAAAGCCTTTTTAACCTCCAAAAACCAAAAACTCAAACAAAACGCATTGTAATGCATTGGTAACCATGTAAATCATCTCCATACTCCAAAACATCACAAACAAACTATGGGGAAGGTTAAAATGGTCAAATCACATAAAAATAAAAGCTTCACAGAATCAAGCCCATACAATATCCATCACTAAGAATCTAGTTCATCCTCGAATTAAAGGCAAGGGAAATACCTGAAACAGTAAAAAGTTGGGGAAAACTACTATGCATATTGGGCTCGAGCTTAATTATATCCTTATCTATAGATCAATGTCTCACTTAACCTTAACCGTAAGAATATCTATAGAATGCAACTATCTAGCATCCCTAGCTAGGATGGAGACTGGCTCCTTAATAAAGGACAATCTCATCTAACAGGACTAAATCCCAACAAATGATATGAGACTTATCTTGATTATATAGTCGAAACATGGAATCATGAAAAACTAGATAAATAGCTGATAAATATTAGGGTAATTCTAACTCATAAGCTACATCCCTAATAGTCCAAAGGATCTCAAATGGTCCAATATACCTGGGGCTAAGCTTTTCCCTCTTCCCAAACCTCATCACGCCCTTTATGGGTAAAACATAAAGGAAAACTCAATCACCAACACTCAAGGAAGGAAGTGCATGATCTGCATAGCACTTCTACCTACTTTAGACTGCTCAAAGTCTATCCTGAATGAGCCAAACTCTATCCAACGATTAGCGAAGCAAGTTTGTACCTCGAGATCTAACCTCAAATCAACCAACTAAGGAGTGATAAAGTCAACCATATAAAGCCTCAGAAGAAGCCATTCAAATACTGGAATGGTAGTTATTATTATTTACAAACTCTTCCAAAGCTAGATGTTGATCCCACTAACCTCCAAAGTCTATGACATCAGAAAGGAACATATTCTCCAAAACCTGAATAGTTTGCTTTGACTGACCATCAGTCTGGGGGTGAAAATTTGTATTAAGATTAACTTGGGTATCCAACACCTCCTGAAATACCTTCTATAAGTGAGAAGTGAACACTAAACCTCTATATAAGATAATATACACTAGTACACCATGGAGACAAACTATCTCATGAATATAGATGACCTCTCAACACTAAAAGAATCCTAGACATCAATGAAATAAGTAGATTCGGTCAACCGGTGCATGATGACCCAAACATTGTCAAAACCATGAGAGGTATAAGGAAACCTAGTCACGAAGTCCATAGTGATTCATTCCCATTTCCTCTTGATAATGGGCAACCTCTAAGCCTAACCACTAGGCCTCAAATGATCGACCTTCACCTACTGGAAACATAGCCAATAAGCTACAAAATCCACTATATCTTTCCTCATACCACCCCACTAGAGTGTTATCTCAAATTATGATACATTTTGGTCATTTCTAGATAAATGGAATAACTAGAACAACGGGACTCCTCTAATATTAGTCTCATCCAATAACTCACTCTCAGCACACAGACTCAACCTCCAATCCTCAAAACACCATCAAAATCAAATGAGGCTTCCTTAGCCTCACCACTTAACACCTTATCCTGAATCACTCTCAACCCAACAAAATCAAAATGATGAGCCCCAATATTCTTCATCAAAGAAGATCTAGTCTCCAAAAATTCTAAAGCACATACGGGTGTGGAAATATTATGCCTAACTGATACAATCCAGATTAGCTCTAAGTCATTCACTAGAACTCAAGCTCGGGAGCTTCAAAGGATCTAAGGATTGTTCATGAAGTTAAATGTACTTGAAAAAGCCTCTTTACCATCAAGAGGGTGTTGTTTGTTGGTGATCTCACTCACATTGGTCAAAGGATCATTGGAGGAGGCAAGCAAAGGTAAACCGGGAATAGAAAGCCCCTTGGAAAGGACTTACACCCAAGGCGTTTTGGATCTACTTTTGATTCGCTCTAGCATTTCAAGAGAGGATCAAAATAGCCCCTAATGGGCCTTTTCTTGCAATTGGGTCACTTTTGGGCCCTAAAATTCTAATAATTAGCCTAAACTATAAATACTTTTGAGGCTAGCTCATTCTCTTAGTTTTTGCTTGATTATTGATGAATTGATGAATACTTCTTAATTGAGTGAGAGTATTGGACAACTTTTGTTGAACTTTGGTTTAGAAATGTTGGTTTAGAGGGCATTCATCTCCCTGTTGGTCACCATAGGAATTAGGTGTTTGATTAGATTGTAATTAAGTGTATTGGAGTTTGATATACTCTTTTGTTCTTTGTTACTTCTTTTCTTGTGTCTAATTATCTATCTTATTAATTATCTTTACCTTTTTGTATCATCTTTAGTTTTTGTAGTTTGATTTTGTATCATTTGTTATCATACCCGAGCTTGATTTTTTCCTACAAAGTCAATCTTGGGTCTAGCCATCTCGAAAAATAAAAAATCACAAAAAAGTGACTATTCACGTTTTAGGTTTTAGGTCAAATTTTGAGTTTTGATTTGTTTGTTTTCTTGGGTTTCTAGTGTCATATTTTCATTCCCTAACACTATTAGTGTTCATATATATGAAATTCAAGCTAAATCGGAGTAAAATTGAACCTTATACTATCATTGGAAGCTTGGGTTTAAAGAACTTTAAAGTGGATTGACAATTCCAAAATTGGTTGCAAGATTTGAAGTTTTTGGGGAAGAATTTTGGAAAATGACATTTGGAATGAGTTTAGAAGGTCGAAATTAACCTTGGTTCAAAATTTTGTCGCATTCCGATTAATGGTTTAAGAGATAGAGATTTTTGAAGTTTTGGTGTTCTTGAGTGTTCTTGGAGAAATTCAAATCTTCAAGAGGAATAGTTGGGAAAAGGTGGTTGTTTGATCCTAAAAAGTGAAGAAAAAGGTGCAAAAGAGTGTTTGTAAAAGCACCTTTTTGATGATTCAAAGGAATATTCTAAATAGAGGACAAAAGGGGGGGACTATTGAAGTACAAGAGTTCTTTGAAAGCTGATTTTCGGTCAAGGTGTCCTGATCTGCGTTTTGGGTGCGCCCAACCTGCTGCCACAGACCCAACACAGAACAAACCAGTAAAGGGAGGCTTCTCCTGTATCCAAGGTGCGTCCAAGGTGCACCCAGCATGCTGCCACAGGCCAAATACAAGCCAAGGCAGTGAGCAAACAGCCCTTTACGTCCACTTGCTCCCCATCAGCGCCCAAGGTGCCTTGCACCTGCGTTCCATCTGCTAGAGCAGGCTGCCCCAATGTAGATCACTCCTTTTTTATTTGTATCAACTACAACAACACCACTTCAAGTTCCCAAATGAATATCAACACTTTTCCAACACAAATTCAAACCTCGAAACTCATCTCAACACTTTAAAAACTCCATTACTCAAGGTTTGATTCTTAGTTTCAATTTCTTGATTCTTAAATCCCTTCTTTGAATCTTAAACTACTTATCAACTAGTAATTCATCTACTAAGTTGATTGATTAGTTCTTGAGTCCCATTTCATTCATCGTCCCATTTCTTTTAAGATTATCTCTTTTTAATATCGTTGTTAATTCTTGATCCAAGTGTTTACATCTTTATTTGAGTCCATCAAGAAAGAATCCAATCCGATCAAGAGTAGAACTTGGAACCTCAAATACCACACAAAGTATAAACCATCTTTCAACCTTTGTGATCCAAGTGTGAAGTAAACAAAGATGTGAAGAGTTTGTGAGGTTAACTTCTTTAACCCTAACGCGTTTTTTTTGTTTTTATGTGTGCTTTTCTTCATAGGTACAGTGTCAATGGAAGGCGAAACTTCACAAACCATGGATAACCACTCAAATAATGCTATTTTGCAGACATTGAAACTCTCAATCATAAAATTGATTCTACGGACACTAAGATAAATTCACTTGATTTTAAGGTGGATTCTTTTGAAGGGAGTGTATCCCTCATTGGTGGAATAGTGGATATCTTGGAAAGTTGACAAAACACATCCCTATCTACACCTCAACACTTCCATGCTTCAACTATTAGTCATGCTTCGAATCCTTTGGTTCATATTTCCTTGGAAAACCGTCACCCAATGATCAATCCACTAATACAAGCACATGATTTCGTTCCTTAAGCCACTACATATCCATAAAACCGAAATCCCATTCGACCACTCCAATCTCAATTCAACCAAACACAACATGATGAATCTCGAACCCAAATAACCCAACCTCCACTTAACTAAATTCCCCCATTCCAATCACTCCTTAATCAAAACCAACCCATTCAAATAGATGAGGAAGAAATGAAAGAACAACAAGAGGAGTTCGGAGCATTCGATTAAGCTGACATGTTGGTAGAGGAAATAAGAGGTATACCAATGGACCAATGAGGTTATCGAGGTCTACGAGGAACATTTGGTCCAGTGCCTAATCATAGAGGAAACTTAGCAAACCAACCTCAACGTTATGATCAATAGAACCAACAAGGCAATAGGGATCGAGATATGGGTATCAATTCAATCAAGGTTAGTATTCCAACTTTCAAAGGCAAAAGTAATCCCAGAGCTTATATCTCATAGGAGTCCACTTTGAAAGGATCTTCCAAGTTAATGATATCACCTAAGAGAAGAAGAGTTGCTATGCCATTGCCCATTTTGAAGGGTATTCCAATACATTGTTGGATTATGTTAAGAGATTTAAAAATGTGTTGAATGAAGGACAACCCCCTCCATGGGATGTGTTAAAGGTATTAATGAGACAAAGGTATGTTCCATAGAGGTATAGACATGATCTACTTTTCAAGTTGTACAACTTGAGGTAAGGTAGAAAGAGTGTTATGACCTATTATAATGAATTCCAATAATTGATCTTGAAGCTCGACCATCGAGAGAACGCGAACCATGAAATCATACACTTCCAGGTTGGATTGAAAAAAGATATCTGCTTATGCATGACTATCCACAAGTTTGATACCATAGAAGAAATATTACAAGCAGCCTTGGAGATTGAGAGGGATATCAAAGAAAGGGCAACGTACAAACCAAAAGGGTACACATTTACCAATACTTGGAGTAAGAGTAAAGAGGTAGAGAAATAATCATCAGGGTGGAAAAAGAACAAGGACTACAAGTCCAATAATAAGAAGCCCATAGAGAAGACCACTCCAAAGTACCCACCAAGGAATTAAGGTAACAAATATCCTAATCTCAATCCTAAAGGTTTTCAATGTTTTAAATGTCAAGGGTGGGGACATAAGGCAAGTGAATGTCCCAACCATAGAAATGTGATTCTTAGGGAAGGAAAATTGTATTACATTAGAGAAGAGGTAGGATTGGAAGATGAGAATGACAAAAAATCCCATGGAGAGGGGTCCCAAGAAGATGAGCAAGTAGAGGAGGATAATGAACATACTTAGCCTCAAGATGGAGAGTATGAGGTTAGAATTTTGTTGTGAGATGTGCAATTATTAGTAAGACAATAGATGACCCTAGTCAAAGGAAGAATCTATTCCATACTAAATTTCTTATAAATGAAAATGTATACTCTTTGATCATTGATAGCGAAAATTGTGCTAATGTTGCTAGTGCTACTTTGGTTGATTTTTTGAAGTTTTCCACAACCAAACATTCCACACCATATAAGCTTCAATGGTTAAATAATTATGGTGAGTTGAAGGTGACTAGGTAAGTGGTGATTCAGTTAAAATTCGGGAATTATCATGATAAGGTGCATTATGATGTGATACCTATGCAAACTTTTCATCTCTTTCTTGGGATACCATGGCAATATGATCATTCAAGAAAGCATGATGGGAGGACCAATCGGTACTCTTTTGAGTTGAATGGTTGGAAATTCACTCTCTATCCTCTTTTGCCATGTCAAGTAAATGTGGGTTACCAAAAATTGAGAGAATTGAAAGAGAAGGGTAAGAAACAAGGTGAGAAGGAGGACTAAATTTAGGAGAGGGATGAAGAAAAGAAGAAGGGAGGATGAAAGGGAAGAGTCCCTTTGTGATGTTGGCTAGGAATAATGATCTTTTCAAAGAGCATGATGACAAAACACCCAGGCTCCTCCTAGCCCATGATTTTTATGCAAACCACTCTACTTCTCCTATCCCCAATTCTATTTCCCTTATTTTGCAGGATTATAGAGATGTGTTCCCAAAGGAGCTTCCCCAAATATTATCCCCATTTCGGGGGGAATTGAGCATCAAATTGATTTTGTGTCGGGTTCTCAATTGCCCAAAAAATTGGCCTACCTAAGTAATCTATAGGACAAAAAAGAGCTCTAAAGAAAAGTTTAGAAACTTCTCAACAAGGCATACATCAAAGAAAGAATGAGTACATGTGTGATTCCGAAGTTGCTAATGCAAAAGAATGATGGAAAATGGCACATATGCGTTGATTGCCAAGCCATTAATAAAATAACGGTAAAGTATCGCCTACCAATTCCCCATTTAGATGATATGCTTGATGAGTTGGATGGTTCTTATGTGTTTTCTAAGATAGATCTTAGGATCAGGTACCACCAAATCCAAATACAACCGGGTGATGAGTGGAAGACCGTATTCAAGACCAAGTTTGGTCGATATGAATGGCCGGTCATGTCTTTTAGCCTCACCAATGCTCCTAGTACCTTTATGCAGTTGATGAACCATGTGATGAAACCGTTCATAGGGAAGTTTGTTGTGGTATATTTTGATGATGTTCTAGTATATAGAAAATCCCTTGAAGAACATGTCTTACATTTGCAAAATGTGTTAGAAGTGATTAGAAAATAGAAGTTGTATGCTAATATTGAAAAATGTTCTTTTGGTGTGAATGAAGTTGTTTTCTTGGGATTTATTGTGGATGAATCAAAGATAGACGCCATCAATAATTGGCTAACTCCAAAATACATTGGTGAAGTAAGAATCTTCCATGGGTTGGCTAGTTTTTATAGGTGATTTGTCAAAGGATTTATTACCATCACTGCTTCCTTTACCGAGGTGATCCGTAAGGATAAACCTTTTAAATGGGGTGATGAGCAAGCCAATGCATTTAAATCTTTGAAGGCTATGCTTAGCTCTGCCCCTTTATTGCAATTACCCAATTTTGATAAGATGTTTGAGATTGAATATGATTCAAGTAAGGTAGGAATAGGTGTTGTCTAAATGCAATATCATAAACCTATTGGCTATTTTAGTGAAAAGCTAAAGGGCGCAACTCTAAATTATTCTCCCTATGATCTAGAGTTATACGCCTTGATTAGAAAATTGAGTCATTGGCAACAATATTTGTGGCCCAAGGAGTTTGTGTTTAAGACCGATCATGAGTCCTTGAAACATATTTGAGCCCAAGATAAACTCAATAAAATACATGCTAAGTGGATTGCTTTCCTATAGACTTTTCCTTATGTAATTCAATACAAAAAGGGAAAGGAAAATGTGGTAGCCGATGCATTGTCTAGGAAACATGTGCTTATCTCTACATTATCTTCTAAGCTAATGGGATTTGAGAGTCTAAAGACCATGTACCCCGAGGACCCCAACTTTTTTCAAATCTATCAAGATTATCAGACATGGGGTAAGGAAAGATGGGAGAGGGATAATGTTTCAATGCCCTACTCTAAGTTTGATGGTTTCTTGTTCGAAGGAATAAGGTTGTGTGTACCTTATAGCTCATGGATAGAATTTTTTGTAAGAGAGGCACATTATGGGGGTATGATGGGTCACTTTGGAATTGACAAAACCTTTAGAATCATAGAGGAACAATTCTATCGGCCCAAGATGCGCCAAGATATTGCTAGAATTTATAACCACTGCATAGATTGTAGAGGTGAGAAATCCTGCCTTCTCCCTAAAGGATTATATACCCCACTAGCCACTCCTCAATGCCCTTGTCTTGACATCTCTATGGATTTTGTTTTGGGATTGCCGAGGACAAGGAGCGGTAGAGATTGCATTTTTGTTGTGATTGATAGGTTCTAAAAATGGCCAATTTCATTCCATGTCATAAAATTGATGATGCTTCCAATGTGGATTCTTTGTTTGTTGAGCATGTTGTCAAAATACATTAAATTACTCGTACCATTGTTAGTGATAGGGACTCTAAGTTCCTTAGTCGTTTTTGGAGGTCATTGTGGGGTAGGCTTGGCACCAAATTTCTTTTCTCAACATCTTACCACCCACAAATGGATGGGCAAATGGAGGTTGTAATTATAACCTTGGGTTATATGTTGCACACCTTAGTTAAAGGAAAAATGGCCTCTTAGGAGGACCACCTACCTCTAGTTGAATTTGCCTATAATCGTGTTATCTGTTCGGCTATTGGTATGACTTCATTTGAATGTGTTTATGGTTTTAACCCCTTTACCCCTTTAGATCTCACTCCTTTGCCTAGTGATGTTGTGGTAAGCATAGATGGAGATAAAATGGAGGAAACCATGAAGAATTTGCATGAGAAGGTGAGAATTCTCAATGAGAAGAAGAATCAAGAGGTGGCCAAAAGAGTAAACAGGGGAAGGAAGCGGTTTGTGCTTGAACCGGGTGATTGGGTGTGGATGCACTTTAAGAAGAATAGTTTTCCAACCCAAAGAAAATCCAAATTGATTCCCCAAGGTGATGGTCCATTTAAAGTACTTGAAAGGATAAACGACATACCTATAATATTGACCTTCCTTCAGAATAGCAAGTACACAATACCTTTAATGTGTGTGATATTTCACTCTTTGACATGATAGAAGATGATCACCCTTTGAATTTGAGGTCAAATTCTTGTTAAGATGGAGAGGATGATACAATCTGAATTAGCTCTAAGCCATTCACTAGAAGTCAAGCCTAGGAGCTTCAAAGGATCAAGGTATTGTTCATGAAGCGGGAGGTATTTGAAGAAGCCTCTTTACGATCAAGAGGGTATTATTTCTTGATGATCGCACTCACATTGGTCCAAGAATCGTTGGAGGAGGGAAGAGAAGTCAAAATAGGTCTAGAAATCCCCTTGAAAAGGACTTGGGCCCAAGGCATTTTGGATCCACTTTTGATCCACTCTAGCATTTCAAGAGCGGATCAAAACAGCCCCAAGTGGGCATTTTCTTGCGATTGGGTCACTTTTGGCCCCTAAAATTGTAATAATTAGCCTAAACAATAAATTCTTTTGAGGCTATCTCATTCTCTTAGTTTTTGCTTTATTATTGATGAATTGATGAATGTTTCTTCATTGAGTGAGAGTAGTGGACAACTTTTGTTGAACTTTGGTTTAGAAATGTTTGTGTAGAGGGAATTTATCTCCCTCTTGGTCATCGTAGGAACTAGGTGTTCGATTAGATTGTAATTGGGGGTATTGGAGTTTGACATACTCTTTTGTTCTTGGTTACTTCTTTTCTTGTGTCTAGTTATCTATCTTATCGATATCTTTACCTTGTTGCATCGTCTTTAGTTTTCATTGTTTGATTCCATTTCACTAACTATCTGGTTATCTAAGGATTGAACCTTTATTAATGAAGGCCTCTCCTAGGTCAAAAGATGCACCAAGCTACCCAAACTAGTCGACTTCCTACTCAAGGGATCCACAACCACATTAGCCTTGCTAGGATGATAGAGAATTTTAAGGTCATAGTCCTTAAGCCACTCAAGCCAACGATGCTACCTCATATTAATATCTGGCTGGATAAAGAAATACTGAAGGCTATGATGATCTGAGAAGATCTCACAATAGACTCTACTAAAGTAGTGCCTCCACAACTTCAAAGCAAATACAACCGTGCAAAATCTAAATTGTGTATAGGGTAATTCTTCTCATAGGAGTTCAACTGATGAGAAGTATAAACAATCATCTTACCCTTCTACATCAACACAACACCTAACCCAACACCAGAAGTCACAGAAGATGGTAAAACCCATGCCCTCCTTGGGCTAGGTCAAGATAGAAGCTAAGGTCAACAAATCCTTGAGCTTTTGAAAGCTTGCCACACAATCATTGGACCACTAAAATGAAATAGTTTTCTAAGTCAACATAGACAAAGGAGACTCAATAGATGAAAAACCCTAAATATAGCATTGATAGTAGCCCGCTAAACCAATAAAACTCTGAATCTCAGTAAGAAAACTATGCCTAGCCTGATCACGAACTGCTGCAATCTTGGACGAATCGACCATGATACCATTACTGGTCACCACATAAACTAAGAAAGAAATAGATTAGAACCAAAACTCACACTTGGAGGACTTAGCATACAACTTCTCATTCCTCAATATCTAAAGCACAATCCATAAGTGCTCATCTTGATGAACCTTACTCTTGGAGTAAACCAAGATATCATCTATAAATACAATGGCAAAAGATTCAAGATATGGTGAAACACTCGTTTCATCAACTCCCTAAATGCGGCTGGAGCATTGGTCAACCCGAAGGACATGACCAAGAACTTATAATGACTCTATCGAGTCTGAAAAGCTGTCTTTAGGAAATCTGAAGCTCTAACCCTTAATTGATGATTCTCGAACCTTAAATCAATCTTCAAAACACTGAAGCACCCTGAAGCTGAACAAATAAATCATCAATATGAGAAAGAGGGTACTTATTCTTAACTGTGACCTTGTTGAGCTGTCAATAATCAATACTCATATGCATAGACCCATTTTTTTCTTCATAAATAAGATAGGCAAACCCCAAGGATACACTAGGTTGGTAAATTCCTTATTTAACAAATACTACAATTGATCCTTTAATTCCATCAGCTCTGTTGGGGCCATCCTATAAGGAAGAATAGATATGGGATTGGTGCCCTTCTCGACATTAATAGCAATGCGATATCAATATTTGAATTCAAAAGAATACTAGGTAAATCCATAGAAAAACATCTATGAACTCATGAAAAGTATGGGAAAAGTCAAAAAAGGTGTAGAAACACTAGTATCACGAATATGGGAAAAATACAACAAACATCTGTTCTCAACCAAGCAACGAATATAACCCTCTTGGAACCAAAATGAAGCACACCCTTCCAATCGATCCTTGGCATACATGGTGGAGCTAAAGTCACGGTCATAACCTAATAGTATAGAATAGCATGATAAGAAGTTAACCAATACATACCTAAGATAACATCAAAATCTACCTTATCTATGATGATTAGATCTACCCAAGTCTCATGCCCAGCAAAGGTCACAACAAAAAATTGGTAAATCTAATCCACCATTAAAGAGTCTCCTATAGGGGTAGACACATGGATAGACACATAAAGAGGCTCACTAGAAGAATCAATATCCAAAGAAAAATATGTAGACACATAGGAGAAAGTAAACCCCAAATCAAATAATACAAAAACAAATCTAAAGCAAATAGGACGATACCAGTTATAATAGCGTCGGAAGCCTCTACTTGTATTTGGTAGGTATAACATAGCACTATCAACACAACCTACCTAAGTAGACCCACAACTACTATCATGGGCACCACTACCTCTATCAGGCATACCTTTAGTAGTACCTCTACCTCTTTGAGGGTTACCTCTCACAGTCGATATAGGATCAAGCCTAGAAACACAGTGGAGATAGTCTTTAGAAAGATGACCAAATTTATCTAACAATTAGCAAACTCTGAATCAATAAAAAGGGGTACGACTGAGTTAGAATGACCACCCTTAAGAGTTGAACTAGAGGACCTACTATTTGAACCCTACAAGACTGCCTATACAAGTATACCATGATAGTCACGCAAACCAGTAAAATCTATGCCTTGAGGAGTCAAATTACTGAACTCGCCCTGACAGTGCGCCCTTTTTTCACCTCCCTAAAAAGCTTGAAGAATAAACTCAGTCATTTTTGCATGATCCAATATGATTTGAAATAACACCCTAGACACTACTATCTTGGCAGTAGCCAACTGAAGTGAAACATCTAATCCCTTTGTGAACTTTCTAATCTTCATAGACTCGATGGTAATACTAGCAAAAAATATCTATACAAGGCATGGAAACATTCATCATACTCTGCTACAGTCATAGATCCTTGCTCCAAGTGATCAAACTCATATCTTATCTGATCCCATAAATTGAATGGCACAAACCTGTCCAAAAAAGCCACAACAAACTGATCACAAGTCATCTCTAGGGAACCTAGAGGTCTGTAACTAACAAGTAACCTTCACCAATCTTTGGTTGCATCTCTCAACTGGTAGGTAGTGTAAGAAACTCTGTGCAACTTAAATGATCCAAGGATATTCAACTTCTCCCAATAATCAATCAAGAACTCATAGGCATCCTCACCCACAGCCCCACTAAACCTAGGTGGACCCAAGCAAGTAAATCTCTCAAATATCTTTTGATCTCCAGAAGACATAAATATACTTATAACGATAGGAGACATAGTGAATCTAGTTGACTGAGATCCCACCTGGGGGATAACATAGATAAAGGTTAAACTCCTGATCTTCTAATACCATAATCAAATACAAAAATAGAAGGAGAAAAAACACTCAGAGTCTGTGGAGTTCTATAAGAAGATGGTATTACTACCAGAGGATTTGCACTCAAAGCTGGAGGAAAACCACAGGCATACTCTGTCACAGATGGAGGTATAATACTCGAGGCTTGAGAACACTAGGTGCACTTAATAGGACACCCTCCAAATGAGTCAGCAAATGATTTAATAACCCCTTCATGACTGGGGTAGACAAACTCTGCAGAACATGAGTAGGTCCTACATCTCTAGCATGCTCAACTTGAGGCTTAGGGGAGATCCCCTAGTACTACCTCTAGAAGGAAAAAATCTTCATACTTGTCCTCTACCTCGGGTCTTCCATGACTCGCAACTCGGCCCTTAGACTAGGCTATCTCCTTGGATGATGGCTCAATATCTCTAGCCTCATGGGATCTAGTCCTTACTATCTACACAGAAAGAGTGGAATACCATTTAGAACACAAGGTATGAAAGATCCACAAGGTAAAGAACAGAACAAAGAAGTTTCCTAAAGATATATTATAGCCTCTTAAAGATAGATATGAATATCTACGTACTGATTTATGAGTCTCTACCAGATACCCTATTCTTAACCTTATAAGACCAATAAACCTAGTTTCTTTGATACCAACTGGTAATGACCTAAAGAAAAGGGTCACGATGGCACTTATCTTGTCTATGCCTTGACAAGTAAGTCTATCACCCAAACTGATATAAAGTAAAAAAACAACACTAATATCCCAAAGAAAGACTTCTAGAAAAAAGTCAAACCATACAGATACAATAAATGCAAAAATCTGAATATCAAATAATACATAAACTATTTAAAAACCCGGTGTCACGATGTAAGAAAAATCTACATACAATATAAAGTTTGAAAATACAAATACAAGTCCCAAAAGGAACACAAGTTTGTCTCCAAATACAAAACAAGACATAAACTAGATAGGATGGGGTAGGAGGTCAACTCTGGAATCATAGAGTAGCCACTACCTCAAAAGTATTAAACCACCTTTCGAACTAGCTGTTGTGGTGGATTGGTTCCTAGATCTGCATCGAAAGGGCACAGTAAAGTTGAGTATGGTCCGCTTGTACTCAGTAGGTGTCATAAGTTGACTGAGCAAATTTGAAAATAAGGTATATAAAATACACACTATGGACACCTCACTTACAATCAAAAAATATTTCAAATGGTAGCCAACACTGACTCCACAAAAAGTTCTAAATAAAATCAAATATAGAAAGTACAATAATGAAAAAAAAACACCAAAAAATAGGCATCAAATTAAACATGGAAGCACAAATAAAGGTGTAATATATGAAATGCAATGACAATGATGATGATAATATAAATGAAAATGATGGTATAATATGTTAGAGATTTTCAACCTTATTATACATGTAATGCCTGAGATTTTATGTCCTAATCCTCTCAAAAGATAGACCACTAAGTTAGCTTTCTAGTGCTTCAAATCTCACCTCAATCTGAGGTCGTGGTGAAAAGTTATGGAAAATTTTCTCCAGGAGTCTATCAGCTGCCAGTGATCATAACAAACCTGATGACCCATAATCATACCTTACGAGTCACTACAGGGAGTCATAGTCACAATATTAAGGGTATCAAGTTTTAGCCCATGACAATGACTCCACTCTATAATTACTAATCTGACATTATAAGTCGTTGGGAGGGACTCATAGTCTCAACATTGTTTAGCTAAGAATCCTTTTCAATGGTTATGAGTCTAGCATACGACTCATATCCAGTTCTTACGAGTCATTGTGTGGACCCGTATCCTGACCAGTGTATGATTGAAGAACCCAGCATCAGACTATGAATCAACTCAACGACTCGTAGTCAGTCATAATGAGTCATTAGGTGGTGAGTCATAGTCATAAAAGAATGAACGGAGGACCCCAAGATCCCAGGTTATGAGTCAAACTACGACTCAAACCAGTCATAACGAGTCGTGAGGTAAGTCATAATGACTAGGAGTTATTTTTCCTGCACATTTTTATAGGGACTTTTATGTCTTTTTCCACCTCTTCCAAAGACTAACACATGTCATTTAGGCTTACCAAGGGGGGGTATAAACGGTCAAATGCCCTAAATTCATCAATTAACGATATTCCACCCAAAAGAGATCAAAGAGGTGATTTTTCTATCTTCCTCTAGCTGACTAAGGTTTTTAAAGAGCAAGATCAGTACCAAGAAATTTTCCAAGGATCTTACTACCAGGCATGTGGGATATTCATCAGTGGGCCCCTTCCACCCATTGAGTCCCAAGAACTCTTTAAACTTTCAGGTATAAATCTCTTTTCTCTTTTTTATGGGGTTCCAAGTTAATCATGAATTTTTTGAATCTCCTCTTAATTGTTTTGATTGTAAACCATGAAAATATATTCCCTTATGATATTTTTGTTTCCATATATTTGAAAATGCAAATATCCACTTCATGATTAGTTATTGAAATATGGGGTGTTAATCATGACTTTTTTCTACCATAGATTATTTAATTCTACATTAGATAATGCTGGTAGGTTATGAACACTCAATACCTAGGAAAATTATGCATGCTAGAGTTTTCAGGTTACAATTTATTCAGATAATGCTTGTTTTATTAAATTCAAAAGATTATCCTAATGATCACTTATCAGTACCAGATCATGCTAAATGAATAAAAATACCAGTATCATTCAATTAGGAGTTGTACTTTTCACCAAGTAAATGTAGAGATAGAGGCTCCACCGTTAGTTAGTCATGTGTCATTATTAGCATTCCATTGGTTCAAGACCTACAGCATCACCATAGATTTTGAGGGTTCCCTCATCAGTAGAGGCATGACATCCTCGACCCTTGGGACATCTATTTAATGGATCCACACCAGCTAGTTTTGGTACCCCTGGAAAGCTACGAATACCCTTCCAACTGGGGTTACTGGTTGGACCACAATTATCTTAGGTTGGGGCATATTGATTGTAACTATCTCCCAAACCAGTGTTTTTGCCTTAAAGATTTAGAGGCATTACCTATATAGGGTTCATGTGGACGTGTTTACTAATCATAAGAGTTTACAGTATGTATTCATGCAAAAAGATCTGAATCTTCATCAAAGGTGTCTTGTATTGTTGAAAGAATATGATATGAGTTTATTGTATCACCCGGGTAAGGACAATGTTATGGTCGATGTCCTCAGCAGGTTGTCTATGGAAAGTGTTGACCATGTTGAGAATGATAAGGAGTTATTCATGAGTTTTATCAGGTTTCCATATTGGGAATTCGACTGGTTGACTCGGCCAAAAATAGTGTATAGGTTCAGTGGTTCAGAATCTTCATTAGTTGTGGAAGTAAAGGAATAGAAAAATAAAGATCCTATTTTACTTAAGTTAAAGAAGGTCGTTATGGACTAAAAGGTTGAGGTTTTATCCCAAGGGGAAGATGGTTTACTTCATTATCAAGGCAAGCTTTGTGTTCTGAATGTGGATGGTTTGAGGCAACGAATGTTAGTAGAAGCTCATAGTTTGGGATACTCTATTTATCCAGGAGCCTCTAAGATGTACTATAATTTGTGAGAAGTCTATTAGTGCAAGAGTATAAAGAAAGATATTATGGAGTTCGTGAGTAAGTGCTCTAATTGTCACTAGGTTAGGTTGGGCACCAGAGACCTAGTGGTACAATTTAAGAGTTTAGCATTCCCACATAGAAGTGGGAAGTGGTGCACATGGACTTTGTTATAGTGTTGCCTCGTACGCACCGCCAGTATGATTCTATATGGGCTATTGTACACCGAATGACCAAGTATGACCATTTTCTACCAATCCATACTTCATATTAGATAGGGTTCCTTTGACCATCATTTTAGATAAAGGTACTCAGTTTACCTCTTATTTTTAGAAGTCTTTTTAGAAGGGTCTTGGTACCCAAGTTCATCTCAGTATAGCATTTCACTTGCAGACAGATGGTCAGGTAGAGAGGGCCATTAAAACCTTAAAGGATATGTTGAGGGCTTGTGTTATCGATTTTAAGGGTAGTTGGGATGATCACTTACCTTTGATTGAGTTTGCCTACAATAATAGCTATCAATCCAGTATCCAAATGGCTCTGTTTAAGGCTCTGTATAGTAGGAGGTGTAGATATCCTATTAGTTAGTTCAAGTTAGGTGAGGTTGCCTTGGTAAGGATAGATTTGGTATATAAGGGAATGGAGTAAGTTTAGTTGATTCGAGAATGGTTGAAGACAACCCAAAGTCATCAGAAATCCTATGCAGATGTGAGAAGGAGAGAGCTTGAATTTGATGTTGGTGATTTTATGTATTTGAAAATTTCTCCCATGAAAGGGATAAAGAGATTTGGTAAGAAGGAAAGCTTAGTCCCTACTATGTTGGCCCTTATAGGATTTTGAGATGATTTGGGAAAGTAGCTTATGAGTTAGAGTTACCTGCAGTGTTAGCATTAGTGTATCTAGTATTCCATGTCTCTATGCTAAAGAAATGCTTTGGTGATCCAGCTTATGTCATTCCTCTAGAAAGTATGGGCGTGGAAGATAGACTCTCCTATGAGGAAATCCCAATTGAAATCCTTGACCGTCAGATCCGTTGGTTGAGAAACAGAGAGGTTTCCTTGGTTAAGGTTCTATGGAGAAATCAGTCTGTTAAGGGATCTACATGGGAAGCGAAAGACGATATGCGAGCCAAGTATCCCTGTCTCTTCTCTACGAATTCATATTCAATGAGAGCTAACCCTCTACAAAATGCTGATAATAGCCTACAAACCAACAAAAACTCAATCTCTATGGAGAAGTAGGTCTAGCCCAGTCACAAATTGTCATAATCTTGGCCAGATCAACCATAATACCATCCTTAGTCACCACATGACCAAAGAAAGATATAGAATCCAACCAAAACACACACTTAGGAAACTTAGCTTACAACTTCTCATCAAGCAACCTCTAGAGCACAATCCTTAAATGCTTTACATGGTCGACAATCTATAAATACAATCACAAAGGAGTCGAGATACAAACAAAATATTTGGTTCATCAACTACATCAACATTATAGGGGCATTAGTCAACCCAATGACATGACCAAGAACTCATAATGACCTTATCAAGTTTGAAAAGTTGTCTTTGGAATATCTAATGCTCTAATCTTCAACTGATGGTACCCAAATCTCAAATCAAACTTTGAAAATACCAAAATGGCCTGAAGCTAGTCAAATAGATCATCGATCCAAGTACGAGGATACTTGTTCTTAACCATCACCTTGTTCAAATTCCTATAATCAATACACATATGCATAGAACCTTCTTTCATATTTACAAATAAGACAAATAGACCCAAGGAGATACACTAGGTCTAATAAACCCGTCACTTAACAAAACTTCCAACTGCCCCTTCAACTAAGCTGGGGACATCATATTGGGATAGATTTAAATAGGTTTATGCCCAACTTCACATCAATAGTAAAACTAATATCACAGTTCAAAGGAATATGTTGCACCCAAGTGCACACACAAGTGTATGTGGTCTCACTAAGTAGTATAGTGTCCTTTTACTAGCCAATTATCGATCCCTTAGAGACTTTTGTTAACAACTATCCCAGACTAGTCCAACTATTAAGATTAACTCAGTGCTAAAGTAACCACAAGATTGTTTGAGAATAAACTAAGAGTAAACTTAACAATGCGGTAAACGAAAGGTTCTTGAACAATAATGGAGAGAAACTGGGGTTAAGGCACTACGAACAATCATACTACACTATAGAACTTTATTGGTTAGGTTACTTATCTTGGTTGTTAGTTCATGAGATCTACTTGATGACTATGACCTTCCAAACCTCTAATCAATCATCTAACTTAGCCCCACAACTCTTTAATTTAAGGATCATAATCAGAGAATACTACACACTTCTACAATGAGCAAAACATTCCATCTAGTACTACAATGACTACAAAAATAGCAAGTTTCACACACAAACATGTTTGTACAATTGACAGCTCATGAATACAACTCCGGAATGTTCTAACCTCAAGAATTGACTCACCATGTTGGCAAACTCATGCATATTATTCAATTATAGAGAATATACAAATCAAACAACTATCATCAAACAAGATGCAATTATCACACGAATGGGTATAAGAATCAAATTATGCTCACTCCAATTAATAATTCACAAGTTACACATTATGAACCATAGGCTTGCCCTTAGTGTAGTACTCTACTAATATCAGAAAGTAAGGCTTGGGATTAAGTAGGTCTTTAAAGTTTGTAATGTATGCTAAGGGATGGGTGGGAAATATTTAGGTAAACTAGTGACTAACTTCGTAAGTTCTTTAATACATCACATGAACATTAACAATTAATCTACACCACTTCTATCTACACACATCTTTTGTTTTGACCCATCTCATTAAGCCAATTCACAAGTATTATGGATGGAGTATTCTTTATCAACTCATGATCAAATTTTAGAAAAATATCTCTCTTTTCATTACAAAACTCCCAATTGCAACACATCAATTTTCAAAACTAATAGCTATTTCTTGAGGGATCACATTTACCTCTTTTGTTCTTATTTTTACACTCCTTCACTTCATTAATTCTCAGTTAAAGCGCTTAGGAGCTTTGTATTAAATTAAGGTCAACTAACAAAAAGGAAAATTCTATATACAAGGCTACCAATAAATAGGTTAAAGGCTCAATGGGGCTAACTATGATATGCACAAGAGTAGTTTACAAAAGATATAAAACAAAGCTATTAAAGAAACGCCTATATCATCTCCTAAACCCGCAAACTTTATTTCACTTTGCACACACACCGTTCAAGTTCTAGATATCAAATACAACAAGAAATATACAACAACCTTAAACCACACATGAAACATGCTTAACTCAAGTAGGATCATCATAAACTCTTAACCACATAATCACATGAATTAAAAATTAATCCAACAACACACATAAATCATAAACTAGAGCATAGGCATCTCAAAAGTAGTAATTCACCACAAACCACATGATTTAACATGCAAAAATGCTTGCATCATGCAATAATACATAATACAAAAAAGAACATCTTACTTAACTAATACAAAAAAAAATTAAAATCTACTACTAAAAGGAAAAAAGATACTGGGTTCAAAGAGCGCCCCGTGGAAAAGAACCAAAAAGAACAACCATGGGTTGGGTGAAGTGTGCACCTACTAGACTAAATCAACTATACTGAAAACTAAAAAGCAAAAATATTTTTGTAAGTTTTTTCAAATTTTCCAACTTAACCCAAAAATTAGAAAAACAACTAAATACTTAGATCCTACAGTAATCAATTCACCAAAAACAAAGGGACTTTCACCACCACATACTTAAAAATCTACTTTGTCCCCAAAGTAAATTCAAAAGTAAGGATATAAAATGCTCCCTAAGGCCTCTAGGCCTAGCTAGTAGCATCTTTGAACATTAAGAGGGTCTGGGGACCCCACACTTAGCCTTGGCAAGGTCCTTAATATGATTCTCTAATACTCAGACTTTCCATCAACTTGTCACTCAAAACAAAAATAAAAACTACGTGAAGTAAAACTAAAATACTAAAAATAAAACCATGATTAACATGGGTTGCCTCCCAAGTAGTGCCTGATTTAGCGTCGCGGCATGACCCAACATTAAAACTTAATCAAATTTCTTCATCCGTTTTCTCTTACTTAGAGGTCTTCTTCTTATTTGTTTCTGACTTCTTGAGTGCAAACTCTTAAGGTCATCATCTTTCACAATAACGGACTTTTAACACTCATCAATCATCATTACCTTGGGCTTAGATGGTGTATCAGTCAACTCAATGAGATTATCCAAAAAGGTCTTTGGTGGTACACTTCGTACCGACCCACATTTTTTCACTTCCATCACTTTAATCATACAAAAATATTTATAGTGGGAAGGTGGATTAAGTGGCTTATAAACTCTGAAAACCACCTCTTTATCATCCAATCTCATTGTGAGAGTGCCCTCTCTCACATCTATGAATGCTCTTCCCGTGGCTAAGAATGGATGTCTAAGAATGATTGGTACCCTGCTATCTGCATCATAATCCAAAATAATACAATTAGAAGAAATTACAAACTTACCAACCTTTATAAGCACGCTTTCTATTATTCCTTTGGACTTAACTATGGTCTTGTTTGCCAATTCGATCATCAAAGAGCACAACCACGACTCACCCAACCCAAGTGTGTTAAACATAGAAAGAGGCACCAAATTTATTCTCTCTTCCCAAATCACTCAACGCATCGACCACTTCACCATCACCAATCTATATGGGGAGGAGGAAACTCACTGGGTCCTTAAGCTTTTTGGACATCTTTTCCATTACCACAGAGCTGCACTCCTCTATTAATGCCACCATCTCCATTTTCTGTAGCTTCACTTTATTAGTCACCATATCCTTCAAGTACTTTGTGTACATGGGAATTCATCTACAAAATATCTAAAAGAGAAAAATTAATGTGAAACTCTCAGAACGTGTCAAAGAACTTCTAGAAACATGTGTCCTCTTTTGCCCTTAAAATCCTCTGCAGAAATGTTGGTGGTGGTCTTTGATTTACTTGCTGAACAGATTTATTTTTTGGGTACTCAGACTTTCCCAAATTATCAACAACTTTTTCTGTAACCTGTTGTGAAACTAACTCAGCGTCTGCTTTCTTATTTTTCTTTGGAGGTCTTTTATTAAGCTCTTTACCACTCCTTAAGGTAATTTCCACAACTTTCTATGGACATTCATTATCACTTGGCAAATCACCCTTAGACCTGATATTTTGTGTCTATATAATTGCCCCAACTATTGCTCCTGTTGTTTCTGTGTAATTTGCTGATTTTTTATATTAGCAGCAATCTTCTGTTGTATAGTTAGGATCTTCTTCAAATTTTCATTAATATTATTGGCATGTGTTTTATGCTGCTACTATTGGTATTGTTAATGCTGACTATTTCCCCAAGAATGAAAGGGCTGAGTCTGCCACTATTGGTTGTAGGCATTACCATAGTTCGGCTTTTGTGCATTGCCCACAAAGTTGACGGATTTAGCTTGGCTCCACACAAGTCGGCAGAGTGTCCACTATTGTTGCAAATCTCACACTATATCGGATCCTGTTCATCACATTAACCTAATCTTGAGACTAATGCACACCCAACTTTCTTAATTGATCCATCAATATGCAAAGCTGAAATTTGGGCGGCTAAGGCTGTTATGCTATCAACTTTGATCATACCCATAGACTTTTTCACTAAGCTCCTTGAGGTATCACCTTGCCAATTTGTATTTTATTATGCAATCTAGTTCAATAATGTGTATAGCTTATCATAAGTCTTTTCTAAAGCCTGACCACCTGCAGCTGAATCTAGCAAAATTTTGAGTTATGGTCAAGTGCCTCAACAAAGTAGTCAGCTAGTATCTCATTGGACTACCGATGATGTGGACAGTCCCAAAGAAGAGCTTCGAACCTCTCCTAAGAATAATACATGTTCTCATTTGTCCTCTTCTTAAAGTTCAAAGTCTCCCTGTGAAGCCTCACGGTCTTACCAAATGGGAAGAATTATATGAGGAACTTTTGAGATAAGTCATCCCAAGTTGTGATTGAACCTGCCGGCTCAGTGTTCAACCATTTTTTTCTTTCCCTAATATTGAGAAGGGTAAAAGTGTCAGCCTCACATAATCAGTTGACGCACTCTCGGGATGAATGTGTCACTGGTCTATAGAATGTTTTGCAAGTGGACTTGTAGATCTTCATGTGATAAACCGATAAACTTCCACTACTATGTAGAAGTTGTACTATGTTTTAATTCAGTTCAAATCAACCTCCCGAAGTTGGTCTTCAAATAGCAAAGGTCATATTAGTCACAAGTAAGGTTGCCACTTTGCAAATGGTCCTGTGGTGTAGTGGATCTTCAGCCATGGGAGCGGGATTATCTTGTTCCTCATGAATCAACAGGATATGGTATGGAAGGACTGTTTCTCTCTTCTATTAGTGAAATCTTTGATCGGGCTTGGGGTCTAGTTCAACCAACTCCTTATGTTTTGCCAACATACTAGGATGCTAACCTATTGACTACAAATTCCAAAACAAATACCAAGTGAAAATCATCAATGAAATCAAAACATAAAACTAAACTAAGATAGTTGTCTATTGATAAGTCCCCGACAACGACGCCAAAAATATGTCGCACCCAAAAACACATTCAGGTGTACGTAATCTCACCAATTAATATAATGGCCTTTTACATGAATAGTATTGATCCTTCAAAGACTTTTGTTAACAACTATCCCATACTAGTCCAACTATTAAGACTAACTCAGTGCTAAAACAACCACAAGATTGTTTGAGAGTAAATTTAACAATGCGGTAAATTAGAGGTTCTTGAACAATAATGGAGAGAAACTAGGATTAAGAAACTATGAACAATCATAATACGTTATAGAACTTAATTGGTTAGGTTATTATCTTGGTTGTTAGTTTACGGGGTCTGTACTATGACTATAGCCTTCCAAACCTCTAATCAGTTATCTAACTTAGCCGCACAACTACATCATTGAGCGGGGATATGCGAACTATGATTAATACATTTATATATTATCCCATACTTGAACCAAATAGAGCACATAGTTCTATTTCTATCGTAAATGCAAATTATAATTTCATTCAATTGGAAGATTCCAATTCTATTCTATCTATCCCACTTTCTATCCTCTTGTTCCTCCTCCCGGGTTCACAAGATGATTATACATGTATTCTAAGGGTCAAGACTCCTTAAAATAGTGATAAAAAGGATAAATAAACAACAAAATATTATAAAAAACCAAAAAAATAAATTCATAACCATAATACTCATGTTTTTAGCCTTAACCCTGGAAAAAAGGGTGTTTAGCCGATCATGGACATAACCGTAATCCCAATGAATGAATAAATGTCAAAATCAATAAAAAAAACAAAGTAATGGAATAAAATCCTAATTTAAGTGTTTTCAATCCTCCCTTCGAATACCAAGGTCGTCCAAGGTGTGAAACATAACAACTAGTGTCCTATTTATACTTGGACATAAGTTGCCGATTTTGACATAGTGACATTTCACGCCCTTATCGCAGTGACTAGGGTATGTTTCACACCCTAATCATGGTACGATACCATAATTGGTCATTTATAATGACCCCAAGGGAATGTCACGGCCCTAATTCCTAAGGTCAGTGACGCGCCAATGACTCAAAAACGTCCATTTTTTTTCAAGTTATGTCTCATGTGTTTGTCCATCCATTCAAAGCCTTGTGGTGTTGTTTACCCTTGATTTATAGATTTTGTATCATCCATATATCAATATTATCAACTCACCAAGAAACATATAGAATCAAACACCACAAATTAGAGTTCAAAACAACATACAATGCAATACGATGAACTAGTAACTTAAGCTTAGTAAACAAATTTTGTCCTTTTGATCTTTAACTTAGTGTTTTGTCTCTTGGCTTGTTTCAATTGAACCTTAAAAATTATAAACAAGTTCTTTGACACATAATTACACAATCATACCCTTAGTAACTCAGGACAGACACTAGAATCCATCGAGATCAACTAGAACAACACATAGCTCAAGATAGTAACACTAGTTATCGCGTCTAAATTCTATGTGACCAAATTCATTCAAAACTTGTTTGAAACACACCTTAAACATTATAATAAAGTATGTTAACACTTATATGATCAATTACACAAGTATTTACTCATTAATAACAAGAGAATTCCTCTAAACTAAGCTAAATAAGCTCAGGTAACAACACTGAGGTGCATAAACTCATGTAGCAAGCATAAACTTAATAGAAAACACGTCCATGAACACATGAACAACTTAAATGAAATCCATAAGAGGCATTGAGGTAGCACTATTATCATTGATATGATCTAAATAAGAAAAACACCCTATCTTTATCATTTAGCAAGCATGTAGAAAAGATAAAACACACTTCGGGACCCGAATTAAGCATACCCTTCTAAGTTAACCTGGGCACACCTGGCATAGCTAAGGTCACGATCATGGAATAATATTCCAAAATAGTATGATGAGTAGCTAACCAATCCATACCTAGGATAACATCAAAATCAACCATATCTAAAGCAATCAAGTCCACCCAAGTATGATGGCCCGCAAAGGTAATACACAGAAGAAAGTTAACCTAGGCTAAAATAATATAGAAGCAGATCTGGAGAAAACTAGGACAACACTTTTAATAACAGCATAAGAGGACTTTACCTCAGGCCTTACTGGTATGGCATAGCACTAACTATGTCCTCTCTCAGACTAAGTAACTCCTCATCCACCATTGTGGGCTACTCTACCTCTTCCTCAAGCACCAGTAATTGTACCTCTACCACTTTGTGCACCATCTCTCACTATCGATAAAGGAGCAGGTCTAGAAAAACAATGAGTACAATACTCGGCAACATGGCTAAACTAATCACACATAAAACACCTTTTATGGCTCGACTCAATCTAAGAAAGTGCGACTGAACTAGAATGACCATTCTGATCAGATGTCTGAATATCAAATGTTGTTAAACATAATGGCCTACCTCTTAATCCTTTAAAGCATTCTGAATTAGCCTACCCTGATAACCAAAGGAAATTTTACAAAAAAAACCTCTACCTCGGGAGGTGTGTCCACTAAACCCACCATGATGACATACCTTCTTGGTGCCACTATGAGTAGCCTAGATAATTGATTCACTTATATTATCATGCTTAATAAAACTATGAAAAAAGCCCCCAAGACTATCATCTGAGTTGTAGCCAACTGATAAGTACCATCTAATTCTTTCACAAGCTTCCAATCCGCTCAAACTTGTTGGAGATGATTGCGATTGCATACCTAGATAACATCAAAAATAATCTTCATACTCAATGATAGTCATAGAGCCCTACTCCAAATGATCAAACTCATCACTCATTTGGTCCTCAAACTATATGGAATAAACCTCTCGAAGAAAGCCTTAGAAAACTAAAACTAGGTCATAGCAAATCAACCTAAAAGATTATAATTCACATACAAACTCCACTAATCCTTAACCACATCTTCCAACTGATAGGTGGTATAAGAAACTCTATGAGAATCAAGGCATCCAAGATTATATAACTTCTCCTGCCAAGCAATCAAGAACTCATAGTCATTATCGCCAAAAATGCCCCTGAACTTGGATGGACCCAAGAAAATAAACCTTTCAAACCACTTTTGATCATCATAAGACATAACTATACCTAAAGTGACCGGCAGAATAATAAGGCTAAAAGGCTGAGAATCCACACATAGGGGTACCATAGATAAAGGTTGTACCCCTGAACTATGAATACCATGATCAAATACTAGCATAAAAGGTGGAACACAACTTGAAGTATGAGGAATAACATAAGCAGATGCCAGTACAAATGGTGAAACCACACTTAGGGTCGGAGGAATACCATAAGAAGACACCTACACTATCAGCGACACCAAACTCAAAACTAGAAGAACACAAATTGCACTCAAGGTAACATCATCCAAATAAGTCAATAATTTAATCGAAAGACCCTCCAAAACTAGGGTACCAACTGAACCCTATGGGACCTGACCTAGCCCCGCATCTCGTATATACTAAACCTCAGGATTATAGGAGGTCACCTAGCACTATCTCTGAAAGGATCACCTCTTGTGCCCATTTTCTATCTCTGGATTGCCTATGACCCTTGCTTTTCCCTCTAGTCTGGGCTCTATCCTTGGGTGTTGGCTCTGAATCCCTAACCTCTTAAAGTTTAGTCCTGGCATTTGTGCAAAAAAGAGTAGAACACATCTTAGAATATATGGTATGAATAACCCGCACAATAAGGAATAAAATGTATAGAAGTTTTTTTGTAAAGACATTTTATAGCCTCTCAATAATAGTTATGGATGTCTACGTACCAATCCACAAGGCTCTACCAAGTTTCCTGCTCTTACACTTGTGAGATCAGCTAACCTTATTTCTCTGATACCAATTTGTCACGAATCAGAAATAAATCATAATAGCACTTATCACGGCTAAATCTTTATAAGTAATACATCACTTAATCTTTTAAGATAATATAGATATCAACAAAAAATAGACTAATGCGAGACTCCTCGAAAAAATTCAGACTAATGGCTAAACAATTATAAGGGATATATGGTATGAATAACCCGCACAATAAGGAATAAAATGTATAGAAGTTTTTTTGTAAAGACATTTTATAGCCTCTCAATAATAGTTATGGATGTCTACGTACCAATCCACAAGGCTCTACCAAGTTTCCTGCTCTTACACTTGTGAGATCGGCTAACCTTATTTCTCTGATACCAATTTGTCACGAATCAGAAATAAATCATAATGGCACTTATCACGGCTAAATCTTTATAAGTAATACATCACTTAATCTTTTAAGATAATATAGATATCAACAAAAATAAGACTAATGCGAGACTCCTCGAAGAAATTCAGACCAATACCTAAACAATTATAAGGGAATACTAAAATGAATGTCATGATAAACCCAAGAAGTAGTATAACAAGTCAAGAGCCTCTAATACAACCTTGAATAGTGTTGAAATACATCTGTCTTTAAAAGTAAGTAAAGACATAAGGGAAATAAGATGAGGTTTGAAAGTCAAACCCGAACTCTAGAGCACATCAATACCTCAAAGGTCTACCTAATCTCGCATGAACTCAAATATTGCATGTCTAACTCAAACCTAGATCTACATCGAAAGGGCATAATAGGGATGAGTACGGGTCCACTTGTACTTAATTGGTATCATAGGTCGACTGAGCATAGTAGGAAAAAAGATTAGTAAAATATACTATGAGCATGTCACCTATAAGTAGAAAAGTCCCAAATAGTAGCTTACACCATCTCTAGTAACAATTATAATATATACAAGTAGACAGAAACAACAACAACATAGACATGAAAGAGAAATACACAAAAACAAAACACAAGTCAAGAAAACTAAGAAAAACAGGCAAGATGTGAATGTAAATGCAGTGTAATGTAATGTGGATGGAATGAATGATGAAAGCCATCGCACAACTTTCCTTATACACCCACCGAACTCACAGCTACTAGGTACAATCCATGGGGGGTTTTCAACCCGTATACTATATCTTATATCTTAATTTCAATCTCAACTCTCCTCTTCGGATCATGTTCACGGTGAGGGTTTTCATAAAGGTGTCTCATTATCTTTTAAAAACAGTGTTTCCCTAGTAGTACCAAAATTTATGAATGTATATGTATGGAGTGAATGCTCACAATCAAATCAAATGATGATATCCAATCTACCCACACGGAATATATATATACAAGTGAGCATAGAAATCAACTCTAGATGTCCATAATTCTAGTTGATTATCAACGAAAATTAGGTACCATCAAAATTGATATGCATACAAACATTATTAACATCATATCGACCCCTGGCTTAGGTCTTCTATCATGATAAAGACAACTAATGCTCAGTAAGACCTATATTATCAAATTAAGCCATTGCACGGGTATTATATCCTGAATGAAGGCATATAAATGCACATATAAGGCCAATAATCTCAAATAAAGCTTCCACGTGGGCAACACACAATATTAGATACCATAAGTCAATAACTACAGATTATAAGTCCCCAAACGATCAACATGATATGTCGTGGAGTTCCGAAATATTGATCAAAGTCTATTATATCCTCTTTAAAGGCTACGTATAATAACAAACTCATTAAAATCACTCCCAAATGCTTCGAAAATCATGCAAGTAGGGATGGCAATGGGGCGGGGCGGATGCAGGGCGGTGCGGGTTTTAAGCTATGCGGAGCGGTGCGGGTTTTAAGTTATGTGGTGCGGTGCGGGTGCGGGGCGGATTAAAGTAAGTTTTTTTTAAATGGTGCGGTGCGGGTTGCGGGTATATGCGGGTTTAAATTAAAATGGCTAAAAATTAGTATTGTTCTCGTGAATATACCTAAAATTATATGTATTCTTTACTTAAAAATTGATTATACTTAAAATGACATGTATAACACTACAAATAAATAATTTTATAGTAGCTTTTTTAACATCTCTATTCATTTAATAAAAATATGTTATTTGATCATTACTTGTACACGTTATACTTTTTGACAATTTTTAGTGAAAAGTTATATAGTAGAAATTAGTTATTATTTCCTAGTTGTAGATTTAAAAATATTATGATTTTCAATGGAGTTACGATTTTTTTAAAAAAAAGGAAAAAATTAAAACATGGGGCGGTGCGGTGCGGTTATGCGCGGGTATGAATGTAGGGCGGGTTTATGCAGGTTTAAAGGTGATGCGGTGCAGTGCGGTGCGGTTTTAAAACTTGCGGGTTTAGAAAAAATCTACACCACACCCACACCGCACCATGCAAATCATTCCGACAACTCATAAATAATATAAAACAACAATGAGGAAGAGTAAAACTGTCAGAACACATAATATTCTAAAAATCACAAAGAGGATTGTTACAATAACAAAAATATATTAAACATAGTTTTATTATTATTTTTTTATACTACCCTCAAGATTAAGTAATTGCATAAAATAATCAAAGATAGAGTTACAAAACATCACTAGTAAAATTAATTTAGTAAAATATATCTTTGATTAAAATATTCATTATTGGTGTATAGCAGACCAAACACAAGAACTATTATGTCAACGCCATAAAATAATCTTAACTTTACCACTTGACATAACTAATACAAGCAACCTATTTAACTAATGCTACCTCGTTGAATTACGAGACAATTAAGAAGTAGAATGTAAACTAAGATAATGTAAACAATAGTAACAACAAATGAAAATATGATGTAGTTTCTTTGTGAATAAATATTTCAACAGATTTGTATTTAGAATGGTTATCCTTTCGTTTCATTTTACTTGACCTCTTACTAAAAATAAATATTTTATTTACCTCTTTATTTTAATAAATTAAGAAAGTTTTATTACTTATTTTATACTACTCTTAGATTAAATAACTACATAAATAGTAATATTTGAATTTAAAGATTCAAACATCATTAATTAGGTTAAGTTAATAAAATATACTTCTAATAATAAATTTTCTTAAGAAATATGTCAACATGGCCTAATAATAAGAAACAGAGGGAGTGCTTTCTATTTTTAATACTCCCTCTACAGAAAGTTGTTTATGATACAGATTAAGAAACAATAAATGATATGGGAAACTTTATCATATCACACTTTAAATATAATTAATTTAATGATTTAACAAATGCATTGAGTAATAATTGTAATTAATAACTAAGATTAAATAGGTAGAAATTGATAAATTACTCATTAATTTTCTAAATTGAATAAATATTATTGGACATATATTTATAGTAGAGTGGATAAGTAAAAGGTGGACCGAGGGTGTAGCCCATGACTTGTAACATCATTCCTTTGGACATTACATAATGTAGTTTCACATTGTATTAACTTAAAAAAGTATCTCATTTGTATATTTCTTTGTGCTTTACTATCACCACAATTGTCTTGCTATTATAATTACTTTTGAATTGGTTAATTTGTCTCACAGGTAAGATTACATGCCGTTACAGCTTAGTAATACTTTGTATCATGACATTAATCTTCATTTTTGGTGTAGTGAAGACCAAACAAAAAAACGACGATCATGTCAACACCATAAAAATGGATTTGGTCTTATTTCTTGGCACAACAAATACAATATGGAACACGTTGCACAACATGTGAAATTGACATATTTTTAATTGCTTGTTCTTTGAATGAATAGGCAGTTCAGGAAATAGAATGGAAACTACGATAAATTTAATCAATCAAAACAAATGACTTTAGTCAGTTCCATATAAAGAAAATAAAAAATGAACTTTTAATTTATGAAAACTTATGACGTGGGTTCCTCTAGATTGAGTTCTCTAATCATTTTGTGAAGTTGATAGGTTTCTTTGGAACAGAAAGGTGTCTTTCAAGAATTAAAGAGTTGATAAACTTTTGAAGTGTTATTCAAGAACAAATAATGAAGTCAAATGCCTCAAATCTCTCCTTAATTAAAGCAATTAGAAACATATGTCATCTTTAATACTCATATCATAGTCAAATCTATATTTTTATAAGATGGAGACAAGAAGATGAGAAAAACTGCAACAAGGGAACAAGGGACACTTTAAATAATTAGATGGTTTTAGGATTAACTTATTTAGAGTATTTTTGACTTTTAAGTTGTTGTTTTTTTCTTTCGGGGGGGGGGGGGGGGGGGGGGAGAAGGGGGTATTTGGAAAATATATAATGTGCTTTTAAACATTTCTTTTTAGTCAAATAAAAAATATAAAAATAAGTTAAAAGTCAAAAGTGGGTTAATCTCCTTTTTACCCTTCATAGGACCCCGCCCCCCCCTTTACTTCTTAATGATTAACAATGTTTGGATTGAAAGTGATGAGTGGTCACCTTTCGAACAACTTCCTCTTGTCAAAGTTAGATATTTTCAACTTATAACTTTTAGCATGTAACTTATAAACTATTTTTAAATAGTCAATCCAAATACCCTCATAACCAAACTACTTAAATTGATATGAAAAATAAAGAGATGCATTCCCAAAAAGATATGAGGAGAAAGAATTAGGGTTGTGTAAAAATCGAACCGATCAAAATATTTTTGGGTTAACGATTTTTTATTGGTTTTATAAAAAAATTTATTGGGTAAATGGTTCGGTATCGGTTTTAGCTTATTGGGTTATCAGTTAAACCGATAACCTAATAAGGATACACTAAGTTATTGTTTTATCCCTATTTATGTTATATATTTAAATATCTCTCTCTCTTTATCTATCTATTTATCTCTCTCTCTATATATATATATATATGTGTGTGTGTGTATGTATATAGATTATATGCACTACTAATTCACAATTCAGTGATTCACAAAGTATTAACCTATTCAGGGCAACAAAGGCACAATATAAAGTTCGGCTATTATCGTAATAAAAAGCTTTAAGCATTTATAGCTTCCAATAATTAGGATTCCATTTTTTTCCTAACTAACATTCGGTTCAAGTTTGAAGATTCTTGTAAACTAAAATGCATTGCATAGGTTTTGGCGGTAATTAAGATTTCATTTTTTTATGTTAGTTGTTACTATTTCTATTTTATAAGTATTTTCTTATTGGTTAAATAAAAAACTGAACCGTTAAGGACAAAAACCCGATAAACCGAAAACGATAAGAAAATATCTTAGTGGTTGGTTATTGGTTTTACATATTTAAAAATCAAAAATCGATAAACCGAACCAATAACACGTAAAACCGAATCGAACCGACCGATGCACACCCCTAGAAATAATGCAATTAGTATAACAGTTTTTCACATTGAGTGGATTGTGACTTTTTTCATAAAGGACTGTAAAAAATGTCTCTGGATATGGCATAAATAAAACAGCTAGCTACATTATCTCTAAATGATTTATTTTGCAAATTTTTTCTTATCGGTAGCTAATTTTTTGTATTTTAAATTATTCTTTACTAGTCATCTATAGCTTTAGGCGTTAGTTTCCTCTTTCTGCATTATTTGAATTTACAACTAAGTGAACATCATTATTTATTTATTTTTCATTAGAAATTAAAGCTATAAATTTATGTCTTTAAATTATTAATAAAATAATTTTTTTTAATTGCAGTAATTTTATTTTTTATTTTTGTCGTTCCTCTTGTCATGACCGAAAAGCGGGTCATGATGACACTTAGCACAGCTGAGCCTTGATAAATAAGGCAATTAAAAAAGTCATATTTAGGGTTTTCAAGAAGTCATACTTTGGGTAAGATAATAAAAAATATATATATAGTAAGTTGTGGTACAGAAGAAGAAGAGGAGGAGGAGGAGGAGGAGAAGGAAGAGAAAGAGGAAGAGGAAGAATATAATGATAGTACGTTACACGTAATAGTAGTCACATCACAGTAATGAACTTTTACTGCTTTTCATAAACTTATATTTTCATATGTACCAATAATAATAATTATAATTAAAATAATAATAATAATAATAATAATAATAATAAAAGTAATAGTAGTAGACGAAGATTACTTACAATAAATAAGCTACTAAAATAAGACATTGGCCTAGAAAACGAGTTATCTTTGCTATATCAACTAGAGAATGAGTCAATGGCTCACTTATTTGTTAATTTTGTTTAAAAAGTAATAATAATATAGAAAATAAGAAAACAGTTAAACGAAAGAAACGAAGATAAATGAGAGAAAGAAAAAAATAAAATAAAATAGCAAGGACAAGGATGAGTAACAAATTGATCATTTTTTATTAATTATAAAAAATATTTAAATAAATCTTATTAATTTCAAATGTTTCTCTCAATTTAAATATATAGATTATAAAAAAATATATATACATTGTATTTAAAATTAAGGATAAGGAAGAGTATAAAAGATCTTTTTTAAATAAAAATATATGATTTGATATTTAAATTCAAATTTAAATAAAGTTTGAGTTGAAATGAAATTCTAATTTATTAACCTCTCTTATAAATACTTCTATAATGATATATAATGTTATTTACTGCATTCTTTATGCTGGTTGTATTATTTACTATATTCCTTATACTTTTCATTCTCTAGAAATTGTTTTTGTTTTAATATGTTGTTCATTAGCTTTTTTCTATGCAGATGAATGATGGTTGTATTACAGATTAAATTTATTCTACTAGAATCAGTCCTTAAATTCAAGTAAGTAATAGTTTTTCATCCTATGTTTAGTTGCTTGATTTTTGACAAAATAAATATATTATGTATCTAATGATAGGTAGAAAATTATTTTTTATTGAAAATTTTAGTCAAAAGCATTTAGCATATAAATGCAGATTGTTAGTTCAGGACAACATCTAGCTATTCATAGTACTCCTCTTGCTCAAAAGCACGAGCTATATGAACCTCAATGTTCTCTTGTCGGTGCGTCTGAATCCAAGAGCATAGTAATAGCACGTGTGAAATACTGCTGTAACTAATGTTTTACTATTGTTGTACCACTACTCAGAATATAAGTTAGATTAGAATTATGTTTGTTCTGTAATTTTAGGCATTAGTTTAGGAGTTAGTTTAGGTATATTGGTTTAGTTCATGCATGTAAACATAATTGGAGGCTCATCAAATAACATTTACTTTTTTCATCCTACTTTCTTTGCATTTATATGGTATCAGCGCCAAAAATACTCTAAAGACATCTTCAGATTGTTAGTTCTCGACCGTTGTTTCTTTTTATGGTAAGCTTTTTTTATTTTATTTATGCACAAAATTTTATAGAAAAATTCAATTGAACTATGATGTTTTGAGGTCGAACTTTGTTCCGTATAAAGGATAAAAGGATTCGGTAATTAAGAAAAATATATTTTTCTATTCTCTCATGTTGATTTGATTAAGATTTTTGAAAATATTTTTCTATCAATGATTATGGATCGAAGCAAACTATGTGCAAAATTAGTAGTTCATTCTCTTTCACCACCAAAGATTATGTGAAGTAATAAGTATTTCTCCATCTTTAATCAGAGATTTTCTATACAAACTCTAAAAATTATAGTGAATTTTTTAAATATGTGTTCAAATTAAAAACAAACTTAAAATATAAAAATGATGGGCATAAGTTATATTTAAATAATCAAAAATCAAATTGCACACCAGTTGAGTACTTATTTACTTTTTGTTTTTGAAAATTTTTTGTTGATTAACTAAAATATTTTGGTTAATAGTATGAATTAATTTACTATATATATGTGTTTAGTATGTAGTAAATTTTAAAAAATATTTTTTAGCCATTTGTGTGTGTATATATATATACATACAAAAAGAAAAACAACAAAAGATTATTATGTATAAAGTGATGAATATTGTGGTTGGGAGGGGGAGGGCACGGAATTGTGATGGATAGGGCAAGGGGTGAGAAAGGTGGTCCATGATTAGGAGGTGGAGTATGCGGGATGATCTATGTAGGTGGGGTTAGGGATGGGTAGAAAAAATATTTTTCCAAAAAAAAAATACACACACAGGGGTAGGGGTAGGAGAAAATCTTTTTTTATTTCTTAAATAAGAAAAATAATAAATCGTATGTGCTTAGTTTTATAACTGAGAAGTAAATTTTCAAATTTGAAAAATTAGAAATAATCGAATAGTTTTAGTGTAGTTGTTGATTTTGAATTGATAATCAGAAAAAACTAAAATTTTAAATGAAATATTAAAATTGTAGTCACATATCTTAATGATTACAAATATATAGAATAACAATTATTTAATGTTTAATATTTTATATTTATTATCTTTTAAAATTATCAATAAAATATGATAAAATACTAGTTTCATTTTTTTCATATCAAAATATTTAAAATAATTACAACTATAATTATATATTAATGATTAATTACAATTTTACTATGAACAGTTATTTTTAATATTTCATAATCAATTTAAAATATGTTAATATGATACAGTAAGAAATTTTAAAATTTCAATTTTATTATTTCAAATGAATAAGTTAGTATTTTTTTAGTGATATTTTCATAAATAAGAATTTCGCGCATCGCGCGCGTACCTATATTAGTTAATCTAATTATATTAATCCATAATATTTATTCGAATTAATATATTTTTAATTTAATATAATTCGAATTTCGTACTGATAAAATTTTGTTGCACACATTGATATTGTAGAGTTTTTTTTTTTTCAAAAGATGAGATGGTGAAGGAGAACTAGGGAAGGGAATTATGAGGAATCGAATCCCTACCAATAAGGTGAAAGTTCATATAACCAACCAATCAAACGACTAATATTCCCCTCAAACTCAGTTCTTTAATGTAATATATCCATTCTCCGTCCATCTAAATATCTACGTTCTCTTGCTTCATTTCTTAAATGATCCTTCTTAAGGTATCAAATATTTGGCTTGTATATAAAATCATAATATCAAACGCTTCTTTTCATCAACTCCTCGTTTCTTCCTTTGTTTGAATAGCCAACCAGTTGCTTACATTTTTATTGGAACAATTGACTTATCCATTAAATAAATTGCAAGGCCTTGCTATAAATACTTCTTCACTTGATGGTTTCAGCACACAAATCACTTCAAATAAAATAGAAAGATCATTAATTACATCCAAAGTATAGGAATATGGCAAAGTCACTATTAAGCTACACAGCCTTCCTTGCCCTCCTCTTATGCTTCCTCCTCATCTCATCCAATGGTTTGTACTTCTTAATTTGTTTGCTATTTTATTTGTGACAATACAGAATACTACATTAACATATTAATACTTCCAAGAAATAGTTGTTACAACAATAATGATAGTTACGCCTTAATTAATCCCAATCTACTTGCAGTTGATCTCTATAAGTATTAATTACCATCCATTTTGCACTATTTAGAACAAATGGCAATCAAATATTAAATAGAATTGTGAGGATTCATCATAAATCAACTATTCACCATTGTTGTTGACTTGCCGCAACCCTTTCGTGGTACAGGCTAATTATGTCGTTGCACACTTAGACCTGCACTCTCTATGTAATATGTAATAGTTTATACATGCAATAATCTATTATTTATTTTTTAGAAGAATTAAATTCATATATATTTGAATTCAAATATATGATTTGGAAGAAGTTATGAGGATGTTATTATTATATGCAGAGATGCAGGCTGCTGAGGGCAAAACATGTCGATGGAGGAGCAAGGAATATCGTACCAAATTTTGCTTATTGAGTGAGATTTGTCTCAATAAGTGCAAAATAGAGGATTCCAGGACAACCAAGGGCCAGTGCATCAGAAAAGGCATTTACCGTTATTGCTTCTGCTACCGCAAGTGCTAATGAGTATCAAATGCTCTTGGAAATCTCCTTAAGATAAATAATGGTGTGTTGTCTTTTGTGTGTGTGTGAGAATAAAATACTACCAATTCAGTAAAATTGTTGTGATTGTGAGGACATAGTTCTATATTATGTACTCTACTTTTTTATGTCAAGTGATGTTATCGAAATAAGTTATTATTTTACTTTTGAACTTGTTGCTCAATTTACTTAAGCACTCAAACTAAACTTTCATTTATTCTCCCTTAACAACTTAATAATAAATTAATTTCAACCTCTAAAGGTGAGTGACATTAAAAAAAAAAAAGGGAAAAAAAATATACAAATGCGTGATTTTCATTTTTTTTTTTTTAAAAAAGGACCCACTAATATATAAATATATATAAAAAAGAAAAAGGAAAAAACAACCCCCTTCCCCCTCCCCCCCCCTCCCACATCACCACCCCATTCCAAATTCTCCAAATCCCCATCCCCTTTCTCCTCCTTCAACCTCCCACACCACTCCATTCCACTCCACCCCCTTTCTATTTATGGCAAACTCGAGCCCCTCGATCTCAAGGAAACTGAAACTTGTGTTGATTTCAATTAATTTGGTAATTTATAAGTTTTTCTTCCTGTAATTTCCTAAATAAGTTTTCTTCATGAATTGATCACAAGTTTTATCATTTTTTAAAATCAATGGTAGGTGATGAACTATACAAATATGAATTGACGTCATCTTCGACTCCGCTTTTTTTTATGTTGAAAATAATTACATTAAAATTTTTGAGGAGATAAATTGACCGATTGTTTTCTTTTCTATAACAATTATCACTCAAGAGAAAGAAAATTGAAATGAGTTTGTAAATGTGCAGGTGTGATTGTTGTTTTTGTGGAGTGGGTGAAGGGTGAGAATGTTTTGTCTTAATGGTGAATTTTTTGATGTTGTTGCAATGGTTGAACTGAGGTGGTAAGGGTGGCAATAGAGGGGGGGGGGGAGAGGGGGGAGGCAAAGTTTGCGGGGATGGGGGGTGGACGGGTTTGTTTGATGGAGGACGAAAAAGAAAGAAAGGAGCGGGGAAGGCGGTGTTTGCAGGGGTAGGGGGAGGATGGGTTTGATGGAGGAGGAGAAAGAAAGAGCAGGGCCGGGAGGGGATTAAAAATATTTTTTTTGCACGGCTCCGACGTGGCAGTGATATGGTGCTGATGTATGGATGCGAGTAATGCACTCTTCGTTGTGAGAGTGGTATTATATCTTCAGGGTTATATTTAATTCACTATAAAATTGTTAAGCGGGTAAATAATTGCCAGTGAAGTTAAATGGCTAAAGTAAATTGAGCGAATAAATTCAGATGTATTTTGATGACTTTTCTCTAATTCAAAACAAATTGTCCTTAATATTGATTGAGTTGTCTGAATGTTATTATTAATTTGATCATAATGTTGAAGAATTTTATTTCGTTGTGCTCTTAAGTATATCATTGAATTCGGTACTACATGTGAGTAATACATTATCTAGCTAGAAGTTAGAATCTAGCTACCATTAAGGTTTTTAATTCATAAGATTCAACGCAGGAAATAGGTTGTACAAATTTGCAAACGTACCCATCTAAATTGCAATGAAAATGTAGACATTTTTTAACAACTTAAAGCTCATGTACATTTAGGGTGTCAAGTAAAAACTAAAGCGCACACAACATAGTAAAATAGGAAAGGACATAAATAATACTTCGGATTAAACTATTGACACGAAAATGATTATTGAATTTTAATTCCATTTTCTAGCTATTTGTTGGTAGTTTCATACAATATTGATACAATATATATAATTATGCAACAATGATATTAATTTTATGCACATCATATTACATATATATATTTTTTATATAACAGTGATACAACTTTTACTCATAAATTTGCTGGTCTATTTTTTATGAGCTATATCAGTAGGGCATATAGATTGGACCAATATGCTATATGAATTGTATCTAACTACCTTAACCAAAATGACCCAAATTATGAAAGGACCGTAATATAGAATTTGTTTGGACCGATTGACCATGAATCTCCAATGACTCAAACGTGGGCCAATTGTTTTGAAAATGGCCAACCCATATCTTTTTCTACATTCATCAATATTCAGTTCTGATACAATGGACGAAATCAACCTCAAAAATGATATATTTTTCGAAACAACAATACCATCACTTTTTAAGCGTTGATATACTTTTTTTGACTGTCAAATACCAGAATATCTTATGAGAATTGTGATGTTCATATTGATGTTAGAGATTTGTAGGAAAGCAGATATTGAACTAATGCAGCAAGAATTAGTAGGGGAGAAATGTCAAATTTTATTAACGAAATAGTTGTGATATTCTATTTTTTTTTTAATTTGAATTACTATTACTGATTTTAAGGTTTCACTAATCACTAATTTAGTGATTGTTGTTAATGTGTTAGATAATAAAGGTGACTGATTTATTTTTCATAAATATAGGTAAAACGGTTATACCTTATACAAAAGATGTAATGTATAAGGTTAGTGAGATATCCATATGTATGTTTGAAATCTGAGAGAGAGAGAAAACATATCCAGGAGAGAAGGTAATTAAGTACATAAGGTCTGAAATTTATGTTGTTTATACTTAAATAATTAGATGGTATTAGGATTAACTTATTTAAAGTATTTTTTATTTCTAAGTTTTTTCGGGGGGGGGGGGGGGGGGGGAGGGGGGGACTCGGAAAATATATAATGTGATTTTAAACACTTATTTTTTGTCAAACAAAAAATATAAAATAAGTCAAAAGTCAAAAGTTGGGTAATCTCTTTTTTACCCTTCTTAAGAGCCCTCACCCCTTTTACTCCTTAATAACTCAAACTCACAACTTTGGGATTGGAAGAGATAGATGATCACCATTCGAACAACTTTCTCTTGTCAAAATTATATATTTTCAACATGTCACTTTTATCATTTGACTTATAAACTATTTTTAAATAGTCAATACAAATATCCACATAACCGAACTCCTAAAACTAATATGAGAAATAAATAGATGCATTTTTAAAAAGATATCAGGAGAAAGAATGTAACTAGAAAAATAGTTTTTCACATTGAGTGGATTGTGACTTTACCTAGAAAGCACTGTAAAAAATATGTCTCTGGATATCGCATAAATAAAACAGCTAGTTATACGGCTAGGCATATTTTGGTTCGAATCGAAAAAATAAAAAAATCAAATCAAAATCTAATTTTGATTTCAGTTTCGATTTCAGATTTTAGAAATTCAGTTAAACGGTTTGATTTTCGATTTACTAAGAAAAAAATTAGGTTAAACCGAAAAACTGAAATTATATAAATAAACACATTTCACTTTATATATATATATATATATTTAGTATAAATATATAATAAGTAACCTAAATTTATGCATGATGCAGTTATGTGTTATGTTAAACTTATGGTTATTTCATTTCATTTCATATATGTTGAGTTATTTATATTTGGGAATGAAAAATAGGTTAGAAAATAATTATTTTTCTAAAAAAAATCATCAATTTTGAAAGGCCAGTCACGACAAAGAAAGTCTCATTACTTTAATCTTCAAAACCGAAATAAAATTTCTAAATAACTAAACTGAATTTGTAGAAATCAAACCAAACAAATTTATTTCGATTTGGTTACTGCTGTAATTTTGGTCAATCCAATGATCGAAAAACCGAATCGATATTAAACATTGAAACCAAACAAACCGAATGCCTACTTCTAGCTAGCTACATTCTATTTGAATGATTTATTTTGCAAAATTTTAGTTTAGCGGTAGCTAATTTTTAGTATTTTAAATTATTTTTTTTACTAGAGTCATATATGGCTTTAGGTGTTAGTTTCCTCTTTTGGTGTTATTTTAATTTACAAATATGTGAACATCATTTTTTATTTATTTTTTGTTAGAAATTAAAGCTAAAAATTTATGCCTTTGAATTATTAATAAAATAATTTTCTTTAATTTCAGTAGTTTTCTTTGTTATTTTTCTCATTCCTCTTGTCACGATCCAAAAACGGGTCATGATGACGCTTATAGTGGCTAAACCTTGATAAGTAAGACAATTATCCATACTTAGAAGAAAATGCATGTATCAACAAAAATAAGACAAAGTCGAGACTCCTCGAAGGAAGTCAGACCAATACCAGTATAATAATAAAAAAAAATTGAAATGAATGTCGTAATAAATCCAAGAAGTGGTGTGATAAGTAAAGAGCATCTCATACAACCAAGAATAGTGCCAACCATCCCCAAACTCGCATAAATCGTTCTCGATCACATTTCAAAAATTGTGACAATAACTCTCGAACCTCAAAATCAACATGTAGCAACTACAAAGAAAGGTAACATATTCTAAAAAAATAAAAATAAAAAATTCATAAATTTAGGTCATTAAAACATCCACTACTAAAAATCTATTTCATCCCCGAACTAAAGGCAAGAAAATACCAGAATCGACAAAAATCTGAGGGTAACTACTACGCATATTGGACTCGACCTCCCTAGTAGCCTCCTCAAAAGGAGGGTGCCTCTACTGAACCATAACAACAGGAATATATTTAGAATACAACTGTCCCACATTCCTGTCTAAAATAGACACACTCCTCAACATAGGTTAAACCTCTCATCCTACTGAGCCGAGTCCAAATGAAGCAGTGACCCTCATTTGGAAAATAGTGCCGAGTATAGATACATGAAAAACTAGATGGATGACTGAAAGTCTAGAGGTAAGGCCAACTCATAATCACACTTCCTTAGCTATCTGAAGAATCTCAAAAGACCCATTATACCTGGGGCTAAGCTTGCCCCTCTTCTCAAACCTCGTTATGCCTTTAATGGATGACGTACGAAGGGAGACTCTATCACCAATCCCAAACTTCAAGGCACAAAACCTGCGGTCTGCATATTATTTTTGCCTGCTATAAGCTGCTCAAAGACTATCCTGAATCTTCCAAACTCTATCCAAAGACTAGCAAAGAAAGTTAGTAGCACGGGGCTATCCCTTGAAGTCTCAAACCAATCAAAAGGGGATCGACAATGCCTACTATACAACGCCTCAAAAGGGGATATATCGATACTCTAATGGTAGCTATTATTATAAGAGAACTCCGCTAAGGTCAAATGTATCTCCCACTAACCCCCCAAATCCATAACATATGCACAAACCATATACTCCAAAACTCCAATAGTTTGATCTAATAAACCATCAGTATGAGGGTGGAAAGTTGTGCTAAGGGCAACCCGAGTACACAACTCCTCCTCAAAAGTCCGCCAGAAGCTAGAAGTGAACGCTGAGCCTCTTTCTAAAATAATAGACATAGGTACCCCCTAAAGGCGAACTATCTCAAAAAATATAGATACGACCCAACCTCTTAGCACCGATGGAAATTTTAATTGGGAACCTATCCACGATGACCCAATTACTGTTAGAGCTGCGAGAAGTACAAGGCCACCCAGTCATAAAGTAATGAGTGATTTACTCCTACTTCAATTAAGGAATGGGTAATCTCTGATGCAAACCATCAAATCTCTGATGTTCAGCCTTCACCTGCTGGCAACACACACAATAAGCTATAAAATCAGCCACTTCCTTATTCATACCACCCCACTAATAACGCTACTTCAAATTGTGATAAATCTTGGTCAGACTTAGATGAATAAAATATCTAGAGAAATGGGCCTCCACTAAAACCATTCTCACCCAATCTCTGTCTCTCTGCACACAAACTCGACCACTAATCGTCAATACACCACTAGAATCACAAAGGGTTTGTTTATCCTTTCCAGTTAACAACTTATCCCTATCATCATTAAATTGGTGAGTTTAAATATGCTTCATAAAGAAATATCTTGCATAAACAAAGGCTAAAACACACATGGGTGTCGAAATATCAAGCCTAACCATCTGTTAGCTAAAGATCGAACCTCCAATATTAACGGCCTTTCCTGGGTTAGAGATGATCTAAATATGCCATACCAATCAAATTTTAACTCAAGGTATCCGCAACCACATTAGCATTGCTAGACTGATACAAAATAGAGATGGCATAACCTTTGAGCAACTCAAGCCAATGCCACTACATCATACTAAGATCTCGCTGTCCGAAGAAGTACCGATGGATAAAATGGTCTAAGAAAATCTCACAAGTCACTCCATACTAGTAATGATGCAACAACTTCTATACAAAAACTAAAACTACTAATTCTAAATCATGGTTAGGGTAATTTCTCGCATGATGCTTCAACAAACGAGAGGCATAAGCAATCACCTTTCCCTCTAGCATAAACACTACACCCAAACCAACACCTGAAGCATCACAAAATATGGTAAAATCCACACCTCTCTTATTCAAAGTCAAGATATGAGCCTAAGTCATCAACTCATTATGCTTATGAAAGCTCTTCTCACACGTATTTGACCACTAAAAAACCACTCTTTTCTAAGACAACTTGGTCAAATGAGCTATAATAGATGAGAACCCTCTCCAAAATGCCGATATTAACTCGTAAACCAACAAAAACTTTAATCTCAGTGGAGAAGTAGGACTTGCCCAGTCACAAATTATCACAATCTTAGCCAGATCAACCATAGTACCATCCTTAGTTACCACATGACCAAAGAAAGAGATAGAATCCAACCAAAACACACACTTAGGAAACTTAGCATACAACTTCTCATCAATCAACCCCTAGAGAACAATCCTCAAATGCATTACATGGTCGACTATCTATAAATACAATTATAAAAGAGTAGAGATACGATTAAAATATTTTGTTCATAAACTCCATGAATATTGTAGGGGCATTGGTTAAGCCAATGACATGACCAAGAACTCATAATGACCTTATCGAGTTTGAAAATTTGTCTTTGGAATATACGATTCTCTCATCTTTAACTGATGGTATGTAAATCTCAAATCAAACTTGCAAAACACCAATACGGCCTGAAGCTAGTCAAACAGATCATTCATGCTAGGATGAGGATACTTGTTTTTGACCATCACCTTGTTCAAATACCTATAATCAATACAAATATGCATAGAACCTTCCTTTATCTTTAAATATAAGACAGACAAACCCAAGGAGATATACTAGGTCTAATAAACCTGCCACTCAACAAATCTTCCAACTGCCCCTTCAACTTCTTCATTCAACTAAGCAAGGTACATCGTATAGAGATAGATTTAAATAGGATTGGTGCCCAACTTCACATCAATAGCAAAACTAATATCACAATTCTGAGGCATATGTTGCGCCTAAGTGCACACATAAGTGTATGTGGTCTCACCAAGTAATATAGTGGCCTTATACTAGCTACGTATCTATCCCCTAGAGACATGTGTTAAAAAATATCCCAGACTAGTCCAACTATTAAGATTAACTCAATGCTAAAGTAAATACAAGATTGTTTGAGAATAAATTAAGAGTAAACTTAACAATGCGGTAAACTAAAGGTTCTTGAACAATAATGGAGAGAAACTAAGGTTAAGGCACTACGAACAATCATACTACACTATAGAACTTTATTGGTTAGGTTAATTATCTTGGTTTTTGGTTCATGGGTCTATACGATGACTATGGCCTTCCGAACCTCTAATCAATCATCTAATTTAGCCCCACAACTACAGCGTTGAGCTGGTATGCGGGAACTAAGTTAAATACGTTCATATTTTATCCCGTACTAGAACCAAAGAGAGAATATAGGTATATTCATATACTAAATTCAAATTATAACTTCATTCAATTGGAAGATTACAGTTCTATTTTATCTATCCCATGTTCTATTCTTTTGTTCTTCCTCCCGGGTTCACAAGATGATTATACATGTATTCTAATTGTCTCTAATACTTAAAATAGTGATAAAATGGATAAATAAACAACCCTATATGATAAAAAAACCAAACCAAATCAATTCATAACATAATACTCATGTTCTTGTCCTTAACCTTGGAAAATGGTGTTTTGCCGATCATGGTCATAACTGTAATCACAACGAATGAATACATGTTAAAATACATAAAAAAAACTAAAGTAATGGAATAAAAACCCTAATTAAATCATTCTATAGCCTCCCTTCAAGTCCAAAGGTTGTACAAGATGTGAAGCATAACAACTAAGTGTCCAATTTATACTTGGACACAAGCTGCCAATTTTGACATAGGGGCGTGTCACACCATTATAGAAATTCCTAGGGTCCGTGGAACACCCTAATCATGGTTAGATAATGTAATTGTTAATTTAGGATGCCTCAAAGGGCGTGTCATCCATATATCATGTGTTTGTCCATCCATTCCAAGCCTGGTAGTGTTGTTTCCACTTGATTTCAAGCATTTTTATCATCCATATATCATCATGATCAACTCATCAAGCATCATATAGCCTCAAACACCACGAATTAGAGTCAAAACAACATATAATGCCAGACGATGAACTAGTAACTAAAGCTAAGAGTACTAGTTTTGTCCTTTTGATCTTTAACTTTGTGTTTTGTCTCTTGGCTTGTTTCAATTGAACCTTAAACGCTATAAATAATTTATACCAAACAAAATTACATAATCACACCTTTAGTAACTCAGTACACACACTAGAATCCATCGAGATCAACTAGAACAATATATAGCTCAACCTAGTAATGCTAGTTTTTTCATCTAAACTCTATGTGACCAAATTCATTCCAAACTTCTTTGAAAAACACCATAAACATTATAATCAAGTAGTTTAACAATTAAATTCTCAATTATACCAAGATTTATTCATTAAGAATAAGAGAGTTCCTCTAAATTAAACTAAATAAGCCTGGACACTGAGGTGCATAGATTAACCTTAGATCATCACCCCACACTTACAGCCTTGTTAGTACTCAAACAACTCTTTAATGTAAGAATCATAATCAGAGAAAACTCTACACTTCTATAAAGAGCAAAACATTCTAGCTAGTACTACAATGACCACACAGATAGCAGGTTTCACACACAAGCATGTTTGTACAATTGACAACTCATGAATACTACTATATAATGTACTAACCTCAATAATTGACTCACTAAGTTGGCAAACTCATGAATATTAATCAATCATAGAGATCATATAAATCACCCAACTATCATCAAACATGTTCCCCCAGCACAAAAGAGTTACCCATTACACACTCACAAAGATGAAATTATCACACGAATGGATATAAGAATCAAATTATGCTCACTCCCATAAATAATTTACAAGTTACACATGATAAAACATAGGCTTTCCCTTAATGTAGTACTCTACTAACGTTAGAAAGTAAGGCTTAGGATCAAGTAGGTCTTTAAGGGTTGTAATGTATGATAATGGACGGGTGTGAACTATTTAGGTAAAATATTGACTAACTTCCCTAAGCGCTTTAATACATCACATGAACATTAAGATCAATCTATTAACAATCAATTTCCACTACTTCTATCTACACACATCTTTTGTTTTACCCCATATCATTAAGCCAATTCACAAGTATTATGGAGGGAGTATTCTTTATGAACCCATGATCAAATTTTAGCACAATATCTCTCTTTTTATTACACAACTCCCAATCACAATATATATCAATTTGCAACACTAATAGTTATTTCTTGGGGCCTCACATTCACCTTTTTTATTTTTATTTTTTCACTCCTTCACTTAATTAATTCTCAATTAAAGCGGTTAGGAACTTTTGATCAAATTAAGGTCAACCAAAAAAAGAGGAATCTGCTACATACGATGCTACCAACAAAATAGGTTAAAGGTTCAATAGGGCTACCTATGATTATGCACAAGAGTATATAAAAAAAGGTATAAAAATAGCTATCAAAGAAACACCTATACCTCTCCTAAACCCACAATCTTTATTTCACTTTGCACACACATCATGCATTTTCTTGATGTCAAATGCAATAAGGAATACACAACAACCTCACACCACACATGGAACATGCTCAACTCAAGTAGGATCATCATAGAATCCTAACCACACAATCACATGAATTAAAAATTAAGCCAACAACACACATAAGTCATAAATTAGAGCATAGGCGTCTCAAAAGTAGTAACTCTCCATAAACCACATGCTTTAACAAACAAAAATACTTGCATCATGAAATCATACATAACACAAAAAAGAACATCTTACTTAACTAACATAAAAATTTTAAAATCTATTCCTAAAGAGAAAAAAAATATTGGGGTTAAAGGGCGGCCCCGTGGAAAAGAACCAAAAAGAGCAACCATGGGTTGGGTGAAGTGTGCACCTACTAGACTGAATCAACTATACTGAAAACTAAAAAGAAAAAATCATTTTGTGATATTTTTCAAATTTAAAAAATTTAACCCAAGAACTAGAAAAACAACTAAATACTAAGATCCTACAGTAATCACTTCACCCAAAACAATGGGACTTTCACCACCCCATACTTAAAAATCAACTTTATCCCCAAAGTAAAGTCAAAAGTAAGGATATAAAATACTCCCTAAGGCCTCTAGGCCTATCTAGTAGTATCTTTATACAAGTGAGAGGGTATGGAGACCCCACACTTAGCCTTGGCAACGTGCTTAGATTGATTCTCCAATACTCAGACTTCCCATCAACTTATGACTCAAAACAAAAACCAAAACTAAGTGAAGTAAAACTAAAATACTGAAAATAAAACCTTTCTTAACTTGGGTTGCCTCCCAAGTTGTGCCTGATTTAGTGTCGCGACATGACCCAACATTAAAACTCAATCAAATTCCTTCATTCTTTTCCTCCTACTTAGAGGCTATCTTCTTATTTATTTCTGAACTCTTAAGTGTGAACTCTTAAGGTCTCCATCTTTCTCAACAACAACCTTTTAAGGTTTATCAGTCATCATTACTTTGGGCTTAGGTGGTGGCTCGAAAAACTCAATGGGACTATCCAAAAAGGTCTTTGACGGTGCACTTCTTAGCACCCCACACTTTTCCACTTCCATCACTTTAATCATACCAAAATATTTATAGTAGGAAGGTGGATTAAAAGGTTTATAAACTGTGAAAACCACCTCTTCATCATCTAATCTCACTGTGAGAGTGCCCTCTCTCACGTCTATCAATAATCCTACCATGGCTAAGAATGGACATCATAAAATGATTGGTACCCTACTATCTGCATCATAATCCAAAATAATAAAATTAGAAGAAATTACAAACTTATCAACTTTTATGAGCGCGTCTTCTATTATTCCTTCGGACTTAACTATGGTTCTGTTCACCAATTGGATCATCATAGAGCACGTCCACGGGTCACCCAAACTAATAGTGTTGAACATAGAAAGAGTCATCAAGTTTATTATCTACCCTCAAATCACTCAAGTCCTGGACCTCTCCACCGTCACCAATCTACATGGGGAGGGTGTAAATTACTGGATCCTTAAGCTTTTTGGGCATTTTTTTCATTACCACAGAGCTGTACTCCTCTATTAATGACACCATCTCAATGTTCTATAGCTTCACTTTATTAATCACTTCTTTCTTCAAGTACTTTGTGTACTTAGGCATTCCTTGCAAAATATATAAAAGAGGCAAATTAATATGAAGCTCTTTGAATGAGTCAGAAAACTTCTTGAGACATATATCATCTTTAGCCTTTATAATCCTCTATAGAAATATTGGTGGTGGTATTTGATTTACTTGCTCAAAAACTTTATTTTTCGGGTACTCAGACTTCCCCAAATTACCAACAACTTTTTCTACAACCTGTTGTGGAACTAAATCTACATCTGCTTTCTTATTTTCTTTAGAGGTATTTTATTAAGATCTTTAACACTCCTTAAGGTAATTTACACAATTTGCTTCGGAGGTTCATTATCACTTGGAAAACCACCCTTAGGCCTGGGATTTTGTGTCTGTTGCATTTCCCCAACTGCTGCTCCAGCTATTTCTATGCAATTTGCTGATTTTTGATATCAGCAACCATCTTTTCTTGATTAATCGGGATCTTCTTCAATGTTTCCTTAATATTATTGGCCTATGTATTATGTTGCTGCTACTGATATTGCTAATGCTGATTATTTCCCTAAGAATGAAAGGGCTGAGTCTACCACTTTTGATTGTAGACATTACCATAATTCAGTTTTTGTGATTGACCACAAAGTTGACAGATTTAGGTTTGGATCCATACAAGTCTTTATAGTGGCCATTGTTTTCGCAAATCTCACATCATATCAGAGCCTGTTCACCGCATTAACCTGAGCTTAAGACTAGTGCACACCCAACTTGTTCAATTGATCCATCAATATGCAAAACTGAAAGTTAGGCGGCTAAGACTGTTATGCGATCAAATTCGATAATACTCGTAACCTTTTTCACTAAGCTCCTTGAGGTATCACCATGCCATTTTCAATTTTATTATACAATCTAGTTCAAGAAAGTGTATAGCTTATCATAAGTCTTTTCCAAAGCCTGACCACCTACAACTGAATATAGCAAAATTGTAGGGTTATGTTCAAGTGCCTCAACAAAGTAGTAAGCTAGTACCTCAATGGACTGCTGATGATGTGGAAAGTCCCGAAGAAGATCTTTGGACCTCTCTTAAGAATGATACATATTCTTATTTGTCTTTTTCTTAAAGATCAAAATCTCACTATGCCTCGCGGTCTTGCCATATGGGAAGAATCATATGATGAACTTTTGAGATAAGTCATCCCAAGTTATGATTGATCCTGCTGGCTTAGCATTCAACCAATTCTTTACTTCCCCCAATAGTGAGAAGGGTAAAAGTGTTATCCTCATATAATCAGTTGACACACTCATCGATATGAATGTGTCACTGATCTATAGAAAGTTTTGCAAGTGGACTTATGGATCTTTATGTGATAGCCTGGTAAACTACCACTACTGTGTAAAAGTTGTACCATGTTTTACTTCAGTTCAAATCTACCTCCTGAAGCTGGTCTTCAAATGGAAAAGGTCATATTAGTCGCAAGTGGGGTTTCCACTTTGCGAACAGTCCTGTGGGGTCGTAGATCATCAGCCATGTGAGTAGGATTATCTTGTTCCTCGTGAATTAGCAGGATATGGTATAGAAGGACCGTTTCTCTCCTATATTAGTGAAAACCTTAATCGGGCTTAGGTTTTGGTTCAAACAAATCCCTATGCTTTGCCAGCATACTAGCATGCTAACCTATTGCCTACAAATTCCAAAACAAAGACCAAGTGAAAAGCATCAATGAAATCAAAACATAAAACTAAACTAAAACAGTTTCCTATTGACAAGTCCCCGAAAATGATGCCAAAAACTTGTTGTACCAAAAAATATATTCAAGTGTACATGGTATCACCAATTAATATAATGGCCTTTTACATACCAAGTATTGATCCCTTGAAGACTTGTATTAACAAATATTCCAGACTAGTCCAACTATTAAGATTAACTCAGTGCTAACATAACCACAGGATTGTTTGAGAGTAAACTAAGAGTAAACTTAATAATGCGGTAAATTAGAGGTTTTTGAACAACATTGGAGAGAAATAAAGGTTAAGTAGCTATGAAAAATCATAATACATTATAGAACTTCATTGTTTCAGTTAATTATCTTGGTTGTTGGTTCACGGGGTCTATAGTATGACTTTGGCCTTCCGAACCTCTAATCAATTATCTAACTTAGCCCCACAACTACATCGTTGAGTGGGGATGTGAGAACTAAGATAAATACGTTTATATATCATCCAGTACTTGAACTAAATAGAGAACATAGGTATATTCCTATCCTAAATACAAATTATAACTTTATTCAATTGGAAGATTACAATTCTATTCTATCTATCCCATGTTTTTATCTTCTTATTCCTTCTCCTGGGTTCACAAGATGATTATACATGTATTCTAAGGGACAAGACTCCTTAAAATAGTGATAAAAAAGATAAATAAACAACAAAATATTAAAAAAAAAAACAAAATCAATTCATAACCATAATACTCATGTTCTTAGTCTTAACCCTGGAAAAAGGGTGTTTAGCCAATCATGGACATAACCGTAATCACAATGGATGAATAAATGTTAAAATCCATAAACAAACCAAAGTAATGTAATAAAACCCTAATTTAAGTGTTTTATATCCTCCCTTCAAGTACCATGGTCGTCCAAGGTGTGAAACATAACAACTAAGTGTCATCTTTATACTTGGAGACAAGCTGCCGATTTTGACATAGGGACGTGTCACGCCCTTATCGTGGTGCCTAGGGTATGTGTCACACTATATTTATGGTTTTATACTGGAATTGAAAATTTAGAATCCCCCCAATGAAATTTCATGTCCCTAACATGGTGCCTAAGGTCTGTGGCATGCCAATGACTCCAAAACATCAAATTTTAGTCAAGTTGTGTCCCATGTGTTTGTCCATCCATTCAAAGCTTTGTGGTGTTGTTAACACTTGATTTACAGATTGTGTATCATCCATATATAATAATTGTCATATCAAAAAGAATCATATAGCATCAAACACCGTGAATTAGAGTTCAAAACAACATACAATACAAGACGATAAAGTATTAACTTAAGCTTAGTGTACTAGTTTTGTCCTTTTGATCTTTAACTTAGTGTTTTGTCTCTTAGCTTGTTTAAATTGAACCTTAAACATTATAAACAAGTTATTCAACACATAATTACACAATAATACCCTTAGTAACTCATTACAGATACTAGAATCCATCGAGATCAACTAGAACAACACATAGCTCAAGATACTAACACTAGTTTTCTCGTCTAAACTCTATGTGTCCAAATTCATTCCAAAGTTGTTTGAAACACACCTTAAACATTATAATCAATTAGTTTAACAATTATATGCTTAATTAAATAGGTACTCTAAACTAAGCTAAATGAGACCGGATAACAACACTGGGGTGCATAAATCTACCTCGGATCAGCATACTAGGCAAATCAATAGAAAACACGCCCATGAACTCATGAACAACTCAAATGAAATAAATAAGAGTCATTGAGGTAGAAATATTATCATAGATATGATCTAAATAAGACAAACACATTATCTTTATCATGTAGCAAGCATGCAAAAAAGATAAAACACCCTTCGGGACCCGAATTAAGCATACGATTCAAAGATAACCTTGTCACACCCGACATGTCTAAGGTCACGGTCATGACATAATATTCAAAAATAGAATGATGAGGAGATAACCAAACCATACCTAAGATAACATCAAAATCAACCACATCTAAAGCAATCAATTCCATCCAAGTTATATGGCCCGCAAAGGTAATACATAGGAAAAAGTTAACTTAGGGTGAAATAATATGGAAGTAGATCTGGAGAAAACTGGGACAATACCTTTAATAAAAGCATAAGAGGCCTTTGACTCGAGCCTTGCTGGTATGGCATAGAACTGACCATGTCTTCTCTCAAACTAAGTAACTTCTCATCCACCATTGTGAGTGTATTGCGGAATTTTTTTTTTACTTTTTAGAGTAGCCACTTAATTTTGAAAATGAATTAAGAAACCTTTATAAAAAACTTTAAACGATCCAAAATAGTAAAATCATTTAAGTTTTGAAGATTCTGAGTAAGTGGTTCCTATTAATGTTTTAGGAAGGTGTTAGGCACCTAAAACGTCTGCTAACTTGCGGTTATCCGGACTGTTTGAAAACATCTTTTGATTAACTTCAAAATGATTGATTTGTTGAAAAGTGATCGATTTTTTAGCAAAAACTTATGTAAAATGGAATTAGCGACTTAGTAGGGATTTTCAACTAAGTCTAAACAAAACTAATAAACAAATAAACACATGAAAAGGGGAAGGGAGGAGGAAGAAAAGGATTTAGGCCATTGGGCCCAAATCAATGAGACCTGTCCTAGTCTAATTGGGCTTTCGACCCATTTCACCTGTCCTAATCTAGTTTTCGAGCCTTTCGTCCCAAAATCCGCTTCACCTGTATTAAATACAACTTTGGCTTCAAGGCTCAAATGAATGAATAAATAAATAAATAAAATAAAGACAATAATAAGTAAATAAATAAAATAACAAATGAGACTTTTGAGTCTCTAAGCTACTTTGCAATGGGTTCCAACCCATTTTCTTTTTTTCTTCTATCTTCTTGCATCCCTATGCTATGAGGTTGACGCTGAATTTACTCCTTCGAGACCGACTTGGAATTAAATGGGCCTCAATGGTCCATAATGGTCATGCAAAGGAAAAAGGAGAGTCTAAGTAGGACCCGAATATATCCACATGTGAAAGAAAAAGAAAAATAAAGTAATTAACACATGTTCAAATATCAGTACTTAAAGACCAATAGTGTCATTAAAAGAGCATTTTCGTGCACAATGATAATAGTAAGCCATGATATGAAGCGGTGCAGTTTATCTAATGAAAAGACAATTAACCTGTCCCTTGAACAAGTTCAAGAATTGAATCGAATGCAACATGATCAATTAATCCAAACAAGTTCAAGATTTTAGATCGAATGCAATATGATTAACTAATTTTTGAGGAGAGGCACAGGATGTCTTAAAACAGTAAGGGAATCTACACCTTATGGCAAAAAAAATACGGTTTTAAAAGATTAGCTCGCAAATGAATCATCAAAATGGTATGCATTTATGGAAAACTGGTCATATTTGATGTGTGCATACTATTCTGCCACATGAGAATTCTAAAAGTATTTGTAAACAAGTTTAAAAATTTGTCTGATTCACTTTCCAGAGAGCACGATGCGCACACACGCAATTTAACTCATTGAAAATATATACTACACCACAACATATACACAGGGGAGCCTTTTTCTATAATAGGCCATACACCCATCAAACTATACCCACACAGTAAAGAAAAATGTAGTGAAAACATTTCAAGATTCCACATAGCACTTGGTTCATCCTCGCCTTCTCTCGATAAGTCCTTAAGACTTTGAGTCGATATGTGTCATTGAAGGGTCACGGGATGATTGAGAATCAATATGACACATCCCTTATATTCAGAGGCGAACGCAGGATTTGAGCTTGACGGGTGCACCTTTATATTTAAACATAATAATTGATAGTGCCAAAGTTCGACATATAGCTCTTTGAAAACTTAATATTATTAAATATCATTAATTTGGTTTAATATGACAAAAGAGTATTATTCACCCTACTTGAATTCGATGCACTTTTATATTTTCAACAATAATAGAGAGTTTTTGAAAAATAGAAAATCTGAGAGATTTGTTTGCTAAATGGTTGCTACGAGAAAACGTTGCATTTAAGCCTATTTCAAACATTAAATTGCTATTTTTTAAATAGAAAATAAGTCAATGATTAAAAAATAAAAGTAAAATAAACATTATATAGTATAAGATCGGTGGAATTTACCTTTTGAAATTGGAGGAGAGCTTGTATTTTTGGAATAAAATTAAAAATACATAAATAACGTGTGTCAATGTTGTCTGGGGGAGAGAGCAACAATAATGCTGCAACAAATTGTACTTGGAAAAAGGAGCAATAAAACAGTTGTAGTTGGGTGGGTTTCAAACCCAAGTCCTCCACCCAAAAAGGAATTTTATGCTACAAGTTCAACCACTGTACTAACACAATCAGTTGTCCTTGAGGGTGCACAACATATGTTTAGTTAAATTCACTGGTATATATACATAATTTTTATCGAGGCTAGCGGGTGCACGTGCACCCCCTACTCTATACGTTGGTCTGCCTCTGCTTATATTTTCTTAGCATTTTTTGTCAATAAAGCCTAAAAAAGTTTCTAACTGACCGCAAAAATCAAAAGGCGAACACGAGACCAAGCATGGAAAAGGCAAAATACCAAAAACATCAAACTAAGGTCATAAAAGCAAAATAAAACAAGTCAGATTCAGCTAAATAACTAGCAAGTCAGACCATAATATTTAAGTATAACCATGACATACTGGGAACTAAGAAGTTTTCGACACTACAATATTTTTTTGCAAATAGGATTAAACATAGATTAAGATATTTAGGCATTAGATTCGAGGTCGAAACGATGAGGAATAAATCAAAGAGACTTTCTTCAACATTCATTAAATAAGATGAAGCTTAGATTTTCACCACAGAGATTGTTAAATCATGATAGCGAACTAGACAAGACAAGGCAGGGATTCAGCGATATGTATATACGCTGCTTCATAATATAAAAAGGTGGCTAATCAACACAATCAACACTAAACGTGGAGCTTATTCAAGGCATTCAACGATATGTATATGCACTGCTTCATAAAAGGATGACTAATCAACACGAAACAAGGAGCTTATTTCAGGCAGCCAAATTGAAAACTACGACGTAACACTGATTCAACGAAATAGCATAACCACAACGATAAAAAACAAGTACTAAGGCCATCAACGACGTCTAAAACAACAAACCCCAGCCTCATTCATGATTACGGTTAAGCGACCAACTGACTCTATGGAGAAAAGGGATGAAGGAGAAAACGATGAAATTAAAAAGGGCGAGAGTGTGTTTACCTCTTGTGAGCAGTAAAATGGGACAAAGAACTAGCGTCGGATTCGCAACCACCGGAAAATGACGTCGACGTCAACTCGGAAACCACAATCAGTTAACGAACCTTTAAGGCTTTGGATTAAAAAATCAGCTTTCAAAGAAGAAGAAAAAAGTAATTTTACTAAAGAAGCTGATGTGCTCTAAAAAAATTTCTTCTGCTTTTTTTTTCAATTTTTTTTTAACCTCGTTCTTTTCTCTCAAAAGAGATATTTATAGAAGATCCAAGAATGGCTCAAATGGAGCTCAACCCATGAGTAAACGTTGAAAATAAGGGGGTAAATTCAGAATTTTCCATGGAGATATTTACGAAATTCCCCCTGAAAATCCCCCTACAGCTTGGTTTTTATCCACAAATCGTACCTATTTTTTAGATTTTCACAAAATTGCAAAATTGGTAGACCAATAAGATTTAGGGAAAACAATTTTTTTCCCAAGGGCCAATGAAATTGTAACATATATGTACGAAATCGTACCCCTATACCCGAGATTTGCGGAAATAAGTCATTGGGGGAGATACCTGGACTCATTCTAGAAGATTCTTGGACTTTTCCTTTATGTGGAGAGATGTCAGGTTACGTTAGAACCGATTCGGGTTGAAAACGGGTTAGATATGATCGAATTTTGGCTGGTTGTGGATCGTCAATGGGTCTGGGGTCGGGTTTGCTAGTGGAATCATTGATTTAGGAGCTGTTGTTGTTTGATGTTGTTGGTTCGTTGTTTGTCGATGATGTTGCTGTTAATGATTAAGGGGAAAAAATAAGGGGACTGGGCCAGGTTATGTTATGATGTTGGGTTGTTAAGGAAGGAATGAGTTGTTGGGCCAGCTGTTGCTGTGGGATGATTATGTTAAGAAGAAGAAAAGAAATGGGCGGATCGGATGGGCTGATTTGGTGCGTTCCATTGAAACTGGGTCGAAGAATTGGGGGTTATTAAATAACCCCAATTAAATTTAATTGGGGTTATTAAATAATCCTAATTAAATCTAATTGGGGTTATTAAATAATCCTAATTAAATTTAATTGGATTAGAATAACTCTAATTAAATTTAATTGGATTAAAACAACCCCAAATAGGAAATGGTAATTTTTTGGGGATTAAGATTGAATTACAATTTATGCGACTTATTTAAAATCTAACCAAATTAAATATCCATTGGTCAATTGCATTACAATTGGGACCATTTTGATTTCAATTGAGGTCATATTTAATTAGTTCGCTAAATTGAATCGCATTCCGACATGAATTGAGTAACAAATTAACCTCGAGTTTCTTGATTTAATAAAAATCAAACAAATATTCCTCCAAATAAAATATTTTGAGAACAAATCATATTTAAAATCAAGACTTTATCCATTTGGATTAATTTTCAAGTTTAATCAATAAAAGTCTAATTTTAATAAAAATATCCATTTAAATATCAAAATTTATACACTCTCGTATATAAAAATACGAAAACATATAATCGTTAAGTAAATGATAAAATTAACTCAAATAAATATTTTAAATTGTATTTATTTGAATAAAATAATTGTTGTGATTTTATTTTAAAATTGAAGAAACTCGAAATTAAATTAGATTGTGGAGGGAAAAAATTAGGTGTTAACAACTTACCCCTCCCTTTGGGTAGGATGGATGTAAGTAATCCTGGGCAAAAGGGAGGTTGACATTTCTAATTTTTGTCCGACCACAAATTCGAATCTGAATGAGGCTAATTTTTGCACGAGTTTTGTAAAGTTATGGCCGGACCTTGGTATTAGGTTTCCTACATATCTTAGATTACATGAGAATTCAGGCTACTTGTAGTTCATAAAGCTTGATTTAAAGCCCGATTTTCAAAAAGTTCACAAGCTATCTCGGTTATAAAGTTTTTGATGAAACCAAAAAGCTGAAGAATAAAGGGATTTGGGGGGAGGTTGGAATGCAATCGATTTTTCTACATAGATACCATTCTACATATCCCCGAGACTTGGGGAATCAGAATGTTTGTAGTTTGACTCAATCGGTAGAAAAGATAATCTTTTATTTCAGACGATCTTTGGCTCAGGATGAGTGACAAGTTGTTCGAGTTATGAAAAAAAGTCTTGTAACCTCTTAGCCATGAATGTGGAGCTCTTCACATCCGTATATAAGAACTTTCCTGGACATAATTTCCAAAACTCTAGGTGTCTTACACTCAAATTTGAAAGAAACAAAAGTTTACCCTCAGTATGAGTTCATAAGTATCTCGAAGGTGAAGCTGAAACCAGAATATCCCAAATTTCCCATATGCCTTATAACAGGGGTATGGTTGGATGGTGGTGGCGATCATCCTTTAGCTCGCATCCAAAGAGTTTGACGTCCCTCTTCAGACTATGTCCCGTTTTGCTGCTAAGAAAGAGTTCCATGTTGTGCTGCATCCTATCTGGAGTCGTCCGCACCTCTGGTTTTGATTTGATATTTTTATTCACTCGGATGCTCTCAACAATGATTCAAACAAAAGTGTTAGTGATAAACATAATTCACGAAAGAGGTATGTAGTCTTTTACCATATCTCCACTTGAGTTGTCGCTTGAAAAACGAAGTCATTCTTTTATGTACCTATTTGGAAAGTAATAACTTGCAACAACAGACATAACAACCCTTTTGGTTATTGTATAATTATCTCATTTGTCGAGTGAATATATCTTCAAAGTGGGGTGTCCCCTTTTAGACAACGACAACACTTTATGCAGAACGGTCCCTGTAACCATGTAATCTTATGCTGATGCGGCAACCCTTTTGGTCGCCTATAATGATGGTTGTATGTGGAATGATAACATCTCCGGTTATTGATGATAAATTTTTACATATGATCTTAGGTATGTCTTGCGCATCTTTTGTACCGATATAACTTATAAATTTCTCTTGAATTTTCAATTTTTGGATAATCTAGCACATTATTTGATGTCGTATATGAGGAGATATATAAATATCCTTTGAATTGGTAGCTTTTAGGTGATCTTGCACATTATCTGACCTTGGATAAGAGATGGCTTACAAATATCCCTCTAATCGTTAGCTCTCTGGTATTCCTGCACATTATCTGACCTTGGATACAATATGACTTACAGATATGTCTCAAATTACTAGTCTTTGGGTAATCCTGCACATAATCGATCTTGGATATGACGCGGCTTATAGAGAACCCTTGGACATTATTAATTTGATAATCTTGCATATTCTCCGGTAACGATTTAGTTGTGACTTACGGATAACCTTCAGACTATTAATTTTTGGGTAACCTTGCACACTATCCGATTAGGATGTTGCTGTGGCTTACGAATGACCTATGGGCTATAAACTCATAGGTAATCTTGCACACTCTCTTATTTCAAATAATATGACTTATAGATGACCCTCAGATTGTCAATTTCTAGGAAGTCTCATATGTCATTCGCTTTTAGGTAAAAACTTAAAGACGTCCCTTTGAATCACGTGCTTTTGATGCATTCAGATGATGATTCATAAAATAAAAATATATTCTCGATGCCAGCATTTTTGTCTCACGTGTCAACGAATATTAAATACTGATAATATCCTCGGCTCCAGCATTTGTATCTTGCGTGTCAACAGATATTGAATGTTGTTGATATCCACGATGCCAGCATTTGTGTCTCACGTGTCAACAGATATTGAATGATGATATCCTCGATGCTAGTATTTGTGTCTTAGGTTTCAATAGATATTGAATGATGATGATATTCTCGCCGCCAGCATTTGTGTCTTGCATGTCAACAAATATTAAATACTGATGATATCCTTGACACCAGCATTTGTGTCTCGCATGTCAACAGATATTGAACGAATGACCCTCTTGGCAATGGCATAAAATGGCCCTTTTGGCAATGATATAAAATGGCCCTCTTAGCAATGGCATAAAATGACCCTCTCGGTAATGATATGAAATGGTCCTCTTGGAAATGATATGAAATGACCCTCTCGGCGATGACATAAATGGCCCTCTTGGAAATGATATGAAATGACTTTCTCAGTAATGATATGAATGACCCTCATGGCAATGATATGAAATGTCCCTCTTAGCAATGGCATGAAATGGCCCTCTCGGCAATGGCATGAAATTACCCTCTTGGCAATGATATAAAATGGCCCTCTTGGCAATGGTATGAAATGACCCTCTTGGTAATGATATGAAATGACCCTCTTGACAATGATATGAAATGGCCCTCTCGGCGATGATATGAATGGCCCTCTTGGCAATGATAAGAAATGGCCCTCTTAGCAATGATATGAATGGACCTCTTGGCAATGATATAAAATGTCCCTCTTGGCAATGATATGAATGTCCCTCTTGGCAATGATATGAAATGTCCCTCTTGGCAATGATATGAAATGGTCCTCTCGATAATGATATGAAATGGCCCTCTTGGCAATGATATGAAATGACCCTCTCGGCGATGATATGAATGGCCCTCTTGGAAATTATATGAAATATCCCTCTTGGAAATGATATGAAAGGGCTCTCTTGGCAATGATATGAGATTGCCCTCTTGGCAGTAATATGCAATGGTTTATTCGGTGATTTGAAAATAGTTTCACCTGAGTTTGTTTGTCTGTGTCTTGCTATCTACATGTACCTATACTTAAGGTAAACAATTAGTAGACACAATGTCACTCTCACTGGCGACCAAAATCAAGCTTTATGATAGTTTAATGAGAAATACTGAGCATCATAATTTGAATGGCTTATTCTGCTATCAATCTTGTTTTTTTATAGGAAATGATTAAATAGCATATCTACCGGATGCAAGTAAACAGGGCCAAAACCCTTGTTTGGGGATTACTCAAATACCGTTCCTAAGCATTAAATGCTCTAGTATGGCTCCTAACTTTCTTGGGGATTTTTTGAAAGAGACTCTTATTTTTGTGTATTAATCCCTGTATCCACAGAAAAATGATTAGTTTTGAGTGAAACTACTCTGTGTTGACCTTCTTTGATCCTTGATTTGCTCCTCATCATCTTTCAGGTACAACGTTATGTTGGGACTTCTACCCCTGACTCTCCGTCCCAATTGATGTCTAGGAAAATACTAAATAAAAGGTTTGTATAGATTTCTAAAAGTAGTCTTAATTTTAGAAAATAGTTTTGAAAGTTTCTGTATAAACTTTAGAAAATCTATGCCAGTCATGTCATGTACTAGCTCAACAAACTTCTTTCTCTTGGTTTTGACTATATCTGATGGAAAATTTCCACAACTCATCATCATTGTTGGGGGGTTCTTCAAACAGTTCTATCATAGCCTGAGATTGAGTCTACCTAGACTTTGTCGCAGCTAGTGACTTTAGAAGTTTGAATTTGACCTCTGGTGCTGGGGAATTTGAAATATATTCCAGTCTTCGGTGGAAATTTTGAGGCCTTCCTCAAAATTTCTGCCCCAGTTGTTTGAAATGATATCAGCCTGTGAGTATCCGAAGTCTTTGTTAGCCTTCGTTCTCTTTGTTTTTGGAAGGTGATTTTCCTCTGGTGAATTTTTGAGATTCTTTCTCAAAAATTCTGCCCCAGTTTCCATTTCTCGGGGTTATATGACCGAACCGTTGGGGCGCCTACGTATTTCATATTTCGTTGAAGCAGGAATCAGGTCAAACGTAGTTCAGGACTACGCTAGTGATATATATAAAATTTAATGGGTTAACCGAAATTAACATAGGCCGCCTACGTATCCCTTTCTTGGGAATTCAGGTCATCACGTAGTTCATACTTGAAAGAAAAGGATAAATTGTCCTAAGGGGGTTGACCGAAGCCGACATAGGCCGCCTACGTATCCCTTTCTTGGGATTTTAGGTCAAACATAGTTCGTACATAAAAGGAAGGGATTCTAGGCAATTACATATCATAAAACAAATACTATCATAACGGCGATTACAAACAAAAGAGACAAACGTTAAAACATCTTTCAAACATAGTATCTCTTTACCACATCAGAATTGATTGGTTTGGTCCACTTTTGACCATTCATCTTAGGTAGGATTAGGGCTCCTCCAGGTTGGGCTTCTTTCGCTTTTTAAATTCCTCTATATCTTTCATTAACTGCTCCTCATCACCTTTTTTCTATTCATCATCATTCTCTTTGCTTCGTTCATCTAACCATTTTCATGACATAATATTGGCAGGTTTTAAATTATTGCTACCAAAAAAAAACATGTTAGATTATAACAAGATAATAAAAGATGATAATATAATCATATTTAAAAAATAACTTCTTAAATAAAGGGAGGTCTTTTGGAAAATAAATAAAACTATGGTCCATGACCCGCTCAAATGCTGCCCATGCCTTTTTGAAAGCGGTAAAACACGAAAAAAATTTTGAGACATAAAAGGATGGATCATGGGGCCTCCTCCAGATCATCACCGATTTTTAAAACCATTAGTAATTTCCTTTTCATCTACTCCGACGGTGACAAATTAGAAGTGGAGTGAAAGTCCAATTTTGCAAAACCTCTCCTGGTGCAACCTTTTTCACCCCACTGGACTTCGGGAAATCTTCTGGTACAACATTGTATTCCTCAAACAGATTTCCTATCCCATCTCCAAGACCATCATCATTTGACATCTCACGCACGGGAAATAATTAGTGCAGGAGTAGCGATGGTTTGGACAGACTCATCTTTGAATTATCTTCAATCTCATCTTTCTTTCTTGGTTGGTACACTATTCCACACTTAAATATTTTTTCTAGGACCATAATGGGCTCCATAATTCCTTCCAAATTCTTTTCCACTCCTTTTGTGTTTTTGGAATTTTGCGGATCCACCTTAGTAATAGTCTTGCCAGATACCCATTCGCCTACTATTTTGGTCATGCTAACCGTGGCTCCCTTGTGATTAGGCAATGGATTATTGGTGATATTTGGTGTCGGTTCCTGAAGAGTGATGATCTTCAGGTCGATCAAGTCTTGGATCTTGTGTTTCAGATTGATGCAATCGTCGGTATTATGCCCGGACGCTCCTGAATGATAAGCAAGGAATTGATCATCCTAAAAAAATCGGGAATTAAGATTGGTAGGCTTTGGTGGAATAGGCTATAAATAACCAGCTTTAATCAATCTTCCGAAGAGCTGGGTACGACTTTCAGCCAATGGAGTGAATTTTCTAGGAGGCTTCTTTTTGGGGTTTATAAGTGGGGGGTTATACTATTTTGATTAGTAGGAGGAGGTACTCGATAATAGTTTGGAGGCGCTTGGACATTTCTTTGATTGTTTGTAAGAGTAACTTGAACGTGAGACTGGCAATTTGACTACGGAACTTGATACTGGGGCAAAATATTTGGAAGTGGAGCTTGATATTGGGGTTGGGCATAGAATATAGGTTGAAAAATTGGTGACGACAGTGAGGAAAGAATATTCATAGGCTTGAATTTCTTCTTCAATTTAGCAACAGAATCAGCAGAGACCGCACCTACATCCTCCTTTGACTTCTTTGAGAACATAGAAGTCCCAGACGATGTTGGGGCTTTGACAATCTTTCCTGTTTGAATGCCTTCTTCTAGAGATTCCCCAATTTTCACCAAATCTGCGAAAGTTGCCCTAACAGTGAATTCCATCCTAGTATAATATTCTCTCTCTTGAGCGCGAGAGAACACAGACACCATATCTTCCTCGGACATAGGAGGTTGTACTTTGGCAGCTTCTTTTCTCCAACAGAAGGCATAGTCTTGTAAGCACTCATCATTCTTCTGTTTGATCTGATTTAGTGAGTATCGGCCAGGGACTATTTCAATGTTAAATACAAAACTATCAAGGAAACCTTTAGCCAATTCCCTCCAACTAGTCCATCTTTTCAGTTCTTGAGACGTGAACCAATCTAAGGCTTCACCGCTTAAGCTCTGGCTGAACAGGCGCATCAATAATGTCGTATTTTTTCCTACCCCCACCATTTGATCACAATACCTTCTTAGATGGGCCATCAGATTTACAGTACCATCGAACACCTCAAATTTAGGGACCTTGTATCCTTCTGGTAGATCTACTCCAAGGTGAACACATAAATTATCATAACATAGGCCATCATTGTCCCCCATCCTATGAGATTCCTTCATCCTCATAATCTCTTTATTTAGATCCAACAACTTCATTTCATGGTCGGTCCTCCACTCTTTCTCCTTCTCCTTATAATGGTCTATCTCGGGATTATGAAGGAAATTATAGACGTTAGGGGATATGATGACATGAGGAGGATTTGTAAGGGTAGCTTGATTTTGAGGATGAAAGAAAGTAGGTTGGTAGGTGGGAAGGACGTTTTGAAAATTGGAATTTTTTTTGGGAATTTGAGAGTAGTTTGGTGGGATCTGAGAAGGATTTTGCGGACTTGGAAATGAATTTGGTGGATTCGAAGATAGGTTTGCTGGATTTGGTAGATTTGGGGATGGATTTTGTGGATTTGGGAGTGAATTTTGTAGATCTGGAAGTGAATTTTATGGATTTGAAAATGGATTCTCGGGATTTAAGAATGAATTTTGTGGATTCGGAGACGAGTTTAGGGATGGATTTTATGGATGGTAATCATCTGGGTTATTTTTCGCGATTGGTATTTTGGACAAGTAGAGGAGTGAAGACGGACGATATGTTATTTGGATGGTCCCTGAGAATAGGCGTACTGAGGAGGGGGATTTAGAGTGGAGTCCCGTGTCCTCCCGGAGTGGGAGCATTGACGGTGATGGCCAGGTTAGCCAAATCTCGAGTACGATTCATCTTCTCCTGAAGCATTTCTAATTTTCTCACGAGTTCAGCAATCATCTCGCTTTGTTTCGTTATTACATTGTCCTTGATAGTCAATGCATTTTCTTTGTCGTTTCCAGTCATTCTTGAATGATGGTCAGAGGATGGGATTTTATGTGCTTTTGACCGAGTGAAGTAAGGATGTTCTGCCAGCTTATTTCAACATGGAGTAGTTTTCTATTATCTATAAAGTAAAATAACTCAAAGGCAGATGTGTTAGCTTCCATATGTGATAAGTAATGTAAGATATTTGATAAGAAATAGCCACGTAGAGTTATTTGTGTCATAGCTAAATTGATCCACATGAACATAGTGAATAAACTTTTCTTTGATTCAAACAAACACACCTAAAAACATAAGGCAGTTATATCACATAAATATTATAATAGCGCGTATCCTAACAAGGGTGACCCTTTTGAGCCAAGGGTTTAGGCCTGACGAACTTTGAAGAAAATATATGCCTTTTTAAAGCCAATCCATTATCCTCCAATTTCATAGATATACATAAATGGCATAAATGCCTACAAATGTTGCACAAAAGGGGTACAATCTTTAGAAAAATAACATGAGAAAAAGAATGGTGTCTCGCGCAGGGGATAGGAAATACTAACTCCTGAATGCTTCTTCTATCGGTCTTCGCCTTCTTAGCTTTGTCCACTTCTTATCATTGGCAACATCCATTGATGATCAAGCGATTTTCATACAACTGTGCCTTAGATGCAACCGCCAAAATCAATCATTTTCTTAATTCACTTGCTTCAATTCCTCTCACGAAAGTAATCAAAACAAATTTTTTCCCGACCCCCAAAGGATAATGAATTGGATTAATTAAACATATATTTCTTCAACACATAAATATGATTCATCTATAATTGACTCGAGGTGAAATAGATGCAGGTCAAGTTTTCTAATGGGCCCAATACCCCCTCGAGTATTGGGTCGTCCTAGGATCGTACCTAAAATAAGGTTTTGGTCTCTCTCTATCCTAGGTGTCTAGAGTGGGTTGGAACCAGGATCCCAAGCGGATGACTTGGGTTTGAAAATACGAACTGCCATCAGACGACTCACGTGCTAATAAACCATCGTATTTTTAACACATTATTTTCGAATTGAACAAGAGGGGCCGGGACATCCACGAAACCCCAAAACAGTTTATAAATAAATGCAAGAATATTCTATGAGATGCAATAATTAAATACCGTAAAATCAAAACATATAAACACGTAAACAATTAATCAAGAGACGAAATCAAACATTTGGTTAGAACCTAGTTAAATCCCCAGCAGAGTCACCATTTCTATTTTGCGGAAATGTTTTTGACTTTTGAGAGTCGCCACATGATTTTGGAAAGGAATTAAGAAACCTTTATAAAACACTTTAAATGATCCAAAACAGTAAAATTATTTAAGTTTCAAAGATTCTGAGTAAGCGGTTCGTATTAACGTTTTAGGAAGGTGTTAGGCAACTAAAACGTCCACTAACTAGCGGTTATCTGGACTGTTTGAAAACGTCTTTTGATTAACTTCAAAAAGATTATTTTGTTGTAAAGTGATCGAATTTTTAGCAAAAACATATGTAAAATGGAATTAGCGACTTAGTAGGGATTTTCAACTAAGTCTAAACAAAATTAATAAATAAATAAACACATGGAAAGGGGAAGAGAGGATAAAGTAAATGATTTAGGTCATTGGGCCCAAATCAATGAGACCTGTCCTAGTTTAATTGGGCTTTCGACCCATTTCACCTGTCCTAATCTAGTTTTCGAGCCTTTTGGCCCAAAATCCACTTCACCTGTATTCAATACAACTTTGGATTCAAGGTCCAAATGAATGAATAAATAAATAAATAAATAAATAAATAAATAAATAAATAAATAAATAAAATAAAGACAACAATAAGTAAATAAATAAAATAACAAATGAGACTTTTAAGTCTCTGAGATACTTTGCAATGGGTTCCAACCCATTTTCTTTTTTTCTTCTATCTTCTTGCATCCCTGTGCTACGAGGTTGACGCTCAATTTACTCCTTCGAGACCCACTTGGAATTAATTGGGCCTAAATTGCCCATAATGGTCATGCAAAGGAAAAAGGAGAGTCCAAGTAGGACCCGAATATATCCACATGCGAAAGAAAAAGAAAATAAAGTAATTAACACATGTTCAAAGATCAGTACTTGAAGACCAATAGTGTCATTAAAAGAGCATTTTCGCGCACAATGATAATAGTAAGCCATGATATGAAGCGGTGTAATTTATCTAATGAAAAGACACTTAACCTATCCTTTGAACAAGTTCAAGAATTGAATCAAATGCAACATGATCAATTAATCCAAACAAGTTCAAGATTTTAGATTGAGTGCTATATGATTAACTAATTTTTTAGGAGAGGCATAGGATGTCTTAAAACAGTAAGGGAATCTACACCTTATGGCAAAAAAATACGTGTTTAAAAGATTATCTTACAAATGAATCATCAAAATGCTATGCATTTACGGAAAACTGGTCATATTTGATGTGTGCATACTATTCTGCCACATGAGAATTCTAAAAGTATTTGTAAACAAGTTCAAGAATTTGTCTGATTCACTTTTCAGAGAGCACGATGCGCACACACGCAATTTAACTCATTGAAAATATATACTACACCACATCATATACACAAGGGAGCCTTTTTCTATAATAGCTCATACACCCATCAAACTATACCCACACAGTAAAGAAAAATGTAGTGAAAACATTTCAAGATTCCACATAACACTTGGTTCATCCTCGCCTTCTCTCGATAAATCTTTAAGACTTTGGGTCGATATATGCCATTGAAGGGTCACGGGATGATTGAGAATCAATATGACATATCCCTTATATTTCCTTAGCATTTTTTGTCAATAAAGCCTAAAATAGTTTCTAATTGACCGCGAAAATTGAAAGGAGAACACGAGACCAATCATGGAAAAGGTAAAACACCAACAACATCAAACTAAGGTCATAGATGCGAAATAAAACAAGTCAAATTCAGCTAAATCACTAGCAAGTCAGACCACAATAGTTAAGTATAACCATGACATACTGGGAACTAAGAAGTTTTTGACACTACAACATTTTTTTGCAAATAGGATTAAACATAGATTAAGATATTTAGGCATTAGACTCGAGGTCGAAACGATGAGGAATAAATCAAAGAGACTTTCTTCAATGTTCATTAAATAAGATGAATCTTAGACTTTCACCGCATAGATTGTTAAATCATGATAGGGAACAAGTCAAGACAAGGCAGGGATTTGGCGATATGTATATAGGCTGCTTCATAATATAAAAAAGGTGGATAATCAACACAATCAACATGAAACAGGGAGCTTATTCAAGGCATTCAACGATATGTATATACACTGCTTCATAAAAGAATGGCTAATCAACACAAAACAAGGAGCTTATTTCAGGCAGCCAAATTGAAAACTACGATGTAACACTGATTCAGCGAAATTGCAAAACCACAACGATCACAAACAAGTCCTAAGGCCATCAATGGATTCTACAACAACAAACCCCAGCCTCATTCACTATACCGGTTAACCGACCAAATGACTCTACAGAGAAAATGGATGAAGGAGAAAACGATGAAATTAAAAAGGGCGAGAGTATGTTTACCTCTTGCAGAGCAGCAAAACGGGACAATGAACTAGAGTCGGATTCGCAACCACCAAAAAATAACGTCGACGTCAACTCGGAAACCACAATAAGTCGACGAACCTTCAAGGCTTTCGATTAAACGATCAGGTTTCAAATAAGAAGGAAAGAAAATAATCTTACTAAAGAAGCTGAAAAAATTTCTTCTGCTTTATTTTTTGAATTTTTTTTGAACCTCGTTCTTTGCTCTCAAAAGAGCTATTTATAGAAGATCCAAGAATGGCTCAAATGTAGCTCAACCCATGAGTAAACGTTGAAAATAAGGGGGTAAATTCAGAATTTTCCATGGAGATATTTTCAAAATTCCCCCTGAAAATCCCCCCACAGCTTGTTTTTTATCCACAAATTGTACCTATTTTTTGGATTTTCTCAAAATTTCAAAATTGGTGAACCAATAAGATTTAGGGAAAACCAATTTTTTCCCAAGGGCCAATGAAATTGTAACATATATGTACAAAATCGTACCCCTATGCCCGAGATTCGTGAAAATGAGTCATTGGGGGAGATACCTGGACTCATTCTAGAAGATTCTCAAACTTTTCCTTTGTGTGGAGAGATGTCGGGTTGCGTTGGAACCGGTTTGGGTTGAAAACGGGTTGGATATGGTCGGATTTTGGCTGGTTGTGGATTGTCGATGGGTCTGGGGTCGGGTTTGCTAGTGAAATCATTGGTTTGGGAGTTTCTGTTGTTTGATGTTGTTGTTTCGTTGTTTGTCGATCATGTTACTGTTAATGATTAAGGGAAAAAGATAAGGGGACTGGGCCGGGTTATGTTATGATATTGGGATGGTAAGGAGGGAATGGGTTGTTGGGCCAGCTGTTTCTGTGGGCTGATTATGTTAAGAAGAAGAAAAGAAATGAGCGGATCGGATGGGTTGATTTGGTGCGTTCCATTGAAACTGGGCCGAAGAATTGGGGGTTGTTTAATAACCCCAATTAAATCTAATTGGGGCTATTAAATAATCCTAATTAAATCTAATTGGGGTTATTAAATAATCCTAATTAAATTTAATTGGATTAGAATAACTCTAACTAAATTTAATTGGATTAAAATAATCCCAAATAGAAAATGGTAATTTTTTGGGGATTAAGATTGAATTACAATTTAGGTGACTTATTTAAACTCTAACCAAATTAAATATCCATTGGTCAATTGAATTACAATTGAGACCAATTTGATTTCAATTGATGTCATATTTAACTAGTTCGCTAAATTGAATCACATTCCGACATGAATTGCTTACCAAATTAACCTCGAGTTTCTTGATTTGATAAAAATCAAACAAATATTCCTCCAAATAAAATATTTTGAGAACAAATCATATTTAAAATCAAGACTTTATCCATTTGGATTAATTTTCAAGTTTAATCAATAAAAGTCTAATTTTAATAAAACTGTCCATTTAAATAACAAAATTTATACACTCTCGTATATAAAAATACGAAAACGTATAATCGTTAAGTAAATGATAAAATTAACTCAAATAAATATTTTAAATTGCATTTATTTGAATAAAATAATTGTTGTGATTTTATTTTAAAATTGAAGAAACTTGAAATTAAATTGGATTGTGGAGTGCAAAAATTAGGTGTCAACAGTGAGCGCCTCCACCTCTTCCTCAAGAACCACAAGTTGCACCCCTATCACTTTGTGCACTATCTCTCACTATCGATAAAGGAGAAGGTCTAGAAAAAAAAACGAGGACAATCCTCGGCCACATTGCCAAACAAATCACACATAAAACTCCTTTTATGTCTCGACACAATTTGAGGAGGTGCGACTGACTAGAATGACCACTCTGATTTGATGTTTGAATAGAAAAAGTTGCTAAACCTAATGGCCTACTTCCTGATCCTTTCAAAGCATTCTGAACTGGCCTACCATGATAACCCTGTGAAATTCTACAAAAGAAACCTCTACATCGGGAGGTGTGTCTACTAAACCCTCCACGAAGACACACCTTGTTAGTGGCTCTATGAGTAACCTATCTAATTGATTCACTTATATTGGCATGATTAATAATACTATGAAAAAAGACCTCGAGACTATCATCTGAGTTGTAGCCAACTGATAAGTACCATCTAATTCCTTCACAACCTTCCAATCTGCTCGAAGTCGGTGGAGATTCTAGCAACTGCATACCTAGATAAAATCCAAAAAGAGCCCCATACTCAATGATAGCCAGAGAGCCCATCTCCAAATGAGCAAACTCATCATACATATGATCCTCAAACTATATGGCACAAACCTTTCGAAGAAAGCCTTAGAAAACTAAGTATAGGTCATAGCAAATGGACATACAAACTTACAACTCACATACGACCTCCACCAATCCTTAGCCATATTTGTCAACTGATAGGTAGTATAAAAAACTCTATGAGAATCAAGGCATCAAATATTATATAACTTCTCCTGCCAATCAATCAAGAACTCATAGGCATCCTCGCCAATAGTGCCGCTGAACTTGGGTGAACCTAACAAAATAAACCTCTTAAACCGCTTTTGATCATTATAAGACATGACTGTACCCAAAGTGACAGAATAATAAGGCTGAAAGGATGGGAATCCATACATAGGGGTACCATAGATAAAGGTTGTACCCCTGAACTAGGAATACCATGATCAGATACTAGCATAAAAGGTGGAATACAAATTGAAGTATGAGGAATATCATAAGCAGATACTAGTACAAATGGCGAAACCACACTCAGGGTCAGAGGAATACCATAAGCATACACCCACACTATCGGTGACACCATACTCAAAATTGGAAGAACACCAGGTGCACCCAAGGGAACATCATCACAATAAGTCAATAATTGAATCAAAAGAACCTCCAAAACTAGGGTACCAACTGAACACTGTGGGACCTGAGATATCCCCAAATCTCCTACATTCTCAACCTTGGGATTATGGGAGGTCCTCTAGCACTGTCTCTGATAGGATCACCTCTTGTGCCCGTCCTCCACCTCTGAGTTGTCTATGACTCTTGGCTTGCCCCCTAGTCTGGGATCCATCCTTGGGTGTTGGCTTGGCATCTCTAACCTCTTGAGGTTTTGTCCAGACATCTGTGCAGAAAACAGTAGAACACATCTTAGAACATATGGTATGAATAACCCGTACGATAAGGAATAAAATGTATAGAAGTTTTTTGTAAGGACATCTTATAGCCTCTCAATAATAGTTATGGACGTCTACGTACCAATCCACAGGACTCTACCAAATATCCTGCCCTTACACTTGTGAGATCGGCTAACCTTGCTGCTCTGATACAAATTTGTCACAACTCAAAAATGAATCATAATGACACTTATCACGACTAAGCCTTAATAAGTAAGACGTCACCCAATCTTATAAGATATTATAGATATCAACAAAAATAAGACTAATGCGAGACTCCTAGATGAAAATCAGACCAATACTTATACAATTATAATGGAATACTAAAATGAATGTCATAATAAACCCAAGAAGTAGTATAATAAGTCAAGAGCCTCTAATACAACCTTGAATAGTGCTGAAATACATTTGTGTTTAAAAGTAAGTAAAGACATAAAGGAAATAAGATGAGGTTTGAAAGTTAGCCCCAAACTCTAGAGCACATCAATACCTCAAAGATCCACTTAATCTCGCATGAACTCAAATATCATGTCTTACTCAGACCTGGATCTACATCGAAAGGGAATAATAGGGATGAGTATGGGTCTACTTGTACTTAGTTGGTATCATAGGTCAACTGAACAAAGTAGGAAAAAAGATAACTAAAATATACTATAAGCACATCACCTATAAGTAGAAAAGTCCCAAATAGTAGCTCCTACTATCTCCACTAACAATTATAATATATACAAGTAGACAAAAACAACAACAACACAGACATACAAGAGAAATACAGAAAACAAAACACAAGTCAAGAAAACTAAGAAAAACAGGCAAGATATGAATGTAAATACAATGCAATGCAATGTAATGTGGATGGAATGAATGAGGAAAGCTGTCGCACAACTTTCCTTATACACCCATCAAACTCACAGCTACTAGGTTTGATCCATGGGGGTTTTCAATCTATATACTATATCTTATATCTCAATTTCAATCTAAACTCTCTTCTTCGGATCGTGTTAGCGGTGAGGGTTTTCATAAAGGTGTTTCATTATCTTTAAAAACAGTGTTTCCCTAGTAGTATCAATATTTATGAATGTATATGTATGGAGTGATAATGTAATGCTCACAATCAAATCAAATGATAATATCCAGTTCATCCATGTGGAATATATATAGAAGTGAGCCTAGAAATCAACTCTTGATGTCCATAATTCATGATTATCAACGACAATTAGGTACCATCAAAATAGATATGCATACAAACATCATTAACATCATATCGACCCCTAACTTGGGTCTTCTATCATAATAAAGACAACCAATTCTTAATAAGGCCTATATCATCAAATTAAGCCCTTGCACGAGCATTATATCCTGAATGAAGGCATATAGATGCACATATAAGGCCAATAATCTCAAATAAAGCTCCCACATGGGAAACACACAATATTAGATACCATAAGTCAACAACTACATATTATAAGTCTTCAAACGATCAACATGATATGCCGTGGAGTTACGAAATATTGATCAAAGTCTATTTTATCCTCCTTAAAGGCTACTTATAATCACAAACTCATTAAAATCACTCCCAAACTCTTCGAAAATCATGCAAACTATTCCAACAACTCATAAATAATATAAAACAACAACGAGGAGGAGCAAAATGTTCAGAACACATAATACTCTAAAAATCACAAAGAGGATTGTTACAATAACAAAAATACATTAAATATAGTTTTATTATTATTTTTTCATACTATCCTCAAGATTAAGTAACTACACAAAATAATTAAATTTAGAGTTCTAAAGCATCACTATTAAAATTAATTTAGTAAAATATATCTTTGATTAAAATATTCATTATTGGTATATAGCAGACCAAACACAAGAACTATTACGTCAACGCCATAAAATAATCGTAACTTTACCCCTTACCATAACTAATACAAGCAACCTATTCAACTAATGCTCCCTCGTTGAATTAAGAGACAATTAAGAAGTATAATGGAAACTAAGATAATGTAAACTATAGTAATGACAAATGACAAATTACAATATGACGTGGTTTCTTTGTGAATAAATATTTTAGACTTGTTCTCCTTTCATTTCGCTTTACTTCATCTCTATACTAAAAATAAATATTTTATTTTACTTATTTATTTTAACAAATTAAGAAAGGTTTATTATCTTTTTTATACTACTCTTAGATTAAATAACTACATAAATAGTAGTATTTGAATTTATAGATTCAAACATCATTAATAAGATTAATTTAGTAAAATATACTTATAATAGTAAAGTTTCTTAAGAAAATATCAAGTCAACATGGCCTAACAATATGAAACAGAGGGAGTTCTTTCGTTTTTTAATACTCCCTCTGCAGAAAGTTGTTTATTATTAACTTGACATACACATTAAGAAACAGTAAATGATATGGGTAACTTTACCATATCACACTTTAAATATAATTAATTTAATAATTTGATTAATTATTGAGTAATAATTGTAATTAATAACTAAGATTAAATGGGTAAAAATTGATAAATTATTCATTAATTTTCTAAACTGAATAAATTTTATTGGACATATATTTATACTACAGTGGATAAGTAAAAGGCGAACCGAGGGTGTAGCCAATGACTTGTAACATCATTCCTTAGACATTACAGAATGTAGTTTCACATTGTATTTACTTAAAAACGCATCTCATTTAAATATTTGTTTGTGCTTTACTACCACCACAATTGTCTTGCTATTATAATTACTTTTGAATTGGTTAATTTATCTCACAGGTAAGATTACATGTCGTTACAGCTTAATAATACTTTGTATCATGACATTAATCTTCATTTTTGGTGTAGTGAAGACCAAACAAAAGAAGGACGATCATATCAGCACCATAAAATGAATTTGGCTTTATTTCTTGGCACAACTAATACAATATGGCACACGTTATACAACATGTGAAATTAACGTATTTTAATTGCTTGTTCTTTGAATGAAGAGGCTGTTCAGGAAATAGAATGGAAACTACGATAAATGTAATCAATCAAAACAAATGACTTTAGTCAGTTTCCATATTAAGAAAATGAAAACGGAATTTTTAATTTATGAGAACTTATGACATGGGTTCCTCTAGATTGAGTTCTTTAATCATTTTGTGAAGTTGATAGGTTCCTTTGGAACAGAAAAGTGTCTTTCAAGAATTAAAGAGTTGATAAAATTTTGAAGTACTATTCAAGAACAAATAATGAAGTCAAATGCCTCAAATCTCTCCTTAATTAAAACAATTAGAAACATTTGTCATCTTTAATACTCATATCATAGTCAAATCTATATTTTTATAAGATGGAGACAAGAAGATGAAAGACGCTGCAACAAGGGACACTTTAAATACTTTGATGGTTTTAGGATTAACTTATTTAAAGTATTTTTGACTTTTAAGTTTTTTTTTTGGGGGGGGGGAGGGGGGGGAGGGTATTTGGAAAATATATAATGTTCTTTCAAACACTTCTTTTTAGTGAAATAAAAATATCAAAATAAGCTAAAAATCAAAAGTTGGGTAATCTCTTTTTTACCCTTGTAGGAGACCCCCCCCCCCCCCCACCCCCTCCTTTTACTCCTTAATGACTAACAATGTTGGGGTTGAAAGAGATGGGTGGTTAACATTCAAACAACTTCCTCTTGTCCAAGTTAGATATTCTCAACTTATAACTTTTAGCATGTAACTTATAAACTATTTTTAAATAGTCAATCCAAATATCCTCATAACCAAACTACTTAAATTAATATGAGAAATAAAGAGATGCATTCCCCAAAAGTTATCAAGAGAAAGAATGCAATTAGTATAACAGTTTTTCACATTGAGTGGATTGTGACTTTTTTCATAAAGCACTATAAAAATATGTCTCTGGATATGGCATAAATAATACAGCTAGCTACATTATCTCTAAATGATTTATTTTGCAAAATTTTTGCTTAGCGGTGGCTAATTTTTTGTATTTTAAATTATTTTTTTACTTGAGTCATCTATAGCTTTAGGCGTTAGTTTCCTCTTTCTGCTTTATTTGAATTTACAGCTAAGTGAACATCATTATTTATTATTTTTTTGTTAGAAATTAAAGCTATAAATTTATGTCTTTGAATTATTAATAAAATCATTTTCTTTAATTGTAGTAGTTTTCTTTGTTATTTTCTCGTTCCTCATGTCACGACCCAAAAGCGGGTCATAATGACACTTATCCCAGTTGAGCCTTACAAATAAGACAATTACCCAAACTGATAAGAAAATACATATATCAACAAAAATAAGACTAAATCGAGACTTCTTGAAGAAAGTCAGACCAATACTAGTACAATAATAATGAAAAACTGAAATGAATATCATAATAAACTCAAGAAGCACTACTGAAAATTAGGTGTATGGCGACGGTTCCATTACTGTCTCCATAGAGGTTGAAACCATCCCTATAGGTCTATAACGACGGTTACACCACCCGCTACAACTGATCGCATTATAGTAGCACTAATGCGACAGTTCTCCGCGAGGGTTTCCTAAACCATCGCCATACATACACTTATAGCGACGGTTTTTGTTACAAAAATATGCGACTATTTCTGGTCTGTGGGGAAGTTTATGGCCCGTCCCTATAAAACTTTATACGACGGTTATAACATGCTATTGCGATGTTTTTTATTTACATTGGTGACAAGTATCGCAGCGATTTACGATATGTGGAAACGATTACAAACCGTCCATATAAATATTTAATATGACGGTTATATTTTGCTATTGCAACATTTTCTTCTATCTATTACGACACTTACTAAGCTCTAAAGCGATGATGTTGACCTTTACGCTATAACTATGGCGGCGGTTCTGCAAACAGTGATGTGACAGTTATCTATATGCTATTGCAATACTCATTTATAGGCTAATGCAATGGTTATTAGGCTAATGCAGTGGTTATTCATAGGTTATTGTAACAATTGTTTATAAGCAACTATAACAGTTATTAATAGTCTATTGGGACAGTTATTTGGTAGGATATTGCAACAGATAGACTATCCAACAGTAAAATTGAAATAATTTTATAAAGCATAACACAAAATGTATATATAAATCGTCAAGAGTGCGTACTATTAATTCTCAAAACCACAATCATGAAACCAAATATTTTGACCGTTCAAAAAAGAAAAACATATATATACACAAGTTTTGAATATTCAAAAATAAAAGATGTTTGAAACTTGATCAAATTTTCCAATAGAATAACATGAACGAAGCCAATGTGATCGATCTCTTAGGTCAGGTGTAGTTCATCGATTTCGTTCCCATCTTCTATGTCATCATCACCTACAACAATAAGAAAAAACAAAGAAGATGTTAACAGAGTGTTTCCAGTTAAGCTAGTGCACAAAAACATATCTACTGAACATCACCAATTTAGATAGTGCACAACAACACAAAAAGGTTATTACAGAGAGTAGCAGTAGTAACAATCAAGACATAAAAGAGGGGGAAAGGGTTATAAATGCAGCAGCAAAGATAGAAAGTTGTATTTTTGCTATTATACATCAATAAATTGCAACAAAAAGCAGAAGTAGAAACCGCTAGCACCATTTCTCATTAAGTCCCAGTCAAAAATGTTGCAGAAAAGTTTGGCATCCAACACATCCATATCATTTAATAATGCAGAACATCAGTCACTTGAAATAGGCACAAGAGTAATAAAGATTATGGAATTATTACATCTCAATTTCAAATTAAAGGATGAAGATTATGAGATAGGTTGAACATGAAAATAAGATTAAGCCAGCATGAAAAACAAGTGAGATAACATACAATTTTCTACTGTACCCTAATAGAGGAAATCTATTATTACACATGACAGCAAATTTGAATTGCCAGTGAGCAGTTCATACTCAGTAAAGTGATATTTTTTAATTTACTTTTTGACCTACAAAGAGAAAAAGAAATTCTCTGAAACATCAACTTCGGTATGACTTTGAGAACGTAATTATATCAGTGGGAAATCAAATAGTCAGGTAGATGCCTAATATAAAACAGCACACAACAACAGAATTAAATGCAAATCCAAGTCTAGAAAAACTACAATCAAATGTTGTCCAAATCCAAAGCACCCAGGTCAATCATCTAAGATAGAGAGTGCAAATTTGTTCAACCGAGACGGAATATTTTTCTACTTTAACTGTTTCTTGAGCAGCACAGCCTAAAAAAGACATTAACGGGCCTTTTTTTTAGTCAGACAAGTGAGCATGATACACATAGACTCCTTACACAAATGTTACCATTAAATAACTCGTTAAAAAGTATCTAGAAGTTATAGCAACAAAACTGAAAAAAAAACAGTAGATAAAAGTCAAAACCTTATCCTTGGACTCCAGAGTTGGGAGAGTATCTAATCTTCTAGTTTGAGAACTCAATCAACATAGAATTTGCAATCTCTATAGAAACTTAGTAGCTGGAGTTAGACAGGTTATAATGTCTGTTCCATTCCAAAAAAAAGGCTTAGTGATTGAAGTGTGCAATTATCACAAGAAGTAATTGGGATCTTATCCCATAACCACCTTATGAGTGACGTCGAACTTTAATAACTATTTCTATCCCTTGAAGAACAGTGTAGAGATTCATTAAGAAAAGACATTACTATATAGACCATCTTACCATACTTAGAAGCAGCAATAATTAAAAATAATCACCGAGCCACCAATTCCAAACCAACACTCACCCCCTCAGGAATATTATTTAATCATTCATCCAACTGTTACCTGGAATGAGCTTAACTTCCTATCAATAAAATTTCTGTCTTCAAAACACATTAGTGGCTGAGTTAGTTAATTTCCTGGAATATGACTATTAATCGTGATAATAGTAAGAGACATGTTATGGCCAAACATTTAGCATCACTCATATTCATGAACCGATCCAAATGGGAGCTTGTAGTTAGTTTCTTCCTAAAGATAACATTCAAATCAAAATGTTATCTAAACAAGAAAGTATGAAAAAAGACTACATTTCCAAATCACAATATTAACAAACAATAAGTATGATTAAGCACATATTTTCAACCATTATAACATATTACCAACTAATCTAGCATCACTAATCCCAATTCACATTTACAACACACAACCATTACCTTCTGTTCCAACTAGACCTCTTTTATTACAATGCTTAATATTGCTGGTAAATCTCATAATTAACTAGAACCTCCATATCTTTGGTAATGTAAAAGATCCAAATGCGTTTAAATGGATTACAAGTTTTAGTTTCTGGTAGTAAATGTAAACCACATGTCAAAACTCAAAGAACTTTCTAACTCAAGACTAGAGAAACAATAAATAACCCTCAATAAGCATAGACAGTAACTTCCAAGCACAAAACAGTACAAGGGCGCTTTAGCGCAATTACTTAAGTTCAACTACCTCAGCTAAAATGCCCTTATTAGATCCTAGAAAATCTTTATCCATCAGTAATGAACAATCCATTACTAATCGCTATCCTAGAGTTAAAAAATGGTTTACGTGTAGCAGTGGTTTACCAACCTTGATTGTTTCTCCCTGTAGCTGCTAGTGTAGAGGTAGATTCTCTTGGTGAAGGAATGAACAATGCCGCTAGTATGTTAGGATCAATTAATCGTGCATTCTGAAGTTGAGCAATTACATCTGAAATAACGTCTTGTCGAATGGTTCTCTTTTATTCCTCGATTTGATCCTCCATTTTTTGCATTCTTTCTTGCATTTGTTGCACAACATCATTGGTGGCATTTAAAGCTGATTCAGAAGTGCCATTTATTCTTTTCAAAGAAGTCTTTGTAACCCCACCTCCATATAGTCTTAGACGTCCCAAATGTTCAACACCCAGGACTGCTAAAAATGCATCAACAGACTGATTATTTGCACACAGTTGCATTTCATTTTCCTTTATTTCAGCCTAATAAATCATATTCAAAAGCACATTAAAGTAATTATAAATTAAGAACTGATCATTGATGTAAATATAAACTTGAAATAGATAAGTTTCCTACAATTTTACTAGTGGTGCTTTCATTTGACGCCTTGTATATACGGCAAAGTTTTCTTGCTCTTGTGTCCGAAAATATTTCCTTTAGCGATAAAGTTCCCCCTTCTCTTTTTCCTATTCATATGAAAATGAATATAAAAAAGTACTGAAATGACTAGTTAAACCTTAATAAGAAATAAGAGAATACACCAATTTATTGCGAATTAAAGTAAAACTCTTTTTGCCAGTAGTGTGTGGATCCATCAGCTTCTTTCTATTCTCAGTATTTATTTTGGACATTTTTTATAAAGTAAATCAATAACATTAACTAAAGTAATAAGGGCTCTATAGCACTAACAGTAATATAGTCATAAATGTTGAAATACGTTTTACCTGAAATTTTTCAGACTTCCAATATATGAGGAGATCCTTAAATTGACATTCTGAAACACTTTCTGGCTTTTTCTTCATTCGAACTTTATTATTTTCATATGGATCAGATCTATGCTTTCTCCAAGATTCTCAAAATCTTTTCGAAACCCAACCTTTTGCGGCATTAGGAATATCATATTTTGACTACAAGTTGGTGTCATCCAGTTAGGACAACAACAACAAAAAAATATGTACTTTTGAGCAAAGAAATGAAAAGGGTAGAAGTTCCAAGAATTTCCTTGTCATTCTACTTGTTTCAAGACAGTGACATGCAGTTATGATTATCATACATCAAAGTTTAATAAAATTAATTTTCCATCAAATTTCAAAGAGTTGTCAAATCACTAAACGAAAAAAATAATTATATGTAACTAGAGAGTCAAATAATTATAAAATAATTTATTTAATAAACTTTTAAATAAGAAAAAACCAATATGAATACGTAAAAAGGCAAAAAATAGACAAAGTTTAGTAAAATTACTTGTTGTGATATGAAATATTCTTGATCATTACAATATTAGTACTACTGTTATTCTTGTGTCTCCAATTTATAGGTATCGCATCGTGTTACTTCATCCCATTGATCCTTGACCACTTCGCATAATAAACAACTTGTCTTTCATCATTTCCATTGATATCCTCCTAACTGAACCTTCAATTTAACAACTTTCTCTTTTAAATCCACCTCTATTTACGTTGTTTGCTCGACAAAAATATTGTCTTTCTCAAATTTTTTCTTACACTACAGAAGCTACACAATTCTCTTTTTCTAATATAGTAGCTCATACTTTTCTTCTCTACGAAAACAAGCTAATTTTGCTTGTGTGCTGCTTCTATAGAAAATGCCTTTTTTCCTGCCTACAAAGGGTAGACAACGCAGTAAATAATTTGTTCTTTTCTTTCATTTCTTCTTTTACTATCACTGTCTCTTTCATTCTTTTGTTCAAATCTCTCTCATATTTTAAAAAAAAAGTCAAACACATTTTGAAAATCACTACAACTTTATCAATTGTACTCTCACAAAGTATTTGATAAAGTTGTAGTGATAAACTTTATCAATTGTCCTCTCACAAAGTATTTGATGAAGTTGTAGTGACAAATACTTTGTGTGAGTACAATTGATAAAGTTGTAATGATTTTCAAAAAGTGTTTGATTAATTTTTTTAACAAGACAGAGATTTTGAACCGAAGAATGAAACAAACAACATAGTGAAAGAAGAAAATAAAATAAAGGAATAAATTGTTTAATGCACTGTCTACTCTTTGTAGACAGGAAAAAGACTTTTTTATAGCTGGCAACGCCCAATAAAAATTTACTTATTTTCTAGAGAAGAAAAGTAGGAGCTACTGCATTAGCACAGGAGAACTGTGGAACTTCTATATTGTAAGAAATATTGCGAGTAGGGTGATATTTTTGTCGGGCGAACAACGTAAACACAGGTGGGTTTGAAAGATAAGTTGTTTAATTGAGGGTATAGTTAGGAGGAGATCAATGGAAAATGATGAAAGACAAGTTGTTTGTTATGATAAGTGGCCAAGTATCAATGGGCTTAAGAAACACGATGTGATACCTATAAATTAGAGACATAAGAACAATAGTAGTACTACTATTATCATGATCAAAAATATTCCATATCACAAAAAGTAATTTTACTAAAGTGTGTTTGTCTATTTTTTATTTTCCTTTTTAATTATTAATATTATTTTTTTCTTATTTGGAAGTTAATCAAATCAATTATTTAATAATTATCTGAATCTCTAGTTTCATATCATTATTTCAGTCGTTTATTGATCTGGTAACTCTTTGAAATTTGATGGTGTTACAGTAATTTCCTTGTCATTCTACTCTTTATAAAATAGTTACCTACGATAGCTACCACTTACAGGAGACTGATTCTATTGTAGTACGAGAAAAATGAGTTGAAAGACCCTTTCAAGTCTTTAATTAAATAAAGGTGATAAGTGGGTACCACCGTATTATTAAGTTAAAAAAGATAAAGTCGCTTAAACAACTGGAGTATTTGTTCAACAGCTATATTAGTTGTCACAACAATTATCAAAGTTGTCCAACAACTTTGCACAGTTGTCAAACAACTTCGCAAAGTTGTCGAACAACTTTGATAATTGTTGAGACAACTTCTATAGTTGTTGAGATAATTTTTTAGTTGTTGAAGAAAAAATGTTAAAAATTGAACTGAATTTTTTTCCTTTTACCTATTTTTTAAAACTTTGAAGACCCCCGGTCAATTAACAAACACGTTTGTCCCTTTTAATTCAAAGGTCCATACTATACTATAATAGTGTTCGCCTGGAGATATGAATAATTTCAAACTAGTTATGAACAACTATACAAATGCTCCGTATCCTTTATAGATAAACAAGAAATAGGAATATCAAATAGAGATTCCTAATTTACACAAAAAAGAAGAGAAAAAAACCCTATAGAGGTAATAAGGTGAACAAAAGCTAAAATTAACATCTACAATTACACAATAATTTAAACTAGTTAGAATCAGCTATACAAATTCTCTGTATCCTTAATAGAATCAGCTATTCACATTCAACATATCCTTAATAGCTAAATAGTCTATGGCAGTGTTCCCCTAGACATATGATCCAGGACTATAAGCAATTGCACAAGTGTTGTGTTCTCTATGATAACTATAAAGAACAACAAATTGGCTACAAATGTTCTATCTATTAACAGTCTATAGTAGCAAAACTATTGTTTCAATTAGCAGAATTATAGAAGCTACAAATAAGACCCTTTATCTTTAAGTAGAGGTTACCGATAAAACCTATTCTTTACTCTCATGATGCACAAACCACATGAGCCTTCATGTATGTACCAGCAATATACTAATCATGTGTAATTAATTATATATGTACCAGTAGCATACTAATCAAATAGTGTATGTAATTATATGTATGCACCAGCAGCATACTAATCATATGTAATTATGTATGGGATTATACTCAGTTTTAAATTGAGCAGACAGACTGCAAAAAACATTACTTGTATCGTGTGTAATTATGTATGTACCAACAATATACTAATCAAATGAGTCTCTATCACAAACTAATAGAATCAACTAATAAGAACCCTTCCTATTCATTTCATTTTATTATTCCACAAACTGAGTTCGTTTAAGAAACATGGCCACAATTGAGAACTGAAAAGAAATAATAGATTCGTATGATAGACACTAAGTAGAGAAAAAGAAGCAGCAGTAATAGTTTAGAACTCAACTAAAAATATATCAAATACTAATAGAGATAAACCTGAGTATTATCCCATAAATTCTTTTTAGTATCCATCATCCTCCAATCAAATATATCCAATAGAAAAAGGGTTGCATTCCTCGCCAATGTTCCTAGGAAGCTGCTTAACTCTGTTACAACTTTATCAGTTGGAGCAAGAATTTGATTTTGCTGATTTAGTATGATCAGTTTTTTATCTTGTCAGCCATGAACCTTGTGCATTTGTGTTTTGCCTCTTGTTTTTCTAGTGGAAGTCCCTTCAACTTTAAGAAAATAGAAAAAAATAGAGGTCATGAATGAATTAAATAAGTTTCTAAGTTATATGTTACCTTGTTCTTCAGAATATTCAGTTGTTGTCGGAGTGGCTGAATCAACTATTTAGATTTGATCCTCTACATGTTGCTCATCATCTGTATGTTGCTCCTCTACAACATGATGCTCCACTACAGACTGTTTAATTTATTGAGGTGGTGGTGCTACTGGTGGCTGTTGTTCTTCAATTAATTTTAGAAGATTCTCTTTCTCCGGTCATAGAGCTTGAAAAGTTTCATTTGTTGTCAATAATCTCTATTTTTTATTTGCCATGGTTGATAATGATTCAGGTTTAGTAAATGCCTTGCTCTTTGCTCTTTTGTTATTTTTCGAAGGCCCTTGTTGATTCATTTTTATTCAAATCTGTGTAAAATTAAGGCAGAACAACTTAACTGTAGTCACTAGTTATGCTAAAAAAGCTAGTGACAAAAATGTTTGATGACAACCTAATTAGTACAAAACAATTACATGGGTAACAACCTGATTAGTACATCTTGATTAGGTCACCAACAACACAACCAATGAAGAAATAAATTAGTACAAATATCTACAGAACCTAATCTTAAACAACATTTAACAAGCTCATCGCCACTTTACTTGAAAGTGTATTATACAATAAGATGTTAGGTCACTCAATTTATTTGAAGCATCTCAAAACAAAAAAGTCATTGCTCAACTACAACATCTTCTAGAAAAAGTTCAAAAATACCAAAGTGGTCAACTAGGCTACTAAATATCCAGAAAAAGTTCAAAAATACCAAAGTGGTCCACTAGGCTATTAAATATCCAACATAGTTTTGCACATTTTCGCACAACAATACATTAAATATCCAACATATTTTTGTGGAATAAAACAACTGGATCATCTACCTTCATATTGCACATACAAGAAAAGTTTCTAAACATATCAACAAAATTTTACGGATATTAGACTCCTTAAAATATTAGACAGGGCACACTTTTGTTGTTTGTTGTTTTGCTAATGGTACAGTCTTAATAGTACATCCTTTGTGCGGGTCTAATTTATTATATTAGTTTACCTTCTAAGAATATCAGTCCATACAAAACACACTTATAATAGAGAATATTTTCATAAATATAGAAGATTTATATAGTGTTCAAAACCACTATTTATAAGTCCAAACAGAACACACTTATAATCAGTCCAAACCAACCACAATACGTTTCAAGGTGTTCAGACTGAGCATACGTGCAGGTAGTTTCGATTTTGTTTTGCACAATGCTAAATATGATTTTCTTTTCCGTTTACTATGAAATTTCTACCAACAAATTCTTGTTCTAGCCTTAAGTATGCAGATGGGCCAACTAGTTTATCAAACAGTAATATGTCAAATATAATAAATATAACAATCAAACACAACCACGGGATATGTTGTTACTCATGCGAGAGCAGATAGACAGAATGAAGGCTGCTGAGATTTTGAATACTTATACCTTCACCAGGAGAATTCAACAAACTATTTATCAAAATAGTGTCATATCCCACAAGTCTATTTATAAGAAGCTGTTGTCACCTGATACTATAAGATAGCCACCAAAATTTGTATCTTGATTAATACTCCTCAATAATATCATATAAGAAGACAACTTTTTTTTAAGAATAGGACCACATTTTTACTTACTCAAAGTCAGTAAGCACATTTCGAGATTAGTACAACAACAACTAACACTTCAAGATCAGTATTTGTGAATATTTTCCATATGTATGGGTAGTTTTATAATTTATTTTATAAATGTATGCTTAGTGATTGACCTTAGAATAGTCTAGCTTTGACACTCTAAGTATCATAATAGAGACAATGTTGAAGTCACTGCACCTTGAAAAAACCAAGCTACACATGAAGAAATGGCCACAGACAGATGACAACATCCAAGAGCAGGGACAAGAACAGTGGCAATTATCAACTATATTTCAGGTTTTACACTTGACTTTATTATATTCATTAAGCTCAAAATATCAACTAGAGACACATCTTCATTATGTACATTCAACAAGAAATATCAATTGTAAAAATCAGCGTGATGGAGATAGAGAAAGAGAGAGAGATTAGAACCTGAATTTTTTCCGATGCAATTTGAAGTTAAAGATTGCTCAGAGACAATGAAGAAAGATGAATATTAAAATTAAATAAGAAATAAAAAAATTTAGCAAAAATATTAATCCCAAAAGAAGAAAGACGTACCGAAAATAAATAAATCATAATGTGTCAAACAAATCTTAGCACATGTGTATTTGTTAAGTTCTACTAATTTAAGACATTTTGAAAATAAAGAACATTAAAGAAATAAAAGAAAAGTTAATCAAGAACATTAAAGCACATCAAACACATTAACTATTGACCATTACGAAGAAACTTTTCTGTCAGTCATTAGCTTCTATCCAATCCAAATTAGTATTATCAATGTCATTATCCTCTTCTTATGTTTCCATTACATCTTTTAAATGTTGAAGAAACATCAACGATATCAACAGAGAGATTATCTCTTGACCATCTGGCATCAAAATCGAGTACTCTTTTTGATGAACCAATGTCATTATTAGGCTCCTTCCAAAATGATTCTTCAATATTGGGACCACTTTCTTCCTCCAAATCATACAAATCAATAGGGACTTTATTTATTAAATAATAAATTCCTTTCTAAATTGGATCTTCCACATAAAATATTTGATACACTTGTGATGCTAGTTCAAAAGGGTGATCTATGCTACAGTTTGTATTGAAATTTACGAGCGTCAACCCATATTCATCTACTTCATTAAGAAATCAATCACATCTAAAGAGTGCAACAGTAAAGCAACCCTAATAATCTATCTCAGTTATATCTTAAATAACTTCATAACAGATAACTATTCCATCGATAATATTCGGGTCTCTAGCACTAGAAAAACTATTTGTTGTTGCTGACAAAGTCACTCCACTATTTTGAGTCTTGCCTGAGACATCCCATGTCATTTTATGAAATAGATATCCATTAATAAAAATATGAAGTATATCTTTTAGCCACAAAATCAGGCGCTATAGCTAGCCACCTTAAATGATTTTTCACTTCAACAGTTTTAACTTTTTTCTTAAACCAATCACCAAATTTTTGACTATGAATCTGTGCTTTTACCCATGCATTTCCTTTACTATGATTATCGACTAAATCCTTATGTTCCCTGCCAGCATGTAATGCAAATTAAATTAATAATGCTATAGATAAAAGAAATTTAAATAAATTATAATATCATATAAAGGAAGTTAAAAGATAAATAACTATTTTATCTTACTTGATAAATGTCTCTACTTGTTCATCTCCAGTAGCAAGTAGATGGGGAGGTAGGGGGCACAGAAGGCTGCCGATGAGATAGGCTAGAGGCTAGGCAACAGACCCCGAACTTTCCAACATAAAAGGAAGTTTCACCACCATGTAGGCGGCATGCTATATGAAATCAAAGCTTTCATCAAACACCACAAACACAGAGCCTAACTTTCCAATAAGTTTCAACACCATGGAGGTGGTATACCTTAACAAGTCAAAGATTTCGTTGACACCATAGAAAAAGAGACTAAACTTTCCAACATGAAAGGAGATTCACGTCCATATAGACGGCATGCCATATGAAATCAAAACTTTTAATCTACACACAACAACTTTCTTACGACTGAGCTACGCATCCGTATAGACGGTTTGCTTTTAGCTAAAAAGCCTTCACAATCCTTAGCGGGATGGCATGGTTTCCTAACTGCAAGCTACACATCAAGGAAGGTTTGACTCAACAACAAAGCCTTCATAACCCAAAAGTGGGATGACTTGACTTTGCCAGTCTTAGAACACATGAGATCCCTTGTCTCCTTAGTACAAGATTGTTCCGTATTTTCCTAAAACGGGTCTTATGGAAGCTCTCCCTGGCCTATTTCCCTCAAAACGGACACAGAATAATAAGTGTACTAAGGCAGACCCTAGATCTGTGTGCTCTTTGACAGATATTGAATATTTTTGGAAATCTATGGCATGGACTAAGACAATTTCATTTCATATACATGGAAAGGACTTAGACATCTACGTCGTGTGGACAAAGCCAACTTCGTTATTCATGGAAAGTACTTAGGTATCTATGTCGCGTGGACAAAGCCAATTTCATTTCATAAACATGGAAAGTAACTTCGGGGGTGCCATTGTTGCCATTGAAACAAGCTAGTACTTTGTCGTAGTATTTCCTTACCCTCTTACTCTGACCTAAAAGATCGAAGTACCCATCCCTTTGGAAGAGAGAAATCAAGAGTAAGAGAGTTTAGCCAACAAACATTTTATTGATAAAGAGAAACTATACAAGAAGTTTTTAGGTAGAGCAAATGATACCTCTAACCTAAAGGCCTAGGCTTTCTTTTATAGAGAAAAGAAGCTTACTAGCTAAGCTAAGCTACAGATAAACTTGAAATAAAATATTATAATTCCTATCCTAACAGCTAAGGGATAGGCATTATTCGTTAATAAGGATATGTCTTATCTTTTAAGAAGGGATAAACATTATCTTTTATGACTGGATAGGCCTTATATTTATTCACAATGGGCCCTACTAATATGTCGGGGGCAAAATAAAAATAAAACACACTATGTTGTTGGCACGTGACAGCATGCACAAGTAGGTGAGTCAGCAGCTTGCAAACAAGTACATCAGCAACTTGCAAGTAAGTACATCAGTAGCTTCACAGACATCTTGCAAGAAGGTGGATAAGCTCCTTATTATCCAAGTAGCTGAGTCAGCAGCTTGAAGAAACCCATCTAAAAGGGTAAACTACTGAGGAGGGTTTCCTTGGAGATGAGGGTAACCCACTAGAAAGGGTAACCCACTAAAGAGGGTAACCCACTGGAAAGGGTAACCCGCTTGAGAAGGTAATTTCTTGCACATGTCATCTGACTTCATCTCTCAGGCGTCGGTGTTGGATGGAGCTAGCGGCGGCGAGGTTGCGTATCCTTCTTCCATCCACCAATCTACACTGAGTTTGATGAGTGGGTACATAAGCTTGATGGCCGACATTGCTCCCTTTTTCTCTTTTCTCAAATAGTACTTGGAAGAAAATTCCTTCGGCCTTGATTGGAAATTCACTAGGATGTTCTCCTTTCCCTTGATATGTTTGACTTTGAACTTACAGGGAGAAAACCATTGAGACCATTGGAGAATTTATGGATTTGGAATGATCTTTGGATTCAGCTGGACCATTTTGGAAAAAGCCCGCATATCCATCTCAATCTGAAATTCAGTGTGAATAAGGAAGAAGTTAAACTAGTTGATTTCATTCTTCACAGTAAGAATTTCCTTGAAGGTGGAATGATAATGTTGTTCTGCCTCTTTGAACTTTCCACTTGCATGTCCACATATTTTTCACTGTCCGTCTTTTTCTTCTAGGAGAATTGTAATACAATAGTCATTGCCGACATCGGTCTATAACATCATATGGTCGTTTGACGGGATATGGAGTGTCCTGACCTTGCTGGATATTTCTTTTATTTTTTGGACCGCATCATCCTGCTCTTTTCCCCAGGTTGGAACATTCTTCTTGAGTATCTTCGTGAGCGGGGAGATGTATATGGAGACATCAGGGATGAAGTCCCTCACATAATTAATTACACCAAGAAATTGTTGAAGATGCTTCACTGAAAATTTGGTGTCTGGAAACTTAAGCAGTTCTTGGCATATGTGTGGTCCTAGAGTGTAAGACCCATGGTCAAAGTACATCCCCAAGAAATCAATTTCATCTTTTACTAGGGACATCTTCTTTGCAGAGAGCATAACTCCATGCTTTTTCACCAGGTCATGAAACTGACGGAGGAGGTCCAGGTGTTCCTCCAAGGTGTTGCTGAAGAGCAGTATGTCATCAATGTAGACCAATAATGTATGTAGGATGGGTTGGAATATTTTTATCATGGATTTTTGAAAGAGTGAAAGGAAAGGTTTGAGACCAAATGGCATAACCTTCTATTGATAGTGGTGATCAGGTATGCAAAAGTCCATTTATGCTCTGTCTTCTGGGTGTATGCCTAACTGTCAGAATCCAAATTTGAGGTCGAATTTTGAAAAATGGGTGGCTTTTCCTAGGTGTGAGAACAGGGTCAGCTTGTTTGGAATGGGGAATTTATCATCGAGAAGGAAGTAGTCGTCGTAGTATTTCCTTACCCCACTACTCCGACCTAGAGGATCAAAGTACCTATCCCTTTGGAAGAGAGAAAGCAAGAGCAAGAGAGTTTAGCCAACAAACATTTTTATTGATAATAGAGAAAAACTATACATGAGGTTTCTAGGTAGAGCAAATTATCTAGGCTTTCTTTTACAGAGGAAGGAAGATTACTATCTAAGCTAAGATATTCTACGAATAAACATGAAATAAAATATTAAAATCCTATCCTAATAGCTAAGGGATAGAAATTATCCATTAATAAGGATAAGTCTTATCCTTTTGGAAGGGATAAGCATTATTTTTAATGACTGGATAGTCCTTATATTTATTCATACCGATCCCTACTAACATATGGGGGGGGGGGGAAATAAAAACAAAATACACTATGTTGTTGGTACGTGATAGTATGTGCAAGTATACGAGTCAACAGCTTGCAAACAGGTGCATCAACGCTTCACAGGCATCTCACAAGCAGGTGGATAAGCTCCTTGTCTTCGAAGTAGCTGAGTCAGCAACTTCAAGAAACCCTTTTGAAAGGGTAAACCATTGAGGAGGGTTTCATTGGTGATGAGGGTAACCCATTGAAAAGGGTAACCCACTGACAAGGGTAACCCATCCGATAGGATTTCCTTGGAGAGGAGGGTAACCCACTGGAAAGGGTAATCCACTGGAAAAGGGTAACCCACTAAAAAAAGTAACCCACTGGAGAGGGTAACTTTCTTGCACATGTCAACAGATGTCATCTCTCAGTCATCGGTTTGGATGGAGCTGGCGGTGGTGAGGTCACGTATCCTTCTTCCATCCACCAATCCACTCCGTGCTTCTTCCTGAGGCGTTCTTGGCCTTCCAAGCTTCTCTTCATCGATCTGTTGAAGTAACTCTTTTTTTTTATGAATCATTGCATTCCTGAGGCTGGTTCCTCATCCGTATGATTTTGGTTTCATTAATTTTGAACTCGTATGGTGGCTAATATTTTGCTGGTATTCGTCGGACTGTACTATCAATGTAGTATCTTCTTATTGGAATACATTTGCTTTGCAGGGAATGAATCACTATTCTTTATAGTATTCATCATCAAGATAGAGCATTACATCAGAAAATTTCTAGAGTAGTGAAATTTCTGACTTGGCTTGGACTTCATAGCCTGTGATTCCTACCAGGTGATACAACATGAAGACCGTTGCATCGTAGGAATCTTTGAGCATCGAATCTAGTATAACATGAATCTCTTTAAAGTTTGTTGGATTCGATCATGATTCCTGAAGCCATAACACTTAAACTCCACAATACTATAGTACTAGCGGCGTATGTACCAGAACAACCTTAGGAGTTCTTGCTGGGAATCATCGGCTAGTGTGATGAACACATAACATAAAAGATATATCGGATGTTCATTGAACAACTTCAAGATGGATTTTCTGTGCCTATTAAATACTTGAAGCTTGTTGTAAGTCTGGCTTTCTCGGAGGATAGATAGATCTGAAGAATCCATATATCTATTGAACAGATCTAGAGAGCAATCTGTTAGCGCAAAAGATAATATTCCTTATATGTTGATCATGATAGACTGAGTGACCTATGTCTGGGTGCCTTATCCGATGATGGATATCAGGTAGAGATAACCAGTATAGATATCTCCTGAATAATCATTTATGGGGAAGATGCTATCCTTCATCGATTCTTCTTTCAGTGAAAAAACCAATTCAAGGTCGTCCTCTTTGTGGAGATAGATTTCAACATGATCAGCTATCTATTCAAAGAGGTGGACAATGTCTTTCGACTTCTTGAGTTGAGGACAGTCTTTTGCAAAGTGACCAGGCCTTTTGCAGATGCAGCAACCATTATTTTTCTTCTGGTAATCTGCTGGGATTTTTTGTCTGAAATACCTGGTTTAACTTACTACCTTAGGCTTGTCATCTGGTGTCCTGGGTACTTTGAATCTCTAGAACAATAGCTTTCACCGAGATCCCATCCAGCGACTTGAAAAGGGGAAATCAAACTTTATAACAAGATTATTCCTGCTACAATAAAAATCAAGAACTGGGAATTTCTTGATAATCTGCTTTAATGTAGATGTCTTCTCGCATTGACCGTGCAAGGCCTGTAGGTTTTCCTTCCTTGCATAGCTTGCGTTTTTGCAGAAGGAATTCAGCAGGATTCTGGATGAGCAATCTGACCGTATTATGTGGTGACCTCCTTCTGCCAAATTCTTCATTGTTCTGAAGTCCTAAGGCAGGGATAGAGTTGTAGTAATGGTTTCCTCCGCCTCTGTTGTTGGTTCTTGCCTCTTTTCTAGGACTGGATCACTCATCAGCTGAAATTTCTCAGAGATTGGTTGAGAGACTGCTGGTTTGCTGGAGCATTTCTCTGACATAGATGGACATTCCTCCTCAGGAAATTGGATTAATTGTTGTAAAGAATCTTTATCGATTTTGATTCGTTCATCAGCATAGAAGTCACCAGTAGGACTAAATGACTGTTTACTAATGAAAAATGGTGATTGGCCACTAATGAATATGTCCTCAGATATTTCCTTCTCTGTGTTTAATACATATTTGGGAATTTCTTCTACAGTTGGATGAGGATCATAAAGATCGTCATAAAAATCCATGGCATTCATCGAGGCTGGAACTTCTCTCTTCACCTTTCTGTACTTGGGACATTTTTTTGCAAGGTGTCCTTTATCATGGAAGATGAAGTATTTGTGTTTTCCTGGATCTGTCTTCCTAGAGGATTTATCACCTTTATCGGTCAGCAACACTTTATCTGGCGGTTTCTTCTTTTTGGCCCATCTGAACTGTATGTATCTCTTGTGCCTTGCCTGACATCTCAATAGCTGGGGAGACCCTTCTAGCTTTAGTGCTGGATCCATATGCATATCATCAGAGGGAAGATATTGGGAACATTTATCCGATATGAGGTTACCGAATAAAGTTTCCTTGTGCTTCCTAGAAGGATGAGAGCTTGTATGCTATGATGACTCTTGTTGTTTAAGCCCATCATCATTTGGAATAATAACAATAGCATCTTTCAAATGGATTTAAACACCAATCTAAGAGCCTAACTTTCCAATGGGTTATAACACCATGGAGGTGGTATACCTCAATAAGTCAAAGCTTCCGTCGATACCACAGACACAGAGACTAACCTTTCCAACATGACAGGCGATTCAGGACCATATAAGCGGTATTCCATATGAAATTAAAGCTTTTAATCAACACACCACAACATTTTTATGACTGAGCTCCGAATCCATATAGACGGTTTGATTTTAGCTAAAAAACCTTCACAACCCTTAGCAGGATGGCATGGCTTTAGAACTGGAAGCTACATATCAAGGACGGTTTGCCTCGGCAACAAAGCCTTCACAACCCAGAAGAGGGATGGCTTGACATTGCCAGTCTTAGAACACATGAGATCCCTTGTCTCCTTAGTACAAGATTTTTCCAAATTTTTCCTAAAACGGGTCTTACGGCATCTCTCCCTGGCCTATTTTCCTTAAAACGAATGCAGAACAATGTGTGTACTAAGGTAGACCCCATATCTATATGTTCTTTCACAGATATTGAATCATTATGGAAAGATATGGCATGGATTAATCCTACTTCGTTTAATATACATGGAAAGGACTTAGATATCTACGTCATGTGGACAAAGCCAACTTCATTATTCATGGAAAGTATTTTGGCATCTACGTCGCGTGGACAAAGCGAACTTCATTTTATAAACATGGAAAGTAACTTTGGGGTGCCATTGTTGCCATCGCAACAAGCTAGCACTTCATCGTAGTATTTCCTTACCCCCCTACTCCGACCTAGAGGATCAAATTACCCATCCTTTTGGAAGAGAGAAAGCAAGAGCAAGAGAGTTTAGCTAACAAATTTTTTTAGGTTTTTAGGTAGAGAAAATGATAGGTGGAGAAAATAATCTAGGATTCCTTTTATAGAGGAAGGAAGCTTACTAGATAAGCTAAGTTATGGATAAAATTGAAATAAAATATTATAATTCCTATCCTAACAGCTAAGGGATAGGCATTATCCGTTAGTAAGGATTAGTCTTATCCTTTTAGAAGGGATAAGCATTATCTTTTATGACTGGATAAGCCTTATATTTATTCACACTGGGCCCTACTAATATGTTGGTGGCCAAATAAAAAAACACACACTCTGTTGTTGGCACATGACAACATGTGTAAGAAGGTGAGTCAGCAGCTTGAAAACAGGTGCATCAATAGCTTCACAGGCATCTGCAAGAAGGTGGATAAGCTCCTTATCTTCAAAGTAGCTGCATCAGAAACTTCAAGAAACCCATCTAAAAAGGTAACCTGCTGAGGAGGGTTTCCTTGGAGATGAGGTTAACCCAATGGAAAGAGTAACTCACTGACGAGGGTAATCCATCTGACTGGGTTTCCTTGGAGATGAGGGTAACCCACTGGAAAGGGTAACCCACTAGAGAGGGTAACCCACTAGAAAGGGTAACCCGTTGGAGAAGGTAACTTTCTTGTACATGTCATCTAACGTCATATTTCAAGCATCAGTGTTGGATGTATCCGGCAGTGTTGAGGTCGTGTATCCTTCTTCCATTAAACAATCTACTCCGTGCTTCTTCTTGAGGCATTCTTAGCCTTCCAATCTTCTTTTTATCAATCTGGTGATGTAACTCTTTCAGTTGGATGAATAATTGAAATCCTTATGCTGGTTCCTCATCCGTATGCTTCCAATTTCATCAATTTTTAACTCATATGGTGGCTAATATTTTGCTGGAATTCATCGGACTGCACTATCGGTGTAGTATCATCTAATTGGAATGCATTTGCTTCGCTGGTGAGTGAAGCACTATTCTTTATAGTATTCATCATCAATATAGAGTATTACATTGGAAAATTTCCAGATTAGTGAAATTTCTGACTTGGGTTGGACTTCATGTCCTGTGATTCATACAACATGAAGACCGTTGCATCACAGGAATTTTTGGAGCATCGAATCTTGTATAGCAAGAATCTCTTTGGATTTTGTTGGATTCGATCATGATGCCTAAAGTCATAACACTTGAAATCCACAGTAGTATAGTACTGGCGGCGTATGTACCAGAATAACCTTAGGAGTCCTTGCTGGCAATCATCGGCTAGTGTGATAAACACATCACAGAAAAGATATCTCGGATATTCTCCGAACAACTTCAAGATGGATTTGATGTGCCTATTTAATACTTGAAGATTGTTGAAAGTTTGTCTTTCTCGAAGGATAGATGGATTTGAAGGATCCATATATCTATTAAACAGATCTAGAGAGAAATCTGTTAGCCTGAAAGATAATATTCCTGATGTGTTGAGCATGATAGACTGAGTGGACGATGTATGGATGTCTTCTCCGATGATGGATATCAGGTAGATATAACCAACATATATATCTCCTAAATAAACATCTACGGGGAAGATGCTATCCTTCGTCGATTCTTCCTTTAGCAAGAAGACCAATTCAAGGTTGTCCTCTTTGTAGAGATAGATTTCAACATGATCAGCTATCTCTTTAAAGAGGTGGGCAATGTATTTTGACTTTTTGAGTTGAGGACAGTCTTTTGTAAAGTGACTAGGCCTTTTGCAAATGAAGCAACCATTATTTTTCTTTAGATAATCTGCTGGGCTTCTTCGTCTGAAATACCTGGTTTGACTTACTACCTTAGGCTTGTCGTCTGGTAGCCTGGGTAGTTTGAATCTCCTGAACAGTATCTTTTGCTAAGATCCCATCCGGCAACTTGAATAGGGGCAATCGGACTTTATTACAAGATTTTTCCTATCGTAATAAGAATCAAGAACTGGGAAGTTCCTGATAATCTGCTTTAATAAAAATGTCTTATTGCATTGACCGTGCAAGGCATGTAGGATTTCCTGACTGGCATAGCTTGCGTCTTTACAGAAGGCATTCAATAGGATTCTGGATATGCAATCTGACCGTATGATGTGTTGATCTCCTTCAGCTAGATTCTTAATTGTTCTGAAGTCCTGAGGCAGGGATAGAGTTGTAATAATGGTTTCCTACGCCTCTGTTATTGGTTTTTGCCTTTTTTCAGGGACTAGATCACTGGTCAACTAAAATTTCTGAGAGACTGGTTGAGATACCGCTGGTTTGCTGGAGCATTTTTCTGACATACATGGACATTCCTCCTCAGGCAATTGGATTAATTGCTGCAAAGAATCTTCATCATTTTTGATATGTTCATCAGCATAGAAGTGACCAGTAGGACTAGATGATTGTTTACTAATAAAAGATGGCGATTTTTCACTGATGAAGATGTCCTCAGAATTTTCCTTCTCTACGTTGAATGCAGATCTGGGAATTTCTTCTGTATCTGGATGAGGATCATCAAGATCATTATGAGCATCCATGACATTCATCAAGGTTGGAACTTCTCTCTTCACCTTTCTGTACTTGGGACATATTTTTTCAAGGTGTCCTTTGTCGTGGAAGATGAAGCATTTGTGTTTGCCCAGATTTTTCTTCTTAGAGGATTTGTCACCTTAGTCGGTCAACAACTCTTTGTCCGGTGGTTTCTTATTTCAGGCCCATCTGAACTGCATGTATCTCCTGTGCCTTGCCTGATGCCTCGATAGCTGAGGATACCCTTCTAGCTTCAGAGATGGATCCATATGCATATCATCAAAGTGGTGATATTGGGAACATTCATCTGATATGAGGTTTCCAAATAAAGTTTCCTTGGGCTTCTCAGAAGGATGGGAGCTTGTATGGTGTGATGACTCTTGTTGTATAATCGCATCATACTTTTGAACAACAACAATAGCGTCTTTCAAATGGATTTCAACACCAATCTAAGAGCCTAACTTTCCAATGGGTTTCAACACCATGGAGGTGGTATACCTTAATAATTCAAAGCTTTCGTCGATACCACAGACACAGAGACTAACCTTTCAAACATAAAAGGTGATTCAGGACCATATAGGCGGTATGCCATACAAAATCAAAGCTTTTAATCTACACACCATAGATTTTATATGACTGAGCTACGCATACGTATAGACAGTTTGCTTTTAGCTAAAAAGCCTTCACAACCCTTAATGGGATTGCATGGCTTCAAAATTACAAGCTACACATCAAGCACGGTTTTCCTCGGCAACAAAGCCTTCACAACCCAAAAATGGGATAGCTTGACTTTTCCAGTCTTAGAACACATGATATCCCTTGTCTCCTTAGTGCAAGATTATTTTGTATTTTCCTAAAATAGGTCTTACGGTGGCTCTCCCTATCCTGTTGACCTCAAAACAGGCATAAAATAATATGTGTACTAAGGCAGATCTCCGATCTACATGTTCTTTCACAAATATTGTATCTTTTCGGAAAGCTATGGCATGGACTAAGACAAAGTCAATTCATATACATGGAAAGGACTTAGAAATCTATGTCGTGTGGATAAAGCCAACTTTGTTATTCATGGAAAGTACTTAGGCATATACATCACGTGGACAAAGCCAACTTCACTTCATAAACATAGAAAGTAACTTCGGGTTTCCATTGTTGTCGTCGCAACAAGCTAGCACTTTGCTATAGTATTTCCTTACCCCCCTACTCCGACCGAGAGGATCCAATTTCCCACCCCCTTGGAAGAGAGAAAGCAAGAGCAAGAGTGTTTAGCCAATAAATATTTTTATTGATAACAGTGAGAAACTATACAAGAGGTTTTTAGGTAGAGTAAATGATAGGTGGAAAAAATTATACATCTAACCTAAAGGACTAGGATTATTTTTATAGAGGAATGAAGATTACTACCTAAGTTAAGCTACAGATAAACTTGAAATAAAATATTACTATTCCTATCCTAACACCTAAGGGATACACATTATCCATTAATAAGGATAAGTCTTATCCTTTTAGAAGGGATAAGAATTATCTTTTATGATAGGATAGGACTCATCTTTATTCACAATGGGCCATACTAACATGTGGGGTGCTAAATAAAAACAAAAATCACTATGTTGTTGGCATGTGACAGCATGTGCAAGCAGGTGAGTCAGCAACTTGCAAGCAGGTGCATCAGAAGCTTCACATGCATCTTGCAAGAAGGTGGATAAGCTCCTTGTCTTTGAAGTAGCTGAGTCAGCAGCTTGAAGAAACCCATCTAAAAGGGTAAACCACTGAGGAGGGTTTCCTTGGAGATAAGGGTAACCCACTGGAAAGGGTAACCCACTGACGAGGGTAACCCATTTGACAGAGTTTCCTTGTAGAGGAGGGTAACCCACTGGAGAGGGTATCTTTCTTGCACATGTCATATGGCGTCATATCTCAGGCATCGGTGTTGGATAGATCCAGTTGCAGCATGGTCACGTATCCTTCTTCCATCCACCAATCTACTACATACTTCTGCATGAGGCATTTTTTGCCTTCCAAGCTTCTCTTCATCGATCTGGTGAAGTAACTTCTTTTGAACGGTGAATGTTCTCATTCCTACTAGCTAACTTTCACCCGGATACTTGTGATAGAGCTAGTGACTTCATACCTTGTGATTTTATTTTATGGCTGGTATTCTTTTGTTGCTCGCCGTACATCATCCTAGTGGGGATGACTGTCTTCTGCGTAGTTCAATTTTTCCCATTCCTTCGGCCAGATTTCTTTTAGCATGCATTTGTTCTGCTGGAAAATGAAACACTGAGCTTCATTGTATTTATCTTCTAGGGACAGTACAGATACGGGAAATTTCTAGAGGAGTGAAATCTCCGATTAAGCTTGAATATCATGGCATGAGATTTCAAAAGGACGATGCAGCATGAAGACCAGTGCACTGTAGGAATCATTAAAACATTGAACCCAGTATTCTTGTGTCTTGAACCACAACATAAATCTCTTTAGAGATGGCTGGATTCGATCGAAATGCTTGAAAGAATCATACTTGAACTCCATGAGGATGTAGTGCTGGTGGAACAGGTACCAGATCAGCCATAGGAGTTTTTGCGGGAACTCTTTGTCTAGCGCAATGAACACATGGTAGAAGGGATACTCTGGGTGTACTCCGAACTACTTCAGGATGGATTCGCCATAATTTCTGAACACTTAATGCTCGTAGAAGGTTCTTTTTTCTCGGAGGATGGATGGATTGAAAGGATCCACATACTGATTGAACAAGTCTTGAGGTATTCTGCTAGCCCGGAAGATAGTATTCCTGCCATGTTGAGCAGGAGAATTTAATTGGACTGATGCTGGTTGCCTTCTCCACTGCTGGATATCAGGTAGAGATCATCAACATAGATATCGCCTGAATGTTTATTCATATCTATAGAGAAGAGATTGTCCTCTATCGGTTCTTCTTTTAGTGAGAAGACCGATTCAAGATCATCCTCCATGCTGAGATAAATTCCCACATGATCAGCTATCTCTTTAAAGAGGTGGATGGAGTTTTTTGACTTCTTAGGCTGACGATAGTTTCTGGTGAAATGGCCCGTCTTTCTACAGATAAAGAAACCATAATCTTTCTTCTTATAACTGGTTGGGCTCCTCCATCTGAAGTACCTGGTTCGCCGGGTGACCCTGCTTCTGTCGTCAGGAGGCCTTGGTAGTTTGAACCTCCAAAATAGAAGTCACCCATTTTGATGCTATCTTACAGTGAGGGCAGGAGCAATTTGACTTGGTGACAAAGTCATCTTTGCTACAAGCTCGATCGAGGGGTGGATTGTGCTTGGCGATCTACTTCAGTATGGTCCTCTTGGTGCACATGCTATCTATTTCTTGGAAAATGGCCTGCCGGATATATCCTATATGTGGGATGGTTATGTATTTGGACTTCTCCTCCATAATCGTCGTTGCATGGTTTGCTAGCATCTCTGACAGTGATGATATGAAGGCCTGCTTTAGGCTGGGTTCTCTGCCCAACTCAAAGTAAATCTTTGCCATCTCCTAGAAGTGGGTATCAATGACATTTCTATCGAACGATAGACACTTCATCTCGAAGAGCTGTCACCGGAGGTTCTCCCATCTGTTGCCTGCATCTCTGCAAAATACCTCGTACAGGATTTTGATGTTGAAGGTAAAGTCCTGGGATGTCAGATAGGTGTTTTTGTCAGAAATCCCAAGAGCATTCTACAAATCTCTAAGTACGCTGGAGAATCTGAATGTGAATTCGTAGAGTATCATGTATTTCTCCCGCTCAGCCAGATTCTTCATCACCATCCAAGTATAGAACTCCTGGATCTGCTGAGGCCAAGATGAAATCTTGATGTCATCAAGAGTGAAGGTGTGAAACCTGGTTCCCATGGTTTTTCTCATTGTTGTACCTGGATCTGGACTCCTTTTTGGGATTGGATCATCTGCCATCTCATCTTAGTCGTCGACAACCTTGGATACCTCTGGTTCCTTGGAATGGTTTATGTATATCGGTGGATAGTTTTCTTCTAAAGATTCAATTGAGGATTCAGGAGTATTCTCAATATATTCATATGAATCAATAGACTCTTCACTGTCCTCCACATACCCATCGACTGGAAAGTTATTGCCGGTGTGGTAGTATGCTTCTGCATCAGAGGAATCCCCTTTACTTAAAGCAGGGTCAATGGAATCAACATCCTGGATATATTCATTGAACCTTAGAGATTTCTCAATTGGATCAAGGACTGTTGTGGCTTGTGGATCCGGAACGTCATCATCATCGATGTTTAAGATGTACAGATTTGGGACAAGCTGGTCTAGATCAACATCTGGATCTCTATGGGATAGAAACCACCTATGAATGAGAAGGGCATCTTTTAGCAAGACGTTCCATTCTTTAAATTTGTATGACACTTTTGGTTTGTGGATTATTAGATTATCATATGGGAATGAGATGTCCTGGTCCGATATCATCATGGTCCCTTTTTCTGTGTCGGATTCCATCTTTCTCTTGGACTGCTTCTGAGTTTCATCGGCTTTTCTTTTGACAGCGATGGCATCTTTCCTGGCCTATACAAGATTAGCAATGTTAAATTCCTTTTCTTCTTCAGAACCTAAGGACATTGACATGTGGGATCTTGAAGTAGGAGTGGGATAGATGTGGCTCATCTTTGGTGGAGAGTATGTGGGTGGTGACATTGGGAACAAGGTTGGCTTTGGTAGTGATCTATGGGTTCTCTACGGATAAAAACCACTGTGTCTCAGCTGCTAGATTTGTTCTTTCAGAGAATCCATTTCTTTCTGTTGCTGGTTGAAGAAATGAGATATCAAAGTGCCCGACGGACATATATCATACTTCATAGATTGGAGCCTGAGATCCAACTGGAGGATAAGTCTGTCATGATGAATGGAGGCTTGTTCTACTCTCTGGTTCATTCCTTCAACTTTGCTTGCCAACTTATTCTGAGAGTGAGCAACATTCTTCATGTCTTGGTTGATAATGGATAACATTCTATTTTGGCACATGACATTTTTAGATTGCCAGTTGAGTGTTGCTTCTGTGTCACTGAGGGGTAGCTTTTCTCCTAATGGAAGGATAACAGTTTTGGCTGGTATCTTTGGAGCGTGGCTTATGTTATCCTTTTCGAATGGTTTGTTTAGTAGGAAATCCTTAGAGTTACCGGTGCTAGAGTGAGATATCATCAATAGTTTGGTTGCAGACTATTTTTCTTTGGTAGGTTTAATTTATGGTGGAGTGGGTGAGGTAACTTTTTGACATAGGTGGCATCTGCAATTCGACTTCTATGGACAGTGTCTGGAGTAAGGACATTTGTGCCACACGATATAGTGGCCGTCATGATCGAAGTGGTGTATCCAATCATGGTCTTCCATATAGTTGTCTATGAGCTAGTGCATGAATTCTGGGTTGTCTGTCAACCTTTGGCCATCTAGTATTTGGATGTTATCAGAAGTTTTATACATGTGGATTGAGAAGGTGGTTTTGGGAGATTGTTTTAGATGTGAGTGGTTGAAGATAATCCTGACAGTTTTGTCACTCCTTCTGGCAAAGGTTGGCTCTGTGGACTGGAGAGGTTGAGGATGATCTCTCAACTTCTCGTATTTTGTGACCCATGAATTTGGTAGTACCTTCACAGGTTTATCTCTGGAGATCTGCCTCGGGATTTGTACACACTTAGTGGTTCTATTAGTGGCATCTATGTTTAGGAACAAAGCATCATCACCACCTGGAAGGAATAAATCCATAGCATAATTCTAAACTTGCCAAGCTAACTGGTAGTGGAGAGTTTCCTGGATGGCATCTCTGGATTGTGGAGCTCCGAGAATCTGGATTTGGATCTTTAGCACCTCCATTAGATACTGATCGGAGAGGGACATATTGAAGTTAGGGAATATAGTAACAAAGACTGTCCCGGCGTTCAGTGTGATTTCTGAGGTTCCCAAGTTGGCATATTGGTATTTGTCATTCCTGGTATCAAAGAGTGAAAGACGCTCCACTACGGGCCGGCCTTTTGTTCCGTGATATGACAACACAACCCTAAAAGCACCAAAATAGATATGGGTGAAGCCTTGGTTCCTCCACTATCTTGGAAAATCTTTAAGCATCTATAGAGTGATGAACTATTCCTCTTGAGTTGCAAGAATAGGATGCTGGTCCATCTTTGAGAAAGCAACATATTCCTTAACTCCTCTCGGTCTTTGTTGCACCAGAGAACGGATTTGCAGCCATGGGTTACATTCCTTCTTTGCAAAGGTAGAGTGAGGGTTTAAGAGAGGTAGATGTGTTGAGGATATCTTCTGTTCTGGTGGTAGCACATCTACTTCATATAGATAATCAAACTTAGATAACTGAGCTTTGGTAGGGGACATATTTATTAGAACTAGAGATCTACAGGAACTAGACCTACTCAAAGAGGAAGACATCTTTTTGTATTTTCTGGACTATAAAGACTCATTGTATTTGTTCTAAAGTTCTAAGGGAAAGACTCAATGAAAATATTTTTTTGTTTTTTATGGACTCTCTATATTTGTTGCAAGGATCTAAGAGCAAGACAAACGAAATATTTTTTCTAAAATCTAAGAAATTAACTACGACCTGATTATGTACAAGACACAGACTTTAGTAATTTGTAAACACTGACTCTGATAATAATAGTAAAACTATGAAACTAATATGTACAAGACTTGAGTTGTAAAATTTTGAAGCAAAGACTAAGGACGGATCTAAGAGTAGTAGTTTGGACAAGTAAAACTAAAAATTAAGAATAAAAACATAAAGCTGGCTCATGTGGTTGCAATCAGCAGAGATGAATGCTAACTCCTATATCCTCCTATCCTCCGGGAGTGGGTATAACTCTGATACCAAATAGATAGGGAGGCAGAGGGAATAGAAGGTTGCCGGTGAGACCGACCAGAGGTTAGGCAACAGACCCCGAACTTTCTAACATAAAAGGTGATTTCACGACCATGCAGGTGGCACACCATATGAAATCAAAGCTTTCGTTAAACACCACAGAGCCTAACTTTCCAATGGATTTCAATACCATGAAGGGGGTATACCTTAACAAGTCAAAGCTTTAGTCGACACCACAGACATAGAGACTAACCTTTCTAACATGACAGGCGATTCACGTCTATATAGGAGGCATGCCATACGAAATCAAAGCTTTTAATCTACACACCACAGTTTTCTAACAACTGAGCTACGCATCCGTATAGATGGTTTTCTTTTAGCTAGAAAGACTTCACAACCCTTAATGGGATGGCATATCTTCAGAACTGCAAGCTACATATCAAGGATGGTTTTCCTCGGCAATAAATCCTTCACAACCCAAAAGAGGGATGGCTTGACTTTGCCAGTCTTAGAACACATGAGATCCCTTATATCCTTAGTACAGGATTGTTCCGTATTTTCCTAAAACAGGTCTTACGGCGGCTCTCCCTAGCCTGTTGCCCTTAAAACAAATGTAGAACAATATGTGTACTAAGGCAGACCCCAGATCTGCGTGTTCTTTCATAGATATTGAATCTTTTAGGAAATCTATGGCATGGACTAAGCCAATTTCGTTTCATATACATGGAAAGGACTTAGACATCTACGTCCTGTGGAAAAATCCAACTTTGTTATTCATGGATAGTGCTTTGGCATCTACGTCACGTGGACAAAGCCAATTTAATTTCATTAACATGGAAAGTAACTTTGAGGTGCCATTGTTGCCGTTGCAACAAGCTAGCACTTCTTCATAGTATTTCCTTACCCCCTAATCCTACCTAGAGGATCGAAGTACCCATTCCTTTGAAAGAGAGAAAGCAAGAGAAAGAGAGTTTAGCCAACAAATATTTTTATTGGTAGCAGAGAGAAACTATTCAAGAGGTTTCTAGGTAGACCAAATGATAGGTGGAGCAAATGATACCTCCATCCTAAAGGCTTAGGCTTTATTTAATATAGGAAGGAAGTTTAAAAGCTAAGCTATGCTACGGATAAACATGAAATAAAATAATACAATTCCTATCCATTAATAAGGATAAGTCTTATCCTTTTGGAAGGGATTAGCATTATCTTTTATGAACGGATAGGCCTTATATTTTATTTACACTGGGCCCTACTAACATGTGTGTGTGTGTGTGTGGGGGGGGGGGTAAATCAAAACAAAACACACTATGTTGTTGGCATATGACAACTTGTGCAAGTAGGTGAGTCAGCAACTCACAAGTAGGTGCATCAACAACTTCACAGGCATCTTAAAAGAAGGTGGAAAATATCCTTGTATTTGAAGTAGCTAAATAAAAAACTTTAAGAAACCCATTTGAAAGGGTAATCCACTGAGAATGGGTTCCTTGGAGATGAGGGTAACCCACTAGAAAGGGTAACCCACTGAAGAGGATAACCCACTAGAAAGGGAAACCCGCTGGAGAGGGTAACTTTTTTGCACATGTTATCTTACATAATCTCTCAAGTGACAGTGTTGGATGGAGCCGGCGGTGGCGAGGTCGTCTATCCTTCTTCCATCCTCTAATCTACTCCATGATTTTGCCTGAGGCATTCTTGGCCTTCCAAGTTTCTCTTCATTGATCTGGTGAAGTAACTCCTTCTAAACAATGAATGTTCACATTCCTGCTGTGGAACTTTCATCCAGATACTTGTGATGGTACCAGTGACTTCATCCCTTGTGATTTTATATTGTGGCTGGTATTCTTTTGTTTCTCGTCGGACATCATCCTAGTGGGGATGACCGTTGTCTGCGTAGTTCTATTTTCCCCATTCCTTTGGCTAGATTTCTTTTGGAATGCATCAGTTCTGTTGGAAAATAAAGTGTTGAGCTTCATAGTATTCGTCTTCCAGAGAGTGTATAGATACAAGAAATTTCCAGAGGAGTGAAATCTTCGGTTGAGCTTGGACGTCGTGGCTTGAGATTCTGATAGGATGATGCAGCATGAAGACCAATGCATCGTAGGAATCTTTGAAGCATCAAACCCAATATTCTTATGGTTTAAACCATAACATGAAACTCTTCAGAGCTGGCAGTATTCTAACGAAATGCCTGAAGGCCTCACACTTGAACTCCATGAGTATTTAGTTCTGGTGGAAGAAATACCAAAATAACCACATGAGTTCTTGCGGGAAGTCATTGGCTAGCGTAATGAACACATGGCAGAAAGTATACTCCGAGTGTACTCCGAACGGCTTCAAGATGGATCCGTCATACTTTTTGAACACTTGAAGATCATAGTAGATTTTTTTTCTTGGAGGATAGATGGATTGAAGGGATCTACATACTGGTTGAATAGATCTGGAGGGTAGTTTGCTAGCCCGAGAGATAGTATTCCTACCGTGTTGACCATGAGGATTTGGTTGGCCTATTGCTGATTGCCTTCTCCATTGCTGCATATCAGGTAGAGATCATCAGTATAGATATTGCTTGAATATTCATACACATCTATGGAGATGAGGGTGTCCTCCATTGGTTCTTCTTCCAGCGAGAAGACCAATTCAAGATCGTCCTTCGTGCTGAGATAGACTCCCATATAATCAGCTATCTCTTCAAAGAGGTGGATGGATTCTTTCAACTTCTTGGCCTGAGGATATTTTTTGGCGATGTGGCTTGGCTTTCTGTAGATGAAGCACCCATTATCTTTGTTCTTATAGCTGGTTGGGCTCCTTCATTTGAAGTACCTGGTTTGCTGGGTGACCCTGTGTCTGTCGTCGGGAGGCCTTGGTAGTTTGAACCTCCTAAATAGAAGTAGCCTTTTAATGCTATCTTGCAGCGAGAACATGAGCAATTTGACTTGGTGACGAAGTTGTCTTTGCTGCAAGCTCGATCGAGGGATAGATTGTTCTTGGTGATCTGGTTTAGCATGGTCCTCTTGGTGCACATGCTGTCTAGTGCCTGGAAGATGGCCTGCCGGATGTATCTTATCTGTGGGATGGTTATGGATTTGAACTTCTCCTCCACAATCGTCGTTGCATGATTTGCTTGCATCTCTGGCAGTGATAATACGAAGGCCTGCTTTAGGCTGGGTTCTCTACCCAACTAAAAGTAAATCTTTGCCATCTTCTAGAAGTGGATTTCGATGACATTTTTGTCGAATGATAGACACTTCATCTTGATGAGCTGTTGTTAGAGTTTCTCTAGTCTGTGTCCTGCGTCTCTGTAAAATACCTCATGCAGTATCCTGATGCTGAAGGAAAAGTCCTGGGATGTCAGATTGGTGTTTTTATTGGAAATGCCAAGAGTATTCCACTAATCCCTAAGTATGCCGAAGAATCTGGATGTGAATTCAGAGAGTATCATATATTTCTCTCGCTCAGCCAGATTCTTCATCACAATCCAAGTATAGAAGTCTTGGATCTGCTAGGTCCAGGCTGAAATCTTGATGTCGTCGAGAGTGAAGGTATGAAATCTAGTTCCCATGTTTTCTCTCTCTAGCGTACCTGGATCTGGCCTTCTTTTTGGGATTGGATCATCTGTCATCACATCTTGGTCATCGACGACCTTGGAGACCTCTAGTTTCCTGGACTGGTTTATGTATATTGGTGGATAGTCTTCTTCTACTATATATTCAACATCGATTATGTTAGGTTTATCAGAATATACTGGATCATCAGCAGTAGCATCAAAATTTATCATCTGTGTTGGAACATAAGATGATGAAACCTTCTCTTCTTTTGTGTCTTCAGTGGATCTTCCATCACCGACTTTAGAATATGCATCTATGGTGTGACTGGTGGATGGGTGTTCTTTCTCTCCCTCAGTTTCAAAGCCAAAGAGAACATCGATGGCTTTTAAAAATTCCTTTTCTGGGCTATTCATCAGAACTTATTGAGTAATGGGATTCCTAGAGTTTGTATCATCAGATTGAGAGATAACTTGACTTGGGATAATGGAGTTGTCCTTCATAAGACCAGTTTTATCGAGAAGATGTTTTATGGTGGATGCCCATACTTCATCTGATTTCTCTATGAATTATGAATCTGCAATTTGGACCTCTGAGTCGTTGTCTGGGATAATGAGATTCAGTGTAAGAGCAGCATGTCTTATGATCAACTTATCAGTGTACTGTGGAGTTTTTCTGGAACACTTCATTCTTTTGACCTTATTTTGTGCCATCTTAGATTCCTTTTGAGATGCCATGACATCCTTTCTCTTCTATATAAACTTGGTAATGTCAAACTCTTTCTATTCCTCCATTGGGGATGGAATGAATAATGTTGAATGAGGTGGAGAGGTGGAAAAAGGTTGGATTGATCCTTGTAAAAAGTATGTTCTAGGAAATATGGTGTGTCCATATTTCAGAAGATGGATTTATTGCTCCAATGAGGCTTTTTCATTTCTTTGTCAGTCAAGAAAATGTAGTATTAAGGATCCTAGCGGGCATATTTCATACTGTATACTCTGTAGCCTGTTCTTTAGTATTCTGATAAGTATGGCATGTTGAGTTGATGCTCCTGGCTCCTCTTATCCAACAGATGGAATAACATATGGTGATTTTAGAGCGTAGCTTTGTTATTTCTTATGGTTGGGTAGTTTGGTAGGAATGCACAAATGGAACTAGTTTTAGAAATCATGAACATTGAGGGTTCAGGATTAGGATTTGATCTGTAGTCGGAGTGTGTACTTTGGGATGTAGTAGGTAGTGGTGGCCATTGTTGTGGTTGGTAGGACACTTCTAATGGGTGGTTGTTGTTTCCATCATATGAAGGCCTTTGCTATTGCGGTTTTTGGAATCCCAAATACTCATCCCATTCCAGTTCTTCTTCCTCCTCATTAGAATCATTCCACCAGTCCTCCTGGCATTTCTGGCAATCACAATCGATATCCCATAGGTAGTGTCCTGTGAATGGGCCTTTAAACTAGTGCACCGTATGCCCATCATGACCAAAGTGTATAATCTAATCTTTATCGTTCATGGTGCTTTTGAGGTAGCTTGACATATTTGCTGGATCTAAATTCTCTATATCCGAAAAAGTATCAACCAGGGTATGCATATGGACAAGAGAGATATTCTATAAGGTTTTCTAGCGAATATGGGTTTTGGTGACTGGAGATGTAGAGGATCAACTCGTATTATCTCATAATTTCTGAGCCATGATTTTGGAAGAATCGTGAGGATTTCTTCCTTTGGGATATCTTTCGAGACTTGGATACACTGGGTCATACCTTTGGTGAAATCTATAGTTAGGAACAATGAGTGGTGGCCACCAGGTAGGCATAGGTTTCTTCTTTGGTTCTGGACTTGCCAAACTATCTGGTAGTGTAACATTGTTTGTGTAGGACTATAGTCTGGTGGAAATCCAAGGATTTGGAATTGAAGCCTCAGTGCCTTTGTGAGATATGGATCTGAACGGGACATGGCAAAGTTGGGGAATATGGTAGCAACGACTGTCCCTGAGTCCAATGTGATGTCAAGAGTTCCTAAATTCACACATTGGTACTCTTCTAACCTAGTATAAATAAGGGAAAGGAGTGCCTTTAGCGACTGTCCTTTTCTCCCTTTATGAGTCAAGGCAATTCGAATTGCACCAAAATGGACATGGGTAAAACTATACCTTTTTCACTGCTGTGGAAAGTTCTTCGTCATCTGCAGAGTGATGAATTGTTCAGCTGGAGTTGTAAGGATATACTATTCTCATTTTTTTCCATCAAAGTAATCCTTAACTCATTCTGGTTTCTGTTGATATAAGAAATCAATCTGCAGTTCTGGATTACACGTCTTTCTGGCAAAAGAAGAGTATGCGTTTTGTCTGGGTAGATATGTTGAAGAACGATCTTGTTCTTCTATCAATACATATACTTCATAAAGATAGTCTCTCTTACATGACATAGTTTTGTTTATAGTTGGAGACAAGTGTAATGTTTCCAAGGATTTGCATAAACTATTCACAGAAGATGTAGACGGTGAAGACTCCGAGACTGACATAGTTTTGTATTTTTTGGACTATAGAGACTCGATGTATTTGTTCTAAAATTCTATGGAAGAGACTCAATAAAATGAAAATATTTTTGTAGTTTTTGGGACTGACTCTATATTTGTGCTAAGGCTCTAAGGACAAAGAGAAACAAATATTTGTTCTAATATCTAAGGTAAGAAACCATGACTCAATTATGTACAAGACACAAACTTTACTAATTTGTAAACATTGACTCTAATAATGATAGTAAAACTATGAAACTAATATGTACAAGACTTGAGTTGTAAACTTTTGAAGCAAAGACTAAGGACGAATCTAAGAGTAGTAGTTTGGAAAAGTAAAACTAAAAACTAAGAATAAAAACGTAAAGCTGGCTCACGTGGTTGCAATCAGCAGAGGTGGATACAAAATCCTACTTCCTCCCACCCTCCGAGACTGGGGATGTCTTTGATACCAAATAAACGAGGAGGCAGGGAGGCACAAAAGGCTGCCGATGAGGTTAGCCAGAGGCTAGGCAACAGTCCCCGAACTTTCCAACATGAAAGACGGTTTCACGACCATGTAGGTGGCACGCCATACAAAATTGAAGCTTTCATCAAACACCAAAGACACAGAGCCTAACTTACCCTGAACTTTATAACATGAAAGGCTATTTCACGACTATGTAGACGACACGCCATATGAAATTGAAGCTTTTATCAAACACCAAAGACACTGAACCTATCTTTCCAATGGGTTTCAACACCATAGAGGCGGTATACCTTAACAAGTCAAATCTTTCATCGGCACTACAGACATAGAGACTAACCTTTCCAACATGATAGGTGAATCACGACCATATAGGCGGCATGCCATACAAAATCAAATCTTTTAATCTACACACCACAACATTATTACGTCTGAGCTACGCATTCTTATAGATGGTTTTCTTTTAGATAAAAATCCTTCACAACCATTAACGGGATGGCATGGCTTTAAAACTGCAAGCCACACATCAAGGACGGTTTACCTCGGTAACTAAGACTTCACAACCCAAAAGAGGGATGGCTTGACTTTGCTAGTCTTAGAACACATGAGATCCCTTGTCTCTTTAGCATAGGATTGTTCCATATTTTCCTAAAACGGGTCTTACAGTGGATCTCCCTGGCCTATATACCTCAAAACGGATGTAGAACAATATGTGTACTAAGGCAAACACCTGATCTGCGTGTTCTTTCACATATATTGAATCTTTTCGGAAAGCTATGGCATGGACTAAGCTAATTTCATTTCATATACATGGAAAGGACTTAGACATCTACGTCGTGTGGATAAAACCAACTTCATTATTCATGGAAAGTACTTAGGCATCTACATCGCATGGACAAAGCCAATTTTGTTTCATAAACATAGAACGTAACTTTGGGGTGCCATTGTTACCATCGCAACAAGCTTTTACTTTGCCATAGTATATCCTTACCCTATACTCCGACCTAGAGGATCGAAGTACCCATCCCTTTGGAAGAGAGAAAGCAAGAGCAAGAGAGTAGCAGAGAGAAACTATACCAGAGGTTTCTAGGTAGACCAAATGATCTATGCTTCATTTTATAGAGAAAGGAAGCTTACTAGCTAAGATAAGCTATCCTACAGATAAACATGAAATAAAATATTACAATCCTATCCTAACAGCTAAGGGATAGGCATTATCCGTTAATAAGGGTAAGTTTTATCCTTTTGGAAGGGATAAGCATTATCTTTTATAAATGGATAGGCCTTATCTTTGATCACACCAGGCCCTACTAACATGTGGGAGGAAAAAAAAACTATGTTATTGGCATGTGATAGCATGTGTAAGAATGTGAGTTAGCAGTTTATAATCAGGTACATCAACAGCTTCATAGGCATTTTTCAATCAGGTGGATAAGCTCCTTATCTTTAAAGTAGTTTAGTGAGCAACTTCAAGAAACCCATGGAAAAAGCTAACCTATTGAGAAGGGTTTCCTTGGAGATGAGGGTAACCCACTGGAAAGGGTAACCCTCTAATGAGGGTAACTTATCTAACAAGGTTTTCTTGGAAAGGAGGGTAACCCACTGGAATAGGTAACCCACTAGAGAGGGAAACCCACTAGAAAGGCTGAATCAGTAGAAAGGGTAACTTTATTGCACATGTTATCTAACATCATCTCTCAGGTTTTGGTGTTGGATGGTGCCGATGGTGGTGAGGCCACGTATCCTTCTTCCATCCACCAATCTACTTCGTATTTCTGCCTGAGATGTTCTTGGCCTTGAAAGCTTCTCTTTATTGATCTAGTGATGTAACTCTTTCTGTTGGATGAATTATTGCATTCCTGATGCTGGTTCCTCATCCATATGCTTTTGGTTTCATCAATTTTGAACTCATACGGTGGCTCATATTTTGCTAGTATTTGTCGAACTGTACTATCAACGTAGTATCTTTTGAATGGAATGCATTTGGTTTGCTAGGGAGTGAAGTACTGTTTTTCACAGTATTCATTGTTAAGATAGAGCATTACATCAGAAAATTTCTAGAGTAGTGAAATTTCTGACTTGTCTTGGACTTCATGGCCTGTGATTCCTACCAGGTGATAAAACGTGAAGACCATTGCATCACAGGAATTTTTGTAGCATCGAATCTAGTATAACATGAATCTCTTTGGAGTTGGTTGGATTCGATCATAATGCTTGAAGGTATAACACTTGAACTCCATGGTAGTGTAGTACTGGCGACATATGTACCAGAACAACCTTTGGAGTCCTTGTTGGGAATCATCGGCTAGTGTGATGAACACATAACAGAAAAGATATCTCGGATGTTCTCCGAAAAACTTCAAGATGGATTTAATGTTCCTGTTGAATACTTGAAGCTTGTTGAAAGTCTAGCTTTCTTGAAGGATAGATGGATCTGAAGGATCCATATATCTATTGAACAGATCTAGAGAGCAATCTGTTATCTCAAAAGATAATATTCCTGATGTGTTGAGCATGATAGACTGAATGTCCAATGTCTTGGTGTCTTTTCTGATTGTGGATATCAGGTAGAGATAACCAACATAGATATCTCCTGAATAAACATCTACGGGGAAGATGCTGTCCTTCGTCAATTCTTATTTCAGTGAGAAGACTAATTCAAGGTTGTTCTTTTTGTGGAGATAGATTTTAACATGATCAGGTATCTATTCAAGAAGGTGGACAACATATTTCGACTTCTTGAGTTGAGGACAGTCTTTAGCAAAGTGACCAAACCTTTTGCAGATGAAGTCACCGTTATTCTTCTTCTGGTAATTTATTGGGTTTCTTCATCTGAAATACCTGGTTTTACTTACTACCTTAGGCTTATCGCCTGGTGGCCTAGGTAGTTTGAATCTCTTGAATAGTAGCTTTCACTAAGATCCCGTCCGGCGACTTGAATAGGGGCAATCGGACTTCATAACAAGATTGTTCCATCCGCAATAAGAATCAAGAACTGGAAGTCTTGATAATCTACTTTAATGCATATGTCTTCTCGCATTGACCGTACAAAGCCTGGAAGATTGCCTACATGACATAACATGCATTTTTTTAGAAGGCATTCAGCAGGATTCTTGATGTGCAATCTGACCGTATCATGTGTTGATCTCCTTTAGCCAGATTCTTTATTGTTCTGAAGTCCTAAGGCAAGGATAGAGTTATAGCAATGGTTTTCTCCGCCTTTGTTGTTGGTTCTAGCCTTTTTTCTGGGACTGGATGAGTCATCAGCTGAAATTGCTCAGAGACTGGTTGAGATACCACTGGTTTTCTGGATAATTTCTCTGAAATAGATGGACATTCCTCCTTAGGAAATTGGATTGATTACTGCAAAGAATCTTTATTGTTTTTGATACGTTCATCAGCATAGAAGTCACCAGTAGGACTAGATGACTATTTACTAATGAAAGATGGTGATTGGCCACTGATGAAGATTTCCTCACATATTTCCTTATCTACATTGAATGTAGATTTGGAAATTTCTTTTACAGCTGGATGAGTATCATCAAGATCTTCATGACAATCCATGGAATTCATCTAGGCTAGAACTTCTCTCTTCACCTTTCTGGACTTGGGATATTCTTTTACAAGTGGTCCTTTATCATGGCAGATGAAGCATTCATGATTGCCTGGATTTGTCTTCTTAGAGGATTTGTCACCTTTGTCGGTCAACAACTCTTTTTCTGGTGGTTACTTATTTCTGTCCTATCTAAATTGCATGTATCTCCTGTACCTTTCCTAATGCCTTGATAGCTGAGGAAACCCTTTTATCTTTATAGCTAGATCCATATGCATATCATCAGAGTGGAGAAATTAGGAACATTCATCCGACATGAGGTTGCTGTATAAAGTTTCCTTGTGCTTCTCAGAAGTATGGGAGCTTGTATGGTGTGATGACTCTTGTTGTATAAGCCCATCATCCATTGGAACAATAAAAATAACATCGACAGGATTGAGATAGATCAATTCAGTAGTTTTGTCATTGCTTTTGAAATGACACTTCTTCAGAGAGACCTGTTCGTCGTTATAGGATTCCTCATCAGGGATCTGTAAGCAATCATTTGGAGTGGTGGAATCTTATACACAGCTTGTGATTATCATGTGTGTTGGATCAACATCATTGTCATTGTTGTGTTGTAGTCATTCTTTTAGATCACAGTTTGGTGATGCTCTCTGGATAGAAGGAACCTCTGATGGATCATACTACATATCTATTCTATGGATCTCAAGATCATCAGCTGAGACTGCAGCAACTAGACCATGGCCATTGGGAGCATGTGTGGATACCATCTTATCAATATTATATAAAACCCAGCCAAAATACTTTATCTTCTCAAACCTTGGTGTCATGGTATCTCTCCTCATCTGTTCATCTTCTAATGTAGTTGTGAATCTCATGAATGAACGAAGAAGAGATGGTTGGCCTAATTCTAGTGTAGAATGGCCTTGTGGGAATACAATACCAACTTTGGCTTCTTACTATATGGTACATTTATATTTCCTCTGAGCTGCCATGACATCCTTCGTCTCCTATACAAACTTAGTGATGTCGAACTCCTCCTATTCATCTTTGGATGATGAAGAAAATAACATTGGTATGGATAGATGAGGTGGGATGGTGGAAAAGGGTTGGACTGGTCCTCGTGAAGGATATGGTTTGGGAAATACAATTGTTTCTTGGGTGTTTTTGAGTTTGGCATGATCTTATTTCAGGAGATGGATCTGTTCTTCAAATGAGGCCATTTCTTTCCGTTGCTGGTCAATAAAATGTAGTATTGAGAAGCCTATTAGGAATTTCTCACACTGTATAACTTGCAACCTACTTTCCAATACTCTGATAAGGATGACGTGTAAAGGGGCAATTGAAGCATTCTCTGATCAGATAACATATGGCGATATTGGATCTTGGATCTAGTTATCTTCCTCAGATTGATGGTTTGATAGGTAAGCATCTGTGTGATTGGATGTAGAGAGGGGCATCATAAGAATCTCAGATTGAGTAGCAGCAACAACCTTTCTTCTGCAGATTCGACAGTTACAATCAGTCTTCCATGGGTAATGTCTGAGAAAGGTCATTTAAACCACATCAGACTATGACTTTCATAATTGAAGTTCTTTATCCAATTATGCTATCTCATATAGCTAGTAAGGAACTTTAGGATGGTATTCGAGTCCTTTACATTCGAAAGATCATCATTTGGATTGTACATGGGGATGTAGAAGATGGTTTTAGGTAGCCTTTTGAGATAGTGGTGGTCGGAATCATCATAGGGGATGAGAGGTTGAGGATTGGCTCTCAACTTCTCATATTTAGTGACCTATGAGGATGGGATAATACTGACCAATTCATCTCTAGATATGTTTCTCGGGATTTTGGTACACTCTGTGGTCTGATCAGTTTCATCAATGGTCAAGAAGTGAGAGTTCTTGACACGTAAAAGAAGTAGGTTCATGTCATGGTTTTGAACTCGACAGGCTATCTAATAGTGGAGAGTTTCCAGACCAGCATCTCTGTCCTACTTAGCATCGAGAATCTAGACCTGGATCTTCAATGCCTTCATTAGTTTTGGATTATCTAATGGTATGTTGAAGTCAGGAAAAATGGTGATAAAGACTGTATCATCACCATCCAGAATCATCTCTAATGTACTCAAGTTTGCATGTTGGTACTTATTGAATGTAGTATCAAGAAGAGAAAGATTCTCCACAACTGGCTCGCCTTTTCTCCCCTGATATGTCAACCCAATTTGGACAACACCAATATGGAGATAAGTAAATCCAAGACTTTCCCATTGCTGCGGAAAGTCCTTTGGCATCTATAGTGATATGAAATGTACTTATCAAGTTTCCAGAATCGGGTGCTTAACAAGTGGTGTTGCAACAACATATTCCTTTACTCCTTGCATCTTTTGCTGTACCATGGAGTGAATCATCATACTGGGATTTCATACCTTCTTCGCAACAGATGAATAGGGATTTTGTAAAGGTGTGGTACACATATGTTGTTGGAATGGTAACACCTCTAATTCATATATATAGTCAAGTTTACATGACAACGTATCACTAGAAATGGTAGCCATGTTTATCTTGACAGAAAGATTACATGAACTAGACAGGGACTCTGGAGTAGACATATTTTTGTATTTTTCTAGACTATAAAGACTCGATGTATTTGTTCTAAAATTCTACGAAGAGACTCAATAAAATGAAAATCTTTTTGTGGTTTTTTCGACAGACTCTATATTTGATCTAAGGATTTAAGAACAAAACAAAACAAATATTTGTTCTAAATTCTAAGGAAACAAACTACAACTTGATTATGTACAAGACCCAGACTTTAGTAGTAGGTAAACACTAACTCTCATATGCAAATGAAACTATGACTCAATCAAGGGAAAAGTAAAAACAAAAGAAAATAAAAATGTAACGCTGGCTAACGTGGTTGGAATCAACAGAGGTGGATGCAAACTCCTGCTTCCTCCCGCCCTACGAAAGTGGGGATTACTCTAATACCAAATAGACGAGGAGGCAGGGGGAATGGAAGGCTACCAGCGATATAGGCTAGAGGCTAGGCAACAGATCCCAAACTTTTCCAACATGAAAGGCAATTTCACGACCATGTAGGCGGTATGCCAGATAAAATCAAAGCTTTCATCAAACACCACAGACGCAGAGCCTAACTTTCTAATGGGTTTCAACAACATAGAGGTGGTATACCTTAACAAGTCAAAGATTTCATCGACACCACATACACAGAGACTAACCTTCTAACATGACAGGTGATTCACGTCCATATAGGCGGCATGCCATATAAAATCAAATCTTTTAATCTACACACCACAAATTTCTTACGACTGAGCTACGCATCCATATAAAAGCTTTGCTTTTAGCTAAAATGCCTTCACAATCCTTAACGGGATGGCATGGATTTATAAATGCAAGCTATACATCAAGGACGGTTTGCTTTGTCAACAAAGCCTTCACAACCCAAAAAAGGGATGGCTTGACTTTGCCAGTCTTAGAAAAAATGATACCCCTTGTCTCCTTAGTACAAGATTGTTCCATATTTTCATAAAATGGGTCTTACGGCGGTTTTCCCTGGCCTGGTGCCCTTAAACGGACACAGAACAATCTGTGTACTAAGGCAGACCCCAGATGTTTTGTTCTTTCACAGATATTGAATCTTTTTAGAAAGCTATGGCATGGACTAAGCCAATTTCATTTAATATACATGTAAAGGACTTATACATATAAATTGTGTGTACAAATACAACTTCTTTATTCATGGAAAGAATTTAGGCATCTACATCGCATGGACAAAGCCAATTTCATTTCATAACCATGGAAAGTAACTTTGAGGTGCCATTTTTGCCATCACAACAAGCGAGCAGTTCACCGTAGTATTGCCTTACCCCCTACTCTGACCTAAAGGATCAAAGTACCCATCCCTTGATAAGAGAGAAAGCAATAGCATGAGAGTTTAGCTAACAAATATTTTATTGATAGCAGTGAGAAACTATGCAAGAGGTTTCTAGGTAAAGCAAATTATAGGTGGAGAAAATGATCTATGCCTCCTTTTATAGAGGAAGGAATATTACTAGCTAAGCTAATCTATCCTATGGATAAACATGAAATAAAATATTACAATCCTATCCTAATAACCAAGGGATAGGCATTATCCATTAATAAGGATAAGTCTTATCCTTTTGGATGCGATAAACATTATCTTTGATGTCTGGATAGGCCTTATGTTTATATACACTGAGCCCTACTAACATGTAGGGGAACAAATAAAAATAAAACAAACTATGTTTTTGGCATGCTACAACATGTGCAAGTAGATGTGTTAGCAGCTTGCAAGCAGGTGCATCAACAGTTTCATAGGCATCTTTCAAACAGGTGGATAAGCTCCTTATCTCCGAAGTAGTTGAGTCAGCAACTTCAAGAAAACCATCTGAAAATGTAAAACATTAAGAAGGGTTTCCTTAGAGATGAGGGTAACCCACTGGAAAGGGTAACCTACTAGTGAGGGTAACCTATATGATAGTGTTTCCTTAGAGAGGAGGGTAGTCCACTGGAAAGGTTAACCCACTAAACAGGGTAACCCACTGGAAAGGATAACTTGCTGGAGAGAGTAACTTTTTTGCATATTTCATCTAACTTCATCTCTCAGGCATCAGTATTGGATGGATCCATCGTCAACGATGTCGCGTATCCTTCTTCCATTCACCAATTTATTCCGTGCTTCTTCCTGAGGTGTTCTTAGCCTTCCAAGAATCTCTTCATCGATCTGGTTAAGTAACTCTTTCTTTTGTATGGATCTCTGCATTCCTGTGTTGGATTCTTTATCAGTATGCTTATGGCTTCATCAGTTTTAAATTCATACGGTTGCTGATATCCATTGGTTGTTCATCGGACTTCATCCAAGTGCAGATGATCCTTGTTGTAGTCCCATAGAATGCATCTAGTTTGCTGGAGAGTGAAGCATTGTTCTTCATAACATTCATCTTCAAGATAGAGCATTACATCAAAAAATTTCCAGAATGGTGAATTTCCAACTTGGCTTGGACTTCATGGCCTGTGAGTCCTACTAGGTGATACAACATGAAGACCTTTGCATCGTAGGAATATTTGGAGCATCGAATCCAGTATAGCATGAATATTTTTAGAGTTGGTTGGATTCGATCATGATACCTGAAGGAATAATACTTGAACTCCATGGTAGTATAGTACTGGCGGCGTGTGTACCAGAACAACCTTAGGCGTCCTTGCTGGGAATCATATTCTAGTGTGATGAACACATAACTGAAAATAAATCTCGGATGTTCTTCGAATAACTTCAAGATGGATTTGTTGTTCCAGTTGAATACTTGAAGCTTATTGTAAGTCTGGATTTCTCAGAGGATAAATCAAACTAAAGGATCCATATATCTATTGAACAGATCTACAGAGCAATCTGTTAGCCTGGAAGATAATATTCCTGATGTGTTTAGCATGATAGATTGAGTGGCCTATGTATGGGTGTCTTCTCCAATGATGGATATCAGGTAGAGATAACCAGCATAGATATCTTCAGAATAAGCATCTACAGGGAAGATATTGTCCTTCGTCGATTCTTCTTTCAGCGACAAAACCAATTCAACACCATCCTCTTTGTGGAGATTGATTTCAATATGATTATCTATCTCTTCAAAGAGGTGGACAACGTCTTTCGACATCTTGAGTTGAGGATAGTCTTTCACAAAGTGACCAGGCCTTTTGCAGATGAAGAAACCATTATTCATCTTCTGGTAATCTATTGGTCTTCTTCACCTAAAATATGTGCTTTACCGTACTACCTTAGGCTTATCGTATGGAGGCCTGGGTAGTTTAAATCTTCTAAACAATAGTTTTTACTGGGATCCCATCCGGCGACTTGAACAGGGGCAATCGGACTTCATAACAAGATTTTTCCTTCCATAATAAGAATCAATAAATAGGAAGTTCTCAATAATCTTCTTTAATGCAGATGTCTTCTTGTATTAACCATTCAAGGCCTGGAGGATTGCCTTCCTGGCATAGATTGTGTCTTTGCAGAAGGCATTCAGCAGGATTCTGGATTTCCAATCTAACCGTATCATGTGTTTATCTTCTTCAGCCAGATTCTTCATTATTCTAAAGTCCTGAGGCAAGTATAAAGTTGTAGCAATGGTTTCCTCCACCTTTGTTGGTTGTTCTTACCTCTTTTCTAGGACTGGATCACTCGTTAGCTGAAATTGCTCAGAGACTGGTGGAGAGACCGGTTTGCTGGAGCATTTCTCTGACATAGATGGACATTCCTCCTCAGGCAATTGGATTAATTGCTGCAAAGCATCTTTATCATTTTTGATACGTTTATCAGCATAGAAGTCACCAGTAGGACTAGATGACTGTTTACTAATGAAAAATGGAGATTGACCACTAATGAAGATGACCTCAGATATTTCATTCTCTATATTGCACGCAGATTTGGGAATTTCTTCTGCAGCTGGATGAGGATCATCAAGATCTTCATGAAAATCTATGGCATTCATCTAGGCTAGAACTTCTCTCTTCACCTTTCTGGACTTGGGACATTCTTTTACAAGGTTTCCTTAGTCATGACAGATGAAGCATTCGTTATTTCCTAGATTTATCTTCTTAGAGGATTAATCACCTTTGTCGATCAACAACTCTTTGTCTGGTGGTTACTTATTTCTGGCTTTTCTGAACTGCATGTATCTCTTGTGCCTTGCCTGATGCCTTGATAGCTGAAGAGACCCTTCTAGCTTTAGAGTTGGATCCATATGCATATCATCAGTGTGGAGAGATTCTGAAAATTCATCCGACATGAGGTTGTGATATGCCCAAATTACAACTCTCGTTAGAAAGTGCAAGCGGTCGCTGTCAAATATAGAACCCAACTGGGTTGGGTGTCGAATCCCATAGGGAATACTATGATCACTAAGTATTGCGATTATTATTAGACTGTTGATCAAAGGTTCCAAAGTAAGGGGGTTTCAGTTTAGGTGCACAATAATATTATCAGTGTAACGATGAGATGATATGTGTAATAATATTTGATCACAGAGAATGACAAATTAGGGTTATGTCCGCCTTGTAACTTCTACTTCTCTATTAACTATGAGTAATACAGATTTTATACATGCATGCACTTATAGAGAGACGTATTCTAATTCTAAATCCAAGTGTTTCTCAACAATCAAGGATTTTTTCACCTTAGTTCTCTCGAATCCAAAGTGTACAACCAATTGTACGAACTCTCCAAGAAGTTAATCCTGCTAAGGCATTAACGTGTAAAATAGAGGTTGGAAACCCTATTTTCTTGTCACACTCTCTTTTCCAAACAATAACTTTTCTATCAAACAAGTTATTGCTATAATGGCGCATTCCCTATGTTTGCAACCACAAGAATTCAATCAAAATGAAGAGAGTAATGATATAAGTGGATTAACATATCATAAATTCAAAAACCCATAGCAATAGAGAGTATACTACAAGGTTTCCATAACCCTAACAAATAAACTTAGCTACTCATGAATAAAACGGAAATCAAAATAGAAATATTCATCATACCAAAACTTAGAACGATCTTGGTGATAAAGATGAATAGCGAAAATAAGAGAGAAAAGCGTTTCTCTCTCTCCGTCCTCAAGCTAAGCCGCTTTCTCTTGTTTTCAAAATAATACAAAATGTCAATAATCCCTAAAAAATCAGCAATAAGGCTTTTAATAACATCCTTCTCTAATAAATTGCTACTGCATCCTTAACTATTTAAAAAAATTGTGTTTGCCTGGGAAAAAGTTCCCATACATCACATTCAGTCTAAAAGATGCTTTCCTTTTTATGTGAAGTTTTCTTTGCTGTCCACAAGTCCCCAAAGTGTTGTAATCTTCCTCATTAGTACCTGAAAGGTATGCTAATCACATAGGTCATCTCACTTAACTAAAAATAGACTAAAAGTGCAAGAATTATGTATTTTATCCTCAAAACTTAGCTAAAACATGGGTAAGTTATGGTGCTTAGACATATAAATACGCCCAACATCAGGTTACCGAATAAAGTTTCCTTGTGCTTCTCGAAATGATGGGAGATTGTATGGTGTGATGAATCTTATTGTATAAGCCCATCATCCTTTGGAACAATAACAATAACATCGACTTGATTGAGGTGGATCAATTCATCAGGTTTGTCATTGCTTTTGAGAAAACACTTCTTTTGAGAGAACTGTTCGCCGTTATGGGATTCCTCATCAGGGATCTGCAAGCGATTATTTGGAGTGGTGGAATATCGTACATAGGTTGTGATCATCATGTGTGATTGATCAACATCATTGTCATTGTCATCCTGCAGTCGATCTTTCAAATCACAGTTTGTTGATGTTCTCTGTATAGAAGGAACCTCTGATGGATCATACTGCACATCTATTCTCTGGATCTCAAGATCATCAACTGAGACTGCAGCAACTGGACCATGTCCAACGGGAGCATATGTGGATACCATCTTATTAGTATCATACAGAACCCGACCAAAATATTTTATCTTCTCAACCCTTGGTGTCATAGCATTTATCCTCATCTTTTTATCTTTTAATGTAGTAGTGAATCTTATGGATGAACAAAGTGTATATGGTTGTCCTAATTCCAGTGTATAATGGCCTTGTGGGAATACAGTACAACCTCTTGCTTTATCCTGTATGGTACAGTCATATTTCTTTTGAGTTTCCATGGAATCCTTTCTCTCCCATACAAACTTAGAGTTGTCGAACTCCTCTTGTTCATCTATGGGATATGGAGAGAACAAAGTTTGTATGGATGGACAAGGTGGGATGGTTTAAAAGTGTTGGTCTGGTCCTTGTGAATAATATGTTTTGGGAAATACGATTGTTTCTTAGGCATTTTGGAGTTTAGCATAATCGTATTTCAGGAGATGGATCTGTTCTTCTAACGAAGCCATTTCCTTCCATTGTTGATCAAGAAAATGTATTATTGAGGATCCTATCGGACATTTTTCAGACTATATAATTCGCAACCTGCTTTATAGTGTTCTTATGAGTATGGCATGTTGAGAGACAGCTGAAGCATTCTCTGATCGGATAACATACGACGATATTGGAGATTTGATCTGGTTATCCTCTTCAGATTAATGGTTTGATAGGTAAACATTTATGTGACTAGATGTAGAGAGGGGCGTTAAAAGCATCTTAGGTTGAGTAGCCTCAACAACCTTTCTTCTGCAGATTTGACAGTCACAATCAGTCTTCCATGGGTAATGTCCTGAGCAATGGAATTTACACCACATCAGACTACGACCTTCATGATTGAATTTCTTTATCCAATCATGTTGTCTCATATAACTAGTATGTAACTTAAGGATGGTATCCGGGTCCTTTACATCTGAAAAATAATCATTTGGGTTGTACATGGGGATGCAGAAGGTGGTTTTGGGTGGCCTTTTGAGATGGTGGTGGTCGGAATCATCAGTGGGGATGAGGGGTTGAGGATGGGATCTCAACTTCTCATATTTAGTGACCCATGAAGTTGGGATAATGCTAACCAGTTCATCCCTAGATATATATTTTAGGATTTTGGTACACTTTGTGGTTCTATCAGCGATGGTCAAGAACAAAGAGTTCTTGCCACTTGAAGGAAGTAGGTTCTTGTCATGGTTCTGAACATGCCAGGCTATCTGACAGTGGAGAGTTTCCTGAACAGAATCTCTGTCCTACTGAGCATCGAGAATCTGGATCTGGATCTTCAACACCTTCATTAGTTATGGATCAGCTAATGGTATGTTGAAGTCTGGGAACATGGTAATAAAGACTGTATCATCACCATCTAGAAACATCTCTGATGTACTTAAGTTTGCATGTTGGTACTTATTTAATTTGGTATCAATAAGAGAAAGATGATCCACAACTGACCGGCCTTTTCACCCCTGATATGTCCACCTAATTCGCACAACACCAATATGGACATGAGTAAATCCAAGACTTTCCCATTGCTGTGGAAAGTCCTCTAGAATCTGTAGTGATATGAACTGTACTTCTCAAGTTACCAGAATAGGGTGCTGAACAATTGGTGTTGCAGCAACATATTCCTTCACTCCTTGCATTTTTTGTTGCACCATGGAGTAATTCATCATCCTAGGATTACATACCTTCTTCATAATAGCTGAATAGGGATTTTATAAAGGTGTGGTACACATTTGTTGTTGTGATGGTAACACCTCTACTTCATATATATAGTCAAGTTTACATGACAACGTATCACTAGAAGTGGTAGCCATGTTTATCTTGACTGAAAGATTACAGGAACTGGACAGGGACTCTGGAGTGGACATAATTTTGTATTTTTCTGGACTATAAAGACTCGATGTATTTTTTCTAAAATTCTAGGGAAAAGACTCAATAAAATGAAAATCTTTTTGTGGTTTTTTGGATTGACTCTATATTTGTGCCTAGGATCTATTAACAAAACAAAAACAAATATTTGTTCTAAAATCTAAGGAAAGAAACTATGACTCAATTATGTACAAGACCCAGATTTTAGTAGTTTGTAAACACTAACTCTAATATGTAAATGAAACTATGACTCAATCAAGAGAAAAGTAAAAACAAAAGAAAATAAAAATGTAACACTGGCTCACGTGGTTGAAATAAGCAGAGGTGGATGCAAACTCCTACTTTCCACCGCCTTTCGGGAGTCGGGATGGATCTGATACCAAATAAACAAGGAGGCAGGGGGGCACGGAAGGCTGCCGGTGAGGTTGGCCAGAGGCTAGGCAATAGACCCCAAACTTTCTAACATGAAAGGCGATTTCACGACCATATAGGCGGCACACTATACTAAATCGAAGCTTTATCAAACACCACAGACACAGAGGCTAACTTTCCAATAGGTTTCGACACCATGAAGGAAGTATACCTTAACAAGTCAAAGCTTTCGTTGACACCACAGACATATATACTAACTTTTCCAACATGACAGGTGAATCACGATGATATAGGCGACATGCAATACGAAATCAAAGCTTTTAATCTACCCACCACAACTTTATTACGACTGAGCTACGCATCTGCATAGATGGTTTGATTTTAGCTAAAAAGCATTCACAACCCTTAACGGGATGGCATGGCTTCAAAACTGCAAGCTGCACATCAAGGACGGTTTACCTCGGCAACAAAGACTTCACAACCCAGTCTTAGAATACAAGAGATCCCTTATCTCCTTTGTACATGATTATTTTATATTTCCTAAAATGGGTCTTCTGGTGTCTCTCCCTATCCTATTGCCCTCAAAACAAACATAGAACAATATGTGTACTAAGGCAGACCCCATATCTACGTGTTCTTTCATAGATATTGAATCTTTTCAAAAAGCTATGGCATAGACTAAGGCAATTTCATTTCATATACATGGAAATAACTTAGACATCTACGTCATGTGGACAATGACAACTTTGTTATTCATGGAAAGTGCTTAGGCATCGATGTCGCATGGACAAATCCAATTTCATTTCATAAACATGGAAAGTAAATTCGGGGTGCCATTATTGCCGCCGCAACATTCTAACACTTCGTCATAGTATTTTCTTACCCCTTTACTCCAACCTAGAGGATCAAAGTACCCATCCCTTTAGAAGAGACAAATCAATAGCAAGAGAGTTTAGCCAATACACATTTTTATTGATAGCAGAGTGACACTATCCAAGAGGTTTCTAGCTAGAGAAAATGATAGTTGGAGCCAATGATGCCTCTAAACTAAAGGCCTAGGATTTATTTTACATAGGAAGAAAGATTACTAGAAAAGCTAAGCTACGGATAAACTTGAAATAAAGTATTACTATTCCTATCCTAACATCTAAGGGATAGGAATTATCTGTAAATAAGGATAAGTCTTATCCTTATAGAAGGGATAAGCATTATATTTTATGACTAGATCGACCTTATATTTATTCACAATGGGCCCTACTAATATATGGTGGCCAAATAAAAACAAAATACACTATGTTGTTGGCATGTGACAGCATGTGCAAGCAGGTGAGTTAGCATCTTGCAAGCAGGTGCATCAGTAGCTTCATAGACATCTTGCAAGAAGGTGGATAAGCTCCTTATCTTCGAAGTAGCTGAGTCAGAAGCTTAAAGAAACCCATCTGAAAAGGTAACCCACTGATGAGGGTTTCCTTGGAGATGAGGGTAACCCACTGGAAAGGGCAACCAACTGACAAGGATAACCTATCTGACAGGGTTTCCTTGGAGATGAGGGTAACCCACTGAAGAGGGTATATTTCTTGCACATGTCATCTGACTTCATCTCTTAGGCATCGATGTTGGATGTAACCGGTGGTGGCATGGTCGCATATCCTTCTTCCATCCACCAATCTACTCTATGCTTCTGCTTGAGGCATTTTTGGCCTTCTATGCTTCTCTTCATCGATCTAATGAAGTAACTCCTTCTTAATGATGAATGTTCCATTCCTGCTGGGGAACTTTCATCCAAATACTTATGATAGAGCCAGTGACTTCATCCCTTGTGATTTCATATTATGGCTGGTATTCTTTTGTTGCTCGCCAGCCATCATCCCAACAGGGATGAGCGTCATCTGCGTAGTTCCATTTTCCCTATTCCTTTGGCCATATTTCATTTGGAATGCATCTGTTTTGCTGGAAAATAAAGTGTTGAGCTTCATAGTATTCATCTTCCAGGTAGAGTATGGATACAAGAAATTTCCATAGGAGTGAAATCTCCGGTTGAACTTGGACGTCGTTACCTGAGATTACGACAGGACAATGTATCATGAATACCAGTGCATCATAAGAATCTTTGAAGCATCGAACCCAATATTATTATGGCTTGAACAACAGCATGAATCTCTTCAGAGCTAGCTGGATTCAATCGAAATGCCTGAAGGCATCACACTTAAACTCCAAGAAGATGTAGTGCTGGTGGCACATGTACCAAAACATCCATAGGAGTTTTTGCGGGAAGTCGTTGGACAACGCAATGAACATATGGAAGAAGGGATACTCCAGGTGTACTCCGAACGTCTTCAGGATGGATCCTCCATACTTTCTGAACACTTGAAGCTCATAGAAGGTTCTTCTTTCTTGGAGAATGGATGGATCAAAAGGATCCACATATTAGTTGAATAGGTCTGGAGGGTAGTCTGCTAGCCCGAAAGATAGTATTCCTGTTATGCTGAGCATGAGGATTTGACTGGCCTGGTGCTGGTTGCCTTCTTCACTGCAGGATATTAGGTAGAGATCATCAACATAGTTATTGCCTGAATCTTCATACAAGTCTATGGAGTAGATGGTGTCCTCCATCGATTCTTATTCAATAGAGAAGATCAATTCAAGATAGTCTTCCATGCTTAGATAGATTCCCGCATGATCAAATATCTCTTCAAAGACCTGGATGGAGTCTTTTGACTTCTTGGCCTAAAGATAGTTTTTAGCAAAGTGGCCCAACTTTTTGCAGATGAAGCAACCATTATCTTTCTTCTTATAGCTGGTTGGGCTCCTCCATCTGAAGTACGTGGTTCGTCGGGTGACCCTGCTTCTGTCGTTGGGAGGCCTTGGTAGTTTGAACCTCCTAAATAGTTTTCATATTTTTGATTCTATCTTGCGACGAGGGAAGGAGAAATTTGACTTGGTGACGAAGTCGTCTTTGCTGCAAGCTGGATCGAGGGATGGATTGTTCTTGGCGATCTGCTTTAGAATGGTCCTCTTGGTGCACTTGCTATCTAATGCCTGGAAGATGTCCTACCGAGTGTATCCTATCTGTGGTACGGTTATGGATTTGAACATCTACTCCAGAATCATCGTTGCGTGGTTTGCTAGTATCTCTGGCAGTGTTGATACGAAGGTCTACTTTAGGTTGGGCTCCTTGCCCAATTCAAAGTAGATTTTTTCCATCTTTTGGAAGTGGATATCGATGACATTTTGTCTAATGATAGGTACTTCATCTCGAAGAACTGTCGTTGGAGCTTCTCCTGTCAATGGCTTGCATCTCTGTAAAATATCTCGTGTTGGATTTTGATATTGAAGGCAAAGTCTTGGGATGTCAGATAGGTATTTTTGTCAGAAATCTCAAGAGCTTTCCACCAATCCTTAAGTATGCCGGGGAATCTATATGTGAATTAGGAGAGTATTATGCATTTCTACCACTCAGCCAGATTCTTTATCACCATCCAAGTATAGAAGTCCTGGATCCGCTGGGGCCACACTAAAATCTTGATGTCTTCGAGAGTGAAGGTGTGAAACTTGGTTTACATGGTTTTTCTCGCTAGTGTACCAGGATCTAGCCTTGTTTCTGGGATTGGATCATCCGTCATCCCATCTTGGTCATCGACAACCTCGGAGACCTCTGCTTCCTTAGAATGGTTCATGTATATCGGTGGATAGTCTATTTGATACCATCTACATGAGGTTTCTAGGTAAAGCCAATGTTAGGTGGAGCCAAATAAAAATAAAACAAACTCTATTATTGGCATGTGATAGCATGTGAAAGTAGGTGAGTCAGTAGCTTGCAAGCAGGTGCATCAGCAGTTTCATAGGCATCTTGCAAACATGTGGATAAGCTCTTTATATTTGAAGTAGCTGAGTCAATAGCTTCAAGAAACCCATTTAAAAGGGTAACCCACTGAGGAATGTTTCCCTTGAGATGAGGGTAACCTACTGGAAAACCCACTGGAAAGGGTAACCCACTGGAGAGGGTAACCCCCTTGAAAGGGTAACCTGTTGGAGAGGGTAACTTTCTTGCACATGTCATTTGGCATCATCTCTCAGGCGTCAGTGTTGGATGGAGCCGGCAGTGGTGAGGTTGCGTATCTTTCTTTCATCCACCAATATACTCCGTGCTTCTTCCTGAGGCGTTCTTGTCTTTCCAAGCATCTCTTCATCGATATGTTAAGTAACTCTTTTTTTTGGATGGATCTCTGCATTCCTGTGTTGGATTCTTCATCCATTTGCTTATGGATTCATCAGTTTTGAATTCATACGGTGGCTGATATCCTTTGGTTATTCGTCGATCTTTATCTAACTATGGATGATCCTCGGTGTAGTCCCTTAGAATGCATCTGGTTTGCTGGAGAGTGAAGCATTGTTCTTTACAATATTTATCTTCAAGATAGAGCATTACATCGTAAAATTCCTAGAATGGTGAAACTTCTAACTTGGCTTGGACTTCATGGCCTGTGATTCCTACCAGGTGATACAACATGAAGACCGTTGCATCGCAGGAATCTTTGGAGCATCAGATCTAGTATATCATGAATCTTTTTAGAGTTGGTAAGATTCAATCATGATTCCTAAAGGCATAACACTTGAACTCTACGGTAGTATAGTATGGGCGGTGTGTGTACCAGAACAACCTTATGAGTCCTTGCTGGGAATCTTTGGCTAGTGCGATGAACACATAACATAAAAACTATCTCGAATGTTATCCAAACAACTTCAAGATGGATTTGTTGTGCCTATTGAATTCTTGAAGCTTTTCGAAAGTTTGGCTTTCTCGGAGGATAGATAAATAAGAAGGATCCATATATCTATTGAATAGATCTAGAGAGCAATCTGTTAGCCCGAAAGATAATATTCCTGATGTGTTGTGCATGATAGATTGAGTGATCGATGTCTATGTGTCTTCTCCAATGATAGTTATCAGGTAGAGATAACCGACATAGATATCTCCTGAATAAACATCTACGGGGAAGATGTTGTCCTTTGTCGATTCTTCTTTCAGTAAGAAGACCAATTCAAGGTCGTCCTCTTTGTGGAGATAGATTTCAACATGATCAATTATCTCTTCAAATTGGTGTACAATGTATTTTGACTTCTTGAGTTGAGGATAGTCTTTCACAAAGTGACTAGGCCTTTTGCAGATAAAGCAACCATTATTCTTCTTCTGGTAATCCGCTGGGCTTCTTCACCTAAAATACCTAGTTTGCCATACTACCTTAGGCTTGTCGTCTGGTGGCCTGGGTAGTTTGAATCTCCTGAATAGTAGCTTTCGCTGGGACCCTATCCGACGACTTAAACAGGGGAAATCAGACTTCATAAAAAGATTTTTCCTGCCACAATAAGAATCAAGAACTGGGAAGTTCTCAATAATCTTCTTTATTATAGATGTCTTCTCGTATTGACCGTGCAAGGCCTGGAGGATTTCCTGCTTGGCATAGCTTGCGTATTTGCAGAAGGTATTCAGCAGGATTATGGATGTGAAATCTTAGGGTTGTGGCATATCTTTATCTTCTTGTTAAAACATTCAATAAGTACCTCCATGCGAATTTGAGTACATCGGAGATAATTCTGGATGATTAGGGTACAGTCTTTGTCAGCATGTTCCCTGAGTTCAACATACCATTAGCTGATCCACAACTAATGAAGGTGTTAAAGATCAAGGTCCAGATTTTTGATGCTCAGCAGGACAGATATGCTGGTCAGGAAACTCTCCACTGTCTAATATCCTGGCGAGTTCAGAACTATGACGTGAACCTACTTCCTTGAAGTGGAAAGAACTCTTTGTTCTTGACCATCGTTGATAGAACCACAGAGTGTACCAAAATCTCAAGAAACATATCTTGGGATAAACTGATCAGCATTATCCCAGCTTAATGGGCCACTAAATATGAGAAGTTGAGAGCCCATCCTCAACCTCTAATCCCCACTGATGATTCCGACCACCACTATCTCAAAAGGCCACCCAAAACCACCTTCTACATCCCCATGTACAACCCAAATGATGATTTTTCTGATGTAAAGGACCCGGATACCATCCTCAAGTTCCTTTCTAGGAATATGAGATAGCATAATTGGATAAAGAACTTCAATCATTAGGGTCGTAGTCTGATGTGATGTAAATGCCTTTTTTCAAGACATTATCCATAGAAGACTGATTGTGACTGTCGAATATGCAGAAGAAAGGCTGTTGAGGCTACTCAACTTGAGATGCTTAGGACGCCTCTCTCTACATCCAGTCACACAGATGATTACCTATCAAACCATCAATCTGAAGAGGATAACTAGATCCAAGATCCAATATCACCGTATGTTATCCGATCAGAGAATGCTTCAGCTGCCCCTCAACACGCCATCTTTATCAGAGCACTGGAAAACAGACTGCAAACTATATAGTTTGAGAAATTCCCAATAGGATCCTCAATACTACATTTTCTTGACTAACAACGGAATGAAATGGCCTCGTTGGAAGAACAGATCTATCTTTTGAAATACGATCATGCCAAAATCCAAACCCAAGAAACAATAGTATTTCCCAAAAGATATCCTTCACGAGGTATAGTCCATCCCTTTTCCTCCATCCCAACTCGTCCATCCATACCAGCATTGTTTTCTCTAGATACCAAAAATGAAAAGGTGGAGTTCGACATCGCTAAGTTTGTATAGGAGAGGAAGGATGCCATGGCAGCTCAAAGGGAGTATGATCGTGCCATATAGGAAAAAGCTAGAGTTGGTACTATATTCCCACATGGACATTATACACTGGAATTAGGCTAGCCTTCTTCGCTTTGTTCATCCATGCAATTTATTTCCACTTCAGAAGATGATCAAAAAAGGAGATATGCCATGAAACCAAGGGTCAAGAAGATAAAGTATACTGGTCGGTTTACATATCATACTGATAAGATGGTGCCAACACATGCCTCTATCGTCCATGGTCCAATTGATGCAGTCTCAGCTGTTGATCTTGAGATCTAGAGAACAGATATGCAATATGATCCATCAGAGGTTCTTTCTATTTAGAGAGCATCACCAAACTATGATCTGAAAGAAAAATTGCAGGACAACAATGAAAATTATGTTGATCTAGCACACATGATGATCACAAGCTGAGCATGAGATTTCACCAGGCCAAATGATCTCTTGCAGATCCCCGATGAGGAATCCCCTAATGGCACACAAGTCTCTGATAACGCCCAAACTACAGCTCTCGTAAGAGTGTAAGCGGTCACTGTCAAATATAGAACCCTACTGGGTTGGGTGTCGAATCCCACAGGGAATACTTGGTCACTAAGTGTTGCAACTATTAGTAGACTGTTGGTCGAAAATTCTACGGAAAGGGGGAAATTTGAGTTTGGCGTGAATTAATACTATGGAAGTAAAAACGGAATGCTTTGTTTAGTAAGGTTTAGTCACAGAGAAAAATACGTTAGGGTTATGTCCACCTTATAAGTTTTACGTATCTATTAACTATGAGTAATGCGGAATTCAGACATGCATGCACTTATAGAGATTCGTATTCTAATGGTAAATCCTAGTGTTTCTCAACCATCAAGGATTATTTCACTTTAACTCTCTCGAGCTTAAAGCGTATAACTAACGGGATGAACTCTCCAAGAGGTTAACCCAGTTACGGCACTAACGTGTAAATAGGGGTTGGTAGCCCTATTTCCTTGTCACACTCTCTTTTCCAAACATGTAACTTTTCTCTCGAACAAGTTAATGCTATAATGGCCTATTCTCTATGTTTGCAACCACGAGAATTAAATTAAAACAAAGAGAGTAATCATATAAGTAGCATACACATCAAGAATTCACAAACTCATAGTAATAGATAGTATATCAAAAGGCTTTCATAACCCTAACAGAGAAGTTTAGCTACTCATGATTGTAAACGAAAACAATGAAGACATCATCATCATCATACCAAAACGATAACAATCTCACGATGGGTATGCATGGCGTCACTATGAGAATGACGTGATTTCCTCTCTAGCCGTTCTTGTAGCATTTTTTCTCTGTGTTCAAACTTACAGAATCTGTAAGCTCAATAAATAAAAAGTGTCGACTGAATTATTTCATCAATGAATGAATGAATGAATTCTGAAAAATTCAGCAAATAGGTTTTTTATAAGATCCTTTTCCTAGTCCTATTAAGTTACTGCTGCACCCCTAAGTATTTAAAAATACTGCTTTTGCCCATGACAATTTCTCCATGCGTCACATTCAGTCCATAAGCTTCCAAAAGCTGCCATCCCTCTTCTGTGAAGTTTTCCTTTGCTGCCCAAAGGTCCACAAAGTGCTGAAATCTTCATCATTAATACCTGAAAACATGCTAATCATGTAGGTTAGCTCACTTACAGGAAAATGGACTAAATGTGCAGGAATTATATATTTTATCCTCAAAACTTAGCTATAACGTGGGTAAATTATGGTGTTTAGGCGTGTAAATACACCCAACATCAACACCCCACACTTAAAGCTTTGTTCGTCCTCGAACAATATATTATGTCCATGCAAACATCTAACTAGGATTTCATAGCAGTAACACAAAATTTATCCTCAAGACATGCACGACAATTATTCACAAAGAGTAGGTTTCTTGGTCACTACTAGAAACAATTCAACCTCCAACCTAGACTCGTGAGGATGGTTAATTCGTATCCACAAGTTAAGTCACAAAGAATCATATAACACTACCCAAAAATCATCAACCATGTGTGTCTCACACAAGATATCACCCATAATCACTCATAAGTATTGCATTTTTCGAAACATGGGTACAAGATTCTCCTTTCTCTCACTCTCACAGAGAATTCTTATGTTGCAACTGATGACCATAGGCTTGCCCTTAGTGTAATGGTCCACTAATATCAGAATGCTAAGATTAGGATCAAATAGGTATTTACAGGTTGTAATGTAGGCTAAGGGACAGGTAGGACTATTTTGGCCAGAAATAGTAACTATTTTCCCTAAGCGCTTTAATACATCACATTATGCCATTAACACTCTCTTTTAAACAACCCTTCTACCTTTCTTTTCATCTAACACCCCTTTTCACCTATTTTGTTATTTAATTATAAACACAAAGATGAGAATATACAACTTATTTTTTATTTTTCTATTTCTGTTTTTCTTTATAAAACACCTCTATGATAGCCACTCTTATTCACAACAATTTCAAGTACCAATACACTCTGAGGCATCACTCTCACCCACTTTCCTCTTATTTTGTCACATGACTCTACAATTTAAAGCGCTTAGGAATTTGGATCAAATTATGGTCTTGAAAAAAAATGGATTAGGCTACATATGAGGCTGTCAAAGAAAATAGCTAAAGGCTCAAAGGGGGTTAACTAGGATAATGTCCACGGTTAGATAAAAAGAAGGTAAACAATCACAGGCTGCCAAAGAAATGCCTAAATCATCTCCTAAACTCACACTCTTTATTTCGCTTTACACACACACCAGGTAAGTTCTAGCATCAGTCACAACACAGAATATACTATAACCTCACACACACAAGGCACATGGTCAACTTTATTGGGAGAAGTATAGACTCTTGACCTAATAGATGAATGAATTAAACATCACACTTATCGCACAGTGAGTCACACTTAGAGCCTAAACGTCTCAATAGTAATGATTTTGGCACAAACTCTTGTCATAATACCATGCCGCCTATCAGAACAATTTCATGCAAAATCTAAAAAATCTAAAATTAAACTAACTAATTACGACTAATTAAAACAAACAAGAACTAGAATAAATGTAGGCAAAGAAGTACAAGAAGTATACAAATACTAGCACCCCACACTTAGACGGGACACACTGCCCTCAGTGGAAAATAAATAAGGAAAACCTGATTAGTCGGACTGCTCTTCTATGTATGGGGTCATACCCCCTGCGTCGGAATCATCATCAGAGTCGTCATCCTCAGAGTTTCCTCAAAATGTACCCCACTTGATCCCAAATGTGCGTCGAGGTATTTGTAGAGAGAAGGACTCAGCTTGCTCCTTTCTTGACTTTTTCTGTCCTTTCTGTGAGGTGGACGCTTTTTCTTTTCCTTGTCGTCCTTTTGGGGCCATTCTACCTGAGATTAAAATAGAGTCATGTTAGCTTCATCTTGGAAGATTCAATCGAAAAACAAACAGTAGGGACGCCACCCCATACTTAATTTGTTGGCACAGACTAAATAAGTGAGTGATGTCGATTACTCAGACTTCATCGACATACATTTAGGCGATATGTTCCAACAACATGTTCAGCACAGTCATACGTTCATGTCATCTTAACTATCCTTTCCAATTCTATTTCATGTAATCTTGTCTATACTTTCATGTTTGGATGAATGCACTTTTTGAACAAAACTACCACATAAGGATCGTACCACAAATAGAAACAAGTTATTGCATAGGCATAGTCACACCATCTTATGCTTGTGGTCAATCATAATCGGTATCTCGATGAATGAGTCATTCAAACATTCAAGCTTTCAACTCATAAGATTATGTATTAACTTCACAATTTCGACTTCATCAAACTATGACAGTGTATAACAATCAAATCCAAGTCCGAACAAAGTCAAGAACACCCACACGTATTCTTTCACTCAACTAGATGTATCATAACAAACCAACCAAATTCTAATCACCAATACCACTTCAAAATCTAATAAATCATTATAAACGTAGCATTCCAATAACTACGGAATATAAAATAATAACTTACTTGGTGATGGATTCGGAAGATAAGCTTGCAAGATTAGATGAGCAAAAAGAAAGATTTTAAAAGAATGGGGAAGCTTGGGCGGCGCCTATATGGAGCAAACAGTTTGATTTTGTCTTAAGGTTGAAGTTCTATTTATAGACCAAGGCTTGGGTCGGGTTTGACCCATAAAAAATCAGGTTAGGAGACCAAAAAGCATAAGTAGGCGGCGCCTAATGTTATGCCTATGCTTAGAATAGGCGGCGCCTTTAGCAAAGCCTAGTTGAACATAGGCGGCGCCTATGCTATGGCATTGTTGAAACAGTGAGCATAGGCAATGGCATAGGAGGCGCCTTTATCTTTGCCTAGTTGAACATAGGCGGCGCCTATGCTATGGCCTAGTTGGGCATAGGCGGCGCCAATGCTATGGCATTGTAGATTCAGAGAGCAAAGGCAATGGCATAGGCGGCGCCTTTAGCTTTGCCTAGTTGAGCACAGGTGGCACCTATGCTATAACATTGTCGATTCAGAGAGCAAAGGCAATAGCATAGGCCTTGCCTTGTCCGTTGCCTAGATTTACATAGGCCTTGTCTTGTCCATTGCCTAGATTTGTATACGCAATGCCTAACCGAAAGCCTTTTGCTCCTTCATTACTCACTTACCACCTTTAACATTGCTCACTTTCCAATTAAAATTTGAGACCAAGCTCCTCCTTTATACGTCTTCCCCTACACTTACTCAAAAACAACAAAAACGATTAGAAAGATGGGTTGCCACCCACCAAGCGCCTTAGTTTTGGTCGTGGCTCGACTCTTCTTTTTGGATTTTTATTTAACAAAACAAACTCCTAGGAAAACAAAACTACTAAAAATGATGGGTTGCCTCCCATTTAGCGCTTGATTTATTGTCGCGGCACGACATAGCTATCTCGATTACTTAGACTTCATCGAGATAGATGGTGCATCATTTTCTGAATGGATTCAGACGACGTTGATGCTTACTTGTAGGCATGCGATCTTCTTCAAGATGACTCTTGTGCATACATATCCCAGGAGGGATACCAATTATATCATCAATAGTCCAACCCATAGCTCTCTTGTACCTCTTCAGAGCAGAGATGAGAGCCTCTACGTGCTGTTCACCTAAATCAGCCACAATACTCACCGGAAGTGTATTTCCACTTCCCAAGAACGCATACCTTAGGTGACTGGGGAGCTCTTTCGATTCTAGCACTGGTGGCTCTTCAATGGAAGTCTTCGCTGTTGGTGACGGTCGATTCTTAAGATCAAAGTCCAGCTTCTTAGTAGCATGAGAATAGGACTTATTCCTGTTAGAGCACAAATAGTTTCTTCATATTCTTCCACCTCCTCACGCTCAAAATTCAACAGCACCCCAGACAATGGCTCAATAGTAAGCTATTTCTCTATAGATGATTCTTTCTCATCCTCATAATAAACATCAGCTACAGAGAACACATCTATATCTCTAGGCTGCTTCATCGATTTGCATACATCAAAATGGACTACTTCGTCATTCAGCCGAAATAAAAGCTCATTAGCTCTTAAATCAATCAGCACACTTCCAGTTGCGAGGAAAGGACGCCCCAAGATTATGGGAACTTCAGAATCCACCTCGCAATCCAAAATAACAAAGTATGAAGGAAAGATAAAGGTGGAAACCTTCACCAACACATCATATAAGATACCAACAGGTCATTTTACCGACCTATCTGCCATCACGAGCCACATATTGGTTGGTGTAGGATCACCCAACCCCAACTTTCTGTAAATAGATAGCGGCATCAAATTGATGCTAGCTCTCAAATCGCACAACGCCTTAGTAAAATACAATGATCTTATTGTGCAAGGAATAGTGAAAGCACCAGGATCTACCTTCTTCTGTACTAGCGATCTTGTAGCGATTGCACTGCAATTATGAACATTATCTGCCAGCTCATAACTTGCTGCCCGCTTCTTTGTCAACAGGTCCTTCATGAATTTTGCATACCCAGGCATCTGTTCCAGCGCCTCCACCAACGGAACATTAATAGTCAGCTGCTTAAACATGGTCATGAATTTACTGAACCTGGTGTCATCAGCTTTCTTCTTCAGTCTCTGAGGAAAAGGTGGTGGTGGAAGGGGAATCGTTTTCTCCACCACTTCCTCTTTATCTTGCTTCCGATTATCAACCTTTTCAGGAGTGTCATCAGCCTTCTTCTTCAGTCTCTGAGGAAAAGGTGGTGGTGGAAGGGGAATAGTTTTCTCATGAACTCTCTCATTCTGATTTTCAGCTTCTACAGACTCATCACAATCTGCATCAATAACATTCTCCTCTGTATTATCAACTACCTTCTTGCCTTTGGACGGACTTTCCAATATCTTACCACTCCTGGTAGTGATAGCCATACATGATCCATCATTCCTTGGATTTTGTACAGTGTCGCTAGGTAAGGTGCCAACTTTTCTTTGATTGAATGTTGTTGATAGTTGAATCAATTGTTGCTCCAGCTATTTTATTGCAGTAGAATGCGAGTCAACCAATTGATTTGATGAGGATAAATCATTCTTCACCTCAGCTACTCCCATGTTGGTTGCCTCCACTCCTCTCAACAACTTAGCCATCATATCTTCCATGGACATCTTCCCAGAGCCAGACACCATAGCCTCACGATTTCCAGGAGGAACATATAAACCACTCCTGTCAGTCTTATTCTTCCAACTTCCTTAATCACGGTCCCTGTATCCAAATTTATCATAATAGTTCCGACCTTGGTTTCCTTGGGCATTGCCTCGGAAACCCCCCTGATTATTCAAATAGTTAGGTTCTTCCTCAGAATCAGATTCATCTCTTCCATGTGATACAACGGCCTTAACTTTTTTGGTCTTCCCTGATAATAAGTGCTTGGTAAGAAGATCCCTCTGCGTTTTCATGTGAGCCATATCTTGGTCACGTTCCTCCTGTCTTCGTCTCTGTTCTGCTGTTATGCCAATAGATACAGTAGAGCTTGCTACCTCAGAATCCCTGGTATTCCACACTCTACTCTGCTTTGTAATACGATCCAGCATATCACTTGCCTCAGTAAAAGTGAGGTCCATGAATGACCCACCCGCAACATTATCAACCACTGTCTTAGTCACCGAATTCAAAGCCCTGTATAATATTTCCATCAAGTGGATATTCGTCATCTGATGGTTTGGGCACCACATAAGATTTTTCTTGAACCTCTCCCATGTTTCGTGGAGAGCTTCAGTTGGAAGCTGTCAAAAATTTCTGATCTCATCCTGTAGTTGGGCTCTCTTGGATGGTGGAAAGAATCTTTCTAGGAAAGCATCTTTCAGTTGCCTCCAATTAGTAATAGAATCAGGAGTTAGCCCGTTTAACCATAGAGTTGCCTCCCCAAACAGATACAATGGAAATAAGCGCAGCCTAATTGCATTCTGTCCAACTCCTGGATTGTCAAATGACTTGCATATTGAAATAAAGTTGATCAGATGCATAGTCGGATCATCTCCTGCGAGTCCACCAAATAACCCCTTGAGCTGCAATAACTGAATCATGGTGCTAGTGATATTGAACTTAGCTCTGGGTGCTGGGTGCCAAGGGTGGAGGAATAATAGCCCCTGTGGCACCAGCTCCATCCAGATCGTCATCATCATCATCAAAAGGAGCCTGCACAGCTCGGTGTTCAGGTCTCATACTAGCTTGACGATCTCTCCTATGCATAGGTGCCGCCACCTCATCAGTACGCCTAGGATTCAGTAACTCATCATCACCCAGGTCCTCATCATCAGGATTTGTTGCTCGCCCTGGGTTATCAATATTCTGTTGATGTACTTGAGCAGCTGCCAACGCAGCTAATCTAGCCTGCTCCTGTTGAGCAACTCTTCTTTCAATGTCTCGTTGTGCATCCATTCTGCTAATAAGATGTGGTTCAGGATTGATAGGTAATAACGGTTGACCTGAACTTCGAGTGTTTGGCATGCACTCAAACAAACCTGAATAAAACAAAAACAACAACTAAAAGTAAAATCTGAGAATTTTTGACCAAAGGGTCTAGTAACTATCACAAACTTAGATGACAACTGTATTCCCCGGCAACGGCGCCAAAATTTGATAACGCCCAAACTACAGCTCTCGTAAGAGTGTAAGCGGTCGCTGTCAAATATAGAACCTAACTGGGTTGGGTGTCGAATACCACAGGGAATACTTGGTCACTAAGTGTTGCAACTATTAGTAGACTGTTGGTCGAAAATTCTACTGAAAGGGAGAAATTTGAGTTTGGCGTGAATTATTACTATGGAAGTAAAAACGGAATGCTTTGTTTAGTAAGATTTAATCACAGAGAAAAATATGTTAGGGTTATGTCCACCTTATGAGTTCTACGTATCTATTAAGTATGAGTAATGCGGAATTCAGACATGCATGCACTTATAGAGATTCGTATTCTAATGGTAAATCCTAGTGTTTCTCAACCATCAAGGATTATTTCACTTTAACTCTCTCGAGCTTAAAGCGTATAACTAACGGTACAAACTCTCTAAGAGGTTAACCCAGTTATGGCACTAACGTGTAAATAGGGGTTGGTAGCCCTATTTCCTTATCACACTATTTTTTCCAAACATGTAACTTTTCTCTCGAACAAGTTAATGCTATAATGACCTATTCTCTATGTTTGCAACCACGAGAATTAAATTAAAACGAAGAGAGTAATGATATAAGTAGCATACACATCAAGAATTCACAAACTCATAGTAATAGATAGTATATCAAAAGGCTTCTATAACCCTAACAGAGAAGTTTAGCTACTCATGATTGTAAAGGAAAACAATGAAGACATCATCATCATCATACCAAAACGATAACAATCTCACGATGGGTATGCATTGGCGTCACTATGAGAATGACGTGATTTCCTCTCTAGCCGTTCTTGTAGCGTTTTTTCTTTGTGTTCAAACTTACAGAATCTGTAAGCTCAATAAATAAAAAGTGTCGACTGAATTATTTCATCAATGAATGAATGAATGAATGCTGATAAATTCAGCAAATAGGGTTTTTATAAGATCCTTGTCCTAGTCCTATTAAGTTACTGCTGCACCCCTAAGTATTTAAAAATACTGCTTTTGCTCGGGACAATTTCTCCATGCGTCACATTCAGTCCATAAGCTTCCAAAAACTGCCTTCCCTCTTCTGTGAAGTTTTCCTTTGCTGCCCAAAGGTCCACAAAGTGCTGAAATCTTCATCATTAATACCTGAAAACATGCTAATCACGTAGGTTAGCTCACTTATAGGAAAATGGACTAAAAGTGCAGGAATTATATATTTTATCCTCAAAACTTAGCTATAACATGGGTAAATTATGGTGTTTAGGCGTGTAAATACACCCAACATCAGTCTCTCTTAAGAAGTATCTTCTTAAAAGTAATGACAAAATCAATGAATTGATCCACCTTAATCCAGTCGATACTATAGTTGTTGTTCAAAAGGATGACGGGCTTATACAACAAGAGTCATCACATCATACAAGCTCCAGTCCTTCCAAAAAGCACAAGGAAAATTTATTCGGCAACCTCACATCGAATGAATGTTCCCAATCTTTCCACCATGATGATATGCATATAGATCCAGCTTCAAAGCTAGAAGGGTCTCCCTAGCTATCAAGATTTTAGGAAAGGCACAGGAGATACATACAGTTTAGATGGGCAAGAAAGAAGAAACCATCGAATAAAGTATTGTTGATCGACAAAGGTGACAAATCCTCTAAGAAGTCAAATTCGGGCAAACACGAATGCTCCATCTTCCATGACAAAGGACACCTTGCAAAATAATGTCCCAAGTACAGAAAGGTGAAGAGAGAAGTGTAAGCCTCAATGAATACCGTGGATTTTCAGGAAGATCTTGATGATCCTCATCCAGCTGCAGAAGAAATTCCCAGATCTACATTCAAAGTAGAGAATAAAATATCTAAGGACATCTTCATCAGTGGATAATCACCATCTTTCATTAGTAGACAGCCATATGGTCCTACAGATGACTTCTGTGCTGATGAACATATCATGAGCGATGAACATCCTTTGTAGCAATCAATCCAATTTCCTGAGGAGGAATGTCCATCTATGTCAGAGAAACACCCTAGCAAACCAGCGGTCTCTCAATTAGTCTCTGAACAATTCCAGATGATGAGCGATCCAGTCCCAGAAAAGAGGCAAGAAACAACAACAGAGGTAGAGAAAGCCATTGCTATAACTCTATCCCTGCCTCAGGACTTCAAAACAATAAAGAATCTGGATGAAGAAGATCAAAACATGATATGGTCAGATTGCACATCCAGAATCCTATTGAATTCCTTCTACAAAAATGTAAGCTATGTCAGGCAGGCAATTCTCCGGCCTTGCACGATCTATGTAAGAAGAGATCTATACTGAAGTAGATTATTGAGAACTACTTAGTTCTTGATTCTTATTGCGGCAGGAACAATCTTGTTATGAAGTCTAATTTCCATTGTTCAAGTTGCCCGGTGGGATCTTGGTGAAAGATACTATTCAGGAGATTCAGACTACCTAGGCCACCAGGCGATAAGCCTAAGGTAGTAAGCCAAATCAGTTATTTCAGATGAAGGATCCTAACAGATTACCAGAATAATAATAATGGTTGCTTCATCTACAAAAATCCTGGTCACTTTACGAAAGACTGTCCTCAACTCAAGAAGTTGAAAGACGTTGTCCACCTCTTAGAAGAGATAGATGATCATGTTGAAATCTATCTCCACAAAGAGAACGACCTTGAATTGGTCTTCTCGCTGAAAGAAGAATCGACGAAGGACAACATCTTCCCTGTATATGTTTATTAAGAAGATATCTATGCTGGTGATCTCTACCTGATATCCATCATTAGAAAAGACACCCATACATCATCTACTCAGTCTATCATGCTCAACACATCAGGAATATTATCTTCCAGGCTAACAGATTTCTCTCCAGATCTGTTTAAGAAATATGTGGATCCTTCAAATCCATTTATCCTATGAGAAATCCAAGCTTTCAACAAGCTTCAAGTGTTCAAATAGCATAACAAATCCATGTTAAAGCCATTCATAGAACATCCAGAATACTTTTTCTGCTATTTGTTCATCATACTAGATGATGACTATCAGTAAGAACTCTTATGGTTGTTCTTGTTCATCCACCACCAGTAATATAATATCATGGAGTTTAAGTGTTATGCCTTCAGGCATCATGATAGAATCCAATCAACTCCAATAAAATTAATGCTCTACTACGATGTAATGGTATTCATATTATATCACCTGGTAGGAATCACAGGCCATGAAGTCCAAGCCAAGTCGGAAAGTTCACTACTCTAGAAATTCTCTGATATTATGCTCTCTCTTGAAGATAGAGGATGTAAACAACAAGGCTTCACCCCCCAGAAAAATAAATGCATTCCAAGGGACTACACAATTGATATTCAACACTCGGATGAAGTTCGATAAATAACAAAAGGATATCAGCCACTGTATGAGTTCAAAATTAATGAAGCCATAAGCATACAGATAAAGGATCCAATACATGAATGCAGAGATCTATCCAAAAGAAAGAGTTACTTCACCAGATCGATAAAGTAATGCTTAGAAGGTCAAGAACACCTCAGGTAGAAGCACAGAGTAGATTAGTGGATGGAGGAAGGATATGCGACCTCGCCGCCGCCAGCTCCATCCAACACTGACGCCTAAGAGATGACATCAGATGACTTATGCAAGAAAGTTACCCTCTCTAATGGATTACATTTTCTAGTGGGTTACCCTCTCTAGTGGGTTACCTTTTCTAGTAGGTTACACTTCTCTCCAAGGAAACCCTATTAGATGAGTTACCCTCGTCAGTAGGTTACCCTTTCTAGTGGGTTACCCTCATCTCCAAGGAAACCCTACTACTGGGTTACCCTTTTAAATGGGTTTCTTAAAGATGCTTATTCTGATACTTTGAAGACAAAAAGCTCATCCACCTTCTTACAAGATGCTTGTAAAATGCTAATACGCCCACTTGCAATCTGCTGGTTCACCTGCTCACACATGTTGTCACATGCCAACAACATAGTGTGTTTTGTTTTTAGTTGCCCCCCTACATATTAGTAGGGCCCACTGTGGATAAATATAAGGCCTATCAAGTTATAAAAGATAATGGTTATCCCTTCTAAAAGGATAAAACTTATCCTTGTTAACGGATAATGCCTATCCCTTAGCTATTAGGATAGGAATTATAATATTTTATTTTAAGTTTATCCATAGCTTAGCTTACCTAGTAAGATTCCTTCATCTATAAAAGTAATCCTACGACTTTAGGTTAGATCTATCATTTGCTCCACCCATCATTTACTCTACATAAAAACCTCTTGTATAGTTTCTCTCTATCAATAAAATATTTGTTGGCTAAACTCTTTTGCTCTTGCTTTCTCTCTTCCAAATGGATGGGTACTTCAATCCTTTCGGTCGGAGTAGGGGGTAAGCAAATACTACGGCAAAGTGCTATCTTGTTGCGATGGCATCAAAGGCACCCCAAAGTTACTTTCTATGTTTATGAAATGAAATTGGCTTTGTCCACGCTACATAGATGCCTAAGTACTTTCTATGAATATCAAAGTTGGATTTGTCCTTAAGACATAGATGTCTAAGTCCTTTAAATGTATATGAAATGAATTTGGCTTAGTCCATGCCATAGATTTCTGAAAAGATTCAATATCTGTGAAAGAACACACAGATCTAGGGTCTTCCTTAGTACACATATTATTCTGCATCCTTTTTGAGGGCAACAGGCTAGGAGGATCCTCCGTAAGACCCGTTTTAGAAAAATATAAAACAATCTTGTACTAAGGAGACAAAGGATTTCATGTGTTCTAAGACTGGCAAAGTCAAGCCATCCCTCTTCTTAGTAGTGAAGGCTTTGTTTCTGAAGAAAACCGTCCTTGATGTGTAGTTTGCAGTTCTGAAGCCATGCCATCTCTCTAAGGGTTGTGAAGGCTTTTTAGCTAAAAGAAAACCATCTATACGGATGCATAGCTCAGTCATAAGAAAGTTGTGGTGTGTTTATTAAAAGCTTTAATTTTGCATGGCATGCCGTCTATATGGACGTGAATCACCTATCAAGTTAGAAAGGTTAGTCTCTGTGTCTGTGGTGTCGATGAAATCTTTGGCTTGTTAAGGTATACCACCTGTGTGGTGTTGAAACCTGTTGGAAAGTTTGGCTCTGTGTCTGTGGTGTTTGACAAAAGCTTTGATTTCATATGGCGTGCCGCCTACATGGTCGTGAATCGCCTTTCATGTTGGAAAGTTTAGGGTATGGTGCCTACCCTTTGGACAACCTTATAGGTAGCCTTCCATGCCCCCTGCCTCCCCACTGATGATTCCGACCTCTACTAATCTCAAAAGTCCACCTAAAACCACCTTTTACATACCCATGTACAACCCAAATGATGATCTTGCGGATGTAAAGAACCCAAATACCATCCTCAAGTTCCTTACTGGCTATATGAGACAACATAATTGGATAAAGAACTTCAATCATGAAGGTTATAGTCTGATGTGGTGTAAATGCCCTTTCTCAGGACATTACCCATGGAAGACTGATTGTGATTGTCGAATATGCAGAAGAAAGGCTGCTGCAGCTACTCAACCTGAGATGCTTATGACGCCCCTCTCTACATCCAGTTACGCAGATGCTTACCTGTTAAACCATCAATCTAAATAGCATAACCAGATCCAATCTCCAATATCTCCATATGTTATTCGATCAGAGAATGATTCAGTTGCCTCTCAACACGCTATCCTTATCAGAGTACTGGAAAATAGGCTGCAAGCTATACAGTCTGAGAAATGCCCAATAGACTCCTCAATACTATATTTTCTTGACCTACAATAGAATAAAATGGCCTCGTTGGAAGAATAGATCCATCTCTTGAAAGATGATTATGTCAAACTCCAAAACGCCCAAGAAATAATCGTATTTCCCAAAACATATCCTTCACGAGCACCATTCCAAACCTTTTCCACCATCCCACCTCATCCATCCATACCAACGTTATTTTCTCCATCTTTCAAAGATAAATAGAAGGATTTTGACATCGCTAAGTTTGTATGGGAGAGGAAGGATGCCATGGCAGATCAGAGGAAATATGAATGTACCAGATGGAAAAAAGCCAAAGTTGTTATTGTATTCGAACATGGCCATTATATTCTGGAATTAGGCCAACCATTTCTGCTTTATTCATCTATGAGGTTGACTACTACATTAGAAGATAAATAGATTAGGAGAGATTCCATGACACCAAGGGTCGAGAAGATAAAGTATTTTGGCCAGGTTCTGTATGATACATATAAGATGGTATCCATACATGCTCCCATAGGCCATGGTCCAATTTCTACCATATTAGCTGATGATATTGAGATCCAGAGAATAGATATACAAGATGATCCATCAGAGGTTCCTTCTATCCAGAGAGCATCAACAAACTATGATCTGAAAGAACTACTATAGGAAGACAATGACAATGATATTGATCCAGCACACATGATGATCACAAGATTTGTATGAAATTTAACCACTCCAGATGATATCTTGCAAATCCCTGGTGAGGAATCCCATAACGGCCAAAAGGTCTCTCTGAAGAAGTGTCTTCTCAAAAGCAATAAAAAAACTACTGAATTGATCCACCTCAATCCAGTCAATGCTATTGTTGTTGTTCCAATGGATGATGAGCTTATACAACAAGAGTCATCACACTGTACAAGCTCCCATCCTTCCGAGAAGCATAAGAAAACTTTATTCGACAACCTCATGATGGATGAATGGTCCTAATCTCTCCACTCTGATGATATGCATATAGATCCAGCTCTAAAGCTATAAGGGTCTCCTCAGCTATCAAGGCGTCAGGAAAGGTACAAGAGATACATCCAGTTTAGATGGGCCAAAAATAAGAAATTGTCGGACAAAGAGTTGTTGACTTGACAAAGGTGACAAATCTGGGAAAACACGAATGCTTCATCTTCCATGACAAAGGATACCTTAAAAAAAGAATGTCCCAAGTCCAAAAAGGTGAAGAGAGAAGTTCCAGCCTTGATGAATGCCATGTATTGTCATTAAGATCTTGATGATCCTCATCCATCTGCAGAAGAAATTTCTAGATATGCATTCAAAGTAGAGAAGGAAATATCTGAAGACATCTTCATCAGTGGCCAATCTCCATCTTTCATTAGTAGACAATCATATGGTCCTATCGGTGACTTCTATTCTGATGAACATATCAAAAATAATGAAGATACTTTGCAGCAATTAATCCAATTGCCCAAGGAGGAATATCCATCGATGTCAGAGAAATGCTCTAGAAAACCAGTGGTCTATCAACTAGTCTCTGAGCAATTTCAGCTGACGAGTGATACAGTCCCAGAAAAGAGGCAAGAACCAACAACATAGGTGGAGGAAACCATTGCTACACCTCTATCCCTGCCTAGGACTTCAGAATAATAAAGAATCTGGCTAAAAAAGATCAACACATGATACAATCATATTGCACATCCAAAATCCAGTTGAATGCCTTCTGTTAAGATGCAAGCTATTCCAGGCAGACAATCCTCCAAGCCTTGCACGGCCAATACGAGAAGACATCTGCAATAAAGCAGATTATTGAGAACTTCCCAGTTCTTGATTGTTATTGAAATGAAATTGGATTTTTCCTTGTGATATAGATGCCTAAGTAATTTCAATGAATAATCAAGTAGGCTTTATCCACACGACGTAGATGTCTAAGTAATTTCCATGTATATGAAACGAAATTGGCTTAGTCCATGCCATAACATTCCAAAAAGATTCAATATCTGTGAAAGAACACACAGATATGGGGTCTGCCTTAGTACACATCTTGTTCTATGTCTGTTTTGAGGGAAATAGGCTAGGAAGAGCTGCCGTAAGACCCATTTTAGGAAAATACGAAACAATTTTGTACTAAGGAAATAAAGGATCTCATTTGTTCTTAGACTGGCAAAGTTAAGCCATCCCTCTTTTGGGTTGTGAAGGCTTTAATGCTGAAGCAAACCTTCCTTGATGTGTAGCTTATAGTTCTGAAGCCATTCCATCCCGCTAAGGGTTGTGAAGGATTTTTAGCTAAAAGAAAACCGTCTATACGGATGCATAGCTTAGTCGTAAGAAAGCTGTGGTGTGTAGATTAAAATCTTTGATTTTGTATGACATGCCACCTATATGGATGTGAATCGCCTGTCATGTTGGAAATGTTAGTCTCTGTGTCTGTGGTGTCGATGAAAGCTTTGACTTATTAAGGTATACCACCTCTATGGTGTTGAAACCTATTGGAAAGTTAGGCTCGGTGTCTGTGGTGTTTTATGAAATCTTCAATTTCGTATGGCGTGCCACCTACATGGTCGTGAAATCGCATTTTATGTTGGAAAGTTTGGGGTCTGTTGTCTAGCCTCTGGCCTTTGTTGTCTATCCTCTGGCCTATCTCGCTGGCAGCCTTCCGTGCCCCCTGCCTCCTCGTTTATTTGGTATCAGATCCATCCCCACTCCCAGAGAGAGGGAGGAAGTAGGAGTTTACATCCACCTCTGCTGATTGCAACCACGTGAGCTAACGTTACATTTTTATTTTCTTTTGTTTTTACTTTTCCCTTTTACTTAATTCATAGTTTTCATTTGCAAATAAGAGTTAGTGTTTATGAACTACTAAAGTCTTTGTCTTGTACATAATCAAGTCGTAGTTTCTTTCCTTAGATTTTAGACCAAATGCTTGTTTTGTTTTGTTCTTAGATCCTTAGCACAAATATTGAGTTAGTCCAAAAAAACACAAAAATATTTTCATTTAATTGAGTCTCTTCCCTAGAATTTTAGAACAAATACATAGAGTGTTTATAGTCTAGAAAAATAAAAAAATATGTCTACTCCAGAGTCCCTGTCCAGTTCATGTAATCCTTCAGTCAAGATAAACATGGCTACCACTTCTAGTGATACGTTGTCATGTAAACTTGACTATATATATGAAGTAGAGGTGTTACCATCACAACAACATATATGTACCATACCTTTACAAAATCCCTATTCAGTTATTGCGAAGAAGGTATGCAATCCTTGGATGATGATTCACTCTATGGTCCAACAATGCAAGGAGTAAAGGAATATGTTGTTACAACACCAGTTGTTCAGCATCCTATTCTGGTAACTCAAGAAGTACAGTTCATATCACTACAGATGCCATAGGACTTTTTGTAGCAATGGGAAAGTCTTGGATTTACTCATCTCCATATTGGTGCTATGCAAATTGGGTTGACATATCAGGGAAGAAAAGGCCGGCTAGTTGTGGCGCATCTTTCTCTTCTTGTTACTGGATTCAATAAGTACCAACATGCGAACTTGAGTACATCGTAGCTGATTCTGGACTATGATGATACAATCTTTATCACCATGTTCCCTGACTTCAACATACCTGTAAGACACCATAAAGTTCTTTCGTAGTCTGAGCCTTGGAGTATGTCAAGTGAAGTGTAATTCCAGCCCTAAGAGATTGAGAAGTGACTTCCCAAGTGATTGGTGTTTAAACCATATTGTTTTCCAACAATACCAATTTCATCCAAATCCGGTATTGGGGTGAGAAGTTATGGCCATTTTATTGAGAGTTGTCGGAACCGCCTAGGTGCGACAGACGATCCAACGGACCATCAAGTTTACGATAGACCCTCGCTCGAACCATTGCAATCAAGGCAGTAAATCCCTTTCCTATCCCAAGTGCGATGGCCAGGATGACGGACCATCAAGGCTGTGACGGACCGTCACCACTGAGGCAATGTGGTCTCATCCTGGCCAATGTGCGACGGATGATCCGATAGACCTTCAATACTGTGAAGGACCGCTGCTTCGACTGTCACACCATGGAAGTGTATTATTATTTTGACCGACGTGCGATGGACAATCCAACGGACCTTACGACTAGTGACGAACCATCGCTCCAACTGTCGTAGCCCCCGATCAGTATTTTAAGTCATTTTTTAAAAGGGAATTTTTGGACTTTCCACTCTTTTATTAACCAGATATATTCCAAATGAAGAAAATGGTTTCATTCATCATCCAAAACACAATAGATCTAGGGTTTCTCCCTCAAGATCAAATCTAAAACCCTTCTCCAAGAAATCCAAGAACTCACCATAGATTCTACAAATTGAGTTGAGATTTGATTTCCCGAAGTTTAAGGATTTCAAGAACCTTCTCTCAAGAGTAAAAAGAAGATTTTAAAGCAATCTTGTTCATCAAATTTTATAATCTAAAGTATGTGGGGTTTTGAACATGAGTAATGCTTTCACCCTTGTGCCCAAAAGCTTATTTAAACTATAATTTTCTGCAACTTAAGAGATTTTACATGAAATTGAATTAGGGTTTTTCACCCATTATTTTTGGTTGCAAGCTTTTGATGTTTCCCATGAATTGAGTCTAATGGCATGATTTTTTACATGTTTTCTTGAGAAATTGAAACTGGGTTTATACCTCATGATTTTAATCCTTGAGAAATTAATAGTTGCAATGTTTGAGATAATGAAGTATATGAGTATGTTGAGATTTTGAGATAAATTGCTGTAAATTTCAGATTTCTACATGAATTATGAATCTCTAAGCTATCTATTTTGCATTATGATGAGTTTTAACTTGAGATTGAATTATGGGTCATTAATCCCTACTTGAGATTTGCAATTTTATGAACTATTGTGCTATAAGCACCCATGATTTGAGTATTTTGAGATTATTAAGAAATGTTTTGACCTAATGGTCATAGAATTTTGAAATCCACTCTACCACATGAGATTACAGATTTGATTGTTGGGTTCTTATGAACCGTGAGATTATTTTGCAAGTGGATTTCGATGAGATGAGCGAGATAAACTAAAGGGAGTAGTATTTAGCACCGAGTTGGGTAAGTTACCATGTTTCTTACCCCAGAACTACTTGCCACCGTAGGTTTGAGATTTTGGGCCTGAGGCTGAGATGATTGGGCTCGAGGCTGAGATAAGTGATCACTGATTCGAGGTTATACTCATTGGTAAGAGTATGATGCCTCTCCCCAACGTGAAGTTTATTCCTTAGGAGGACAAGACGTTGGACTCCATGTAGCTCGCATGGTTTATGTTGGTTAAGAGAACCACCCTAAACTAAAGTATTTTTCATTGAGATAGAATATTTTTCCTAAAGCTTTGTGATGAGATATTTTCTAAAGAGAACGAATTGCTTTTGAGTATTTTCCAAAGAAGGAAGTAGTTTTATCTACTAATAAGAGTTGATCATCAGTTTTTAAACCAAAGTCATATGATTCCGAGTTCCAAGTGTTTGAGTTCAAAAAAGTTATAAGTTCTTGAGCAATACAGAAGTTTTACTCTCCATGAGACATATGCATGAGTTGAAAGAATTGTTTAAAACTTCCCTTATCCTATGAGTAATGAGAATAAGAGGAGAGAACATATTATAAAGCCAAAGTATAATGACTCATGAGATTTGTGTTACATGCTTCATTCTACATGATTTATGAAATTTACATTTTATACTTATTCAAGCAATGTAAGTCATTCCTATTTGCATGCATGATTTGATTAAAGAGTATTGATATTATTTTATGTAAATGAATACACCTCTATATACTCAGTACATTCCCAAGTGCTGATCCACATATATGTCTATGTGCTACATTGTCTTATAATGTAGGTTCAGGTGCTCAGTCCCAGCCTCGTTAGTGATTCCCGAGTACCTTCATCTATATTTCTACCGTGGTGAGTCCTCATGGTCCGAGGACCTATCTTCAGATATTTCAGTATTTGAGTGTTTATGTTATTACATCCAGTTCAGTTTGAGTTAGTTGAGGACCTGTCCCAATGACTCTCAAGTTCATGGAGTAGTAGAGGCTTTGTCAGACTAGTTATCAGACTGTGGTTGTGTTGAGATTTCCAGTATTGTGGTCGTTTAGACAGAGTATTACCTTTGTATTTCCTTTCATTTTATATGATAGTGACAATGTTTTGTATATTTCTTCTTGAATGATTTATTATGAGAAGTGAAAGGCTCAAAGGGTTAGCTTGGGGCTATTTGTAGCCCTAAGCACCGTGTGATATCCGGGGAGGTGATTTTGGGTCGTTACAAACTTTGTATCAGAGCCTAAGATTTTCAAAGATTCCTAGGGTGTCTGACAAGCCGCGTTGAGTAGAGTCTTGATCATCAGTGTGAAGCCTGCCATATCTATGAGCAAGAGGCTAGAAGACGTTTTAGGAAAAAGTTATTTCTTTCTTTCTGATTCCATCATGCGTGCAATTTTCCATCTCATCTAATAATTCATTCTCTCCTATTTTAGAAAATTCCTCTTTGAAGAGTAAATGCCTACAGAAATGATGATGAGAAACCCCCACCTGTTGATCCTTTTAATGAGACTGTGTCTCAAGCTGAGTTTTGGGCGGCCTTTCAGGCGTCATCCCAAGCAGTCACCTCTAATGTTCGTGCCAATAAACAGGATGCAGTTCCAAATCAGCAGGGAGGTGATGTAGCTACTTCTAGGATCTGTGATTTCATGCAGATGAATCCTCTAAAGTTTTATGGGTCCAAGGTAGGTGAGGACCCGCAGTTGTACCTTGAGAAAGTGAGAAAGATCATGCAGGTGATGCATGTTTCTTAGGAAGAAAGTGTTCAGTTAGCATCTTACAGGTTGAAGGACATAGCATATGACTGGGTTGTATCATGGAGGAAGGGTAGAGGTGAGGATGCTGCTCCTATGACTTGGTAGGTGTTCCAAGATGCATTCTTGGACAAGTTCTTTCTGATTGAGATGAGGAAAGAAAATATTGTGGAGTTTATGAACTTGAGGCATGGCTCCATACTTGTTAAGGAGTACTACTTAAAGTTCAACTAGTTGGCCAAGTATGCTCCTGATTTGATTTCTAATAGCTGAGCTAGTATGCGCAAGTTCGTGATAGGTATTTCTGGTTTGGTGCTGAAAGAGTATAGGACTGTGATGCTGCCTAGGGATATGGATCTTTCTAGGTTGATCATTCATACATAGAATATAGTGGTAGATATGATTAGAGAGAGACAGAATGAAGGGTAACAAGAGGGCTAGATCTGAGCAGTATGATTATAGTCAGCCTAGGTTCCATGGAGAATACCGCCCTCAGTTTTAGAGACGTTCGTCTATTTCAACGCCTTCATCAGCTAGTGCTCCCACACCTAAAGGAAGGAAGGAGCAAGGGAGCAGGTCTTTTATGTCTAGGTCACAGAACAGTGTTGGCAACAGGCCCCGTTATCTTCTTTTTGCTTAGTATGGAAGGGATCATCCCGGTAAGTGTTTCGCAGATTTGAGGGGTTGTTTTGGTTGTGTAAAGCAGGGCCACAGACTTAGAGATTGTTCACATGCTAGGCAGGGAACCAGAGATTCCCGACCTCAGGAACATACTACTAGTACACCAGCTCCTGTCCCTCATCCCGCCCTTTTTCAGGGCGCTTCATCTAGCATTGCTGTTGGTCAGCGCCAGAATAGATTCTATGCCTTACCATCCCTCCAGGAGCAGGAGGACTCTCCCAATAATGTTACTGGTATGCTCTGTGTCTTTTGTTTTGATGTTTATGTGCTGTTGGAATGATCTTGGGTGTATTTATACGCCTAAGCACCATAACGTATCCATATTTTAGCTAAGTTTAGAGAACAAAGTGCCTAGTTTCTTATGTTTTTACTCTACTTCTATGTAATTGAGCTAACCGATGTTATTAGCATGATTTTAGGTATTAATGAAGTAGATGAAGACATAATGGGACTATGGAATGTTGATGGCATATGACACAAGAGAGAGTAGCAGTCTGGACCAAATGTGGCACCTAGAATCTATGTCCAAGACTAGTTTGTCATTTATAATTAATTTAGGGACTTAGAAGGCAATTATGAGAGGAAAGATTTTTAAAAGGCTTAATGCTGAATTTTTATTCATTATTGAATTATTTTGTATTATTTGGGATTGGAGAGAGGCGGCTTACACCAAGGGAAAAATGCTATTCATCTTCTCCACCAAGATCGTTCTAGTTTTTAGTATGATGAATATTTCTATTGTGATTTCCGTTTTACCCATGAGTAGGTAAGTTTATTAGTTAGGGTTATGGAAGCCTTGTAGTATACAATCTATCACTTTGGGTTTTGAATTCATTATGCATTAATTTGTTTACATCATAATCTCTTCGTTTATGTTGAATTCTCATGGTTGCAAACATAGAGGATATGCCTTAAAACACAACTTGTTCAAAAGAAAGGTTGATGTTCGAAAAAGAGAGTAGTGACAAGAAAATAGGATTTCCAGCCCCTATTTCATATGCTAATGCCTTAACAGGATTATGGACCTTATGAATTGAGTGTTCAAGCAATATCTGTATATATTTTTCATAGTGTTCATATATGACTTTCTTGTCTACTCCTGCAGTGAGCATGATCATGCCGATCACCTTAGAATTGTCTTGCAAACTCATAGAGGTCACCAGTTATTTGCCAAATTTAGTAAGTATGAGTTTTAGCAAAGATCTGTTGCCTTTCTGATTCATATTGTTTCAGCTGAAGGTATTAGAGTTGATCCCCAAAAGATAGAAGCTGTAAGAAATTTGCCTAGACCTATCTCTACGTCTGACATTAGAAGTTTCTAGGGTCTAGAAAGCTACTACCACCATTTTTTTGAATGTTTCTCTTTAATTGTCTCTCCCATGACCTGGTTGACCCAAAATAAAGTTAAGTTCCAGTGGTCAGATTCCTATGAGAAGAGTTTTCAGGAGTTGAAGACTCGACTTACTTCATCCCCTATATTGACTTTACCTGATGGTACATATGGTTTTATGGTGTATTGTGATGCCTCTAGAATTGGTTTGGTTTTTGTGTTGACGCAAAGGGGTAAGGTTATAGCCTACGACTCTTGATAGTTAAAGCCGCATGAGAAAAATTACCCAACCCATGATCTTGAGTTAGCTATTGTGGTCTTTGCTTTAAAAATCTAGAGACACTATCTTTATGGTGTTTATGTTGATGTGTTTACTAATCATAAGAGCCTTCAGTATATGTTTACTTAGAGAGAGTTGAATCTTAGGCAGATGAGGTGGTTAGAGTTGTTAAAAGACTTGATATGAGTATGTTGTATCACCTGAGCAAGGCCAATGTAGTGGCAGATACCCTTAGCAGATTGTCTATAGGTAGTGTTGCTCATGTAAAGGAAGGTAAGAAAAAATTAGCTCATGATGTGCATTGTCTGGCTAGATTGGGTGTTAGGTTGCTTGATTCAGCTGAGGGAAGTACTTTGGTGCAAAGTAGTTCCAAATCCTCTTTAGTTTCAGAAGTAAAGGAGAAGAAATATAGATATCCTAGTTTTTTCTGACTGAAGAAGAAAGTTAAGGACCAAAAGGTAGAGGTTTTATCCAAAGGGTGAGATGGAATATTGAGATTGTAGGGTAGATTGTGATTTCCATGTGTTGGTGATCTAAGAAAGAGGATTATGGATGAAGTATATGGCACGCGGTATTCTATTTATACCAGCACTACCAAGAAGTACCATGACTGGCGGGAAATCTATTGGTGGAATGGTATGAAGAAGGATATAGCTGAGTTTGTAGAAAAGTGTGCAATGTTCCTACAGGTTAAGGTAGAGCACCAAAGACCTGGTGGTGTGATGCAAGAGTTTGGTATACCTACTTGGAAGTGAGAGGTGGTGAATATGGACTTTGTGACCGGGTTACCTCTTTCGCGTTGTCATCATGATTCTATTTGGGTTGTTGTACACAGGCTGACTAAGTTTGCGCACTTCTTTCCCATGCATACATCTTATATAGCTGAGGATTATGCTAGGTTGTATATCCAGGAGTTAGTCAGGCTGCACGGAGTTCTCTCGTCTATCATTTCGGATAGGGGTACTCAATTTACTTCTCAGTTTTGGATGGCATTTCAGCAGGGTCTTGGTACCCAAGTTCTATTGAGTTCCGTTTTTCATCCGCAGACAGATGGTTAGGCTGAGAGGACCATTTAGACCCTAGAAGATATGTTGAGGGCGTGTGCTCTTGATTTCAAAGGTAGTTGGGATGAGCATTTACCATTGATAGAGTTCGTCTGCAACCATAGTTACCATGATAGCATCGGGATGGCACCGTTTGAGGCCTTGTATAGTAGGAGATATAGATCACCCATAGGTTGGTTTGAAGTGGGTGAAGCTACTGTGATTGGGCCTGATGCAGTGTTTGAAGCTATAGAGAAAGTTGAGTTGATTAGAGAACGGTTAAAGACAACTTTAGAGTTGTCAAAAGTCATATGCCGATGTGAGGAGAAGAGATCTTGAGTTTGAAGTGGGTGATTTGGTGTACTTGAAGATTTCATCTATTAAAGGGGTGAAGAGGTTTGGTAAAAAGAAAAAGCTTAGTCCCCATTATGTTGGCCCGTATAGAGTTTTGAGTTTTGTTGGGAAAGTAGCCTATGAGATTGAGTTGCCTGTGGAGTTGTCAGCCATTCATCCTATTTTTCATGTCTCCATGCTTAAGAAGCATATTGGTGATTCCGTTGTGGTAGATCCTTCAGAGAGTGCTGATATTCAGAATAGTCTTTCATTCGATGAGTTTCCCGTTGAGATCCTAGATTTTTAGATCCGTAGACTGAGGAACAAAGAGGTTCCCTTTGTCAAAGTGTTGTGGCAGAACCAATCAGTTGAGGGCGCTACTTGGGAGGTAGAAGCAGACATGCGAGCCAAGTACCTGCACCTCTTTTCCGCGAGTTTAGATCCATCCGAAGGTATTATTCTTTCTTAATTTAGCCCTTCTAAATCTAAAGTTCTTCTATAAATCTATTCTTGCATGAGTTCTTGCAATTTCTGAGGTATTTAAGAGTTTAGAGAGATTCTGAGCCATTTAGTAAATTACTTCAGCTATGTGTACTCTGTTTTCCTACTCTAACTTGCGACATTCGAGGACGAATGTTTCCAAGGGGGAGATATTGTAAGACCTTGCAAAGTTCCCTCGTAGTATGGGCCTTGGAGCGTGTCAAGTGAAGTGTAATTCTGATGCTAAGAGATTGAGAAGTAACTTCCCAAGTGATCGGTGTTTAACCATATAGAATTGTCTTAAATTTGACTTTTAGCTTTCTAATGATACCAATTTCGTCCAAATCCGATATCGAGGTGAGAAGTTAATGCCATTTTACTAAGAGTTGTCGAAACCTCCTAGGTACGATGGATGATCCAACAGACCATCGAATTTGCGACAGACCATCGTAACCAAGGCAGTAACTCCCTTTCCTAGCCCAAGTGCGACGACCAGGATGACGGACCATCAAGGCTGCGACAGACCATCGCCACTGAGCCAGTGTGATCTCATCCTGGCCAACGTGCGACGGATGATCCTTCAGACTGTCAAGACTGTAAAGGACCATTGCTTCGACCATGACACAATGACAGTGTATTCTTTTTCTGACCAACGTGCGACGGACGATCCGATCTCCGACCATCACAACCCCCGATCAGTATTTTAAGTCATTTTTTTAAAGAGACTTTTTGGTCTTTTCGCTATTTTATTAACCAGATATATTCCAAATGAAGAAAATGGCTTTATTCATCATCCAAAATATAATAGAACTAGGGTTTCTCCCTCAAGATCAAATCGAAAACCCTTCTCCAAGAAATCCTAGAACTCACAATAGATTCTACAAATTGAGTTGAGATTTGAGTTCCACAAGTTCAAGGGTTGCAAGAACCCTCTCTCAAGAGTAAGAAGAAGAGTTTAAAGGAAGTTTGTTCATCCAATTTCATAATCTAAGGTATGTGGGGCTTTGAACATAGGTGATCCTTTCACCCTTGTGCCCAAAGGCTTATTTAAACTACAATTTTCTGCAACTTATGAGATTTTACATGAAATTGAATTAGGGGTTTTAACCCATTGTTATTGGTTGCAAGCTTTTGATGTTTTCCATGAATTGAGTCTAATGGCATGATTTTTTACATGTTTTCTTGAGAAATTGAAACTGGGTTTATACCTCATGATTTTAATCCTTGAGAAATTAATAGTTGCAATGTTTGAGATAATGAAGTATATGAGTATGTTGAGATTTTGAGATAAATTGCTGTAAATTTCAGATTTCTACATGAATTATGAATCTCTAAGCTATCTATTTTGCATTATGATGAGTTTTAACTTGAGATTGAATTATGGGTAATTAATCCCTACTTGAGATTTGCAATTTTATGAACTATTGTGCTATAAGCACCCATGATTTGAGTATTTTGAGATTATTAAGAAATGTTTTGACCTAATGGTCATAGAATTTTGAAATCCACTCTACCACATGAGATTACAGATTTGATTGTTGGGTTCTTATGAACCGTGAGATTATTTTGCAAGTGGATTTCGATGAGATGAGCGAGATAAACTAAAGGGAGTAGTATTTAGCACTGAGTTGGGTAAGTTACAACTGTTTCTTACCCCGGAACTACGTGCCACAGTAGGTTTGAGATTTTGGGTCTGAGACCGAGAGGATTGGGCCGAGGCCGAGATAAGTAATCATCGAGTCGAGGTTATACTCCTTGGAAAGAGTATGACGCCTCTCCCTAATATGAGGTTTATTCCTTATAAGGACAAGACGTTGGACTCCATAGAGCTCACATTGTTTATGTCGGTTAAGACAACCTCCCTAAACTAATGTATTTTCCATTGAGATAGATTATTTTCCCTAAAACTTTGTGATGAGATATTTTCTAAAGTGAACAAATCATTTTTGAGTATTTTCCAAAGAAGGAAGTAGTTTTCTCTACTAATAAGAGTTGATCATCAATTTTTAAACCAAAGTCATATGATTTCGAGTTCCAAGTGTTTGAGTTCATAAGAGTTATAAGTTCTTGGGCAATAAATAAGTTTTATTCTCCATGAGACATATGCATAAGCTGAAAGTATTGTTTAAAGCTTACTTCATCCTATGAGTAATGAGTATAAGAGGAGAGCACATATTTTAAAGCCAAAGTATAATGACTCACGAGATTTGTGTTACATGATTCATTCTACATAATTTATGAGCTTTACATTTTAAACTTATTCAAGCCATGTGAGTCATTCCTATTTGCATGCATGATTTAATTAAAGAGTATTGATATTGTTTTATGTAAATGCATACACCCCCATATACTCAGCACATTCCCAAGTGCTAATCCACATATACGTCTATGTGTTACATTGTCTTATAATGTAAGTTCTGGTGCTCAGTCCCAGCTCGTCAGTGATTCTCGAGTACCTTCATCTACATTTCTATAGTGGCGAGTCCTTATGGTTCGAGTACCTCTCTTCAGACATTTCAGTATTTGAGTGTTTATGTTATTACTTTCAGTTCAGTTTGGGTCAGTTGGGGACCTGTCACAATGGCTCTCAAGTTCATGGAGTAGTAGAGGCTTTGTCAGACTAGTTATCAGACTGTGGTTGTGTTGAGATTTCCAGTATTGTGGTCGTTTGGACCGAGTATTACCTTCATATTTCCTTTTATTTGATATGATAGTGCCAGTGTTTTGTATATTCCTTCTTGAATGAGTTATTATGAGAAGTGATAGGCTCAAAGGGTTAGCTTGGGGCTACTTGTAGCCCTAAGCACCGTGTGACGTTCTGGGAGGTGATTTTGGGTTGTTACAACACCGTTAGCTGATCGACAACTAAAGAAGGCATTGAAGATCCAAGTCCATATTCTTGATGCTCAGAAGGACAGAGATGCTGGTCAGGCAACTCTCCACTGTCAGATAGCCTGGAGAGTTCAGAACCATGACATGAACTTACTTCCTTCAAGTGGCAAGAACTCTCTGTTCTTGACCATTGATGCAACCGATCAAACCACAAAATGTACCAATATCTCGAGAAACATATCTAGGGATGAACTGGTCAACATTATCCCAGCCTCATAGGTCACTAAATATGAGAATTTGAGAGCCCATCCTCAACCTCTCATCCCCACTGATGATTCCGATCACCACTATCTCAAAAGGCCATCTAAAACTACCTTCTATATCCCCATGTACAACCCAAATGATGATTTTTCAGATGTAAAGGACTTGGATACCATACTCAAGTTTCTTACTGTCTATATGAGACAACATTATTGGATAAAGAACTTCAATCATTAAAGTTATAGTCTAATGTGGTGTAAATGCCCTTTCTCAGGACATTACCCATGGAAGACTGATTGTGACTGTTGAATCTGCAGAAGAAAGGTTGTTGCGGCTACTCAACCTGAGATACTTATGATACCCCTCTCTACATCCAGTCATACGGATACTTACCTGTCAAACAATCAATCTAAAGAGGATAACCAGATCCAAGATGCAATATTGCCATATGTTATCCGATCAGAGAATGCTTCAGCTGCCCTTCAACACGCCATCCTTATCAGAGTGCTGGAAAGTAGGTTGCAAGCTAGACAGTCTGAGAAATGCCTAATAGGATCCTCAATACTACATTTTCTTGACCAACAACGGAAGGTAATGGCCTCATTATAAGAACAAATCCATCTCCTGAAATACGATCATGCCAAACTCCAAAACGCCCAAGAAATAATTGTATTTCCCAAAACATATCCTTCATGAGGACCATTCCAACCCTTTTCCACCATCCCACCTCGTCCATCCATACCAACGTTGTTTTCTCCAAGTTCCATAAATGAACAGAAGGAGTTCGACATCGCTAAGTTTGTATGGAAGAGAAAGGATGTCATGGTAGCTCAGAGGAATTATGAATGTACCATACAACAAAAAGCCAGAGTTGGTACTAAATTACTACATGGCCATTCTATACTAGAATTAGGCCAACCATCTCTGCTTTATTCATCCATGAGATTCACTACTACATTAGAAGATGAACGGATGAGGAGAGATGCCATGACACCAAGGGTTGAGAAGATAAAGTAATTTGGCCGAGTTCAATATGATACTGATAAGATGGTATCCATGCATGCTTCTGTTGTCCATGGTCTAGTTTCTATAGTCTCAGCTAATGATCTTGAGATCCAGAGAACAGATATGCAGTATGATCCATCAGTGGTTCCTTCTATCCAGAGAGCATTAACAAACTGTGATCTGAAAGAACGACTGCAGGACGACAATGACAATGATGTTGATCAAGCACACATAATGATCACAAGTTGTGTAAGAGATTCCACCACTCCAGATGATCTCTTGCAGATCCCTAATGAAGAATCCCATAATGATGAACAGGTCTCTCTGAATAAATGTCTTCTCAAAAGCAATGAGAAAAATACTGAATTGATCCACCTCAATCCAGTCGATGCTATTGTTTTTGTTCAAAAGGATGATGGGATTATACAATAAGAGTCATCACACCATACAAGCTCCCATCCTTTCGAGAAGCACAAGGAAACTTTATTTGGCAACCTCATATCGGATGAATGTTCCCAATCTCTCCACTCTGATGATATGTGTATGGATCCAGCTCTAAAGCTAGAAGGGTCTCCTCATCTATCAAAGCATCATGCAAGGAATAGGAAATACATGTAGTTAAAATAGGCCAAAAATAAGAAACCGCCGGACAAAGAGTTGCTGACCGACAAAGGTGACAAATCCTCTAAGAAGACAAATCCGGGCAAACACGAATGCTTTATCTTCTATGACAAAGGACATCTTTCAAAAGAATGTCCAAAGTACAAAAAAGTGAAGAGAGAAGTTCCAGCCTCGATGAATGCCATGGATTGTCATGAAGATCTTGATGATCCTCATCCAGCTGCAGAAGAAATTCCTAGATCTTCATTCAACATAGAGAAGGAAATATCTGAGGACATCTTCATCAGTAACCAATCGCCATCTTTCATTAGTAAACAGTCATCTAGTCCTACTGGTGACTTCTATGGTGATGAACGTATAAAAAATGATGAAGATGATTTGTAGCAATCAATCCAATTTCCTGAGGAGGAATGTCCATCTATGTCAGAGAAATGCTCCAGCAAACCAGTGGTATCTCAACCAGTCTCTGAGTAATTTCAGCTAACGAGTGATCCAGTCCCAAAAAAGAGGCAAGAACCAATAACAGATGTGGAGGAAACCATTACTATAACTTTATCCCTACCTCAGGACTTTCGAACAATAAAAAATTTGGTTGAAGGAGATCAACACATGATACAGTCAGATTGCACATCCATAATCCTGCTAAATGCCTTCTGCAAATACGCAACCTATGCCAGGCCGACAATCCTCCAAGACTTGCATGGTCAATACGACAAGACATCTCTAATAAAGTAGATTATTGAGAACTTCCCAGTTCTTGATTCTTATTATGGCGGGAAAAATCTTGTTATGAAGTTTGATTTCCCTGTTCAAGTTGGCGAACAAGATCCCGATGAAAGCTACTATTTAGGATATTCAAACTACCTAAGCCACCAAACGACAAGCCTGAAGTAGTACGTCAAACCAGGTATTTCAAGTGAAGAAGCCCAGTTGATTACCAAAAGAAGAATAATGGTTGCTTCATCTGCAAAAGGCTTAGTCAGTTTGTGAAAAACTATCCTCAACTCAAGAAGTCAAAAGAATTGTCCACCTCCTTGAAGAGATAGCTGATCATGTCAAAATCTATCTCCACAAAGAGGACGACATTGAATTGGTCTTTTCATTGAAAGAAGAATTGACGAAGGACAACATCTTCCCCGTAGATGTTTATTCAGGAGATATCTAAGTTGGTTATCTCTACCTGATATCCATCATCAAAGAAGACAACCAGACATCGGCCACTCAGTATATCATGCTTAACATATCAGGAATATTATCTTCTTGGCTAACAGATTTCTCTCTAGATATGTTCAATAGATATATGGATCCTTCAGATACATCTATCCTTTGAGAAATCCAGACTTTCAACAAGCTTCAAGTATTCAACAGGCACATCAAGTACATCTTGTAGCTGTTCATAGAACATTTGAGGTATCTTTTATGTTATGTGTTCATCACACTAGCCGATGTTTCCCAGCAAGGACTCTTAAGGCTGTTTTGGTACACACGCTGCCAGTACTATACTACGGTGGAGTTCAAGTGTTATTCCTTCAGGCATCATGATCGAATCCTACCAACTCCAAAAATATTCATGCTATACTGGATTCGACGCTATAAATATTTCTACGATGAAACAGTTTTCATGTTGTATCGCCTGGTAAGAATCATAGGCCATGAAGTCCAAGCCAAGTTGGAAATTTTACCACTCTGGGAATTTTCCAATGTAATGCTCTATCTTTAATATGAATATTGTGAAGAACAATGCTTGACTCTCCAGCAAACTACATTCATTCCAAGGGACTACACCGAGGATCATCCACACTAGGATGAAGTCTGACGAATAACCAAAGGATATCATCCACCGTATGAATTCACAACTAATGATGCCATAAGTATACAATGAAGGATCCAACACAGGAATGCAAAGATCTATCCAAAAGAAAGAGTTACTTCACCAGATCAATGAAGAGATGCTTGGAAGGCCAAGAACGCCTCAACAAGAAGCACAAAGTAGATTGGTGGATGGAAGGAGTATACGCAACCTCACCGCCTCTGGCTCCATACAACATTGTCTCTTAAGATATGATGTTAGATGACATGTGCAAGAAAGTTACCCTCTCCAGCAGGTTACCCTTTCCAGTGGGTTACCCTCTCCAATGGGTTACCCTTTCCAGTGGGTTACCCTCATCTCCAGGAAACCCTCCTCAGTGGGTTACCTTTTTAAATAGGTTTCTTGAAGTTGTTGACTCAGCTACTTCAAAGATAAAGAGCTTATCCACCTACTTGAAAGATGCCTGTGAAGCTGTTAATGCACCTACTTGCAAGATGTTGACTCACCTGCTTGCACATACTGTCACATGCCAACAACATAGTTTGTTTTGTTTTTATTTCCCCCCATATATTAGTAGGGCCCGGTGTGAATAAAGATAAGGCCTATCCATTCATAAAAGATAATGCTTATCCCTTCCAAAAGGATAAGGCTTATCCTTATTAATGAATAATGCCTATCCCTTAGCTGTTAGGATAGGATTATAATATTTTATTTCATGTTTATCCATAAGATATATTAGATTATCTAGTAAGCTTCCTTCCTATATAAAAGGAAGCCTAGATCATTTTCTCCACCTATCATTTGCTCTACCTAAAAACCTCTTGTATAGTTTCTCTCTGCTATCAATAAAAATATTTGTTGGCTAAACTCTCTTGCTCTTGATTTCTCTCTTCCAAAGGGATGGGAACTTCAACCCTCTAGGTCAGAGTAGAGGGGTAAGGAAATACTACGAAGAAGTGCTAGCTTGTTGCGATGGCAACAATGACACCCTAAAGTTACTTTCCATGTTTATGAAGTGAAGTTGGCTTTGTCCATGCAACATAGATGCCTAAGTACTTTCCATGAATAAAGATGTTGGATTTTTCCACACGACGTAGATTTCGAAGTTCTTTCCATGTATATGAAACGAAATTGGCTTAGTCCATGCCATAACTTTCTGAAAATATTCTATATCTGAGATAGAACACGCAAATCTAGGTTCTTCCTTAGTACACATATTGTTCTACGTCTGATTTGAGGGAAAAAGGCCAAGGATATTGATAACGCTCAAACTACAGCTCTCGTAAGAGTGTAAGCGGTCGTTGTCAAATATAGAACCCAACTGGGTTGGGTGTCGAATCCCACAGGGAATACTCGGTCACTAAGTATGCAACGATTAGTAGACTTTTGGTGAAAGTTCTGCGGATAAAGGGGGGATTTTATGCGTGAAGTAAAATTATCAAAATAAAAAAGTAAAAGGGGAATGTTTAGTAAGATTTTAATCAATGAGAATTGTAAGTTAGGGTTATGTCCACCTTATGAGTTTTATGTATCTATTGGCTATGAGTTATGCGAAATTCAGACATGCATGCGCTTATAGAGATTCGTCTTCTTTGGTAAATCCTAGTGTCTTTCGACCATCAAGGATTATATCACTTTAACTCTTTCGAGCTTAAAGCGTGTACTAATGGTACAAATTCTCCAAGAGGTTAATCCAGTCACTGCACTAACTTTTAAACAGGGGTTGGTAGCCCTATTTCCTTGTCATTCTCTCTTTTCCAGACATGTAACTTTTCTTTCGAACAAGTTAATACTATACTGGTGTATTCTATATGTTTGCAACCACAAGAATTCAATTAAGATGAAGAGAGTAATGATATAAGCAGCATACGTATCAAGAATTCACAAACTCATAGCAATAGATAGTGTATCATAAGGCTTCCATAACCCTATCAGAGAAGTTTATCTACTCATGAGTGCAACGGAAATCACATAGATGTAATCATCATACCACAACCTAGAATAATCTTGGCGATGGAAGTGATATGGCGTCAAAAGATCTCACACGTTTTCCCCTAGCCGTTCTTCTTAAGAGAGCCGAGTTCTCTATGTTAGACTTACAGAATATTGTAACGTGAATTAGGATCAAAAGTAGAATGAAAAATTCTTGAATTAATGAATGAGTGAATAATCAAAAGCTTTGAATGAATGAATAAGTGAATGCTGAAAAATTCAGCATTATAGGGTTTTTATAACATCCTTGTCCTAGTCCTACTGAAATAGGGTTTGTATCCTTTTCCTAGTCCTAGTGGGTTACTGCATACTTGTCCTAATCCTACTAAGTTACTGCTGATCCCCCAAGTCTTTAGAAATGCTGTTTTTGCCCGGGACAAGTTCTCCATGCATCACTTTCAGTCCACAAGTTTCCAGAAGCTGCCTTCCTCCTTACGTGAAGTTTCCTTTGGCGTCCAACAATCCATAAAATGCTGAAATCTTCATCATAAATACCTGAAATCTTGCTAATCACGTTGGTTAGCTCACTTACAGGAAAAAGGACTAAAAGTGTAGGAATTATATATTTTGTCTTCAAAACTTAGATAAAATATGGGTACATTAAGGTGCTTTAGGTGTGTAAATACGCCTAACATAAACACCCCACACTTAAAGCTTTGTTTGTCTTCTAACAAAATTTTACGTCCATGCAATCCTCTAACTAGAAATCACAACAGTAACACAAAATATTCATCAAGACAGGCACGATAATTATCAGCAAAGAGTAGTTTTCTGATCACTACTAGAAACAATTCAACCTCCAACATAGACTCGTGATGATGGTTAATTCGTATCTACAAGTTAAGGCACAAAGAATCATACAAGACTACCCAAAACTCATCAACCATGTGTGTCTCACAATATATCACCCATAATTACTCACAAGTATTTCATTTTTCAAAACATGGGTATAAGATTATCCTTGCTCTCACTCTCACAAAGAATTCATATGTTGCAACTGATGACTATAGGCTTGCCCTTAGTGTAATGCTCCACTAATATCAAAATGCTAAGCTTAGGATCAAATAGGTCTTTTACAGGTTGTAATGTAGGCTAAGGGACGGGTAGGAGTATTTTGGCCAGAAATAGTGACTATGTTCCTAAGCGCTTTAATACATAGTATTATGCCATTAACACTCTCTTTTAATCAACCCTACTACCTTTATTTTATCTACCACCCATTTTCACTTATTTTGCTATTCAAACATAACTATCTTTTTATTTAATCATAAACCCAACTATCTTTTTGTTTTTCTATTTCTTTTTCTTTTTTTTTTCTTTTTTTTTTTTATAACACACCTCTATGATAGCCACTTTTTTTTCATAACAAATTCAAGTACCATTACACTCTAAGGCATCACTCTCACCCAATTTCCTCTTATTTTGTCACATAATTTTACAATTTAAAGTGCTTAGGAATTTGGATCAAATTATGGTCTTGAAAAAAAATGAATTAGGCTACATATGAGGCTGTCAAAGAAAATAGCTAATAGTCTCAAAGGGGGTTAACTAAGATAATGTCCACGGGTAGGTAAAAAGAAGGTAAACAATCACAGGTTGCGAAAGAAATGCCTAAATCATCTCCTAAACTCACACTCTTTATTTTGCTTTACACACACACCAGGCAAGTTCTAGCATCAGTCACAACACAGAATATACTATAACCTCACACACACAAGGCACATGGTTAACTTTATTGGGAGCAGTATAGACTCTTGACCCAACAGATGAATGAATTAAACCACACAAATATCACACAGTGAGTCACACTTGGAGCCTAAACGTCTCAATAGCAATGATTTAGCACAAACTCTTGTTATACTACCATGCCGTCTATCAGAACAATTTCATGCAAAATCTAAAAAAAATTAAAATTAAACTAACTAATTACGACTAATTAAAACAAACAAGAACTAGAATAAATTGAAATGCAGACAAAGAAGTATAGCATACAAATACCAGCACCCCACACTTAGACGGGACACACTGCCCTCAGTGGAAAATAAATAAGAAGAACCTGATTAGTCGGACTCATCCTCTATGTCTGGGGTTATACCCCCTGCATCGGAATCATCATCAGAGTCGTCGTCATCAGAGTTCTCTTCCATGTCGGAGTCTAGCATTTGTCGATCATCATCGGTTGGCATGTCGTCATCAAGAGGTTCCTCAAAATATACACCTACTCCACACATCGCCATCGCATGCTCATTCATTGGGTAGTCATAATCCAACTGTTGGAGATATACAACAGTTGGAACACGACCCCCGCTCATCATGGTAAACCTCATCATTCCATATAAATGGCGGGAGAAGCTTTCGTCGCGAGCATGTCTTTCTGCAGTGGTTAGGTTGACGCCATGCATGGATTCAACATCTTTAACCTTTGTGAGGTCAACCTTCTTCGGGTTGTATGGAAGCTTATGATATGCAGGTTCCTCTTCGATGTCCTCCTTCCTCAATATCGCAGTCAACAGATTGCCAAAGCTGAAGTGGGATCTCTTGTGCAGCCTGGCCTTACGCATTGAAGATCGAATAATCGCCCCAATATTGATGGGGATGTTCGTCATCAAAGAGTACACCAAGAACACTCTATCACGTGTGATATTTTTGTACTGTGACCCTAGAATCAGGAAATAATTTACTATCCGCAACCATATACGAGCTTCTCTATTCAAGGAGGCATACAGGGAGGTATTGTGCCGACCGGTATCCTTGTGACGACTCCACCATGCCATTGATCTTGTTCCGCATAGTGTGTGTCTGATTTCCCTGTATGGAGGTCTGCGATAAAGATCCTTGAGCGGTGATGGATCCACAGATGGAAGACCCAGAAAAGAGTTTAAGAACTCTGCATTCAGTTGCAAGACTTGGCCCCGAATCTTCACTTCACTTCCGGTAGTCTTTGGGGACCAATTGGCATAGAATTCTCGCGTTAGATCAAGATTGCATTCTCCCATATCTTGGAAAATGAAATCAAGATGTAGCGTCATGATTTTAGCCAAAATGCGGGGTTCTTTCTTTGCTAGGCTCTCCTTTTGTATCAATTCGACATGAACATATCTTTTTACTTTATTGTTCTTGTACAACTCCTTTCCTTCCTCCTCTAGGACCCATTTTATCCCGTACATGCATCGAGGTATTTGCAGCGAGGAGTATTTACCTTGCTCTTTTTGTCCCCTTTTCTGGCCTTTTTGTGAAGTGGTTGTTTTTTCTTTTCCTTGTCTTGCTTTTTGTGCCATTGTACATGAGATTAAAATAATAGTCATGTTAGCTTCATCTCGGTAGATACAATCGAAAAACAAACAGTAGTGGTACCACCCCACACTTAATTTGTTGTGACAAACTAATTAAGTGAAAGCTGTCGATTACTTAGACTTCATCGATATAAGTTTAGGTGTTATGTTCCAACAATATAATCAGTGAAGTCATACTTTTCTTGTCATCTTAACTATCCTTTTTTGATTCTATTTCATGAAATCTTGGCAATACTTTCATGATTGGATTGATGTACCTTTTGAGCAAGACTACTACATAGAGATTGAATCAAGTTATGGCATTAGAAATAATCATAACATCATATGTTTGTAGTCAACCATGATTTTCATCTCGATGAACAAGTCATTTGAACATGTAAGCTTTCTAGTTACAAGATTATGCAATTTTCTTGACCATGTCAATTCCGCAAAAGTATGACAGTGTATCAAAATCAAATTCAGGTTGGAACCAAGTCTAGAACACCCATACGTATTCTTTCACTCACTTAGTTGTACAACAAATCAACCACATTCAAATCACCAACACTACTTCAAGATTTAACAACTTATTATAGGCGTAGTATTGTAATACTTATGGAATATAAAAGAAGAGCAAAGAAGTACTTACTTGGTTGATGGCCTTGGAAGATGTTCTTGCAAAGTTAAAAGAGCAAAAAGAAAATTTTTGAGAGATTTTGGAGAGGTGGGTGGCGCTTAGGTTGAATTTGCAATGAATTTTTGTTCTAAGACTAAGGTTCTATTTATAGGGCAAGCTTGGGTCGGGTTTTGACCCATTCGGAATCGGATTAGGAGACCAAAAAGTGAGTATAGGCGACGCCTAATGCTTTACCTATGCTTGGCATAGGCGGCGCCTTTTGCAAAGCCTAGTTGAGTATAGGCGGCGCCTATGCTATGGCATTTTTAGGCAAAGGCGGCGCCTATGCCATGGCACTCTAGATTCAGAGACAAAAGGCTTTTGCATAGGCAGCGCCTATGCTATGGCATTGTTAGGCATAGGCGGCGCCTATGCTATGGCATTCTAGATTCAGAGAGCTTAGGCCATAGCATAGGCCTTGCCTTGTTCGTTGCCTAGATTTTCATAGGCAAAGCCTAACTCATAGCCTTTTGCTTCTTCATTCCCAACTTACCACCTTCAACATGCAATACTTCCAAATCAAAATTTGAAACCAATCTCCTCATTTACACGTCTTGCACCTACACTTACTCAAAAACATCAAAAACGATTAGAAAGATGGGTTGCCTCCCATCAAGCGCCTTAGTTTTGGTCGTTGCTCGACAAAATCCTAGGAAAACAAAAACAACAAAAACAATTAAAAATGATGGGTTGCCTCACACCAAGCGCTTGATTTATTATCGTGGAACGACATAGTTATCTCGATTACTTAGACTTCATCGAGATATTTGGTGCATCATTTTCTGAATGGATTCAGACGACACTGATGCTTAATTGTGGGCATGCAATCTTCTTCGAGATGCATCTTATGCATACATATCCCAGGTGGGATACCAATTATATCATCAATAGACCAACCAATGGCTCTCTTGTACCTCTTCAGAGCAGAGATGAGAGCCTCTATGTGTTGTTCACCTAAATCAGCCACAACACTCACCGGAAGTGTATTTCCACTTCCCAAGAACGCATACCTTAGGTGACTGGGGAGCTCTTTCGATTCTAGCACTAGTGGCTCTTCAATGGAAGTCTTCCCTGTTGGTGACGATCGATTCTTAAGATCAAGGTCCAGCTTCTTAGGAGCATGAGAATATGACCTTATTCCTGTTAGAGCACAAACGGTTTCTTCATATTCTTCAACCTCCTCACGTTCAAAGTTCAGTAGCACAACAGATAGTGACTCAATAGTAAGCTACTTCTCTACAGATAATTCTTTCTCATCCTCATAATAAACATCATCTACAGAGAACACATTCATATCGCTGGGCTGTTTCATTGCTTTGCATACATCAAAATGGACCACTTCGTCATTCAACCGAAATATAAGCTCATTAGCTCTTAAATCAATAAGCACACTTCCAGTTGCAAGGAAAGGGCGTCCCAAGATTATGGGAACTTCAGAATCCACCTCGCAATCCAAAATAACAAAGTCTGCAGGAAAGATGAAGGTGGAAACCTTCACCAATACATCATTCAAGATACCCACAGGTCGTTTTACCGACCTATCTGCCATCACGAGCCGCATATTGGTTGGTGTAGGGTCACCCAACCCCAACTTTTTGTACATGGATAGCGGCATCAAATTGATTCTAGCTCCCAAATCGCATAACGCCTTAGCAAAATCCAATGATCCAATCATGCAAAGAATAGTGAAAGCAGAAGGATATGCCTTTTTCTAAACTAGCGATCTTGTAGCGATTGCACTGCAATGATGAACATTATCTTCCATCTCATAGCTTACTGCCCACTTCTTTGTCAAAAGGTCCTTCATGAATTTAGCGTATTTGGGCATCTGCTCTAGCGCTTCCACCAAAGGAACATTAATAGTCAACTGCTTCAACATAGTCATGAATTTACTGAACCTAATATCATCAGCTTTCTTCTTCAGTCTCTGTGGGAAAGGTGGTTGTGGAAGGGGAATTGTTTTCTCCACCACTTCCTTTTTATCTTGCTTCCGATTATCAACCTTTTCAGGAGTGTCGTCAGCCTTCTTCTTCAGTCTCTGAGGAAAAGGTGGTGGTGGAAGGGGAATAGTTTTCTCCACCACTTTCTTTTTACCTTGCTTCCAACTATCAATCTTTTCAGACTGCAGACGTCTAGGGGTGACGTCATGAACACACTCTTCAGCTTCTTCGGCCTCTTCACATTCTGCATCAATAACATTATTCGCTATATCATCAACTACCTGCTTGCCTTTAGATGGATTGTCCAACACTTTACCACTCCAGGTAGTAATAGCCATACACGATCCGTCATTCTTTGGGTTTTGCACAATGTCACTGGGTAGCGTGCCAGCCTTTCTTTGGTTGAATGTCGCTGATAATTGACTCAATTGTTGCTCCAGCTATTTTATTGTAGTAGAATGCGAGTCAACTAATTGATTTATTGATGACAAATCATTCTTTACCTCAGTAACACCCATGTTGGTTGCCTCCACTCCTTTCAATAGCTTAGCCATCATATCTTCCATGGACATCTTCCCAGGGCCAGACGCCACAGCCTCACGGTTTCCAGGAGGAACATACAAACCACTCCTGTTAGTCTTATTCTTCCAACCACCTTGATCGCGGTCCTTGTATCCAGATTTATCATAATAGTTCCGACCTTGGCTTCCTTGGGCATTGCCTCGGAAACCTCCTGATTATTCAAGTAGTTCGCTTCTTCCTCAGAGTCGGATTCATCTTCTCCCTGTGATACAACGGCCTTAACCTTTTCGGTCTTCCCTGATAATAAGTGTTTGGTAAGAAGATCCATCTACATTTTCATGTGAGCCATATCTTGGTCACGTTTCTCTTGTTTATGCCTCTGCTCTACAGTCAAGCCAATAGATACGGTAGAGCTTGCTACCTCAGAATCCCTGGTATGCCAAGCTCTACTCTACTTTGTCATACGATCTAGCATATCACTTGCCTCAAGAAAAGTAAGGTCCATGAATGTCCCACCTGTAGCATTATCAGCCACTGGCTTAGTCACTGAGTTCAAAGCCTTGTATAATATCTCCATCAAGTGGATGTTGGTCATCTGATGATTTGGGCACCGCATAAGCTTCTTTTTGAACCTCTCCCATGTTTCGTGGAGAGCTTCAGTTGGAAGCTGTCAAAAATTAGTGATCTCATCTCTCAACTGTGCTCTCTTGGATGGAAGAAAGAATCTTTCTAGGAAAGCGTCTTTTAGTTGCCTACAATTAGTAATAGAATCAGGAGTTAGCCCGTTCAACCATAGAGTTGCCTCCCCAGACAAAGACAATGGAAATAAGCGAAGCCGAATTGCATTCTGTCCAACTCCTGGATTATCAAATGACTTGAATGTTTAAATAAAGTTGATCAGATGCATATTCGGATCATCTCTTGCGAGTCCACCAAATAACCCCTTGAGCTGCAATAACTGAATCATGGTGCTAGTGATATTGAACTTAGCTCCGGGTGCCAAGGGTGGAGGAATAATAGCCCCTGTGGCACCAGCACCATCCAGATCGTCATCATCATCATCAAAAGGAGCCTGCACAGCTCGGCGGTCAGGTCTTATTCTAGCTTGATGATCTTTCCTGTGCATAGGTGTTGCCACTTTATCATTACGCCTAGGATTCAGTAACTCATCATCACCCAGGTCCTCATCATCAGGGTTTGTTTCTCGACCTGGGTTATCAATATTGTGTTGATGCACTTGATCAGCTGCCAACGCAGCTAATCTAGCCTGCTCCTGTTGAGCAGCCCTTCTTTCAATGTCACGTTGTGCATCCATTCTGCCAATAAGTTGTGGTTCAGGATTGATAGGTAATAACGGTTAACCTGAACTTCGAGTGTTTGGCATGCACTAAAACAAACCTGAATAAGACAAAAACACCAAACAAAAAGTAAAATATGCAAATTTTTTACCAAAGGGTCTAGTAACTATCACAAACTTAGTTGACAACTGTATTCCCCGGCAACGGCGCCAAAATTTGATAACGCTCAAACTAAAGCTCTCGTAAGAGTGTAAGCGGTCTTTGTCAAATATAGAACCCAACTGGGTTCGGTGTTGAATCCCACAGGGAATACTCGGTCACTAAGTATGCAACGATTAGTAGACTTTTGGTGAAAGTTCTGCGGATAAAGGGGGGATTTTATGCGTAATGTAAAATTATCAAAATAGAAAAGTAAAAGCGGAATGTTTAGTAAGATTTTAATCAATGAGAATTGTAAGTTAGGGTTATGTCCACCTTATGAGTTTTATGTATCTATTGTCTATAAGTTATGCGAAATTCAGACATGCATGCGCTTATAGAGATTCGTATTCTATGGTAAATCCTAGTGTCTTTCGACCATCAAGGATTATATCACTTTAACTCTTTCGAGCTTAAAGCGTATACTAATGGTATAAATTCTCCAAGAGGTTAATCCAGTTACGGCACTAACTTTTAAACACGGGTTGGTAGCCCTATTTCCTTGTCATTCTCTCTTTTCCAGACATGTAACTTTTCTTTCGAACAAGTTAATGCTATACTGGCGTATTCTATATGTTTGCAACCACAAGAATTCAATTAAGATGAAGAGAGTAATGATATAAGCAACATACGTATCAAGAATTCACAAACTCATAGCAATAGATAGTGTCTCATAAGGCTTCCATAACCCTAACAGAGACGTTTAGCTACTCATGAGTGCAACGGAAATCATAATAGATATAATCATCATACCACAACCTAGAATAATCTTGGCGATGGAAGTGATATGGCGTCAAAAGCTCTCACACGTTTTTCCCTAGCCGTTCTTCTCAAGAGAGCCGAGTTCTCTGTGTTAGACTTATAGAATATTGTAACGTGAATTAGAAGCAAAAGTCGAATGAAAAAGTCTTGAATTAATGAATGAGTGAATAATCAAAAGCTTTGAATGAATGAATAAGTGAATGCTGAAAAATTCAGCATTATAGGGTTTTTATAACATCCTTGTCCTAGTCCTACTGAAATAGGGTTTTTATCCTTGCCCTAGTCCTGCTGGGTTACTGCATACTTGTCCTAATCCTACTAAGTTATTGTTGATCCCCCAAGTCTTTAGAAATGTTGTTTTTGCCCGGGACAAGTTCTCCATGCATCACTTTCAGTCCACAAGTTTCCAGAAGTTGCCTTCCTTCTTACGTGAAGTTTCCTTTGGCGTCCAACAGTCCATAAAATGCTGAAATCTTCATCATAAATACCTGAAATCTTACTAATCACGTTGGTTAGCTCACTTACAGGAAAAAAGACTAAAATTGTAGGAATTATATATTTTGTCCTCAAAACTTAGCTAAAATATGGGTACATTAAGGTGCTTTAGGCGTGTAAATACGCCTAACATCAGAGATCCAGCGTAAGACCTGTTTTAGGAAAATACGGAATAATCTTTTACTAAGGAGACAAGGGATCTCATGTGTTCTAAGATTGTCATAGTCAAGCCATCCCTCTTCTGGGTTGTGAAGGCTTTGTTGTCGAGGTAAACCATCCTTTATGTGTAGCTTGCATTTCTGAAGCCATACAATCCCGCTAAGGTTTGTGAAGACTTTTTAGTTAAAAGAAAACTGTCTATATGGATGTATAGCTCAGTCGTAAGAAAGTTGTGGTGTGTCGATTAAAATCTTTTATTTTATGGCATGCCGCCTATATGGTCATGATTCTCCTGTCATGTTGGAAATGTTAGTCTCTATGTCTGTGGTGTCCATTAAAGTTTTGACTTGTTAAGGTATACCGCCTACATGGTGTTGAAACCCATTGGAAAGTTAGGCTCTGTGTCTGTGGTGTTTGATAAAAGCGTAGATTATGTATGGCATTCCGCCTACATGGTCGTGAAACCAACTTTCATGTTGGAAAGTTTGGGGTCTGCTTCCTAGCCTCTAGCCGGTCTCACCGGCAGCCTTCCATGGCCCCCTGCCTCCCCATTTATTTGGTATCAGAGCCATCCCCACTCCTGGAGGGTGGGAGGAATCAGGAGTTTGCATCCACCTCTACTGATTGCAAACACGTGAGCCAACTTTATGTTTTTATTCTTAGTCTTTAGTTTTACTTGTCCAAATTACTACTCTTAGATCCGTCATTAGTATTTTCTACCAAAGTTTACCACTCAAGTATTGTACATATTAGTTTCATGGTTTTACTATCATTATCAGAGTCAGTGTTTTCTAGTGATTGTGTTCTGCTTCTTGTACATAATCGAGTCATAGTTACTTTCTTAGATCCTTAGAACAAATATAGAGTAAGTCCATAAAAACACAAAAAGATTTTCATTATATTGAGTCTTTTCCTTAGAACTTTAGAACAAATACATTGAGTCTATATAGTCCAAAAAGTACAAAAATATGTCATTCTCTCCAGTTTCTACTTTGTTCGATCCATAAAGGTTCCTTCCTTAGCTAGCCATTTTTCAAACCCCTCACAAGAGTTTGTCATGTAAATATGACAATCTCTTTGAAGTAGAGGTACTATAACCCGAACAAGATATATTCTCCACATATATACCTCTACCAAACCCTTATTCTACCTTTGTTAAGAACGTATTTAATCCATGGATGCAGATTGATTCCCTGCGTCAGAATAGGTCAGAAGGAGTCAAGGAATACTTTTCTACCACAACTCTTAACCAACATATTCTTACGACTCTAGATTACCATTTCATCACTCTACAGATGCGAAAAAACATCCTACAAGCATGGAGAAACCATGGTTACACCCATATTCATTTTGGTGTTATCCGTGTTGCGTTGGCGCATCATGGGAAGAAATGACAGCCCTTAAAGGCATCACTTTCTCTCCTTGATATGAGATTTTGCAAATACTAATGTGCTAAAATGGGTACTCTACATGTCACCTTGGATGCTGGGACACTTTTTGTAACCCTATTTCCAAATCTTATTACGTCTCTTTCTAATCTAAACTTAACCGAGGTGTTAAAGATTCAAGTCAAAATCTTGGACTTACCAGAGGCTATCCTATATCCAACCATACACCACCAAGTAGCTTGGCAAGTGCAGAACCATGAGGATGCTCTTCCTATGCCAGGAAACCAGACATCCTTGTCCTTAGCCATAAATACTGCCCAATGAACCATTCTTAGTGTACAAATATCAAATCAAGTGTCTAGGTAAGAACTTCTCAAAGTCACTCCAGATGCATGTGTCAACTGTTATAAGAAGTTGAGATTTTGTTCTCAATGTCTCCGAACCTTATCTGAAGTGACCCCTCACCAGACATCTTTGCCTATTTGCATGGTCATCCCCACTGATATATATCCAGAAGAGGAATGCTCAGACCTGGTATATGTCTCTTACTCACTTGAAGGAATCATGAGAGATAATGATTGGGTCCAGTAGTTTAATCACCAGGGATGCAACGTGCACTGGTTCAAATTTCCTTTCAAGGGACATTGCCCATGGGTCAGCAATTGTAGTTGTGCAAATTGCAACACAACCTGGCCAGATGGTGATGATGATGAATACGATGATTCAGTCCATGCCACTGTCGTGCTAACCTTTATTGATCACCACTAAGGAGAAAAAGTGGAACCACTCGAAGTATAGCTTACCCTATTTATGTACGGCACCACCAACCCATAAAACATTCCAATATATGTTGTACTTCCCGCATCACCGCAATGAACACATCATCCCGTTTTCGCATCTCCATCAAACTCATCCACCTCAGAGCTCCTCAGTCCAAATCAAGGAGATGAGCATAGACCTAATCTACCCATTGGATCATGGAAAAGGAAGTAGTCCACGTTAAACTGCCAGCAAGCCAAAGGACAAGAAAAAAGGAAGAAGGCCCCGCATGATGTTGATTTGATGAACTCAACGGTTATCGCTCAAACCAAAGATGATATATTTAATGAACTGGATGCTATAGTCCCAAATAGTGACCTGCAGATATCACAAGAACTATCACAGGATGTGGACTGGGATTCCATTGAGAATAGTCTCCATCATGGAGACTACACATGTCCAGAGTTCTTTAAGACAAAAGATCCTCACTTCCCAGAATAGGCCACCTCAGAGTTTGATACAACAGATGCCAAAAATTATACTCCTAAACAATCCCATGAAGATCCTATTAAGGAATATTTAAATTCCCCTGATATCCTTGAGAACGTCATCCCATAGTAAGAAAAAGATCAACAACATCCTTAGTCAATGGATCCGGCAAACATGATGATCTCAAACTTTGATCTGGAGGTGATTCTTCCCACGGAGGCTGATCAGGTTGCAGGCATGATTACTACCAATCATGTTGAGCTAGATGAATTCCCCCAACTCTCAAGACATTAGGTAAGGCAAAAAAGGTACATGCAGTACAAACGGGCCATAAACAAGAAACCACTGAATAAAGAGCAGATATCTGGCGGCAACACCACATCCCCCAAAAAGAAAGACCCAGGCAAGGATAAGTGCTTCATCTATCATAGCAAAGGACACTTTGAAAATACGTGTCCTATTTCCAAGAAGGCAAAAAGGGAGGCTCGATCCTTAGAAGGAAAGATGGAAGCTGGCAAGTCCCCAATCGAAGATAAAACTCTTGATGATCTACAAAGCATTCCTAAATCCGCTGGTAAGATGAAAGAAAGAATGTTCGAGAACTGTCCATCCTTTTTCATTGAAGGCCAACCTCAACCCATTATTATTGATGACTACTTGGAGAAGGTATCGTCGCCCATTAGAGAAGGGGAATTCAATCGGTTAGCAGAACTGATTGAAGAGATCTACATGCTTATAGAAGAAATAAATATGATCTCTGAATAGGAAACACCCCATGTCGAGCTCAAGATATATCCACCAGGATGGTACAAGCCCCTTTAAGTCATCACCTTCATGGACACCGATGCATCTGCCTCAACACTTAATCCCGACATCATCCCCGATGATCACTAGGTTCCTCACTTAAGAACATTTGACACAACATCAAAAGAAAGAGTCCTTACAACAAAGTTGATCACAAGGCAACCAGTCATGATCGAATTCTTCCCGGGTGTACTCTACAGGATAAAGCTCCTTGGCTCCAACATACCAAAAAAGGATCTGATTATTGGTTTTGGTACCTATAGGCAGCTAAAGAACTGGCTCGTCATTCAGACAAAAGGTATAACCTTTATGGGCCAATTTAGGTGATATTCCATCATACCGAGGTTGTTCCAGATTGTTGATGAAGATCTAGTAAAGAAAATAGATAAGAAACTAATAGAAGAATCCTGTACTGAATCCCACAAAGAGTTCCTTAAGAAGACCAAACATCCCCTGTGGAAGAATCAAGATATCTTCATCAGACTCCTATTCAAGAAGAGATAAAATATCAACCCCACAAAGGCAAATCATTTTGGTATAAATCTCAAACATCTACATCTTGCAAAGAAGGAATGTACTGAACTTCTGGATTTTAGTCTCATCAAGCCATCATATTCCCAGGGGGCTTGTAAAGCATTCAATGTCAACAAGCGTGCTGAGAAGACAATGGGAAAACTTAATCTATTCATAAATTACCAACCCCTAAAACACTTCCTTCTCGATG